>CM062941.1:8376915-9626915 GCA_031878705.1 Tapirus indicus
CATCAATTCGATTCCAACTCCCAGTGATGCCGTGGACAGCAGAGGAGAGCCCCGCCTGGTCTTTTTGCGCCATCCCCTCACTTTCTGGCGCTCTCTCAGAGAATGCTCTGCTGCTATTCACAGGGTTTTCAAGGCCAATTGTTTTGAAAGTGGGTGTCCAGATCCTTCTTCCTAGTCTGTCTTAGTCTGGAAGCTCTGCTGAAACCTGTCCTTGATGGTGACCTTGAAATCCCAGTGGCACAGCTTTCAGCATCACAGCAACAGGCAAGTGCCACAGTATGACAACCTGACCAAGAAATGAACCTGGGTAATGACAGTGACAGTGCCGAATCTTAATCACTAGACCACCAGGGCTGGCTCCTAATGACTCAATGATAAATATTTTGCCTAAATAGAAAATATATAGTTCATATGGAAAATGTCATAAAAATACTCCTCGGTGCACCTCCCTCAGAGATTTCTGTGAGATTTCCTTACAGGTGAAGCGGCACCGCGCGTGCTTGTGCAGACCAAGAACACACAGGAGGACATGTATTTTGGGTTCTCACAATGTTACTATAAATAAGTAAACTAAGGAAGAGCATTACTCTTTGTACTATGGCATTCTTTCAGATAAAACAGTTCTTCTTGGCTAAGATAATCAAATAGAACTTTAAGCAAAATGGAATTTTTTTATAATACCCAGTTTGTTTTGCTTTCATACCTGTTAAAAAAAGATTTTAAATGCCCAAAATTCCATTTTTCATAATTTCTCGAAGGCATTGCCCTTACGTAGTCTTGCTCCCTCCTGTATTTTCAGTTGTCGCTTTCTTACTCAGTCATGCATGCCAGTATCCTAGCATGCTTTGTGCTGCGAAAAATAAAACAGAAAAACAAAATGAATCACACCAAAAAAAGTTATTGTTACCCTCTTCACTCCCACATCTCCCTCTAGCTACACTACTAAGTAGTCTCAAAAATATGTTCTACATAAATTTTCAGCTTCCTCTTTACTTTTCTAGTCCACTTTTAAAGAAAGAATAATGTGTTCACCTTTCTTTCTACCTCTCCATACATTTTCACTTTCAAATTTCTTTTCCTTATTACTTTATATTTACTTTATGAGATTAATAACATTTACATTTTGTGACCAAAAGCAGCTCTTCTATGCTTTATCAATAGGTTCAATCTAAAAGTTGAAAATAAGTGACATTTACATTTTTATTACTACGGAAATATTGTTGAATTCAGAGCTAACTCATTTCTTTTGCGAACTTTCAAATGGTGTAATATCTAGTCTCTTAAAGAAAATGTCCTAATCTCCCTTACAGCCAGCCAGAAGCTCAAAATTCATTTTAATTTGCTTTATATTTGCACCTTGGCTTTTTTCAAGTTCCAGCACAAAAGATTCCCCACTACTTTCTGTTTTAATCTTGAAAACATGTTATTTACCTCCTTCCCTAGATCACCAATAATTTCTAGTGCTTGCTTATTTTCTTTTGTGGATTGAAATCCATAATAATCTTCTTAAATACATCATTTTGGAAATCCATTTATTTTGTGTTCCAAATTGTACCTCCTGTTTTCTAGGTGAATGATATAGTACCATCTTGAAATCTCTTTACACAAAACTTTTCTTGATTTTCAACTTTACTCTGTTCCTATACTTGCTAAAGAAACTTCCTAAAAAAAAAAAAATGAATGTTCAAAACTAATTGAAAGCCTGATTACTTACAGAATTTGAGCTTAAAATATCATTTTCCCTTGGAACACTTAAGGATGTATTGCAGCATCCACTGTATTCTAGCATCTAATCTTGCTGATGAGTAACAAGATTCTAGCGGGATTCTAATACCTTTATTAGGTTATCCACTTTTCTCCCTGGAAATGTTTCATTTTGCCTGGACTCTTTCTCTGAAAATCCCATCTTTCCTTTAGCCAAATCTGAAGTACATTTCTTTTATTCTGTTATTTAATTTCTCAAGAGTAATTTGTCAGAATTTAGCACTCCATTTTTCTTGAAACATTCTGATCGATTGGCTTTTAAGGTGACATAGTCCATTCAGATAATGGAACTATTGAGTCCACAAGCCCTTAGACATCTACACCTCTGCATTTTAGTGGAACCTCACAAAATAACCTTGAAAGCAAAGTTTAGTGTTGAGATAATATTGCTCATTGCCAAGTTGGGAAAACACCCAGAGCTCATTTGCATTAAAATAATTGAGAACCTTTCCCAAAAGCTACCAACATCAAATCAAGGCTTGACAGGTAGCTAGACTGCACTGTTTAATTTTGTGTGTGTGTGTGTGTGTGAGACAGAGAAAAATTGGCCTGAGCTAACATCTGTTGCCAGTCTTCCTCTTTTTGCTTGAGGGAGATTGTCCCTGAGCTAACATTTGTGCCAATCTTCCTCTATTTTGTATGTCGGACACTGCCACAGCATGGCTTGATGAGCAGTGTGTAGGTCTGCACCTGGGATCCAAACCCATGAACGCTGGACCACTGAAGCTGAGCACATGAGCTTAACCACTATGCCACTGGGCTGGCCCCCCGTACTTTTAAATTTTTACCTTCCTGGCTTAACCAGTAACCCCTGGAAGTTCTACCACAGATGAGTTGCTTGATTCTTGGGGAGTATCCTCAATGTCTCAGTGTTTGTTTTGTTTATTTGTTTAAAGACTTTAATTTTTAGAGCAGTGTTAGGCTCACAGCAAACCTGAGCAGAAAGTACAGAGTTCCCGTATACTCCTGCACCTAGACATGCATAACCTCTCCCATTATCAACATTCCCTGCCAGAGGGTTAGGATTTGTTAAATTTGATGAATCTATATTGACAGATCACAATCACACAGAGTCAAAGAGTCAAGACTATAAATTACACTTCCCTCTTAGTGTTGTACATTCTATGGCTTTGGACAAATGTATAATGACATGTATCCATCACTATAGTATCATACAGAGTAGTTTCACTGCCCTAAAGATCCTCTGTGTTCCACTTGTTCATCCTTCCCCCCAACTCCTAGCAACCACTGATCTTTTTACTGTCTCCATAGTTTTGCCTTTCCCAGAATGTCATACAGTTGTAATCATACAGTAGGTAGCCTTCTCAAAATGGCTTCTTTCACTTAGTAATGTGCATTTACGGTTCCTCCATGTCTTTTCACGGCTTGATAGTCCATTTCTTTTTAGTGATTAATATTCCACAGTCTGGATATACCACAGTTTATTTATCTATTCAGAAGTTGGTGGACATCTTGATTGCTTCCAAGTTTTGGCAATTATGAAGAAAGCTACTATAAATTTCTGTGTGCATGCTTTTGTGTGGACATAAATTTTCAGCTCCTTTTGGTAAATATCAGGGAACTTGATTGCTGGACTGTATGGTAAGAGTATGTTTTGGAAGAAACTGCCAAAATGTCTTCCAAAGTGGCTGTTCCATTTTGCATCCCTACCAGCAATGAATGAGAGTTCCCGTTGCTCCACATTTGCTGCTGTCAGTGTTTTGTATTTTGGCCATTTGGATATCTGTGGAGTAGTATCTTGTTCTAATATGTATTTCCCTGATAACATGATGAGTCATTTTTTCACATGCTTATTTCCATCTGTATCTCTTCTTTGGTGAGGTACCTATTAAGATATTTGACCCATTTGTTAATCAGGTTGCCTTTTTATTGTTGAGTTTTAAGAATTCTTTGCATATTTGGGGTAATAGTCCTTTATCATAACTGTCTTTTGGAAATATTTTCTCCCAGTGTGACATGTCATCTTATTCTCTTCAGATGGCCTTTTGCAGAGCAGAAGTTAATTTTAATGAAGTCCAACTTATCAATTATTTGTTTCATGGACCACGCCATTTATGATGTATCTAAAAAATCACAGCCACACCCCAGGTCATCTAGGTTTTGTTCTGTTATCTTCTAGAAGTTTTATAGTTTTGCATTTACATTTAGGTCCATGATCCATTTTTAGTTGATTTTTGTGAAGGGTGTGAGGTCGTGTCTAGATTCATTTCTTTTTGAATGTGGATGTCCAGTTTTTCATGGCCATTTGCTGAAGAGACTATCTTTTCTCCACTGTATTGCCTTTGATCCTTTGTCAAAGACCAGGTGACTATATTTTTGGGGTCTGTGTCTGAGCTCTCTACTCTGTTCCATTGATCTATCTGTCTATTCTTTCACCAGTACTACACTGTCTTGATTACTATAGCTTTATAGTAAGTCTTGAAGTCAGACAGCATCAGACCTCTAACTTTATTCCTCTCCTTTAATATTACGTTGGCTATTCTGAATCTTTTCCCCAGTTTGTCAATACCCACAAAATATCTTGCTGGGATATTGATTGGGAGTGCATTTAATCTATAGGTCAAGTTGGGAAGAACTGACATCTTAACAATATTGAGTCCTTTTATCCACGAACATAGAATATCCCTCCAGTTCTTTAGTTCTTTGATTTCATTTATAAAAAGTATTGCAGTTTTCTTCATATAGATTTTTGTGCATACATTGTTAGATTTATACTTAAGTATTTCATTTCTTTGAGTGCTAATTTAAATGGTATTTTGTCTTTAATTTCAAATTTCACTTGTTCATTTCTGGTATATAGGACAACATTTAACGTTTGTATATTAATCTTGTATTCTGTAATCTTGCTATAATCACTTAGATTCAAAAGGTTTTTTTTGGTCAATTCTCTCAGATTTTCTACATAGATAATGACATCATCTGTGAACATAGGTAGTTTTATTTCTTCCTTCCCAATATGTATACCTTTTGTTTGTCTTGTTTTACCTTTTCTTGCCTTATTGCATGAGCCAGAACTTCCAGCACACTGTTGAAAAGCAATGACGAGTGGCAACATCCTTGCCTTATACCTGATCTTAGTGGGAAAGCTCAGAGTAGCATGTTAGCTATAGGTTTTTAGCAGATATTCTTTATCAAGGTGAGGAAGTTCTCCTCTATTCCTAGTTTACTGAGAGTTTTTATCATGAACAAGTGTTAAATTTTGTCACATATTCTTTCTGCATCTACTGATGTGATCATGTGGTTATTCTTTTTTAGCCTCTTAATATGATGGATTACACTAATTGATTTTTCAAATGTTGAACCAGCCTTGTGTCCCAGTAATAAATACCACTTGGTCATGATGTGTAATCTTTTCAAACATTGTTGGATTAGATTTGCTAATATTTCATTGAGGATTTTTGCATCTATGTTCATGAGAAATATTAGTTTGTAGTTTTCTTTTCTTGCCATATCTGTCATTTCAAGAAACCATTGCATGATGTTTTCATTTTTAAAGTAATGCAGGCCTCGTAGAATGAGTTAAGAAGTATTCCCTCTGCTTCTACTCTCTGATAAATGGATTGCAAAGAGTTCATTTCTTTCTTAAATGTTTGGTAGAATTCACCAGTGAACCCATCTGGGCCTGACACTTTCTGTTTTGGAAGGTTATTAATTATTCACTCAATTTCTTTTATAGATATAGGCCTATTCAAATTGTTTTGTTTCTTCTTGTGTGAATTTTAGAAAATTGTGTCTTTCAAGGAAATGGTCCATTTCATCTAGGTTATCAAATTTGTGGGCATAGAGTTGCTTATACTATTCCTTTATTACCCTCTTAATGTCCATAAGATTAGTAGTAATGTCCTTTCTTTCATTTCTGATACCAGAAAATTGTCTTCCATCTTTTTTTCTTAGTTAGCCTGGCTAAAGGCTTTTGATATTATTGATCTTTTCAAAGAACAAGCTTTAATTTCATTGATTTTCTCTATTGATTTCCTGTTTTAAATTTCATCAATTTCTGTTCAAATTCTTATGATTTCTTTTCTTCTGCTTACTTTAGATTTAGTGTGCTTTTTTTCTAGTTTCCTAAGGTGGAAACTTAGATTACTGATTTTATACCTTTCTTCTTTTCTATAATATACATTCAGTGCTATGAATTTCCCTCTAAGCCCTGCTTTCACTGCCTCCCATAAATTCTGATGTTACAGTTTTATTCTCATTTCATTTAAAATGGCTTTTAATTTCTCTTCAAATTTCTTCTTTTACCCATGTGTTGTTTGGAAGTGGGTTGCTTAATCTCTACATATTGTGGGATTTTCCAGTTATCTGTTACTGATTTCCCATTTAATTCCATTGTGGTCTGAGAGCAGGCATTGCATGATTTCTGTTCTTTTCAGTTTGTGAAGTTGTGTTTTATGACTCAAAGTGCAGTCTATTGGTAAATGTTCCATATGAGCTTGAGAAGAAAGTGTATTTTGCTGCTGTGGAATGAAGCAGTCTGTAGATGTCGATTATATCCAGCAGACTGATGGTACGGTTGACTTCAACTCTGTCCTTAGTGATTTCCTGCCTGTTGGATCTGTTCATTTCTGATAGAGGGGTGTTGAAGTCTCCAACTATGATAGTGGCTTAATCCAATTCTCTTTGCACTTCTGTTAGTTTTGACTCACACACTTTGACATTCTATTGGTAGGCATATACATATTAAGGATTGTTATGTCTTCTTGCAGAACTGACCCATTTATCATTATGTAATGTCCTTGTTTATCCCTGATAACTTTCCTTGTTTGAAGTCTGCTCTGTCTGAAGTTAATGTAGCTATTTCTTCTTTCTTTTGATTAGTGTTAGCATGGTATATTTTTCTCCATTCATTTACTTTTAATCTAATGTGTCATTTTATCTAAAGCATGTTTCTGTAGACTATCTCAGTGTTTTTTAGTAGCCTGCACATATAGGAAACATAGAAAGTTCCATGCTCAGAATTTCTTAAAACCTTTCATGGGCTGATAAGTCTTAATATTTTTCAATTATAACTGTGATTTTGACTGAAAATAAAAATAACAGGTATCTGCCAAGTACTTGCATCTTAGGTTATGTTTTCCCAGAATCAGATCCTGAGAAAATGATTGATTTATTTTGTTGTTGATCCCAAGAAACACTGGCTGGACAGTGAGAAGTGAGACATGGAAAGAAAGAAGATAATTAAGTGTGTTATCAAGGAAGTTACCATTGCGAGTAATTGGACCCTAATCAGAACTAGAGAATTCTGAGAGCCAATGAAGAATATGGGATTTTGAAGTAATTAAAGTGCTTCTGCATTTACATACCAATTCCCAACAGTCATTAGGTGTGGGCTGCTCCCATAAAGGATTTCTTGCTCAGCACTTTTGGCCTTTTGTGAGCATGAAACAAGTGATCTCTGGGGATTCACATATGCTCCATCAAAAGGCAAAGAGATACAGATGCTGGCAGTTAGAAATCCAATTGTTTTGCACTGAAATGGTAAGGATATGCAGGGGAACCAGCAAGATCTGCCACACACTGGGATAAAGACAGACTTACAGGAATGATAATAGCTGAATGAAAAGAATGGGAAGGTTTGACCCTTTTAATAATCCCTGCTCCTCAAATAACTCATATTCCTTGACTTTTGTGATACCAGTTCTTACTTGTCCTGCTTCCTCTTTGGCCACTAATTTATTGTACATTCAATAACTCTTCTTCTACTCATCCTTTAAATGTTTGTTTTTTTCTCACTGCCATGTGCCAAGTTCTCTTTTATTCTCATATTCTCATTCTATATATTACACTTATAGAAAAATATCGATTTCTATTGTTTTAGGATTTATTCAGTGTAGCAAAAGAATTGTCACAATAAGAATCTTTTTTCCAAAATCCAGACCCATATTTCTAAAACACCTACACTGAATTCTCACTTGAATATCTCATTGGGACTTCCAACTCAACTTTTCCAACGTTAAAGTCATCACATGACACCAAATATTCACCCTTTCATAGATTTCTAATCCCATAGATATAAGGGTCTCAGATAAAATATAGAACAATCATTTAAACTCAAATTTCAGAGAAACAATGAATAATTTTACATAACTATGCTTTAAATAGCCCAAAAGGCATACTTACACTAAAAAATTATTTATTGTTTTACTGAAATTCAAGTTTAATTGGATATACTGTGTTTTTCTAATAATCAGGCATTCCTACATTGATAAACCACTTTTTGTTCCTATCTCTTCCTCCCTGGATACACGTGGTCAATCACCCAATACACTGTATTTACTTCCTAAATTATTCCCCAGTCTGCTCTGTATTTCTAAACAGCTTAGTTGCCACCACCTATGTTACAACCATTCTAATCACCGCTTTGATTTCCTAGTCTTTTAATTGACATTTCTGCCTCCTTTCTCTGCAGTGCTTTCAAAATTAACTTAAATTTGATCATGTCACTTTCTTGAATACCTTCCTATGATCGCTAATTATATCCAAATGCCAAGTAAAACCCCTACATTTGGTTTATAAAGCCCTCATGTACTGTCATGGACTGCTTATCCAGCCCAATCTCATGTTAACCCCTGACTTGTAAGCTCTGCTGCTCCTAACACAATGGGCATCTTTTAACTTGCCAAGAAGGACACACACACTCTCCTGACTCCAAGCCTTCACAAATGCAATGTCACTTTCTCAGTGAGTCTCTCTCTGATTGATCACATTAGGTTAGGTTTTCTACTACAAATGTTTTTAACTGTTTCTTTAATTTTCCATCTTTGTCTCATTTGTAATCACTGATATAATGTCTTTATTCCCTTTAGAGTTTTAAGTCCACAAGCACATGAACTGTATGTGTTTTTCTTTTTTCATTGATTGATCACATACCTAAACAAATATATGAGGGATGGATGAATGGATAAACATCATTATGTTGAATGCTACCAATAAAGTCAAACTGCCCTTCCTAATTGGCATTTTTCTGTATCAAAATCTCTCTTCCATTTTTTTGAGAGCCATGTTATCACGATGGTCAGCAGATTTCCTGCAAACTCTACCTTTCTATCTACCCAAAAGACTGTGATATTTTTCAGAAGAAGAAGAAGTAAAAATTTGAATGACCTAATTTAGACTACCCTTATATAGTTAAAGAGGAAAAGTTGAGACCAAGGAGAAAATCTCCATATCATTAATCTGAATTTTAATAAAGATCCAGACATGAACTAGGAGTTAGAGTGGAGGATGTCAAATAGAATATCATAACCAGATATGGGGAAGAGCATTTGGGAAACCAAAGTTGGGATTGAATAATGCAAGTGTACAAAATTGAGAGTTTGGGATTCTTTTTCTTTGTATTGATAACCACATACCATGACTCTGTTGGCATTTTGCCATTGTTCTAAAGGTCAAGATAGTGAGAGAATACTAAAGCACCAAGCCATCACAGGAAGGCACACTCTGGCTTCTGGGCACATACTTCCTATTTTTATAATTACTTTTAACAGATTTCCTAGTTTGGAATTCTAATACCTTATTTTAATTTTGTTTTGTTACTTAACGTTGTTAAATTATGTCTTACCTTTCCAAACAGACTCTAAGTTCCTTTAAAACAAACATTTTCTCCCATTCAATAAAATCTTCAAGTTATAAAAATAATAGGAGATTCACAAGCATACTGAAATGTTTGTATTTTAACTATTACACGTAATTTAAGAACTGAAGAGTGCTCAGCGCAAGAAACAAAAATCAGTTTTTTCTAACAGAATTAAGTAAGTAATTATTACCAGGTATTAGATACTTATAAAAGGATGGGGGGCCCTCAAGAGAATTAATACCAGGTATTAGATACTTATAAAATTATCAAAACATCAGCAGGGGCTACCACTGGACCACTGAGTTGAGGTGACACCACTTAGAAGGTGTGATCTGGTGGTCAGGAGGGTGCTGTTGCTCCACCTCTGTTGCCCCACAGCCTGATCCTCATGCCCACGGAGCAGGTGAATGGATACTCTCATGCAGAGCTCAGCTGCTTTCACTGTATGTAAACATTCACAAATTATGATCTCACTGCTAACTTCAACAATAACAAAAGCTGCCTCTGACTTACTGCTGCCTTCAAATCTCACGTGAATACACTTTCTCGAAGGATCAATTTTGGACAATGAATTGAAGCTGAAGTGGAATCCAAAAAATGCAATTTTTAACTTTCCAGCATCTTGAATTGGAATAGAATAGAACTGAAATTGAGCAAGCCAGTCCACAATCCTCTCTTTCTCTCTCTGTATTCCCTTCCCCATACTGATCATGTTTTGTCACCCAACAGGATTTAGTTTCTTTGAAACAAATCGGGGTCAAAGGAATTAGAAGACAAGCCACAGACTGGAAGAAAATATTTTCAAAGGGCATATCTGATAAACAACTGTTATCCAAAATGCACAAAGAACTCATAAAACTCAACAATAAGAAGATGAACAACTAGACTTAAAAATGAGCAAAATATCTGAACAAATACCTCCCCAAAGACAATATGCAGATGTCAAATAAGCATATTAAGCATATAAAATTATGTATGCTCAAAATCATGTCATTAGGAAATTGCAAATTAAAACAATTAAATATCACTACACACTCGAAAGAATGGCCAAAATCTGGAACACTTACACCACCAAATACCACCCAGGATGTAGAGCAACAGGAACTTGCATTCATTGGTAATGGTAAAGCAAAGTGGTACAGCCACTTTGGAAAACAGTTTGGTGCGTCCATACAAAACTAAATATACTCTTACCATATGGTCACACTTCCTGGTGTATACCAAAAGGAGATAAAAACTTATGTCCACATAAAAACCTGCACACAAATGTTTATAGTAGTTTTGTTCATAATTGCCAAAATTCAGAAGTAATCAGGATGCCCTTCGGGAGGTAAATGCATAAATAAACTGGGATACATCCAGACGATGGAAATATTATTAAAGCACTAAAAAGAAATGAGCTATCAAGTCATGAAAAGAAATGGAGGAACCTCACAGGCACATTACTAAGTGAAAGAAGTCAATCTGAGAAGGCTACCTACTGTATGATTCCAACTATATGACCTTCTGAAAAAGCAAGACTATAGAGACAATTAAAAGGTAAGTGTTTGCCAGGAGTTGAGGGGAGAGGCATGAATGGGGGAACAGGATGTTTAGGGCAGTGAAAATACTCTGTATGATATTATAATGGTGGATACATGTCATTATACTCTAGTCAAGTCCATAGAATGTATAACATCAACAGTGAACCCTAATATAAATTATGGACTTTGAGCAACAATGATGTGTCAACGTACCTTCATCAATTTGAACAAATGTAACATTCTGGTTTTGGAAATTGATGGCGGGGGAGGTTATGGGTGTGTGGGGGCAGGAGATATATGGGAACTCTGTACTTTCCACTCAATTTCATTGTGAACCTCAAACTGCTCTAAAAATAAAGTCTAATAATTTAAAAAATGGGGGGCAGTTAAAAGAACACTAAACATGAGTCTGATGATTAAATAACTAGAGGAATTTCTCTTCAGGATGTCAGTTAAAGATGGTGTAATTCAGTAAACTTTCATTGAATGTAATTGTGTTGAACAAAGAAGACATTTAATTTACATCTAAACATAGATTGGGAAGAGTATTAAAATCAAGCACCATTTACCCTCTACTTTTCTTAGGGACTCTATTGTTGGTCTATTCAAAATCATGCCAACAACATCTTATCTTATTTGAGTATCCATCTTACATTGATTACTTAGTCAAGTCAGTGGTTGTGAGCTTAGGAATCAACATTATTTTCTAGGATATAACAATGAGTTAACATAAATACAGACAAATTATATCTCTATATTACTCTCTAGAAAATATAACAATGCATAATTAAATTAAGTATAGATATACCATTATGTTTTCATGGATTGTAATTTGCTAACCTTGATATTAACATGAAAGGTATATAACTGTGTTGAAGAATTACAAAGAACAGCTTTGGTAGGATACGGTAATATCTAATTTTTTTTTTTTTTTTTTTTGGTCATGCTTTGGGTTTTATCTGTGCTGCTCATTTGCCTTGCTGAAATGAGCAGGTTTTAAGTGGGAGTTTCTTTTCTTTGCATTTAAAGCCGTCTGGTTATTGGAAAATATTCTGTTTACGTGAGCCAACTGACTGTTAAAAGCCAAAGAAAATTTACAAACGGTTTGTATATGGACTGAAACGATTAAGGTAAAGAAAGAGTAAAAATAAAATTTTGCTATAAAGGAGTTAAATTACAAGGCTCACACACAGACTGAAGACTCTGGTGCTCCCTCTAATCTGTTGATGTGATTCTCAATTCATGATCAATATGCTTGTTTGTATTTGACAACCTACTAACACAATATTGATATCATGTATAGATATCTGTGTTGTTTTAAGGTCCAAGAGCAGACATTCACACCAAGCATCATTTGTAATGAGTGATGATAATAGCCTAAACCCTTCGTTTGGGAGTAGTGTCCATTTGAGATCACCCCTTATATTGTATAAATGTTGGCTTCTATTTTGCTTGAATCTCAATGTTTCATTGTTATCCAAATTAGCTGCACCAGATCAATTCCTTTTATCCTATTTGATTTAACTGGAGAGCTACCTATTCACTCAAAGACCTTAACTGCGATTTTAGACAGTATCTTTCGATCTTGCTTTCTTCCCTGCTTCCAACCCTATTTCCAGTGTATAGTTTCCTTGTTACAAAAATACGTCATGACTTGAAAACAATAAAATGGGATTGATAAAGCACCTAAATAAATCACACAGTTGATGTTTATTCATTGACTTTAACGATTGTCTTTTGCCATTGTTGTTATGATAGACCATGTCATGGGTAGAAGACTAAAATACGAGTGATTATTTTTCAACCAAAACTTGATGAGAAATTAGGCAATCAAGATCCAGTAATTTTTTTAAATAGTTCATTTGAATTCAGCGAGTATTAAGTAAGGGGGACCATGGGAACATATTTAGAAAAGACTAGAATATTATAATTCTGAGGCATGTAAAGTGCTGCTCTGGAATTTTCAACAAGACAGTCATCATTCAAGTAGTGAATTTATAGCTATAAATAAAGCGATCTTTCCCATAAGTTTTTCTTAACTCCTATGTGCACAGTGCCACCAACAGGAAAGATAAGAACTATCGAATAATAATGAATTTAAAATTCAAAGGGAAACCAGAGGCTTTCAATAATCTTGAAGAGTATTATAACAATTATCCTCTTCTGTGGTGTGTCTTTGAGCAATTCTAATCTTGACTCCTAACATTAGAGTTTAAATAACTTTATTCTGCTTCTTCTCTAATCTGGAACAACACTCTTCATCAGAGTATTTTACAGTAATATTCAAATGTTTTCAACATGACTCATAGTGATATTTTCTTTTTTTTATTGTGTCCCAGAACACATACATACGCACCTACACACAGATGGAAATGAAATTCCAGACAACAATATTTAAGCTTACTATATGCAATATACTTTTATATTTCATTTTTTTTTATTCTAGTCTATTTCCTATTCCTCTGCTTTCCTATGGAAGAAGCTCCATCACTACTCCATTCTCATATAGTAAGCTCTATGAGGGCCTTGTTTACCTACAAAGGTACCCATGTAAATGTCTGGGACTTAGTCAGGGCCGAGCCCACACTTAATTAAAATGTATTGGATAAATGCATGGCTCCACGGTTTCTCAAGATGAGTATCAAAATCCTGCCCATAGAAGTGATTTCTTTGAATTTTGAAATACTTTGAGAAAATAACTGAAGAAATGATTGATAAAAGTAAAAGTATTGGCATTTGTAAGCAAGGCTCTTGGGGAATGGAACCCAGCTGGAGAACTAGAAAGAGAAGTGGGAAAAGAAGTCAAAAACTCTGAAAGGCATAAGACTTACTAACAAATAATACACTTACCAATCTGTTCTTTTTCCTTTTGCATTGTGCTTCTCTTAGTTTTCATGTTTGCTAAGAGGTAGACTTCCCCAGACCAGTCAAGAATTATACCCTGAAGGTAATTTCTGATGTCTGTTAACCTGAACAGACATTGATAACAGCTCACACAATATAACCATGAGGAAAATGGTTTTCCAACTATAATTGAATCAAGACTAGCCAAAACATACCTGATTTATACTTATATTTTAGCTATAACTTTTATTACCTTAACATTTTTAATAGTCATTATTTCTGAAATTTCAATAACATATATAGTGAAAAGTATTCAAATTTAAATCTTTTTGTTACAGAGCATACTTATCTTATTATTGTAAGAATATTAAATTGCAAACACCAGGGGACTTGGTGAAACTATACCTTAGAATATCAGCCTAGAAAATACCATACTTGTTAAAAATTAGTGATATCTATGTGAAAAATACTTTATTTGAAAGACCACAAATATGCCACTTTAAGTTTGGATCTTTAAAACTTTCAGAAAAATCATAAAGTTATGTACATCAAGAACAATCAATGGCTTAATTCAAATCTATCATTGGGCACATAAAGAAAATGAGAGAAGTCAAGTGGTATTTCAAAGCTTTATCTGGCCATAAATGGTCACTGTAACATAATCAAGGAACAGAATAAGATAATTGGTTCCAATTAAAAACAAACTAACAAAAGTAAAAACAACAAACCAAAAGCGTTCTCTATTATTTTTGCTTTTTCTCAGACATCTTGTGACTCATCTTTCAAATTTCCATTTTCGGAGTGTAGTTATATCCCAGATATATAATGGCATCACAGTTAGTAGAGGCCAGATTCATAATAAATTTCTGCTGTATTAAGCTCTGTTCTTTGGCATTCCATGATTGTGCAGTTTATGTACTCCACATCACTTTATAGGCTATTTAAAAAATAGATCTGTCAATGCGATTCTATTTTGGGGCCTCATCCTCTGGTAATGAATCACTCGCATAACTTATTGTGATCTCATATAACCTTATATCTTTGACTCAAATGTCTCAGTCAGTTAGAAATGTGAAATACAGAACCTCATTTTATAAAGTATTGACTTATCTAACAGAAGGAAACTACTGAATAGCCAGAAATAGTGATTCACCAAAACAAATTCTTTTTTAGTTAAAAGTTATTTTGGATCAAAAAGCTCCCCAAATAACTTGAAATAGCATAAGAGAAAACTTGATAATATAAAGTATTGGTGTTTTTATTCAATAAGAATATTTGTAATTAATTTTCCCATCTTGAAAACGTCAGCGTAGATGAAGATATTTTATCATCTTTAGTACTGGTAATGCTGTATAGCCAAACTTAGCCCAGGGATTTACACAACACTGGTTCACCAATTTAATCATAACCAGAGAAGCTGGGGGGAGAGAAGACTGGCCTCAGCATGCCTACTTACTGTCCAATGGAGGATATAAGGGCCCAGTATGACCCCTTCTTACAACCCATGAAACAAAGAGAAAGAAAGAGGGAGAGAAGGAGAGAGAGAGAAGAGAGAGAGACCCTATCAACTATGTTGTTCCATTTCATACTGTTTAATAGTTATGTATTCCCTAATTTGTGTGGCTCAGGGAATGTTATTCTCTGCTAAATTTAGCAATCAGATAACTTACTCCTCTCCCCAAGGGAGGGAGAACATGAGGGAATGAAAAACTGGTTATAAAAGGATAACTCCCAAAGGCTTCCTCCAGGGCCATAAAGAGCCTAGTAGAGGTAAAGAATAGATTCTCCCACAAAACATACTCTTAATTTCATTTAACATATTTTCTGCAATAATTACAGTTATTTGCCAACTATTTGCAAAACAAAAACAAAAAATAAATTTTAATTAAATTGTTCAGTTAGGTGAAAAAGTTTTCTGAATAGGGACATTCCCTATACTTTTCTGATTCATCCTTCTCAGGAATATCTTGCAGAAATAGATTAATGGAGAATACTACATTTGTCACAAATATGATTCTGTGGAGATTGTCTAATTATACTTGATTAACTTCTGATCAACTGACACCACAAAACAGTGGCAATCTTATTGGGGTGCTATTGGGTGCATCTCAAAATAAGGTCTGCAATGTTTTTCACAATGCCTCTTTGTCTATAATCAGCTCTTCTCATCTTAACATGATTTTAAACCAAATATGGTGGTTTCTTTTAAGGACTCACAGAATTGGTCTAATTAGGTTTCCTGACATTTTCTGAAGTTTTGGAACCTGTGGCAGGTGAAATTGCTACTCCAACGGACTTCACAACTTTCAATAGAGCAAACTGGAAAAAAAAAATTCTATAGGAATAATAGAGGGTTGTCAGTTAAAAAGCAAACCAAAGAATTAGAGTTTAAAAACTGCATAAAATCGAACACTTTTTTATTTCAAAAGTGTTTTAGAAATACACCTGAGGCTAAGCAATAAAAGCAGAAATGAAAACAAGCTGAACAAATGAACAAAGCTTATCTTGGTGAAGTAAAGCAACTTCACTTTATGATTTCATTAGAAAATATCATGCAGGGAGTAAGGGGAGAGAAGAGAATTATGCTGGTAAATCTTTCTTCCAGCTTAATTAAACAGTATATATGTTTTTGTTATGTTTAGTTCTTTCTGGATTGAAAAGGTAAACATTGTCTATTTCTCCAGCATTCCATGGAACCAAGATGCTGTACAAAGATGAAAATAACTGCTACACGTTAGATTATGAAACCTTTGCTCCATTCAAACTTATTTGAATTCAAAGCTGTTTTAGAAGGAAACTGAACTGCACCCAGAGATAAAAGTATATATATTCATATTTTAAAAAAACAATATATTTCCAGCTCATAGATCCTATTTATTTGTTTACCCCAATAATCATTTTCAATATTGTTTATATACTCAATATCCACTTTCCTCCTGTCTTTATGATTAATTATAAGTAATTTCAAATTTCATTAACTTCATCTAATTATTAAAAATTAAAATATACTATGTATTATAAGAGTGGTGAGACATATATATTCTTGAGTTAAAATAAAACTTCTTTCAGTATTAGCACACATAACCAGCAAATAAAAATGTCCATGAGTAACTTCAATTATAAGGAACTAAATTAAACTGTCTTGTGTTTCCAAATAAATGTTGTGTAAATTTCTAACAAGTAAAGCTGTCTAGAACATCAAAAGTGGACAAAATGTAATTGAGAAGGTAAAAAAGCAGCTGGAAGTGGAAGGCTGTAGATCAAACACATTTCCCTGAATGTCCCTGAGTCCAGATGAATTGAGACAAGGGAAACATCTGTCATCCCAGTGTTTAACAGTGGGCCTGGCACAGAGATGGTACTCAAAAAATATTGTACTCAAAAAAATACTGTTTTGTCAGAAGGACAACCAAATATGCAAATATAGATAAACAAGTTACCTTCTTGATACTAATAGATACGTTATGCACGAGCATTAAGATTACTCGTTAAAATTTTATAAATTAAGCTCGTGGATTTGAAATTGTTATCAGAGTATATTATTATATGCAAGTAAATGAAAATAGTTATAATCATAAAATTTGGAATCTAGAGAACACAATAAAAATTTTCCATTATGAAATGTAGTTTTTCAATTGTTCATGGGATGAAATTTTCTCAAAAAATAAAAAAAGGACTGAGATTTACCAGGCTTGTCCATCTCTAGAATCGTTATGATTTAAATAAATTACAGGGCATTTTTTTCACAATATCATTTGCTATGGACTCTATAAGAAGAAATTTTATCACGCGTATCAGATTCTAATGTGATTAATAACTCTTATGGGTATGTCACACACATGTACACATAATCTTTGGACTTGATTTCTTCAAGCATAACAAGGCTAAGTAATTTGAAACTAAAATATGCAAAGTAAAAACAGAAAGTGATTAATTTTTGGCATAAAAAATATGTAGCAATGTCTGTTTCTAAGGAATCATATATTTCTCAGGTTCTCAATTTTCAGTTTTTAAAATTCTTGATTTCTCATACTTGTTAATTACTAAGAATGCTTTGTGCTACTAAAAGTAGGGATGTCACATGAGAAATGTGAAGTGAGTAAGTTCTGGTCCCAAACATATTCTTCCATTACATTTAGGAACACATCATTTCCATCCAGTAAGAAATCTTGACTTGGGGTTGTCCTTTTATAGCACAGGGTTACTAATTTCTCAGCAATGGTCAATGCAGAAAACTTAACTTCACCTCCTACTCTTCATTGAAATAGAGCTTTCCATGTTGCATGCTAAGTGGAAATAAGAACTATCAGGTCCCCTCAAAGAGATTAATAGAGATAATAGGCCACAGAGCTAATATTTGATGTTTCCCTTGTATTAATGCAACAGTTAAAATGATAAGAATTTTCTTACCTATATACATCATGATACATAATGTAGTTTATGCTTGATAAGCAAATGAATAAATAAATGTTCCAGGAGCCAAGTGGATAGAATTCATGAATTAGAGTAGGTCAGATGGAGGGGAAGTGGGGAAGGAAGGTTAATTTCTAAACACGTTGTCTTTTCTACACCATAGATTCAATTGTATTACATCACAGGCCCCCACATAATTCATATATTTGTAGATATTTTTCTCAGCATGCTTTCATGTCAATGAAGAGCATTAGATAATTTGATAGGCAAAACCCTCTAGTGTCACCCCCATGATCATGTTATATTATATGACAAAAGAGAGATTATGTAGATGGGTCTAATCTAATCACATGAGTCCTTAAAAGCAAAGAACTTTTTCCAGCCAGAGGTCAGAGAAGTAAAAGTCACAAGAAAGACTCAAATGTGCCACAAATGCCTTGAGACAGAAGGGGCCATGTGGAGAACATGAGATGAAAATGAACTTGGAAGAGGATCCCAGGACCTAGATTTAGTCTGGTGAGACCCTGAGCAGAGAACCCAGTCATGCTGTGCCAGGCTTCAGATCTACTAAAGACTACCAAAACTAGAAGAGAATCGATCTGTGTTGCTTAAAGCTGCTGCATTTGTGGCAATATGTTATGCAGCCATGGAAAACCAATAGAATAATGTTGAATCACTCTTTCCTCTTCTTCACTGTAAAAACAGAAATGCATCACATTTGTAACTGAAAATTTTAGGAGTTCTATAAAGGAAAATAGCTTTATGTTTAGATAGACATGGCCTGAAAAGTACCCCCCTCCAATATCTTTAATGACAATTTTCAGGAATAAGACATATTTGATGCCTGAACTTTAATGAAGTCTGCATACATTTTCTCCTAGCCTCCAATTATATTATTCCAAGTCATCAGATCCTATGTAACATTGGTTTTGATGGTAAATATCTGAGGTAGTATCCAAAATGAAATTACTGAGAGACCGAAACATCATAGCCATTTGTCAGGGAATCACATATTAAACAATGTCCAAATCAATGCCTTTTACCTCATCAGTAATCATGAAATGCAAATTAAAAGCATAACGTGGCACTTTGTACCCATAAGACTGGCAAAAATTTGAATTTGAAAATACAGAAAGCATTGTTGAGGGTATGGAGCAACAGTAATACTCGTACTTTCCTGAGGCATATGAGACTTTAGAAGGAATTTGAGATTTCCTAACAATATTGAGCATGGCATACTTGGAGACACATAAATTCCACTTCCAGGTTTAAATCCCAGAGAAACTCTTGAACACATATACAAGGAGACAAAAGAATGTTGGTTGGAGACTTGAGCTTTATTTGAAATAGCAAAACAAACAAAAAACCTAAATTCCCTGGAAAGAATTGATAATTAAATTATGTAGTAGTCATATGTTCAGTATACTCTAGATAAATGAAAATGAAGTGAAACTACAAACACTAACTTGAATAAGATTCAGCACTATTGTGTTTTGGCTTGCATAGGTTCTGACGAGAAGTCTGCTGTCACCCATTATTTACAATTTCTCTCCAAAAAAAGTTCAGGACCAAATGGCTTAACTGCTAAATTCTTCCAAATGTCAAGATATCTTACACAAAGACTTCTAAAGAATAGAAAAAATGAAAAAGTCACCTACTCTTCTTATGAGTTAACATAATCTTGATATCAAAACATGAAAAAGCATTGTGAGGAAGGAAAGTTACAGATCAATTTATCTCAGATACATAGATGCAAAATTAGTAAATTGTATCTAGTGATATAAAAAAATGAATGGGCCTGGGGCCGGCCTGGTGGCATAGCAGTTAGGTTCACATGCTCCACTTTGGTGGCCCGGGGTTCACCAGTTCGGATCCTGGACATGGACCCACGCATTGCTCATCAAGCCATGCTGAGGCGATGTCCCACAAAGAGCAACTAGAAGGATGTACAACTATGACATACAACTATGTACTGGGGCTTTGGGGAGAAAAAAGGCAAAAAAGGAGGAAGACTGGCAACAGATGTTAGCTCAGGCTAATCTACCTCAAAAAAAAATTCCTCTCAAAAAAAAAAAAAAAAAGATGGGTCTGGCCCAGTGGCATAGTGGTTAAGTTCATGTGCTCTGCTTCGGTGGCCTGGGGTTTGCAAGTTCAGATCCTGGGCGTGGACCTACACACCACTCATCAAGCCATGCTGTGGCAGCATTTCACATACAAAATAGAGGAAGATTGGCTCAGATGTTAGCTCAGGGACAATCTTCCTCAAGCAAAAAGAAAGCATAATATACCACAACCAAGTTAGTTTTATTCCAAGAATGAGATGGTAGTTCAACCTTTGAACATCAGTAATGAGATTCACAACAATATCAGAATAAAAGAAGAAAAATAATTTTGAGAAATTCAGAAGTATTTGACAGCATTTAACAACTATAATAAAAAAATAATAGCAACTAGGAATTAAATGAAACTTCCATAATTATTTGTAAGCTGATGATGTAATCCTACATTACACGTCACATTTAGTTGTCAGCTATTAAAAACTCTCCTTCTGAGAGGTGAGCCCAGGGGTATAGTGGTTAAGTTCATGTGTTCTGCTTTGGTGGCCGGTGGTTCACTGATTCAGATCCTGGATGCAGACCTACTCACCGCTCATCAAGCCATGCTGAGGTGGCATCCCATATAGAAGAACTACAACTCTACAACTATGATATGCAACCATGTACTGGGCCTTTGGGGAGAAAAAAGAAAAAGAGGAAGATTGGCAACAGATGTTAGCTCAGGGCCAATCTTCCTAAAAAATAAATTAATTAATTAAATAAAAATTAAAATGCCTTAAAAAAACAAAATAAGAAAAAACTCTCCTTCTGAGATCAGAAATAAGCCAAGGCTGACAAATGTTAACATTTTTGGTTATCATCATAATAGAGGTCTTGGCCAGCAAAACAAGTCAAAATAAAAAGTATAGAAATTGGAAATGAAAAGGAAAACAAACTTCATTTTTCACAAGTAACAAAATTGCATTTGTGAGATATAAAAATATATCCATAAATATCCATTTAGAATTAATAAATGAATTATCAAGGTTGATGAACAAAATGTAAAAATACGAAAATCAATTGTATCTGTATAAAACATTGATGAATTATAGAAAATTAAATTTTGTATATGGTATTAACATCAAACATACCAAGTACCTAGAAATAAATCTATAGAAATGTGTGCAAGAATAGAATACCTATAGAAGTGAGGGACTTATCTTGTTCATAAAGTGGAAAAATAAATGTTGCATAGATGACAATTGCCACAAATTGATCTCATTTTTTTGAGTGGAAATTGACAAGCTGTGTCTAAAATTTGTATGGAACTATATTTGGTCAAATTATCCTAGATAAACTTGTAAATGTAAAGGTGGTTATATCACCAGATATCATTACTCATTTAAAGTGTTGGTGCAAGCATGAGTAAATATACCCATGAATGATGACAGGGAATGTGACAACAGATCCACAGATACACAGTCATGTGACCTACAATTGCACTGGTGCAGTGGGAAAATGATTACTTTTTTAACGTGGTGTTAGATCAACTGGATATTCATATGGAAAAGCAATCTTGAAATTCTGTTTCCTATAATAGGAAGTTAATTATATAGCTAAGACCTTGATTTCCAAGGTAGAATATATATATAAATTTGAAATGTGAAACAATAATGCTTCAGGAGAAAATCGTCATGATCTTTCAGTATGTAAAGATTTTTGTAAAGGACACAAACTTGCTAGCGTAGACTGCATTAATATTAAGACAAATTCATGAAAAGACAGTATTAGGGTTAACATCACTAGTGATGTAATGTGGATATTATGTACCCCCTGATATGAATGTGATGAAAAGGGCACTTCACCTCTGTGGTATTCTTTCCAAAAAAACATAACGTCATAATAACAATGAGAAAAACATCAGACAAACCCAGTTTGACAGACATTCTAGAAAATACTTGGCCAGTACTCAAAACTGTCAAGGTATGAAAAACAAGGAAACACTAAGTGTCACAGACTGGAAGAAGCTAAGGAGGCATGACAAGTAAATGCAATATGGTACCCTGGATTGGATCCCAGAATAGAAACAGGACAGTAATGGGAAAAACTGGTGAAGTCCAAATAAAGTCTGAAGCTTAGTTAATAACATTGTGCCAATGTTGGCTTCTTGGTTTTGACAAATATATCACATTAATATGAGATGACGATTAGGGAAACCGAAACTTGGAGAAATCAGGCAGAAGAAAGAACATGCACTCCACTAAAAAGGGCATTAAAATCTAAAATAAATATTTGAAAATATATTGAGATTAATGAGTAAATTCATCAGGTAGTGCAAATTAAAATTACCAATGGACTTTTGCACATACTCCAGAATGGCCAAATAAAAATGTGTTCGTGAGAAATGGCAGAGCAATTGAAACTCTCCTACATGGCTGTAGGAATTTAAAACAGTATGATCATTTTAGAAAATTCTGTATCTACAAAAGCTGAATAAACACATAAACTACAACTCAGGAATTTCTCTTCTGTATACAAAACTAGCAGAAATGAGTACATTTTGCACCAAAACATATGTACTAGCAGCACCATTTGTAGCAGACAAAACCTGCAACAATCCATTATTTCACACACCACCAGAATGAATAAATAGTGTTATATCCACACAATGTATTACCATGATGAATTGAAAATGAGTGACCTGTAACTACACACAACTTAGATGGATCTCACAAATATAAAGTAAAGTAAAAGAAACCAGCACAAAAGAATGTCTATTATAATTTCATTTATATAGTGTTCATAATTAGGCAAAGATATTTATGGTGTTAGAATGCAGGATAGTGTTCAGCTTTGGGGAAAAGAGTTCAGTTATGTTCTGTTATTGTTTTGTGTGTTGCTTTTATGGGTGTGTTCACTTAGTGAAAATTTATCAAGCTATACATTTATAATTTGTATGATTTTCTTTACATACACTATATTCAATAAAATATTTAGGAAAAATTGCACTTTTCTAATAATTGCTCTTTTCTTTCCTTACCTAAGAAACAAATCAATGAACTATTATTGGGCATATTTCAAATCCACATAGAATACTGCTTACAGAATATGTTGAAATATTTTCCATAGCTGAATGAACTTAAAGAGAACATTCACTAACTGTTATCTTGTGGGTTAAACAACTTACCTTCCAGTTTTTGAGAGTGATGCTTTATCCACTAGCATTAATTAGAGCAAAATTTCCACATAATTTTGGAGTCCATAGTCAACACAGATATTTAGAAATCTCTAACAAAATCTCTGCCATTCTTAACATTTTTCCATGTAGACTAGGTTTTTCAAATTTGGTAGAAATCAGAGCATTGAAAGAAAATGACAGGATGTGAAATTTTCCCTTCCAGGAAAGCTGTCATCGAGCATTATATAGCTATTTCATGAATATTTACAAATAATGTCATAGATTGTACCAGGAACACTAAATAATTATAACACATAAACCATATATTTTAAATTTAAGAGATGAGATTAAATTTAAATGATATGAATAAATAATAAGTGACCACGTTTGCAAGAACTGGTCTGAGGTGAAATGCGTTTGAAATCTGCTACAATATAAAATGTCACACTTGGAAGTCAGACAACGAAGGGACAGAAATCAGACTCCTTCTTTTCATGAGCTGTGATACCCTGAAGATTTCCCTGATCTCTCACAGGTCCTCAATTTTCCTCATCTATAAAATCAGTAAAATAATGACTATCTACTGGGTTCTCTAACTTATGAACATATTTTACATGAACTCATAAGCGCAAATAGCAATCACAGTGTTTAACATTAGTTTACTTAAGAAACATTAGTTTACTTCCTTCCACACTGCTCATCATGATTTGCGACTAGACTTTTTAGGAATTAACCCACAGCCGTGTGTTCAACTATCCTCACAGTGTAGCTAACGGTCCCCTGGATTTTAATCCTCAGGTAAATGCCCCCTACTACTCTATTTGTAAGAAGCCTACTGAATCTCACAATTTCACTGTTTTCTCCCTCCCCAAATTTTTCCTTCCCTTAGCTTATTAAAAACGATGGAGAAAAAAATGAATGAACACAAAACAAGAAACTCTAGGTCATTTTAAGTTTACCGTTTTGTTTTGTACTGTTTACTTTTCATTCACTTTGTTTTACAAATTCTGCTACTTTTTCCTCCCAAAGCTTCTAAATGTACTCATTTGCTTCATTATAACTACTAACTTTTGCCCAGATACCAAGCATATTTTTTAAATTTTCATAGCAATGTCTTTTCATTTTACCCCTTGATTTCAATACCAAAATACCACATTTACATCAGCCACTTCTATGAATTCATTCCATTATATTTCAGACAATTACACCTCACATTTGTGAAGGCACCATAAATTCTCATAAAGTTCAGAGTAAGTGTACCTATAAATATTGTATTCAGTATAGCCACAGTCTTATACAGATCCAAATAAATACGTAGCTTCTCTGATGATTATTCAGAAGCTACTGAAATAGTACACAAGATTAGCATGATTAAACTGCTCTCAAGTTTGATCACAGTAGACAGTAACTGAAATAAATCAATAACTAAATTATTTTAAAATATCTATTAAGCTTTCTTATGTGCCTGACAACAGCTCTTGCATGTAAGTCTCATACATAGGACATAACACTTGGGGGTTTTTTGGACTAAGATTGTTAAGAAATGGTAGTACGCTGGAGACGGTTATAATTTTTATATTCATTTAAACTATAGTATCACAGAGCTCTGAAAAACATTACCTCTAATCTTCCATAAAACAAGAGTTGATAACAATACTGAACAAATGCTGTTGGCATCAGCCCCTGACAGAGTAGCTTTGATTAATGCTGTAGCTTTCATAAGGTGCTGCTGACAAAGATACAGTTCAATAAATTAGAAGCACAAGGAAGTAGGGCAAATGCCTGCCAGCAATGGAATGTTTACGTGATTTACTTGCCACAGAAAACTTTACTAGAGGGATTACAGGAAAGCTAACCATGAAATAACATTTTCTGACACTTTGTCCCCCTAGAATTCAGGAAAAAAATTCAGCTGCATTGAAATTAACAAAATATTGCCCATTCTTTTGAAGACAGTATATGCCTACTACAAAGGAAAATCAGAGAACTGGACTGCAATAGCTATTGTTTTGAGTATTCTTTCAGCAGTCTGGACCCTTATTCAGAAACAATAGACTGAAGATAGAGGTACAGGAAAGTAGGTAGGTAGGTAGGTAGGTAGGTAGGTAGGTAGATGATAGATAGATAGATGATAGATAGATAGATAGATAGATAGATAGATAGATAGATAGATAGATAGATAGATAGATAGATAGATATAGATGACAGATGAAGGATGGATGGATGTTAGATTGATAGACAGACAGATATAGGTAGATAAATATTTAGGCATATAAGCAGACAAACAGACAGATGCAGATATCTGACTATAATCTTTCCAATTACTTAAGACAGAAGATTCGATCATTATTTTCAGATATTTATTTTCTTCAAATAAACATTTAATGCTATAACTATCTACCTAATACCAGTTTTTACTTCATTCCATAAATTTTGACATGCTTTGTGTTTACTTTCATTTATTTAAAAACGTTTTCTAATGTCTCTTGTGATTTTTTTATTTGACCTAAGGTTAATGATGAAGTCTGTTGATCAATTGAGAAGTATTTGGATATTTTCCAGATATGTTTCTGTTCCTTATTTCTTACTTAATTTTGTCTGGATCAAAAACCACATTTAAAAATTGTACTTAAAGAGAGTTTAATTCTGGATGGACAATCAGAGAAGACAATGGATCAACATCTTCCCTGCATTGTATTAGTTATCTACTGCTGCACAACAATATTACCACAAATTTAGCAGCATAAGAGAACAGTTATTTTCTGTTTCTGCAGGTCAGGAATCTTGGCACAGCTTAGGTGAACCACAGCAAGGGTGTAATTAAGGTGTCAGCCTCAGCTTGGGGGTCTCATCGGAATGCTTGCCTGGGGAAGGATCCACTGCCAAGCTCATTCAGGTTGTTGGCAGAATTCATTTCACTGTGGCTTTAAGACCAAAGGTTTTATTTTCCTGCTGGCCGTCAGCTAAAGGCCACCTTAGCTCCTAATGGCTGCTTGAAGTCCCTTGCCACATGGGGTTCTTTAACATGTCAGATTCCTTCCTCAAAGCCAGCAAGGGAATGCGGAATTCCAGCAAGAGGACAGTACAATCTTATATAATGTAATCACGTAATCACACACGTATAATCACATGCATCCCATCACTATTGCCATCTCTACTGATGAGAAGCAATCACAAGTTCTGCTCACACTCGGGGAACAGGGCCACACAAAGGCATGTACACAAGGAAGTGGGGATCATGGTAGCTACCTTGAGCCTACACACACACACACACACAGTGATCTCTTTTCATTTTTTCTCAGTCTTTACTCTTTGTGCGTCATTTTAGACAGCTTCTATTGCTATGTCATCAAGTTTAATGACTGTTCTTTTACTGTGCCTAATCTTCTGAGAGGGAGGGAGGGAGACAGGAGACAGAAAGAGAGAGATTCATAGTCAGTACTCAGTCAAGACTCAAGGAGGCGAAGACTCAATCAAGGAGTCACCTCTACTGATCTATGTGGTGTCTAGAGGAGCTGGGGGTGCAGCCGATGCCACCTGCCTACACGGAGAAACAGAAGTATGTAGAAGCTGGTGTCTCACACCAACTTACCGACTGAAAAAGAAATATGGTGTCTCTTCACTTCCGCCTTCCAAGTCTCACACAAAATGTCTCTTGTAGCCCATGCTAATTCAGAACTGTGCAGAAAAGAGCATTTGGGAAATGAGGTTCTAGATTAGCTAACTCCGCTAACAATACACAGGCACTACTTTTACTTTTTACTAGAAGCTTTATACTCTTAGCTTGTTCCTTGCAGGTTGTTGATATATCTCAAATTAATTTTTGTGTGTGGGGTGAATCGTGAGGCATGGTGTTAGGGAGAGATTCATTTTTTTGTCATCTGGACATCCATTTCCAGCACCACTTGTAGAAGGGATTTTCATTTCATCATTGGATTACATTGGTGTTTTGGTCAAGGATCACTTGAGCATTACCTATGTCTTTATTTCTAAATTCTTTATCATTTCATTAATCAATTTGTGTATCCTTAGGTCAATGACATTGTCATGATTTTTTTTAACATTATGATAAGTCTTGCAGTCACAGTAAGATCTCCAATTTGCTTTTCCTTTTGCAAGGCTATTATGGCTGTTCTAGGTCTTTTTCTTTTCCATATACATTTTAGAAGAAGTGTGTTGATTATTTTTTTAATTACAGATCAAATTTCTTTAATTCATATCTTTCTTGTAATGCTAATAAATTATATTTTTCTCAGATTTTGTCCACTTCATTGAAATTTCAGAAATTTTGGTCTCTTCTTGATAATTCTTTTCTTTTTTTTTTTTTGCAGTAACATTGGTTTAAAACATTATATAAATTACAAGAGTACATCGCTCTATTTCAATGTCTGTGTACACTACATGATGTTCACCACCCAAAGACTAATTACAGTTCATCACCACACAATGTGCCTAATCGCCCGTTTCACCCACTCCCTCCCCACTCCCCTCTGCTAACCATCAATCCAATCTCTGTCTCTATGTGTTCGCTGTTGTTTTTATCTTCTACTTATGAGTGAGATAATATGGTTTTTGACCTTCTCCCTTGACTTATTTCTCTTAGCATAATACCCTCAAGGTCCATCCATGGTGTCACAAATGGCCACATTTCATCATTTTTAATGGCTGAGTAGTATTCCATTGTGTATATACACCACATCTTCTTGATCCATTCGTCCCTTGATGGGCACCTAGGTTGGTTCCAAGTCTTGGCTTTTCTGAATAATGCTGCAATGAACATAGGGGTGCATGTGTCTTTACACATTCATGTTTTCACTTTCTTTTGATAAGTACCCAGCCGTGGAATAGCTGGATCATATGGTAATTCTATTAATTTTTTGAGGAATCTCCATATTGTTTTCCATAGTGGCTGCACCAGTTTGCACTCCCACCAGCAGTGTATGAGAGTTCCCTTCTCTCCACATCCTCTCCAACACTTGCTGTTTCCTGTCTTGTTAATTATAGCCATTCTGAAGGCGTGAGGTGATATCTCATTTCCCTGATAGTTAATGATGCTGAATATCTTTTCAGGTGCCTGTTGGCCATCTGTATATCTTCTCTGGAGAAATTTCTGTTCAGGTCTTTTGCCCATTTTTAAATTGGGTTGTTAGTTTTTTTGTTATTGAGATGCATTAGTTCTTTATATATTTTGGATATTAACCCCTGATCAGATATATGGTTTGCAAATATCTTCTCCCCATTGTTAGGTTGTCTTTTTATTTTGTTGATGGTTTCCTTTGCTATGCAGAAGTTTTCAGGGTAATGTAGTCCCATTTGTTTATTTTTTCTATTGTTTCCCTTGTCCAGTCAGACATGGTACTTGAAAATATGCTGCTAAGACTGATGTTGAAGGGCATACTGCCTATGTTTTCTTCCAGAATTTTCATGGTTTCAGGTCTTACTGCCTATGTTTTCTTCTAGAATTTTCATGGTTTCAAGTCTTTACTCCATTTTGAGTTGAGTTGATTTTTGTGTATGGTGTAAGATAATGATCTACTTTCATTTTTTTGCATGTGGCTGTCCAGTTTTCCCAACACCATTTATGGATGAGACTTTCCTTTCTCCATTGTATGTTCTTGGCTCCCTTGTTGAAAATTAGCTGTCTATAGATGTGTGGGTTTATTTCTGGGCTCCCAATTCTGTTCCATTGATCTGTGTGTCTGTTTGGGGGCCAGTACCATGCTGTTTTGGTTACTATAGCTTTATAGTACATTTTGAAATCAGGGAGTGTGATACCTCCAGCTTTGTTCTTTTTTCTCAGGATTCCTTTGGCTATTCAGAGTCTTTTGTTGTTCCATATAAATTTTAGGATTCTTTGTTCTATTTCTGTGAAAAATGTCATTGGAACTTTGATAGGGATTGCATTGAATCTAGAGATTGCTTTAGGAAGTATGGACATTTTAACTATGTTAATTCTTCTAATCCAAGAGCACAGAATATCTTTCCATTTCTTTGTGTCTTCTTCCATTTCTCTTAACAATGTTTTATAGTTTTCAGTGTGCAGATCTTTCACCTCTTTGCCTAAGTTTATTCCTAGGTATTTTATTCTTTTTGTTGCAATTATAAATGAGATTGTATTCTTAATTTCTCTTTCTGCTACTTGTTAGTGTACAGAAGTGCAACTGATTTTTGTATGTTGATTTTGTGTCCTGCAAATTTACCATATTCATTTGTTACTTCTAAAAGGTGTTTGGTGCACTTTTTAGGGTTTCCTGTATATAAAATCATGTCATCTGCAAATAGTGACAGTTTCACTTCTTCCTTTCCAATTTGGATCTTTTATTTCTTTTTCTTGTCTGATTGCTTTGGCTAGGACTTCCAATACTATGTTAAATAAGAGTGGTGAAAGTGGGCATCCTTGTCTGGTTCCTGTTCCTAGAGGGATAGCTTTCAGTTTTTCACTATTGAGAGTGATATTAGCTTTGGGTTTGTCATATATGGACTTTATTATGCTGAGGTACTTTCCTCCTATACCCATTTTATTTAGAGTTTTTATCATAAATGGATGCTGTACCTTATCAAATTCTTTCTCTGCATCTATTGGGATGATCATGTGATTTTTATTCTTCATTTATTAATGTGGTGTATCATTTTGATTTATTTGCAGATGTTGAACCATCCCTGCATCCCTGGGATGAATCCCACTTGATCATGGTGTATGATCTTTTTAATGTGTTGTTGTATTTGATTTGCTAGTATTTTTTTTGAGAATTTTTGCATAAATGTTCATCAGTGATATTGGCCTGTGATTTTTTCTTTTGTGTTGTCCTTGTCTGGTTTTTGTATCAGGGTGATGTTGGCTTCATAAAATGAGTTAGGAATCTTTCCCTAATCATCAATTTTTTGGAAGAGTTTGAGAAGGATAGGTATTAAGTCTTCTTTGAACGTTTGGTAGAATTCACCAGGGAAGTCGTCTGGTCCTGGACTTTTATTTTGGAGGAGGTTTTTGATTACTGTTTGGATCTCCTTATTGGTGATTGATCTTTTCAAATTCTTTATTTCTTCCTGATTCAGTTTGGGAAGGTCATATGATTCTAAGAATTTATCCATTTCTTCTAGATTATCCAATTTCTTGGCATATAGATTCTCATAGTATTCTCTTATACTCTTTTGTATTTCTGAGGTGTCCATCGTAATTTCTCCTCTTTTGTTTCTGATTTTATATATTTGAGCCCTCTCTCTTTTTTTCTTGTTAAAGGTTTGTCAATATTGTTTATATTTCAAAGAACCAGCTCTTGGTTTCATTGATTGTTTTCTATAGACTTTTAGTCTCTATTTCATTTATTTCTGCTCTGATTTTTATTATTTCCCTCCTTCTACTGATTTTGGAATGTGTTTCTTCTTCTTTTTCCAGTTCCTTTAGGCTCACTGTTAGATTGTTTGAGATATTTCTTGTTTGTTTAGGTAGGCCTGTATTGCTATAAATTTCCCTCTTAGAACCACTTTTGCTGCATCACATAAATTCTGGCATGTCATATTTTCATTTGTCTCCAGGTATTTTTTTTATTTCTCCCTTTATTTCTTCATTGACCCAATCATTTTTCAGTAGCATATTATTCAATCTCCACATATTTGTGGCATTTCTGATTTTCTTCCTGTAGTTGATTTCTAATTTCATACCATTGTGGTCAGAAAAGATGCTTGGTATTATTTCAATGTTCTTAAATTTATTGGGACTTGTTTTGTGGCCTAATATGTGATGTATCCTGGAGAATGTTCCATGTGCATTTGAAAAGAATGTGTATTCTGCGATTTTGGGATGGAATGTTCTGTATATATCTACTAAGTCCATCTGGTCTAATGTGTCATTTAAGGCCAGTGTTTCCTTATTAATCTTCTGTTTGGATGATCTATCCATTGGTGTAAGTGGAGTGTTAAAGTCCCCTACTATTATTGTGTTACTGTCTATTTCTCCTTTTATATCTGTTAATAATTGCTTTATATATTTGCTGCTCCTATGTTGGGTGCATAGATATTTACAAGTGTTATGTACTCTTGTTGGATTGTTCTCTTGATCATTATGTAGTGCCCTTCTTTGTCTCTTGTTACAGTTTTTGTTTTAAAGTCTATTTTGTCTGATATAAAGTATTGCTACCCCAGTTTTATTTTCATTGCCATTTGCATGGAGTATCTTTTTCCATCCCTTCATTTTCAGTTTGTGAAGGTCTTTCAAACTTTCAGTTTGAAGGTCTTTAGGTCTGAAGTGTGTCTCTTGTATGTGCCATTTATACGGGTCTTGTTTTTTTATCCAATCAACCACCCTATGCCTTTTGATTGGAGCATTTAGTCCAGTGACATTTAAAGTAGCAATCGAGGGGCCGGCCCAGTGGCATAGTGGTTAAGTTTGCGAACTCTGCTTCAGTGGCCCGGGGTTTTGCAGGTTCGGATCTCAGGTGGAGACAGACACACCACTTGTCAAGCTATGCTGTGGTGGCTTTACACATAAAGTAGAGGAAGATGGGCACGGATGTTAGCCCAGGGCCAATCTTCCTCAGCAAAAGAGAGGAGGATTGGCAACAGATATTAGCTCAGGGCTAGTCTTCCTCACAAACAAAAAATCTAAATAAAAATAAATTTAAAAAAAAGTAGCAATTGATAAGTATGGACTTATTGCCATCTTATTTACTTTTTTTCTGGGTGTTGTAGTTCTTCTCTATTCCTTTCTTCTTCTTTTGCTCCTTTCCCTTCTGTGTTGATGGTGTTCTTTAGTATTATGTTTGGGTTCCTTTCTCTTAGTTTTTTGTGTATTTATAATAGGTTTCTGGTTTGTGATTACCATGAGGTTCATATATAATAACCTACGTATATAGTGATCTAAATTAAGCTGATGGTCTCTTTAGTTTGACCTCTGTCTAAAAGCTTTACTCTTTTACTCCCCTCCTCCCACATTTTATGTTTTTGATATCATATCTAACCTCTTTTTTGTGTGTTTGTATCCATTATCCTCTTATGGAAATAGATAATTTTTTGCTGTTTGTGGTCCCCTCTTTCCCCCTTAAATTAGTCCTTTTAGCATTTCTTGTAGGACTGGTTTCTTGGTGATAAACTCCTTTAATTTTTGCTTGTCTGGGAAATTCTTTGTCTCTCCTTCCATTCTGTTTTAAAAGTTCTGCTGGAATTTTAATTTAGATTGCATTGGATCTAAGGATCAACATGGGAAGAATTTCCATCTAAACAATATTTAATCATTAAATCCATGAATATAATGTATATTTCCACTCATTTAGTCTTCTTAAATTTCTCTCAAAAATGAGTTGCCAGTGTAGAATTCTTGCACATAGTATATACTTATCACAGTTATTTTACTGTCCTTATTTCCTAACTTCAATAACTGGTTTGTCTATGTGTCTGCTATAACTGTATGTTTGGTTTTGTTCTATCTTATCAATAAGCCACATCTTTCTGTCTTTTTACATCTCTAGCAAATTGTTACTATGTCCTCAATATTGTGTATGAATGAAATGAATTAGCTAACTTCCACCACTGAGTGTCCCCTTTTCCATATGTCAGGAAGTTAGTGTAACTAAATAAAATACGTTTTGAGCTGGGCCAGAATTGTGTTCCAGCACTGGTAAAAGCCTGCTCTTCATTAGTCTGTCTTTATTCCTCGAGCATAGCCCTCCTTGGATTTTGACTGAGAGCTTGGAAAGTCGACATCCTCAGCACTGAAAATTCTATCAATCAAATGGATATTTTGAGATTGGCTTTCAGACACCTCTCACACAGGTGCAGAATTCTCTCTGTTTTCTGCAGGTCTCCTCCTTCCAGCAGGACTTTGTCCCCTGGGTACCTAGCAATGGTGGATATTCCCTTTGTCTTATTAGCTTTTTATCACCTATTTTCCTTTGAAAGCCAGAATTCACCAAATAGCCTCTGGGGGAAACTGACCTCATTTGGGACTCTTCTATTTTCTATTCAACCATACCAGCCAAACATGGCTGCCAGCTTCTCTTTCATTTTACTTAGAGGTGGAAGCCTACCTATTGACACTTCCTATAACTTCTTATCAATTTCAGATTAAATCTGCCATATTACTATTTATTTTATATCTGCCCCATAGTTCTGTGTTCCTTTTCCTTGGTTGCATTGCTTTGCTTTGATTCAGAAGTACTTAACTGGAGGTGATTTTGCCTCCCAGGAGACATATGGCAATGTCTAGAGGCACTTTTTCTTGTCTCACCTTGAGGGGGGGAAGGTGCTATTGGCATCTATTCGGTAGAGGCCAGGGATGCTGTTAAACATTGTACAATGCACAGGACAGTTAACAAAGAATTATTTGGCCCAAAATGTTAACAGAGTCAAATAGAGTCAAGGCTGAAAAAGTCTGCTTTAGTTTAATTACTTCTACTAATCTGTTTTCCCTTGAAAGTTCCCTTATATTTTACTACTCTTCTATAGATAAACCTAAGATTAACAATATGAATCATTTGTTAAATTCTAATATACAGCTGTACATTGACTGCTTTCTAGACAATAAAAGGACTTTGAAATACTTTAGGTCCATTTACACCTTGTCAAATCTGTGCAATTATTGTGTTTAATCTTAATCCTCCATATTAAATTCCACAGATATTTATATTTTTATATGGTAAATATTTATCTTTTTTACTCATGTATTCACCCCTTCAATTGTTCTGCATCACTTTCTGCACCTATATGCTTCCATCAGGGTCATTTTTCTACTGCCTGAAGAACACCTTTATTGTGTGTGTGGCTGAAGACTTCCTCAAGATTTTCTTTGCAAACTTCTACTTGCCTTAATTATTGAAGAACATTTTTGTTTGGTAACGAATTTTATATTGGCATTTCTTTCTTTCATTCATTTAAAGATATAATTCATATTTTTCTAGCTTCCTTTTTTTGACAGTTGCATTGTATCAGTATTAGAGCAACTCATTTAATGATAATGTTTTTCTCTTTGTCTTTGGTTTTATGCAACTTTACTATGTTGTTCTTAGACATGGTTTTCTTTTTATTTAACCTTTTTGGCTTTCTTAGTGTATCTTCAATCTCTGGGTTTATGTCTTTCATTAATTTTGGAAAATTCTAAGTTATTATCTCTTCAAATATATGCTTCTGTCAGTCACTCTCTCCTCATTCTAAAATGAGTTAAAAATATGTTGAAACTCTTTTCTATATTTTGTATGTCTTTTTGCTTCTTTTCTATCTTTTCATTCTTTTATATATGCTTCAAACTAGATATTATCCTATGATCTCCCTTCTGGTTCTCTAAATCTCTCATTTTCTGTGAAATCTGCTGCAAAATCCATCTATTGATTCCTGCTTTCATCTACTGTATTTTTATATTTTCAGTGGTAAAATTGTCATTTGATCGTTCTTTTTCAAAAATTTGCATTGTGTAATTTAATTTACTGAATGTTAATCACAGTTATTTTAAAATCCACGTCTAACAACTCCTACATCTGTGTTTCCTGTGAGTCAGTTTCTAATATCATTTTCCTCTTGCTTTTCAATAATTTTGTCTTTTTGCATGCCTATTACTTTTTATTAATTATAGACAGCTCTATGGGAAAACTTTGTAGAGAAAATATAAGGTTCTTGTTACCCTCCTCTAGAGACTATTTTTTTCTGCTTTTAGCAGATACTATGCTAGGGGAAGATAACCCTAATCTAATAGGGATTAAACTGTTTGGAAACTGGCCTTGTCTCTGTGGGGGATGGTATCATCTGAATCAACATTGGTCCTGGCATTTCGCTCTCTGAGTGTTCCAGCTGAAACCTTGGGCTGTCTATACAGGAGCCTCTTACTTGGAAGGCCATAAACTCCATTTATTCTTGAGTCCCATGGGACATTCAGCCACTCAGCCTCACAGACTCAGTTTTAAACTAAGTAAATGCCTTAATGGGCAAATCAAAAGCAAATGTTGGGGTCATATTTTTGGATTCCTTTTTTTCCCTCCAGGATCATGGACCTAGAGTCATCACTGTCTTGGTAATTGAAAAGAGATTTCCAAAACAAAAATGCCTTAATCCTACATTGCTGTAACCATAAATATCTAATTTATATACTTTCAAATCAAGATATATGGCATTGCTATTTTCCTAGTATTTGGTATTTCTCTTATTCAATTCTCTTCATATCCTCTACCTGCCTAGAACCAGCTTTCTCTCACTCTCTCTCATTCTTGCTCTTGCTTTCTCTCATCACCGACTATTGTCTCACTATCTCAGTTTGCACTTACTTCACAATGCAATGTTTTCTTATTTTTTCCTGAAAGTATAAAATAAGTGGCTTCAAATATACTTATCTTTACTATAGAAAAACTTTTTTTTTTCAGAATATGCATGTAGCATGCTGTTATCTGTATTCTATATTAAACATACTTTTATAGGTCCTAGATTATTCTGTTTTGTTTTGTTTTCTTCTTCAACTCTTTCATCCTTTGAGAATGAGCTTTACTGTAATGTGTATTTTATTGAAGCAGTGTGTGAATCTCTGAATTATCACTGGGTCTCTTTTTCATATTAATTTATCTATACACATTGGTAATATCTAGATTAAATGCTTCAGTATTTTTGAATGTGACACCATTTCCTCCTTTAGAGCACTAAATAAAACTTTTCCCAATTTTTGTATGATTAATCATTTTAATCAAGACCTGGCCCAGAAGAGGAGTTGAAAATCTGTGTTCAACTTAAAAATGTCGTACAGAAGAATGCACTAGATTTCCAGGGATAAAAATAGGAATAATTTCAGAAAAATCCTATCTGATATTTGGCCTGATTCTTTCATGAAGATCTTTAGCTGATTCTTATAAATTAATCTTCTTGTGTGTCTCAACAAGTCTGCTTTGGATACCATATTGAGAAGACAATTTAGAAGACAAACCTAGACCACTTTGTAGGAAAACTAGCTGACAGCAACATTTTGCTTTTTCTCCTGGACACTTCTAATTTTTATATCTTTTCTCATAAACATTTCACATTATTTCCATATTTGGTTGATGGAAAGTTATAAAATAAAATGTCCTTGTAATGGTTAATTTTATGTGTCAACCTGGCTAGGCCATCGTGCCCAGTTGTTTAGTCAAACACCAATGTAGATGATGCTGTGAAGATATTTTTTTAGATGTGATTAACAGGTAAAGCAGACTGCTCTCCATAAGTGGGTGGGCCTCATTCAATCAGTTGAAGGTCTTAAGAGCAAAAACAGGTGTCCTGAAGAAGAAGGAATTATCCTCAAACCACAACACAGAAACCATACCTGAGTTTCCAGCCTGCTTCCCTGTGGAATTCAGAGTCAAGACTGCAACATGAACTCTTACCAGAATTTCCAGTCTGCCAGCCTGCTCTACATATATGCCAGTGCTCACAATCTTATGAGCCAAGCCAACTCTTTAAAATAAATATGTATCTCCACCTCTATCTTTATCTCTATAATTGGTTCTGTTTCACTGAAGGACACTGATTAATATAGTCCTGGTATGAAGGAAGAAGAGGTGAAATAGTTTAGTCCCTTCTTCCAAAAAGGGAAATGTTGATATCTTTGAATTTAGCACAGATTAGCGTTCAGGAGATATGATGTAGGGAAAAGGAAATAGGCATCTCAGACAAAGGAAAAACTTCTCTCCTGGTTTCAATTCTGGGAAAACCACCAGGGTGTGACTTAGAGAAAAGAAGGGTTGTCCTTAACAGGTGGGGTCTTCTGGCTGCTAAGACAGTAAGGGCATTCTAGACACAGGCCAATGGATTCCTTGGACAGGAATATTGGTTCTATGTACTCAAATATATCAGGAGTAATTGACCCTGACAGATTTCATTGATAGTTCATGGCTTGGGAGATTGTCAGAAAAAGAATCTGAGACTCGCTCAAGAATTCCCCAGATTCCTGTTAAGACATCCAGGCGACGTGGAACTGGATGGCCTCAAAACCACTGAGCCAAGTCAACCAAAAACTGCTTTTCTGCTATTTAGAGAAACTGAGTAGTTTAGACCAATGTAACTGAGAACAAAATACCTATCCCAGGAAGGTGTTGTCAAACACCACTGTTATTGTTCATGGCTAAATCTTTAATGCTGAAATGCATTTTGAAAGGAGAACATTCACATATGGTAGCAGAGTAAAATATTCATTTCTGTGCCTAAGCTAAGACTATTAGAATATGCTAAACAAAATAAAATAGGAAAGATATAAACACTTCCTTAAGTTAAGGACATTGAAATATCAACATTTTATATACATATTTCAGGTGGTACTTCACAACATCTAGTAAAAGACACTTGTCTGAAAATCACCAAAATCTTCCTCCAATATGACTCTCTGCTCTTCAAATTTTAAATACTGTTAATCAGTAGCATCACTTGAAAAAAGAATCTGCCTTCTCAATGCAGGAGGTATTGCAATTAAAACCACTAAGACATAGAAAAAGCTGTCTGCACAGTAGTAGACTCAGCCTGAATATTAAATATATATATATGAAAGACTCCCTAGGGCGAATGAGCTTTTAATCATAGTGTTTGACTCTCCATATCTGATTTGTTGCTCCTTCTATGGCAGGAAGATGGACTTGGTAGCACATTTTTCTCTAATTTCTTGATAAGCACTACTATCAACCTGACAGCTGGGACTGATTAAACACCCCTATTCACATGCAGACATAAGTACTGCCTTTAAGACCTTCTGAGGCTAAAATTAAATGTAAATTAACAAGGGCCCAAACCCCTCTTCAAGAGTCTTTCTTCTCAGGCAATTGTTACAGACTACTTTGTGGGGGAAAAGACAGTGCACTTACAAATCACACTTATTTGTCTTTATTTTATTGGTCCAGTAGAGGACAGGTAAGATACAGCTGGGGAAGAATGGTAAAATAGCATAGTTAAAGACAGCCAAAATCAAATTTAGAAAATGTAATGTATAAATAGAGAATCTGATAGATTAGCAAGTTGAAACAGGAAAGTTCAGAGTCGAAGGAAGTAAGAAAAAAGCAAGCATGTCTTCTAGGAATAGCTGAGCAAATATTAAATGATTAGGGAAGACAGAACACAAGACTGAAAATCCAGGTTAGAGCTCTGGGCACAAAAATGTTAGGCAGCTTTTGCGGACAATGTAGGGCTAAGATAAAGATAAACAGCTGGCACAATAAACATGTGTACCTTTGACCTGGAGTTGAGATCTTCAATGGAGACAATGGAGCTCTATAAGTTCTGTGAGCAATTTGAAGGTTCCATGAACTAGGATTCTGTGGAGCCATCAATTTAGGGTCAAAGTTGGTCTGAGGCCCTCAGGAGGCCTGAGGTCAGAGGGGGAGAAAAACTGGTACAGCTGGGGCAAACTGGGAGATGAGGTTATCGAGAAAGATGAATGGAGGATGGAATCAGGCCATTGCCAAGATCTTTTCGTATAATCTTTTTTTCTGCTGCTATGTTATTGATATAATCTAAGTTTTCATGCATCTAGATGAGACTAATTATAATTCCACATTAACATCGCCTGACAATCTTACTACACTTTGGCAATCAATTTGCTTTCCCAAAAACTGGAAAGTATAGCGCTAACTTTTTCCATTCTTCTCAAATCCCCAGACTTATCTTTTAACTTTTCCCATACCCACTTTGTAGAGTAATAGAAATTTTCCTACCTACATCTTCCCAACAAATTTATAAACTTCTCTTTTCTCCCCATAAAAGGTGGTTTGTTCCACCACTCTCTGGAGTCAATCCATTTCCATAATTACAGAAAATTCATGATATTGCTTTCTCTGCTCATTTCTTTGTCTCCAATTTCATCCTGTTTATTATATCTTTGCAATCAGTTTTTTTAAATGTGCTTAAAATATTCACACCTTGAAAAATGTCCTCCTTCAACCCATTCACCCCACACTGCATCAGCTGAATTTCATCTTTTTTTCCTTGATGGGCAGACATCATCACATCCCCTCCTTTACTTACTTCAATCCCATTAATGAGGGACAAGATGAGAGATTTATGGTATTACATGGTTTGTGGCCAGAGAATACAAGAATCCCTAAATCCTCTTCTATCAAACACACCAATGCTCATGAAGGATCCATAGAGGCAACACAAAAATGAGATAAAATAAATAAAATGAAGTAGATAAGATAAAATGAAACAAAATACTAAAATAAAAATCAAATGAGAAATGACAATGTTTCATCATCAGCTGAGTCAGTGACTAAAGGGGCAAAGCAAGTTAAAAAATGGGTGGGAACATGCAATTTAGACAAGCCTAAATGTTGCCTTTTGCCTCTCTCCTAGTTCAAAATCCAGTGATTTTAATGAGTACTTCCAAATTAAATCTCCAGTAAGACTCATCCTCCGAATTCCAGACTGGTATATCAAGATGCTTTTCAGCATCTCCTCTTGGATGTTTCACTGGCCACTGGCGCCTCTAAGCAACATGTTGGGAACTGAAATTATGACTCCCTCACCACAGAAAACAGAAGACATGCTCTTCCTCTTCCTGCTCACAGTTGCAGTAAATGGTCTTGCTCTGATCCTGACAGTCATAATCAACTCCTCATTCTCTATCACTCCTCACATCAGATCAAACATTAAATCTTTTCATCTACTTGATTAATATGTCTACATTCTTTGTATTCAGGTCCATTCTTTCCTCTCTCACCATCTCTCTACAACCAGATCCTAACTTTTGCTTTCACCAATGCCCTCCTTTCCACAGCTCTTCTGGCAGCTATTAGAATAATCTTTTTTTCCAAATGAGAATTTAAATTAAGACCATTCTCTCTTCCCATTATCTTGTGCATAGACAAAATCCTCAACATGTTCTACATGCCACTGGTCCTTCTTTGTTTCTCCAACCACATTGTCATCATTATGGTCTAGCTAGACCAATGGTCTCGCACTCTGTGAGTATGTGAAGCTTCTTTCTCCAGAAAGAGAACATTTTGCCTAGAATAGGGTTCTTCAAAATTTTTTTGGTATGAAGGGCCAAAGAGTAACTATTTTAGGCTCTGTGGGCCATAAGGTCTCTGTGAAAGGACTCAACTTACCCAATGTAGTGGAAAAGCAGCCATAGATAATACACAATGAATGGGTGTGTACTCCAATAAAACTTCTAACACAGGCCGTAAGTTGGATTTGGCCCATAGACCTTACTTTGCCAACTTTTGACCTAGATTATCTTCACTCTCTTCTCATTCAAATGGCCCACTCAGATCCATTGCTTAGGTGTCATTTTAAATGTCATTTCCATCAGAAAGTGTTTTACCTTCCCACAGATTGGTAAGCCTTTCAATATTGAGCTTACATTGGGGTTTAAGAAACAATATTTGGTTACACACGTCCTCCAATTGTGAGACTTACTGACAACAATGGCAGTGCTCCCTGATAGACTACAATTAGGTTGCTAAATCTAGAAAATAAAAATGCAGCAGATCCATTAAATTTGAATTTCAGATAAACAAATACTTTTTTGTATAATTATATCCCAAATATTTCATGGGACATGCTTTTACTAAAAAAAAAATTGTTCTTTATCTGATATTCAAAATTATTTGGATGCCCAGTAATTTATCTGGCAACCCTACCTACAACAAACATATAGACTGAGTAAAAACTAAAGTTTGCTTTTGTAAGCCACTGAAATTTGAGGTTTGTTAATTGACACAATATAATCTAACCTATCCTAAGAGAACCACAGCTCATCCATTATAAAGAAAAAAAAAATCATGGAATTAAATGCTATTGCTTGATTTTTAGGTTTCCAGATATTTTCCCCCATTGAAGACTAATACTTTAAATGGCAAAAACAATGCCTTATCCAGGTGACCCCCTTATTTCTAAACCATGCACTTTGGCCATAAAAAAGCTATAACTATTCCCATTCTTAGTTTTGGAAAGCCCTACAACTCAAGTCAATTACTAAGGAGTAGTATAAACTTTAGCAACCTCCCTCGCCTGCAAAATGTTTTAAACTAAGTAGTATAAGATACAGGTAATTTTTTTGATGTCACCAACTCATAGAGATGCCATGTATAGATCTGACTCAACATAAAGTTATGTGTAATTATGGGGGAAATTAAGATAAACACTTAGGTAGACAACTGGGGAAATGATGGCTCTGAACAAGAAAGGGTCGAGATAGAGGGCTCTGTCTTCACACTTCTCTCTCCCCCACTTTGTCCTGGACCATGTCCAGCCAGGAGTTTCAACCTAGGGAGCCAACCCTATTGTATTTGCCTGCTTCAGAAGCACTCCCTGGTCACACACAAAACAGAGGAAAACAAGCACAGCTGGCCAAAGGGAACTGCTTAAGAACACATGCAATGCCCCGAAACTTAGCTTCTGGGGTGATGTTCCCACAACTGATCCACGTTAGCAGAATAAGTAGTTCAGACTGGGGACACTATGTGCCAAAGCAGCACTGGAGCCAGGATGACTGAAGGAGCTGACCTCAATTTTGCTGATGTGGGTGCAACATGATAAGAGCAACACATAGCACGTTTGTGTCTTTGAGTGAATGAATCAGCAAACAAATATTATCAAAATAAATTAGGTAGGATTTTATTACAAGGGTATAGGAAAAGAACCATAGACTAAACCCTAAATAATGCACACTCGTGAGTGTGTGCTCCGTATATGTGTTGTTTTTTGCTCCTTCGTCAGTTTTACGAGGGAATTCACTTATGGTTTGCTACTTCTCATTTCTATTTGTATTGCTTTCTGCATCAGTAATCCAAAAGAATCTACAGACAATCTATCAGAATTGAGAGGAACCCACGTTGCTACTGGATACAAGATGAATTTTTAAAAATTAATACTGCTCTTATGACCTCTCAAGTTGAATTCTCTTAGAAGCAGACCTGGATCCAAGGATTCAGATACAGGTGATTTTTTAAAGGAACTATTCTAGAAGATGCCAGAAAAGAAGCAATGGAAGCAGGGCAGGAAAGTAAAGAAGCCAAACAAGATTGTAAATACAGAAGACGTCACGGCCTTACCCTAATTTCACAAGGAACTCCGGAGTTTAAATTACATCTCAGAGTTGGTCCCACCTTGGTTAGGTACTTTCACTCTGGAGAGTCATGGCTATGAAATGCCTAGATTTGTGAGAGTGGATACTTTAAATTCTCCACCGGGGGTGGAACAGTCCTCTCAAAAGTCTAAGGTGAGCCCACAGCAGCCAAGCATGCATAAGCCCAGGAGTGGTCACACAAAATGGTAAGTGAATCTGAGGGATCAAGGCATAGTACAAGAGGTATCTGCTCAAACTCAAGGAATATCTACTTAGAAAACTGAAGTCAGACTTAAGAGACATTTATAACAGCATAGCAATTATAAGAAACTGGTAGATACCCTAACAGAAGTGCAAAATACCCTTTTATTTATTTGTGTGTGTGTGTGTGGCTGAGGAAGACCAGCCCTGAGCTAACATCTGTTGCCAATACTCCTCTTTTTGCTGAGGAAGATTGGTCCTGGGCTAACATCCATGCCAATCTTCGTCTACTTTATATGGGACACCGCCACAGCATGGCTGACAAACAGTGTGTCAGTGGGCGTCTGGCATCCCAACCTGCAAATGTTGGGCTGCCAAAGCAAGAACTAAACTGCTGCACCACCAGGCCAGCCCCCAAAATACTCTTTTAGAAGCTCACTGGAAGTTAGAAAACTTTGGAGAAGTAAATGATGTTAATGGGTTAGAAATCCTAGAAATGTAGCACTGTAAACATACCACTCTTCCAAAACCGATCTATAAATTCAATAAAATTCCAATCAAAACCCCAATAAGATTGGGGGCATAAGGATATATAAAATTAGTCTAAGCTTTGCACAAAAGAATACAATAACATAAATAAGACATTTATGAAAAGGAAGGCCAAAAAAGAGGAGTTTCCTACCAAATTCAAACACATTTTTACATATTAATAGTAACTAAATCAGTGTGATATTGGTCTAGAAAGATAAAATTATCAAATATTGACCAGAGATTGTCTTTAGCATGTTGATGATTAATCCATGGAGTGTGTGAAATATGAGAGAAAGATCTAGAAGTAAAGTATTAAGGACAAGAATCAGAAAAAGCATGGGATGAAGAGATATGAGTTAAACTAGCCAGAACAATAGAAAGTTACCATTTATCCATAAAATGGAATCTTATTTGGCCATAAAATGAAATGAAGTATTGATTCAGTCTACAACATGAGTGAACTTTGAAAACATTGTGCTGAAAGAAAGAATCCAGATACAAAAGGCCACATGCTGTATGATTCCATTTAAATGAAATGTCTGGAATAAGCAAATCTATAGAGACAGAAAGTAGATTAGTGGTTGCCAGGGCTGGTGGGAGGAAGAAAGGGGGAGTGACTGCTAATGCATATAGGATTTGGGGGAGTATATGATGAAATGTCCTGGAATTCGATTGTGGTGATTAATACGCAACTTTGCAAATCTACTAAAAGCTACTTAATTGTACTGGAAAAGGGTGAAATTTATGGTATATGAATTATATCTCAAAAAAACTGTCACTACAAATATTTATATTTTGAAGTATTCCTGTACTATCTCCTAGAATAAATAATAAATAAAATTTTTAAAAATAGGGAATCATGGGGCCATCCTGGTGGCATAGCAGTTAAGTTCACCTGCTCTGCTTTGGCAGGCCAGACTTTGCAGGTTCAGATCCCAGGCACGGACCAACTCACCGCTTGTCAAGCCATGCTGTGGCGGCGTCCCATATAAAGTAAAGGAAGATGGGCAGGGGTGTTAGTCCAGGGCCAATCTTCCTCAGAATAGAGAGGAGGATTGCCAATGGATGTTAGCTCAAGGCTAGTCTTCCTTACAAAAAAAAATAATATGGAATCAGAGGAATTTAACAAGGATTTCAAAGGAGCACAACATACTTCCTATGGAGAGAAGAAAGGGCAGAAATGAAGAACTGTGGATTATGTTGCAGAGACGTGCTCTCCCTCACTTTTCTTCATTTTCCAAACAGATTTCAGCACTATAGTAAAAATAAAGAAAAAATATTTTTTCTCACATTGATGGATGTTAAATAAGTGAAATAAACAGATTTTTAGTAATTTTTTTTCTTAAACTGTTCCAATCAATTTCATCATCTATTATGAAATATGTATTCTTATATCAATTGGGTTTCAAAAGTTTTTATTGTTTATAATATGTATAATTCATTCTCAGTTTATATATCCTGGAGGAGGGAATGGGGGCCTTTATTATTTTAGAGAGTTATTAAAAATTGATCCTTAGAACACTCTTCACATTAACTAGTTTGATTTTAACAATTATCTGAAAATCCCCCAAAGCAGCCTTTTCTTGGGGACATTTTTTGTTGCTCTAAACTCAGGCTATTGATCTGATTCTCAGTTACCATTTTTCATAACATAGTTAGAGCGAATTCAGTCGCTTCACCAGATGCTTTTGGGTATAATTTTAAGAATCTGATTGACATTTTAATAACTATCGTACTTACATCAATAAATGTTATTTAGTACATTCCCTGGGGCAATATTAAAGTTAAAAATGCATTCAGTTGGCTTAGTTATTAAAGCTGAAAATGCCTTCAAAATGAGAGAAGCCAGAATATTTATACTAACAGATTCAGTGTCCTATAATAAAAAAAAGCCCAGTAATGAACTCGAGTCTAGCAAAGTCTACTCATAGTAGAAAATCAAGAAATACAAGTATAATTCAACCTTCACACAGATACATGCACAAACATACATCCTGCCCTTTACATTATTATCTACAATCAGCCTTTCTCCTTCTTTTCATTAGATGTCAAAAAGAGAATATAAATAAATGCTCTCAGAGAATACATCATAAATATGACTCTCTTTTATATATAATTTTATTATTTGGAATAATTTATAAAAGGGAAATGCAGCAATTGTTGCTATTTATTTTAGGTCAAGTGTCTTAGTCGCTCACAGCCAGTACATAGTATATTCACCATCATCTCTAAAACCCCTTCAATCTATGATAGGCAGAATTTTTGAATTTGTTTGCATGGAAAGAAGAAGTGATGTGGATACTTTTCAGGCAAGTGGTATAGTGTGGACATCTATTGGGGTTTGTCTGCCAAGAATCTATTCACCCTTTGTGTTCACACATTGTTTGGTACAAGGGGGAGTATCCTACTCGAAGCATTTTAGTCATAAAGGGATTTGGGTTCTTAGGAGATACTGAATTTTCTAAAGAGGTGGGTCCTAGGGTGGGCCTTCCTGATTGACTCACAGAAAAATACACAATTGACCACCAGTGTGGCTTCTCTCTCCGAGGCCACCACTGGATCTACACTAGAAGAAAGAAAATGACATGACAGTGCATCTGAAGAAGCTGGAGAGTAGATATTGGAAAGATGCTTCAGAGGGGGAAAAAAAGTCTTACATTTTCAAAATAATTTTTGTCAGCAGGAACACACAAAAATTACAGGAAGATGGCTCTCTTCTCACTTACTTCTGAATGTTGTTTCAGTGAATCAGATGTGAAGATCTAATTCATACCCAATACCCTCACTGCCAGGACTCTTGGAGATGTAATGTTAGCTTTTCAACTTTGACAAACAGAAAATTGGAGTGAAGTTTGAGGGAACAAATCCAGAGGATCCATTTGACTCTTATTTAGGGAAGGGAACATCTCTTTCCTGAGCAATCTATTCCATTAAATTTTAGTGTGTTTACCTCTCTTTCCTCGACCATCACCCTGGCGGGTGTATAATCAGGTGTGGCCAACCAAAGGATCTGATCACTCTGTCATGTTGGCACTGCTCCAGACAGCCAGAGTACTTTAGGGAGTTTTAACAAAGTAGTGGAGTGGAGGCTATATATCCACTCTAATTGCTAAACTTCTGATACAGTCCTGTGTCTCATAACTACAATTCCATCAATGATAGACCACATATACAAGGGTGGTCCCATAAGATGATAAAGGAACTGAAAAATTCCTACAGCCTAGTGACATAGTAGCCAATGTAATGTCATAGTGAACGCATTACTCAGGTGTTTTTGGTGACACTGGTCTAAACAAACCTACTGTGCTGCCAGTGCTATAAAAGTATAGCACATACTATTATGTACAGCATGTAATACTTGGTAGTGATAATAAACAACTGTTACTGGTTTATGTATTTACTATACTATACTTTCTATTGCTTTCTTAGAGTGTACTCTTTCTACTTACAACAAGAAAAAGTTTACTGTAAAACAGTATGCTGTGTTATGCCAGCAGCAGTGTTACTCCTGTTAGTGTGTCTCTCGATTGCATCATTTTCTCTTGTGCTTGATTTAATCTCATGTGGTTTTGTTCATCACGGCCCCTAAGTGCACAAAATCCACTGCGAATGTTGCCAGTAAGAGGCCACATTGAGTGATTGACCCTGACACAAGATTAAAAGTGATTAACGTCTACGAAGGTGGGAAATCAGTGATGATTATTGCACACCAGCCAGGCTTGTCCCATTCCACCATGGCGATGGTCTTGAAGAACAAGAACAAAGTGACAGAAGCTGTCACAGATCTGCTTCATTGAGAAGATCATAGCTTTCAAGATTTTGCTTATTGTTGATAATGCTTCCGGACATCCTCCTTTTATTGGTGATCTTCATCCCAATGTCAAGGCAGTGTTTCTCCCTCCAAACACCATCTGTTTGGGCCAACCCAGAGACCAAGGAGATATAGCAGCTTTTAAGGCCTACTACCTGAGAAAGACCTTTGCCCAGGCTATGGCCACAACTGAGGAAGACACTAGTGCAATTCTGGAAGGATTCAACATCTATGATTTCCTTAAGAATCTTGCTTGGACTTGGAATTATGTCACCAAGGAGTGTATGAATGGCATCTGGAAGAAGACATTCAAGAAGTTTGTTCATCACTTCAAAGAATGTGCTAAGGATGAGGAGGTTGCAAAAAGCAACAAGGCTGTGGTTCAGGTGGCAAACAACTGTAACCTGGGTGTGGATAAGGATGACATTGATGAGCTCCTAGAGGTGGTTCCTGAGGAATCGACTAATGAGGAGTTGTTGGAACTGGAAGAGGAACACACAGCTGAAGAAGGGGCAAGAGAAAAGGAAACTGCAAAAGAAAAAGAAGAAGAACCCCAAGAAAATTTACAGTGAAGGGTTTAGCAGAAGCTTTTGCAGACCTCAACAGGCTCCTTAAAATGTTTGAAAACATGGACTCCAACACCAAAACGTTTTCATTAATAGAGAATAATATTCATGGTGCATTATCTGCTTACAAGCAAATCTGTGATTAAAAAAAGAAACCACGCAAATCACTATGGATTTCTGAGAAGAGTGACACCTCCTCAAGAAGAGCCTCAGGCCGGTCCCTCAGGAGGTGTTCCAGAAGAAGGCATTGTTGTCACAGGAGATGACAGCTCCGTGCATGTTATTGCCCCTGAAGACCTTCCAGTGGGACAAGATGTGGAGGTGGAACACAGTGGTATTGACGATCCTGACCCTGTGTAGGCCTGGGCTAATGTGTGTGTTTGTGTCTTAGTTTTTAACAAAAAAGTTTTAAAAGTAAAAAAAAGAAAATTTAAAAGTAGAAAAAAGTTCCTAGAATAAGGAAATAAAAGAAGACAATATTTTTGCACATCTGTGCAATGTGTTTGTGTTTTAAGCTAAGCATTACCACAAAAGAATCAAAAAGTTAAAAAAATTAAAAGTTTATAAAGCAAAAAAGTTCCAGTAATCTAAGGTTAATTTATTATTGAAGAAAAAAGTTTTATTTATAAATATAGTGTAGCCTAAGTGTGCAGTGTTTATAAAGTCACAGCTGTGTACAGTAACGTCCTAGCCTCCACATTCACTCACCAATCACTCACTCACTCACCCAGAGCAACTTCCAGCCCTGCGATAATACGTATATTATATGTTATGTTGAAAATAAGTGTATTTTATGAAAAGGAATGGCAGGTAAATGGGATTGGAACAGAGGATGGGGAAGTCAGGTGGCAATTTTCAATATGGTGGTCATACAGGCCGAGTGAAAAGGGTTGTTTGAGCTGTCAATTGAAGGAGGTTCAGAATACATATTTTTAAAATGAGTTGAAGAACGATTTATAGCATTTTAAGAGCACCCCAAGAATTGAATACGATGGTGAAAACAGTGAACTGGTAGCAAAAACTAATAAATATATGGAATTTGGTGGTTGGTAAATGAAAACAACAGGTAATCATAATAGAAAAGTAAGATTCTGCATAAATATGAAGTATAACGCTTCCTTCCTCCCTCCTCCACCCACTGGCCCAGTGGGACATTGAGCATGAGAGGAGCAAGACCACCACTTTATAAGAGGGCTGCAATCCAGTACCCTCACAAATGGAGAAACCAGTTTTAGTTAAGGTAAGGGGATGGCCTGAGAGAGAAAGGTGACCTGGTCAGGAGAGCTGCTAAAACAAACAAAATTTCTTTCTCCCAAATACAATATGTTTTCTATTATTATTTTGTTTGTGGAAAATAAATGCATTTTCCAAACTTGATATTCTAGTTATAAAATTGCTATTTAAATTTATATTTAATTTAGTAGATTACATAAATTAATTGTTAATCACTATTTTACATTTTCTTATGTGGGTTAGTGCCATAAACATAATTGATTCTGAAAAGGATGATGATCATGATGATGGAAATGAGAAAATAGAAAAGATGAAGAAAAAATTGATTGTATATTATAGAATCTAAAGAGAAGAAGGAGGAGGAGGAGATGTCAACTTGGGAATCCCACATGCCCTCGAATTCCTTTGCCAATACGTTGCTGTTTTTCTTGTCAAATGTTAATACAAATGAATCCTCAAAAAGACATCTCTACAAATTACTCTGTACAATATAACCCTTGATGTTGCAGAACAGGCAATTTCTGTTCTATTTCCAGTGGTTGTTTGAGAGAAGCTAAAGGTATTAAAACTGATATTACCTCTCATCTCTTTGGGCAGAGACCATATCTTCTCTATTGTCTATTCAGCACTGAGTGATAAATAATACTCTTGCAACACATGAAGAATAGATTCTTCTCTGTTCAAACCCTTTGCTCATTAAACAAACTTCTCTGGCACAATGCTTTTCCATAAACATTTAATAAAACATATCTGGCTTTATAAATTCACTTATAAAAATTATTAGACACCCTCAGACAATAGAATAAAAGTCTTTCTTAAATACTGTATTTACTGAATGTAGATTTTCAGGTAGAGACTAATGGACTAGACTATTTCTATTTATAATGCATGTCAAACAATAGATAAATTCAGAGAGCAAAAGTTGAAATTTGAAATCTCATGGGCCATTGCAAAAATAATAACACAACTCCATTTCACCTCCTGTAATTTTTGAGAATCATATTTCAAATCATACCCAGTCCAGGCTGAAAGTAGAACTGATTTTTAAATGCTATTTTTAACTCTCCAGAGATTACTTCACAGGAAGAATATTAAAGTCTTGTCAAGAAAAATTGAAAGAAATATTTCACTCCCTCAGAATGGCATTATTTTGAAAATCTGGAAAAATGGAGTCTAATTCTGTAAAGAAAGAAATATGTAGGTTTATTGAGACAGCAAATAATGTGAAATCTTCTGAGGCTGCTGAAGAGAGTGTATTAAGGATGGGGAGAGGATACTTCTCATTCTTCCTCTTCTCCGGCAATTTTCCCGGCCGCTTTAAAAGGCACCTTGAGATGCACATCTGCAAGTCTTATAAAACATGTCTTTTCCTTGCAATTAATTTTGTGTGTGTGTGTGAGGAAGACCAGCCCTGAGCTAACATCCGTTGCTAATCCTCCCCTTTTTGCTGAGGAAGACTGGCCCTGGGCTAACATCTGTGCCCATCTTCCTCCACTTTATATGGGACGCCACCACAGCGTGGCTGACAAGCAGTGTGTCGGTGGGCGCCCGGGATCCGAACCCGCAAACCCCGGGCTGCCAAGTGCGGACTAAACCGCTGTGCCACCAGGCAGCCCCCTTAATTTTTAGTATAGTAAACATTACTTTTACTTTTCACTTGCTTAGGATAAGTTAAAAGATATATGAACTTCACTTTCCATGTGGCATACATTTCAAAAAGAGCTCTCTTTTTTTTTTATCCAGAAGTATCTTGATGTTATGATTATCAGGAGAAAAATCTTATTATGAGAATTAGGTAGGAAATCAATAATCTTCCCCGTTTAATCCAAGACCTGGATATCTGATGACTGTATGTTAAAGAAGTCTATCACGACTACTTAATCTGAAAATTAGGAGAGGGTCAGGACCATGAATCACCCTCATCTGATAAGACATATTTGCACAGAAGTCACTACCAATGAATTTGTTCTTCAGATAGGATCTTTAGTACCATATTTCTCTGGTCTCCCACCTTCACGAAGTGGACCAGCCAATGGAGTCTTAAGGACAGCACTCTGCCCTCTAAGCTTTTTTAGGCCCAAATTATTCAAGCCAATGACATACATTGATACTCTGGACATCGTATTTTCAATCCTACCACTGTGAGTCCTAGAAGATACTAGAGGATTTAGAATACTAGAGGAACAAGCTAATGAAGACAGAGAAAATAAATAATTGACTCCTTGAGAGAAGAGCTTATCTGAGACACACACTCCTTGCTCCCTTCCACCAGAACATCATCCCACAAACTAGGCCTTTCAGTGGGTGCTCCTCCAGCCAGACCCACAATTCCAACTAGACGAGGGAGAAGAGAGGAAAGAAAACACACTCTGTATAGGAGATGGAGTTCAAGAGAAAGAAATAATTCATGCCTGATTTTATTGATAATCTATAATCTATTATAAAAGCTCATTGATGCTGTAAAAATTCTAGTCCCTGTATATTTTATTCTACCATTCATCTCTTGACACACTTAAATTTACAATATTAGCCTGCTAAAATTTTGTAATGCAAGGATTTTTACCTCTGTAGATGGGTTTCAGAGAATAAGATGGAGAAAAGTGGGAACAGAGGCAAGAAAACATAGGTAGCAATGCGTGGGGTCTAAAGGAGAAGGAAAATCCAGGTGACCGTCCTCCAGGAATTCTGATTTTCAGAAATTTAAGCAATTCTAGAAAGTGTGTAATTACAATGAGGGCCTGAAAGTGAAGGCACAGAAGGTTAGGGGGAGAGAGATGCAAAGACTAGACTATAAAACTTTTGAGTGTGGGATCTTTTCATATATCTCCAGCCAACCGTAAGGTGCCTGATTCATAAATGGTCAACCAATATTTATTAAATGAATGGCTACAACTGAAGATTATTGTTAATTTTAAATGTATCCATTAGAAATATTTTATTACAAAAGAAATGGACCAACTTTAACATGAGCAATAATAGAATTTATTGGAAGAATATGGGCAGCTCAAAGAAGAAAGAAAATTCTGATGAACCAAGACTCCAAAGTGACAGGGATGAGAATCTAAGTAACAACAATGAATGGAAAGCATCTTCAGAGTACCACTTGTAAAATTAATGGGCTCTGTCCTCAAATTGCATGGCTCAAGAGTCATATTCATGGGGCAAGTAAGCCCCCTTGTCTCAGTTTGGCCAGGAATTGGAACTTTGAAGGATGATGGAAGTAAGATTGTGAGCAATAGGGGAAGAGTAGTTTCCCAGATGAAAACACAAGTGCTACAAGCAGGAGCCAGAAAACCTATGGAAGACACTAAATTTCCTCTCCTGGTATTCTACGAGGTTCTTTAAACAGATTATCCCATTTAACTCCCTCAACTAGCCTTTGAGATAGGATTTATTTACCATTTTATATTAAGGAATCTGAAAATAAAAAACAGATTATGGGGGTCAGCCTGGTGGCATAGCAGTTAAGTCCATGCACTTCACTGCAGGGGCCCAGAGTTTGCAGGTTTGGATCCCAGGTGTGGACCTACACACAGCTTGTCAGCCATGCTGTGGCGGAGTCCCATATAAAGTAGAGGAAGATGGGCATGGATGTTGGCCCAGGGCCAGTCTTCCTCAGCAAAAAGAGGAGGATTGGCAGTGGATGTTAGCTCAGGGCTAGTCTTCCTCACACACACACACACAAAAACAACAGATTATGTCTGGTATTTTTGGTCAGATTATGAAGATATCCTTCCAACTTCAAAAGACTTGCTGTTTCCTTGGCATACAAGAAGCTGATGTACAACTATCCCACTCACAATGAACAGGATTTGTTGTTGGTTTTTTGTTTGTTTGCTTACATATATTAGTTTATTTTATATATACTTTTAAACCACTTTATTGAAGTATGATTGACACATAAAAAGCTATACATATTTAATGTATACAACTCAATGAGTTTGGGGATATGTATATACCTGTGAAACCATCACCATCATGAAGGCCATAGACATATCTATCACCTGCCAAAGCTTCCTCCCACTACCATTACTATTAATATTATTTTTATTATTTGTGTGTATGTGATAAAAAAATTTAACATAAGATTTACCCTCAGAAAATTTTAAGTGTACAATACAGCATTCTTAGCTATAGGTACTATACTGTATAGTAGATCTCCAGAACTTATTTATCTTATAAATCTTATACCCTTTGACCATCATCTCCACATTTACCCCTCTTTCCCAGCACTTGGTAACCACCATTCTACTCTCTGCTCCAATGAGTTTGACTATTTTAGCACATATAAAAGAGTCATACATTATTTGTATTTCTGTGTCTGCTTTATTTCACTTAGCATAATGTCCTCCATGTCCATTCTTATTGTTGCAAATGGCAGGATTTTCTTTTTCAAGGATGAATAATATTCCATTTTATGTATATATGACATTTTCTTTATCCATTCATCCACCAAGGGACATTTAGGTTGTTTTCACAGCAATTGTGAATAGTACTGTGATGATTGTAAGAGAGCTAATATCTCTTCAAGATCCTAATTTCAATTTCTTTGGATAAATACCCAAAAGTGAGATTGCTGGATCATATGGTATTTCTACTTTTAATTTTTTGAGGAAACTCCATAATGTTTTACATAATGACTAGACCAATTTACATTGCGACCAACAGTGTACCAGGGTTCCCTTTTCTCTATATCTCATCAACTTTTTTTTTATAATAGCCATCCTAACACTTGTAAGGTAATATCTCATTGTGGTTTTGATTTTAATTTCCCTAATTATAAAGGATGACGAGCACATGTGCATATACCTGTTAGCCATTTGTATGTCTTCTTTGGATAAATGTCTATTCAGATCCTCTGCTCATTTTTTAACAGTATTATTTTGTGGTTTTTTGCTATGAAGTTGTTTAAGTTCCTTATACATTTTGGATATACCCCTTATCAGATTTGTGGTTTGCCAATATTTTCTCCCATTCCATAAGTTACCTTTCATTTTGTTGATTGTTTCTTTTGCTGTGCAGAAGATTTTTGGTTTGGTGTAATCCCACCTATTTATTTTTGATTTTGTTGCCTGTGCTTTTGGTGTCATAGCCAAAAAATCCTTGACAAGGTAAATATCAAGGAGCTTTTCCCCTATGTTTCATTCTAGGAGTTTTATGGTTTCAGGTCTTATGTTTAAGTCTATTCCAGTTCATGTTGATTTTTGTGTACAGTGTATAATGTAGGTCCCATTTCATTCTTTGGTAAGTGGATATTCAGTTTTCCCAGCACCATTTATCAAAGAGACTATCATTTCTCCATTTTGTATTCTTGATCCCCTTGTAAATGAGAAGTTAACTACATATGAATGGATTTATTTCTGGGCTGTCTATTATCTTCCATCAGTCTCTGTGTCTGTTTTTATGCCAATACCATACTGTTTTGATAACTACAACTTTGTAATTTGAAATCAGGAAGTGTGATGACTTCAACTTTTTTTCTTCTTAATCAAGACTGTTTTGGCTATTTGGAGACTTTTGTAGCTCCATATGAATTTTAGGATTTTTTTTTCTATTTCTGTGAAAAATTCCATTGGAGTTTTGATAGAGATTGTGTTGAATCTGTGGATCATTTTGGGTAGTATGGACACTTTAACAATATTAATTCTTCCAATTCATAAACTTGGGATAACTTTCCATTTATTTGTGTCTTCAATTTCTTTCATCAGTCTCTTATAGTGTTCAGTATAGTAATCTTTCACCTATTTGGTTAAATTTATTCCTAAGTACTTTATTCTTTCTTATACTATTGCAAATGAGATTGTTTTCTTAATCTCCTTTTCAGATAGTTCATTATTAGTGTGTAGAAATGCAACTGATTTTTGTATGTCAATTTTGTTTCCTGCAACTTTACTGAATTTGTTGATTAATTCTAAATAGTTTTTTGGTGGAGTCTTTAGGATTTTCTATATATAAGAACATTTCATCTGCAAACAGAGACAATTTCACTTCTTCCTTTGTAATTTAGGTGCCTTTTATTTATTTTATTACCTAATTGCTCTGGCTAAGACTTCTAGTACTATGTTGAATAAAAGTGGTAAAAGTGGACATTCTTGTCTTGTTCCTAATCTTAGAAGAAAAGCTTTTAGCTTTTACCATTGGCTATGATGTTAACTGTGGGCTTGACGTATTTATCATGTTGAGGGACATTTCTTCTATACCTAACTTGTTGAGATGATCATGTGGGTTTTATCCTTCATTTTGTTAATGTGGTGTATCACATTTATTGGTTTGCATATGTTAAACCACCTTCACATCCCAGGGATATGCATCTATTCTCAGAGCTGTTGCTCCACTGAGGTGCTGGGACCTCTCAGTTGGACTCCCAGGCTCTCATAAAGACATTCTCATCTGTGGGTGATTATTAAAATTGGTGTTTCTGTGGGTTTTTTAGGGCTAGAATCTCCTATCTTCCATCTTGCTAATAGCACTCCTGGTCAGGTTTGAAAAATCAATCTTTGTGAAATGGAAAAAAACTCACTTGTCAAAATATATATGAATTTATTAAAGAATTTTATAGATGAATATTAGAATAGAAATATTAGCAAAAAACAATATGGTGACTTCAATTTTTTCAAACGCTTTCTTTCTGAAAAACACATGGAATCTACATAAATTATGACTTTTTCATAGGTTGTTGAGCTCACAGAAAATGTAGGATTCCTTGAAGGACAAAGGACAAACAGTTATCTGAAAATAAGTGGCAAGTAAACACGGAAGCCATAGCTGTTCTGGGAATGAAAACTGATAACAGGACCCCAAGGCTTAGTTGGTTAACAATCAAACATAGGGGAATAAGAGAATAAGATCAGAACCACGAAAAAGGGAAAGCTAAATATGCGATTCTATCATAAAGCCAGAAACCTATAAAGACTGTATCCTCATTGAAAAGATGGGCTAGAAAAGTCAACCAGTTAAAAAAGAAACTCATCAGGGAATCCTGTTTGTTTTGGTCAGCTCAAGGTGGGAAAAAAATGATAGTACCAAAACCTTCCACAGAGAATTTGTAGCCAAAGAACTATTTTCATGAGAGGCGGGGCTTGAATTTATATGGCAAATTACCATGGGAAACCATGATAAAATGTATGCAAAATTACCATAGAATTAAAATAGAATGAAAAATTTCCAAACCACTGGGACATGTGGCTGACAAGAACATTTCATGAAAACGTAAGAAACGGGAATGTTTTTTAAAAATTATTAAAAAATTGGAACAAATAAAATAAGATGAAATGGAAAAGTCCTAATATATCAGTAATCATAACAAATGAAGAGGAATAAATTTATCAGTTAAAAGGTCAAAATTGTCAGATCTGGGATTTGATTTTTTCCCACTTACAAGCTATTAAGTTAGCCTATTACTCCTGCATGGGTGCTGGCAGAAGACCTGAGACTTCTGAGTCAGAACAGAGGACTTTATTTCACCCTGCACAATAAGGAGCATGAGCATCACCATGTTTGTGTCAGATTCCCTTCTCCAAGTCCCATAGGAGCAGCACAATATGATCCAGACAAATGCTGTGCAAGGCTGCTCTTTGCACCAGATGGTAGGGAGGATGGGAGGGAGATATTAACTCATCTCTCAAGGTTGCTGGCTGTAAACCCTGAGAAATGGGCCAGGTAAAGAGGAATCAGGGCCCTGCATTCATGGCACCCCAGCAAGAATACGCAGGGATGCTTAGGGCCCAGGGTGGGTTGCATCTCCCCACCATCCACACCTTGTTCCTACCCATTCTTGACTGAACTCAAATTTCCACATGAGTATGTCACTCAGTTGGCTACTCTGATCAATCTTACCAGTAGAGGCTGGGACCAAATTGATTCAATTGTTATCAAGTATTTAATTAAGGCTGCCATTAACCAGAGTCCAAGTGTCAGAATGAGAGGTAATCTGCTTTATTGGTAAACTAGACCTCTTCTGGTCACAGACTCAGCCAACTGTGAATAAGTCCTAGAAGGGACCAGTAGGTCTTATTTCAGACAGCTAAGATGTAGCCTAAGTCTAGTCTTTCATCCATTTCAATTCACAGTGAAAATGGACTTTCTGCTCTTTGGTGTTATTGCCAATAGTTAGAGAGCCATAGAAGGGCCTAAAAGCATCCCCATCTCTAATGGAAAGATACTTCATGGCCTAATCTCCCCCTCATATAAACATATAACACAAGGAGCACAAGTCATTCCAGTTCAGGATTTCTTGTTAAATTTGACCTGAATCAGCATTACATTCATTCAGTTAAGCCACACGGGCCACGTTGGCGAATGGCTGCAGTCTTTCTTGCCATCATGGCACAACTCAAAGCTGCTCGGGTATCAGAAAACACATACAAATTTGTATCTGTTGGACTGAAACAAAATTGTGCTGGCCCGTGTGTTTGCACACAGATGGTGGAGGAGAGGCTCCACATTCAGGAGGTACCACTGACAGCCTCTGCAACATCAGAATATTCCAGGACCAGTCATGTCCACACAACTTTCTTCTGTTTCCATAGCACATGGATGGAGATGACAAACCCGGCTACAGATCAGTTACCAGTCACAACTGCTGCTTAATTACCCTTTTACCAGGCTGTGCTTTAGGATCTAGAGGACAAAAAGCATTAATTATTTCCCACTCTCTGAACCTCAGAATCTGAGGTGTCCTCTCCCCAGGCACTGGGATTGCTGCTCTCCTGTCATGGCTGTGAAATAAGAAGTGTCTTATTCTAGTGGCTCTAGCTCCACCTTTCCTCAAATCATATGCTACTTACACCTAGGCCTTTCATCTGGAGGGGGTCAAGTACAAGAGGAACAAGGGCATTTTTACAAAATTTACTAAGACTCATTATATACCCCACCTTGACCTACATGGGTGAATATGTGGTACTCGCCTAGCAGGGTACTGAAGCAACTGGCCATTATCTTTATGATCTAGGATCAGGTCAATCCAACAAGAGAATCCAGGTAGTGAAACCAGAATTAGATTTCTATCCAGCAGCCTCCCTTTTAGCTGGGCTGCCACCAAGAGGGTGTACAAACCAACCTGGCCTGGATTTGCTGTCAGCAGAAGGAAAGATGCAACATGCCTAGGAATGGTCAGGGTGCAAGGTAAAATATTCAAAATAAGTTTACATAATTTCCCACTCCTTTCATTCCGATCATTAACCAAGGGTGACCCAGAAGAGATAAATTCTGGGGATGCCTGCATTCAGTGATAAAACTGTGTTATGAAGGCTTCTGGACCATAAATAAGGAGGGAGGTAGAGTCGGAAATCCTTTTGATTTGATTCTTAAGGAGTTAATTCCAGGATTCAACAGTGCCAGATGTCTGCAAGTGACAGGGAATGTAAATGTCTATCAAATTCACTGACTCTCAGCCCGTTATGAAGTGGTCTTTTCAACAAAAGGCACAATAATGTGAGACTGTAAAGGGTCCAAAAAGCTGAAAACATGCCACAGCTTAGTTTGATGAGGCGTAACACTGTGGCCAGAGAAAGTTCATCAGATATGAATAACAACATCATAACCTGAAAATGCGCAATGTTGGTGAAGCACTGTTGGCAGTCTCAGCAGGGTCAAAGATCCAACAGTCTGTTTTCCAGGAGCAGGTAGAGTCGATGTCCATTCAATATGGTCTCTTTCACTGCAAGACAAAGGAGCCAACTTTTGGCAGGAGTTACAAGTCTAGTATGCAGTGTGGCTGCTTAATCAGAAGTATAGAGTCCTTTACTATGGCCGGTTTATAAAGCTAGATGTGCTGCCATGTCTGCTGCAATGATAAATCCAGGTGGCAGTGGTGACACTGGGCAGTGCAGACTTGATCAGCAGGTTTATTCCAGTAAGTCTTAGAGAACAGACTCTTACTATGGCATTGACACGAGTGACTCAGACAGTTTGACTGCAGTTAAATGGTCTGCTTCCACAGTTCACAAGTCCCAAACAGGGGTATCTTTATCCTGGTAGTCTGCAATCTTTCAAGTAAGTGACAGACCAGGTGGCTGAGCCATTGGCAGCAGCCCAAGAGTCAGTAAAAATATAATAAGCCTGGCCCTTAGGAGCATTGTCTGAGGCAATTCAGCTCTCTGTGTTGACTGGTTCTTATTGCAGTCAGTCTTCCAGAATTGTCACCGGAGCTGGATGGCTGCCATTACCCACTGGACACCATTTGCTTTCACCTTAACCAAATCATCAATGAAACATGCACGTGCATTCATGGGGACCTCTATGAATCAACGGTCTCCCGAACCAGTAGCTTTGCTTCAGGTGGTGGAGAGAATAAGGATTCCCCACAGGAAAATCTGCCACTTATTTATGTAAATCCAAACTGCTGATAGGGCCACACTGGCTGTGCTCTTGAAATGTCATTGAACCCCTTCCACTTTATTAGTCACGGAGTACAAGTTGATTCACTCCAAAAATAGAGATGTCAGGCCAGGGAGGCACAAGGCCTCCATGGATTAGGCATTCAGTTTTAAAAAGCTCTTAGTAGCAGATTATTAGCTGCATTAAAAGAAAAGAGGGTAGCAGTATAATTGGTGGCTCTGTTAGACAGTACTTCTATTTTCTTTCTTCTCATAGCCAACACAGCACTTCCCTGACTTGATTATGTTGTGACTTAAACCTAATTATTGGTCTAATGGCCGTGAGGAGTGGTGGGGGTAAATCCTGATGAAGTCTGTGTTATCTTGCTAGGAGTCCTCAGCAAGAATGGAGAGGAGAGAGTACTGTTCTTTACTAGGGAGAAGTAAGCTAGCTACAGTCATGGAGAGGGGGGTCTGTTCAGTGTACAATGATACCTACAACAGATATTCAGAGAAAACTTGCTTCTGCGGCAATCCTTCCACCTGTTTTCACACCACTCCCTGTGTGTTACTCCATTTTATTAGACTTTGGTTTATTATTCCAGTGGATTTTTTTGTAACTTAGTAAATATGTGTACATATTCTTATTATATATTTTTGTTTTCTCTACTTTTCTACACAAAGCATTGCAGTTCACTTGTAACTTTGATTTTTTTTTTTCACTTAAAATGATATTCTGGAGCTCTTTCTCACTTTTTATAACCTCTGCAATCACATTTGTTACTTTTTCACAATGCATGAGACTTCCTTATTATTCAAACTTATCCCCTTTAGGTGACACATATTTTTTCAAATTTTTAGCTGCTACAAATAATGCATGATGAATATTCTTGCACATATGTTGTTTTCCATTTATAGAGGTGTATCTTGGGGCTGGCCCAGTGGTGCAGCGGTTTAGTCCGCGCTTGGCAGCCTGGGGTTCGCAGGTTCGGATCCCGGGCGCCCGTCGATGCACTGCTTGTCAGCCATGCCGTGGCGGCGTCCTATATAAAGTAGAGGAGGATGGGCACGGATGTCAGCCCAGGGCCAGTCTTCCTCAGCAAAAAGAGGAGGATTGGCAGCGGATGTTAGCTCAGGGCTGGTCTTCCTCACACAAAAAAAAAATATAGAGAGAGAGTTGTATCTTCATGGTGGGTTCCTGAAAGTTGGGGTACTGGGTAAAAATTAAATGTGTAAGTAACTTTGTTAAATATTGCTAATTCCTTCCATAAGAATGGTGACTTTCATACTCCCACCAGCATTGTGTTCAACTCTTGCTTCTCCAAAGGTTCACCCATATAGCATGTTGTCAATCCTCTGTGTTTTTGCCAATCTGATACTTGAGTCACAGTTTTAACTTATATTTTGTTATTATTAGTTAGGTAGAGCATATTTTCATATGTTTCAGGATTTGCATTTCTTTTCTGTGAACTGTCCATTTATATTTGTTGACCAATGTTTTATCAAGATTTTAGTCTTTTTCCTCTCAACTTCTAAATCATCTTTATAAATTAAAAAGTTTAGTTTCTTGTGACAAATATGCAAACACATATGCAAAGATATATGCAGATAGACTTAATTTTTACCTTGTCTTTTGCCTTTGTTTGTGGTAAATTTTGTGATACAAATATATTTTATTTTATATTGTCAAATTTATTAACGTTTTCCTTTACTGCTTCTGAATTTTGAGTCATAATAAGAAAGATTATAAAGAAATCACCCATTTTTTTCAGTATTCATATGCTTTCCTTTCTCAGAGTTATAGTTTAGATTTATTTGACATTTATTCTGCTATATATTGAGGAGTACAGTCTCAATGTTATGATTTTGAAATGGTTATCAAGAATTCCCAACATGATTTATGACTATCATTCCCCTAGTGATTTGAGATAATGTCTTTATCATATATTTTTATACCTACATTGTCTGCTTGGGGATTTTTACTCTATCTTATTGGTTTTTCCATTCATATGCTAATACTATACTCTTTTAATTGTAATAACTAATTTGATTAACCCCTCTTCCAACATTGCTTTTTTTTTTTCTTTTTTTGTGAGGAAGACCAGCCCCGAGCTAACATCTGTTGCCAATCCTCCTCTTTTTTGCTGAGGAAGACTGGCCCTGGACTAACATCCGTGCCCATCTTCCTCTGCTTTATATGGGACGCCACCACAGCATGGCTGGACAAGCAGTGTGTCTGTCCACGCCTGGGATCCGAACCCGCGAACCCCGGGCTGCCAAGCATGAACTAAACTGCTGCGCCACTGGGCCGGCCCCCACAACATTGCTTTTTAATGGAATTTCATCACTACTAGTGATTACTCATTTTTCCATATAAACTTTAGAATCAACTCATCTATCTTCATACCAAAAAAAAAGCTGATAATTTTCTTGGGACTACATTAAATTTAATTGACTTGGGGCAAATTAACATCTGTGTGATGTTGTATCATCTTATCCTTTCTCCTTGTTTAAGCCCACTTCTGTGTCCTTCAGGAGTGCTTTATAATTCTCATTTAGATTTTGCACCTTTCTTGATGAATATATTCACAGGACTATTACCCAGAAATATTACTTTTGATTGTAATGGGTCCTTCCATAAATTACACCTTCTAATTGGGTATTGTTTTTATATATAAAGACTGTGTTACTCAGGGTTCTCCAGAGAAAACCAACGGGATACCTCTGTACATAGAGAGACATTTTAAGGAATTGACTCAAGTGATTATGGAACCTAACAAATCCAAAATCTCTGGATAGACTGGAAGACTGGAGACACCAAGAAGAGTTCATGCTGCAGCTTGAATCAGAAGGTTGGAATAATTCTCTCTTCCCAAGGGTAGATCAGACTTTTTTGATTAAGGTCTTCAATTGATTGGATGAGGCCCACCTACATTATAAAGGGTGATCTGCTTTACTCAAATCTACGGATTGAAATGTCAACCCCATCTAAAAAATACTTTCACAAAAACATCTAGAATAATGTTAGATCAACTATCTGGGTACCGTGACCTAGACAGGTTGACACATAAAATTAACCATCATGGGGGCCGCCCGGTGGCACAGTGGTTTAGTCCGCGCTTGGCAGCCCGGGGTTCGCTGGTTCGGATCCCGGGTGCCCGCCGACGCACTGCCTGTCAACCATACCGTGGCGGCGTCCCATATAAAGTGGAGGAAGATGGGCACGGATGTTAGCCCAGGGCCAGTCTTCCTCAGCACAAAGGGGAGGATTGGCAACAGATGTTAGCTCAGAGCTGGTCTTCCCCACAAAAAAAAAAAAAATTAACCATCACAAGGATCTTTAATTTCAAAACATTAGTTTTATACTGGTACTTACTCGATTTCATTTTTCTCCCTTTCTCTCTCTTTTCACTATTCACCCCTTTGATTCTCTGCAGTTTTCCAGGTAAACTATCACATCATCTGCAAATAGAGATAGTTTTACCTTTTTTCTTTCTCTCATGCCTCTTATCATTTTCTTTTATTTGATTTTATTTTTAATATCTTCAATACAATATTAAAAACTGCAGCAATAATGAGTCTCATTTCCCTTTTCTCTGAATTTAACAGAAACTGGTCCAGCATTTCCCATTATTTAAGATATGGATTATTCATCTCTGAAAAGCACTGAATCAATTACTCTCCTATTGAGTGTTTTCATTAGCAAAAGGTATTTAATTATGTGTAGAACTTTTCACGGAAATGATAATATGATTTTTCTCCTTATATCTATTTAAAACATGTATTATATTAATGGATTTTCTAATTTTGTTCCATCCCTGGGTTACTAAAATAAATCTTACCTAGTCATTATTTATTAATTTTAATGTGTTTTTCCTCTACTGGCTAACATTATTTTATTTCAAATATCTGTATCAGTATTTGCATAAATAAGGGTGGTCTGTAGTTATCCTTCTGTGAAATCATATTGGGTTTAAGTATTAATGTTTTATCTGTGCATCTGTTATGATCTATTTGAAATCACAAACCATTTTTCATATAGAATAAATTTAATGCATAATTATTTATATTATTTAGAAGGATTAGAGGAACAAAAGAGAAGAAGGTAACATTACTAAACATTAGTCTACCGCAAACCAGTAAATCGTGTTACCGCAAACCCAGGATTTCTGTGTCACAATCCTCACAGCTTTTGTTAGTGTCCAGTTGCCTGACATGGAATCCATGAGCATGCATGTCTAGGTCCCTGCTACTTTTGCTGGGAACCACACTGCCTAAGCAGGAAATAAGGAGCCAGCATTCCCAGGCTCCTGTCACTGTTTGCAGCTATATCTGCCACTCTCATCACCTACTACTCTTCTTGCAGCCAAAACACCATGAAAAAAGAAGGGAGACAGAATAGCTTCTCCACTCCTCATTCTATCAAGCTTTCCACTAGAGCACCCCATTTGCAGAAACCTAACTAGAGCTCATTTGGCATGGGTGTCTGAGGATTGTGGTTTGTGGGGCCCCAGACCCTGCTCTGTTGAATAGATCACAGAAGGGCAGAAACAGAGCTGAGAACAGAGAAATGACTGGGCAAGCTTACTGGGAAAGCATGAAAGGAATTTGGAAGTTTTCTTTCCCCCTCCCCATTCACTAGGGCGGTTAAATAACATTGGTGTTATCTGATCTTTAAAGCATCATCTGGGCCAAGTGCTTATTTGGGGTAATGTTCTCAATTTCTTGTATAAAAACTGGGCTGCTTAAAACTCTTTCCTGGAGTCAGTTTTGGGAAATTATATTTTTCCTAGAAAAATTATCCATTTCAAATTTGTTGGTACAGAATTGGGAAAGAGGTCTCATGATTATTAAAATTTTCTCTATTTTGACAGTTATTGTCTTCTTGACACATCATATTTTGAGTACTTATTCTTTCAACATTTTTGTTTCCCTAGATTTGTTAGGTTTTGGATTGTCTATTTTGTTCATTTTTTAAAAGAACTTTGGATTTATTTGCTTAACTACATTTTTCTGTTTCTAATTTATTGATTTGCACTTTTATTTTTTACGATGTCTTTCATTTTACTTTCTTTTGGTTTCATTGTTGATCTTTTCCTAACTTTTGAGTTGCATATTTAGTGCCTTTATTTTTTTTCTTTTAGCTCTTTCATGAAGATGCTGATGTAAAGTTTCTATAACCATTTTATTTTAGAAATTCTGTCATTTTGGTTTGTATTTTTCCTTTGATTAAAGAATTATTTTATAAATGGTTCTTATTTCCAATTAGGTACATTTTTTTGGTTACTTGTTTCCAGTTTTACTGCATTTTTATATTGGTACATGTTATTTGCATCATTTCTAATTTGTGGAATTTAATAATGATTTTCAAAACAATCAGGAGAGCACCACTTAACATCCTGTTACCCAGGCTTTGGGAAGATACATAAACACAAGTTGCTGCCTTTCTGCAAACCCTAAAGCCATATGCATTAGTCTGCTAGGGCTGCTATAACAAAGTACCATAGACCAGGCAGCTTAAACAACAACAAGTTTATTTTCTCACAGTTCTGGAGGATAAAAGTCCAAGATCAAGGGGTCAGCAGGATTGATTTCTTCTCAGGCCCCTCTCTCTGGTTTGTAGATGTCCATCTTAGCCCTGTGTCTTCACATGGTCTTCCCCCTGTACATATCTGTGTCCAAATTTCTTCTTCTTTTAAGGACACCACTGGTATGGAATTGGAGATCAGACTAATGACTTTATTTTAACTTAATTAACTCTTTAATGATTCTATCTCCAAATACAGCCACTTTCCAAGGTACTGAGGTTTAGGACCTCAACATATGAATGGGGGGGGCACAATGTAGCCCATAACAACATGCAGTCTTTGCATTAAGGTGCTCAACCACATTGACATGGTGAGATATCTTTCTTACCTATAGAGAGGTTGCTCAGAAAAAACAAACTTAGAAACATGAATTATCCAAATAAGTTCTTTATTATTAAATATAAATGAACAATGAGGTCACTAAAAAAAGATGAAAAAAAAAAACTTGGACAAAGTCAGGAATAGAGGAACAGGAAACTTGACTGCAGGAGATAAAAGAACAATTCAACAAACTAGTGAGTATTAAAAAATACACACTTAATTAGCATATATGATGTGAATTATATTTATGGGGCAATCAGAAAAGAAACAGTGTGCTATTGCCTAACTAATTTGGATGGTAAATTCATAGAAATTATCAATACATTGTTTTAAAAAAGACACGGAAAGAAAATGTGAGAAACAATAAAAACAAACATATATAAAATAAAAAGGTCTAATACCCATAAGGAGATAATTTTTTTAATTGAGGAACCTCCAAAATGTTCAAAAACTATGATTCTTCATGCTGAAAGCACCCCCAGAGTATTGAGCAAAATATATATAAAGAGAGACAGCCACATTATCATAAATTTTAAACAGCAAATATAAACAAATAAATAAAAACCCTCCTCCTTAAAAATAAGAACCAGATTATTATCAGATTTCTTATTAGCAATATGGATGTTAGAAGCAAATAGAGCATGTTCTTCACATTTTCAAGAAAAATGAGTTTGAATTTAGAATTATATATAAAACCAAACTACCAATCAAGTTTGAGGCAAAAATTCAGACAAGAAAAGATTCAGAAAATGTATCTACCAAGCACTAAGTTAAAATATTGGTAAATTTAAAACACATTAGCATAGGCAGTCAGGCATAAATATTATATACTACAAAACATATACAATTTAGGAAGAAAGTTTTTATTTATCAGGAGTCTATACCTAACCAAGATGTCCTTAACATTCCTTCAACTTGACAAAACTTTAGGGAGGTTTATTCCTGACTATAAGCCCCTAACCTCCTTTTTCTTAGAGCATTTATTTTAGAAAACTTATTATTATAAATTATTTCTCTGCCCCTTTGAGATATAAATCTTTGCCCAGCCTCTGGCCAGTTTTACAACCCAGGAATGTCTCAAGGACCTAGGAAACATCCCTTTGAAATGTAGTCATCAAGAAAGTGCCCCAATATCCCAGTCTTTGTGGGAAGGTAGGAGCCCAACTTCAATAAGCTCCAGTTAGCTAATGCAGATGCCTTAATCACATTGATCAACCCCCACCCTGCCAATTCCTCCAGCATTTTCCACTAGATCATCCCAGGGCTTAAACACACTCACATCTTTTGTTTCAGTGGAGTTGACTTCAGTCTCTCTCTCCTGGCAATAGTCTTGACCTCCACTAATGTAGTCTTCAATAAAATCTTCCTTGCCTACTTAACTCCATCCAGCACAATTTTTCTTTGACAACCCCAGGTTTGGTCATATGACATTGAATGAGATATGCCACAACCAGAACTGATTACTTCCAGTGTTTCAGCTCTCCATATCTCAATCAATATCAGAGGATCTCCTGATTTTATAGTAAATGTCAGAAATAGATTTTCTGGTGTGAATTTACTTCTTTTTCATTTATGTAAAGTATGTTAAAAATGGATTTACACAACAAGCAGATTAAACTAGAAATCACTAAAAGAAAGAGAGCTGGGAAATCCTTAAATAATTGAAGATTAAAAGAAAACTTTTAAATAACACATGGGTCAAAGAAGAAATCTCAAGATATTTAAAAATATTACAAACTAAATAAAAACAATAATACAACTTACCAAATTTACAGGATGCAGCAAAAGCAGTGTTTAGAGGTAAATTTATAGCTTTGAATGCATACATTAAAATTTAATAAAGATCAAAACAATAATCTAAACTTCCACCTTAGAAAACTAGAAAAAAAAGAACAAATTATATATCCAAAGTAAGAAGAAGAAATAATAAGCAGAAATCAATGATATTGAAAACAGGAAACAGAAAAGCAATAAAACCAAAAGTTAGTGTTTTGAAAAGATCATAAAATTGATAAGCCTCTAGCCAGGCTAACTAAGAAACCAAAAAAGAGAGAAGAAACAAATTACTAATATCAGATATGAAAGAGAGTGCATGACTACAGATGTCAAGGACATTAAAAGGATAATAAGGAATTCTATGAACAACTCTATGCTCATAAATTTGATAACCTAGATGAAATGGATCATTTCTTTGAAAGACACAACCTGTAAAAAATTATACAAGAAAAAGTAGAAAATCTAAGATCTACGTCAAAGAAATCCAATCAATAATTAATAACCTTCTAATACAGAAAGCACCAGGTTCAAATGGATTCACTGGTGAATTCTACCAAACATTTAAATGAGAAGTTATACCAATTCTCTTGGGGCCGGCCTGGTGGTGCAGCGGTTTAGTTCGGTCTTCAGTAGACCGGGGTTTGCAGGTTCAGATCCTGGGCACCTGCCGACACACTGCTTGTCAGCCATGCCATGGTGGCATCCCCTATAAAGTAGGGGAAGGTGGACATGGATGTTAGCCCAGGGCCAGTCTTCCTCAGCAAAAAGATGAGGATTGGCAATGGATAGTAGCTCAGGGCTGGTCTTCCTCACAAAAAAAAAAAAAAAAAGTTATACCAATTCTCTACAATCTATTAAAGAAGATAAAAGCAGAGATAATACTTCTAATTCATTCTATGAGGCCAGTATTATGCTACTATTAACACCAGGCAAAGATATTACAAGAAAAGTACAGACCAGTATCTCCAATGAACACAGATACAAAATCCTCAACTAAATATCAGCAAATCCAATTGAACAGTATATAAAAGGAATTATACACCATGGTCAAGTGGTATTTATCCTAGGTATTCAAGGCTGGCTCAAAAATTCAATAATCAATTTATATAATCTATCATATCAACAGGTTAAAGAAGAAAATTCACATGATTATATCAATAGATGCAGAAAGAACATTTGATGAAACCTAACACTCATGATAATAACTCTCAGTAAACTAAGAATTTCCACAACTTGATAAAGAATATCTACAAAAACCCTACAGCTAACCTCATACTTTATAATGAGAAATGCAAAGCTTTTCTACTAAGAGCAGGTACCAAACAAGGATGTCCCTCTCATCACTCCTTTTCAACAGTGTACTGGAAGTTTTAGCTAATGCATTAAGACCAAAAAAGGAAATAAAAGGTATACATATCAGGAAGTAAGAAACAAAACATTTTTTGCTTTCAGATGACATGATGGTCTATATAGAAATTCCAAAAGAATCAACAAAATTGTGGAACTTAAAAGCAATTATAACAAGGTTTCAGGGTACAAGGTTAATATACAAAAGTCAATCACTTTTTTTATTGATGTCTTAATAGCTTATAACACTATGGGGTTTTAATTGTACATTATTGTTTGACCGTCACCATGTGGATGTATCCCTTCACCCCTTTTGCCCACCCCCAACCCCCTTCTCTTTGGTAACCACCAATCAGTTGTCTCCATCCGTGTGTTCATTTATATTCCATATATGAGTGAATTCATGCAGTGTCTGTCCTTCTCTCTCTGGCTTATTTCACTTAACATAATACCCTCTACGTCCATCCATGTTGTTGCAAATGGGACAGTTCTGTCATTTCTTATGGCTGAGTAGTATTCCATTGTATGTATATACCACATCTTCTGTAACCAATCATCAGTCGAGGGACACTTGGGTTGCTTCCACTTCTTGGCTATAGTGAATAATGCAATGAACATAGGGGTGCATAAGCCTCTTGTGATGGTTGATTTCATGTCCATTGGGTAGATGCCCAAGAGAGGGATTGTTGGATCCTAAGGTATTTCTATTTTTAATTTTTTGAGGACTCTCCATAATGTTTTCCATAGAGGCTGCACCAGTTTGCATTCCCACTGGCAGTGAATGAGGGTTCCCATTTCCCCACAACCTCTCCAGCATTTGTTGTTCTTTGTCTTGGTGATTATAGCCATTCTAACGGGTGTAAGGTGATATCTTAGTGTAGTTTTGATTTGCATTTCCCTGATGCTTAGTGATGTTGAACATCTTTTCATGTGTCTATTGGCCATCTGTATCTCTTCCTTGGAAAAATGTCTGTTCATATCCTCTGCCCATTTTTTGATTGGGTTGTTTGTTTTTTTGTTGCTCAGTTGTATGAGTTCCTTATATATTACAAATATTAATCCCTTGTCAGACAAACGAGTTGTGAATATTTTCTCCCAGTTGGTGGGTTGCCTATTCATTTTGATCCTGGTTTCATTTGCCTTGTAGAAGCTCTGTAGTCTGATGAAGTCCCACTTGTTTATTTTTTCTTTTGTTTCCCTTGTCTGAGTAGACATGGAGTCCAAAAGGATCCCTTTATGTCCAATACCAATTAGTGTACTGCCTATATTTTCTTCCAGGAGTTTTATAGTTTCAGGTCTCACTTTCAGATCCTTAATCCATTTTGAATTGATTTTTATGTATGGTGATAGGAGATGGTCTACTTTCATTCTTTTGCATGTTGCTGTCCAATTTTTCCACCACCATTTATTGAAGAGACTTTCCTCTCTCCATTGTATGGTCTTTCCTCCTTTATGGAAGATTAGCTGTCCACAGGTGTGTGGTTTTATTTCTGGGCTTTCAATTCTGTTCCATTGATCTGTGTGTCTCTTTTTGTACCAGTACCATGCTGTTTTGATTACTATAGCTCTATAGTATATTTTGAAATCAGGGATTGTGATGCTTCCAGCATTTTCTGTTTTTCAGGATTGCTTTAGCCATTCGGGGTCTTTTGTTGCCCCATAGGAACTTCAGTATTTTTTGTTCTATTGTGAAGAATGACATTGGGATTCTGATTGGGATTGCATTGAATTTGTAGATTGCTTTAGGTAGAATGGACATTTTAACTATATTTATTCTTCCGACCCATGTGCATGGAATATTTTTCCATTTCTTTGTGTCTTCCTCAATTTCTTTCAATAGTGTCTTATAGTTTTCATTGTACAGGTCTTTTACCTCCTTGGTTAAATTTATTCCCAGATATTTTATTCTTTTTGTTGCAATTGTAAATGTGATTGTGTTTTTGAGTTCTCTTTCTGTTAGTTTATTGTTAGCATATAGAAATGCAATTGATTTTTGTATGTTGATTTTATACCTTGCCACTTTACTGTAGTTGTTGATTATTTCTAGTAGTTTTTCAATGGAGTTTTTTGGGTTTTCTATGTATAAGATCATGTCATCTGCAAATAGTGAGAGTTTCACTTCTTCATTGCCTATTTGGAGTCCTTTCATTCCCTTTTCTTGCCTAATTGCTCTGGCCAGAACTTCCAGTACTATGTTGAATAAGAGCAGTGAGAGTGGGCACACTTGTCTTGTTCCTGTCCTCAAAGGAATGGCTTTCAGTTTTTCCCTGTTCAGCAGGATGTTAGCTGTACCTTTGTCATATATGGCCTTTATTATGTTGAAGTACTTTCATTCTATGCCCATTTTATTTAGAGTTTTTATCATAAATGGATGCTGGATCTTGTCAAATGCCTTTCCTGCTCGATTGAGATGATCATGTGGTTTTTATTCATTTTGTTAATGTGGTGTATTATGTTGATTGATTTGTGGATGTTGAACCATCCCTGTGTCCCTGGTATAAATTCCACTTGATCGTGGTGTATGATCTTTTTGATGTATTGCTGGATTCGGTTTGCCAATATTTTGTTGAGGATTTTTGCGTCTATCTTCATCAGTGATATTGGCCTGTAGTTTTCCTTCTTTGTATTGTCCTTGTCTGGCTTTGGTATCAGCATGATGTCGGCCTCATAGAATGTGTTGGGAAGTATTCCATCTTCCTCTATTTTTTGGAATAGTTTGAGAAGGATAGGTGCTAAATCTTCTTTGAATGTTTGGTAAAATTCTCCAGGGAAGCCATCAATCACTTTTTTATATAACAGACATGAACAAGTGGAATTTGAAATTAAAGACACAATACCATCTACATTAACACTCAAAAAATGAAATACTTAGGTACAAATCTAACAAAATAAGTACAAGAAATATATTAGAAAAACTACAAAACTCTGATGAAAGAAATCAAAGAACAAGATTAATGGAGAGATATTCCATGTTCATGGATATTAAGACTCAATATTGTCAAGATGTCAGTTCTTCCCTACTTGATCTATAGATTCAATGCAATCCCAATCAAAATCCTGGAAAGTTATTTTGTGGATAATGACATACTAATTCTAATGTTTATATGGAGAGGCAAAAGGCCCAGAATAGCCAGTGCAAAGTTGAAAGAGAAAGACAATGTTGGATTACTGACACTACCCAATTTCAAGATTCAATATAAAGAAACTACAGGAACACAGACAGTGTGGCACTAGTGAAGGAAAAGATGTTCATATCAATGGAACAGAACAGAGAGCCCAGAAATAGACCCAAATAAATATAGTCAATTGATCTTTGACAAAGAAGCAAGGGCAATACAGTGGAGCAAAGATAGTCTTTTCAACAAATGGTGCTGGAACAACTGGACATTCACATGCAAAAAAATGAACTTAGACACAGACCTAACACCTTTCACTAAATTAACTCAAAATGGATCATAGACATAAATATAAAACTCAAAACTCTAAAACATCCAGAAGGAGAAAACTTAGAGTATGGCAATGCCTTTTTAGATATAACACCAATGGCATAAGCCATGAAAGAAATAATTGATAATCTAGACTTCTTTAGTACTATAAACATCTACTGTGCAAGACACAAGAGAATGAGAATACAAGCCATAGACTAGGGGAAACATTTGCAAACAACATATCTGATAAACTATTATTCAAAATATACAAAGAACTTTTAAAACTCAATAATAAGAAAATAAGCAACCCAATTAATAAATGGGGAAAGGCCTTAACAGGCATCTCACCAAAGAAGATATACAGATGGCAAACAAACATATGAAAAGATCCTTCACATAATTTATCATTAGGGAATTGCAAATTGGAAGGATGAAATACTACTACAAACCTGTTAGAATGGCCAAATCCAAAACACTGACGACACCCAATGCTGCTGAGGACGTGGAGCAACAAGAACTCTTATCATTGCTGGTGGGATGCAAAATGGTACGGCCATTTTGGAAACAATTGGAAGGTATCTTACAAAACTAAACACTCTCTTAACCATTTAATACAGCAATGGCACTCCTTGGTATCAACCCAAAGGAGTTGAAAACATGTCCACATAAAAATGTGCACACAGATGTCTATAGCCACTTTATTCACAATTGCCAAAACTTGGAAGCAGTCAAGATGTCCTTCAGTGGGTGAATGGATAAACCAACTGGTACATCTAGACAAGGGAATATTATTCAGCACTAAAAAGAAATTTAAATAGGGAAAATCCATATGTCCCCCAAACATCTCCCAGCTTCTTCCCCAAACATCTAGGGGCACTGAGGAGAATAAATTGCTGCAATATCTCTTGCATCCAACAACCTGATGTAGGGGAATTTAGGTTAACTCCAAGTGTGATTGGGCAATTTGGTTTAAACAGCATTCTGAAGGATAATCAAAAATTTGTGTAACTTGTTTAATTATTTCCCTTTAATAGTAATATAGGTAGTTTCCAATATTTTGTGACTGCAACAATGACATGTGTCATTTCTACCCTAGAGGAGGGAAATAATTAAATCTATTCAATATGTGTAGTAATTAGCTTAGAATAGATATCTTGCAAAAAAGGCATAAAAAATAAAGAATAAAAAAGAAGCAATTACAAGAAGGGATATGCTTGATAAATTATATAAGTACTACACACTTAATAAATATGTTAGAAAATAATCTTGTAAAAGAATATAAAATTTCAAAGATAAATGAAACCAATCTACAGTATCAGAAATGAAGTATAGCTAACAAATATGAACTTTAAATGTATATGTAATTAGCCATACTACTTAAGGGTTTTGCTTTCAGACCAGCTGGCATTTAGATTAATTTAAGTGTTCCCTATTTATTTGAGATTTCCTATATTATAATAAGATATATTTACTCTGTGATGAATATGAAGATTTTTTTTCCAGAAACCATTTTACACTGGGTGGTATTCTATTGTTGGACCCTTCTCTTTTCTCTACCAGTTTCTAGAATAAAACCTAGGATGATGTCACTTCTCTTGAGGCAGATATTTCTTTACCAGCCTCTAATTGTTGATCTTTGCACAATGTCTAGATTGTTTCCCTTTTCTAAATTATCACAGTACACAGTGGAAAAAATAAAAAGTAAAATAAGCCTGAGGAAAGTCAATGATAGCACCACTGAAGGAAAGAGACGAAGGGTCTAGAAAGGGCAGGTCAGGTGGCCAATCACAAGCTTTACCAACTTTTTAGTTTTGACCTGGACCGGTCCTAATTCTTCTGAGAAATCATTAGCAATCAAGAATTTTATCCACCTTGGAGGCACTGTAATCCCACGAATTTGCAACTGTCGGCATCAGAGATGAGAAAAGATTTCAAAATAGATATTGTCTGTGTAAATGTATTTTTAATTCCAGTGAAGCTTTCTCCACTCACAGTGATGTGAGAATGTGATACTTTTCCTTTATACACATACCATGGTTGACCTTGAAACAGCTGTGGAGTGAGAAGTCTGGCAAAGAGTAAAGACACACCAGCACAGAAAATGACAGCTCAGATGGGCCTGGTGATGCAGAGAAATGGAATAAATGATTTGCCTCATTATTTTTGTCTATGATTCTTTTCTTAGAATATTGGACCTATTTTCATGAAAAGAAATTAAATGTGCAGAGTTTATAGTTCAGTTCAACTATTTCACCACTTATGGTTACAGTTACAATCTCTTCAGCATTTTCCCTCTCAACTTAAAGAATCCAGAATCCATTATTTCATTAAACAATTGTTTTTTTTCAAAAGTACTATCTGTGGCATCCAGATAAACATTCATGGGAGTTTTTCAGTAAAATATAAGCTGGACATATGTTCACAGAACATGTAAAAAAGAGAAGTATTTCTCAGCTGTGTAAGACTTTAGTCAGCCTAGGAATTATAAAGTGAATCACTGAAATAATATATAAAGGCCCTTATAATAGAGGAACCTAAAAGCATTCTTAGATTTCTAATGCCACAATATTTTTCTAGAGGATAATTTGTACATGGAGAGACTAAAATGAAATGCAAATAAAATACCAGTAACTCGATGCTTTGCATACTAATTTGTAGATATTCAAGGAAGTTTATTGTAAGGAATCATATACCAAGTTTTTATTTTCCACAAATGTCTTCTATGAAAACCTGTGATTTATAAACTTATTTGTGTACATTCAATGAGTGGTTTTTGGTCTCTGTTGTATGGCAGGCACTGTTCCTGGTGCTGGAGATGCATCGTGAATGAACATTTCCTCCTCGTTGGGTAGTGAAAATACAAGAATGTTAGTTTGGTGAGAACCCCAAAAGCAAAACAATTACACGATGTAACATAATGAACATTAAAACACAAGCGCCTGCAGGACTCCTAGGAATAATGGGGAAGGGATCTTGGGTCCCTTCAAGGCACCGCCTCAGGGGCTGCTGCAAAGGCCAGTAACATAAGAGGGCAGGAATGTGGGCCCTGCCACCCATCACTGTAATCAGTGCAGCTCTGCTTTTCTTTTGATACGGGAAATCTGTGGGCTGTTTTATCTGGAAAAGAGATTCTACCTTTTCATAAAGTTTGAAAAACATTCACCTGGCCTTCAAAGGAGACTCTCAAAAGATTTCACAGAAATGGCTGGTAGTGTGAAAACATATAAACATTTAAACATCCGTACCTCCGACAGTTACTGCCAAATTTGAAGTGTGGAGTTGGGGTGTGGAGGGGAGTTGAACTACTGTTTTATTGGAGAATCAGATTTTATATTACTCTCATCATCTCTCAAATACTCACGGGGTATGTGAAAAGGTGTGACATGGAGAAAAGAATTTATGGTTTGAGAATCCAATAGCAGGGTTGGAAGGGAGGCTGCAGGAGAGTTTGGGGTGAGTCACTAGAATTTCACCACATGATTAAGAGAAAGCAATGTTTTTGCAATGGCTGGCAAGTAGCAGGAGCAAGCAGAAGTGCCAAGCTACATATCAACAGACTGAAGCTCTGGAACATAAAAGGGAAAGGGATTTTTTGAAGGAGAGGGATATTTAATAATTAGTAAAAAGGTGTGTGTGTGTGTGTGTGTGTGTGTGTGTGTGTGTGTGTGTGTAAATGAAGAAAAGGAAGCTGAGCTCCAAATATGTGTCAGGGTAGGGCTGAAAGAAACAGACCCTGGCAATGAGAAGCAAATGAAATCAAGATTTCCTCAGAAAAAGGAGACTATAAATCCCCTAGAATGGGCAATGATCTTTCAGTAGAATATGGGTTATAGGCTTGTTTGACACCTGAGTTACAAATGTTTGAACAAAAACTTGAGGGATGAGGGCAGTTTGAATTGGCATTGGGACAGCAAGAAGTATGACAGGGAATGGAACGGGAGGAGGAAGCAGTTTAGGTGGAGAAATGACACATGCAAAGCCAATACCAAAGAGTGCATTGATTACTCAGTGAAGTGTAACATGTTACCAGAATAGTAAACACGAGCTGACACCCACCGTCTCTTGCTCTTATACACAGTCATGAGTCTCAATGACGGGGATGCATTCTAATAAACGAGTCATTAGGCTATTTCACTGTTATGCAAACATCATAGACCGCATGTTAACAAACCTATATGATAGAGCCTATTACACACCTAGGCCATATGGCACTAATCTTATGGGACCGCCATTGTCTATGTGGCCCATCATTAATTGGAACACTGTTATGTGGTGCATGACTGTACTCACATACTATTCAGCTTCCGTACTTTACACAGTAGGTAAATGAGTAGATTTAATTAGGCAATCAAATGCCACTTAGTTTACAGGAAGCTGAACATATGCATTAATTTAAGTTTTACAAATCTTTCTTTTGGGAACTGTATAAATATTTCCCTGGTGTCGAGTCCCCTGAAAGTTATTTTGCCACACTTACAGTACACTGTTTTACTGTATACTGGTTTTAGAAGAGAACTTCTCGGCAGTCAACTGAACTTTCTGTTGGTTTGTTTACTTTTTGTTGTTTTTTAACCCAGTCTGTGCCATTTTGAAGTGCAAATCCTGGAATCTGCCCAGTGAAGACATTCTTGGATATTCTTGCACTCATTTCTCAATTATGCTGCTGTTGCATGACCATACTACAACTTCTTTAACTTCCTGACAGTAATTAAACCACAGATGCACAATTAAATGTATTCAAGCTTAAGCAAATTAAGTCAAATAAAATTCCAGTGTTCTTCTCAGCCAAGAAATATAAACAGGCTTAAATAGAAATTTGCATTCTTGCTTGGTAAAGAATTATGTTTTATCATGTAGTTATGTTTTCAAGTGAACAAAAAGTAATAATTTATTATCTGTCACAGAGTCCACCCTATGAATATCTTTATTTTAAAACTTTTATCAGTGTTTACTTAAAATAATTTGGGAAAAATGTATATTAAAACACTATGAATAGAAAGAACTCATAGAAGGTGACAGTGAGCTGTCATACGCCCTATGTGAATAAATAAGACAAGCTAAAAAGAAAAAAAATGAAAAATAAAATAAATTATTTGAAAACAATCTACCAATAGATAATCCAATTAAATACTTCTTGAAAGCCTGTATTATGATTCACTGGCGACACAAATCAAGATGTAATCCTCATCAAGTTTATAATTTAATGAGAGAAAGAGAAGTTGAGTTTACATCAAAATGCTAATCATATTAATAAAGGTATGCACAAGATTCACTGCGAGCATTAAAGAGAAGCCACCAACCTCTTTGGAGAACAGGGAAGGTTTCACATGAATCCAAAAGAGCCTAGTAAAGCGATGGGGAAAGGAAGTTTAGGGAGTTAAGACGCGGTTTCGGAAAATACCAGAAAGGCCAATTTTACCATTTGCTAGCACAGATATGGTGCAACTCTTTTATCTTTCTAGGTATGATAAAACTGTTTTTGTTGTTTTGTTGCTGTTTTTATTATTTTTTATCTGAAGGGACAAAGTGATTTTAAAATTTTTATTTCCTTTTACTTTGACAGGGGGACATTATATCCATGCTTACCACATATGGTGACAAGGCACAGTGTCAATTTGCTATTTCACCCCCTCTTTGGAGGGGATGCTCCCCCTCTGAAGCATGATTTGACCACCTAATTGTATTCAGCAATTTTCTGTTACAATGTCATTCATTTTTATGCCTTGTGTTTCTGGCTCTTTCTTCTTCCATAGATGCCACAAGACACAATGATCAAGACATAAAAACTCTGTGTCATGGTGAACAAAACTAGAAGAGTGTGACATTTGATGATACCAGGACTTGAGAGGTAACGTCTGTCTGGAGACCCTCTGACCTTGTGCTGACTGAATCCCAAGTATATGGCAGAAACAGTTTTTATGGCCCCTACATGCTTGCACTGACTACTTCAAGGCTCGAAAAAGAATGACATGATTCATCTCTACCAAGCTTGCCTGCGGGACCTATCAATCTTTTATTTATTTAATTTATTTTTTAAATCAATATGTGTTTGAATGTACTTGATCTGTGAAGAAGAGACTCTCATTATGACCTGTACGTGCAGGTTGAACATACACTATGCAAGCTTTCTGAGAGGACATTTAGGCTCAAATACACCAATGAAGTACAGCCCTTGCCTGAAACATGGATTCTTACAGAACTTTGTAAATAACCACATTGTCATGAATAGTAAGGGGACCTAATAAGAGTGCTGTGTTCCATATTTAACAATAGTTCTGAGTAGTTTTGTAGGTAAGGCAAATCTATTTATCTATATTTCTACTCTCTGCAGATTCATTATTCTTAAGTTCTACTGACTTGCTAGCTCATACTTAAGAATTGTTATGTGCTGTATTTTCTGGATTGTACAAGTTCGATTTGAACAAGAAACTATTTAGACAGTGTTTCATTACAGTTTATACAAATATAGTCTGTGAAACTGATGTTTATATATAGTTAAAGAATAAAAGAAAGAGGTGTTTCTCTTACGTCCATTAGAAAATAGAACTTTGACCACAGTAAATCCGTTTTATTCAGTCCTAGGGAATTAATTCTTGTTCTGATTATGTTGGTGTAGTTAAAAGTCTACATTCATGAAGCTGTCTTGGAAATCCTGCCTTGTTCTACAGATTGAAAAGGATCTATTTATGGTGACATCAGCTCAAACTTGAGAAAACCTGCCCATGTGACTATTTCCTGAAATATTAACAGTCAAAAATACCTGGTAGTGCTCTTCACTGACACTATTATTCTTCTGAACTTTCTTCCAGAATACTTATGCAGGGGCCTGTACACGAGTGTAAGGGATGAGCAGAACCATCTGTCAGTAACAAGACTGAACAGATTCTAGTTAATTTATTATAATAAACTGAAATTTCAGAAGAAGAAGATTGGAATCCTCCATTGAGGTAATAATCCATTTTTAAGGATTAAGTCAATGATAACCCTGAGAGTGTTACTGAGCAATGGGCTCGCTCTGCTGACCACGATCAGAACCAATTAATCACAAGTTAGGGATCGAGAAACGAAGTTTTAATTCGATTAGCCAGCATAACCAGGAAGATGGCAGACTAATGTCTCAAAAACCATCTTCAAAGATTAGAGAATCTTGAGGCAGTAATATAGGGGAAATGGGCAGTAGGAGGGGTCCAGGGATGTTGGTCTCTAGGTGTGATGGGCTCCAGATATCACACTGTTCCATTCTTGTGTCAGCTGTGATGGATACCTTGTAGGTGTGTTTCCCGCCTGTGGTCAGCCTGTTCCTGGAGCGAAACTCCTGGAACAAAGTTTTAATTTATCAAGATATTGGGGAGTACATACAAAAGAGGAGGCCATAAATCAGGAGAGTATGTGAATTTTTTGGAGTACGTGCAGAGTAGTGAGTAGTCACACAGAGGAGGGGCTGGGGCCATTGAGTGTAACAAGATGGCCTCACTTATGCTCACTTACAAGAGTAAAAAAGTATTATAAACAGTGAGACACTGACAAAGCTCCAGGGACTTCTAATTAATCTCATAAAGTGTATGTTGTGTTTGTCACAAATTGAGAAGAGATTATGAAATAAATTTATAAGTCAATTTGATGACAGTTATGGACAGTCTTTATACAAGAACAGGATTGTGCTTTTATCCATCCTGAAAGGAACGCAACTGCTGAAATATTTTTGACATACCACATACCACAAGTATCTACTTAACTAGGGACCCTGTTTGAACTTCTCCTTTTGTCAACACTTTCCAGATTGAAGGCTTTACAACTAGTATGGTTCTCTTTATATTTTAAGCTAATTAAAAATACAGAAACTGCCAAGCATACATAAATTTTTTGTATCTCTTTTTTTAATAAAGTAAGAGAAAAAAATTGGCATCAGTCAATTAGCTGGCTAGGAAATCTCAAAGGCAGTGTGGGTGTGAAGAAATCTAACAGTTTTATTATTCCGAATTTGAGTTCTTAAATTTGAATTTAAGAAAACCAATATCAAAAAGACTTAGAAGATATAAGACAGGGCCATAATCTTAAGTATCTAAAGAAAAGAAATGATTTTGGCTTTGGTTTAGAGTGACAATATTTAAAGTGAACAAAACAACAATAATAATAGTTATTCGGAACTCCAGCTTTTACAAAAGAAAAAAACTTTTGTCAGTGATTGAAAAGAAGGAAAAAAGAGGCACACAAAGTAATATGCTTTCAAGTGAGAGCATTTTGGTGATACAAGGAATCTCATCTATCTGATCCTGGAATGTCTTTTTTTGCATTTTCATGTAATGAATAGGATATATAATCAAAGACGTACTTGTCATTTTAACAGAAAAAAAAAATTCTTATTTTACCTTTTGCATATAGCCCCTGTAACATTTTGCATTAAAGGAGTCACAAGCCTTTTTCCACATTATGTATCGACCTGTAAAACTTGACCCAACTACCTTTCTCAAAATTTAATACATTCCTTTTTAAAATTTTTTTACAAACTCATTCCTTACAAATTCCCTTCAAGTTTTTCAAACTATATACTTTTTCATATTTTTTAATTTATTAGACCTAGAATGGTTAACCAAAGAAACCAACTTTTGTTTCCGCAAAGACAGAGAAAATCTGTAAAACTGTGGAGGTAAACAGAGACCTGTCATCCACTAGCACCTTAGCAAATAAGCACATCTCCAGTAAGGCAATCCTTCCATAGCCATACATTGTTTCTTAGGATTTTTAAAAAATAAACTTTAATTTTTAGAACAGTTTTATATTTAGAGAGAAATTGAGAAGATAGTACAGAAGTTTCCCAAACATCTCAAACATCGCTACTGGGATGTTGTTTCTTTCAGGCCCTCTCAGCTGACAGAATAAACATAAATATGTGTTTTTTACAAACCTGTGTATATGCACATGTCTACAAAAATTTCTATATGTTATTGACATCTTACATTGGTATGGTACATGTGTTACAATTAACAAAGCAATATCGATATATTATTATTAACTTAAGTTCATAATTTATTCAGATTTCCTTCGTTTTTACCTAATGTCCTTTTTCCAGTGTCGTGATCCTATCTGGGAGACCACATTACATTGACTCATCCTGTCTTTTTAGGCTCTTTGCTGTGGCAGTTTCTCAGACTTCCCTTGCTTTTGATGTCCTTGATGTTTCAAGGAGTACTGGACGAGTAATTTGTAGGTTGCCCCACAACTGGAATGCGCCTGTTTTTCTTATGATAAGATTGGGGTTATGGGTTGTTGAGAGGAAAGCCACAGAGAGTAAGACCACCATTTTTATCACATCATATCAAGGGCACATCCCACCAACTTGACTTATCTCCATTGATGTTGACCTTGATGACCTGGCTGAGGCAGTGTCTGCCAGATTTCTCTACTCTAAGGTTACTCTCTTTACACCTTTTCCATGCTGTATTCTTTGGAAGAAAGTTAACTGTATGTAGCCAACACCTAAGTAGAGAGTTATGCTCTCCTTCCCTGAGGTTGGAGAATCTATGTAAATTATAAAGAATTCTTATGCATGGGAGATTTGTCTCTTTTCCTCCATTTATCAGTATATGATCATGATGTGAAAATAAATAAAGGAAAAATGCATTTATAATTGAGACAGGAAACCCTGAAGGGGGAGCTGTCCCTCAGGTACCACTCCTTGCAGCCTGCGCAAGCAGCAGGAAGAAGGAAGACAACAAGGTCTATTTGTATAAAATTCTCTGGGTCTCAACTTCTTATCCACGATGATGAGAGCGTTACTTTTCTTCCAGTGCAAGGGAGGGCATTTTTCACATGGGAATTTCATCTCCTGCTTTTAAGAAAAGGAATGAAGATCCCTCTCTGCCCCAGCAACAACACGCTAACCACTGCTTACGGCCAATAAGAAACCGCCACAACCTCAAACTCTTGTTCTTCTCCAGTGAACTCTTATTCAAAACAGCCCTCCCCAATTTCCTACTAAGACCTAATAAAAGACCTTTGTCTCTTCAGACTTGCCTATGGTTCACCGCAGTTTGCTTGTCCCGACTTGCAATTCCTCTGCTGTTCCCAAATAAACTCATTTTTTTAGCTTGCCTTGGTTTGCCTGTTTATTTAGGTGGACAATGAAGATGTATTTTATACTTTGTATTATAATCTAATACTTACTTTATTTAGTTTGTTGCTGCAATTGTTCTAGCTTTGGCCATTGGGAGCTTCTCAGTTGGCTCCTGTTTCACTAGCATCAACCATTTCCAGAATCAGCCATTTCTCCAAGGACCCTTGGTTCATTTTATTGGAGAATAGTATTGAAAACAAGATCTGGGCTCTTGGTGAGCTGGTTGCTGCTGGGATGTTGTTTCTTTTAGGCCCTCCCAACTGACATAACACACATAAATATGTGTTTTTACAAACCTGTGTATATGCACATGTCTGTAAATATTTCTATATGTAATCATCTGTTTCTATACGTATTAAGCTAAACATGAGTTCATACTGATGGTTCCAACTCTAACCCATTACCACATGGGTGACTCCAGCCTCCACCCTCTGAATAGCTGTAGATTTCCACTCCAACAGTGAGAAACCTGGCTCCTACCATCTGCCACCATTTGCTTAATTGTTCAGTTCCAATATAACCTATTAACCTGCAGCCCCATGGAAAAGAACTTTATTAACTAGAATACAGTGTTTTTGTGCAATCTCTTTTCCCTTTAGTCTTACAGATCCCACTCATTTCCAAAGTTACTTAGGTCATCACCTTTCTCCCATCCCCTTCAGTGAGGTTGTTTTATATATTTGCAAAACAATTAGGTTTTGTTGTCATAGTCTGCAGTCCTACCTGGGATAGCCTCACCTTCTAAACGATGTAAAAAAAAAAATGCATACATTAAGGTTCACTCTTTGTGCTATGTGGGCTTTAACAAAAGTGTAATACCATATTATCCACCATTATAGCATCAAACGGAATAGTTTTACTGCCTGAAAAATCCTCTGTTCTTCACCTGTTTATCCTCCCCAACTCTCCCCAAACCCCTGGCATCATTTATTTTACTGTCTCAATAGTTTTGCCTTTTCAGAATTTCATATAATTGGAAGCATACAGAATGTAGTCTTTTCATATTGGTTTCTCTCACTTAGCAATATCCATCTAAGATTCTTCCAAGTCTTTCTGTAGCTTGGTAACATTTATTTCTATCACTGAACAAAATTCCACTGTATAGATGTACCACAGTCACCTATGAAGGACATCTTGTCACTTCCAGTTTTGGTAATTATAAATATTCATATGCAGGATTTGTGTGGACTTAAGTTTTCAAACCAAATGAGTAAATACGTAGTTCAATTACTTCCAAAGTGGCTCTGCCATTTTGCATTCCCACCAGCAATAAATAAGAGTTCCTGTCTCTGCACATTCTTGCCAGCATTTAATATTGTCATTGGGGGGCAGGGAATTACCCATCTGTTCAGATCTTTTGTCCATTCTCAAGTGTTTTCTTTCTTTAATTATTAAGTTTTAAGAGTTCTTTTTATATTTTGAATACAGGTCCTTTATCAGATATGTGGTTTGCAAATATTTTCTTCCAACCTGATTTGTCTTTTGACTCTCTCAACAGCATCTTTAGCACAGCACAAATTTTAATAAAGTCTATTTAACCATATTTTATCATTTTTCTATTTCTGGATCATGCTTCTAGTGTTGTATTTAAAAACTCATTGGCAAACCCAAGGCCATCTAGCCTTTCTCCTTAAATTTAATGTAATTTAATCTGGTTCCTATCACCCAAAAACATACTGATATTATGAGTCTGTCAGAAATATTTTGCTTAGATATTTTAAGTGGAAAAACTAAGTTTACATAATGTTCAACAATACCTGAAGCCCATAGGAGCATATACTGTTTTAGAGGACATCGGTTCATCTCATTTAATTTAATTGCATGCATACTTTTTACATTTTCATGCCTTTAACCCATTTGTGAAAATAATACCACCATCAACAAAACTTGACTAAAAAATCAACTTGGGAAATTTAGAAAATTTAAATTAGGCTTTCCATAAGAAAATAAACTAGTCTTTTGTAAATTATACATTATGCTAACAATATTTTTCACATTTACCCAGTCAGATAAAATACACATACCTGATTTTAAAAGAAAATAATTGAACTCACCTAACTTTTTTTAAGGACTCACACATATCACGATATAGATATATAAATATATATATAGTTTACCAAGTCTTAAATAATTGTCATTATTGCATTGGATTGGCAATCACTGTCTACATTTTCACCTACCATTTATCACCTACCAATATTATTTCACATTCCCTTACTCTTTATAACTTAACCACCAAGGTCATTAAGATAATTCACAGCTGAAATGTTTTTTGTTCTTTGAGTTACTACTTCTGCAAGTGTCTTAAGCTTTCATAACAGTCCAGAATAAAGCAGGTAGAGTTTTTTTTTTTTCTTTACTCAAAATTCTTGAATTCTCTTACTTTAAACTTATATGTGCATTTTATTATTTTCTGTAAGCTAATCGAAACAGTTTGTCTACATGTAAGAGACTTCATAATCTAACTATTAGTTTTCTTTGGAAATGGGTAGATTAAAATGGCCACGAATTCTTTGTGACTCAGTTTTCTCTTACCTTGAATCTGGCCAAGAGGTTTCAATGGCAGTATCGCTGCATGAAATCTGAGAATAAGTCGTAAAATGCTCTTCAGCTTCCATCTGAATCTCTTGAAATGCTTGCTCTTAAGATGTCCTCCCTTTGTGGGACCTCTTGTAGTTAGTTGGGTGTTTTGTTTCCATCTTGACACCTTAATGAGATGGTTCACAGGGCCAGTGGGCACTGGGGTTCACAGACACACCAAGCAACACTGACGGACCCAGAGCCATGCAGCCCGGTGGCACCCCACGAGTTCTCATGGTTCCCATGCACAGCCCTTCAGAAAGAAGGGGGAATCCAGTGCTCACCGTCCATCAGCCACGGCTCCTCAGACCTCACTGCCTCATCCTTTAGAACACCAGGAGGGCCAAACGCTCGCAGAAAACGCCTTCTCCAGCGCATGTCTGAAGCAAGACCACACGTGGGTTCCAACCGCTTCTCCAAACCCAGAGGTCTCAGGTGAAGCAAGGGAGCAAATTCAGACAACAATAAAATTTAAAAAAAAGAAAACAAGCTGCTCCACGCAGAGCCCCACTTACCCACATCCCCGATGCGAGGAAAGCAAAGCTTGCAAATGCCAATGGCAGCTGGGGGTTTGGAGCATCGCCTCCCCCTCGGTCCTGTACAACGTGGGCGGCTCGTTCGTCTGGGGTGCCGGCGTAGACAGTCTGTTCCTGAAGGAAGGGGGCCCTGTGGGGTCTGCGAAAGGCCCCGTGGTTCCACTCGGCCAGAAGCACGTGGCTTCCAGGAAGGAGACAGGATGCCCAACCACATGGACGGAGGCCTCTCGCTGGTCCACTTTGGCATGAATGACACGCATTTCCATCCCTCTGGCCTTAAGGAGTGGGATGTTTTCCTCCAAGATCTGCGAAGTGTTGCTCCTGACCACATCAGGCGGGCTGCAAACTCCCCCAGGCGGAGGAGCATCCGCTCCAGGGTGTCCTCCCCTCTTGCACCAGGCCGGCTCGGGGGCAGGAAGAACAGAGTTGGCACAAGCTGCTGTGCTGGCCCGGGCCCTGGGCCGCCTCGGCCTCCAAGCCCCGCCCCGGCCGGCTGCATACCCCCCTGCCATGTCGTGGATGAGACTACCCTCGGACAGTGATGTTGTGAGAAATTCAGGTTTTACAGCGCACAAGTCAAATCTAAGGGGTCATCAGTAAAATGCGGTTTAGGATAAATTCTTGATCCAAGATGTGGCTGTAATACCTTTTGTTAAGACCTCAGAAAGATTTAAGGCAGAGCCTGTCAGACTATGGCAGTTAGATGGAAAGTTTCTGAGAATCTTAATTGCGTGCCCCCAGACCTTCTTAGCCAGATGAAAGGCCTTCTAAGGATCTTCGGTGTGTGCCTTGTTGCCTTTTTGGGTAGACAAAAGGTTTTCTAAGAGACTTAAAGATATTGTCCCGTAGCACCCTCTCTCCTAAGATGGAGAAGGATCTGTCTGAAAGAGAGTTATGGCAGTGGCTTTTATCTAGGAGAGTGACTCCCAGTAAGATCCCTGGGAAACTCACCATCATGTCAGGAAGGTTGTATTACAGACAGTCCCCAACTTCCAATGGTTCAAATTTTACTATTTTTAAACTTTGTGATGCTGCTGCAAAAGCGATATGCATTCAGTAGAAAATAGACTTGAAATTTGGAATTTTGATCTTTTCCCCAGCTAGTGATATGTAGTATGTACGATACTCTCTCCTCGTGCTGAAAGCAGGGAGCCACGGCGCCCAATGAGTCACAAGACCGTGAGAGTAAATAACCAATACAACCGTTCTGTACCCATACAACCATTCTATTTTTCACTTTCAGTACAGTATTCAACAAATTATGTGAGAAATTCAACACTTTATTATAAAATAGGCTTTGTGTTGGATGATTTTGCCCAACTGTATGCTGATGTAAGTGTTCTGAGTTTAAGGTGGGCCGGGCTAAGCTGTGAGGTTCAGAAGGTTGGGTATACTAAACGCAGTTTTGACTTTACAGTATGTTCAATATACAGTGGGTTTATCGGGATGTAATCCCATCATAAATCCAGATCTGTAGTAGAAACACTGTCAGCTGAGACTGAAAAGGTCGGAGACAATTCAACATGAAAAGAATCTTCTGGGCCCTCAACCTTCTAGCAACAGGAAACATGCAGGAACACTACTTAACTACAAAATCAGGCCATTTCTTATAAAAAGAAGGGTGACTCACAGTGGAGAATAATCTGGCTCAAGGATCTGCGCCTAAGGGGCTCCACTTGTGGCGACGCATCCACGTCTAGACTTAAGATGCTGATCTCCTGGATCTCAAGCCTGACCCTGATGCTGTAACTCATGAATGAATCCGCACCTGAATGACTTCACCTGAGGCCCTCCCAATCAACATCAGGACGCAATTAAGATGATGAGCTCCTGGATGTCAGGGCTGACCCTGATGCTGTGCAGCGTGGAGTGCTGAAGGGCCTTGAGAGGACATGAGTCTCTGTTCCATGTGTGAGGAATATAAAGAATTTTAGGTAGACTGTGGTTGAAAAAAATTGACCACAGCTGATTGCAACACCCCCAAGGGAAGGTGGAATCTATTTCACCTCATCTTGAATCTGGGCTGGGCCTGCGAATTGCTTTGACCAACAAAATGTGGTGGGAGAGCCACTGTGTGACTTCCAAGTGTGGGTCACAAGGAACCTTTCGTTATCCACTGGGCCTCTTGGAACGTTTGTTCTTGAGATGCTCGCTCTCAGAACTCAACTGCCAAACCATGAGGAGCACAAGCCACATGGATAGGCCAAGTGCGATTGCTCCTACCCACAACGCCAGCTGGACTTCCATATGAGAGGAAGCGTCAGCTGCCAGCCACGTGAGTGAACAATCCAGTGGAGCCTTCAGGTGTCCACAGACCCAGCCGCCATCTGACTGCAGTTACCTGAGATGCCTCAAATGAGAACCACCCACCAAATCTAGTGGACACAGAGATCCTAAAGATCATAATAGAGGTTTTTAGCTGCAAGGTTGTGGAGTGGTGTGGTTAGCAGGAATAGATAAGCAAAACCACAGGAAAAAATTATAGTAATCTGTTCAGAAAATATTTTATATTTGTACATGGGAAGAATCTTACAGTCAAGAGCAAGTTGTAGAAATCTGGAGGAGTTTATAACTGAATATCTCCATATTTTCTTGAGTAATTGTCCAGTTAGATTTTAGGTCATGCTAAAGGTTCAAACTGAAGGATTATTAAGAGCTTGTTTTCAGCACATAAAGCTTTTCTCACATATTGACTTGGCTTATTTATGTATGTGTATAGGGATTTTCTATTTTCTCTTGAGATAAAAGGGAGGCATTGTTGTGTACTCTGAGCCTTTAGATGTTTCAAGAGATGATACAGCTCTCTGCAGGCTGGAAGCAATCAATCCTGTATCATTTATATTCTCATTCCAAAACACTTTCAGGCTGAGCCATACAATTGTTATTTTAACCAGATAGAGTTCTGACATAGTCAGAGCTCTGCCTTTTCTGTTTCTTTCTGGTAATAATAGATATGAGTCTTTGAATTAGACGTACTTGAAGAGTAGACAATTTATTAAAAGTTTTGGCCATTTAATAAGTACAAGTTTCCCAAAAAAGGAAAGAGGAAAAAAGAGAAAAATAGGCAAGCTACAGACACAGAAAGAGCTATAAATGTAAACAGATCATTGTAAAAAGGAGGCAAATTACCTTCCTTTTTTGAGAAGAACAAAACCTTTATTTCTTTTTCCCATTTAAGCAAACACACACACACACACACATTGGTGGCCTCAGTGTTACAATTTCAGCCGTGGGTCAAATAAATATAGAACACAAATTGTTGTATCTCAGTAAAATTGACTGAGCAGTTGCATCAGTTCCAGAACAGAAGGTCAAAGTGACACAGACAATTCAAAGGCACACTTATCCTGATGTTTCCTGATCTAGTGGCTGCTCTTTATTCTAGTGGACATAAATTGTTTTTTCTTCTTCTGACTTATTTGAGCCCTTAGTGGCACACAAGAAAGTGAATCAAGCAAGATTTTATCAACAATTGTCAGCCAGCCAGTCAGCAATGTAGGCAGTGACAGAAGCTTTGCTTTAAACATGACTAAACTATAATTTTGTAACATAAAACAGAAGCAGGTGACACAATGACCGGGAGAAATCAGAATTCTCAACATGTTTTTAAAAAGCCAAAAGTCTTCAAACATAAAAAGTAAAAATGGTTTGGATTGTATAATCAAAACCACCAAAACCAAAAGTGGGAATAAAAATGGTGGCCAAAGAAAAGCCAAACCAGATTTGGAAGTAGAAACAGTCTTGAAAAAGAACTAAAGACGATCCAGAAAGAGAGGCAAAGCACCTGATTCAGAAACTGAAACTGAATCAAGAGAAGTGGAAGCTCTCAAGTAGAACGATGGAGTCCAACCCCGCAAGCTGAAGAATGTGCACGTGGGTGCAAGAGGCCCAGGGGTGTCCCCCTCATCAGCAGTGCAGTATCATCAGGGCTGGTTACTGGATCCACTGGGGCATCTCAGTGAGAATGTTATCTGTGAAATAAAGACTAGAAAAATAATGATTAAGGAAAAAAATACCCTCAAAATTTTTTTGCCAGAAGTACAGACTTTAGAAGAAACTTTTCTTCACCAAGTTTAAAAAATGCAATAGGTACTTTAAATAAAAGAGTTTACTAAGATTACAGACAGTCTGTTCACAGTGGATAAATAGTCATTGCTTTATAAAATTATATCTGGCAACGATTGTCACAGTTTTAGAAAAATTAGGAATAAAGTTGTTTCCCTTAGTGAACATACAGAAAATGACTCAACATTTCATCTGTTTGGTTATCCTGATTTGGGTATGTCAGAATGAAATGAAAATATCTTTTTTTTCTTACTCTCTGATTATAGTACATATGAAAATAGATCAAGTGATGGCAGAGCTTATGTCAGTTTGCGCTCCCGATGTCCTTGGTTCTTATTTCTAACTCGAATCACTTGGTCCGAGATGCTACACTGCCAGTTTTAACATAAGATGTGCCCAGATCAGCAGTTTCAAGCCAATCTTTGTGCCTTTGTGTTGAGCTCAGTAACCAGGTCAGACCTTTCTTCCATACTGTTGAGTTCTTATTGGGGTCACTGATGTGCATTTTTCCCCTTTTCTTCCCATGACCTTATCCAGGGCCACTCTTAACCTTCCAACATGAGGCACTGAGTGTCTGTTTTGATCACTTCTTTCACAGTAAGTCCCTTGGCTTCTTATGCAAAATTTTCTATCCTCTTCCCTTGGGTATCCTGACGGGAAGTTTCTACGGAACACCAGAACAGGTTCTAATATAACACTCCTGCCAGGTGAGGGCGTTTTGTTTGCCTCACATTTGCACGATGGGGTCCATTGAAGTAGTTCTGATCTCCGTCAAGAAGATCGGATCCGGTGTAACTCTCTCCTGTGTGGTTTGGAGAGCTGAATAAATGATGACAAGTGAAGTTGCAAAGTTAGGCAGAGGCGAGATCATAAAAATCATGTTGTGCTAACACCAACAATAACAAGAATAAGAATAGGCAATCAAATAACTATGATAAATCTGCATTGATGCTTACTAACAGCTATTTACAATGTGCCAAAATTTTAAATGCATAATCACATTTTTTTTCTTTACCATGACACCATCAATTGGAAAATATTTTTATGGTTTTAAGTTATCACACATTGCTAATATAAAAGCCTCTAATATTCAATTCACCAAGTGACCAATTGTCTGAAGATCCAATTAACTAATGATCAATTTGCTGATTCTCAATTTTCCAAATTTGCTAAATTAAAACATTTATCAGTTTACCAAAAACAGTTTTAACAGAATTAGCATAATTATATTCATGCTAATATAATAGCATTAGCTAGAATATGAAATATGATTACAATTGATGTATTTTTTAAATAAGGAAATATTAAATTTAAGAATATTATTTATAATAAATATCACATTTCATGATTTAAAAAAATATTATTTCTTGTGGGAATTCTTAGTCCATGGTGATTTTTAATCCTCTAAATCATTTAGTGTTGCCAAACTTTTATCTTTCATCTTTGTCACTTAAGATTTTAATCAATTTTTAAATTTTTTTAATTTTCTCTTTATAATTAAATTGCCTCTAATTTTAAGTATGAAACACATAGACTCTTACATTCATGTTATTATTCTCTCTTTACCTGCATTCAGCAGTTTATCGTTTACCTGCAAAGTGCTTCTAATTGGCATATCCAAACCACTCTGTATTAGAGGCATAGAATTTTAATATATCTGATTTATCCCAAATATTTTTAAATTTTAATTTAATTGTAATGTATATTTTCATTTCTGAGAAATAATAATTAAAATGAAATTAAATGATTTAAATTTGAAAAAATGGAGATTTGGCATTCAGCCATTTACAATTAATGGGAAGTTGATAAACAATCCTATTATAGCTGTTAAATTGCCCATTCAATGAATTGTATTTTTGCAAGTTGATTTTTCTTGATTGGTTTAACAAAGTGTCTCTTCAGAAAATTGTATTCTCAAGAATTGGTTTTTAGCAAATCCCTTTTAGTGAATCATTTTACTTACATTGTTATATCCACTCAAGAGAAGTGAAAACCAAGTTATAAAGAGTTTTGGTAACTTGCCCAAGGTAATTCAGATGGTAAGAAGCAAATATGGTTTTCAAGTTCTTAGAATCTGTGCCCTTAATCATTACTCTCAGATTATTGAGATTCTAGTTTTTTGAATTAATTCAGTTCAGTTTTCATTGTTTAGAGTTCAGGGTTTTAAATGGCATCATGAAGTTAAAGAATGTGTTGCTTCCTAATGAGAAATTATTCCAAGCCACCCTATGGGTCTTCTTTACTAAGTAGACAGACAGCCAGGATATATAAGTTCAACCTGGGGATGTTTACTTGAAAACCTAGGCAACAGTTGACTAAAGATAACCAAGAAGACTAACGGTGTTAGCTTTTATCCTAAAGTGACCAAGAGACATTGAAATATGTGTATAAAGGTAATAGCACAAATACATTTTTATTTTAGAAATATCCACCTGGGAGCATTGTAGAGTAGAAAGGTGAGCTGGAGACAGGAAGGTTAGATAAGAGACATTGATATATCTTACAATTAATGACAATGGTCAACATGAAAGTATTAGAAACAGTGATGGAGAAGTGCAACAGAGACTAGAAATGGACCACATAGAACCTGGTAATTTATTGGAGCTAGACTGCAAGAAGAGGGGAAAAATGATGGCCTGAGTACCTAGGTAAATAGCCCTTCTTCCCTCAAGGTAATAAATTAAGATGTAATGACTCTTTTGGTAGAGGAGATGATGATATCAGTCTCAAATCTGTTGAGTTTGAACGATTGTGACTTGTTCGATGGAAATGTGCACTAGGTAATACCAGTAGGTGTCAGTGTGTGTGTGTGTGTGTGTGTGTGTGTGTGTGTGTGTGTGTGTGTGTGTGTATGCAGAGAGAGGCTGGAGCAGTCCCTATAAATAAATGCCTTTGAATCATCAGCATATATGTGGTAATTGAAGCCGTGGATATGGATGACACTGCAAAAACAGAATGTCAGGAAGAGATGTAGGCCAAAATAGAATGTTGGGAAGCTGAAATATTTAAAGCACAGAAGAAAAGATTCTGGAACACTGAAAATGAGCAATCAGAGAAACAGAAAGAAATCTACAATAAAGTGGTGACTTAAATGCCAAGCAATAAGAGGGAGTTTTTTTCTCAATTAGGACTCAACTGACAAAATGAGCAAATGTCCACTGTGTAGTGAACAACTGTATCAAATGCTGGAGAAAAGTCAAGTAAGAGAGACATGGGCAAATATTCAGTGTTCATAAATAAATCATTGGCAATATTCATAAGAGTAATTATCATGGTAGAGTGGGACTAGCTGTGGACTTCCAAGGACATTTTAAGATTCTTCTTTTATCCTCCATTTAAGGAGAAACGGGTTTCCAATGTATTTGAGAGAAATTATGATTTAAAAAAATTTTTTGGATAGGAAGATACAGAATGGACCAGATAAATACTGGACAATTCAGAGCTACTACGTATTCCTCTTTGTCAAGGACTTTGAAGTTTCAATGTCATATATTCCTGAGAAATATACTAGGGAACCAAGAAAAATTACAACTAAAAATCAGGAAATAATTTAATATGTAGTAAGTAATTGTTGCATGTTAGTAAATCTGATGGAGATTAAAGTAAATTTACTTATTCTCGATTCTTCATAAGAAGAAGAATTCATATAGCTCTTTTCACTAAAACCCTTAAATATTAATGGTGAATGATCACTTACAGAAGATACAAATTCATGTGTATATTTTCAATCTAAGGCATCTATCTTTTAACAAAAGCATTGGGAAATACGTATGCAACAAAGAAGCACAGTTGTCATCACGTAATATTTTAAACCTTTGTAGCAGAACAAGAATGTTTTTTTGTTTTTTGGGGGTTTTTTTTGCATCTTTTTGTGTGTGTGTGTGAGGAAGACCAGCCCTGAGCTAACATCCATTGCTAATCCTCCTCTTTTTGCTGAGGAAGACTAGCCCTGGGCTAACATCCGTGCCCATCTTCCTCTACTTTATATGGGACGCCGCCAGGGCATGGCTGACAAGCAGTGAGTACACTGAAGAGAAAACTATCAATTTTGCAATAACAAAGTTTTCTTGAGTTGAAAGTTTAAAGCTTAAGGGGCAAAATGAATCTCCTTCTTCCACTTAGACATTAAGATAGCTTATTTTGTAATTGGCAAGAAAAACTACTAAAAACAAGAATTTAGCAAAGTTGCTAGAGATAAGATCGACTTACTAGTAGTTCTAAATATAGCATCAACTGCATTTCTATATACAAATACAGTTAGATATTATAATTTTAGAAAGAGACCATTCAAAATAGAACCAGAAATTATAAAGTACTCAGGAATACATGCAAATATATATATACTTAAGACCTGTATGGAGATAATGAGAAATCTTACTGAAAAACATTGAAAGGATATGAAAATAAATGGAATAATATTTCATTTCTACAGAGAGTCTCAAAATCAAAAGATTTCTACAATAGACCATTGAAAACTAATTTCCAGATAGATTAAGGCAGGGTTTCTTAATAGCAGCACTATTGACATTTTGGGTCAAATTACTCTTTTTTGTGTGGGACTATCTTGTGCATTTTAGAATGTTTAGCAACATCCCTGACCTCTATTTTATAGATGGAAGTAGAACTTCCCAACCCATTATTATAACCAAAACTGTCTCCAGACATTTGCAAATGTCCCCTGGAGGGCAAAATGACTCCCAGTTGAGAACTACTGGATTAAGGACATAAATATGAATGGCAAATTTTTTAAAAATATATAAATACCGAAGATTACTTTTAAGATATCAATATAGGAAAAGACTTGGAAAGAAACAGAAGTGTGTAACATGAAGGAAAATGTGGATAAATTAAGAAATTATATTTGTTCAAGATACCATAAAGAAACTGTACAAGCCAAAATCTAGGTGGAGATGATATCAGTGACATATCTGAAGGAAAACGTTATTATCTCAAATGCAAAAGAGACTCCCTAAAGTCAATAAAGAAAAATATTAATAAGCTAATAGGAAAATACAAATTAAAACCATTATTAGATCAAATTTTATACACTCTGATGTTTCTATCAGCACTAACAATTGGTAGTAAAGTTCAAAAATGGGAATACTCAACCTCTGCTAATGAAGGGGTAAACTGGGGCAACTTCTATAGTAATATTTTGTAGTAACACTGAAGACTTAAAAACTCTATAACCCCCAATTTTATTTCCAGTAGTAAAAATTAATGAATTAAAGCTACACATAGTTATCTGGATATATTTCACAAATAGAATAGGGAAAAAAAGTAAACCACAAAACATTAGCATAGATAGATCAATAGATCGCTAGATATAAAGATAAGATGGTTTGGTTCAAGTAAAGTTCAAAATGCATTATTAAATAATATAATAAACAACATAGTAAAAGTGCACACATAAGTGGTAAAACTACAAAGGAAGGATAAGCACAAAATTTAGGGGAAGAGAACACAAGGTATTGGGATTGTTCTATTCTTTAAGATAGAATTCAATAAATATGTGTTTGCTTTATAAAAATATTTTAGACTATACATATAAATTATAAAATGTTTTGTAATATGACTATTTCATAATAAAAAACAATACTAAAAAAGACCCTAAATCTGAGAGAAGTAGAATACATTTTTCAAGGCAGGTGTGGAGCAAGTAATAATATCCCATCTGTCATACTCCACAAATTCTGTTTTCACCCACTAGGCAAAGATAGATATTTAATTTATTATCATTCTCCTGCATTACTTTGAGGCATACTTTAAGTGTAAAATGATAAGAATGTCATTAAATTACTGATAATTCTCAAGTGCCAGCCAAATTAGATATAAATTTCTTAGTTAAGCATTTAAGCCAGATATTTTACGACACTTCCAATCTGTTGGCAGTGATACTCAGAGTTGCTATAGTTGAGTGGCTATACTAACAACAAAATAGAGCTAAAGATGAAGAATATTACTAGGGAGAACAAGAGATACATAATAATTATAAAAGGGACAATTCACCAATAAGACATAAAATTTGGGCCTGGCCCGGTGGCATAGTGGTTAAGTTCTCATGGACTGCTTTGATGGCCCAGGGTTCACAGGTTTGGATCCTAGTGTGGACCTGCACACTTCTCATCAAGCCATGCTGTGGTGGTGACCCACATACAAAATAGAGGAAGATTGGCACAGATGTTAGTTCAGGGACAATCTTCCTCAAGCAAAAAGAGGCAGATTGGCAACAGATGTTAGTTTAGGGCCAATCTTCTTCACCCCACTCCCAAAAATATGACATAAAATTTCAAGTGTTTGTACTCTTAATAACAAAGCTTCATCTTACTTGAAGCAAAACTTGACAGAACCAAAAGGAAAAAAAAAAAACAAATCTACAATCATAGTTGGTGATGTCAACACTACTTTCTGATAGGATGATGGAATTGTATAGAATGAGCAGACAAAAAAATCAATTGGGATATAGGAGACTTGAACAATATTACGAACTATCTTGACCTAATTGATATTTATAGAACACTTCAACAAACAATAGAAAAGTCTACATTCTTTTTCCAAGTACCCGAGAGATGTTTACCAGGAAAGATTACTTACGGGGCAATGAAACAAATTTTTGAAAGGATGAAATGATTAATATCAGGGGAGGCGACAATCACCAAAAAAAACTGAAATCATATGGAATATGTTTAATCTCCACAACAATTAAGTTAAACAGCAATAAGTGAAAGATATCAGGGAAATCTCCAAATATTCAGAAAGTAAGAGATACAAACTTCTAAATTTTAAGTCAGAAAGGAAGCTATAGGAGACATTTGAACATCCTTTAACAGAATGAAAACAAAAACACTTCATATAAGAATATGTGCAATGCTAAAGCAGAGTGTAGAAGAAAATTTATGATATTAAACATATATATGAGAAAATAAGAAATATCTAAAATTGATGACCTAAGCTCTGATTCTAAGAAACTGTAAAAAAGGATGTCTAAACCCAAAGTAAGTAAAGAACAGAAATAAAAAGATGCAACATAAGTAAATGAGGTCGAAAATAGAACTGTACACTTAAAATTGGTCCATGTGTGTACGTAGTTTTTATCTCAATGAATCTGATTCACTAAAAAAGCTGTGAACAGGTATGAAATTTATTGGAAAATATTTCTGATAATCCTGTGCATAAAGTGTTTCACCCCAAGGATAAAAGCTGCATGTCCAGAAGAATTTTAGTACTTTTCAGGGTAACAGAAAAAACGGACTCTAGGGTGACAACAGGATCTCTCTTAATTCCCATTTTGTGCGTGTTGCCATAAGTGAGCTTGATCCAGCCCTCTGCTTTTACCTTGGCTTATATGGTCAAACACTTAAAAGGTCTCCAGATCAGAATGCCATCCCGATACACAGATATCTGTATGTTTACAGATGATTACAAAGTAACACATAAGTTTAATTCCTTTGGTACAATATTAAGCTAAAGCTTCATGTTGATTAGTAAAAGATAAATAAAAACGTCGAGTCCTACCATGTCCCAAACAACTTTTATAAATATTTTTGTTCAATCCTCATAACATTCTTCTTAATCTTGAATCTACTTGTTTAAGATAAGAACATGAAATATAATCAAATCTAAGCAATTTATTCCAGTTGTACAGTAGACTCTGATCTCATGTTTCCAAAGACAGCAATCCATCTGCTGTATCACATTGCCTTTTTCTTAACCTATATATTTGATTTGATTTATTCTGTCTTATAAAACAGAGGCACAGATGGTAATTAAACCATAACAATAATCTTATACACACAACTAGTCCAATAGATATTTTTAAAATCTCATTATCACAGGAAGATTTAGGAAAAAATTATATAATTCATTTTTACATTTAAAGGGGCTTTTCGATCTAAATGAAGGGTTCTTTTTTTTAAACTTATCTCAGCTGAGAGAAATTTCAGACCTGTTAACTGAAATGATTTAGAGGCAATAGTTGTATTTTAGATATCTAATCTCAAATTGATAGGTATAATTTGTGTACTTTTGTGTGTATGTGGAAGATTAGCCCTGAGCTAACATCTGTTGCCAATCCTCCTCTTTTTGCTGAGGAAGACTGGCCCTGGGCTAACATCCGTGCCCATCTTCCTCTACTTTATATGGGATACTGCCACAGCGTGGCTTGACAAGCGGTTTATCTGTCTGTGCCCGGGATCCGAACCCAAGGCTGCCGAAGCAGAGCGCATGAACTTAACCACTACCCCATGGGGCTGGCCCCTAATGTGTGTTCTTTTTATTCCAGCTAATTCTGAAAGAGCTGAGTGCCAGGTACTGGAATTGTTTTACTAATGCACCAGTTATGGAAAACAAAATTGGAAATATCATTTTTCTTTGAGGCATGATTTTGATCATCTATTTAAAGACATTTTGAATCTCCAATGTGTTGGGTTATATACTAAGGATACAAACACGATCAGACCAGACTCACAGAGTTCACATCATATTAAGAGAGAAAAATGTGGAGACAATCAAATTAGAATGTGATACGAGTTGACTAAAATATGAACAATGCATAATGTTGATGCCAAAGAGGAACTGATTAATTGTATATTTGGGCCTTGGGGAAAAGGTTCTGAAAAGTTAATGCTTAATCTGGTTAAACAGATGGACATTTTACTTCAAAAGGAAAACACTTGTTCAATGTAACCTAACTTATAAATCCAGAATATTTAATTAATTGGTTAATATTTTAAAATTTTGGTATTAGTGCTCAAGTTATTAGTAAATCCATTGTTATATTAGTCTATTACTAGTAAATCCATCAGCAAGATTGATTTTAAAGATATCTGCTTCTTCTTTAAATATTTTCTCTTATTAATACTGCCCTGAATCTGACTTTGACCACAGCAAAATTTGTGGACCTATGTGCATTCATAAGCACTGTTCTATGGTTTGTGATCTTTATTCCACTTATCTCAGCCCTTTTCTGTGTGAGATTTCCTCCCACTGATTATTTAAATACTACACACATGCCTTTAGAGTCTCTTGTCTGAATAATTCTAAAATTTTCCATGACATTGAAAGCCCAGCTACAGAGCATACATCATAAATATTGGATATTTGAAAAAAATTACTTTACCCCTTTCATTTTACTTGGACCTTTAAGAAGCAGGTGTAAACAGTCACTGAGCAGGGAGCACACACCACATTTCGGGTACTGTACAAGGCACATTTCATGTGCTGCTTCAGAACACCTTTACAGAATAAATGTTGTTATAACTTTGGTGCATATATTTACCTTTAAAGGTGTCATGTTGTCTTCTATTCCGTATCTCATATTGCAATGACAGTCACAGTCTCCAGTGACAAATGCAGAATACACCTTAAGACATGAATAATGTAGACTTTAAAAATCCTAAGAACTGATGTTTTAGGGAACTAATTCATGTCCCATGTCCGTCTGATCCCTTGATACCCTTTTATTCTACTCTGTGCTTTCCTTCTGTGTTGGCTTCCTATGAAAGCATCTCTCACTTGAACACTGATACGTTTTTGTGGGAGTGGGGGCTTTTCAATATATATATATATATATATATATATATATATATATATATATATATATATATAATGTTTAAAAAACCAATTAGCATCATATTTCTAATTTTGGAAAAAGGAGGACTGCTCACCAGTGGCAAAATACATATACACTGAGCCGGCTGCTCTGTTTCAAAGATAGAAAATATGCCCCATGCAATCACTGTACGTTCTGGAAAAATGTGATTCAGATTTTTTAAATGACTCTAAAGCTAAATGATCTTGAAGGTGACACTCCTGTCAGAACAGTTCTAAATGAATGACTGAAGATGATGACGTCATCATTTCACGTAGGAAATAAATTAGTCATCGTGTATGTCAGCTGTTTTTTCTCACAGGAGTAATAATATTTTGTTGTAGTCTAAGGAGGGAAAAGTGTGAAAAAGTATAATCGCTCACTTTACTAGGAAACAAGATTAAATGGACAAATTATACAAAACACAATTGCCATTACAACTCTAATTTACCAATAACCTTGGGAGATTACAAATCTGTATTAGATAGGAATTAAAAGATGATTTTAGGCTTCATTTTAGGTACAAAGACTTAAAGAAAGAAGCTTAAGTTAATGTTCTAAAGGCAAAGTTTTGTTGTTTTCTGGGTTCTTGTTCTAACCATCTAAGTGATTTTATGCCTTAAAAAAAGCTATTTATTGTAGCTTACATGGGGATTTGAGATGAAACTTAAATACACATGAGTGTTCAATTCTCTGTATTAACTGAAATATATGTTAATCTTTGTCAGGTTGCTATAAAATATGTTGCACTCGGACAAAATTTATCTTCTAATTGTTGATTTTCTTGGCTGTCTTAGCTTGAGATACCTTCAAAGGCCTATTTATGTTTTGGAATTTTTTTTGCAGATGCATTTTTAGAAAGCTTTTGCTGTGTTTTCTTTTGTATTTTCTCTCTCTCTCTACCTTCTTGTGCTTCCTCTGTATGATCCTCCCTTTCCTGTGTGTGTGTTTATTCTGTTTTATATTGTTGGTTGTCTCCAGGTGGCAGTGTGTGCCCCCAGTTGCCCCGCTGACAACCAGATCTTGCAGTATTGCTTTGGAGGTGTGAGCCAGCTGCGACTTCGGTAGATGGCAGATTCAGTTACAGAACTGGTGGGCAACTTGGCCCACCTCTCTACAGGTTGACACAAACCCCACACAGTATTTGGTAGGAGCTTGTGTTTGTCTGTTCTGTTCTGTAGCAGCATTTCAGAATGAAACAGGGGATGGATCCCTATTTTAGGAGAAGCCAGCTGCCAAGTGGTCAGGACACTCAAACAGCCAGATTGAAAGTGCCATGTGGTGAGGAAATTAGGCCTCTCACCAACAGCCAGGAGGCACCCTCTCAATCATATGCAAGATCCGTCTCGGATACGGAAACTCCACCAGCCAAAGCCTTCAGATGACTGCAGCCTGGCCGGTGTCTTGAATACAACTTCATGGGAGATGCAGAGCTAGAACCACCAGCCAAGCTACTACAGATTTCCTGACCCATAGAAACTGTGCAAGATGATGTTTACTGTTTTAAGCTACTAAGTTTTGGGGTCATTTGTTACACAGCAATAGATAACTAATATATCCATCTATACTGATATGTTTGTCTATATCTCAACCTCCATCTCCATCTTTTTCTATGTCTATGGGTATATCTATATCTCTTTGGGAAATAGCACTAAAGAAACGTTATTAATTGAATGTAATAAAATGTAATGATCAGTAGAACATTCATTTTCTATTTAAATTCTGTGTAATGCATTATGCTTTGATAAAGATTATTTGAAAATAGCTCTGAAAATTGGTATAAACTAAAAATTAGCAATCATATTATGCTCATTTCTTAGATAGTGTCACTCGGTTTTAGCTGCCAATTTGCATAAGGTGTTAATGAGTTCTAAATTACAAAAAATAACACCTACATCCTGAGTTGGGACATGGTGCTCTCACTACATCTCTGAATTATATATCTTCTTTTATAAACAATTTAGGGAGAAATTGTAGTTATTTACCAATTAAATACCATTTAAAGCTCTGCTACTGTTAACAGGCTCTCAGAGACGCTGTTCATGGACGTCATAGTCTAAGCGGCCTCATACCACTCCCAAACATTGAGAGATGCTTTACAAAATATGCTTTCTGGGAAAGGACTGAGATTCAGGATATTTAAACTGCAAATACAAATCTGGAGTTGGTGGGACTACTTCGTCAAAATCATATGCTCTTCATGGTTTACAGACATGCCTCATAGCTAAAGCTACATGACAGTTCACATGCAGATTCAGCACATACACACACAGATTTCCTGACAACTTTTACTGGTTTTTAACCCTATAGTTGAGGACATAGTCTCAAGGACATCTTGTTTCCATCTCTGGTGTATTAATCAATACTCTTAAATTAAGATGACAGAAACCCAACTCAAACTAGCTTAGGCAAAAAATTAAATACATTATTTGATGTTACTAAACAGGTGGACCTGATTTCAGAGGTAGTTAGATTCAAGGATTCCACCAAGACTCTATCTCTCTTTGTATCTCTAGACTCCGCTTTCTGCACTTTGGCTTAATTCACCAACAGGCTGTCTCCATTTGGTGACTGAAAACCCCAGCCAAACATAATGCTGTTTATGTCAAGTGCTTACCACTAAACCAATCTGGTGGAATGGAAGTATCCTCTCAATACCTATGTTGATTGAACACCAATAGTCAATACCTATTCCTGGCAAGATGGGGGATAAAATGCAAGAGGGTCACCCACTCCAGAAGCATGCTGACTGAGCAAGATCAGTATGGAATGGGGGACTTATTGTCTCTCCAGGGAATGGAGGCTGGATAGACAAAATCCCAGATACAAACTCCCATTTCCTATCTGAATTACTGTCTAGTTTTTACGGCCTAAGTTGATATTTAAATTATCCACCTAAGATAAGAGTACTTTTCAAAATTTGTTTAGTTGTCATTCTGTACTATCACGATCTTAGTTGTTTTTTTTTTTTTCATTTATTCAATACTCAAACAGATATTGTATTCCAGGGACTGTTCTAGGTTTTGAGGCTAAAAAAAGTAAAAAAAAAAAAAAGTTACAAATCATTTTTCTTTTCTCTCATAGAGATTACATTTTATGGATCTAACATTCTAGTATTAAAAGTGCAGACCTCTAGTTACCACCACAGACCTAATAAATTAGAAAATCTATCAGAAACAAGAAATATGCATACATAATGAGTAGCTCATGTATGCTATTGGGCACACTAAATTTTCAGATCAAAATCAGATCTACTTTTGCCATTCTCTTTCCAGTGCTCTAGAACTCTGATATTTACTATGAGATTTTCCTAAAAGCTTTCTGCTAGAATGCCATTAATCTTGGACTGTATATCCTGATGTTCAAAACATCTATTGGAATATCCTACTGTCCTTGTGTTACGTTTTTGATTTCACTTAACACATTAAAACATGGCTTTCACATACTCTGTGGTTAATGTATTTTATCTTCCTTTCACCTTCCAACACAAGAACACGGGTCTTCAAAATCTTACAAGTTTGGTACATAAAAAGCACTAAAATGATTACTATCGTCATTCTTGTGTGTATAGTATTGTGGACAGAGAAGTAACTATATACAACTAATAAAATAATACCAAAATGAATCTAAAAGTATTCACTATTTTTATGGTCTTTTTAGTTAAGCTGATTGAAGTAGAAGATCAGTAGGATATAAAAATGTCCTGTACCTGATACTTTTCTTATAATGCGATGATAAGACATTATAGGGAAAATCATATCAAATAGGAAAGAAGTGAAAAATTCATGCGCCTTTTTTCTTGCATATTACATAGGAAAATCTTCAGGCATATTCCATCAGACGTGATTGCAGGGGGAAAAAATACAAAAATGGAAAAAAACAAGGAATACCTATGAACCTCAACAAGTGGAGATTCTAGCTACTTGAAGAGACCAGACATGTTTTATTTGCTTCTTCATCTATCATCTCCTCTCTCTTGAGTACACTTCCGACATGTTATCTACCAGGTTCCCAGATATTTCATATTTAAAGTTAATATTTGTCATTAAACCAGATAATAGCCCACCTCATTTTAGAACTTCACCCATATTCTTGGTAAGATGTTATATCCAATCAGGGATGTGATGAAAGACTATTGCTTATTTTACTCCTGATTTATACAGTAGATACTGTCTTAAGTGACCGTCATTTAATGGTTTTGCCAGAGAAACTCACCATATGCATTTCCCAATGAACACCAACTAGATAATCCGTGGGACACTGAACTCTGATGGCTTGTTGTCTACTTTTCCATAAATCCATCTTCTTCTGCTTCAACTAGTCCCATCTCTTTATGCTAAGTTGTTATTGTGACTACATTATTTCATCAAATATAATGTAAATATAAACAGGGAAAAGGTAGTTGTTTAGGGGGAAGCTGAATCGAATGTTTCAGACTCAATAATGCCCTATCCTGTTACCGTTAGAAAATATAGTTTAAAAAATCCACTCAAGTTAGGAACAAATGTAAAAAAAAATGGGGGGATTTTTTTTTTAAATTAGAGAACAGTTCTACAAGCAATTATTTTGCAACTCCCTTTCAGTTCTTACTCCACTCTAAATTAAAATGACACTGGAAATGACATATAGAATATTATGGATATGGATATTCAAGAAATGTTCAAAAGAAATCCAAATGGGCTTATGTTAAAAACATGCTTTGCTTTACCTCAAAATATTGGTCAAAGAATACACATGTATACGGTTTAAGTTATCTTCTAGATCTGAATCCAAAATTCAGTCACTGTGGGTTCACAATGTAGGACCCAATGACTGGTATCCAGTGTGTCTCCAATCCTCTGGAGATGTATTTCCTGTTGTGTGTGTTTTTTTTTTTTCCTACAAAGTTAGTTTCTAAGAACAAGTGAATAAAAATGATAGGACACCACAGGAAATGGTGATTAACTTGGTAAAAATATGTAGTCAATATTAATAGAAATAATCCTATTTTGAATCACTCATTACAAATCCTTTAAGAATAACAATACACCCATTAGTCAAATTAATTCTTCTAGTGCCTCATGGATTAAATTGAGAACGTGAAAGAAGTTATTCCCTAGATGGTGCCATGGGAGGCACTTTATTCTTTGTAGCTTGACTTTAATATCAAGCCACATTTGGTCACTCTTAGTCACTGTAAATTAAACTGCATCTATTACTTATGAGTCAACTTGAAAATAAAGACTGAAGAAATTATCATATTTTTCCAGGAGAAGTAAACACTTATTGTTGTTTTTTTTTTTTTTTTTTTTTTTTTTGGTGAGGAAGACCAGCCCTGAGCTAACATCTGTTGCTAATCCTCCTCTTTTTTGCTGAGGAAGACTGGCCCTGGGCTAACATCCGTGCCCATCTTCCTCCACTTTATATGGGACGCCACCACGGCGTGGCTGACATGCAGTGAGTCGGCGGGCGCCCGGGATCCGAACCAGCGAACCCCGGGCTGCCAAGCGCGGACCAAACTGCTGCGCCACCGGGCCGGCCCAACACTTATTGTTTTGAAAAGACCTGAATTCAAGATAAAATACAAGGTGTATATGGCCTTTTCTTTCCAGATTTTTGAGTCTCCTCCCCTCCTTTTCCCCCCAATGTTGAAAATGGAGGATATTTTGTTTTTAAGAAATTTTATTAGTAATATATCATGGTTTGTCACACTTGGAAGGTGAAAATTTCCTAATATTATCATCATTCTGACTTCACAAATTCAGCTTGCTGGAGGTAGATGCAGATGACAACTCTTCTAAAAGGAAGCAGATGTAGGCCTGGCTTCTGAACTGCTCAGTGCGAAGCTGACATTTCAGCATTAAAGTTCAACGCATTGGAATGCTGTTCTAGTCATGACAAACTGCCTAAATCACAAAATCCTGGCAACACATTCTAGCCATTAAGCTGTATATTACCCTACTTTCAGTTGGAAAGTGTTTATTAATTCATAAAAGGATTTTCTGAGCGGAGAGAAATTGGAAGCTGGCAGAGAAAACAACAAAAACAGGTCCACTCATTTCCCAGCTGAAAGATTTGACCAGATTCATTAGCATCTGAATTACTTCTGAAAAATTCCACCCATCACTGATTACCATATATATTTTTAATGTGTTACTGCAGACTCATATTTCCATGGGTTTTCATCCAATTGTATTTTACAGAATATTTTTCCGTGTATAACGTTTTAGGCATTGTTTATTACACATTACTCCAATATTATAGCTTTTTCTCTTTGGAAGGATTACAAACGGTCACAGCGAAAGTATGACCCAGAACAACAAATGATATCCTTTAAACCTGAAGCTGTTCAGAGTTTGCCCAGTAAGCTTCTTCTCAGCCACAGTCTCATCAAGGTCATGACAAGGATAGAGTAAGAAATTGTACTATTTGCAGGTAAACAAGTACATAAATGATAATGATAAGATAAAGAAAAGTAATTCTTCCATAAACATTGGAGTTTTCCAAAAAATTAAATAATATAATATAGTTATTAAATTCCCCATAAAATCTCACAATGTAACAAACGGTGCTGATTTTTTTAGGAATATTATACATGCAATAAATTGCATAAAATGCCATAATCCTCAGTGTGTGCCTTATAAATTTTTATTTATATATACACGTATATAATCACCAAACAGGTGAAAGTGTAGAACATTTCCCTAAGATACACTAAAGTGCCCCTTGTCCAACTATACCACCTACATTTATTCTGACTTCTGAGTATCCTAACTTCTGACTTTTGCCATCGTCATTGTATTTTTCATCTTGAATTAATATAAATGGCGTAAAACAGTATGCACTCTTGTTTCTGGTTCCTTCGATTAGTATGATATTTTTTAGATTGATCCATCTTGTGCTGAGTACCAATAGTTTGCTCTCTTTAATTGCTGTATAGTAGTCCATCTTATTAATATAACACAGATTATTTTTTAACAGCTTTATTGAGATAAAATTCACATACCATGAAATCCATCCTTTTAAATTGCTAAATTCAGTGGTTTTCAGTATACTCAGAGTTGTACAACTATCACCAGTGTCTAATTTTAGAACATTTGTATCACTCCAAAAAGAAACCCCATACCCTTTAGCAGTCAATCCCATTGACCTCTCCCCCTAGCCCTGAAAACCACTCATCTACTTTCTATCCCTATGGAATTGTCTATTCTAGACTTTCAAATAAATGGAATCACATCCTATGTGCCACTGTGGGTTTATCCATCTACCTGTTGGACATTCAGATGTTTCCAGTTTGGGACTATTAGGAATAATGCTGCTATGAAAATTCTCGTATGAGTACTTTTGTGATCATTCACATTAATTTCTGGGTTTTATAAATTATAAACTTAGATGACTAGAAACTGCTGAACATTTTTCTAAAGTGGTTGCACAATTTTCTAATACCTCCAGGGATGTATGAGAGCTCCTATTGCACCATAATTTCTCCAACACTTAGAATTATTAGTTTTCTTAATATTAACGATTATAGAAGTTATATAGTAGAATCCCATTGTGGTTTTAATTTGCATATCCATGATAATTATTGATGTTAACTGGTTGGCTACTTGTCCATCTTCTTTTGTAAGTGTCTGTTCAAATATTTAATTATTTTTATTGGATTGTTTGCCTTCCCCATATAGAGTCATAAAAATTTTCTTATAGATTCTTGATACAAGACTTCAGTACTTATATGTATCTTTTTCATTTTATCCCAATGTATGTAGCTTGCTTCTTCATTTTATTAATTATATCTTTTGAAGACAAGATGATTTTAATTTCGATGAAGTTAAACATATATATTTTTTCTCTATATCTAGTGGTTTTTTATGTGTCCTGTCTAATAAAACTTCACCTATACCAAGTGTGCATGTCTTCCTTCTAATTTTTATCTTTTACATTCTACATTTAAATATATGATTGATTATGAGTTTATTTTTTTATTTGGTGTAAGGAAAAATGTGAGGTTAATTTTTTAATGGATATCCAATTGCACCCTTTGATGAAAGAACTTTTCTTTTCACATTGAATTACCCTGATACAATTTTTGAAAACCAGTTGACCATGTGTGTGTGGGCGGACTTTTAAATCCCCTATTCTGGCGAAGTTCACTGAGCTGTGTGTTTGGTTAACACTGACACCACATTGTCTTCAATGCAATAGCTTTGTAGTAAGACTTGATATCAGATAGTGAAATCCCCCAAATTTGCTCTTTTTCAAAACTGTTTTTGGCTATTCGTTTTTCTTTGCATTTCCAAACGTAAAGGATTAAGTCAGCATGCCAATTTCTAACAAAAAGGATGCTGGGAATTTGATTGGGATCATTTTGAATCCATGAATCAATCTGGGGAGAATTGATATCTTAGCAATATTGAGTCATCCAATTAATGATTACGATCCATCTCTCCATTTAGGTCTCTTTCATTTCTATAAACATGGCTTATGCTTTTCAGTGTACAAGTCTTGTATATAATTTGTTAAGCATATTCCTTTTTTTTTAAGGAGAAGCCACTGATTGGGAGAAAATATGTTTAAATCACATATCTAACAAAAGATTGAATTCTGAATATGTAAAGAACTATAAAACACATAAAGAAGTTCGGGACAGAAATTGCTCTGTATGCTGTTTGTAGTCATGGTTACATGAATCGACACATATTTAAAAACTCATAGAACTACACACCAAAAATAGTGTATTATTAATTATTATTACTATTATTTTAAGTCTGTAACTTTTCTAAAAGGTGGAAAAAATCTACAAGACATTATTACTATTGTTCCTTTAATAATCATTCACATTGTTTACATAAACCTGCATAATTTCATTTTGAGTATTAGTTATTCCTTTCTTAAGTTGTCTGCTCCCATCTGGGATCATTAATCTTTAGGTCAAAGATCTTTAATATTTATGGCAGTGTAGTTCTGTTGGTGACAAATTCTCTCAACTTCTGTTTTTTAAAATGTTTACATGGCATCTTCATTGTTTAAAAGTATTTTTGCAGATTATAGAATTCTGGGGTGCAAAATTTTTCTCTTATCATATTAAAGAGGTGACTTTATTGTCTCCTGGCTTCCATAATTCTGTGGAAGGATCTGTTATCATGCTTACTTGTTTTTTAGATTTTCTCTCTACCTTTCACGTTCAGCAATTTGATTCTGAGGTGCTTAGTAAGTAATTCCCCCGCAAAAAAATTAACTCCAAAAGTGCTTCTTGGAATTTAACGAATTCTTTAATGTATGGCTGATCTTCTTCATTAGTTTTGGAAAATTTTTCACAATTATTTCTTCAGAAGTTATTTCATAATGTCTTGCTTTATTCTTTCTCTCCTTTCCTTCTGGAACTCCAAAATGTCTATGCTAAGAATTGTTTAGTGCATCCCTTCATGCACCTCATGTTTTGTCGTGCTTTATTTTCTTTGTTATTTTTTCATTACTTTTCTCTGACCTTCAGTTTTGATAGTTTCTACTGATTTTCTTCTTCAAGTTACTGATCTTTTCTTCTGCTGTTTTCTCTTGAGGCTAAATAGATCCAATGAGTCCTTAAATGTAGATACTAATTTTTCAGTTTTAGTTTGCATATTTGATTCTCTTTAAATAAATATCATTGCTCTGTTGAAATTATCAACATTTTTTACCAAACATATTTAACCTTTTTTCCATTTTGTTTAACATTTTTATAGGAGTAATACTAAGACATTTTATGCTAATTTTAACATATGAATCATGTAAATGTATGGTTCTATTGGTCTTTTTTTCATGGACCACATTTTCTTGCTTTGGGTCACACATCCTTGCTTCTTAATATGTCTGTCCATTTTTACTAAATGGCAGACATTGTTTCTAAAATGACAAAGAGGCTGCATTTGAGGCGCATTTCCCCTGAGTCAGCATATCTTTTTCTCTTTTAAGTAGCCAGTGATGGACGGATCGCCTTGATCTGATCAAGAATTAAGCATAGCCAGGGATGGGTTGAAGCTTGCATTAGTCTCATTTTCACTCTGGTTTCAAAGACCTGAAGGATATGACCTGCCATGTGTTTCCTGAACACCTCTCCCTCTGCCAGGACTTTGACTTTAAAGCACTGCTCAGCGTTATGGAATTTCATTCCATGTTCCCATCCCAACTCGAGTCGCCTCAGCACCCAGCTATGTCCTGTGGGAGAAAACTGGCAGCTCCGCATTTAGGCTTTCCAGATTCCAAACTGCCAGGACAACCAGTGCAGCAATCAGAAGCCCTCCTGGCTTATCTTTACCCCAGCAGGGTCTTTCTGCTTACAGCAAACCTGATCCCCAGTCTGTGCCCAGATCTGCAAACGTCCTCTGAGAAAAAAAAGGAGGGGGTGGAGATGCCTTCCACTTAGCTGGGACGGGATCTTTTCTGTCTCTGTCTTCTAAAATGATATGATTTTGGGGGGCCGGCCCGGTGGCGCAGCGGTTTAGTCCGCGCTTGGCAGCCCGGGGTTCGCAAGTTCGGATCCCAGGCGCCCACCAGACACACTGCCTGTCAGCCACGCCGGGGCGGCGTCCCATATAAAGTGGAGGAAGATGGGCACGATGTTAGCCCAGGGCCAGTCTTCCTCAGCAAAAGGAGGAGGATTGGCAACGGATGTTAGCTCAGGGCTGGTCTTCCTCACACAAAAAATAAATAAATAAATAAAATGATATGATTTTTGTAGTAACTATTTTTCTCTAGTTTAAAGAGTGGCAATGATGGTCTACCACACTCCTACATAATAATTGGAAGCAGAAATACGTGTGATGGATATTCTGGTAAATACTGAAGAATATGCTGGGTAACTAAAGATGACATCTCACAGCACTGACCTTTAAGATGAAACCCTAACAGACTGAGATCAAAGAATATTACTCAGAAGGATGCAGAACTTTCTAGATGCAATCACTTATTCTTTAAAAGACATAAAGAATATCAATTCAGAAATAATTCAGTCAGTCTACTATGAAATAAATACTTAAAAACTACTGGAATGCCTGGATGCCAAGTGATAGTTATAGAAATGAGAAGTATATAATGTCATATTTTCTTCAATCACTAATTTAAATAACTCTTCCATTTATTTTTTGATGGTCGTTTAATTGTCTGACTTCTCCAAACATATATTAATGATCTACATAAAAGAAAAATAACAGAGAATAAACAGGGCCAGTGAGATCACAAAACTAAAAATGATTCTAAATAAAACCACACATCTGTGGACAGCTAATCTTTGACAAAGGAGCCAAGAACATACAATGAAGAAAGGAAAGTCTCTTCAATAAATGGTGTTGGGAAAACTGGACAGCCACATGCAAAAAAAAAAAAAATGAAAGTAGACCATTATCTTACACCATACACAAAAATTAACTCAAAATGGATTAAAGACTTGAATGTAAGACCTGAAACCATAGAACTCCTGGAAGAAAATATAGGCAGTACTCTCTTCAACATCTGTCTTAGCAGTATCTTTTCAAATACTATCTCTACTCAGGCAAGAGAAACAAAAGAAAAAATAATGGGACTATATCAGACTGAAAATCTTCTGCAAGGCAAAGGAAACCATGAACAAAACAAAAAGACAACCCACCAACTGGGAGAAAATATTTGCAAATCATATATCTGACAAGGGGTTAATTTCCAAAATATATAAAGAACTCATACAACTCAACAACAAAAAAACAACCTGATGAAAAAAATGGGCAGATGATATGAACAAACATTCTTCCAAAGAAGATATCTAGATGGCCAACAGGCACATGAAAAGATGTTCAACATCACTAATTATTAGGGAAATGCAAATCAAAACTACAATGAGATTTCACCTTAGACCTGTCAGAATGGCTATAGTTAACTATACAAGAAATAACAAATGTTGGAGAGGATGTATAGAAAAGGGAACCCTCACACACTGCTGGTGGAAAAGCAAAGTGGTGCAGCCACTATGGAAAACACTATGGAGATTTCTCAAAAACTTAAAAATAGAAATACCATATGATCCAGCTATCCTACTACTGAATATTTACCCAAAGAACATGAAATCAAAAATTCAAAGAGATTTATGCATCCCTCTGTTCATTGCAGCATTATTCACAATAGCCAAGACGTGGAAGCAACCCAAGTGCCCATCAATGGATGAATAGATAAAGAAGGTGGGGTGTATAAATAGAATGGAATACTACTCAGCCATAAAAAGAAAAATTGTGCCATTTGTGAGAACATGCATGGACTTTAAGGGTATTATGCTAGGCGAAATAAGCCAGACAGAGAAAGACAAACACTGTGTGATTTCACTCTTATGTGGAAGATAAACAAACACATGGATAAGGAAAACAGATGGTGGTTACCAGAGGGGAAGGGGGTTAGGAGGTGGGCAAAAGAGGGTGGCATCATTACCACCATATATATGGTGATGCATAAAAACTAGACTATTGGTGGTGAACACGATGCAGTCTATACAGAAACTGATATATAATAATGTACACCTGAAATTTACACAATGTTATGTCAATATGGCCTCAATAAAATAATTTTAAAAATAACAATAATTCTTTCTTTAGAATAGACTCAGTAAAAAACAAACAAATAAACACACAAACAAACAAACATTCTTTAGCTCGGAGTGCCCATTTAATAGATTAGAAACTATCAACTATCAAGAGTTCTTAAATGTTTTCCTGATAAACTCACAAATAACTAGCTCTGCCATGGCTCCCCCTCCTCTTCCTTCTTCCTCTTTTTATTCTTCTTTTAAAATTGACCTTTGAACTCCACTGTTTAAAACACAAGGAATGAACAGAAGGAGGCAAGCACATCCCCTCCTTGTTTAGTTCTGAAACTACTTTAGCATTCCCTCATCCTTAGATCAAATCCAAGCAAGCCTAGTATACGGTAGCTACTCAATAAATATTTCTTGAATAGATAAGTGAATCACATTCAGGGAATACAGGAATAAATAAATTATTGAATGAGTAAAAAATATTGCTTTAAGATCGGAACCTCTGAGAAAATTACTTTTCATTTCAGATCACATAATATTCTCAAGTCATTTTACTCCTTTTTTAAAATTTGAATAAAATGGAATATTTCTCATCCGTACTATTGAACATTTCTTGTGTAGCCTTGCTGTCTTTTGCTATAAACCAAACATCAACTGTCCTTTAATAGTTTATCTTTGGTGGTTGTCTAACTTACTTTCCATGGCCTGTAACATTTGTAATGCTATTCACAGTAGATGGATTCAATTTACCATCTCAATGGTTTTGTACTTGAATACGCACCTGTGTTTTGCTACTTGTCTATGAAAAAATTCTCACCAGACTATAAACTTTGCCAGTAAGGTTATCCTTTTTAAAATATTTTCTCTATTTTATTCCATATTAAATGTATGAGCTCATAGAAAAAAAGATTAAATATCAAAGAAAACAAAATTAGAACTTCTGTTCATCAAAAGATACCATTGAGAAATTTAGTCAGGAAGCCATAGACTGAGGGAAAATACTTGCTATCCATACACCAAGAGAAAGGACTTGTAACCAGACTAGATAAAAACTCTATGTCAATAATAAAAAGCCAAACAAATCAACAAAAATTGGGCAACCCCTGATTGGATTTTTGATCTATAGTTTCGTAATTTCCCAGAATTTATATAAATGGAATAATACTGTATGCTTTGTTTTGATGCCCACCTTCCTTACTCAGCATCATTATTTTGAGATTCACTCATGTTGTTGCAAGTATCACTAGTTTATTCCTTTTTATTGCCGAGTAGTACGCATTGTATGAATATCCACAGTTTGTTTATCAGTTCACCTGTTCATAAATATTCGTGTTGTTTCCAGTTTGAGGGACTATTAATAGAGCAGCCCTAAATATTGGTGTACAGGTTTTGCGTGAATATGTGTCTTCATTGCTCCTGGCTAAGCACCTAGGAGTGGGGTTCTTGGGTTGTATGGTAAATGTATGTTCACTTTTATGAGAACCTGTCAAACTGTTTTGCAATGTGGAGTTAACATTTCGCATTCCCACTGGCAATGTATGAGAGGACTTCATCCTCACCAGAACTGTTAACGTCAGTTTTTATTTATTTGATCTAAACTACTAGGTTGTAGTGTTATCTACATGCAGTTTTAATTTGCATTTCCTTAATGGCTTGTTATATTCATGCGCTTATTTTGCAGCTGTGTATCTTCTTCCGTAAAGTGCTGTTCAAATCTTTTAACCATTGTAATTGGGTGGTTTGTTTTCTTTGTAATGGAACTTGAGTTCTTTATCTATCTTGGTTACCAATCCTTTATCACCTATATGCTTTACAAGTCTTTTCTCCATGTATGTGATTTACCATTTTATTTTCTTTTGAAGAAATAGTTTAAGTGTGTATATATATACATATATATATCAACTCCTTTTACCATGTAAGTTCTTAAATTTCCGAGTACATCTGCATTTTCTTTCCAGAAATCTTCACTTCTCAATTATTTCATCTGCTCTATATTTAGTCCAAAATTTGAAATATTGCCATGTTACCAAATATTAGAAAATCATGTTTTTAATCCCCATTTAGCACTTTTATAATCCAACACATCCCCAAGATCATTACATCATCACCATTATAAAATAAGACCTCTATCTTCTGATTTGAAAACATCTCTCTAACTATATTATCTAATTTGTTTAATATGAATAGTAAAGTATATAACATACTTATATCAGACTATCTTCAAAGGAGATTTGAAGCGGATTATGAGGAAGAAGATATGCAAACAGTAAGACTAGTAAAATAGTTCTGGCTAAGTTTTTCCCAGGCCTCTTCACCTTTTAGGTAGAAATGGGTTAATGGTAGTAGTCATAACAACCCTGTCAAAAAAGAAGCTTCTAATCCTACTTACTCATATGGGAAACTTTAGTCACATTCAAAGTCACTCCCTGTCATTTCAGGGAGTCCCAACACTGTTGCTAACATATAATTAAGAACAGAATGTCAGCCAATATTTTGTGCTTGTCATATTTTCTATTTCTGTTCTGATCCTTAGTCTATGTCAGTCTCAATTGCCCTCAAAACCACCTGACAAAATCTTATTATTGTACCTTTGGGCATAAGAGCCCAAAACCCAATAAGAGTTTTATAGTAAAAAGAAAGGGCAATTACATGACTCTTTGTAGTAAAGTTAAATGTATAACATTACAACATTGTTCACTGAAAGCTCTCTTGTAGAGGGTTCTCTAACAAGGTTGACGGATTTATAATTCTGCCCGTCTAATTGAATCTAATGGGGAAAAATACAGAGAATCAAGGAACTGGAATAAATAATCTACCTCTGAGACTATACACAAATTATGTCTTATTCCTTTTCATCAGTTTTCAACATACCCAGTGTTCAAATTTCTCAAATGTATTATTTTGCTGATATACAGTTGCCATTTCTAGCTATGTGGGACATTGGCAGCCAAAATAAGTACAACTTAAATATCATTGAGTTATAGCTTGAGTAAACAGTGCCATAGTATCCTGGGTCTCTAATGTACTGCAGGAATATAATTCAAAGAATTGGGTATTATCTGCCAATCACCACAAATTTTACACAGATAACTCATTAACTTTATGAAATTTGGCTTCTCTTGCTGCTACATTAATGAAAATCTTTTTTGTAAGGTCATCTGTGATCCCTTGAATACCAAATCTACTAATCTATTCTTAGTCTTCCGTTTAAATCTCTCTCTGCAGCATTTTATATAATTGACCAGCTGACATTTCTTAAATATTTATCCTTCCTTGGCTTAGGAAACACAATCAGCAACTAATTCTCTCCAAATTTTCCCCTCGTTATTTCCTTAACCCAGATTTTTCATTGATCTGTCATCTGGACAGTTGGCAAACTTCCTGTCTTATTTTCAAATCACCTATCTGTTGCCCCCTAGCTTCCCCCACTGGCAAAAAGTATATCTTCTGAAAAATGAATCTCATTACATCAATTCACTCATATATTGTCAGATTTAAAATAAACATAGCAGATTGAACAAACGGGCTTAATACAGCCCTCTCATGAATTCTGTAAAAGTATACTAAATGAATAAGAAAAGGCTAAGCTGGTCAGATAGGTTCATTGATGAATTACACCAAACATTTAAGGAATAAATTATACCAATTCTCTATAATCTCTTTCAGAAGATATAAGAAAAGGGAACATTTCCCTTTATTCTATGGGACCAGCATTACTCTAATACCATAATCAGAAAAAGAGAGTACAAGAAAACAAAACTACAGACCAACATCTCTCATGAACATAGATGCAAAAATTCTCAACAAATATTAGCAAATCAAACCCCCAAAAATATATGAAAAGAATCATATGCCATGACCAAGTGAGATTTATCCCAAGTATGCAAGGCTGGTTCAACACTCAAAAATCAATTAATGTAACCCATCACATCAACAGATTAAAAAGGAAAAACCACATGATTGTATCAATAAATGCAGAAAAGGCATTTGATAAAATCCAACACCCATTCATGATTAAATCCTTCAGCAAAATAGGATTAGGGGAGTCCTCCTAAACTGGATAAAGGATATCTACAAAAATTCTATAGCAAACATCATACTTCATGGTGAGAAACTAGAAACCTTCCTGCTAAGATCAAGACAAAGGTAAGGATGTCCCTCCTGACCATCCCTTTTCAACATCATACTGGAAGTCCCAGCTAATGCAATAAGACAAGACAAGAAAAGAAAATGTGTACAGACTGGGAAGGAAGAAATAAAACTGTCTTTTTTCTCAGATAACATGGTTGTATATGTAGAAAATCCAAAAATAGTGACCAAAAAACCTGCTGGAACTAATAAGTTATTATAGCTTTCCTATATACCAGCAATGAACAAGTGGAATTTGAAATTAAAAACACAATACCATTTACATTAACATCCCCAAAATGAAATATTTACTTATAAGTCTGACAAAATATACACAAAATCTGCATGAGGAAAACTACAAAACTCTGATGAAAGAAATAAAAAAGCTAAATAAATGGGAAGATATTCCATGTTTGTAGATAGGAAGACTCAATATTGTCAAGATGTTAATTCTTCCCAACTTGATCTATATATTCCAGTAAGTTATTCTGTGGATATCAATAAACTGATTCTAAAGTTTATATATATACACACACAGAGAGGGAAAATATCCAGAATGGCCAACACAATATTAAAAGAAAAGAACAAAGTTGGAGGACAGATACTACCCAACCTCAGGACATACCATAAGGCCACAGTAAACAAGACAGTGTTGTATTGGTGAAAGAACGGATGAATAGATCAGTGGAACAGAAAAGAGAACCCAGAAATGGACTGAAATAAATATAGCCAACTTATTTTGACAAAGGAATAAAGACAATACAATGGAGCAAAAATAGTCTTTTCAACAAATAGCGCTAGACTAACTAGACATCCACATGCAAAAAAATGAATCTACACACAAACCTTACACCCTTCACAAAATTAACACAAAACAGACAATAAACCTAAATGTAAAGCACAAAACTATAAAATACCTAAAAGATAACAAAGACGAAAAACTAGTTGACCTTGGGCATGACAATCACATTTTAGATATAACACCAAAAGCACAATCCACAAAGGAAATAATTGATAAACTGAACCTCTCAAGAACAACATTAATTCAGAAAAATATTGTGTCGTTCCATCGAATTTCTGAGGGAAAATAGTTTTATTCCTGGATTTCTGTATGCAACTATATTTTTAATTAAATAAGAGGTTAAAATAAAGACAGGTAAGGTCTCAAAATTTTTACCTCCCATGCACTCTTTTGCAGGAAGGTACTGGTGTATATGCTCCACCAAAAAGAAAATGAGTAAACCAAAAAAGAATGTGGTAGACACTCTCATTTGCTGTCCAGATTACCCTTTAATTAAGGTCATATTTCCTCAGCTGTTGGCAGAGAGCCTTCATATCTTGGTCCCTTTAGAAACTGCATCAGTCACAGAGACCTGCCTTACCCAAGGTGTGGTGGGTCATACCCAAGACATGACCATAGGGAGATATAAAGACCTGGACATTTTGGTTTAACTGAGGACAACTCTAGAGAGCTGTTCTAACTCTAGGTCTCCTTGTAGGGTCAGCCAAGTCTATCACACCCACATTGCAAATCAACCTTCCCCTCTGACAAAGCTTGCTTTTTCCCCTCTCTTCCCACTGATGTTGATCCCAAAGGTCCTTCTTAATGAACATTTCTACACCCAGCTCAATCTCAGACGCTGGAGAACCCAGCCTGTGACACAGATAATGGAATGGGATTCAAAAACAGAAGGTTTAATATGAGAGCAGGATGAAGGTAATCACTGAGATGATGGCGAAAGGAAATCCCGGATCAACATCTGTGCAGCAGACCCATAGAGCAAACAGTTCTGGCTAGAGCAGAAAGTCAGAGGGTTCCAGGCATAAAATATCCAATAAAAAGGTAAAATTTATAGAATTCTGAATATTTTGATCATGTTGTGAAGAGATTTATTTTTTGCCATAGATGCTGGGGATGAAGTAATTATAGGTCCATAGAAAACAAAGCAAAATAAAACAGGGATAACGTGTAATGTGAAGGAAAACCAAAAATGGTACCTGAAAGTAAATGTAATCATAATACCTTTCACAAGTCAAATACGAATAATATGCACAGACATAATAATGTACAACTGTAGATTGAACTCTCCAAAGTTTATTACCTAATTGTTCTGTGGAGGAAGTATTTTTCGATATCAGGATATCAATTATCAAGTATTCCAATTTGGGATAGCAATAGCTAATACTGAAAACTGAAGAGCCATGTATAATCATTTATGTAAGCTACTTAGCTAAGTACAAAAAATTACCAGAAAAAAGTAACTAAAAGGTTCAAGATGAGAAATGGAGGGAAGAAATGAGAAGTTCAAAGTTTTTAATTTAGAAACTATTGAAAATGTTTAAACATTAAAAATATTAAAAATTTATAACTTTTTTTAAATTTTAAGAAAATTTTACTTTATTGACTCTCAACAGTTTCCAGTATATTCTTCTACAAAACCCTAATTCCCCTTTGTTATGGTCTGAATATGTGTGTCCTCCCAAAATTCATATCTTGAAATCCTAATCCCCAATGTGATCAATGTGATGTTATTTGAAGATAGGGCCTTTGCCAGGTAATTAGGGTAGATAAGGTCATGAGGGTTGGGCCCTTATGATGGGATTAGTGCCTTTGTAATAAGAAATTTATTGAAAGGCTCAAGCAGTAACTCTGCGTGTGTGTATTTGTGTGTCTCTCTCTCTTCGAGCAGGCATAATGAAGAGGTCATGTATTCACAGGGAGAGGTGACAGCTACCTACAACCCAGGAAGAAAGCCCTTGCCAGAAATCAACCATGCTGGCACCCTGATCTCAGATTTTCAGCCTCCCGAAATATGAGAAAATAAAATTTTATTGTTGAAACCACCCAGTCTAAGGTGGTTTTTTAGGGCAGCCGAAGCAGGTGAATACACCCTTAAAAACATTTCACATTATTTTATTCTTTCCTACACATCTTATATTGGAACCACAAAATTCCCTAACCGTGACAAACCTCTCCTTCCTCTATACCTTACTAGCTTTCAATTTGTCTTCTCCTTTGTTATAATGATTTTCCTCACTTAATACATTTGGCAAATTCCCTCTTTCTTTTAAGTCCCAAGTCAATCAACGGTGCCATTTCTAGGAAGATTTACCCAACTCATCTAAACAGAGTTAACCATTCTTCTTACTAGTACTAAATCATGTTGTACATATTTCTATTCTAGAATTGTCAGGTAGTGTTTTCATTATGTTTACTTGCATATTTTTCTAATTGGCTACAGGTTCTAAAAGTAGGAATATTGTTTATTCATCTCTGAATGGATGCATGTCTAACACAGTGATTGCTATATGTAGAAAATCTTGCTAAGTTAAATCAACATAAAAAATGTAATGTTATTAACTTTGCCTCAACATCACTCTATGTAGCTGCAATTTTTTTTCTTGGTTATTACCTCTACTCATCATTTGCTTTTCTTTAGTATTTGGAAAATTTCTGTGAATTTACTTGTAAAAAAATTACTTGTAAAAAAGTAATCCAAGAATTCAACTCACAGAACACACATATAAAAATCTCTTTTAATGTTCAAAACAATATCTAATTTAGAATATTTTATTAAAATTAGTACACATATAAAATTAAAACAACTTTCAAAACAAAACCACATTTTCTTAAATCAGATTTATAAAATTCCTCATGCGTTTTTGACATCGAGATGTTGACTAAATAGTGTTGGTGGACAAAAAATTCTAAGGCAGAACGCTTGAAAACAAATTATGATGAAATTTTACAATCTCATCCAGTTACTATGGTGATGAGTTAATCTGCAATTTAATTTTGTGTATTAGCATTATTGCTTCATTCTTACATTTACTAATAGAACTATAATTATAGTACGAGGAAGAATTTAGAAATCTGATATTATCTGATGATTTGTAAATGTGTGATGTTGAAATACTAAGTCAGTCAAAACCTCACACACATTTATAATATATACACAACAATGTTTATCCAACAATTTAAAACATTTCTTTTCTAAAACACTTTAAAAATAAGTCACGGGCTGTTAACCTCCTCCACTGGAATCACTGCAAGACATATTTCCAAATTCAAGAAAACTGAAAATAATAATATTTGGTCAGAATTTTCTGTGAAAAGTCCATTTAGCAATAGACACTGCCCTACTGACAAACCTAGTTGGGCCTGTCCTGGGAGATCCAAATAGAGGCACTAAAGCTGGTGCTTCCAACACCAAGTACCTAACACAGTTGTTTTTGAGCTGCCGGCACTCCCCCCCCCCCGACCTCTTCACTTAATATAATTTACATATAATAAAATTCACCCATATCAAGTTTTGAGTTTGGTGAATTTTGAGATTTGTTTACAGTCATGTAACCACAGCCACAATCAAGACATAGAACATCCCCATCACTCCAAAATGTTTCCTCATGCTTTTTGCATCTCATTAAACCAGTTAACTTTTCTTTTACCATGTCACCCATTCCTTCCTCTTTACTATATTTCGTGTTCCATTAATTTACAGCTCATGCCTGGAACATTACTGCTATTTTCCTGGGTGACTCAGCTCTTTCTCAAATCTCCGTCCAGGTTTTGGCTTCCACCGGAGTTATTCTGAAGGACACAACTCATATATGACCCGCCGCATTCTTGCATACTGAGCTCATGGAGAGTTTACCTAAATAATCCAGCTACTGATGAGTTTACATTTAAATGGAGACTCATATTCTATATGTAACTTTTAATTTTGGGTAGAAATTGTTAAACTCACATAGTCATTTCAAAATTACAGACAGCCACTGCCCTGAGTTCAGATCTTCACTTCACTTATCAAGTGCCATGCAGGTCAACAGAAATGAAAGGATAACTCAGAAAGAAGTGTATCTTAAAAAACAGTGACTTAAATTATACAAACAATTAAATTTATCATTTACAGAAACAATTTTAAATATTTATGTAGAGAAAATATCACTAATTTCTACATCGATATATTAATCCTGCAAAGTTAAGTTTTATTTCACATCTCAAAAATAAAATAATATCAAAAAATCTTGTGAAAAAATACCAGATTCAATATCATAAGTTCAGCAATAAAAGTGAAATAAATGCAATATTTTGTTGCAGATACAGAATTAACATATTTCAGGACAGAAAACAGGTGTCTAGCAATTACTTCAATTTTCAGTTCTATCTTATTAATGATCACAATCTGCAGAGCCTAAACAGGAGGGAAAGCAAGATGTTGAAAGGTATGGAAACATGCTCCCTCAAAAAAAAGTGAAAGAAATGATTTATGTTTGGCCATAAGCGAAGGCAAGACTAAGGGAACTCTTGATAGAAAGCTTGAAATGACTCATGAGTTTCCACAAAAATGAATGAGAAGACAAGATGCCTGTTTCTCTGGAAGACTGACCTTGATCAAACGATGATACAAGCAGAATTTACAAAGAAGGAAAGTTTGTCCATATAATCAGGAGAAATCTCTGTCTACAGCAGTGATTCTCAGCTGGTGGTGATTTTGTGCCCCACGGGATATTTGGTAATGTCTGGTGACATTTTGTCACATGTCTGGATGGGGGAGAGGAGAGTGTCACGGCATCTATTGTGTAGATGCTTGAGATGCTGCTAAACATCCTACAATACACAGGTCCACACCCTACAACAAAGGATTACCCAGTCCAAAATGACAACAGCACCAACATTGAGAAACCCCGGTCTAAATTATGGAGATGCACAAGAGGGAGATCAGCTGCCCCGAAAGTTCTGAGACTTCGCTTTACTAGTCCTCAAGCAGAAACTCAGCAGCTTCTTTCAGCATCATTGTGGGAGTCTTCTCCGGGTCCTTACACTCAAGAAATTTGCATTCTACTTTGTAAAGTAAGATGTATATTTATGAAAAGACAAGCAATAGCACAAAATAAAACAGAGTAAAAGTATAAATTAACTAGGTACTCTAATACTTCAAAAAAAAAAAAAAAAAAGAGGGACTCAACATGAGGATTAAGTGCACAGATAATAGATACTCTGTTTGAATTCTGATCCCGACTTTTACGTTTTCTATGAGACTCAGAGCAACATACTTGGCTTCTGAAAACCTCCACAGTCTCATCTATAAAATGAAGACCTTGCTTTTAGGGTAAATATGAGAAGTAAGTAAATTAATATTTAAAAAGTACTTATAAAAATGCCTGGCGGGTCATGTCAGCTGTTATTATTGTTATGACACCAAGATATTCAGAGATATTTTTACTGAGAAGACGAGATTTGAGCTGGAATTATAGAATAGGTAGATTTTAGATGGTTGGAAAAAGAAACAAATAGCATTTTGTGAGAGGAGGGCATCAGGCCATACTCCATGAAATGCACAACCCTCCCAGCGCCATCTCTTTGCATTGCCTCCCTGGGAGCTTCTATCTTCTGTTCTCGCCAGAACTTCTCATGTGGTCCTTTCCAACCTGAACCGAAGAGGAGAATCGTGTGGCTCGATTAAGGAGGATAGGATAAGATAACACACAAAATATTTTTTATACTATAAAACATTTTTTCTGCATTTCACACATCAATTTATCTTGATTTCTAAACGTAAACCTTTTTTTGATGTAGTAAGAGTACTTTTTAAATTGATTTAGGAATCAATTATATAATATTTCATAAGAATTAAAGAAGGATTAAGCTAGTAACAAAGCCATTTTCCAAGTGTATTACACTTTTTTGCCAGAAACAAAATAGCTGCATAGTTCTCAATGTCATGGTGAGTTACTTAATGTCCCCTCTGTGGATTTAAGTATACTTTGCAAGAGGGATAACTCATATGTTAAACTAAAATCCAAAATAAATCTGCCTATTTCTCATTCAAACATCACATAGACATCTTCATACATCTTCATCTGGACAATAGAAAGAATTCCACACATATCCTCAATTGAGGTGCATAATAAATAAAAAAAATAAAATACCAAGTGAATTCATCTGTATACAGGCAATTTTTAAAATTATCCAGTCCAATAACAAATATTGTTTTTCTAGAAAGTAAATAAGACTGGAGAACACAAGCAGTTTCTTCCCAGGTCATTTAGCACAATGTTTTTAAGGGTAGACTCAGAAATGCACACTCAGTTTGCAACAAGATTTCAAACTCGTTGATTCTATAAATCTTATGGGTTGCTTTCAGAGTCAGGGTCCATAGTCCCTGGTGGAAGGTGATAACATAGATAAATCAATGCCTGTCACAGGCCACACTTTATTTTTTGGAATTCTTGCTTCCCCAAATCCACAATCCTAGAGCATGTTGCTTTTTTTCATCTGTACAGTTTTCATCACCTGTTATCCACATGAGTGAAAAACAGAAAAATCCTTAAAATCCTATTAATACTTGCCAACTTTAAACATATTCAAAAATATTTTTGACAAATAAAAATGTATAATCTAAACAACAAAATCATTGGAGTGAACATAAACAAAATAAATGTGGTGCAAAAGGAAGGCTTTATCAGCCAAATAACTTTGGTAATATACATCTATAAATATGCATCTTTTATGTACTAATTTTGGGGGAAACTGCAATATTTCCTCTTTTAACCCTACAGAATAGTTGCATCACAAGTGTCTTTCTACTTGAAAGGGTCTCAGGATATTTTGAGAGAACAGTTTAAATTGATTTTAGAGCTCTGCCAACATTGCTATAGTCGAGAAATAGAGTAGAAAAAGCATATAAATTAGGTTACTTTGCAAATTGGTAACATCTCCAATATTATCTTCCCCATCTTAATGGATTTAAATTAGAAAGACTAATGACTATGTTAGCATATTTTGTGCTCAGTAGGAGACACGATAGAAGAGTTCTTTGGGTACATTTAGAGAGAGAGATAAACAGTTGAATATCATTAGTACCAAAATCAAAATAATATTTCACTGAATAATATAGAGTTTTAAAGAAATGTCAAATGGGTCTCAGAGAATTTTAAATAAATTTATGAGATAGTTGTAAACCATGCTGAAACAAAGAAATTATTGACGAGCAGAATTTTCCTTGTACTAACTTAAAGTTAAAAAAAAATGTCTATTCCTCTGTGAATCATTCTCAAACGAGCTCTGTCCTGTGTTAGAAAAATATTACCCTAGACATATTTATTCACCAGGTCTACAGCATAAGGTCTTTAATGTTATTTTAGTGGAAATGGTTTGCTTATATTTATCCCTTTGCTTTCTTTTACATGATTATTTTTATATTTGAGAACTGAAGTATGAACTGGTGGAGTCAAGGCATGTTTGGTTACTCAGACAGAATTATTCTCCACTGGGGTTTCATGACATGCACAAACAGGGGAATTTCACAGAACATAAATGCAGCAAACACAGCTAAGGGGATTAGAGCTGGGAATAGAAAAACCAGAAATTGAAGCTTCTCTCTTTCTCATGGACCACATGATCTGCATTTCTGCTTCTTTTGGCAGGCATGTTGCATTTTTCTTTCCTCTTTCCTTCTTTTTTTTTTTTTTTTTTTCCTATGGGGTAGTTTCCTCTGTCTGAACACTGTAGACCTTAGCCATCCAGGCATGTAACCGACATGCTTTTACAAGTTCAGCTTAGCACTAACTGCCTAGAGTTCTGGTCTACCACAGGTTCCCACCTCCTAGAATGGAAAACATTGACCCATATCAGCTCTCTGTCTTCCTCAGGGTTCTGTGCCTAAAGCTGACTCATTCAACCAATGTGACCACAAATACTTATCATTGTGAAGCAAAATTCTTCATTCATCCAAGAAATATTTGTACTTATTAGTTGATAAACATGTGCCTAATGCAGAAAAGAAAGGCAGTCTTTGATATCATGAACTACATAGTTCAGTGGAACAGAGAGTGTTTTTCAAATAATCACACTAATTAAAGCATAATTACCTGAGAAAAACTCAGAAGGTAAGTCTGAGCTTTCTGTGAGAAAAGTCTGCATTTCTGTGAGTTCATGACAGAGGAAATTCACCTAGATTGGAGTCAGGGAAAGTTTTTCAGAGGAAGTAACGTTAGAGATGTGTTTAGAAGATTTAATAGCAGTTCACCAAGTTAACGAAGAAAGAGAAGGTGAGAACAGCATTCCTGAGAAAGAAAAAGCATGCTCAAAGGCCCTGTGGCAGAAAACAGTGCAGTGCACCCAATTGGGGGAAGGCCTCAGTAGCTGGTGAAGAGAGAGCAAGAATATGACCGGATTCACTCAAGGCTAGAGAGTTGGTGGGGCCACTTCACTTGGTCTTACTGTAAGAGTTTTGACTTTGTTCTCTATCCTAGAAGAATGGAAGCTGTAGAAGAACTTTAACCAAGTAGGTAACTTACTTTTGTTTGAAAGATGCCCCTAATTGTAGTGAAGAGAGCAGATTGTAAGGGGGCGAAAGCAGATGCAAGACAGTTGGTAGGCAAGTTAGTAGTGCAGATAAGAGGTGATAGAAGTTTGCGCTAAAGACTTGGGAGTAGGAATGAAGGAGTGTTTTGAATTGAAAGGTATTTAAGAACAAAAGTGATATGACAGGATTACGTTGTTCTCTGTTGTTGGCTCTCTGTTCTGAGCCACTCAGTTTTGGCATGTGGTTATAGCCCCGGGAAACTAATGCAAGCCACAACCCTGGAAGGATTTCTCTGATCCTTCTGACGATTCAGCTTATAACTTTGATATTGTTGTTTTGTGCTTAAAACACCTGAGGTAATATGACACAGTAGGTTTTATACCACAGAAGATATAGATTTTATACCTTCTAGGAGTCATTGATTTTACATATCTGTTTATAGCTTCAGTTAAGATATCAGGTTCTAGAAGGCCTAATTTTCATAGATCTGTCATGATTTTTAGTAAATGTGCTAATTTGAAATCAACTTGAAAGACATGCAAAAGATGTTTAGGCCAAAGAGAACTCTCTAGACTTCTAGTTAAAGATGGTCTGGTAGGCAGAATTCTATGATGGTACCCCAAATCTCCACTCCCTGATGTACATCCCTGTACTGTCCCCTCTCCTTAATGGGACTTGTGAATATGGTAAAATTTTACTCCTGTGGTTAGGTTACATTATATGCCAAATGTAAATAAATTTTACAGTTGTAATTAAGGTACCTAATTAGTTGATTTGAGTTCATTGAAAGAGAGATTGTCTTGGGTGAGCCTGACCTAATTAGGTGAGCTATAGAAAGGGGCCCAGGCCTTCCTTGGAGGGAGAGATTTGAAGTGAGAATCTCCTGCTGGTCTTGAAGAAGCAAAGAGCCATGACACTATGAACTGCTTAGGACCTGGCCAGATCTGCAGATGACCTCCAGAAATTGAGTCGTATCCGGCTGACAACAAGCAAGAAGCAGGGACTTCAGTCCTACAATCTCAAGGAACTGAATTTACCAACAACTTCAACGAGCTAGGAAAGAAATTCCTTTTTAGGCAAGTCTCCAGATAAGACCTCAGGCCATATAACATCATGATTGCTGCCTTCTGAGACCCTGAGTCAAGGACCCAATGGAGCTTTCACTGGATTTCTGTCCTGCAGAAACTGGGAGATAATAATTGGGTGCTCTTTGAAGCTACTAAGTCTGTGGTAATTTATTATGTATCCACAAAAAAACTAATACACTTTCTATATAGGCAATCCTTTTATTTGTCTTTTTGAACATTCTAAATAAACCTTTTTCATCTTTGTGAAACTGTTTTATTATTTTAACTTCATCTTGACTAAGCTTATCATCAACTCTTGATCTTACTGGCAGTTCTTGTTAGCATTTATGTTCATCACTTGTTTTAAATTTGGTGGTAGATTCCTTTTGATTCATACTCTCTCTCTCCTCCATCCCAAGAGCAGCCAGCTGTTTCATTCTTTTCTTCAGCCAACTACTCAAACCCCCGTTCAGATCCTAGATTTTAGTGGCATTTACAACTCCTGCAACAACAACAAGGGTAAATTGCCAGATCAAAATAGGGAGCAGGGAGATTTATTTCATTTCTGATCACTCCTCTGTGTACGCTGCCCTCCCTGAATCTGCAATGTTATACATTTTTGAGTCCTCAGCCAGTGTTTAACTCTATTCCAACATATGATTTGCAGCAGTGGGGTTAGCTCCAGTCCTTTACCTCCTCTCGAGCAAATTTTCATCCCTTTATTTCCCAGGAACAAATCCCCAAACTCCCTTGACTGCTTCCAGCCCAACAGCGCATGCAGCCTGAGAACACATCTCTCTCACTACTTTACATTTCTCTTCCTTTATGGCCAGCTCAATTCTATATGTTTGGAGCAGAGGAAATGGAACAAAGAGTGAATACTTCACCCTCTTGAGAGTGGAATTCTATAAATTGATGCTTTTAGCTACTGTTTTTTAGTCTATTCTTTATGCTGCTTTAGTAAGGAAACACAAAAAGCTAGCTAGGGAGGAGTGAAGGAAGAAAGAGAATTGAGAGACAGAAACCAAATTTGCAGTGTTTAGGGAATTATGTCTGAATGGAATAAAAGAGAGAGAGAACTCATTTTTATACTTCCTACCTACTCCAGGGAAGCAACGGCACACAAATTAATGATTTCTTAGGCTGGTCAACATGCATATCCCAAGCTTACTCGTTTAAGAGAAGAAAAGGTATTAAACAGTTTCAGCATTTTAATTTTCTATTACCTTAAGAGATAGATGGATGGGTGGATGGATAGATAGATAGGTAGATAGATGGATAGAAAGACAGATAGGTAGAAGATACATAGATAGGTAGAGACATAGATGTAGATATATAGTGTTTTTCTTCTCCCAAAGTTCTTTTCACTTCTCCAACACATCCATAGGTAATGCCCATTAACCAAAATTCTAGATTATGAGTCTATGACAATATTTAGAAGTTATCACCTGTTGTAACATACAGCTCACCTTGTGCCCCATCTCATCTAATGGCATCCAATATTCTAACTTCCCACTTACCAGTAGCCCTAGAAGATTGTAGTGGGAACAGTATGGAGATTGCCAAATGAGATCATGGACCAATTCCACTTTCCTCTCATGTGTCACTTTATTTTTTTATACTATTGTTAGCTATTACCTGCACTTACATTACATCAACTGGCTTATCCAAAATGACTGGGACCTCAGTTTTCTTGTCCTGGAAAAATGTATAGCATATGAAAAGATGTTTAGCATCATACGTCACACAGGAACAATAAGAAAACAAACAACCTGATTAATATAAGGGCTAAAGACCTTAACAGTCACCTCACCAAAGAATATATACAGATGGCAAATAAGCATATGAAAAGATGCTCTATATCATACATTATCAGAGAAATGCAAATTAAGACAAAATGACATATCATCACACATCTATTAGAATGGCCTAAATCCCAAACACTGACAGCATCAAATTCTGATGAGAATATGGAGCAATAAGAACTCTCACACATTGCTGATGGGAATGCAAAATTGTTCCACCACATTGGAAGACCGTTCAATTGTTTCTTATATACTAAACATACTCTTACCATACTATTCAGCAGTTGTGTCCCTTGGTATTTACTCGAAGGAATTGAAAACATGTCCACACAAAAAACTGCGCGTGGATGTTTATAGCAGCTTTATTCATAGTTACCAAAACTGGGAAGCAACCAAGATGTCCTTCAGCAGGCGAATGGATAAACTGTGGTATATCCAGACATTGGAATATCATTCAGTGCTAAAAAGTGAGCTATCAAGCCAGGGAAACACATGGAGGAAACTTACATGTATATTACTAAGTGAAAGAAGCCAATCTGAAAAGGCTACATCCTGTATGATTCCAACTACACGAGATTCTGGAAAGGGCAAAACAATGGCGACAATAAAAAGATCACTGGTTGCCAGGGGTTGGGGGAAGTGGGAGATGAATAGGAAGAACACAGGGGATTTTACGGCAGGGAAATTACTCTGTATGATACTATAATGATGGATACTTGTCATTATTCATTTATCAAAACCCATAGAATGTAAAACACCAAAAGTAAACCCTAACGTCAACTATGGGATTTGGGTGATAATGACGTGTCAATGTGGGTTCATCAAATGTACCACTCTGGTGGAGGACGTTGATAATGGCGGAGACTCTGCATGTGTGTGGCAGGCAGTATAGAGGAACTCAATTTTGTACTTTCCACCCAATGTTGCTATGAACCTAAAATTGATCTAAAAAGTATAGTCTACTTTAAAAATGTATGGAACTTGCCATTTTTGCCTTTTGTCTGTTTCAGAATGGTGTTGATGAATGTATGAAGATTGTTGAGCCAAGTCTTCACAATGCTCTTTGAAACCATCATCTTCCGCTGAGATGTATTTGTTCTCAAAGGAAAAGTAAATGCCTATTTATTGGAAGAGGGAGAGGCTTATCTGAAAAGAGTCATTTAGGTTTTGGGGAAAGGAGAGCAATATGCCAAGCTTCACGTCTTGAGAGAAGTGGAAGATGAATTGGATTAAGTGAGGAGGAATTGTGAAGTAGAAGAGCCTGCCAATGTTGAAGATCCTGGAAAAATGTAATACTTTCCAGCATTTGCCTTACATTAATTGTAATGCCCTTAAATGGAGCTGACAGAAATTTGAGAGAACTGAATATCATGATTCATCATAAGAACTTAAAGAAGTTTATCAGAAAAGGTCAAGAGGAAGGATTAGTCCAAATTCTGCTTGATGTATAAGTTCCTAAGATAAGAAATACCTTTGTATTTTGGTCCCCACAATGGATGACACACATCTGATGGAGCCTGGGTCATCAGCAGTTGCCCTGCAAATATCTATGAAACAAAGAGACTTGAGATGTTGGGTAGCCTGGAAAGACCACTCAGGATCAGGACCAGCCGGATGGACCAGGGCTGTCACATATGTGCATTTCAAGGAAGATTTGGTTTGGAATAAAGACTGAGTGTGCCCACAAGATTGACAGCCTGAGGATGACACACAGAGGTTAAAGCCACAGTCAGAAGCTCTGAGGAGGAAGCAAGATAGCAACTAGAAGAGCAAAACTTGAGGAAGACAATGACAGGAGTTGGTCTTACAACATTCCCTCAAGCTCTCCTTTGTCCTATTCAAGTTCTTGTTTCTATCTCTGACTCTTTCTGTTTTCTCACCCTCTAATTATTTCAAAGTGTAATATACTGTGAAACACTAAAATATCTTTTAATTTACTTCTCAACCTCTCCCCTCTCCTTCCCACCATCCTCATTTTCCCTTCCCCCATGATTTCCCCTTCCCATCAAGACTTGGTGCTGTGTGCTTAGCCTAGCCTTACTTTATCTAATTCATGTAGAAATTCAAGTGCTGATATAAGTACTTGACTTGTTTATAGAGAACATCTGTTCAGAAAATATTCTGGTTAAATATCTATTTTGGCATCAAAGGCTGTTCTTCCTTCCCTTCTGTACTCTGCAGTGTCTTTTCTTTCTCTACTTCCAAATTCCCTTCCATCTGGATTCCTGTTTACTCTTCATGATTTTCCACCACTTTATAGGCATTCACTCTTTCTCTGGGTGGAGTTCTGGCCCAGTTTTGATAGTGGGAGTATATTTGAATTTTTCTGTAGATCTTCGTAATTCCACTTATGGATCCTATTCCTTTGTTGATTTTTGAATCCTTACTAACTATGAGTTATCACCATCTATGAAGAGTAAGAGCATTATCTCTTAAGGCCATTCCTTAAGACAACCACGATCATCCCATGGCAGGCCAGGCCAGTTCTTAGTGTCAAGCCTCTGGGTGAGGGCCCAGATCCAGGACACGAGTGTTTACTCTCCTTGTTAACATAAATTTTAAAAAGATTTGATTACCATAGTCTTTTAGGAAATGTTTTGCTTTCTGGGCAGAGGAGCAGGTTAATTTAGGTTTGGGTGAAATTTTCCTTGACATCACAATCAGCATTCAACATTGATCCCAGAAGAAGACACACGGTCTTAGACAGTCATGAGCATTTGCTTTTTGCTTTCAATGAACATCTTTTGGGGTGACAAGAAACTATAAGATGTCCGACCCAGTCAAAATTCTGAGGCAACAGTGAATGGAATATCTTATAATGCCCAGTTTTAAGGAGAAAAGGGCTAATATGCTGTGGAAAAAAATGAACCCTGTCTGAAATTCAGCAATGACAGAAAGTTTTATATTTTTACCTAAGACTACTGGCGCCCACCTCTAACTTCCAGAAGACTTCTTTCCTCTCCCTTCACTCTTTTTCCTTGTCATTATTGGCTAACATTTTCAGAGATTACGTTGGCTGTTAGTTTCAGCTAAACTGGTTTCTGGTCAAATAAATTCCTTAGCTTGAGAAATAGAATAACAACAACAATAACAAAAAAAATGTTTATTTGTCTCCTGTACACCCTTACTAATCTAGGTCTCTACAGAGGGACTAGCACTGCCCTGTCCAGCATGATAACCACTGGCCGTATGTGGCAATTAAAATGTAAATTAATATCTAGACTAATCAAAATAAAATGAAAATTCAGCTCCTCAGACACACTAGCCACATTTAAAGGGCTCAATAGCCACATGCGGTGAGTGGCTACTGTCACGAAGAAGGCCGGCACAGAACATTGTCATCACCAGGGTTTTACTGGACAGCCTTAGAGAGTGCTGGTGGTATTATTCCCACTTTGTAGAAGGGGAGTGGATTTATGGAATGTAGTCCATTTGGAAGGTTGCCTCACTAACGAAGGGCAGTTCAGGAATTTGGACAGAGTTTGATCTGCTTCCAGTGGCCTGTTCTTCCCTGCAGATCAGGTGAGACACCTGCTACTCTAAATGAGGTAGAAAACTGCAAACTCTCATAGGGATTAGATAGCTAAAATAATGTGAAGCAGAAGGTGAAGCTTGTGGTCAGTTGGACTGTGTCTATTCAGGTAGATGCATTTAAATATGATTTTAAAGATAATACCACTCTCCTAACCAAGCAAAACTCATCTGGTAGCCTTAATTTAGGTCTCTTGTTTGCAACAATACTTTATATGTTTATATATTAATTCAATTTCATGAGATTTTTTTAAGGGAAATTGGCAAAGACAGTAGGTTACTCTAAGGTAGTAGAGGACTTACAGGAGTTAGAGAAGTCAGATCATGTTATTCAATTTATAGGTGAGATTAATCTGAAATGAAAATAGTATCCCCCCAAACAGAATTGTATTTTTTTAAGTTAAACTAAAATACGTAAAAGAAATTGTATAGATGGAACAATTTTTTTAATGAAACAAACAACTTTTTCTGGGAATTAGGTACAATGGGATTCAAGGGTGGGAGGAATTGAGAGGACAATCAAAGAATTCAACTTCTATTGGCTAAAACACAAATAAAGAACAAAAATTTTTAGGTGGTTTTCTGATATTCTGGTGTCTCTCGCTCACAAATAAGAGTAACTACCAGTAAACTACTCTTTGTTCAGGAGAGACATCACCTTTTATACTGAATATAAACATATAAATTAATATGTTTGAAAGTGTAATTTAAAGTGATCCTCATAGTATGTATTGCTATATTATTCTTCTGCCTTTATGTCCTGTATCACTTGATAAGAAAACATGTTTTCACTGTCCTTACTTGATTCTGGACAAACCACTTGGAAGAATTTGAGATAGGCAAGAACACTGCACATGTAAAGAAAAATAACTTCAAGTCTAAACAGAAAATTGGGAATTAGGTGCTAATAAGAAGAAATGAAAAACAAGGTCAGACCAAAAAAAAAAAAAAAAGATGTTTTTTGACTCAAATTCCAATTCAAAATTAGCTCCATGTGGGAATAAATGATTCCGTAATTTTCCCATCTCCTTTTTGACCCACATTAATATTTTAAATACCTTCTTCATTTCCTGAGAATCACATCGTAGGAATTGTAAGAATGGTTTTTCCAAGGAGTATCAAGGGAAAACCAAGGACAGAGTAGCAATATTCCACCTTCTTTATCTATATCTACCATAATTAGCTGCTTTTGCTTCAAAACATACTCATTCTCAAAATTTATGAACTTTTATCGCTCCTTTCATTTTCGGATTACTGATATTCTGAGCAATTTCCCTAAACCACTCTTTTCCTTTTCACCACTACATCTGAAATATATACAAAATAGAGAGGGGGAGAAATGACTGGACAGGTTTCATGCACCAAGACCCTTCACCACAAATGTAGTAGTGAGTTATTCCGGATCATTTACTCTTAGAAATTGACAGGCATTTTCCCTCCAGCACAGGTCAAGGGGTGCAAATGAATGGAGCCCTCTGCAGTGAGAATTCTCTCTGACTCTTGTTACCACAAGCTTAGGTGAGAAAGCCTTGACAACCATCATTCCTCTTGCACACAGGTCAGCATGCCACCTTACCTCTGACGCCTAAAGCTGCTGTGGGCTGGGGTGAGAGGTGGGTAGTCACTACCCCCTGCACCTTCTTATTCCAGGTCTTTTGCCTCTGTTCAAGTTGGAGGCACCATTAGAACCCTGATTCTCTTATTAACTGATTATAAGTAGGTATGGACTTGAAGTCATTGGTCGAAGACGACAGGAGAACATGTAGGCAGGTAGAGTGCAGATGTCTCCAGTATAGCGTTGTGCACATTAGCTTTGTTATTGCTATTATTCTTGTCTGACAGACTTCTTGTGTCTATACTTGTCCTTATAAATCTATTTGATTTCATGGATACTACTCTTCACTCTTGTCAGCTTAAAACACCTTGAAAACTTTCAAAAATAGTGTGTTCTATTGTGTCTCAGCTATTTCCCTGGATTCTGATAACTTTAGTTAGCTTTTGAACAATGAAATTGGCAAAATTTCATGTTGTTGTTCAGGCTTCCTAGTCTTCACAGTCCAGACTTTTCTATCTTGTTCATCTTTGGGGTCAAATTGTTAAGGGCAACTGTGATAGAAATTGAGGACATAGTCTTGAGTCTGTGCAAGCTTCAGAGTATAAAGTCAAATATTCCATTAGTTTTTATTCCTTTATTTTAAATAAACAGCTATTAGGTAATTCTCTCCCAATCTTCATTTCCTTATGAATATAATGGAAAATCAAGTTATAAATTATTTGTCCCCCAGGGATGTGTTTAATTGATTTAACGATGCATGCATTCATTCATATGCTTCTCTATGTCCTGGTGACAAAGAATGAACAAAAAGAAACGATTCTTGACCAAAATAAGACCCTTTGAGCTGAATGACTGGGATCTCTCTCTCTCTCTCTTTCCCCATGTTAATATCTTCATGTGGCTACCTTGTATTTCTTTACACAGTGTCTGGGTCTCAAGAGTGTTTCAAAAGAACACAATCCAATGCATGTGTGCTCATCAAGTGGCTGTTTGCATCATGCCTACTAATTTCACAATGGACAAGTCCAAAATCAGTGTGGAAGGGAACTACATGAGGGCATGAATACCAACAGACATGGAGATATTCAAAAAAAGAGTCTATCACAACCACTTTAAGAAAAAATACCTGGCGTTCTTGGAAGATCTTTATGCTGACACAACATAGTTCCAATAAAATAATTAGTAATAGAAATTAATCTTTTCAATAATTAAGCAAAACATTTTCAAAATGAAATTCCATATTTCAGTTCAGCTCAACATTATTCTTCATTTAGATATAGCCATCTCTATACATTAAATCTTTCTTTTATCCCTCCTACGTTTTTAATATAAGCTTTAGGATAATGTTTTCTTCTTTTAGATAATTTACATTTCAAATATGTTGTTAAGTATTTCCTACTTTTATTTGCTAAAATGATAAATATTAGTGATGCAAAAAGCTAGCTTATGTTGAAAAAGGTAGAACTATAACTGTGTTTGTCTGTTCTTCTCAAAGAAAATATAACCAATATATTTGTATCTTCATTTTCCAGACTTTTCTATGACAACTTGTTGGGTTTTAATTTCTTATAAAGCTTCATAAAACAAAGCTTTCCATAATACTCAAACACACACAAATTTTATGCCTACAACTTAGAAGTTCCTGTGAGCAAGAAATGATTTATCTGAATGTCAAACTTGCTATTCCCAAATTGCACATCATTCTAAATTAATGCCACAGCTAGCTGCAAGATAAAAATTTTAAAAAGGCATTAAAGTTTGAGACACATTTTAAGTGAGGCATGATAATGGTTTTGAGAAGCAATGCAATTTCATATTTGAGTCAAATAACTTCCATAGCACAGAGATGTAAGGACAAATTCCAACAGAAGCTCCCAAAGGAGGAAAAGAATTACAAACGTTTTAAAAATGTTACCTGACTTTCTAGTTATGATTGCAACAGTTCATTGCCAGAAAATAGAAGTCTATTTTTCATTTCAAAGAAATCACTGAAAGTCTATTTTTTTAAAAAAATCAAAGTTTTGTATAATTAAAAAGCTTGCTAACTTACTAGAGGTACTACAACACGTTGCGAAAACTCTAATGGATAATCAGTAAATCATCTATAAAAGAAATTTGTCATTGAATCAATTGAATGGCTCTCCTCTCTGTTATTTGCAGTGTCAAATTTCCCTATGTGTTTTATTTTTTTCTCTCTTTTGTTAAGGTAAACTCTTAGAATGAGAAAGACAGAAAAAACAAAATCATAAATGTACTTTGATCAACATATACGAAGTGAATATGCCCTTGTAAAAATCACCTACATCAAGAAATAGAATATTTCCAGAAACAAAGCTTCCCTTGATTCCCCACTCATTCGTTAATATCCCTTGATAAAATTAACCACTTTCCTTACTTTTATTATAACAGATTTGATTTTGCCTATTGCAGAAAATTATATAAATAGAGCATATGCTGTACTGTGACTGACTTCTTTCACTCTATGTTTGTGATATTCATTCATGCTGCTGTATATACTAGCAATCCATCCATTTTCATGTGTATGTAGTATTGCATTGTATAGAGATACCATATTTTATTTATCCATCATACTATTGATGGGCATTTGAGTTGTTTCTAATTTGAGGCTCTTATGAATAGTGGTGCTAGGAACATTATCATTAATGTTGTTTGCTGCAAGTAACACAAATCAGAAAAAAGACACAAGTCAAATTTTAAAATGTGGGGAAAATCTTGAATAGCTACAAAATAAGATTTCCAAATGGTTAATAAACATGTGAAAAGGTGTTCAAAATAATTAGTCATTAGGAAAATACAAATTAAAACCACAACTAGATGGAAAATAGAAAGTAATGCCAAATATTGATAAGGATGATGAACAACCAGAATTTTCACATATTGCTGGTGATTGTGTAATTTGGCATAATAGCTAACTTGGGGGAAATTGTTTAATAGTATCTAATAAAGCTCAACAAATGCACAATCGATATCTCAGCAATTTCACTCCAAAGGAAATTCTCCCAAAGAAATATGTTCAACAAAAGACCTGTAGAAGTGTGTTTACAGCAGCACTGTATGTATTGGTCATGTTCATTTTGTAAGATATTTCAGTTGGTTATAACATCCTGGGTTGATATGTTTTCTTTCAGCATGTCACATATGCCAGGAATTATCTTCTGTTTTCACAGTTTATATTTAAAGATCAATAGTTATTCCTGTTATGGTTTCTTTGAGGGTAATCTGTCTCTTTTCCTCCTCTGTAATTTGTTAATTTAGTTTCTGGAGGGTTTTTTTTTTTTTTTTTTGAGGAAGATTAGCCCTGTGCTGACATCTGTTGCCAATCTTCCTCTTTTTTCTTTTTTCTCCCCAAAGCCACAGTGTCAAAGAAAAGAAGATACAAGTTTCATCAAATAAAAAAGAAACTATAGTATTATGTACATTTCTTAATCTTAAATAACTCTCCACAGCGCTCTCAAATTCCACAGCTCTCTTTCCTTCTGAGCTCTGATAAACCTAAACTGCAACCTTCGAGTGGACTTCCTATACAAAAATTATTTAATTCAGTTTGTATTACATCTAGCAAATTTCAAACAGCTACAGTTTGGGCAACAAAGGTGATTATGCTATATAGAATCAGTTGAGCCACAGCTTTGCCATGACAATGTTTTTCATAAGCACATTTTGAAATGTATATGTGAACAGACTATAACTGACATTGTAACAAATCCTGGGAATGTTTATAAATGAACCTGTCGGAGGTCCTCAAGATCACCTTTAGACTCAGTGATACACTAGAAGGACTCATGGGACACAGAAAAGCTATTACACTCATGGCTATGGCTTATTTCCAGTGAAAGGATACAGATTAAAACATGAAACAGAAAAGATGAATGGGATGAGGTCCAGGAGAAGCCAGGCACAAGCTTCAGGTGTCCCCTCCCAGTGGAGTCACACGGGGACACACAATTCTCCCAGCAAGGCTGTGTGATTAAACGTGAGAGTCTTGCTAACCAGAGAAGCATTGATGGACAAGGTTTTTGCTGGATTTAGTCCTGTAGGTATGCAACACCCACAAAACTGACCTCAGCTAATCAGACTCCAGGCCTCCTACCTCAGACAAAATACAGGCATTCACCGCAAATCTCATTGCTAAGGTAAACTGTTCCGGTCAAACTCATACAGCACGGCCCAAGGCTGCAGGCAATGAAAACACTCCTACCAGGCAGAATATCCCAAGGGGTCAGAAATAATCTCCAAGAAGATGACTAAGGGACAGTCCAGAAGACAGATTTTTCTCTGGAATGCACAGGATTTGAACAATCCAAGCCTGCTGAGTTGACCCTTTCCTGCCCAACAAGTTACATAGATGTTGGTTTTGTGACTACAAAATATTATTAATTTTGATGTTGCTACAAAATGGGTTACAATATTTCTTCGCTTTAAATTATTCAACTTTCATTGAAATCATCAAATTTTGTGTAACATGCCACTATATGTTACACGTTACTTCATAAAATGTCAAAACAAAGATTTGGCAATATTCAATACTAAGTGCATGCTATTTTTGTTAGAGAGTCTACTAAGTTCATATAACCTAAAAATGCCAAATTATAGAACAAACCTTCCCTTTTTTCTGAGCTTCTTCAAAATTTTATGACATAAAAAAGCAATAAAAATGACAGAAGCTATGAGAAAGTACTTAACTATCTACTAGAAAGTAAAAAACAAACATTATAAACATTATTCTTTCACAGAAACATTCCAAATAAAGTCTAGAAAAAGACAAGTCTCTTTGCCATCACTACTAAAATGTTAGGGTTTTTTTAAAAGACCTTATTTTTTACAGCAACTTTAGGTTCACAGTAAAATTGGGCAGAACGTATATAGATTTCCCATACACCCCCTACCTCTGCACATGCCTAATTTCTTCCCCCATCAACATCCCCCACCAGAGTGATATATGTGTCACAACTGAGGAACCTACAGTGACATATCATAATCACTCCAAGTGCATTGTTTACATTAGGGTTCACTATTGGTGTTCTACATAATATGGGTTTAACTGTATAATGAAACATATCCACCATTATAGTATCATACAGAGGAATTTCACTCACCAAAAAATCCTCTGTGATCCACTTATTCATCCCTCTCTTCCCCCTAACTCCTGGCAACCACTGATCTTTTTATTTTCTCCTAGTTTTGCTTTTTCTAGAATGTCATATAATTGGAATCATGCAGTATGCAGTCTTTTCATATTTGCTTCTTTCTCTTAGTAATATACTTTGAAGTCCCTTCCATGTCTTTTCATGGCTTGATAGCTCATTTCTTTTTAGCACCAAATAATATTCCATTGTCTAGATATACCACAGTTTATCTATTCACCTGTTGAAAGGCATCTTGGTTGCTTCCCAGTTTGGGCAACTGTCAACAACGCTGCTATAAACATCTGTGTGCAGGTTTTTGTGTGAACACACATTTTCAACTCTTTTGGGTAAATACCAAGAGACGTGATTGCTGGATCGTAGGGTAAGAACATGTTAACTTTTATAAGAAACTGCCCAACTTTCTTTGCAAGAGGCTGTACCACCTTTCAGTCCCTCTAGCAGTGAAGGAGAGATCCTTTTGCTCCTCACCAGCATTTGACGCTGTCAGTGTTTGGATTTTGGCCATTCTAATAGGTATGCAGTGGTAATTCATTGCTGTTTTAATTTGCATTTCCTAATGTGTTGTGACATGTGATGTGGAACATCTTTTCATATGCTTATTTTCCATCTGTATATCTTCTTTCGTGAGGTACTCTTTTTCTTATTGTTAAGGTTTAACAGTTTTTTGTATATTTTGGTAACAATCTTTTATCAGGTATGTCTTCTGCAAATATTTTCTCCCAGTCTGTGGGAATCTCTTTCCCTGCCATCACTACTAATGTACTATGTTGTCTTGTAAGTACTTTCCAATATAGTAAAACAGAATAAAAAATAAGACTTTTAAATATAGGAAAGGAATAAATAATCATTATAATTTGTAACTTATACAACATTCTACAGAAAAACACAACACACTAGTTGAAAAATTCTTTGATGTTACATTTGAACTTATAAAACCCGCTAGTTTTCTTATTCATCAGTACTAATAGAAAAATGCAAAAAGAAGAAGAAGGTGAAGGAGGAGGTTATTTACAAATGCAATAAAAGCCTATAAAAGACCTAGTAATAAATCTTTTTGAAATATCCAAGCCCAGGGAGAAGAATAGTTCATAATGAAGAACATATTAGAAAGCTGAATAATGAAACTAAATGCCAGATTAATGCATTGAAGTATTTAATGTAACAAGTCTGTTTCTTTTCCACATTTAAAAAAAATTTCAAATGTTTCAAAGTATTTGAAATAAACTTCTAACTCCAGAAGAGTAATTATTTATCTGGAAGAGAAAATGTGCAAAGCAGAATGAGTAAACATTTTTAAAAGACTGGTGACATTCATAATTTACCAACTAATCAAGGGTAATGAAAAGCACAAGTCTTCGAAAGGAAAGAGGTTGCAAAGTGCTAAACCAAATAAAAGAAAATCACTCTTATTTATCAATACCAAAATATGCTAATAGTAATGCTAAATAAAAACCATACGATATTGGTGCTGGAGTATATATACAGCAAAGTGTAATAGAATAAAGTTACCAAGTTAAAACTAAAAAATATATATGTATACATACATGCACACCACATACACACACATATATGGAGAGAGAGAGAGATTTAGTACAGGATAAATGTAGTATTTAAAATAACATAGAAATGATGGGCCATTCAAAAGTTGGCCTTGGGAAAATTGTTATATGTGTGGTAAAGAATTGAGTTAAGGCCTTAATTCATATCACATACAAAAATACATTTCAGTTGGTTAAGGATCAAAATATAAAACACAAAGTTGCAAAGTACAAAAATGCATAAAACGAAGAAAATACAGGATAAAAATGTCATAACCTGGAGTTAGATGAAATCTAAAAACATATGGAATCAAAAAAATTACAAAGGAAAGATGTATTTACTCATATAGAAAAAAAAATCTATTTGGCAAAAGATACAATAAAAGGATTAAAAGGAAAACAAATTAGAAAAATACAAAATTATTTTAAAATCGAAACCAAAATTAAATATGAGACACTTTGGCAAAGGAAATGAATAAATAATTAAAAGAAGAAAATACAAAGAGCCAAATTAACGTGCATGAACACATTTGGCCTTGCTAGTAACAAGGAAATGCAAATTAAAGCCACAATAAGAGAACATCTTATTCTTACTACGTTCGTGATAATTATAAAATACTGTAATATCCCCTGTTGACAAGTATGTGGTGAAATTAGTATTCTTTATACATTGATGTTGAGAGAATAAATTAATACAACTATCTGGAGGGGAAGTTAGCAGTTTTCCTCAACAATTAAAAAACACACATAGCCAGTTCTACTTCAAGATGACGCAGAGCCTTCAGGCTTCCCTTTGCTTGCTAAAAAAAATCACAGATACCAAAAGAGGCAGATGTCTTAAAAAGGAATAAATTCTCTAAGGCACTGAAAATAATAAAAGGTATCTCAGCAAATCAAATGTTATGAACTTTGGGTAGAAAAAGAAAAGATTTGTGGAATAAAATTCCTTGCTGACTCAAAGCTCAGGGGGATGGAGCACTGAGCGTGTAAAGGAAAAGCTGAAGCAGAGGGAGAGCCCTCCTGGGTACCAGCGCACTGGCGCCAGAGTGGATGGAATTGATGTGGGATTCACCCCTCACTGGCCCCCAACACACACTCACCTCTCACAGTCCTGCACTTCCACTGTTAGCATTCACCCTCCAGTTGAAGTGGGAGAAATAACTTCTAAAGCCAACTGTCAGGAATGCGGCAGTGGAGGCTGGGACTCCCGGAGCCAGGGTTGACATCCCATCCAAGCTTGACATTTGGGATTGAAAGTCCATCCTCTCTGATTTCTTGCATTTTGCTCAAAGAAAATATAACCTGTCGAAAGGTAACCCAGCACATGTAGAAAATGCTCCTCATTCAAGAATGAGTCCTGCAATTGCGTAGGAAATCAATTCCTAATATTTTAATTAATCACGCATAAATATGACCAGGCATCACCAAGCAATTGAGGAAAACCAACAGCGAAAGTGTAAATGATCAACATAAACAATAGAAAACTTGTCCCAGACATGGTCATAAAAAATTTTACTGAAGGGACCACCCTGGTGGCATAGTGGTTAAGTTTCTGCACTCTGCTTCAGCAGCCCGGGGTTTAGGGGTTCAGATCCCTGGTGCGGACCTATGCACCACTTATCAGGCCATGCTGTGACAGCGTCCCACATATAAAATAGCAGAAAATGGGCCCAGATGTAAGCCCAGGGCCAGTCTTCCTCAGCAGGGAGAGGTGGGTTGGCAGCAGATATTAGCTCAGGGCTAATCTTCCACACACACACAAAATTTTACTGAAAAGAAAGAAATAAGAACAACAGCAAAAATCTAATTAGAAGTCTCAGGAATATTTTAAAATATTGCAATCAGAATGGAAATCAGGATACTATGCAAAGGAGGCAATCAGAGGAAAAGAAAGAAGATAAGGATGTGTGGTAGCCATATTATAGGCTCAAAATATTTCTGTAATTCTCCACTGGACACGTGGGGTCTTTTGGGTCTGTTTCCCATCCCACTAATGTCAGGGTTGGCCTTCTATTATGAATTTCTTTGGACAATAGCATGTGAGCAGAAATGACATATACCACATCTAAGAAGAAACTTTAATAGATATTGCAGGAATCCACCACTGTTAGTCTCATACTTCCATGAAAACAGCAGGTCCCTATATAACTGGGTGTATCTTCATCCTGGGTCACAAAGGAAGGAAGACACATGAAACAGAGCCATAGCCAGCATGTAACTTTGCCCAAAAACAAACCACTGTTGTGGTAAACCGCTAAGATTTTAGAGTTATTTGTTATTACGGTATTATGTTGAGAAAGTTAGCCAACATAAACTTTAAATAAAGATTGAGAGAAAAAGCCAAGCAAGTCACCTTCCAAGCTCCTTCCTCTTTGCTACATTCTCAGGAGGAACCAATACCATTATTTAGTATTTGTCATTTTTGCATGCCTTTATAGTATATCACATATGTATAATTCTATAAACAACATATCATACAGTTAATCAAGTTTTAAATTTCATATAAATAATGCCATACTGTAATATAAAAAACCATAATATAAGTGTATCTTATTTGCATTCCATATTCTTTTGAGAATTATATAATTATATAAGGATTAGATTCATTCCTTTTAATGGCTGCCTAATATTTCCAGTATTAAAAGATTACAAATTAGGGGTTGGCCCTGTGGCCTAGTGGTTAAGTTCAGCACGCTCTACTTCAGTGGCCTGGGTTTGGTTCCCGGGTATTGACCTACATCACTCATCAGCAGCCATGCTGTGGTGGTGACCCACATACAAAATAGAGGAAGACTGGCACAGATTTTAGCTCAGGGGGAATCTCCCTCAAGCAAAAAGAGGAAGATTGGCAACAGATGTTAGCTCAGGGTGAATCTTCCTCAGCAAAAAAAAAAAAAAAAAAGATTATAAATTATCTATTTTCCTGTTGAGAGAGATTATATTTCCAAATTTTAGTCACACCAGAATTAACATTCATGATTAAGAGTCCTTGTGTGCTTGTGTAAAAATTCCTTTATGACAGTGGTTCCCAATACAGTCAAATGCAACCCTCTCTTTTTATAGCAATTACTTTGTAACATAACATTTACTCTTCCAAAAATATTCATGGATAAGGTAATAAACCTATACACATATATGGATAAAATGAATAACTATATAAAATAAAAAATAAAAGTAAAGTTAAAATAAATAATATGTATTTTAATATGTAAATACTCAGGCAAAACTCCACTAAAAAACATAATGAAGCAGGGAGATACTTGCTCCTATACACAGAATCATCCTGCAAGCATCGTGATGATGGAAATAAACTGATGTTATAAATATACATTGATACAGGAAGGTAAATATGGATTGCAAATATGTTGTAAATATGCATTGTATTGGTGATTTAAATACCGTGAGCTGTTTTTACTATTGATGGTGATTTCAAAATGATGAACAGCGTGGTAAATTTCCAAACAAAAGAAAATTCACTCCTAGAAAATTCAGGGTATATTAAATCATACAAAAATTATGCTTTATTTTTTAATGTAAAATGGAGTTATATTCTAGCCTCGGGTTACTTAAAGCAGATATTTCACCTAGGTAAGTGCCCAGTAGAACATTTGAAAGAAAATATAATCGTGGACAAAACAATTCTTTGTATGGGATTGTCCTGTGTATTCCCAGATGTTTAGCTTTCTTCATCCTGCCCACGACATACAAGTAGCATCCTCCAGTCATTGTGGCAACTACCAACACCCTATACATTTCCAAAACACCTGCTAGGGTGAGAACTACTCAAATATTCTTAGAAGAGCTTCTAAGGATACACAGGAATTTCCATGTATCTAGGAAAAGAATTGCTATATCATAGGCAACACACACCAGGTAACAATGTTTCTCCTGAGAAGTTATCCTAGTTTACACATCAACCACAAATATATGTGAGTTTCCATTTCTCCACATCTTCATCTATATTTAATATGGGTAGAGTTTTTCATTTTTGTCAATCTGATGTGTGTGAAACAGTATACATTTTTTAAATTGATATTTCCATGGTTATTTGTCACGCTGAGCATTTATCTTATATCTCTCAGCCACTGACTTTTCCCAAAACATGGTTTATAACAGAAAAAATGTGTTAACAACATAGACGTTTACCGAGAGAGAGACAAATACATCATAACAAGTATAAAATACTAGGCAATTGTTTAAAAAAAATGAGAAAGAACTGCAAGAACTGGCATGAACAAATTGACTAGGCATAGTGATGCTGGAAAATAAAGGCCAAGTATATTATGAAGAATATGAACTCATTTAGGTTTGTACACGTATACGTACATAAATGTTAAAAAAAGTCTTGGAGGGATGTATTCCAAATGTCAGTGGTGCTGTCCGTTGGCAAGAGAAATCTGATTAGGTAGAGTGAAATGGCCTTTCAGTCTTTTCTCTATATTGTTTTATTTGACATTTTCTATGGATGATGTAATTGACCATCACATTTAAAATTTAAGATAATGAGGGGCTGCCTGGTGGTGCAGCGGTTTAGTTCGTTCTTGGCAGCCCGGGGTTCGTGGGTTTGGATCCCAGGTGCCCGCAGATGCACTGCTTGTCAGCCATGCTGTGGCGGCGTCCCATGTGAAGTAGAGGAAGATGGGCACGGATGTTAGCTCAGGACTAGTCTTCCTCACCAAAAAAAAAAAAAAAAGAAAATTTAAGATAAAGGGTAATTAGAATAAAGGGAAATAAGCATTTTTGTTAAGGGTAGCAACAGGGTAAGAGAGAGGAATAGTTGCTATATATTCACATTCTTATATATATACATGTTGGAAGTTAACTATAAGAGTGACCATATAGCTGAATGTCAGACAACAGGATAAGGAATAGAGGTGAAAAATCCCTCCCTCATAGGTGCTAGTACAAGTCACAATTACTCAGTATCCCAGATTCAAATACAGAAACATAATGTTACAGGACAGACACCCAGATAAACTTTCATACACAGCTATAATACAATAAAAATATTTTTGAATTTCCCTATTAGAATCTCTCTCCTTTACCCAAATAAAATTAGTAGCTGTTCAGTGTTCTTGGATGCTGCTACTATTATATTTATCTTAAGTCTTCCAAATTCCAGACAATATTTTTACATACTAAATATGTATCTTTAATGATAGAAACATATTCCCCTATAGAAGCAAAAAACAAAAATTAACATAGTTTCACTATTTATTTCCATAATGATTACTATTGTGTTGCTGGTATCTGTCTTAATTGAACCACTTCTTACGTGATCATCTTGCTCAAGATTATATGCTTAGTGAGATGACACAACATATTTAAAGCCAATTAATTGGGCTGCAAAATCTTATTCCGGTTTCTTCCACATCATGAACATTGGGCATATTTCACCTCTCTGTAACCAATACTTTGTGAAATTAATAGCAGGTGGTATAGTAAACCTGCTATAGGTATGCGTATAGTAAACATTTCCTTTTCTGAGAAATTTCAGGAGAGATATGTGTAATATTTAATAACGTTACATATTTAATCATTAATAATATTTAATAATGCTACAACATTAAATATACTTTCATTAGCTTGTCAATATAACTATTATATTGTCTGTGGGTAGGAGGGGGTATATCTCTTTTCCTTGATTTTGAGAAAAAATTGAAGAAATTACATTCTCTCCAGTTCTCCCCTTGATGGGCATATCGTTTGTAATGTCCTACCAGAAGCTCAATGACAGCAACATTAACAATAATCATAATAATATTTACAAGGCAGCTACCATCTGGCAGGCACTATTTCTAAGCACGTCATGTGTGTTGACTCATTTAAACCTCCCCACAAACATGGATGAAGTAGGGATTATTGTTTTCACTTTACAGGTAAGGAAATGGACACACAATGAAACTATGTAACTTTATTCCAGGTCCCACGGCTGGTCAATTGTAGAGCAGGAATTCAACACCGGGCCATATGATCTAGAGTCTTCTCTCTTAATCACTGAACCATAATGCTCAAACCTAAGACAAGTGACTGCAACCATATCCACATTTCTGTATTATCAAGAGTGTTATTTAGTCTTTAAGAGGTTGCTGTTTGTTTTTCTTTCCCTGATGGATTGTCCAGAGGCTGATTCTACCTCCAAAACTTCCTTGAACAACACTCAGCTAGGGTTTTCCCCACCCAGCAGGAGGAATGCTGTCTTGTGAAATTTCCTGAACAGCTTAAGTAGAAGAGAGAGTATGTAATTGGTATTTTTGAATGGGAGTTTGTGGAATTCTCAGATGAGACAATTTATGAAAATAAAATGTTGTAGCTCTTCTTACCCCTCACAAGGAACCTTGCCCTAGTTCCCTCCCCCGACTCCCTGCTCCCTGGAAAGTAAACATGATCTAAAGGCTGACCTTTTTCTAACACAGAACGTGGCTAAACACTCTAGCCAGTTCTTTGTCAACATTCCCCTTGTAACATTTTCGGGAAGGAGTTCACTTAAATCCTTACCAGTGTCCTCTAACATTATTATGTAGGAGTCGGTGGTGGCTACACCCCTATGCGTCAGCCAACACTCACATTGTCCAAATATTATTTTAGAATTTATAGTCTACCCTGTCTACTCATAATTTCAAGCAGAAATATTTCTGTGGAAAGAAGAGAAATTGAGTACATGTGGCAATCTTAGATTTTTTAGCCCTTGCTAATATTGGCCGAAGTTATATTTATACTTTATCAGAAAATAATTTTATTTCACCACAGTGGGAAAGCTGAGAACAAAAATATTTTTCTTCGTGACAGAGCCCGTTATTACAAAGCAACAAAACTGTACTATAGGGAATTATTAGAAAGCAGATGTGAATGCACACCCACATTTATCTCTTCTTTGTCTATAAGATTATCATTTTCTGTTCTGAGCTGTCAAATAGAAAATATTTTCATTAAAACAGAGTGAGTCTTGTAGGCATTTCTCTCCTAATAGGATCTGCTACCTTATTTATTTTATAATTTTGTTAATGAATGCATCTTTCTTAACCAGGAATCTTAGACAAATAAGTTGATTTAAAACCGAGATAAACAACATATGATAAGTGATTCTCTCCACGGGGAATTACTTTGCATTCCATCACAGATATTTCACTGATTCTTAGAGATTCAGACAGTTGCCAATACCATGTACAAGCAATTTCTATTCGTGTGGCCAGGGATGGAATATGTTTACATAAAATCCCACTATCTTTTAAATTTAATTTAAAGAATGAGAGATTAAGGGGAATATTCTGTTGAATTGTTTAGCAATACTGCTTTTGGTCCACGGAGTTCAACTCTTGAAACAATTTGAGTTCAGCTGACACAGATAACTATTGCAGCGTCCAATATTCTGAATAAGTTGTTTTAACTACTTTAGATTGCTGGAGTATCATGTAGGGCAATGTGGCATGTATTTAGTTAGGAAACAAATAATAATCCTACAATTATCAACTTGTTTGATAGTAGTAATCCACCAATTTCTGAGGCCTGACCAAAGGGTTACAGCAGAAATTTTAAGTGGTGTTTCTCATCTTACTAATGGCATAAAAACACTCATACTTCAGATTTTTGATCAGCTTCTATATTAGCCCAAAATAAGTGAAGAATGGAGCAATACTTTAAACATGTGATGAGCCATATTTATTGCAATATTCTTCATCTCAATAAAAATGGGGTACAGAAGACGATTCAGACATCACCTTATCACACTGAAAAACTAGTTATTTTCTCAACTAATCTCAGTTTTACAATTCTAAACCAATGTCATCACACTTTGCAAAGATAACTATGCAGTGGAGATGATTTCCAGGTTATGATTTGTAAAATCTCTTTTCTGGATTCCACTGCAATCTTCCAAAACAGGCATGTCCATTTCTGAGGTCAGCTCTCATCTCCTATTTAATGTCTCCACCTCCCCTGTCCCTAAAACAGCTCTGTTCCAGTCTTCTCCATATCAGTTGGACTTTCATCATCTGTTCACTTGTAACTTATCTCCCTTCTCCTGTCCTGAGATACAATTATCCAGGATACCTTTTTGAGCCACAGTTCCTGATAGGTATTGAGTGTCCTCTCATTCCTCTTTCTGGCTCTTTTGTCTTTAATTCTGAAAGAAAAAAAATCCTAAAATTCCACTTGTGTTCCTGTAATGTAACTCTGAAGGTAGAATGATGGAACTAGAGTTAGAAAGTAAAATGGCTTTTGCAGTAATTTGAGCAAAAGATAGTAAGATATTAGCATGTGAAATCAAAAGGGAATAGAGGCCAGTTCAGAAGAATAGGCAGATTTGGGTAGTTTGATTTGGGGATGGCCGGGAGAAGTATAATTTATTAATGACATCTAGGCAGAAGCTGCTACATCATAATCAGCCCAAAGCAATGTTGCGCTGTGTCTGCAGCATCAGATTCGCTTCAAATAACTGTCGGAATCGCTAGGAAAGTCCTCAGACTTTAAATCACAGTGGAAACAGCCAAGGCTTCTGAGCATGCTGACTCGTTATTCGTCAAGTTATTCAGAAGTCTCCACTAAAGCGGGTGTGTGGTCTTTCTATATTTGGAACAGGAGAAAGGCATTTCACTTTGACATCCTTGTAAGTCATCTTCTGAACTTTAGTCTAATGGCCTTCCAGTTTGTTTTATAAGATAAAGGTCTTTATTTTAAAAGACAGTTTTGAAATGAAGTACTAAAAGCTTTACATCTTATAAGTGACTTGCCAGTATTGATTACAGAACCAGATCTGTAGATTTTGGAAGACAATTCCTAACTTGCCAATGCCTAAATAATTACTTTCCAATAAATCTTCAAGCCTGTGCTTTCTTCCTTCGATCCTTTTATAATAAAGGAGAAAAATCAAATAATCTCTATTAAAAAATTCTTGAAAATGTTCTGCACCCATTTATGATGCAAACTGTCAGAAAATTAGGAATAAGAGAAGACATTTTGATAAAAGGCATTTGAGAAAAATTCACAAATCTTATACGTAAGCTTTCATCATACATAATGGGAAAAAGATTGAATGTTTTCCATCTAAATTCAGGAAGAAGGCAAGGATGTTCCACTTCACCATGCTCTGTCAAGAGTGAACTGAAAGTCCAAGGTGCAAAAAAGCAATTAAAACAAATAAAAGGCACGAATATGAAAAGCAGAAGTAAAACTCAATCTGCAGATGACATCATTATTTACATAGAAAATTCTAAATTATAGACAACAAAAGGACTAAATCTAAAAATGAATTTACCAAGGACAGAGGATAAAAAAATCAACATACAAAGTCAAATATATCTCTCTTTTCTAGCACCAAATGATTGGAGACAAAATGTGAAAAATTAATGTGGAATAATATTAAAAATAAAATATTTAATAATAAGTTTAACAAAAGACATAGAAAGCTCTAACTTAAAACTAAAAAGCATTGCTGAGAGAAGTTAAAAACCTACATAAATAGAAAACTATGCCATGTGTATGGATTAGAAGACAATATTACTAAGATGCCAAACCAATCTATATGTTTAATGTAATCTCAATCAAAATTCCAACTCATTTTTCTTTTCATTGACATGTCTATTCCAAAAGTGACATAGAAATGCTAAAAACCTAGAATAATTGAAACAATCTTTATGAACAAGGAGTGCAATTGAAGCTGACTTCTCATAGACCTACAGTAATCAAGACAGTCTGGCATCAAAATGTGAAGAGAAATAGAGCAATGGGACAGAATAGAGCCCACAAATAGATTCACACATAAAAGTCAATTGGTTTTCAACAAAAGTCCTAAGACAATTTAATAGGGAAAAGAATGCTGTTTCAACAAGTGATGCTGCAATAACTGAATACCTGCATGGAAAAAAAAGAACCTTGAACGCTACCACTAAACATAAAAAAACTATAAAGTTTTATACGAAAATGTAGGAGAAAATCTTCAAGAAGTTGGAGGTAGGCAGAGATTTCTTAGAGAGCACACAAAAAACTTTAAACATAAAAGAATAGAATGATAAATTGGATTCATTAAAATGTAAAATGTCTGTTTACTATTAAGAAAAGAAGTTATTCACAATACATATAGCCATAACAAAGGAATTGTCTCCAGAATATCTAACAAAACAATAATAAAAAAAGAAATCAACACCACCAAATGCACATTCCATGAAAGAAATAATTGGTAAGCTGGACTTCATTAAAATTAATCTTCTGTTTTATGAAAAACAATGTTTAAGCCACAGACAGGGAAAAAATACTTGCAACAGATACATCTGATAAGATTATTATCCAAAATATACAAAGAACTCTTAAAACTCAACAATAAGGAAACAATCCGATTAAAAAATGGATCAAAGACCCTAACAGACACCTCATCAAAGAAGACATACAGATGGCAAATGAGCATATGAAAGCATGCTCTGCATCATATGTCATCAGGGAAATACAAATTAAAATAACTATGATGAGGCCGGCCCAGCAGCCCAGCGGTTTAGTTGGCGCTTTGGCAGCCTGGGGTTCACGGGTTCGGATCCCAGGCACCGGCCGATGCACTGTTTGTCAGCCATGCTATGGCGGCGTCCCATATAAAGTAAAGGAAGATGGGCACGGATGTTAGCCCAGGGCCAGTCTTCCTCAGCAAAAAGAGGAGGATTGGCAACAGATGTTAGCTCAGGGCTGGTCTTCCTCATGAAAAAATAAATAAATAAATAAAATAAAATAACTACGAGATGCCATTACACACCTATTAGAAAGGCCAAAATCCAAAACACCCACAACACCAAATTCTGGCAAGGAAAGGGAACAGCAGGAACTCTGACACCTTGCTTATGGGAAGGCACAATGGTACAGTCACTTTGGAAGATAGTCCACTAGGTTCTTAAAAAACTAAACATACTCTTACGATTCAGCAATCACACTCTTTGGTATTTACCCAAAGAGTTGAAAACTTATGTCTACGCAAAAACCTATACATGGATGTTTATAGCAGCATCATTCATAATTGCCAAAACTTGGAAACAACCAAGATCTCCCTCACTAGGTGAATGGATAAATAAACTGGTATATCCAGACAATGAAATGCTATTCAACACTAAAAGGGAATGAGCTACCAAGCCATGAAAAGACATAGAGGCATCTTACATATATATTACTAAGTGAAAGAAGCCAATCGGAAAAGTCTACATACTATACAATTCCAACTATGTGACATTCTGGAAAAGGCAAAACTATGTAGATAGTAAAAAGATCAGGGGTTGGGGGTGGGGATGAACAGGTGGAGTACAGAGGACTTTTAAGACATTGAAAATACTCTGTATGATATTATAATAATGGATACACGTCATTATACATTTTTAAAACCCACAGAATGTACAAAACCAAGAGTAAACCATAAGGTAAATGATGGACTTTGGGTAAGTGTGACGTGTCAATGTAGATTCATCAACTGCAACAAGTGGACCACTCTGGGGAGTGATGCAGATCATGAGGGGGGCTGTGCACGTGTGTGGAGAGGGAATATATGGGAAACCTATGCACCTCCCTTTCAATTTTGCTGTAAACCTAAAACTTCTCCAAAAAAATGTAAGTATGGGCATTGACTAGAAAGAGTCATGAAGAAACTTTCTGAAAGATGGAAAATTTCTATATCTTCATTATCATTGAATTGTACGTTTAAGATTTATGCATTTATCTATATGTAACTTTATACTCAAATAAATTATTAAAATAAGAAAGTACACTAGAGGCAGAAAAATATTTCTAATCCTAATAAGTGACATTCAAGGGTCCTGAAGGGAGTTGCAGATATAATCTTATATACACTCTCTTTATCATTTAGGTTTTCTTTGTTTACTATAAGTGGTGAAGTTCATCTTTGGGGCAGAGCTTTGTGGTATGTAGACCAGTGAAAATATTTGAAACAGATATCATAAAAAGAGGATAAGTTAGGAAGGAGTCAAAAGGGAATCTCCAACGATCCCTCTCACATTTTGACCACTGGTCTTCTTTTGCACAAATGAGAAAACTCTTTTAGTTCAAACCGCAAACAGTCATAGGCAATTTGAGCCAATGGGGCTCTAGAATTCCTTCCGTCATCAGAGAAAACGGTGAACTCAGCTGCCTTCATCGAAGAATGTTGATTTTCACCTAGATAATGGAAACAGAATTTATGAGGGCACTCACTTTAGAATGATCTGTGGCACTGCACATCAATCCTGAAGAAGGAGAAATGGTGCCAAGAGATTGTTTTGAGCAAGTGTATATGCAGAGACAAAGATTAAACCAGAAGGAGAAAATAAAGAACTACCACAGAAAAAGAGAACTTGAGTCTAAGCCATTATTCTGGGAATTCTCGCGTTGATGTTGGACAAGTAGCTCCTACCGGGTTGAGCCTACCGCACATTGCACGTGAAAACCACGTGTTGAAGATTTCATAATGTCCATCAATCTAGGTCCCTGAAAAAGAACGCAGAAGAGGCCTTCCCGCTGACATTTTCATGGTTCCAGTGTTGTTATGTGGACGAGAAATACATTTGTAATGTGCCTGAGCCAGTATTCACTTTGGGTTTCTTTTTTACGCTGCTTATCAACCAAGAAAGAGGAAGTCACAATATGCAAAAAAAAGAAAAAGAAAAAGAAAAAAATTAAAGAAAGAAAAAGAAAAAAGTGAATATAAAGCAATCAAGAAAAGTTCAGAAAGAGAACTGTGTCAGCAAAGGAACTTGATTGGGATTCAAGAAGGAAGACAGAAGGTTCTGGGAGAGGGCCTCCTAGAACACAAAGTCAACATAATAAAAGGGATGAGTAAGGATTGAAAAATGTGAATGTATGATACAGGCGTATTTTAAATATAAAGAAAAAACAAAACTGTCTAAGAAACCATGAAATCATGGTTCAATTCAAAGCAAGCTAAAACTGTGGATGGGTTGGTCAGGGAAGTCTTCTCTAAGGAGAAGATACTTTACCTGAATATGACCTGAGTAACCACTGAGATTTCAAGAACGAGTATTTCAGGCATTAGTTACAGCAAATACAGCAAACACTAGTACAGAAGTAAGTGTATAAAATGTTTAAGGCCTGAGAGGATGGAAGACAGTCAATGTGAACTAGAGTGACATGAGATGACATCAAAAAGGTAGAAAAAAATAGATTATGAAGATCTTGCAGAGCATGGTAGAGAATTTGGTTTTTCTTTTATGTGCAGTGAGCTACCATTTGAAAGGTTTAAGCAGAGAGTTATATTATATTTTTTATATGAGAATTTCCAGTAACTGTTGATGAATCGAGTTATTCTGATATCATTATAATTCTTGCTGTCAGTCAGGCTCCAAATATTAGTTATCTTTGATGCTATTCTGCCCCATGTCTAGTGAATCACCATATCTTCCAAGCTAATTCTAAAAAAATCCCAAACTCTTCCCCTTTTCTCAATCCTTAACGTTTTTACTGGATGAGGGCCCCATCTTTTTCCTAGGTTATTATGTAAACCTTTCGTTTACACTAGGATCTTCTCTATCCAGTTTATTCTTTTAATGCAACATTCTCTCTTCGAAATCTCTCCCATTCTCAAAAAATATTTTCTTCTCATGGTCTATAGAAAGCCCAGAAACTGTAAATCTGAGCCCTGCATGGGTCATACTCCGCCATTAAGCCTGGGCTCTTTAAATGAAATGCCTCAATCCTGCTCAGGTCTCGGCCCAGGATTGTGGTCAGAGAGTTATACGTTTTTCTACTGTAAAGAATGGAAGCCAAAAGGTGAAATGGACCTCTGGACAGATCTCAGCTCAATAATAAAAAGATATTTTAAGGAAGTAGAACTATTGAATACTGGAAGAGATTATCTCCTGATATAAGAGAATTTAAGTACAATTGAGTGACACTGTGTATGGAATAATGAAAAAGATCATCTTGCTTTATGAGAGAGGTTGAATTAGATTAATTGGATTTTTTTCTAACTAAAAGTCTCTGAAACTTTTGATAAAACGTTAAAAAATCAAATTTCCTATTTTAGAGTTTAAGAAAATAATAAACTCTGCTCTTCAAAACACTTCCAATATGAAGTGTTTTCATTTTCAACACTCTCTTCTGGGATTATTTAATTCAAACAAAAGGAAAAGAAAGCATCAGAATTCACAAGAACGCTGTGATATGTGTGATAACGTATTATCTACAGGCTTTGAGCTCTTTGAAGATAAGCTGTTGAATAATGTCACTACATTATTATTATAGTTAGAATATAAATACAGGTTTAACATCTTGTCAAGATGATACAACTTTCAAAAGAGCACAATGTGAGAAATTCACATGTGCAATTTTAAAGGAGGCAAGCAAGATTCATAAGAGTAAATCAAACAAAAGATATTGTATTTTATCAATATGTAGCCTTTTCATGAAAGTGAATTATCCACAATTAGGTAAGCTAATTTAAAATGTAAGCTTATTTGCCCTTTCTTTTATGTGCGAGAGTGCTCTGAGTGTTTCTGATGGCCTTAATTGAACTGAATTGTATAACTGACTTATTTACATTCAGATCAATATTAGTATTTAAACTGGACATTTTTGTAACATTTATTGTAAAAATTGGTCATAACTTATAAATCCCTAATTATTTAGCGAATTAGATATCATCCTTAAAATAAAAACACAATAAAATTTTGGCAGTTTTGAGTTATTGTCTTTAAAGCAAAGTGATATTTTCCCGAAGCATAGTCGTCTCATGTAAGTCATTTGGTTTAATCCTGAAAAATAAACAATTGCTTAATTACCCAAGGCACAGAACACACACTACAACTTTAAAACATCAAAATGAGAAAAGTAATTAGTCTCTTGGGTATAATTAATCTGTCTACTAAGAATTGGGCCAAATTGTAGTTTAGTCCTTTCTACAATTCAGAAGCCAATTTTAATTATAAGAAAACATGCTTCTAGCTTGTGGACAAAGGTTCTAAAAATAAGTTAAATCTTTGTATTTACTGTGGATTTTAGAAAACACAGGATAAATGGAAAGGAAGGCTGTACTCAGGGATAGACACCAACTGCAAAACTTCAGAGTTGTTTCTACTTCTTTTACAAACTAGACACAGCTCAGGAGCCATAGAGGGCTTGATTAGCATTTCAGCAGGCAGGTATAGTTTATTTATACTGCCCTTTCATTTAAAAATATCAAGCACAGAGTTACTGAAAAGGAATATAGAGCAAAAGACAGAAAAATTAGGAATTTTCACAATAATCTTTAGAGTAAAGAGAATGTTATTAGCAGCAGAAATGGATCATTTCACCAAACATCTGCTTATCAAATAACTGTTTCACCAAATGATCAATTCAACAAAAGATTTGTTCATACCTTTACTTAATTTAGTAAAGCAGTATTTCTTTTAAGAATTTATACATTTCATACCAATTCATATTTTTAATACTTTTAAAAGGTCTCTGCAAAGTTTTCAATTTGTCTCCATAGCAGCTGTTTAAGAAATGTTCCATTTGTAAAATGCTAAGGGCCATAAGTAAGTTTCCTGTCAATATTTTTGGTATTCATCAAAACCTATTTTTTTCACTTGTAGGCGAAATTTAATCATGACTTTGTAGAAATTTCAATTTTTGCTAGGCTACTTTGAATCCTTTGCCATATAATTTCCTGTTTTGTGAGCCATGTATCATGATCAGGGTACTTTCTCCAATTTTTCAAATAACATCCATCTTAGTTTTTTATGTATACCATTCAGAAGTAAAAGTTTTCTGCACTTAGTTTATTTCTTATATATGAACTATTTTGAATTTTTTTAAGAATTCCTAAACAATGTTTTCCTTCACCATTTTGCATGTATGACTAGTGCATATAAAATTTGAGGTACAAATGATGTTGTCAATTAAGTCAATCTAGGAATCCTTTCTAGGAAAATCCTAAGGAATAAACATGGTAAAAATGGCAGGAGATGCATAATAAAACAAACATTACTGAGGCAGGCAGAAAAGATGTAAACACGTGCAGGTCATATTCCTTTCCTGACTGGGAAAATGAAATACAAAAATTACTTCTCCTCATGTTAATCAGGACACTTAATGTGAAAAGTACCATAATATCAAATCAAACTGGCGTTATGTATGAGGGTGTTTATAGCCTCATATAACTGGAAGTCCAGGAGAAAATTGAAATTCAAGGTTGATTTATCCTGTTGACTTAGGTCCAAAGTCTCGGTTTATTTTTCCATCTTTTTGTTCTGCCCTGTATGTTGTTAACTTTATTCTAAGGTTAGTTTTTTTCCAGATTGCAAGTATATAAAGGCTCCCTGAGCCAAAGGATTCCTTGTCCACATTGGGGGAGGGGGAAGGAGAGGTATGCCTTTCACAGACTTCAAACAAAAATCCTGAAATGCATTCTAATGGGTCAAACTTATGTGTGCAACTCAACTAACCACTGTGGTGAGGATAATGCCAGATGCTGGTTAACTTCACCCAATAAAGAGCTACCTTTGGAATCTGAACCCAATGGCATGGCTATTATCCAAGGATAATAATAGAAGTGATATTGGGAATGGAAACAAAATATCCCCTACACTCTCCCAATCGCTTATAGTTCAACGCACATCCATTGGAAAATGCAGTTGGATTGGGGAACTCGACAAACTTCTTCTCAAGTCCACCTAAAGAAAAATCCCTAAATTCAAATGCTTATAAGGTCCAAGTAGTTAACCTAAATAACAAAATCAAGGCAAATGAAAGGGCATTTACAATATGCAAAGATTAGGGTAAACCTATAATTTGTTTTCCTATCCAGGACACTTATAAGATTAAAAGGAGGCACCGTTAATTATTATTCCAGGAAAGAGTTATAACCCAGACTGTTCCAGAAAAACCAGGACATATATGTTATCATTCTCTTTCAAGAGGGCAGCCTCCTAGTTTCTGCCAATTGAAGAAATATAGAAAATAGTCTCATGTCGTTGGATCTTCTGATATTTCAAGGGAAATAAATAATCCAATTTTTATGTAAAATATCCTGATTTTAAAATATTGGTTTAATTTTAAAATATCTAGAAAAATATTTTTGTCTTCTATCCTCTATTCTAGGAAGTAAATGAATAAAAGTAGCTTTTTTATTCAAAGAAAAAGACCAAAAATCATTTTTTGGTATATTGCCAAATATTCAAACATAGACAAAAACTGCAATAACTAAAGCAATATGGTATTGATGTAAAAATTAGGTGATAAATCAACAGATTAGAATACACAAATCAGAAACCGAGCCAACAGTATGTAAGCACTTAGTACCTTCAGTATACGAAAGTCATTTCTCAAATACATTTCTTTCTCATCTCCATCTCTGAGCTGCACTTTTTATCTATTCCTGCTCCTCTTCAAGCTATTCTACATACTAAGCCTAGAGTTTTAAAAGTGGTAAATCTGAACTTATCATTCTTTCCTAAAGCATGTCAATAACTTCTCATTGTTTCAGAACAAACACAACATTTCATAATGCCCGTAACGAAATTTACAGCCTGGTCCTTACCCACTCTTACACTTCAACTTGCCCAAGCTCCAGCTCCCCACTCCTTGGAATTTGTTTTCCAAGTTGGTAAGTTTGAGATCCTTTATATACATATAAGTTGGAGAAATTGAATAAGTAGTATTACTACATGCAAGTCTCAAGTTCAAGAAAGATTGGTGACCAAGATGTATACATTTGAACCTCATCAGTGTTTTATGTGCTTAAATCAATGAGATGAAATGAGTTTACTTAAGAATATAGATATAGAGGAAAAGAAATCAAAGTCTGATCACTGGTGCATCCAGCATTTAGGGTCGGAAAAATGAGGAGAGGAGAATGGGATGAATTGATGAATTTTCCAGTGAAGCAGGGAGGAAACAAGGAGAAGGTGCCATTTCTAGGAAAGAAGTAAAAAAGGTAAGGATGCCCAGACAATATACGTGTCAAGAGAAAGATGCAAAGTTATAGAGATTATAAATGAAGAAGCAGAGATGTCGTGTTCACAGAGTATATTACTGTCTACGTAGGAAACCCAATGGAATCTAAAATTCTTATAATTTATTAGAGAATTTAGCAACTTTGGTAATTATACAAACAGTGTTTTTCTATCTGCTACAGCAAAATTAGAAAACATAATTTTTAAAACAATTCCATTTTCCATAGAAACTTCTTGTCTCTCAATCTCAATTCAACTGTATCTCTCTACTCAATCTCTCTCTCTCTCTCTTCGTATGTCTTTCTCTGTATGTATGTGTGCATAATGTGTATGGATGTCTCATAGGCATATCTCTAACAAAAGGTGAGCATGATCCTCAAGGAAAAAATTACAAAATTTTATTGAAATTATTACATACATAGAAATATATATCTATGTATAGGAAATTTTAATATCTTAAAGATAGCTTAAGATTTGCAACACCAGCTTTGTAAAAGTATTAAACAAATATAGTGTAAGAATAGATACAGATCACAGAGATGTGAATATGGAATTTTAATATATGACAGGAACGGCATTTCAGATCAGAAAAGGATAAAGTATTTAATAAATTGTACTGTGATAATTATCAATGGTGGGGTTGAGTCTTATTGGCTCTTACATGAAATGATACCAAAAATCAGTTCCATATGCATTAAGCACAAATATATAAAAAGAAACATTTTAGAACTCTTATTTTATTTTCTCACAATAGTTTAAAATATATTAAACAAACCTTTTAGCACATAAAAGATTACTAAATTTATGTGCATTCATGTTGTCACCAGCTACCTCCCCTGAGTTGCTTAAAGAATTAGGCTTAAAGAGTTGTTTGTTGCTTAGTTGCTTGAAAAAGAAAAGCTCCATCAGCAGTTAGTAGTTCCTCAAAGTGGTTGGGAGGTCCTTAAAACAACTTTCCATAACTAGCACTTCGTTTTGAAGTTATGCTTGCTTACGGAAACTAAGGCAGCACGTTGAGACAGAATGTTGTCAGATGGAAAAACTACAGAACTGGCCCAAACCAGAAAGATCCAAAATGGCCATGGGGTGCCATGTGCAAAAGGATACATGTGCCAAAGGTGCCTCACACAAGAAGGGAGATCTGTGCACGTCCCAAGATAAAGCTTCCTCTATACATATTCATTCCCTCTCCCAAACAGGAGGCACCCGCTCCCCATGCTTGGGGAGCCATAGCTTTGTGAAATTATTCCCTATGGTCTCCATTTTCTTTGCCGCGTGCCACAAATAAAATTTCTGCTTTGTGTGACAACTACTTCTGGTGTAGTTTGATTTAACTCGCCAAGAAGGGGACTCGCATTTGGTCCAGTGACAGTATTTAGACTACTATTCTTTAAAACATATAAGAAAAGATGGATCACAAACTAGTAAAAGATATAGAGAAGGCATATAAGCAATAAAGTGTTACCATACCAAATATATAAAGAAAGAGACAAAAAGCTTCATTGAGGTAAAATGACAAAAGATATAAATGGGTCATTCATAAATGAGGACAGGCTAGTGACCAATAGATATGTGAAAAGATATTGAACCTCACTACTGACACCTGAATGAGAGTCCATTTCACTCCCATTAGTTTGGTGGAAATTTAAAAGATTATCACTATGAGGTGTCATGAACTGTGTGGGCAATGAAAACCACCAACAAATGCTAGTAGGGATATAAATTATATAAAACCAATCTGGAGAATAATGTGGCCCTATCTTATATAGATAAAGCATATTTCCCCTAAGACTTAATAATTTTACTCTTAGATATAAACTTTAGAGAAACTCTTGTACAGATACACAAGGAAACATAAAGAAGAGTGTTATTAGAAGTTCTGCTAGCAAAAACAAAAAAAATGGAAGTAGCCTAAATGTCCATCGACACATGTATATCATACTATATTCATGCAATGGGATCTTGTACAGCAGATGAACCAAAGCTACATTTGTTGACATACATAAATCTCAGAAATATAAAGTTGAATTGTTAAGAAGGCAAATTGTAGAATAAACTCACATAAATTACAATGTCATCTATGTAACATATATTTTTAAGGCATGGAAATAAAAAAACAAATTGAGTTGTTGCTTTTGCAATTGGGAAAAAATATACGAGACATTGCAACTCTGTTTTAGATCTTATGCATAGGATGGGTACAGAGAACTTTTGCTATTATTCATACATTTAAATATGTTGAATATTTTATAGCAAATATTAAAAGAGACTTTAATCTAGATTAAAAAGTAAAATCTGATTCTCATTTCTGGTTTCACATGTAGGGAGCTGGTAAGTCATCACTTCATCCTCATATCAAGTAAAAAGCTGAACCTACTGAAAAATCAACGACTGTTCTTGAGTCCATAAGAGAAGGGAGGACACAGGGCAAACTGAGGCTCCCAACACTGGAGAGACAGACAAGAGAATACAGGGAGTCATGACTTACCAGAGCGAAAATCACAAAGAGAAACTACCACAGGAACCAGGACCAGGGTAGGAAAACCTGAACTGTAATTGATGAATTGCTGGAGGCTAGATGTGGACAATTCTGAGAGTTAAAAACACTTCCAGGGGGACTCCATCATAGGGAGACCCTCAAAATATTATGAGGTTTACTTCCAGGAGCTCGGCCAGATTCCCACAGTAAATATCAGAGAAAAGTCCACTCCTGCTTCTGGAATAGAACCATTCTGTGGTTCCAAAAGGAAACACCTTGAAATATACCAGAGCTTCTTAACAAGGCCTGCCCTCAGCAGAAACTAGGTAACAGGAGCCTAATGTGCTGAAGAACGGGCAATATTTAACTCCAGCTCACTCTAGAAATCCTGTCCCACATAAGGGGTTGAAAAAAACTGAAAAACACTTGGGAAGTTCAGTCCAGAGGCATAGGCTCACTAAAAGACTGAGACCTAATCATAAAGCTATAGAATGCCTCCCCTGCTGACACTTCACCACTACATTACTGAAGACCTACTTAAAGCAGTTCCTTTTACCTAGAACATCATATCCAGCTATCAGGAAAAAAATATAAGGCATATCAAAAAGAAAAAAAGTACTATTTGAAGAGAAAGGACAAGCATCAGAACCTGACATGACAGGGATGTTGGAGTTATCAGACCAGGAATTTAAAACAACTATGATTAATATGTTAAGAGTTCTAATGGATAAAGTAGACAGCATGCAAAAATAGACAGGCAATGTAAGCAGAGAGATAGAAATCCTGATTAAGAACCAAAGAGATAAAAAACACTAAAAGAAATGAATAATGCCTTTAATGGGCTTATTATAAACTGGACACCTCCGAGGAAAGAATCTCTGAGATAGAGGATATATCAAAAGAATCCTCAAAAAATTGAAAAGAATAAAGACTAAAAACAAACAACAACAACAAAAGAACAGAATGTCCAAGAACTATGGGACTACTGCAAAAGATGTAACACACACATAATGAGAATACCAGAAGGAGAAGAGAGAAAGGAAGAGAAGAGATATTTGAAATAATAATGACTGAGAATTTCCCATATTAATGTCAGACACCAAACCACACATCCTGGAAGCCAGAGGAGAAAAAGCACCTTACTTACAGAGGAACAAAGGTAAGAATTACATACAACTTCTCCTCAGAAATCATGCAAGCAAGAAGAGTGAAGTGATATATTTAAAGTGTTAAGGGGAAAAAAACCTGACAAAGATGGAATTCTGTACCCTGCAAAATTATCTTCCAAAAGTAAAGGAGAAATAAAGACTTTCTCACATTAACAAAAATTGAGGGAACTTTTTTTGCCAGTAGACCTACCTTGAAAGAAATGTTCAAAGAAGTTCCTTAGAGAGAAAGAAAACAATATAGGTCACAGACTTAGATCTATGTAAAGAAAGGAAGATCACTGAAGAAGGAATAAGCGAAGATAAAACAAAAACTTTGTTTCCTGTTCTTAATTGATCTAACAGATAAGTTTGTTCAAAATTATAGTATTAACAGGAATTCAAATATGTATACCTATGTATACCTTATGTACACATATATACTTGTTTATAAATTATATATAAGTGAAACTAATGACAGCAATGAAATAAGGATGGGAGAAAGGAATTAGGATTATTTTATTATCATAAAGTACTCATGCTACCCATGAAGAAGTATAGTGTTATTTGAAAGTGGACTTGGATGAGTTGTAAATATATACTGCAAACTCTAGGTAAACTACTAAAAGTAAAACAGAAGTATAACTGATACGCTAAGAAAGAAAATACAACCACATAAAATGTTCAGTTAAAACTATGAAAGGTTGAAAAAGAGTGGAAGATAAAACAGGAACAAAGATGGCCTGGCCCTGTGGCCGAGTGGTTCAAGTTCCACACGCTCAGCTTCAGTGGCCCGTGTTGACAGGTTTGGATCCTGGACGCAGACCTACTCCGCTCACCAATCGTGCTGTGGTGGTGTCCCACATCCAAAAAAACAGAGGAAGATTGGCACAGATATTGGCTCAGGGCTAATCTTCCTCAAGCATAAAAAGAGGAGGATTCACGAATCTTCCTCAGGAAAAAAAAAGAAACAGGAACAAAGAACAAGGGCAACAAAGAGAAAACAATAATGAATATGGTAGCTATTAATCCAACTATATCAATAATCGCTTTGAACATCCATAATCTAAATGTACCAACTAAAAGACAGAGATAGTCAAAATGATAGTCTTGGTTGTGGAGCAAAAACCAGGTCCCAGATATATATTGTCTACAAGAAACCCACTTTAAACACAAAGACACACAGATTACAAGGAAATAGAGAAAAAGATACCATACTAACACTAATCAAAAAATAGCAAGAATCGCTATATTAATTTCAGGCAGAGAAGACTTCAGTGCAAGGAAAGATATGAGGAATAAAGGACATTTCTTTATTACCTTATTATTCCATGATATTAAAGGGGTCAATTCTCCAAGAAGACATAACGGTCCTTAACATGTATGTACACACCTCACAACACAGCATCAAACTACTTGAAGCGAAAACCAATACAATTGCAAAGATAAATAGAGGAATCCACCATCACAGTTGGAGACATCAGCATACCTCTATCTGAAATGGACAGGACAGATTCAGCAGGCAGAAGATCAGTGAGGACATAGCTGAACTCAACAACACCAAGAATCAACAGGCTATAATTGACATCTATACGCTCCTTCATTTAACAACAGCAGAATACACATTCTTCCCAAGTTCACATGGAACATTCGCCAAAATAGACCACATTCTGGGCAATAAAACATGACTTAACAAATTCAAAAGTATAGAAATAGTACGATATCTGCTCTCAGACCACGATGGGATTAAATCAGTCAGAAATCAATAAAAGAAAGATAACTGGAAAATCCCCCAATAGATGGAGATTAAGCAACACACTTCTAAATAACACATGGCTGAAAGAAGAAATCTCAAAATTAATTTAAAAATATTTTGGACTAAATGAAAATAAAAACACAACATATTCAAATGTGTGGGATACAGTGAAAGAAGTATTTAGGGGGTAATTTAAAGCATTGAATGCATATTGTAGAAAAGAAGAAAGATCTAAAATCAATAATCTAAGTTTCCATCTTAGGAAAATAGAAAAAGAAGAATAAATTAAATCCAAAGTAAATAGATGAAAAAAATAATAAGAAGTAGAGCAGAAATCAATTAAATTGAAAGTAGGAAATAGAAAGAATCAATGAAACCAAAAACTGGTTCTTTGAAAAAAATCAGTGAAATTAATAAACCTCTAGCCAAGCTAACTAAGAAAAAGGGAGAGGACACAAATTACTAATATCAGAAATGAAAGAAGAAACATCACCACAAATCCTATGGAAATTAAAAGAATAATAAAGGAATACTATGAACAACTCTATGCCCACAGGATGAAATAGAACAGTTCCTTGAAAGACACAATTTGCAAAACTCACACAAGAAGAAATAGACCATCTAAATAGGGCTATATAAATTGAAGAAATTGAATTGATAATTAATAACCTTCCAGTATGGACAGCATCAGGCTCACATACATTTAAGGAAGAAATTTTACCAATTTTCTACAATCTCTTTCAGAGGATATCAACAGAGGGAATACTTCTTAAGTCATTCTGTGAGGCCAGCATTACCCTAAAAGCAAAACCAGACGAAGTTATTACAAGAAAACTATAGACCAGTATCTCTCATGTACATAGTTGCAAAAATTCTCAACAAAATATTAGCAAATTGAAACCAACAATGCATAAAAAAAATTATACTCCACAACCAAGTGAGTATTATTCCAGGTATGCAAGGATCGTTTAGCATTCAAAAATCAATTAACGGAGTCTATTTCATCAACAGACCTAAAAAGAACAATCTCATGATCATATCAATAGATGTTGCAAAAGGATTTGACAAAATCCAACATCCATGTATAATAAAAACTCCTAGCAACCTGGAAACGGAGGGGAACTTCCTCAACTTAATAAAGAACATCTACAAAATGAGCCACAGCTAACTGCATACTTAATGGTGAGTTTCCCAACTAAGTTTCTCAGCTAAGATCAGGTACAAGGCAAGGATGTCCCCCTCATCACTCTTTTAAAAATCATACTGGAAGCTCTAGCTTATGCAATAACACAAGAAAATGAAATAAAAAGTAAACAGATTAGGAAAGAAGAAACAAAACGACCTCTGTTCACAGACGACATGATCGCCTATGTAGAAAATGTGAAAGAAGCAACTAAGAAACCCTTTGAACTAATAGACAATAACAAGGTTGCAGGATACAAGGTTAATATACAAAAGTCAATCACTTTTTATATACTAACAATGAAAGTGCAATTTGAAATTAAAAACACAATACCATTCACATTATCACTCCTAAAATGAAATACTTACAAATCTAACAAAATATGTGCAAGAACTATACAAGGAATACCACAAAACTCTGATGAATGAAATATAAAAGAACTATATAAATGGAGAAATATTCTGTGTCTGTGGATATTAGACTCAATGCTGTTAAGATGTTGTTCTTTCCAGCTCGATCAATAAATTTAATGCACTCCCAATCAAAATTACAGCAAGTTATCTGTGGATATTGACAAACTGATTCTAAAGTTTATATGGAATGTCAAAAGACCCAAAATAGTCAACACAAGTTTGAAGGAGAACACCAAAGTTGGAGAACTGACAATAACTGACTTCAAGAATTACCATAAAGCTACAGTTATCAAGACAGTGTGGTATTGATGAAAAAACACACAACAGATGATCAGCATGGAATTGAGAGCCCAGAAATAGACTCATATGTATGTAATCCACTAACCATTAACAAAGGAGCAAAGGCAATACAATGGAACAAAGATAGTCTTTCAACAAATGGTTCTGGAAGAAATGGACATCCACATGCAAAAAAATAAATCCTTCACAAAAAGTAACTCAAAATGGATCACAGACCTAAATATTAAATGCAAAACTACAAAACTCCTAGAAGATAATGCAGAAGAAAACCTCAATGACCTCAGGTATGGCAATGACATTTTAGATACAACACCAAAGCCGTGATCCATGAAAGAAATAATTGATAAGCTAGACTTCATTAAAATTAAAAATTTCTGCTCTGCAAAGACAATGTCATCAGGATTAGAAGACAAGTTGCAGATAGGAAGAAAATATTTGCAAAAGACACACCTGATAGAGGACTGTTATTCAAAATATGCAAAGTCTTAAAGCCCAACATTAAGCAAGCAAGCAATCCAATTAAAACTGAATTAAAGATCATAACAGACACCTCATCAAAGATATACGGACAGCAAAGAAGCATATGAAAAAATGCTCCACATCACATTTCATCAGGGAAATGCACATTAAAACAACAGCGAGATACTACTACTTTCCTATTAAAGTAACCAAAAGCCAGGACACTGACAACACCAAATGCTGACGAGGATATGGAGCAACAAGAACTCCCATGCATTGCTGGTGGGGATGCAAAATGGTACAGCGACTTTGGAAGACAGTCCAGTATGTTCTTACAAAACTAAATATACCTTTATCATATGATCCAGCAATCATGCTCCTTGGTATTTACCCAAAGGAGCTGAAAACTTATGTCCACACAGAAACCTGCACACAGATGTTTACCACAGCATCATTCATAATTGCCAAAACATGGAAACAGCCAGGGTCCTCTTCAGTGGATGAATGGATAAATATACCGTGGCACATCCAGACAATGGAATATTATTCAGCACTAAAAGGAAATGAGCTACCAAGCCATGAAAACACACGGAAAAAACTTCAAAATATATTACTAAGTGAAAGAAGCCAATCTGAAAAGGCTGTATACTGTATGATTCCAACTATATGACATTCTGGAAAAGGCAAAACTATGGAAACAGTACAAAGATTAGCGTTTGCCAGCAACTAGGGAGAAAGGGATGAATAGGCAGAGCACAGAGGATTTTAGGGCAGTGAAAATACTCTGTATGATATCATAATGATGGAAATGTGTCATTATACATTTTTTCCAAAGCCATAGAAAGCACAACACTGAGTGAACCATATTATAAATGAGGGACTTTGGATGATAATGATGCATCGATGTAGGCTCATCAGCTGCAACAAAAGTCCCAGTCTGGTGGGGGATGTTGATGATGAGGGAGACTATGCATGCATAGGGCAGGGGGTATGTGGAAATCTCTGTTTCCTTTCAGTCAATTTTGCTGTAAACCTAAAACTGCAGTAAAAAATAAAAAATTACAAAGTCAATTTTAAAGTAAAATCTATAGTAAAAATCATCATAGACAAAAATAAAATTCAAACAAAAAACTAGAAAAATGCTGACAAGATAAAAACTGTCTAAATCATCATGGGTAATGCCTGACACAACAATAAAAGGTAATTGATAAATGAACCTTGAAGATGAGACTCCAGTTGAGCATGCCTGAGGTAGCAGACATGTCACCAAGACGGTGACTCAGATGGAAGGAACAAGGGGTACAAGACTAAAGACAGGGTAGCATGAGTATCTTGGTGGGAAATCATCCTTCGATCGAATCATAAGGACAGGGGGCAGCGAAAAGCCAGCAGAACAGAACTATTTCTATTTAGTGACAGAGCAGAATCAAAGGAGTGGGAACATGGAGGAACTTCTTGGGAGATAGATCTCTTGTTCCTTATACTTCCAAAATTGTGATCAAGTTTTGTAAGGCTGTTTCCACTGCCACATTGGAGAGTGGTAACAGGACAGAGAGTGTTAAGAAATTCTACCAGGAGCTGTCTTATGGAAATAACTTTTAGTGTGCTTTCCAAAACTTAAATGCATTCATTTGCAAGGTAGACTGTTTCATGGCCTTTCCTTTTCACATGTCTTTACATACTTCAGAGAAGAATCTGTCTGTGTGTGTGGAGGTGTTTTAATATTATTTCACATCCCAGCAATCTTACTCCTGGGTATTTATTGCAGCATAATGAAAAGTTATGTCCTCACAAAAGTCTGTACATTAATGTTCATGGTTACTTTGGGTTTCTTTAATCCATGAAGGGTTTTGGGTTTTTTTTGAGGGACATTTGATTTGTTTGTAAATATTGGCTATTACAAATAATCAACCATGAATGTCCATACTATGGAATACTAGTCAGCAGCTAAAGAAAGGAACTAGGATTTCCCAACTACTTGGATGGATCTCAAGGGCATTGTGCTGAGTGGGGAAAGCCAACTATAAAAGGTTACATACTACATAATTCCATTTATATAACCTTCTCAAAACAACAAAATTGTAGTGATGGAGCGAGGGATTAAGGATTTTTTCTCTGTGGTGATGGAATAGTTCCATGTCTTGATTTTGGTGGTGGATATGTGGATCTCTACATATAATAAAACTTTTATCATGTTGCATGCCAAAAAACAAAATAAAACCAAGCGCATGTAAAAACTGGTGACATTCAAATAAGGTCTGTAGTTTAGTTAAGAGTATTGTATCAGTGTCAGTTTCCTGGATTTGGTCATGTACTCTGGTCATATTAGATGTTATTACTGGGGAGAGCTGACTGGAGTGTACACAGGTAAGCTCTGCACTATTATTGTAACTTATTATGAGTCAAGCCATTTCAAAATAAAAGTTATGCAGAAAAGTTCACACTCTTCTGATTATTTGTTTCACCATGCGAAGGGGCCTACATAGTCCAGAAACCATTTTTTCCTTCTCAAGAAGCCTGAGCATCTTTTCACAAAAACACATTTAAGCACTATCTACACCAATAAATAGCGCTTAGTATAGTCATGAAGCAGTCTTCAGCAACATAAGGCTTTTCTGAATTGCCAGTAACAGGAAGTTATTATCAGCGTGACCTTGCCTCCCAAAGGACCTTGAACTCACACACACTCAAGGCAGTAGACACGCCTGCAGGCAGGCTAATGCGGTGAAGCAGGAGAACAGCAGCACGGAAGAAAGGGAGACGATGGAGCAGGAGCCTCGCTCAAACACATCGCTGGTTTAGTTCTCTTCTCCCATTATGGTGTAATTGGCCTGTTATAAATTTTAGAGGTTTTTAATAATGGTATATTTATGTAAACCAAGATGCATTTCTATCTGAGAAAGCCCTAATAAACTATATAAACTTGCTGCATGCACGGATTTGCATTCATTGAAAACTCTGACCCCCCCCCTTCATTAGCTGTTTTGTTGTCTTCAGACAAATCATGAAGAGAAAACACTTACTTAATTAGTATTCCACCTTAAGTGAATAGATTGAATAAGAAACCAATTAGTATTTAGATAATGGAAATTCTAATTAGCCACCAAGCACCCAACAGAAAATCTTCATTATTTTCCTTTCCGTAACTGAAGCGGGAGGTACAGAGCAGATCAGCGTCTCGGGAGCATCTGTGCTCACCCCTCTCCTGCCACTAATTTACGACTAAAGGCACAAACAAGTAACTTAATCAGGAGATTAAGGCTTTTGGCAAATATACCTGAGGCTGGTTCTGCTTCGGATGAGTGGGATGTCTTTGGGAACACTCTAATATACATTTATTTTGTGAAGATGGGGGGGAGAAGAAGCAAACACTAAAAGCATTCCACTAAACCTGAAAGTGTGCGTGTGTGTGCACGTGCACATGTGTGCACGCGTGCGTGGGTGTGTGTTCAACTGGGGCAGAATCAGCCTCAAGGGTAGAAATAAACACAACTATTCGTTAAACTTTGAACATTTTTAAAGTGAAGTTTAAAACACACAGGGTGGGAATTTCTAGTTAAATATGTGAGACATAGGAGCTTTTACTCCATCTGCCCTCCCCCCCCCCCCCAATTCTGGGCGATTTTGACCGATTTGCCCATCACGTTCCACAGAGAGCAGATCAATGCCACTCTGGTGAGCTTCCACTGGCAGCAGAAGCAAAAGGAGAATCCTCAAGCCCCACAGGCAGGTGACCCTAAATGTGGGAGCCCCATGCAAAATAAGGCTATTCTTATTCTACACATGAGATAAAGAACTCCTCTGAGAATGGATAGCAGCATTTAGGAAGCAGTATGATTATAAACTTCTAATCCCATCTCAGGTGCTTTAACCTCTTTGAGCATCAATTCTTTATCAATAAAAGGGGAATATCAGTGACATCTTGTGGAATTAGATGTGATGTGTCAGTTTTATGAGAAATAACATCCTGATCATTAGCAGCCATGATCCTTAAACAAGGCTGTAGCCATCCAATTCGCGGAATAATAGAAATTGCGTTATCTTGTGGGGTCCAACAAGTCAAAACAGTATGAGATATCCAAGTCTGGCTTAGTTTGGGAGTGTTCACAAGCACTTGATACGAGTCCACAGTCTACATTCCAGTATTTCTAATGGCTTTGCAATTCTACTTTCTCCTCCTATCACAACAACTGAAATCCTCTAAACAGAAATAAAGAGGTAGGAAGGAAAGTCTGAAGTCTTTTTCTTGGGAGGGTACATGCCATTCTCTGGCCCTGGTGATCACTGACTGCAGACTTCCAGGGGCTCTGTGTCCTAGGTGAAGTCTAGGTGGGAGTGTTATGTGCTCTTCACCTTTCTTCTATGCAGCTCTTGGATCACCATCACAAGTTCCAAAGAAAAATGCTTTCTGACTCTCCACCTATCAGTTGAATAGATGAGGATTCTTGTTGGAAAACAGAGCTTTGAGGCAGCAAGACTAAATGCAGGAAGAGAATAAGAGGAGAATCAAAAATGCTAGGCTCTGATTCCACTCAATTTCTGTTGAATATGAGCCAATGCATAGTATCAGATTCCTAATAATAACATGTAGAATATAATGTGATTGTCTTTGTGCCAGAGCCTAGGGATAGCAGTGCTCAATAAATACTATGTATTTTAGTCTGTGTGTGAATGTATCTATATAACCACACCCATACATGTGTATAAAATATCAGTAGAGTTGAAATTAAATTTTCAATGTAACTTTAGGATTAACTCTCAAGGATCACGAAGTTGTCAAATGTGGGTCTCACTATTATAGTCAAAGCTCTCCAGTTAGTACGGCATCATCCATATTATAATTTAACATCAAATTTCACAACCGCCCAGTTTTACCAGAAGGCAGGCAATCTAGGATTTCCTCTCCCATGTTCAAAAAACATTTGTGTCTAACATTATGTCACATAGAAAAGACTTCTGACATATGAAAAAATACTAAAATTTTATTTTTTTCTACATGTGACAAAATTTTAAGATTTATTTACCCATTCTTACTTTTCTTTGAGCACTTTTCAGATTCCTTGGGATCATATCCTAAATCACAGCCTCCTGTCCACAGAAAGTCTTCTCTTCTCAGTTCTTGGAGCTAAACACATTAGTGCTATTTTCATACTTTAAGAAAAATAACCTGTGGCATCACATTCAAATTTATGTAAAATTTTTACATATATCTTGTGGGCAAAAGAGGGCTATTAATATTTTTAAAAATTAAATTGTATCTTTAGAACATAATTTTAACATATATAATAACATATCTTTATCTATATAATTAGGAAAATGTAAAGATGGATTTTGAATTAAATTATTAAAAACATGCAAGTCTGCCAAAATTATATTAACTAAATTATGGATAATGCTAATATGTTTCATCCAGAAAACTATGTAGTTTCTTAAATGGGATTACCCAGAGGCAAAGTTTACTTACTCTGCTGAGGTTTGGTAGCTTAATTCTCAGCATGTTGTCCTATATGAGAAACTCTGAGAGACAAGCACATAAAACCTTTCTTCTTCTAAAATTACTGCGACCTGTCTCTTTCAAAATCACTCAATCCTCTCTTTTGTAAAAAAAGTTTTTCTGTTAATAAAGTAGAGTCAAATTTTAATTTAATTTCTCTAGAAACCAAAAGATAAGGCAAGAATTAAAATGTTAACACTTTACTTGGAAGTTGAAAACCCAAAGGTGCTAAGAGTGTGGTAAAAAGAGAAATGAGGGGAAGAAACTGATACAAAGCAACTGGATATGATGTATTACAGTGCAGACAATTGCTTTACAAAGTATCAAGAACAAGAAAAACTTCAGGTCCTTTAGCAGGTGCTTTCACTGGGCACAAAGGACACCTGTGGGTAGACTGAACAGAAGAACTCACCTCTGAGCGGCGCGTGGAAGGGAGAATCAGAATACTGTAGTATTTACCTCCAGGTGCTCAACCAAATTCCCACAGTAAATATTGGAGAAAAATCCCCTCAGGCTTCCAGCAGAGGGTGGAGAAAGGAATTATTTTGAAATACCCCAGAACCCCCTGTTCTTTACAAGGCCTGCCCTCAGGAGAAATTATAGACCTTCCTCGGCTTATGGTGGGGTTACGTCCGGATAAACCCATCATAAATTGAAAACATTCAAAGTCAAAAACGCATTTAATATGCCTGACCTACCAGACATCCTGGCTTAGCCTGGCCTACCTTAAATGTGCTCAGAACTCTTCCATTAGCCTACAGTGGGGCAAAATCATCTAACACAAAGCTTAATAAAGTATTGACTAGCTCATGTAATTTACTGAATACTGTACTGAAAGTGAAAAGCAGAATGGTGGTTTGGGTACGGAATGTTGTGAGTGTATCCGTCCTTTACCCTCTGACTGGGTGAATGACAGGGAGCTGTGGCTCACGGCCACCGCCCAGCAGCACAAGACAGGGTCGTGCTGCACATCACTAGTCTGGAAAAAGACCGAAATTCAAAAAAGTACAGTTTCCACTGAATGTATATCACTCTCCCACCATCGTAAAGTCAAAAAACCATAGGCAAAACATCATAAGTCGGGGACCCTCTGTGGTTAACAACAGCCTAACCCGCTGGAGGGTTATCAGAGCCTGACCCACCGGGAAGGGACACACCCACTCAAGTCCCCTCTCGCCCCCCCCACATGGGAGAAGGGAAGGCCCAGCTCCAGCCCACTCTGGTCGTCCTGTCCCACATAAGGGGTGGAAAAAAATTGAGAAACACTTGTGACAGTCACAGTCCGGAGGCACAGGCTTGCTAAAAGACTGAGACCTAATCGTAGGACTATATAAAACTTCCTCTGCCCCCACACCTTGCCACCACATGACTAAAGTCCCGTTTACAGCAGTTCCTTTTCCCTGGAATACTGTGTCTGCCTATCAGCAAAAATTACAAGGCATACTAAAAGTCAAAAAACACCATTTGAAGAGACAGAGCAAGCATCAGAACCAGACACGGCAGGGATGTTGGAATTATCAGACCAAGGATTTAAATCAACTACGATGAATGTGCTAAGGGCTCTAATGGGTCAAGCAGACAGCCTGCAAGAATGGGCAGGCAGTGTAAGCAGAGGGATGGACACGAGCAAGAACTGTGTGGACTTTGTCATTTAATGCGTTGTTTAAAACACACTGTATGCAGTAATGTTTTATTCTAAATAAACAAAATTAAAGTTTTGTGCTGTAGCCTGTGTCCAAAAAAGATTAAGTATCGGCACCTGATACTGGCTAACACTGACTGATATGAAAGATCCTTAATGGTGCTTATTTTTTTAATTTTTAATTTTGTTTTTTAATTTTGTGCTAAATATATATTAGTCTTTTGAAATTATTATTGTTATTATTTTGAATTTTATAATTTTCTAATACAATGGAAATAATATTTTAAATCAATTCATTGTAAAAAACATTCTATTATTTTGATTAACTACATTATTAGAAAACATTAGAAAATTAGGAATTTGGACTTTGAGGTCCTAACCAGAGTAACCACTGTTCATCGAAGAGAAGCTGACCATGATTGAAAACAAAATACTAGAGAGAATAAGTTCTGCAGTAAGCCTGTGGACAGAAATCAATAAAGTCTCATAGCTTTTTTAAAGGGTTAGGTGAATAAACACAGTCCTATAACATATCACTACAAACTATCAAGAGTTTTCTTGATAGAATTGGGGAAACTTCTGATACTAAAATGTTTATTCATTTAAATATCATTCTCAACTTTTAGTGATTTACTTCCAAATAAGAACACAATATCAATTAAAAAGAAAATGATGCGGAAGAATCATGTCCTTCACTTGCGATTATATTAGTAACATGAAAAATAAATTGGATTCTTATTTTTTTATAGGCAAGTGGATGTTTAATTGTGTATATCCTGGCCAAAATAACTCAATACTTTCCAATATGCCATTGTTTTATGATTATAGTCTGGTGATGTTGTCCTAAATAACTATTTCACTTGAAAACAATTGATGAAAAAATTATACAATTTTGTGAAATATAGTAATTTATAAAAATGGCTTTCATAATATAGCAGAATAGTTTCTTCCAGTGCAGAATGGAGCATTTGTTGAGGTAAATACTGTTCACCATTACTGCGTTCAGTCTGAGCAAATTGAAGAAATAAAATGTAACCCTGAATTCTTTCATACATATATATCATACACACATACATATCTTAGTGGAAATGCACGAGTACAAAACACTGTAGAAACTCTCAGTTCACCAATTTGACATTAATCACAGAAATTCCCACATAGGCAGTCCTTGATTTCCAGGGATGACAATATAAATGCTTAGACATTTATTACCACCTTATTAATTTGTGACACTCACAGCAGAACTAACGTGAATTTATGAATTTATTTTATTCTACTTTTGACAAGAATGCATAAAGCTTCCACTTTTTTTTCTCAGATGTTGTCTTAGTCTGTTTGGGCTGTTATAATAAAACAGCATAAACTGAGTGGCTTATAAACAACAGAAATTTCTTTCTCACAGTTCTGGAGGCTGGGAAGTCCAAGATCAAGGTGCTGACAGATTGGGTATCTGGTGAAAGTAAGCTCCCTCGTTCAAAGACTGTCATCTTTTTGCAGTAACCTGACATAGTGGAAGGGCAAAGGAGCTCTCTCAGAGCCTCTTTTATAAGGGCACTAATCCCATTCATGAGAGCAGAGCTTGTATAACCTAACCACCTCCCAAAGGCCCCACCTCAAGTACCATCACATTGGGTGTTAGGATTCAACATATGAATTTGGACGGGACAGAGAGGACACAGGCTTTCAGACCATAGCAGATGTATTTTCCTACAAAGTGCCCACTTTTACATGTTCCAGAGACCCACTCTCTGAGAGGTTTGGAAACCTTTCAACTTAACAAAATTGTACTGAAAAAAAAGACTTGGCCATTGGGGACGTACAATGGGCAAGGTGAAGTGCTCGCAAATGAGCTTGCAGAGAAAGCTACATCTCAGCCATGTCCTCTAGGAACTTTCACATCCCTGGGAAGAAAAGACAGATGAGCAATTCAAGCATTACAAGATCGTGAATGTTACAAAAGACATAAGCCTCGTACAGAACACTGAAGAAACCCCAGAAATATTCCTAACTTCATCCTTAGCTGAGGTGAAGAGTAAGATGTCTCAGAGCTGGTCCTTGTGCAAGGTCAGAAAGAAGGAGTAGATCTCTACGGGGAAATCTCCTTATCCTAGTCAGCTAAAATGGTGTATTCAGAGTGCGAGACAAAAGGAAACACAGCCTCGTCTAGGAGTTGCAGGTTTTTCAGTCGGAGAACAGTGAAAAACTGGGCTGGAAAGGTAGAAAGTGGTCAGCTCCCAGAGTCTCGATGCTAGCAGCAGTCGCACTGATTAGGAGACATTGCAGGAGAAGGATCACGTATGCATCTTAGATACACCACATCAGTGCCTATGGACGACACGTGAAAAAGGAGTATGAATGGAGGACATAGAGGATGCTCAAATGAAAGGAAAATAGGTAGCATGTGGCTCAAACTGCAGGAGGGAGAAGGAAGAAGAAATCAGGAAAAGAAGAAGAAAGGAAAAAAAGAATAGCCTTTTTTTTTCAGAACTAGAAAACAAATCTATGATTATAAGTTAAGTCCCATTTCTTGGTGTCTAGTAATCTGTCTCTAGAAAATAACTCTATGTTGTGAAAACATATGGAATGAAAATATTCTCTCACCAAAGGGCTATTTGAAAGCACAATACCTTTCTAGATATATAGATCCCGTACACTTGCTTTAAAATTAATTTCATTCCTGCTTTTGGAATGCATATTTTATTCAGTCATTTAAATCATTTAAAAATAACTAATATAAAAACAGTGGTATTTCACAAAAATTGCAATCCATTTCTCTACAGCAAGAGTCAGTGAAGTTTTTCTGTAAAGGGCCAGTTATTAAATATTTAGACTTTGCTGACCAAGAGGCAAAATCAAGGATATTATGTAAAACACATACAAAGAAAGAAAATTTCCACAAACATTTAATTTTAAAAAATCAAAACTTTAGTTATAGATCTAAAAATTTGAATTTCATATTATTTTCACTTTTCACTAAATATTATCCTTTTTATTTTTCTTCAATCATTTAAGAATACGAAAACCATTCTTAGCTCACAGCTGTACAAAAAGAGACGTGGGCTGGATTTGGTCCTCAGGCTGTAGCTTGCTCACCCTTGCCCTAAAAGCAAAATCAAGATCTCCCTTTGAGACAATCCACTATTCAGGAGAAATGGAGATTTTGATAGTGAAATGTAATAATAGAGAAAAGGATAGCAAATGCAAAGAATAGTTGCCACATACATTTTTAAGAGCAGGAATGAACTCTGCGGCATTTGAAAAAATGAAACTATAAATGTGATCAAGAAGGCAATTCAAAAAGGAAAGCAATCCTTATGTGAAAGCAGAAGAATAGCTTAATCCTTAATTCCATTACTGTTTTGAAAAATATATAGTGACAGAAAGTCCGCAAACCAGAATAAATTTCTCAAAGTATAATAAGATGTCACTGGCTCTTGTGAAAAAAAATGCCTGAGAAAAATCACCAAAGAAGCTCTTCTGAATTACATAAGTCTCATGATTTGTTGCATTGATTATGAATTTTGGACTGAAATTGTAAAGAAGAAAAATTCAAGTAATATACATTATGGTAAGGTGCTGTATCATGTAACATTCAATTTAATATCATTGGTTACTGTGTTGGTTTGCTTAAGCTGCTCACATACCACCTTAGTACTTTATAACAGAGTGCCATCAAGGTTATTATTTCTTTAAAATGAATGATATTTTATTTCATTTCTACAGTAGGTTGAGGTTTAAGCCTTTGGTTAATAAAATAATTATTTATTAGATCATTCTTTAATGTTAAAATTTAGATTTTATTATTTCCAATTACAAAATATAAAATTTCCAGACAAAAACTCAAAAATGTGAAGACTGCCTGAATTGGAGTTTGTCTATTCCATTCCCCTCCAAATACGAGAATTAAGATCAGTTCATTATTCACATTGAATGATCTCAAAAAGTATAACAGAGTTTCAGTGAAGCAAACATTAACTCAAATTAGTTTGCAATCAGTTCACTTCAAAAAGTTTTTTGTTTTGCTTCAAAATAAATATGCTCTAGATGTGATGTTTATCAGCTTTCTAAATTAATCCTTGCCATGCAGAGAAGCAGCTAGTGAACCAAGTCCATTAAATAATCACAGGAGGGGCATATTTGGCTTCACAACATAGGCAGGGATAAGATATCCAACAGCACACTCTACATGGGACCTTTCAAGGAATTTACCAAATGCCAGCTTCTCCCTTAAGCCCAGCTCTTGCTCAGTGGGCGCACACATACCATCTCCGAGCACGGCAATATCCCAGAGCTTACATCATATCTTTATAGCAGTGTTTTCCCCTAGTTTTTTCCAATCAGATGTCACACAAAATTAAAACCATTAAAGTACAAAGCTTTAAAAAATAAAAATTGAAAAACACCAGAATAAGTATGTCATCAATAAAAATGTTCACTGTCCTATGATTAATGAATAGCTACCATTAACTTAATACTTACCACATGCTAGCTGTGTGCTAGGCCCTTTACCTGGAAAATCTCCTTTAATCCTCATAACCATATCAAGTAGATATTACTACCTCAATTTTATACATGAAGAATTTGAGGAAAGGTTAAGCACTTTATTCAAGGTCATACAGCTGATATGTGATGGATGCTGAATTTGAATCCAGATATAAGTCACTCCAGAAGTCCCGGTTCTTGTCAAGTATGCTACAATATATTTGTCATGCAAAATCCCTCAAATCACTACATCATGAATATTATTCACCTGCCTTTTCAGAAAATTACCACATAACACAATGACAAAAAACACACCATGTCTTTGACTAGAAGGATGATGAAAATAATAAATAAATTTATATCTTTGTTCAGAAGTTGAATGCTGTAGAACTGAAGGCCTTTCTATGTTCCATTGAATTTTTACATCCAGAACTTTTGTTGGATTAGTGGACATTTGGTCCTGTCCAAAATGTCCATGAGCGTACTTGGTCCGTGCCAAATGGTGCTGGACAGGACCTTTTGGCGTGGACCCAATGTCTCCATGGACATTTTGGACAGGATCAAATATGGCCAGATATCGAGGACCTTTCGGCCTGGACCAAATGTCTGATGGGTGTTTTGGACAGGAGGAAGTGTCCTGCAAGGCTTTTGTTGACATCAAAACGCCATGTAGCAATTAAATCTGAAGAAAGAAGAAGAAAACAAATAATAAATATAAAAGCAAAAAATAATAAAATATGAAGCAAAGCTACAAAGGATAGGATCAACGTCAGAAACTTGTTCTTTTGAAAAATAATTAAGGGCTGCTGGTACCAGCCAAGATGTAGTAAGCTGACTACATTCTCTCTCTCCCACTGATTACAACTAAAATCTCCAGACAGAATTCAAAAAGCAACTACCTGAGGACTCTAAAAAGGAAATAAGAGACAGATGGAGAAGCAGAGTCAAAACCCCAACAAGGGTCTTTATGGGGGTGAATTTACTAGGTCTATTTTTTTTCCTACGTCCTAACGTTGACTCAAGGACAGGAGCTGTTAATCATTTAATTTTGTTTTACTTTTTCAAGTTATTTTGGCTATCTTTGCATTTCCATATGAGTTTTAGAATCAGCTTGTCAATTTTTATGAAAACATCTGATGAGATTTTTATTGGGATTGTGTTAAATCTATAGATCATTTGGGGGCAAATTTACGTGTTAACAAGAATGAATCTGCTAACCCATGAACAACCTTTCTAAACTCACTTATTAATTCTAGTAGCTTTTTTGGTAAATGTTGTCAGATTTTCTACATAGACAATCTTGTCATCTGTGAATAAAGACAGCTTTATTCCTTCCTTTCCTATCTGAATGCCTTGTATTTCCTCTTTGTTCTTGATTGCACCTGCGAGAACCACCAGTACAAGGCTGAAGAGAAGTAGTGAGAGCAGATAGCCCTCTCCTCTTCCTCATCTTAAGGGAAAAGTTTTCAGTCTTTTTATCAGAAATGTATTTGGGACTCAGTCAAATGGCTTTTTCTGTGTCTTCTATGATAATCATATTGTTTCACTTTGATTTTGATGGTTTTTATGATTAATTACATAGACAGTTTTCATATGCTTAACTAACCTTGTGTTCTAGGAAAACTCCTGCTTGGTCGTAATTATTGTCCTTTTTATATATTATTTGATTTGATTTGATATATATTGTTTTAAATTTCTGCATCTATGTTCCTAAGTGATATTGATCTGTACTTTTAATGCCTTTGTCTGCAAGAGTTTATGTAGAATTGGTATTATTGTGTCCTTAAATGTTCAGTAGAATTCACCATGGAATTCATCTCAGGCTGGAATTTTCTTTGTGGGAAGATTATTAACTACAATTTAATTCTTTAATGTATATAGACTATTTAGGTTGGTTATTTCTTCTCGAGACAACCAAGATAGATCGTTCCAAGACTTGTCTATTTCACTCAAGCTGTCGTATTTATTGCCATAAAATTATTCATTCTTTTATAACTATTTCAATATCCATAGAATCTGTAATGATAGCTCTCATTCCTGATAATTGTAATTTATGTCTTCTCTTTTTTTTGTTCCTGATTGGTCTAGCTAGAGGTTTATCAATTTTATTGATCTCAAGGGACCAGCTTGTATTTCTTTGATTTTCTCTTTCATTTTTCTGTTTTCTACTTCAGCAATTGCTACACTTACATTTATTCTTTTATTTCTTCATTTAATTTTAGTTTAATTAGTTTTTCTTTTCCATTTTCTTAAGTTAGAAGCTGAGACCTTGGTTTAACACATTTCTTATTTTCTAACATAGATGTCTAGCACTATACATTTCCCCTCCAAATGCTGCTTTAGTGGCATTCCAGAAATTTTGATAATGTTGTGCTTTCATTTTCATTCATTCAAAATAATTTCTAGTTTCCTTTTCGATTTCTTCTTTGACCCATAGGTTATTTTGAAGTATGTTTCTTAGTTTTCAAATAAAATATTTGATAATTTTCAAGTGATATTTCTTTTTGATTTCTAATTTAATTCTATCATGATCAGAGAACATACTTCACATAATTTAAATCTTTTTAAACTTGATTGAGACTTGTTTTACGGTCTCAAAAATGGTCTGTTTTGGTAAATAGTCCAGGTACACTTGAGAAGAATGTGTATATTGCTGTTGTTGGATAGTATTCTATAAATGCCCTTTAGGACAAGTTGGCTGATAATATTTTTCAAACATTTTATATACTTACTGATTATCTCTCAGTTTGTTCAATCAGTTATTGAGAGAATATTTTTCAAACATTTTATATACTTACTGATTATCTCTCAGTTTGTTCAATCAATTATTGAGAGAGAAATATTGAAATCCCCAACTATAACTTTTTATTTTTCACTTTTTTCTAGGCATTCTATCAGTCTTTGCTTCATGTATTTTGTAACTCTGCTTTTAGATGCATCTATGTTTAGGATTGTTATGTCCCATTGATGAATTAGCCCCTTATTGTTATGAAATAACCTTCTTTATAACTGGCTGTAGTTTTTACTCTGTAATCTACTTTGTCAGAGATTAATATTGCCATTCCAGATTTTATTAGATTGATCTGGGGATGATATATCTCTTCTCATCCTTTTACTTTTAACATATCTGGGTCTTTATATTTGAAGTGCACTTTTTGTAGAGAGTATATGATTAGGTCTCATTCTTTTATTCAGACTACTTCTGTCTTTTAATTGGAATGCTTGGACCATTTACATTTAATATGATTATTGATGTGGTTAGGTTTGGGTCAATCATATTACTATTTCTTTTTTATTTGTCCTATTTCATCTTTATCCCGTTTTTCTGCCTCCTGTTGGATTCAGTTTTTTAAAAATAATTCTATTGTATACCTTTGTTGGCTTATATGCTGTAATACTTTAGTAGTTGCTTTAGGATTTAGAGTATCCATCTTTATGTTATCACAGTCTGTCTTCAAGTGACATTATACTACTTCAGGTACAGTGTACGAACCTGACTACAGTACACTTCCAATTCTATCATTTGAACCTTGTGCTACTGTTGTAATACATTTTACTTATATGTGTGTCATAACCTCCACAATACAATGTTATTGTTTAAACAATTAATTATCTTTTAAAGAGATTTAAATAATAAGAAAAAATAAGTATAAATTTATCTATGTATAACTATTTCCAGATCTTCATTTCTTTGTCCATGTTTCTATCTGATGCCATTATTGTTTTGCTTGAGGTCTTCATTTAACATTTCTTGTAGTATGTGTCTGCTGGTAATTAATCCTTTCAGTTTTTGTGGGTCTGAAAAATTATTTCACCTTCATGTTGAAAAATATTTTACTGGGCTTAGGATTCAGGATTGACAGTTTTATCTTTAGCATTTTAAAGATTTTGTTCCAACATGTTTCGGCTTACCTCTACTAACCCTTTATGTTTGTTATTTTTTATTTAACAGAATTTTTTTTTTCTGTTTTTCTTTGGTTGCTTTTAAGATCTTATGTTTGGTGTTGCTTCAGCTTCTTAGATCTTTAAATTTATAGTTTTCATCAAATTTGAAAATTTTTTCAGTTACCATTTCTTCAAATATTTTTTGGTCTCCACTCTATCTCCTTTCATTCAGAAGTTCCAATTACACGTACACTAGGCTGCTTGAAGTTGTCCCACAACCCAGTAGTGATCTTTTCATTTTAAATTATCTGTGTTTCATCACTTCACTGATTTTTTTTTTTCTGCAATGTTTAATCTGCCCTTAATGCCACGAACTCTTTACAGTTTTTTGTACCTCAAACTTGTAGTTTCTTATCTCTGGTATCTAGTTAGTTCTTAACTTTTTAAACTTAACCTTTTGAACATATTGAATACAATTATAACTGTTTTAGTACCTATGTCTGCTAACTCTATCATCTAAGTCAGTTCTGCGTCAATTTCAATTGGATGATTTTTCTCCTCATTGTGGAATGTATTTTCATGCTTCCTTGCAAGTCTGGTGATCTTGAATGGATGTCAAACATTGTGAACTTTACCTTGTTGAGTGTTAGATACTTTTGTATTCCATAAATATTCTGGGGCTTTATTCTGTGATATAGTTATATTACTCAGTTGCCTTTCAGGATTTGTTTTCAAGATTTGGTAGATGAGACCAGATAAAATTTTTCTGGGTCTAATTATTCCCCACTGCTGAGACAACCTCGTTCTGAATATTATACCCCATGCTCTGTGAATTATGAGGTTCTCCAGTCTGCCTGGTGGGAGTTGTCACTATTCCTAGTCTTGTGTGTTCACATGATTGAAAGCCCTTCAGGGGATGAGAAAATGTGATTATTAAAGGCATCCAAATTGGAAAGGAAGAAGTAAAATTATCTTATTCATTGGTGATATGATCTTATATGTAGAAAACCCTAAAGATTCCACCAAAAAAACACCCTCTGTTAGAATCCATATACAAATTCAGCAAAGTAGTAGGATACAAAATCAACACATAAAAATTAGGTACATTTTTATACACTAAAAATGAATAATCTGAAACAGAAATTAAGAAAACAATTCCATTTACAATAGCATCAAAAAGAATCCTTTCTAGTTTGGATGCCTTTTATTTCTTTTCCTAGACTAATTGGTTTGGTTAGGATTTCCAATACCATGTTGAACAGAAGTGGCAAAAGCAGTCATCTTACCTTGTTCATGATCTTAAGAGGAAAAGCTTTCAGTCTTTCACCGTTGAGTATGATGTTTGCTTTATATGATTTTTATTATGTTCAGGCAAGTTCCTGATATTCCTAGTTTGTTGAGTGTTTTTGTCATGAAAAGTTGTTGAATTTTGTCAAATGCTTTTTCTGCATCAATTGAGATGATCATAGTGGTTTTCCCTTCATTCTGTTAATGTGGTGTATTTATTGATCAGTTTTCATATGTTCAACCATCCTGGCATTCCAGGGAAAAATTCCCACTTGGTTATGATGTATAATCCTTTCAATATACTGTTGAATTTGGTTTGCTAGTATATTGTGGAGGATTTTTGCATCAATGTTCATGAAGAATATTGATCTGTTGTTTTCTTTCCTTGTAGTGTCTTGTCTGACTTTGGTATCTGGGTAAAGCTGGCCTGATAGAATGAGTTGAAAAATGTTCGCTCCTCTTGGTTTTTTGGAAAAGTTTGAGAATGATTGGTACTAGTTCTTCTTTAAATATGTAGTAGAATTCACCACTAAAACCATCAGGTCTAGGACTTCTATTTCTGAGAGATTTTTGATTCCTGATTCAGTCTTCCTACTATTATAGGTCTATTCAGATTTTCTGTTTCTTTGTGATTAGTCTTGATAGGTTTTATGTTTCTAGGAATTTGCCCATTTCATCTAGGTTATCCAATTTTTTTGGAATACAATTGTTCATAGTACTCTTTTATAATCCATTTTATCTCTGTAGAATCAGTAGTCATGTTTCCACTTTCATTTCTGATTTTAGTAATTGGAGCCTTCTCTTTTTTATTAGTTGATCAAGATAAAGATTTGTCATTTTGTTGATTTTTTTTAAGAATTAACTTTTAGTTTCATTGATTTTTCAAGTTATTTTTCTAGTCTCTATTGCATTTATCTCTGCTGAAATTTTTATTATTTCTGTCCTTTTGCTAGATTTGGGTTTAGCTTGTTCTTATTTTCTTAGTTCCTTAAGCTGCCCACTGAGGTTGTTGATTTGAGATCTTTCTTATTTTTTAATATATGCATTTCTAGCTAGCAATTTCCCCAGTAGCACTGCTTCTGCTGCATCCCATAAGTTTTGGTATATTTTGCTTTCATTTCCATCCATTTCCAAGTATTCTCTAATTTCCTATGTGATTTCTTCTTTGATCCATTGGTTGCTTAAGAGTGTATTGTTTAATTTTCACAAATTTGTGTATTTTCTAGTTTTCCTCATGTTATTGATGTCTAACTTCATCCTGTTGTGGTTGAAGATACTTTGTATAATGTATATCTTTTTCAATCTATTGAGACTTGATTTGTGACCTAAGAAGTGGCTAATCCTAGAGAATTGCTTGTGTACTTTAGAAGAATGTTCATTCTGTTGTTTGGTACGGTGTCCTGTATATGTGCATTAAATCCAGCTGGTATATTGTATTATTCAAGTCCTCTGTTTCCTTGGTTATCTTCTGTCTGATTGTTCTATCCATTATTAAGAGTGAGGTATTGAAGTTTCCAACTATTATTATAGAAGTGTCTATTTCTCCCTTCAATTCTGCCCATTTTTGCTTCATATATTTTGATGGTCTTTTATTAGGAGCATAAAATTTTATCATTGTTATATAGTCTTGCTATATCAAAACTTTTATTAATATATAATGTCCTTATTAGTCTCTTGTAAACACTTTCCATTTTAAATCTATATTGTCTGATATTGGTATAGCCACCTCTGCTCTCTTTTGATTACTAATTGCATGGAATATGTTTTTCCAACCTTTCAATCTATTTGTGGCTTTGAATCTAAAATGAGTCTCTAGCAGACAACACACAGGTGAATCATGTTTTTTATCCATTCTGCTAATCTCTGTCTTTTTATTGGGGAGTTTAATCCATTTACATTTAAAGTAATTACTGATAAGGCAAGTCTAAATTCTGTCATTTTGATATTATTTTCTATATGCCTTATGGCTTTTTTGTCTGTCATTTCCTACAATACTGTCTCTTGTGTTTAGTTGATATTTGCAGTGAAATATTTTAATTCCCTTCTCATTTCCTTTTGTTGTATTCAATAAGTATTTTCTGTGTGGTTTCCATGGATATTACATTTAATATCCTAAAATTACAGCACTCTAATTTTAATTTATACCAGTTTAACTTCAATAACATACAAAAACTGCTCATTTACAGCTCTGTCCCCACCCCTTTCAATTATTGATGTAAAAAAATTACACTTTTGTACATTATGTGTCCAAAAACAAACTTCTAATTGTTTTTAATGCATTAGCCTCTTAAATTATGTAGAAACAAAAATGTGGAGCGAGGATAATACTAGTTTTTACAGTAATATTGTTTGTTTTCCAAAATGTATTAGTGTCTTAAATCATGTAGAAAAAAAAAAAAGTGGAGTACTGAGATCTTATTTATTCATATGGCTTTGGCTTACTGTCTAATGTCTTTTTATATCAACCTGAAAAGCTGTCTTTAGGATTTCTTAAAGAGCAGGTCTAATGGTAATGAACTTCCTCAGCTTTTGTTTATCTCAGAATATCTTAGTTTCTCCTCCTTTTTCAGAACTATATCAAGTTTTGCCAGATATAGGATTCTTAGTTGATAGTTATTTTTTTCTCTTAGAGCACTTTGAATATATCAGCCTCTTGCCTTCTGGCCTCCAAACTTTCTGATGAGAAATCTGCTAATTTCTCATCAAGGATGGCTCATATGTGATGAATCGCTTCTCTCTTGCTGCTTTCTAGATTCTCTCTGCTTCGTCTTTTAACAGTTTGATTATAATATGTCTCAATGTGAGTCTCTTTGAGTTCATCGTACTTGGAGTCTGTCGAGCTTTTTAGATGCTTATGTTCATGTTGTTCATCAAATTTGGGAAGTTTTTGGCCATTATTTCTTCAAATAACTCCTCTGCCCCTTTCTCTTTCTCTGCCCTTCCTGGGACTCCCACAATGCATGCGTTGTTCATTGAGGGTGTCCCATAAGTCCCTTGGACTCTTTTCACTTTTCTTCAATCATTTTTCTTCATGTTACTCAGACTCAATAATTTCAATTGTCCTATCTTCAGATTTGTTGATTCTTTCTTTTATCTGTTCAAATCTGTCTCTGATTCCTTCTAGTAAAACTTTCATTTCAGTTATTGTAATTTTCAGCTTTATAATATATTTTTGGTTTCTTTTTAGGTTTTTCTATCTCTTTATTAATATTTCAGTTTTGTTCATACACCATTTTCTTGACTTTCTCTCATCTTCCTTTAGTTCTTTGATCATCTTTAAAACAGTTGTTTTAAATCTTTGTCTAGTGGGTCAGCCATCTGGTCTTTCTCAAGGACAGCTTCTGTTGGTTTACTTTTTTCCTTTCAGTGAGCCATAATTTTCTGTTTCTTTGCATGCCTTCTGGTTTTTTGTTGAAAACGGGACATCTGAATCTAATAATGTGGTAACTCAGGAAATCAGTTTTTGCTCCTTCCCCAGAGTTTGCTGTTTTTTGTTTTTGTATTTTTCTTTGTTTTTTTTTTGTTTGTTTGTTTGTTTGTTTTATTTTTATTGATGTAGGCCACCTTCATGCTGAGCATCAGCCTGAGGTGTAAACTTAGGGTCTTCACAGGTCTTTTCTGAGCCTGCGCCTTTCCCCAGGCATGCACAGTGACTTTCTATTTTCCCCTGTATAAGCAGTTGCTTTTGAATGTTCTAGTCTTTAATGTCTGTCTCCCAAAAGGGAAAAAAGAAAAAAAAATAAATGAGGGGGTAAGGGCACGAGCCCTTTAAATCCCCTAGAAGTCACTTCGGTTAGAAAAGAAGGGGCTCACAACAATGCGGGTGTCCAACAATGGCTGCCCGCCTCTCTGTCTGCACCTCCCTAATCGAAAGCAGGATTCAACAATCAGAACACAAGTCCTCAATATTTGGAGGACAGGGTCCTTAGTGCTCACTATGGCTCCAGCAAACGGTGTGCAACCTGCTTTTGGAACACGTGCACGGCTGCCACAGGGCTGGGATGTTGCATGGGTAGCTGCTGCTGAACTAAGAGCTGATATTGACTGAAAACAACTACAATTTATTGTTCAAGCCTTCCCCTGGAAGTTGCAAACCTTTAGTTGATTCCAGAGTTCCAAAATAGTTAGATCAGAAGATTCTGCTGTGCAATTGTTGTCTAGGTGAGAAGATGGATTCTTGGTGCTTCCTACTCTTCCATATTTCTAGAATTCCCCTCCTCAAACAAATATCTTTGAACATACACTATATTCTAGGCACTAGGAATTCCTGCCCTAGAGGAACAGTCCAGTGAGGACAGAAAAAAAACAATAAAATAACAAATTAATTATAGAGTATGTGACAATGAGATGCATATTTATGGGGGGGAGATATAGGAGGGTGAGAAGGATTGGGAATGTGTTTGGAAGAGTGTGATTTTTAATGGAGTGCTCAATATAGGTTTCATTGAGAAGGTGATATTTGAACAGACTTGAAGAAGGTAATCAATGCCGAAGTAAGTTAGGGCATCAGAGCACACAGAGCCACAGCAGCAACTTATTCCATGTGGACTCATTTGGGGAATGGTTTCCTGTAGAGAAGAAAGGAAAGAAAGAAGGATTTTTTTTTAATTATTACTCTTATTGCCAACTATTTTAATGTCTCTTTCTTCAGGGCTCCTATTTCAGAACCAGTAGATTTGCATAGAATGATTTTAAATAACTCTTTATTACGTATTTTGAGGTCTTATAACCTGGATTTTTGTCCCAAATTTTGACTATTTCTTAAATTTTACTACAATTAAATTAAAAATAGAACAAAATTTTGCTCATTGTTTTGTTTTTTAAAACAATGTGCTTATCCAAGGAAGAAAACAAATTACAAAGCTTATATTTTCACTACATGATATATACTCTTCTAATATAAACAGTTATTCCACAATTTTTTCATTACATCTGTTTCCCTGAACATCACACATGTGCTAAAAAGCTAGAAAAAACTGAGACTCTCTTAATAATATTTGAATAAAAAATAAGGAGCCACAGCAATAACAAAACTTTCTCTCATTATAATATTCATGAAAAATGATTTTTTTCTTTATTCATTCAGACTGAAAAAGAACCAGAATTGTTACCAGTTGGCAGAAATGAAAGAAAATCTTCAGTTAATAATGAGAGACACCAAGTCCAACAAATGTGTAGATATTTCAGTGCTTTTGGGATACAGAAAATGCATATAAGAGTACCTACTTTTGGTAATATGACTACAATATGCATTACTGCCAAATATGAGCATAAAGTAATAGAAAACATGAAAAATATTGAAAACATTAATGATTCATTAAGGCATTGTAAATAGGAAGTAAATATCGCGGCACGTGACTTAAATATCCCTATTGTAAAGATATTTCAAAGTAGTGAAAATTGGACATGAGAATAAAGTTTGATTAGAATTAACAGATGTGACCCAAAGGACACTTTTTTAGTTGCTTGCATAAACAATTCAGGTTAATATAAAGTATTCAAAGGGTAATTAAATTTTCAAGTCTAGAGAAATCAATTATTTTCAAATTGGATTTTTACACATTTTCTGATGTTTATTTTGATCATGTTTCTTCAGGCTTATTTTGTATGTCTTGTATTATGTTTTCTAAATGATGTATTTGTTAGTGCATGAATTTCATTAGTATTGAAACAGTTTAATTTGTATAATATTAATATGGCAATATTATACTTATTAATTCTACATATGGTAGGATTTTAAAGCATAAATTTAAAAGGTTATATGAAAGCATAAATCTAAAATTTCAAGTATACTAAGGTAAAATAAATATAGATAAAGTAACTTTGTATATTGGACTGGGCCATATTTTCATTAGGTAATACATTGTCATGACATTAAATCCTAGAGAAAAGAAAGAAACATTAAATGACAAACTAATCAATTAACACAGCATAAATCTGGCTCTCAATCTTGCTTATTATAAGTAGATTATTATAGGTCATTTGATGATAAGTAATCATCTTTCAATTTCTTGATAAAAATAATATACTTAGTAAATGGATGTTTTCTTTCTCTACACATTCTTTAATGTAAGAAATAAGTGAGAAACACAAGAATATCTTTTCAAATGTGAATAGATGAATAACTTTGGAATTAAAATAGGGACTTGTATTACTTCTCTCAGAAAGACTGAGATCACATGATTGAAAGTCCTTCAGGGGATGAGAAAATGTGATTATTAAGGGGTTATATCACTATTGCACAGTAGGAACAAGATAATCTAGCCAAAATGCAAGACTCTCAAAGGTGAGAGAGTTTTTAAATGAGTGTTGAATGGTAAGGGACGCTCTTAATGGGAATTCTAGGCCACAGGATTATGGAGTGTGGAAAACCAGGCAATCTCATAGAGATGGCTACAGTGAAAAGCCAAGTTTAATGGAAGATAAAAGTGTTCAGAAAGCATTTCATCAATAAATTGATGATGCAAGGATATCTATTTACCAGGAAATTGGATTCCACAGACCAAGAAAAAGTGAGTTGGGAAACTGTTTTACTTGGTGTCTGTTAATATTTTTGAATTAATGAGGAAATAAACATACCAATAAATATTATCTCCTTTAATTCTTAAACATTATTCTGAAGAAAGTTCTATGACATCATCCCAATTTCAAAGATGATAAAACTGGGCTTGGAGATGTTATTAACTAACCCACCCAAGTTTGCATAACTAGTATATGCAAGACCCAAAACTCATACCTAAGCAATGTGGCTTCAAAGTGGGTCCCCTAATGTCTGTGCTGTGCTGCTCCAGAACGGAGGTGTGGGATAACAAGTACACCTTGGGCTTTTTCTGAACACTTTATTTCTACAAATGTAACCTAAGATCCCATGAGCACTGTTGGCAACACCACCACGCCGTTAACACAAATGGAAGATACAATAAACCAATCACTCCCAAATCTTTTCTTTCCCATATGCCACTCAGTTACATTTTTTTCAATTTGTATTTCTTAAGCTGTAAACATAGGATTTTACATTTGTCCCTCTTAGAGTTCATTTTATTAGATCTAAGACATCATTCCAGATCATCTTGAAAATTATTTTGTAATCAAATGCGTAGATGTCTTTCCCAGGCAAATTTTAAAGTAAAATGTAACTAAACCTAGCAGAATGTGAGATGCAGATTGTACAAACTAAAGAATATAATATCATTTAAAGAGGTATTATGAAAGACAATCACACCATAACTAGTGAGATCAAAAGGAAGGAATTATCAACTAAGTGAGGCTCTTTCTTAATTAATCCAATAGTTACACATGTATCTTCTGGGTCACATATTCTATGGAGGAGGAAGACTCCATCCTAGAGGATAAATGCCAAGAAGAGGGCCACAGGTTGTATGTGGGTCTGTATCTGAGGATATCAAATGGGAAGTAAGTCATGATGGAGAAATGGCTATTTCCTTCAAACCAAACATGGTCAAGGGTCTTTCTATGCCAATGGTTTGTGGTAATATTAAAATTAAAGGAGGAAGTATACATGTAGAGTCATGTGCTATATAAAAGTAAAACATTTTTATTGTTTTAAGGCGTAGCTGCTCTAATTATCAAAAGGATTTAACTGAAGATGAGGTAAAGGAGCTTCCATAATGTCTTAACTTGTTAGGTTATTAGAATGTCCACTTTGGGCAGAAAATGAATCATCTCTTCCAGTGTTGAACAACGTAATTTTTATGAACAGTGGTAAATTAAACAGATTTTTATGTTATAAAAGTCACTAGACTCTTCATGCCCTTACTAATCCACTTGTGGCTTTTTTTGCCCTTATGGCATCACTAAATAAATAAATGAATAAATGTATATAAATAAATGATCCTAATTCTGCATATAGTTTTCTTAGTTCCTTTGACAAATATTTATTCTTCAAGACCTGCTATAAGTCCAACCCATCCGTGTATGGGATACGTGGGTAATTTAGAAAACAATTGGATGCTTTGTAATGGATTATTTACAACTGTCCACAAGCCTGTTACTGAATGTATTTCTGAAACCTCCCCTAGCTAATTAGAGCATTCCGTCAAACCCAAAAAGGGCACTAAGCCTGCTATTCACAACAGAATTAAGGTATGCACTGTTGCTATATAATTCAAGCAAAAAGTCTTGGAATATATTTGTCCAATCAGAAAACATGAGAAAATTATTTTGACTCTCTTCCCCCAGAAACAGGCAAATTTGAAAGAGAAATGTAGTTATCTTTTACGCCATATTGATTGTTTTTTGGCTTTCACTGACTCAAACAGAGTAGATCAATGTGGGATTTTACACTTTGCTAGAAACAGCTTCAGCAAAACATGTTATTATTAGCTTCATTTGCAATTATAATTTCAAAGCCATACTTTGCCAGAGCAGCAAGAGAGGCCAAGGAAAATAGAAACCATAAATGAGAGACAGCTTGGTCACGGATTCAGGCGCCAGCAATTTATTCAGTTCACTGGATTCAGGTTGCCTTTTCCTGTTCTTGTAAATAATTCCATTTTCCTCACACACCCTTTATGAATGAACTAAGTGATTATTTTAAAGGAATTTTAAATTTGAGAAATTCCTTTTTTTTAACAACTAATATACACGTCCTGGGATATTCATCAATGTTGAAAAAGATTTTTCTCATTTGTATTCCAATTCCTTCTATAAAAATGCACTCACTCTTGTTACCCCCCATTATAATACTGAGAAGTCCCCTAATTTCTTTCTGCCTAGTGACTGCTGGTCAGAATGAATTTAGTCAAACTAACACCTCAATCAAACGCTTTGCACTCAAGGACACAGAGCCTTTACCCCACAGCAGTGTTTCTTACTCCAGCTTAATTCAGGATCTGGGGTTTGTTATTATTTGTGATACATAGAAATACAGGTAAATTCTCAAAATTTTATTTTTGCTCTGCAAGTACAAAAGATACATGTAACATAGTTAAAGTACGTGTATTTTGTCTCAGTGAGGTAATAAGAGACATTCCTCAAAGAATTTACTTTGGATTTTTTTTCCTTCTAATGAATATTGGGTATTCACTCATTGCCACATTGCCCTTGTTGTGAGAGAGAGAATGATTACAACGTGCCTACTACAAAAAATGGTGGCAGTAACAGCTTTAGTAACAGCGATGGTGGTGGTAGCAGCTTTTTTCTTGTCGTAGTTGTGCTGTTGTTGGTACATTTTTTGAACATGTATCCAAGATTTTATTTAACTTATCGATTAACGAAGAAACCAGTAAGAGATTACAACTGGTTCCTGTACCTACTTTTTTAATGGACTATCTGCCTCAGTTTCTCACTACCTTTCCATTTCCCCAGCTGGATTTGGAGCCTTGGTTGATTCTCAGTCTATTTATGAATCTCTCTAACCTTTCACAGTACGTTCTCTTTGTGAAAAAACTGTGTTCCCCATTATCCATTTGGTTTTCCCTAAATCATAAAGTCCTTGCCTTAATTTTGAGTATTGCTTCCCTGAGAAATCTTTACATTTCAGCTACTGTCAACAGACCCAGGTGCTATTAATACACCCAGGTTCTATTCTTCAATGACACCTAAATTTAGACTCCTTCCAGCCACCTCACTCAGGGAAGAGCCATCCACCTATATAAATCCTTCTAGGTCCGGTCTTCATAAATTCTACTTCCCTCTGCTTTCCCACTGGTATTTTGTTGAGATTCTGGTATATTCATGGTGGATTACACACGAGGAGAACAAGAGAACAATGAAAAAGAAGGACCAAGGAGTCAGGCTCACTACTCTGAGTTACCTATTCTTCTGGGGTCCCTCCACAGCTGTATACCTCCAGGATGTTAGTAAGCCACACTTAAATGATTTCCCATGTTGCTAATGAAAAAATATAGCCAAGCTTATATGTGAACATAGATAAAAATCTTTGTCATTTTTACCCAACCAACCCACAGGAATTGAGGGTAACCTCTGGTTTACGCTAACTAAAAAATGGGCCATAAAAATTTGTTCTTATATTTTAAAATTGAACGAATTAAATTGAGCAGAAAAGAGAGAAACCTTCAGAGTAAACCACGTGGCCATTTCGTTTCTACTAAAAGAAAAGAAGGAGAGGGGCCGGCCCAGTGGCGTAGTGGTTAAGTTTGCATGCTCCACTTCAGCTGCCCAGGGTTCGCAGGTTCGGATCCCAGGCCCGGACAGACTCACCACTTGTCAAGCCATGCTGTGGCAGCATCCTATATAAGGCAGAGGAAGATGGGCACAGATGTTAAGCCCAGGGCCAGTCTTCCTCTGCAAAAAAAAAAAAAGGAGGAGGATTGGCAATGCATGTTAGCTCAGAGCCAGTCTTCCTCTCAAAACAAAGAAGGGCAGGGGGGGCCTTGCAGAGAGACATTCACTTTCGTTGCTCACTTACATGCCTACCAAGACCCTCCCCCTATTGTGGTTATTGACGTGGGTCCAGGGACAATGTAGAGGAGAAAGACATCATCAAACTTACAAAATCTAATGATATTTGATTGACTTCATGATTCCTCCAATACTTTAAACATCCTGTAGTATCTGCCATTGCTTATATCTTGAGCCTCATTTCACACCAGTTTTCTATTTCCCTGCTTGCTCCATACCCCTGATGAGCCAAGGTAAGTTTCTCTCTAAGTTACTCAAAAGTGCCAACAAATTTCCTACCTCAGGGTCTTTGCACGGAATGCTGTTTCCCTGACTCTTCATCTAGTAAAATTATACTTTGGATCTCCGCCTAAACATGATCTCTTCAAAGAGGCCTTCTCTGACCCCTAAGCAAAATTCCCTATCACACCTGGTTGGGTTTTTTTCACCATGTTTATCATGTTTTCTTTACTATGCATTTATTTGTATGACAACATGTTTACTGACTTGAATGTTTATCTCAATGAACTGGACTTGCTTCATAGTAAGGAAACACATCCTCTCACATGACAGCAAGTCCAGAGGTAGACCAGCCTTCAAGGTTGTTTGACCAACAACAATCTGAATCTGAAAAATCAGATTGTGCAATGGCTGCCACTGCATCATGTTCCCTTGCTCATATTTTACAGGAGGGAGAGAGCTGGTTTGCAGCGACTTAAGACCAAGTAAAAACTTCCCTAAAAGACTTCAGAAAACCTGATCTCACATTTTATTAGACAACATTGGATCACATCCTTATTCTTGAGCTGATCACTGGAAAGAGAGACAGGATTTATTTTAGTCCAATCTGACACATCCTTGGAATTGAGGTTGGGATCAGATTTTTCCTGAGGCATAGACTGCATGGGAGAGAAATGCATACGTGAACTAAGTTAGTGTTTTATTATGAAAAAGGAAAAGGAAATCATACTGAGTAAACGACTAGCAATATCCACCCATTACTGTAAACACAGAACTTGTTTATCATCATGTTTGTTTTTAATGTTTTAAAACGTCATGATCTGATTGTTTACTATTCAAGTTAAACCGACAAATGTCATTTCTACTACCTCGCAGGATGAGAATTTAGATGACCCTAGATGAACTTTGATATGTAGCCAGAAGCATATTTCCCATCAAAAACTGACTATTAAACCTGTTTCTAAAATCTGTGTCCCTCCCATGAAGGCTGAATGTAAATAATGCCTGATGTTGTCTATTAGGAAAGCTGTTTCAATCCATCACTCTGAAAAATTCCATTTTACCAAGAAGTTAGGAGAATTAGAGGTAAATTCTAGAAGAGGGAAGTGGAAAAGGTATGTCACATCATGTAATAGTACAATTAAAGCATCATGAATTCTGCACAGGAGTATGTAGCCATGTTGTGTCTAAGATATTAGCTGTAAAGTCATAAGAACACAAGAATTCAGGATTAAAGGGCTCAATAGAAAAGAAGTGCATATCTGTGCCTTTCCTGGTGTATCCCAAGGTCACAGAAGCATAAAAGTCAAAACTGCATCTGAGGATCCATTCACTGGACTCCACGGGGTAGTGCATGGAGAGCTGCAGGGGGCTGGACTATAATGAAACATCAGAGGCTCAAAGTTTGCTCTCAGGCCAGCCCAGCTCCAGGAGCCTGAGCTGTGTTTGCAGCTGAGACTGCAGTGAGAAGTAAAAGCGATCCTAGAGTGACGGCTTAAACGAAAATAAAATATCTTGTGAGTTCCTCTCTAAAACAAAGAAATCTATTCAAATCACCAATGTAGAATGCATTTGTGTTTGAAGGAATTAGTAAAGATGAGTCAAATTCCCCATGATACCTGCATTTGACATCAGCCACTTCAAAGAAATACAACTAACCACCTTTGTAAGCAGAAGTCCTGCATACACAGGTGTGCGTGAATATACACACATACACAAAAGTGCACATGCACACACACACACACACACACACATGCACTTGAATTTAGATCCATTGTAGGGAAAATTGAAAATGCTTTATAACCAGCATATCAGATCTAATTTCCATGAATAAGCAGTATTGTCATCCAATGTAATCCAGAAAAATCTGAGTCACTCCCATTCTATTGTGTGTCTACGATATAGCAGGCACTTCCATTACCCAAGGGCTGCCATGCTAGAATTGTACCGTTTGGCACTGCTCAAAGGTGCTGGCCACAGAGGCAAGGGAATCTGTATGCCCTGGCGGGGGCTGTGTCCTCTAAAGTAGGATGCATCCACCCAAAATTGGCCCCTTTTTCTAATTCATCCACCCAAGATTCAAATTCAAATTATTCAGATTTGCACAGTGGTGCTGCATGTGCTAACAGCTGCACTGGCTTAATCTTATTTGTTCCTGGCAACACATTCTACAATGTAGATGGTTATGAGCTTCTTGTAATCTAAAGTATTCTCAAGTAGATCATTCTTAAAATAGTCAAATAATATGAGCACATCCTATCCTTCCAACTGTGAGATCTCAAGTACCCTCCCCAAGATGTGTTTGGATTCTAATATTCAGTTGGTACGATATTCTCTTGATTGGAATTTTGTGCATTACTTCTGGCTGTTTCTCCACCAATCCTGTGGCTACTGTCTTCTCAGGGCATCACTTTACTCCACAGAAAAATCATAGCTCTTTCGCCTGAGTTTCCTCAGCAGTAAAACACACACAAGCTGTTGGTAGCAGTATTCAGGGTCCCTGGATAAGGAAAGGAAATTACAGAACACAACAGCAATAATTCAAAATTGAATGTCATGTATCAGCCACTACATCTCTGCCATAAGTTAAGACTCACCACTGCCACAAGGGAGCTCATTACCGGCTATGAGGCTCCCCAGCCTTAGCCTGACACTATCACTTCCAGACTCTGTGTCTTCCAACCAAATCCAATTCCCTTTCTGATCTTCCCCAAAACAACTCTACTGGGGACTAGTAGATTGTTCACAAATTCTTAATTCTTTATTATACAGAATAATTAAATTCTTGCTTTTCTCAATTACTTTCGGTAAGACTAGATGAGCCTGTTCTTTCATAATCACTTTCCCCTGGGTGAGGTTCCCCCGCCTTCCTGAAATGTAGACTGGCTTCAGTTGTTATTATTTTAGATAGCAACCTTTTCTTCTCTGATGCGTACTTTCTACAAATGAAAAAACTGAGACTCAGAGAGCTTGTGTGACTTATATGACATCACTTGGACTCCAAAGTCTGCTGCCTTTTCATTAATCACTGATTTGAAACCAATTTAGCAGACAAGAAGAGGCCCCAATGATGAAAAGACCCTTATGCTAATATTCAGGGGAAAATGATTACATGGACTCCATACAATCAACACAATAAATATTATTGAGCACCAGCTATGCTCGACTACACAAGAGAGGCAGGTCTCTACAAGTACAAGTTTATCTTCTACTGGAAGGTACAGATGTTGAACAAATACACAAATAAATATATATTGCAATTAGTGCTAAGTGCAATGAGGGGAAAGAATAAGATCCTATAAGCCAATAACAGAGAATACCTATTTTAGAGTACAATCAGCTAATCTTTTCTATGTTCTTAGAAATATGATATAAAATTCTTTTCTACATTTTTAATACCTTAGACATTTTAAGGAAATCTTAGGAACTGCATGAGTCCAATGGACATATTTAACTACTACGCTAGTCTCCTGATTTTCTTCCTTTCCTTCTGAACCTGTCTCAAAGCAGAATACAGGCCTATAAACACGAGCAAGCAGAAACAGCAAGCAACCACTCTGACAAACCACTTTCTCTTGTCCCTTCTCACCAAGCTGGGCACCACAAGAATAAGTCACACAGGGCGTCACACAGGGACCGTGCTCAGCGCACACTCCTATGCACTGGATGCAGTTGTGCTACGACCCTAATGCTTTTCCCTGGTTAACTCTTCTCTCACCACTGAACCATTCACCATCAACACTTGGCAGAGGCCCAGGCCTTCTCCTTCATAGAGAAAATTGGAACCATCAGGTGGGAATTCTTCCTCTTTCCGCCTCTAAATCTCATTGCTCCTGCACCCAATTCCTCCTGCCTTTTAACCATTACTAAGCATACCTTGTCTGATCTGAAGCCAGGCACTCTGTCTGTGCTCTGGATCTCGCCCACTACAGCCCTTCAGAACACACATTCTGTGATCGTCCCTGCTCTCTCCTCCTAGCTTCGTCTCTTGCTCCCTACCTGATCTCTCCTCTTGTCTTTTTTTATACAAAATAAATAAACAAATAGAACAAAAATCCCTCTTTCAATCTACATACATCTCCTAACAGTGGGCTTATCTCACCCTACACTTTCTCAGCCCAACTTCTCATAAGGAAAGTTGTTAATTCCATTTTCTGATGCACAGTTCACTCCAACCCCTACCAAATCAGTTTCCACTTATACTCTACTCTACTCTACACTCTATACTCTATACTTCCACTCTACTATAAAGCTTGTCGTGGACTGAATGGTTGAAGTAATTAAAGTTAAATAAGGTCATAGGGTGGGACCTGACCCCACAGGATAAGGGTTTCTATAACAAGAGACCCCAGAGAGCTCATTCCCTCTGTCTCTTCACACACACGGAGGAAAGGCCACACGAGGACACAGTGAGAAGGGGCTGTCTACCAGCCAGGAAGAGAAAGCTCTCATCAGAAACTGAATTTGCTGGCCCCTTGATCTGGAATTTCCAGCCTCCAGAACTATGAAAAAATACATTTCTGTTGTTTAAGCCACCCAGGCTGTGCTATTTTGTTATGGCAGCCCTGGCAGACTAATCCACAGCTTTTGGAAAAGTCATTAAAACCACCATATTGTAAATCCAAAGAACCTATTTCAGTTCTCATCACAAGTAAACTGTTTCCTTCATATTAACTGAACAAATACTTTTGAATACCTACCACTGTACTAGGAATGAAGAATACAGAAGTGAACAGAAGAGGCAGGCCCCTATACTCATGGAGCTCATATGCTAGTAAGTGGGAGAGGGACAAAGAAAATCAAACAAATGAACAAAAATAATATCAGATAGTGATAAGTACGTACTATGATGACAATAATTCTGCTAGTTGATGACTCTCTTCCCTTGAAACAGTTTCTTTGTTTACCTGGCTTTCCTTCTGTATCACTGGCCATTTTTTTTCTCAGGCTTTTGTGCTGGCTTTTGTCTTCCTAACCATAATTTAGATATTGACAATTCTCTAGTCTTGATCTTGGGCATTATTCATTTTCAAATATGACATCATATTTGTTTACTATATTGCAAATAACTTCAAATTTTATATCTTCAGCTGAGACCCTTGCTTGGGGATATACATATTCACATCTTCCCTTGAATGTCTTAAATACTTTTCAACCTGGTTTTTCCTCAAAAAGCCTCAAGACATCCTAGAAAAATGTCTCAGCCATCATAATCAATTAATCATGGATTCAAATCTTAAGTACCTTTCAAAACATCTCTTCTCTTCAAACCTTGATTGTTTCTTGACTATACTACTAAAGATCCCAAATGATCTCCATCTCCCCACTCATTACTCCACACAACTGTATGTCCAGGGTTATCTTTTTTAAATCAGAATGTGATCATGGTGTTATCCTATGAAAGACACAACCCCACTGGTTTTAAAATAATGAGTAAAACCTTTACAGTATTCTAAAAGATGCAAAAAACCCTCTAGAATCTTCTAAAATGTTCTTACTTTCTAATCTCCTTACTCTCCAAACTCCACACAGGTCTTTCATTTTCTTGGATGCACCATTCTATTTGCCATCTCCAAGCATTTGAGCAGGCTTTTCCTTCTGCCTGAGAAAGGATTTTCCCAACCATCTTATATAACAAGATGTCCACTCACCATTACCATTTCAACTCAAGTTTACTTCTTCGAGAAAACATTCTCTGCTCCACATCCTGACATTATAGACAAAACCCTATGTGCTCATTAACTTAAATCTTAAAAGAAGAAACAGGCGATAATCAAATTAAGCAAATAGAATATCAATGATCCAATGATTTCACTCTGGAACGTATAACCAACAGAAATATATATACAAAATTATCAAAGACATACACAGTGGTGTTTATAGCACCACTATTAGCTCAACACTGGAAAAGTCCCAAATGTTCATCTACTGTAGAGTGGATAAATCATAGTGAATTCATATAAAGAAATACCATACAACAATGAGAACGCAAAGCCTACAACTGCATATGCCAACAGTAAGGAATCTCTCAAAAGTAATATTTAATAAAATACACCCAAAATAAGAGAGTAGGTAATTTCTTAGTCCATATACAGAGAGCTCAAAAGTAGACAAAAAACAAATCCATGTTATTAGAAATCAGGAGGGTGGTTACCATCAGATGGGGTGGTGGTAACAAGAAAAGGATAATGCAGTTTCTCAGGTTGTCGTCATATTCTGTTAGTTGTTTGGGGCGTAAGTTTTATACATTTGTTTACTTTGAGACATGCATTCAGATGAGCATTTATGGTCTGTGACTTTGCTGTATGTATGCTCTACTTCAAAAAATTTTATTTAAAAATATATAGTATGTCAGACGCTAATTACATGGAAAAAATGAAGCAAAAAAATGAGAATACACATGCCATAGGAGGAAGATGGTTTGGCAGTAGTGGTGGCTATTTTCAATAGGGTAATCAGAAAACATCTCACAGAAAATGTCTGATCCATATTCAACAGTAATATGAAGGTGACGGAAAAGGTCATGTGAACATCTGGGAAAGAGCTGCAGAAGGAGGAAACCACAATGCAAAGTTCGTTGAGATGGTTGTCAACCTAACATTTTCAGTGAACAATGAGGAGGCCAGGATTGATCAAGGGAAGAGGAGTGTAGAAAAAGGACATTAAAGTAATGGGGAAGTGAGGCCAGAGATTTTAAGGTCTTTTAAGGGCTTTAAATCTGTGAGCCAAGGAAGCTGGCTTCCCAGTGATCACACTTTTGGAAAACCCCCTTCAACTTTGAACATCGACTGGCCCCATGTAAGCAATAGTGTGGCATTCGTTACTTAATCATAGAAAGTCTTGCTTCTAGCTGTGGCTCTTGGAATACTCACTCTTGGGGGAGCTAACCACCATAAGAAGTCTACCTTGAGAGTTCCATTTTCTAAGGAAGCCCGAATTAGCCAATGGAGAAGCTGCATGTTGAGAGAGATCATGGACAGCCCCTAGCTTCTCCAGCCATTCACAGCTAATGCACACGTGAGTGAAGAAGTCACCTTGGATGTCCAGTTTCATCAAAGCCTTATATGAATCTATCCCCAGCTGCATTTGACTGCAATCACACAAAAGACCTCAGGAACCACCCATGTGAACCCAATGTAATCCCAAACGTAAGAGATAACCCATTGTTATTTGAAGCCATTTAGTTTTGGGGTGTGCTTTTTACTCTGCAACAAGTAATCAAAATAGGATTCTCCCCTGAGGTAGAAAGCCATTGGAAGATTCTGAGCAGAGGACCGACATGTCTTCAAATGATCATCCATTTATGCTATGTTGTTAAACAACTATAGGATCTATTGGATGTCAACAGCAGAATTAGGAAGATGCTTAGAAGGCTATTGCTCTCTCTGCACTTCTTATAACATTAATCACAGTTTTAATTAAATAATTTATTTTGTAACCTTTCAATATATTTCTTTCTGCTGGACTATAGCTTTATGAAAGCAAGGAACATTTAGATCTTGTTCACTCATAAATCTTCAGTGTCTGATAGATGGCCAAGAAGAAATTGTTGAAGGAAAGTAAAATTGTATGAATTCATGAATGAATGAATGAATGTTATAGATGCTTAACTAAATAAACACTTAGTTCCTGGATATTATCTATGTTTTCGGCTTCTCCTTTTCGTTTCTTCTTCTAATTTCCATTTCTTTTTCTTTAAACTTAATGCCTGGTTTTAAAAATAATTTTCAATATACATGAATAATGCATGAAAATGAGAATTCAGTCATCATTGACTAAAGAATTTGAATACAGAATAACTTTAATGTTTTTAAATCCAAATGCAGATACGATAGGAAATGAAACAAAATTATGACTGCACTGAAATACATATTTCTTTCTCATGAACAAATTTAAAGCCTACAGCATAGTAACATATTTTCTTTACTACTTTGTAGAGTAAAACTAATCATGAGTGAAATATCCTACAAAGTCAAAAGGATCATCTCTTTGGAAAATTGCAGCAGAATAAAATTGGCTTATTCTTATATTGCAGGTAAAGAGATCACTAGTAAGAGGACGTAGAAAATAATATTCAAAATGGAGAAAATTAAAGATTCATTTATCCAACTCTATCACTTTCAATAATTATCCATTTAATTATAATTTGTTTATTTTTGTCTTACTTTAAATTATTTGTAAGTGATTTATTTTACTGTGTATGGTTTTATATTCCAGCATCTCCACACCACTACCATAGGACATTGCTTTACCCAAGCTTCAAGAAGTGGTCCCAGTTCTGTGTAGGACCAGCTCCAGATATCAACAACAGGTATTAAATCACGAGGTGTGGGAGTGGCTTTATAGTAAAACCTTTCTTGTATCCATTTCTATATTTTGTCCTCCCTGTTTCCATATCCCCCGCATCGGTGCCCAAACATGTTCTGTTTTCTGCCAGAAAATATTAGCAAGATCCTCCACATTTTTTATTCAGTAATCTCTTTCCTCTCACAGAAGGTCCTGTACTTCCCTCGTTGGGTCATGTGACATTCTTCATAACATCACGCTGGTCCATTATACTGATGGATCATGTTATTCAGAAGTGTAGCAGAAACTGTCAAGTATTCTGTACATGATGGTAAGCCATATGTGAAGCACAGAATAGGAAATAAACCCAAAAAATATTCAGGCATCTTCCACAGTGGTGAAGTATTTAGCAGTCCTGTGCTTTGGGGGTATGACAGGACATTCTTTCTGTTCCAATTATCCATTGCTGCATAATAACCAATCTAATCCTTAGTGAACTAGAAAAACAACAGTCATTTATTCTGTTATGAATTTGCGGGAAATGGCAGAACAACTCACCTCTGTTCCACGCGGCATCCTCTGGGGCTGCAGGCTCACTCGCAGGGCTAGCAAGTTGAGGCTGGCTGTTGGCTGTGAACTCAGCTCGAATTGTTGACCAGGGGCCTCAGTTCCTTTTCACATGGACCTCTCCCCAGGACTTCTTGGGATTTCTCACAACATGGCAACTAGATTCCAGGAGTGAGTGTCTCCAGAGTCCTGGGCAGAAGCTGCAAGGCTACTTTTTACTTGGCTTCAAAAACCCCGGAGGGTTAGTTTTGCTGAACTATACTGATCAGGTAAGTAACTAAGGCCAACCTAGATCCCGAGGAAAGGGAACTGGATTCAACCTCTCAATGGAAGGAATAGCAAAAAATTTGCAGCTATTTTTCAGCTACCACATCATCCAGAGAAAATGAGAAATTATTGCACTTTGGAAATCCCACAACTAAAATAGCAATAGAGCATTTAATAGACCTCTTTAAATTTTGGAAATATGTAGAACATTCTACACTTTGAAATACTGGTCCATCTCATTTATTGGATGACCCAAAGAAATGTAAGTTTGGAGTGAGCCCAGAGCATAAAAGTGTTCTCCAACAGAGTCAGAGTACAGAATAAGCATCCCTGTCACTTGGTTCATATGACCCAGAAAATCTCCGGGTTCTGGAGTTATCTGCAGTGGATAAGAACCCATGTGCAGTTTCTAGAAAGTCCTGTAGGAGAGTTGTAGTGTAGACCGCCAAGATTCTGGAGCAAGGCTGTCTGCAGCAGAGATCTCGTTAGCATTGGCAAAGCAGCTCCTGGCATGCTACCTGGCCCTAACAAAGACTGGCTTCCTGACTGTGGGACATTAAATGACTATGCAACTAGCACTACCCTTCATAAGCTGGTTACTGTCACATCACCCAAATTATATGAAGGAAATGATATGTTCAAGGTGGAGCATGAGCAGTTTCTAGGGGCCAGGATTCTTTTATTACCTCTGTCATATCAACACCTTTCCCTGAGCTGATGCCTATATCTTAAGAGAGTTCCTTAAAATCAGCTCATGGGGGGTGGCGAGGGAACAAATGCCTGGGTCATGAATGGATCACAATAGTTGCAGTGGGTAAAATATGGACTCTTTCTATACTACGGTTTCTCTTGGGGACACAGTGGTGAGGGGAAATCTTTCAAGCTGGCAGACTTTAACAGGACACCTGCACAGTTGCCTCAGGTAATAAGATATATTCAGCAATGGTAACTGCCTTCTTGGTTGGTGAGAGCAACCAGGAAACATTGTAAGATTAGAGAAAAAGGACTCTAGATGACTCATCACAAGGAGTTCAGCCAGCCTCTGTCCTCATACACCCCAGTGTTGCACACTGGACCCAAGGATGAAATAGCCATGATGACATAATGCATGAGCCCTAGAGCATGGGCTCCCTCTTGCAAAGGTGGTACTGGATATTGCTGCTATTGAATGTCAAACCAATCAAAACCAGAGACCAAAGTTGAGTCCCTGGCGTGGTATCATCCATCAAGGAGACCAACCAGCCACTTGGTGGCAAGTTGAAAACATCAGACCACTTCTGCCCTGGAGGGAGTAGGGATTTGTCCTAACTCAAATTGGCAGCTATTCTGGGAATAGAACTGCCTTTCTTTCCCATAGCATCTTGGATGGCATCACTATTAAAGGGCTCATAGAATGTCTGATTTATCATCGTAAAATAATCGAAAACATCTCCTCAGATCAAGGGTTCCACTTTAAAGAGAAGGAGGGGTGACAACAATAAATAATTAAGGCACATGCTGGCCCTACCATATCATACGTAATGTGGCCCTCTAAGGTCAGAGCTAGGGCACCAGCTTGGGGATGACACCTTTGGGTTTGGGACATTGTCCTCCAGAGTGAAGTATTTTGTTTGAACCAAGGGCTATCATATAGGACGGTGCTCTTAACAGCTAGGAAACCTGAGTCCAGGACCAAAGTGGTAGAATTCAGATTGGTCCTTCTCATCATCATTCCCGATTACCCACCTAACCAATTGGTGATTTCCATTCCTGTAACTTTAGGTTCTTCTGGACTGAACATTCTAGCTCCTGGAGTGGGGAGTGGGGAGAGGTATCTTCTATCAGCATCCGTAATAAGAGTTCTCAGTCCTGAGAGACAGACAATAAATATTTGGTGGCTGAGAAAGTGTGGGGGGGAGATTTAGTCTGTGCTAAGTCTTTCATGTCCTTCTATTCTTTTCACTGAGTGTCTTAAGCCTCTTCTCCTTGGCTCTCTGAACCCACAGGATAGAAGCAGGCAGTGGGAGGTCTTTGGAATTTGTTTTATCTACTTATAGATAAGTTGAAAAATGTGGTATTCTTTTTCTCTTAGTAACGCTTAAGGTATGGGTTTCATATAATTTTATTTGCTCTCTTTGCTGATTTTATGTTTGTTTATTGCTTTGTTTTGTTTATTCCAGACAGTATGATGCAATATTAGAATCAGATCACCACATTATCCTCTAGACCTAGAGGTTCTCTTTAAGTATGTATTTACAAATTTCTTTAAATTAACTGTGTGGAATATATTACACAAGAGAGAAAGGCAACTCTACTATTATACTATGATTTCATCCAAAATGTTTAAGAATTTACATTTCTATTACACTTGTAATTCAAAACATATATTTTATAGATGTTTAATAATAACAGTGTCTATTAAACATATTTTTGTTTCTCTAGCCATGAAATGTCATGTTTTGCTAGGTCTATAAAGGTATACATTTTAACAAGATTTGATTTGATTCCTCTTTTACTAATATTTCTGTAACTATCACATTAGGTGATATAAAATGTAACCTAACATAATCTATTTTTATTTCACTGCTTATAAGAATCACATCTTATCTTAAAGTTCCTAACCACGATGCAATAAAAAGTAGCTTGTCAGGAGCCTCAACTGGCTTCCTGTTGCCTATTAAGAATTGAAACAAATTAAAAGAAAGTCTGAGTTTGCTTTCACCCAATGTTGTTGTGCAAATATTTGCTTTCACATAATGCAAACAAGGAATTCATGAAAAAATATGACTCAACAAGCAATTAATTATATACTCCATTGTTACAGCTCTTGTCTTCTTTCAAGTTGATGAGTTACATTGAAATCCCAGCTCTGGTATTTAATAGCTGTATGATCTTGATGAGTTACTCCTCTTCTCTGAAATTCAATATCTCCATTTGTAAAAATGACAATATTAATCCTGCTAGCTGTTTTAAGGGGTAAATTTAGTAATGTGAATGAAAGAACTTAACATGTTGCCTGGCAGTAGGCTCTCAGTAAATATTTCGTTGTTTCTTTCCTACTTAATTGCCTTTCTATCACTCTTCTTTCTTTTTCCAACTTTCTTCCTTATTTGTGTCATTTTCATTTTGCATTAACTATGGATATATATATGTACCTACATGATGTAATGAATGAACATCGTATTTCGTATTATATATAGTGCATACATACATGTATATATATAAAACATATATATGTATGTGTATATGTATAATGAGGTCAAATATATATGATCAGTCTGATACAGTTTTGATGATGTTGTGCTTACTTATTTCTCCATTTATTCCCTATATTCCCTACACTTCTATGATTTCTGTGCACCTATAGGGGACATTAGTTTCTGAACCCCCATTAATGCTACTCCATATGCCTGGGTTATCTTCTCCAGGGCCCCCACTCCTTCCTTGCACCCTTCAAGATTCTTAAGTGTTATATCTTTTATGAAAAATTTCTACCATACACACACCTTACCTCTATCCCCAGGGAGGACTAACTACACATGTTCCTCTGCACCATCATTTATCTTTTCAAAATATCTCCTCTAACTATGGCATACATGTTGTCAATCTACTAAACTGTACAATCCTTGAGACAGGGATCATGCATTACATATTAATCATGACTTTGTTTAATGGTGCCTGTCACATAGTAGATGCTCAATGAATATTTGTTGAATGTGTTAAATTAAGAGACTTTTGTGGTCATTAATTCCAAACATCTGTATAATGAAGGAGTCCCTTCTACAACATTCCATAGAGATACTCATTCATCCAGTGCTTGAAGACTTAAGTATCTCATTTCTTTTCATTGGATTTCAATAGGTTAGATGACTTCAAAAAAATAGTATTTATCAAGGACCAGTCCACTGGCATGCATTTGGGTTATAAATTGCAACAGGCAGTCAGTTTTTCAATTCCTAATTAAATGAAAGCCCCTGTTTACAAACATTTAGAGATTTTGGTTCAGTATAAGTTAACCAACATGGTAATGCAATTGTCAGTAATATTAAGTACATTATGGTTTTAAGTTTAAGGAAATATTATTCCCACTATTCTCTACATAGATAGTTCACAACTGGGGTATCATGTCCAAATCTAAATATCTTGTAAAAGAAATACTGATAAAATGGAATTTCGGGAAGAGAGCTATTAGAAATGAGAGGAGAGGAGAAACCACATATGGTGGAAATATAATATATACACATTTAACTTCTGTGTTAATTCAACTTCCCCAAAGACATGACTTCACTCATTCATTTAATCATTATGAGAAGAAACAAACATAGATGTATTGAGCTTAGAGAAGCTTGATATTAAAACAGAATGGTGCAAACCCTACAGGCAATTAGGAACATTTTAGAATTTTTTATTCATTCCCCATTCACCACTATAGATTTGTTAGTTACATATAAGATAAAATGGCTTGAATTCCCAGACATCTACATGTAGACTTTATTTTCATCATTGCTCTCTAATGTAATACTGCATCCACCAAACAATGTGTCCATGTCATATGGATGATTTAAGGGATTTCAAATGTCACTTTATTGTAACTCTCATTTCCACCATTCTCACTGACTTCAGAATCTAAACCACCAGGAAGGTGTAATATAAGAAATTCTTGAGAAAATTGGAAGAGTTAAAACTGGAGAAGAGATGAATTAGAAGGAAATGATAAATGTATTCAAATACTCAAGGGATATCAATCATGCTCTGGAGAGTTAGAAATAAAAATCTGAGCAAATGTATGAAAGTTATGAGTTACATTTCAACTTTGCAGAAAGAAGAGTTAGGACAAGATTTAACCTTGTTTTAGTGGTGGAACTGAGGTGGATATATACATTATATATTGTTAATATAAAAGTATTTTAATATAAATATTTTTTTTCCTCTAGATCCTCCCACCCTTATCCTTCTCAATGTGCTTGGAGAATGTTCCGCATGGCTGACATCACAGGCTTCTTTGTCTCCTGGATTTCTGGGTTCTGCCAATTATGGTGTGAATAGGAGAACAGAAAGTGAAATGCAAATGAGATAAGAGTACTTCTCATCTCTCAGTGAAGACCACGGTCACTGTCAGGCAGCCCTCTCTACTCGAGCCTCTGTGTGTCTTCCAGTTGTTTCTTCTCCCTGCCACTTCAGGCCTTGAGGGTTCCTCTCTTATATGGTCCAAGCCCAAGGAAATTCTGTTATTCAGCATGATTTTCCTACACCTTCTCCACATCTTATAAATAGTCCCTATTTAAATCTCCTCAAATTATCCCAATTTGTGTATGCCATCTGTTTCCTGCTGTGACATTGATTGATACAGGAAGCCTTTGAAAATTTTATGAATGCTAAGACCTTCACTTTGAAAGTTAAAAAAAAAACATGTAATTACAATTCTTTATTTCTCTATTCATGAACCCAACCAAAATTGTGCATCCCTAAGTATAAAAAGGACTTAGGTAGCATTTTGCAGCATTAAGCAGAGAGATGTTTTGTTTAGTCAATTTCAGCAAACAAGGAAATTAATATCAACTCACAGATGATATCAACTAAGAGCCATACAAAGTACAGCTTCCTCCTGAGTATCTGATGCATGAATCATTGTTCCCATGAGAAGCAAAAAATGAAATGTAATTCTCTCCATTCTTTTGACCTTGGCTGATACTTCTGACCTTTCCAGCCACTAAGTGACTTCTGCTATAGCTGGAAAGCTCTTTTGCCATGGTCTTTCAAGGACCATTTACCTTCTTTTGACAAGTGTGAATTTGATTCAATCGATTCTACTATAATAAAATGCCAACCTCATTTTTTGCCTGTATTTTTAGAATACGTATTCATCATTTGATATTATCTCTTCATATCCATGCAGCAGATACAATGCTAATAGCAACACAATGTTTGAGCGGAGGCTTCAGGTTAATCTGGAGCAAGAAGAATGCAGGAGAAAATTTCCAGACAGCTCAGAATGGAAGGTGTCGGCGGCTTGCCACTCACAGCGATTGCTAACAGAATGTGCTATTGTTAACACAGCTCCCAGAAGAGGAAAAGTAGCTTTAGTGTTGTTATAAGATACAGTCTCTTCTCAAGTACTGAGAATAAATGCTAAGACAGGGAAGCCAAGGGCAAATGGAACACACCCTTATCCAGGGCAGGCCTGCAGTCAAATTGTGACTTAAGTGAACTTACCTCTCACCTCCTGCCGTGTGTCCTATGGAAAGAGATTTCTTGCTGGTCCTTTTCTAATTCTCCCTCTCAATGAACATTGTTTTGCAGGTGCTGCACTTTCAAAGCTTATTTCTTTAGCATTTAAACTTTTCTTTGTGTATCAGCTGGTAAAAGATTAAAGAGTATATTTACATTTTGATAAAGAGTTTTAAGATAAACGTCCTTGACACATCAAATTCTTTATTGATAAAATATTAGAATTTCAAAGAAATGATATCCGATACAATACTGTCTACTACAGGCCTTGTGCTTCTGGTTGCAGATCCAAGCATTTCTTCATGTAGAATTCTCTCTTTTCTAGAATTCTCTGGGACTTTAGGAAGCCATCCTTGAACGCCACCACCACCACCCCTGTCATCACACAGCTCAGGTTAACTCCAATAATGGTCCACAAAACGTATTTGAAAAGCAGTAAGAAAGATTTTTTAAAATATTCCTTATTATATCTAAACTTTAGAAAGTAAAAGCTACATTTTAGACAAGCCAAGAACACTAGTTGGCCAGCTGCCCTCATCCTACAGAAGGGTGTTAGATAGCAACGCTTGACTCTAGAGTCTATCCTATAATCCTGCAAAATTTATACAGATTGTGCTGGTAAATTTCAGCTTGCTCCTAGAGAATCCTAAGAAGGTTCTGAAGGAAGGAATTTTGAGAAAGGTTTTATTAATCATGATTTTGAATAATTTGTTCCATATTTAAATATGTTCTAAGCCAGACACAGAGCTAGGTGTTATATGGAGAAGGGGAATATCCACCATGTGCCCAACCTGGAGAAATGGATGTGCGCTCAACAAGAGTTTAGAAAGAGCTACCAATTTGTTACAAGGGTCTCAAGTTTGCACAAAGTGCTATAAGATTTCAAAGGAGGAAATGAAGGAACCTTCAGAAGAAAGGGATCAATGCATAAGTACACTTCTCTCTTCATTAAAAACCTTCTAAATATATACAATGCTTCAAAACAAGACACATATGCTATGTTCTAACAAAATTAGCCATTTTAATTCTTATTCCACCTTTCACAGGTCTGATTTTTTTTCTCATATTATCACTTAGTAGGTTTAACTAGTAAAAATGACCTACTGTTGTCTGCTACGCAGTCACCGGCAGATTCATTTATCCTATGATTCACAAGAATCCCTAGAATGGCAGATCACCACTCAGTCAACTGCTAAATACACATGAACGCTGAAATGTTATTAGTCAGGTAAATCCTGATTTGAGAGATCAAGTGGAAATATTATTTTATTTTGGTTCTTTCAGCCTAGTATTAGCCTCTCATTCCAAGCTAGATGAAGTTTTTTTTTGGCATTTTCTATGAAGACAAAACATGACTCTGAGAATCATTATACTAACATCTTAGAGTATTATTTTTCAAGATGCTTTCACAGTGCTACATATTTGTTTCCTGATTAGTTTTAATTCCCTTTCTTTGCCCAGTGCTTGAAGACATCGAGGCTGAGGCCTGTGGAGTCTAGTCAGATGCCTGCTTCTGCTGTATTTTGCAGGGGGAATGAGCTTTTCTTCCAAGGATTCAGTCATGTTCAAAACATCTGTCGTTCAAAGCTGACAGCAAAAACAGAACAACTAAAGGGCAGAAGACCCAGAAAGCTCAGCTCTCCCTCTACAGATCCTTCTGGGACAAATGCTTGGCCATCCCTATATATCAGTTCCAGCATTTGTATGTGGGGTGAAGTTACCATCTCTGTGTACCTCATTAGCTTGTGTTGAGAATAATGTGACATTGGGGAAATGTTGTGTAAAAAGTGCACATGAAACAACTTCAAGAAAGACATGGAAAAGACGTTATTATTGCTTTCCAGAAATATTTTTGCTTCATTAGAAGTTCAGAAATAGACGATGTTCAGTATAAATATGAAAACAAACTTTAAGAAAACATGGCATGACTGGAAATGTGTTTCTAAGCCAGTGCTGGAAAATTAGCCTGGTGATTTCCAACAAGAATTTATAGAAATCTAAGAATTTTTATGGTTATAATAAAACAAATGCTTTTATCAAACAAGATGAACTCCAGAATGGAGTAAATACCCCAGAAGTCTCTACTTCGGGCAAATGAAGACTGGGCTTAATCCCTAGAGAGATCAATGTCTATTTCAAAAGTTAGAGTAAGGATTCAGCTTTAATATGTGTCCAAGCAATCACTCTAAGAAAAAAGGTATGGGAAAATTTCTCTTTGCCCTTTATAAATGGATAAAAATCATTTTCATTTACCGTTGCACCGTATAAATTAAGAATCTGAATTTCCCATCTTCCAGGCCTCCTCTTTCTTCCCCAGGGCCCTTCTTCCTGAGCCCCTGATATTTCTAGCAAAGAATCACTTATCACAAGATTTTGTTATTTTGTATGACTTTAGATACCTAAGAGAACATGGATCAATGTTTGGTGAATCAAATTAATCACAATTCAACCATTATAGTTTGAAAAATTGTGACTCAGTACTCCTTTTCCTCACTGCAGATTTTAGTGACAGAGCAGCCAATCTAAAATAAAACACAGCTGAAACTAAGTCAAATATCACAGATATAGATTTCAACAAAGAGGAATTACCATTACAGAAGATCAAAATTCATGTTGCAGTGAATCAGGTTTGTATAATTGATGTAGATCCCAATAAAAATGCTCTTCGCTTACTAATACTTTGTATTTGTGCAGCTTTGGTTCAAATCCTGGCATTGTGATTTCTAGGCTTGTGTTATCTTGGACAGTTTTCTTAGCATCAATTATATCTATCTTATAGAAGTGTTTAAAGGTTAAATGAAAGAATATAGGTAGAGTACTTAGAAAAATTCCTGGAACTTCAGGATGAGGCAAACTAGGGGTTAAAGTTTTAAAAGTTTTGATTGTAATTCATTAGCTAGAAATGGAGGAGAACACTCCAAGTGAAATGGATCAGATAAGAAAAGGTGTATGATATCTGTTTCATGTTGGACTATGTAGGACAATGGCTCTCAAATCTATCAAATATCAGAATCATCCAAGCATCTTTCTGCAAAACATTTTTATTTGGTCCTACTCTCAAATAGGATTCAATCTTTAGCAGCTTGGGTATTCTGATCATTGGCTACATTTGGGAACCAATAGTGTGGAGTCTGTGTAAAGCTATAGTGAGGGATACACTTGAAAACTTGGGAGGAATGGTGAGAAAAATATAAGGGTTGAATGACAAGTTGAGTGTAGACTTTGCTTCCTAAAGCATGGCTCATCATGACATATGTTTTAAACAAGGGGATGCCATCATGCTCGAAGCTCTGCTTTACTAAGATAAATTTGGCAATAACGAGAAGTAGATTAGGGCAAGGGTAGACTTGAGAAAGATTAGTTATGATTCTACTAGTAGACGGGTTAGGAGTCTATTGACTACTGCAAGAGAAAATTAAAACTGGCTGGAGTTAGGAAGATGGTACTGAACTTCATGCAAGAGAGCAATCAAGGTTGAACAAGGTACAGTTAGTTAAAATTGGCAAAACACACAGTAATGGAAAGAGGGTCATGTAAAAATATGGAATATAATTTAAAATAAATACAAAGCTTAGAGTTTAAATAATATTAAGAAATTATTAGGAATCAACATAGCTCTTGCAATTAGAAAAAAATCAAAGATAAAGTAACTTGCCAGCTGCTGAGCGGAAAGAGTGTTGGTGAGTCTTGCTGCTTGGCTGTGAGCTCCACCTATCCTCCACTTCTCCTCCAGAGGTTCTCTATAAAACTCACAGTCACTCCTTTTCACCCTCTGAGGATGTAGAGACTTGGTTTATCCATGTGAATGACTCATCAGACACCTCCTGAAAACTCCCTCACTTCACAGGCTCTAATGACCCACACTTCTACTACACTGCAGCCATCCACAGGTCTACTTTCAAAATCAAAAACCCAATTTGTGGCCACAATCTCCTACCCCTTTACAGACTCATCACTAACATCAGTCTCCCCACGGCTGCTTTTCCTCTCAATCTGACGTCCACTTTCTTCATGACTTTTCTTTTTTGTTAAACTGCCAAATGCTCTGTGGTCTTAAGACTCCTCTTTTCTGCATTCTCAATGCCCTTGTATGTGTATCCTGCTGATTAGCCCAGAATACCCTGGGTCATGAGTCAAACTGCTTTCTCTTCTCCTGTTCCCAAACTGCACGACGTTAACTACAGAAACTAAGAGTTGACCAAATTGATATCACTACAAATTTATGACCTCCAGGAGTGAGATTCCCTCTTTGAATCTCTGCCCCCTAAGACACAACAAAAACATCATTCACATGCCAACAGAGGTCAATCAAACACTACAAAGGACTTCTAAGAGACCCTTGCTGCCATACATGGGATGATGGAGGCACAGGAAGCCCCAAAGGACGTGAGAAGAGGTAAGGAGATTTACTCCCCCTCCCCAACCAATTGGCAAAGACAGCATGGCTCACCACCAGAGAGGGGGTAGGGGCAGCCCTCTGCTGGGGAAAGCTATCACCCTCCAGGTGCTCTTACAGACTGTCAAGAGATCCCCACCAGGAAGCAATGTCGGACTGTTTTGGGGTTGTGGCAAATGCCCCAAGAGAGCCAGAAAGGAAGCCTCCGGGTCAGGCAGGTGAAAGAGAGAACCCCTCCCCCACACGCCCTGAGATTCAGCACAGTCCCTCTGGGGACTGCAGTGGGCTCAGAGCACATCGCTCGTGACCTCCGCCCACTGGCTGCAAATGGAAACTGCAGGACCATCTTCAATATGAAGAATAGAAAAGGTAAATCAGCTGGCTGTATGCAATAGTATCTTAAGTCTACAGATGAAGAAGAAAATGATAAACACCCAGAAACCAACCCTGAAGGCACAGAAATCTATAACCTGAATGACAGAGAATTCAAAATAGCTATCATAAACAAACTCAATGAAATACAAGAGAAGACAGAGAAACAAATCAACAAATTCAGGGATTTCTTCACAAAAGAGACTGAAACCATAAAGAAAAACCAATCAGAAATATTGGAGATGAAAAACACAATGGATAAGATAAAGGAAAACCTGGAGACTTTAAAGAGCAGAACTGACAACATGGAGGAAAGAATTAGAATTATCGAGGATAGCCATGCAGAAACGCTCCAGACAGAGGAGGAGAGAGAACTAAGACTAAAAAGAAATTAAGAAATTCTTTCAGAAATATCAGACTCAATGAGGAAAAGTAACATAAGGATAATAGGTATTCCAGAAGGAGAAGAAAGAGAAAAAGGAGCAGAGAGTTTGTGCAAAGAAATAATAGCTGAGAACTTCCCAAACCTAGGGAACAAGATGGAAATAACAGTGAATTAAATCAACAAATCACCTAAATATATAAACAGGAAAAGACAAACCCCACACCACATAATAGCTAAATTAACAAGTCAGTGACAAAGAAACAATATTAAGGGCAGGTACACAAAAAAACAAAATAACATACAAAGGAAATCCCATCAGGCTCTCAGTTGATTTCTCAACAGTAACTCTACAGGCTAGGAGAAACTGGAATGATATATTCAAGATCCTGAAAGACAAAAACCTTCAGCCAAGAATACTTTATCCAGCAAAAATATCCTTCAAATATGATGGAGAAATAATAACTCTCCCTGATAAACAAAAGCTAAGGGGGTTCACCACCACAAGACCCCAACTACAAGAAATGTTCAACAAGGCCCTTAGGCCTGAAAAAGAAACAAAAGAGAAAGGGGATACAAAGTTTTGAGCAAAGAGAAAAACAAGGAGACTAAACCAGAAAAACTACCATTGGAAAACATAAAAAATGAATTTAAGCTCATCACTGTAAACACACACTCACAACACAAGATGGAATAAGTAGTGACAACAACAAATAAGAAGGGAAAGAGGACAGGGATTGAATTTACTTAGTCTAAGGAAACAAGAGGCATCAGAAAATGGACTATCTTATCCAAGAGATCTTTTGTATAAAGCTCACAGTAACCACTAAACAAATAATGAGAAGACAACCACATATGACAAATAAAGAGAAAACTAAGAGATTCATCATGCAGAGCTACCACACTGAATTGGCAGTCCAAAACACATGAGACAAGAAAGAAAGGAAATGCAAAAGAACCAGAAAATGAACAATAAAATAGCAACATTAAACTCTCATATATCAATAATCACTCTAAATGTAAATGGATTGAATTCTCCAATCAAAAAGACACAGAGTGGTGGGATGGATTAAAAACCAAGATCCAACCATTTGCTGCCTCTGGGAAACACATCTCAGCTCTAAAGACAAACACAGACTCAGAGTGAAAAGATGGAAGACAATACTCCAAGCTAATGGCAAACAAAAGAAAGCAGGAGTTGCCGTATTTATATGACACAAAGTAGACTTCAAGATAAAAAAGGTAATGAGAGACAAAGAGGGGCAATATATAATGACAAAAAGGACATGCCACCAAGAAGACATATCACTTATAAATATCTATGCACCCAACACAGGAGCACCAAAGTAGGTAAACCAACTACTAAAAAACCTAAAAGGAGATATTAACAATAACACAATAATAGTAGGGGATCTTAATGGATAGATCATTCAGACAAAAAGTCAATAATGGACTTAAAGGAAAAACTAGATGCAATGGACTTAATAAATATATACAGAGCACTCCACCCAGGAACAGCAGATTACACATTATTCTCAAGTGCATATGGAACATTCTCAAGGATAGACCATATATTAGGAAACAAGACAAACCTCTATAAATTTAAGAAGACTGAAATAATTACAAGCATCTTTTCTGATCATAATGCTATGAAACTAGAAATCAACTGCAAGGAAAAAACTGGGAAAGGGACAAAGATGTGGAGACTAAACAACATGCTACTGAACAACCAATGGATGATTGATGAAATTAAAGGAGAAATTAAAAGCTATCTTGAGACAAGTGAAAAGGAAAATACACCATACCAACTCATATGGGACTCAGCAAAAGGGGCCCTGAGAGGGAAATTCATAGCAATAAAAGCCCACCTTAACAAACAAGAAAAGTCCCAAATAAATAACCTTAAACTGCACCTAACATAATTAGAAAAAGAAGAACAGACAAAGCTCCAATTCAGCAGAAGGAGGGAAATAATAAAAATCAGAGCAGAAATAAACGAAATTGAAACAAAAAAAAAAAAAACAGTAGAAAGGATCAATGAAACAAAGAGCTGGTTCTTTGAGAAGATAAATAAAATTGAAAAACTCTTAGCCAGGCTCACTAAGAAAAAAAGGGAGAAGACTCAAATAAATAAAATTAGAAATGAAAGAGGAGAAATTACTATGGATACCACAGAAATACAAGGGATTATTAGAGAATACTATGAAAAACTTGATGCCAACAAATTGGAAAACCTAGAGTAAATGGACAAATTCTTGGATGCATACAACCTTCCAAAACTGAATCAAGAAGAAATAGAGAATCTGAATAGACCAATCACAAGTAAAGAGGTTGAAACAGTAATCAAAAAGCTCCCCAAAAATAAAAGCCTGACCAGATGGTTTCCCTGGAGAATTTTACCAAACATTAAAAGAAGATTTAACACCTATCCTTCTCAAACTCTTCCAAAAAATAGAGGAAGATGGAATACTTCCTAACACATTCTGTGAGACCACCATCACCCTGATACCAAAGTCAGACAAGGACAATACAAAGAAGGAAAACTACAGGCCAACATCACTGATGAACATAGACCCAAAAATCCTCAACAAAATATTGGCAAACCAAATACAGCAATACATCAAAAAGATCATACCCCACGATCAAGCAGGATTTATACCAGGGACACAGGGATGGTTCAACATCCACAAATCAATCAATGTGATTCACCACATTAACAAAATGAAGAATAAAAGCCACATGATCATCTCAATCGATGCAGAGAAGGCATTCGACAAGATCTAACATCCATTCACGATAAAAACTCACAACAAAATGGGTATAGAAGGAAAGTACCTCAACATAATAAGGGCCATATATGACAAACCTACAGCAAACATCCTATTCAATGGGGAAAAACTGAAAGCCATTCCTTTGAGGACAGGAACAAGACAAGGGTGCCCACTATTGCTGCTCTTATTCAACATACTACTGGAAGTCTTGGCCAGAGAAATTAGGCAAGAAAAAGGAATAAAAAGACTCCAAATAGGCAATGAAGAAGTAAAACTTTCACTATTTGCAGACGACATGATTATATACATAGAAAACCCCCCAAAATACATTGGAAAACTACTAGAAATAATCAACAACTACAGCAAAGTGGCAGGGTATAACATCAACTTAACAAAAATCAGTTGCATTTCTATACGCTAATGATGAACTAACAGAAAGAAGACTAAAGAGAATCTCATTTACAACTACAACAAAAAGAATAAAATATCTGGGAATAAATTTAACCAAGGAGGTGAAAGACCTATACAATGAAAACTATAAGACACTATTGAAAGAAATCAATGAAGACATAAAGAAATGGAAAAATATTCCATGCACATGGATTGGAAGAATAAACATAGTTAAAATGTCCATACTACCTAAAGCAATCTACAGATTCAATGCAGTCCCAATCAGAATCCCAATGTCATTCTTCATGGAAATAGAACAAAAAATATTGAAATTTGTATGGGGCAACAAAAGACCCCGAATAGCTAAAGAAATCCTGAAAAGAAAAAGAACAAAGCTGGAGGCATCACAATCCCTGATTTCAAAATATACTATAGAGCTATAGTAATCAAAACAGCATGGTACTGGTACAAAAATAGACATACAGATCAATGGAATAGAATTGAAAGCCCAGAAATAAAACCACACACCTATGGACAGCTAATCTTCGACAAAGGAGCAAAGAACATACAATGGAGAGAGGGAAGTCTCTTCAATAAATGGTGCTGGGAAAATTGGACAACAACATGCAAAAGAATGAAAGTAGACCATCTTCTATCGCCATACACAAAAATCAACTCAAAATGGACTAAGGACCTGAAAGTGAGACCTGAAACTATAAAACTCCTGGAAGAAAATATAGGCAGTACACTAATTGACATTGGTCATAAAGGGATCCTTTCAGATTCCATGTCTACCCGGACAAGGGAAAGAAAAGAAAAACTAAACAAGTGGGACCTCATCAGACTAAAGAGCTTCTACAAGGCAAATGAAACCAGGATCAAAATGAATAGGCAACCCACCAGCTGGGAGAAAATATTCACAAATTGTTTGTCTGACAAGGGATTAATATCTGTAATATATAAAGAACTCACACAACTGAGCGACAAAAAAACAAACAACCCGATCAAAAAACGGGCAGAGGATATGAACAGACATTTTTCCAAGGAAGATATAGAGATGGCCAATAGACACATGAAAAGATGTTCAACATCACTAATCATCAGGAAAATCCAAATCAAAACTACACTAAGATATCACCTTCCACCGGTTAGAATGGCTATAATCACCAAGACAAAAAACAACAAGTGCTGGAGAGGTTGTGGAGAAACGGGAACCCTCATTCACTGCTGGTGGGAATGCAAACTGGTGCAGCCTCTGTGGAAAACAGTATGGAGATGCCTCAAAAGATTAAAAATAGAAATACCGTATGATCCAGCAATCCCACTCTTGGGCATCTACCCAATGGACATGAAATCAACCATCACAAGAGGCGTATGCACCCCTATGTTCATTGCAGCATTATTCACTATAGCCAAGAAGTGGAAGCAACCCAAGTGTCCCTCGACTGATGATTGGTTAAAGAAGATGGGTAACGGGCAAAATGGGTGAAGGTGGTCAAAGGTACAAACTTTCAGTTACAAGATAAATAAGTCCTGGAGATAAATGCATGGTGACTATAATTAACAACACTGTACTGTCTATTTGAAAGTTACTAAGAGGGGCCAGCCCAGTGGTGCAGCGGTTTAGTTTGCACTTGCCAGCCCAGGGTTCGCGGGTTTGGACCCCGGGCACCTGCCGACGACCTGCTTGTCAGCCATGCCGTGGTGGCGTCCCATATAAAGTAGAGGAAGATGGGCACAGATGTTAGCCCAGGGTCAGTCTTCCTCAGCAAAAAGGGGATTAGCAATGGATGTTAGCTCAGGGCTGGTCTTCCTCACTTAAAAAAATAGAAAGAAAGTTGCTAAGAGAGTAGATCTTAAAAGTTCTTTTCATAAGAAAAAAATGTGCAGCTTTGTGTGGTAATGGATGTTAACTAAACTTATTGTGGTAATCATTTTGCAATGTATACATAAATCATTATGTTGTACACCTTAAATGAATACAATGTTATATGTCAATTATATCTCAATGAAAAATAAATAAATAAAATATTAGTAGAGAGACTCTGTTGTACATCATTTTGTAAGACCAATGTTAATTAGAATTGATAATATTGGGTCCAGCCCAGTGCCATAGTGGTTAAGTTTGGTTCAGATCCCTGGGTATGGACCTATGCCATGCTGTGGCAGGCGTCCCACATAGAAAATAGAGGAAGAGGGGCACAGATGTTAGCTCAAGGCCAATCTTCCTCAGCAAAAAGAGGAAGATTGGCAATGGATGTTAGCTCAGGGCTAATCTTCCTCACACACACACAAAATTGATAATATTATTGTGCCTCACGATCCTACTCTGTGATCCTAAATGAACTATTTACTCTGAGGAAAAAATATCCAGTGAGATTCTAGTGAGAATCAAATGAGGCAGACTAACACACAAATGGTGCTGAAACTAATAATTCTGTTCCATTAAATTACCAAATCAGAAGGCAATTCCTTAATTTCTTGCAAAGTTTGTCTCTGGTACTCCCTGGGCAAGGATATTGAGTGACATTCATAACTTCTCCAGACCAACATGCCCAGGCTTGGGCAATTTCTAAAATGAAGAAGAATTATGTGATAGGTATGTTCCAGGTTCCCCTGGATTCTCAGGTCTAGCACTGCCTCCTCTTGACCCTGCAGACCAAAACCCAGCCAAAGTCTGATTGTTCTGAGGGGTACCCAGGAGGGGTAAAAAATTTTTTAAATAATGAATTCTCATGCTATGGAGCTTACATTCTAGTGGGAAATAGATATATTAGCCAACCAACCACTAGCAGCAGAAATAAAACTGTGACTTCCATAAGGATGGATGGCTATGAAAATTGTGCTCTTGCAAGAAACACATAGAAAACTAGAAAAAATATATGAAATAACTCTTTCATACGTTGGACAACCAGCAATGCAAGACTGTAATTCCTAAGAGGAAGGAAACACATGAGGTGAGCTCGTGGCTGTTCCAGCTTACTCCCTAGAGTCCATTTCCAAGCTGCAGTACAGAGAGGGGGAACTCAAACAAAGGTTGACAGGCCTCATAGAATGAGGAGAAAGAGACTGGAGTCAGAAATTTGGGGAGGTTGAGGTGCTAGAACTTGTGTAGCAGAGTAATGGAGAGGAAGGTCCTGCACAGACAGAACACTCTAGAGTCCTTCAGGGCGATCCCTCAAGTCTGTGGCTGAGTACTGATCTGTATACGCATAGGGTGCTTATTTCTTAAACCACATCACCCAAACAAAACCCCTTTCCTAAACACACACCTATATCTTAAGCTTTAACCAACAGGAGGTATTTGACATATTTTAGTTAGAATCAAATGAGGCAGACTAATACACATATGGTGCTGAAACTGATAATTCTGTTCTGATATTCTGGGCAATATCTTTTTTCCCCTCTGAGGTAGAGCTTATAGAAAGCCATGTTTGAGCTAGCCTTGATGGCCCAGCAGTTAAAGTTCCACGCACTCTGCTTCAGAGGCCTGGGTCCAGTTCCTGGACACAGAACCACACCACTCGTCTGTCAGCTGCCATGCTGTGGCCACGGCTCCCCTAGAAGAACTTACAATTAGGATATACTGCTATGTAGTGGGATTTGGGGAGAAAAAAAAAAGAAAGCCATGTTTTTTTACTCATTGTCACTCAAATAGCATATCTGAAATGATTGTCTGAAACATTCTTTCCTCAAATGGTCACCTGTCCTTTTGATGATTAAAATCAAACTCCTTTAGCAAAATGAAGTCTTTCATGGTTGGCCCCACACTAACTTCACCAGCAGCATCTCTCACCACTCCTTCTACTCTAAAATCCAGCTAAAGGGGCCTCCTTGCAGTTCATTGAATGTAACTGTATTCGTTTTGTTAACAGTAGCCAAAACCTGAAAACAACTAAGGTTCATCAACAGGTGAATAAATAAACAAATTGGGATATATTCACATAAATGGACTCTAATTTGAAAACAGAAAGAAACAAACTACTGATATGCACAACAACATGGAAAAGCTCAAAAATATTCTGGGTAAAAGAAAACAGAAACAAGAGTACAAACTACATAATTCCACTCTATGAAATTTGGGCGTAAGTAAATTTACCTAAACTAATAGAAATCAGAAGAGAAGTTGCCTCTACTCAGTGGGAGAGACTGGCTGGAAAGGAGCTAGAAGGACTTTTTTCTAGGAAAATCAAAATACTCTACATCTTGATCAGGTACGGGCTGCACGGATGTAATCATTTATCAAGATTCATCAAGTTGTGCATTTAGAATGTGCACTTGTGCACTTCACTGTATGTAAATTAAATCTCAATTTAGGAAGAAAGTTTAGAAGTCTCAGTTTAGAAAGAAAGAAACGGCTAAGAAGCGTGAGAAGAATAGCTGACTTTTGCTGAGCACTTTTTCTGTGCGAAAACCATTACTATTCTCTTACTGTGCAGAATCCACCTCTGCTAATGCATTTAGCTTGGTGGTGTCTCACATTAAAGAGCCAAGGTGATGACAGCTATTACTATAAATGTACAAAATATGTGGAAATATTTAGGGGATAAGAGTGTCATACTTTCAACTTCAGGGTAGTCACAAAATAAGGCTTTTCTCACTCTTTTAGATCCAAATGAGGATAATATAATGGCAATGATACTTATGATAGCTTTTATAGGATTTGTTTTCATATCATATTGGAGTTGTTTTTCTTTTCCAATTTTTCTCTCTCCACTCCTAAAAGCTACTAAAAACTTGAGACGCACTTTTATTTGCAACAATGAAATGGAAAACTGACTAAAACTGAAGGGGTCAGGGCAGTTAAGCCAATTTTACTAGCTTCCATAAAAAGCTTAAAAAAATAACCTTCAGAGGCTGGTAATGCCTTTTTCTCTAGAAATGAAAAAAGCATCATAAAAGGACATTTACTGGGTTCATAAAATTCAAATGAATATATTATTACCAAGTTTCACAATATTAAAAGACAGATGATGAAAGGAGAAATGAAATACATGAATGCAAATTGAAACTGATCATCAAAAATGCTAGAAATAAGAACCCTAAAAAATTCACTGGTAAACCAATTAGAATTATATTACAGTCCAAATGATTACCATAAAATCTGATATAATTTAATATGAGATCTCATTTTTCTATTTTCCCAAGTAATGACAGAACTTAGCCAAGTGTACTTAAAATTCCTGTCATTTGTCAAGTGTCTGCTAACCTGAAATAAATCAAACTCTGAAATGGTTATATGATATAGTTATTCAATAAGATTCTGGTTAATTTGACTAAATTTATGTGCCCTTTATTCACTTTCTATCTAGTAATTAAAATGAGCAAAAAGCTATCTTTTGTACCAATAATGCTAATCATCACTTGTTCTGTCGTTATATCTCTTTTGTAATCACTTCAGTTCTGTAAAACGGAAGCAGAAGCCAAATGAACCTCCGTTGCTTATCTGACTGATGTCAACTATAAAATATTCTAAGAAATTACAACTATCTATAAACTCAGGCCTTCAGGTAGGCTGCCAACCAACAAAATATTTCCTTCTCTTCCACATCATTTATGTGCTGTTAGAGGGGCAACCATTTCTTTTAAGTACATGACTATAGAGTTATTCTGCTCCTTACCGCATACTGTCTGATATTTTTTTAAGCAATCCAATAACAGTGCTATTTCCATGATTGATTCTCTTCATGAAATTAAAGCTTATTCAATATAACAATGAAAAAGGAAAATGAGCTTTTTTAAGTTAACAGACTTTATTTTTAGAGCAGTTTTAGGTTTACAAAAACATTGAGCAGAAAATACAGAGTTTCCATATATTCCCTTCCCTCTCCACCACACTGCTTCCCCCATTATTAACATCTTGCATTAGTGGGATACATTTGTTACAATTGGTGAGCCAATATTTACACATTATTGTTAACTAAGTCTGTAGTTTACCTTAGGGGGTTTTAATGAATGCATAATGTCGCATATTCATCATTACAGTATTATACAGAATAGCTTCACTGCCGTAAAAATCTTGTGTGCTTCACCTATTCATCCTTCTCCCTAAACACTGGCAACCTCTAATCTTTTTTATTTTCTCTATAGTTTTGCTTTTTCCATGAAGTTATACAGTTGGAATCATGTAGTAGCCTTTTCAGACTGGCTTCTTTCACTTAGCAATATGCATTTAAAGTTTCTCAGACTCATAGATACAGAACCCAGACTGGTGGTTTCCAGAGGGGCAGGGGGAAGGGAGATAGGCAAAATAGGTGAAGGAGATTAAGAGGTACAAACTTCCAGTTATAAAATAAATAAGTCACAGGGATGTAATGTACAGCATAGGAAATATACTCAATAATATTATAATAACTTTGTATGGTGACAGATGGTAACTAGACATTGTGGTGATCATTTCATAATGTATATAAATGTCGAGTCACCATGTTGTACACTTGAAACTAATACAATATTGTACGTCAGCTACACTTCAATAAGAAATAATAACTAATAATATATAAATAAAGCTCTTTCATGTCTTAACTCATTTTTTTGGTCACTGAAAATTATTTCACTATATGGATGTACCACAGTTTATTCACTCACCGACTGAAGGACATATTGGCTGCTTCCACATTTTGACAATTATGAATAAAGCACTATAAACATTTGTATGCAAGTTTGTGTGTGGACATAAGTTTTCAACTCATTTGGGTAAATACCAAAGAGCACAATCACTGGATTGTATGTTAAGATTAAATCTAGTTTTGTTAAGAAACTTCCAAACTGTCTTCCACGGTGGCTGTACCACTGTATTCCCATCAAACATGAATGAGAGTTCTTGTTACTCCACATCCTCACAAGCATTTGGTGTCATCGGTGTTTTGGATTTTTGCTGTTTTAATGGGTGTAGTGGTACATCATTTTTATTTCCAATTGACATATGATATTAAGCATCTTTTCATACGCTTATTTGTACCAGGCCCAGATGGGTTCACTTGGTGGACTCTACCAAATATTAAGGCAGAAATTATACCAATTCTCTACGATCTATTTCAGAAAATAGGAGTAGAGGGACTACTTCCTAGTTCTTTCTGTGAGGCCAGCATTATCCTCATACCAAAACCAGATAAAAACATCACAAGAAAAGAATGCTGCAGACCAACATCTCTCGTGAACATAAATGCAAAACTCCTCAAGCGAGTATTCACAAGCTGAATCCAGGCATGTATAAAAAGAATAATGATCCACAACCAAGTCAGGTTTATTTTAGGTATGCGAGGCTGATTCAGCATTCAAACATCAGTTAACGCAATCCATCACATCAACAGGCTAAACAAAAAAATCAAATAACCATATCAATAGATGCAAAAAAAAAAAAAACGGTTGCCAATATTCCACACCTGTTCACCATGCAAACTCTCAGCAAACGAGGTCATGTCTAGTGTACTGATGAGTCCAGTGAAGGCATTCTTTGTTTCCATTAGTGTTTTGATTTCTAGCATTTTCTTTTGATCTTTCTTTGAGTTACATCTCTCTCCATATATTGTCCATCCTTTCTTGCATGTTGTCTATTTTCCCATTAGATCCCTCAGCGTATTAATCATAGTTGCTTTAAATTCCCAGTCTGATAATTCCACAATCTCTACCATATCTCAGTCTGGTTCTGATGCTTGTTTTGTCTCTTCAGACTGTATTTTTTGCTTTTAGCATGCTTTGGAATTTTTTGTGGAAAGCCAGACATGCTGTATCAGGTACAAAGAACTAAGGTGCATAAGGCCTTTAATGAGGGCTTTATGTTTATCTGGTAAGAAGTAGGGTGTTTACCGTTTGCTGTTGCTGTGGCATTAGAGGCTAACTTTCCCCTAGGGGCCTTATTCTTTTCTCCTCTATTGTCATTGGGTTTCTGTTGAGACTCTGTCTTAAACAGGCTTTCAGCTGGAATCCCTTGTCATCATGTAGGAACCATATTGATGTGGTGGTAAAGTGTTTGGCGTGGGGAAGCATTCTATAACCCTGGGTTACGTCCCAGTCTTAGGGAGCCTCTGTTCCTGGGCTGTGGCTGTGACCTTCACAAGTTCTTCTCAGCTTTGTTTCCCTCACTTAGGAGAGACAGGAAGGTTAGAGGGGGCTGGAGTTGGTATTTCCCTTCCCTCAGGTTGGTTAGGGTCTAGAAAAGCCCTAGTCAGTTCTGTCTCTGGTGAAATGGTTTCCCTCGATGGAAGGCCTTTGTTCAGGAGAGCAGAGGGTGCTGGGCTTATTTCAAACTGGTTACTTCTCCTCTCCTCCTGCCAGAAGCACGAGGGGATTTTTCTCTGATCTTTACCCTGAGAACCTGATGTGGCTCCTGGAGGTAAAACTTATAAGAGTATGGGCCTCCACCCACTCCCCAAAAGAGCCCAGGCCCACGGGAGTTTTTCTCTCTGAAGCTAGTCCACATTCGGTCTCCAGCAACCTGTCCTCACCCTTCAAGCCTTCCGACCAGCTCCAGCAGTGGCACCTGCTGCCCACAGCAGTGATTCTCTGTGTCTGCCTGTCTCTCCAGTTCTGGGGGCCTTGTTACCTCAATTCTCTGGTGGAGCTTAGAAGAGTTATTGATTTTTGGTTTATTCAGCTTTTATCTTGTTGTGAGGATGGAAGTGATCACTCCCATGCTCTTCATATGTTGGACCAGAAATCGGAAGTCAAGATGAGTTGTTAAACCACTTGCTATGTTCAGTTTTATCCAAAGAAGTCAAATGTAAAGAAAACCTTCCTTGGCATTCCTAAGACATGAGAGAAAATGCAAAATTGCATTTTCATAGTGAACAGAATTTTTCTGATCACTGCTTGTCTTTTGGTGTCAAAATTTTTTTTTCTAATTTTAAATAAGAGGGATGAGAATACGCGTAAGAGTGTCATGTGCCACATAACAATGTTTGTCAACGGTGGACTGCATATATGACAGGGGTCCCAGAAGATTAGCACCATATCGCCTAGGTGTATAGTAGTCTATACCATTTAGGTTTGGATAGGCACACTCTATGATGTTTGCACAACAATGAAATTTCCTAATGACGCATTGTTCAGTGACACATGACTGTATTTAAAAATTATCCACATAAATTATTCTATGGAGAAATACCTTTGTCCTTTAGTATTATTTTAATGCATGATAATTTCAAAATACTGTGAATCAAGTATTAAAGATGATCAGGGTCGTAATTATGCAATCATTAGTAATATAGTAGTTGTATTTAATGCTATGAAGTAATTATCCAGATAGAAAATATAAATGCATGGAAAAATAAATGAAGATACTGTTTAAATGGGCAAAGACTTTTTACTATTGACATAACTTCAGAAAAAAATTTATTTTACTCATGCCAAAGAAATTACACAAAATCTTAATTATTGATGTGATTCAGGAGGCTTTAGATTCCAGCATGCCTGATAGGTAAGGTAGTAAAGAAAACCCTGCCAGTATTTAATATTCTTTGTGGCTCTGTATTTTCAACTAGATCAGCATCGACCCAGTTTTCAAGAGAAAAACCTTTTCCCAAGTATATTCCCTGGGGCTGTGCAGAGCTAGAGCAGCCTGAAACCAATCTGGCCACAAAACAACACATTAAATCACACGTGAAAGAGAAAAGCATGTTAACATGAGGATATTCTCTGCCTTCCCCTCATCTTTACCTCTGTTCATCCCTGACCCTGACAATCACTCCTAGAGGAATCCTTAAAGCCAAGTTTCTGAATCTTTTCTGATGTAGGTTCTTCATCAGAGAGAGATCTAGGCCCTTAGAGGCAGGGAGCCTTCTTAAAGTCCCAGGGAGATGGAGGAGGATGGGCTGGACTGAGGGAAGTGTGAAAGGGCTCAGATTGGGTGAGGCATCTGGGGAAACTGATTGGCTAATATGAGGTTCTAGAAGAAAATGCAGCAGGAAAGTGAATCAAGGGTTAGAGGAAGCACATTTTGGAAAAACACTGCTGGGGTTATAATTCTGATTTTCACTGTTTTTTTAAATGTAAAAAAAATGGAATTCTTTTTGATGTTTAAATACTGGATTAGTCCCTTAAACATACAAATGTTTTCTTCTGTCTCCCATCATAGGAAGGAAAGAAGACAGAAGGAAGAAAGAAAGAGAGAAAACGGAGAGGAGAGGGAGTGGGAGAGGGAAGGAAGGAAAAGAAAACTTGCATTAATCAAAATTTACCATTCAAGCTTGGTAAATAAAATAGTGTTGTGCTGATGCAGGTGTAGACTAACAGACTAAGAAATATCAGAAAAAGACTGTTGATAGCTTGCTATATTATGGATATGGAATTGAAAATCAATGAGGAAAGAATGAACTATTAATAAACTGGAGTTGTACGATGGATTATCCATGTGGAAAAAAATAAAATTAATTTCCTACCACATACTGGATACAAAAGTAAATTCCAGACAGCTTAAAGCTTCAAGTATAAAATACAAACCAAATTTTTAAAAGAATAAAGATTATTATGCCCATTGACATAGGAAAAGATTACTTAAATAAGTTGTGAATGGACTGCAGAGAAATTATTTCGGTGTTTCTGCACAATGAGGGCTTCTGGACTACAACACAAGGCCTGGAAGTTAAATGATGACTGAACAGACGGTGAGAACTCCAGAGAGATTTACCTCCTTCACGTTTCAAGAAAGGGACAACATCAGCACCATGGAGACATCCTATGGATTGTAACCTCAGAGACATTAGTCCTAGCCTCTCCCTGGAGATGTTTCTGTGCATTCCAAAGGGTGAGAACCTAGGACCCTTCCCTTTGGGTTCCAAGGAAAATTTATTTACACTAGAGAGAGAGTTTCTCTTTGTCTCTCGGGAGGGGAGAAGGGACAGCTGCCCCTCTCCCATATAGACTCCTAGATACTTATTTTTGTGCTTTCTTGCCTACACTGCAGACCCCAGTTTAGACATCTGGGTCTCATCAAGTCTCATAGAGAAAGGGGGTATTGGAGTGTCGCAGAATCAGCAGAGTTGTTACTAGGCGTGAGCAGTAATTAATCTGATCCTGACCCAGAAACTGTGTCTACTTTCAGGACAACACAAATAACTACAGATTTTAAAAATTTGATGACAATGAGCAAATAATTGATAATCATGACATTAAAATTAAAATTTTTTTGTAGAATGAAAGACAGTGTAAATAAGTTAGAAGGAGTCAGAGATACTCAATTCTGGATAAAATATTGATTATGAGTGAAAAAGAGAGAGACCCTAATAAGGTTAGCCACATAAAAGAAACTTCTATACTGTAAAAGATAATATCCATAAAGCTAAAAAATAAAGCTAAGCCAGTGATGCTCCTCAATGGCTGCATATCAGAATCGTCTTGGAAGCTTTTAAAAATTATCGATGCCCAGGTCCACTCTAGGCCAATTAATTCAGCATATTTAGGTGTAAACTGACCTCTGATATACAAAAAGAAATACACAAGAAATTCCTGTGAAGAAACAAGCCCAATATAACAACATAATAATGAGAAAAATGTATAAACTAGCAGTTCACAGAAAAATATGTAAAAATATTTTCTATCTTACTAAAAAATCAAAGAAATGCAAATTAAAGTATAGTTTTTATCCATTACATAGAGAAGATTAACAAGATTCATGATACCCAGTATATATAAATCTGTGGGAAATGGAAACTCATATACTTTTGACATAGACACAAATAGTTTGGAGGAAAAAATTGGTGATATCTATGAAAATCTTAAATTGTCAAACTCTTTGAACCTGTAATTCAACTTTTTGTCATGCAGAAATATACAGTAGATGCTCTCGTAATTGACCTCAACGTAGCCAGTATTCCAGGTTAGCTGCCACTCTTTTTCATTTATAAACCACTTGAACAGATACCCATGGCCTGCCACATGCTGACGAGCATCTACTTTCTAGTACACTCAGACACTCCTACACACACCAATGAATTTAATGCTTACCAAGTCAACTGTGTTTGTTCCAAATCTGTCATACTATTGACTTTGTAATAGCAATTATACAATGTTATTAAATATTATACACACCATAAAAAAGGGAGACAGTTTTTTTCTATTAAAAACAATTTTTTGAACATTTTGAGGAGATCTGAAAAAAATCAAGGCACTAAAATATACTTGTCAAATTGCCTGCAAAGGATAAGAAAAAAATCTGAAATTGTTCTGCAATTAAATAAGTTTTAAATGTGCTTAAATTCTCATGGAACTTTTAACAAAAGTAAAACTGAGTGCAAAAGAACAGTAGCTCATGCAAAAGAAGATGGCGTGGGAATATAATTAGTGTTGACCCAGTATATAGAGTGGTGAAAAGTTGTACATTCATATGCATTCACATTTAAAAATTAATCTTGGGGCTGGCCCAGTGGCGTAGTGGTTAGGTTCATGTGCTCCACTTCGGCAGCCCTAGGGTTTCGTGGGTTTGGATCCTGGGTGCCCACAGACACACCACTTGCCAAGCCATGCTGTGGCGGCGTCACATATAAAGTAGAGGAAGATGGGCACGGATGTTAGCCCAGGGCCAGTCTTCCTCAGCAAAAGGAGGAGGATTGGCAACAGATGTTAGCTCAGGGCTAGTCTTCTTCACACACACAGACAAAAATTAATCTCTCTATATACCATTTCTTATAAGTCTTCATTTAATTATCTTTGAATTTTCCAACCTTAAGTCTCTACTGCACTTCAATTATATGCACAAGTATTTATTGTACCATTGTTGTAACAAAAAGAAGCTAGAATCAAAATTAATGAAATACACCATAATATTACAAAGAATTAAGGCTATATGAAGTGCTAGGGAAAGATATAGAAAATAAATTGCTAATTAGAAATTCAGAAGACAGTTTGTAGAATATTAGATAAAACATGTCCCCAGTCATTTGTTTTGAGAAAATTATGTTCTAATATAAACACTTAGGTAGCTAAACAGAATAAAAGGCTGAAAAAATATTCATCCAACTATAAATAATGGTTTCTCTTGCTCTTAAATTTATTTTTTCTTGACATACTTTATTATTTAAATATATGATTTGTGAAAAAGTCATTAGTGTTTGTTTTTAAATAATTGACAACACTGTCTTATTTTTTCTTGTTTTTCTAAAAATGCTTTATACAACAGATATTGCATCTTTGTCAAACTAATAAAATGTATTTCAAGTAAATGACATTTACTTTCTCTCCTGCCTTTTGCTTTTGGAGACTAATGGTTGAGCATATAAAGTTGTATGGCAGAGCCTTAGACTTTAAGCAACATGTCAATCACTCAAATTGCTGATTAATTGTGGCTTGGCACCACTTATCATTGTAGACCAAGGGCTTGATGAAATAATCAGTCATCTGTGCCTGCTATGAGAAATTAGCACTCATGTTTTTTGTCAAAATGTCAAAGTAAGTCTTTAATCCGTAAGGACTGTCCTGGGTAGTATATGTCAATATTTCTCAACATTAAGAGAGTAATACTCTCAAAACAAGAACCACGATTCTGATGGTAAGACCACCTTTGTAAACCTTCCTCACATATTTTTCATTAGAAATTAAGCAGAGTTAGAGCTACAGACTGAGATGATGTGCTTCTCAAAATTTTCATCAGAAACCAAACTAAAGCTAAACAGGTGTTTTTCTTTTTTAAAAAGGGGCTATTGGTGTTCTTTTATTTAATAGAGTTATTAAATATAAAAGAAAGCATTATTCTAGATGTTGGGGGAATGGGCAGAAATTATCCCCATCACTGGGGTAGAGAGTGGGGAGTGCTGAGCACTTTGAAATCAAACTAAATCAATCAATATGTATTAATATTTATTGAAATCACTCTATGTGTAAAACTTCATCTCTAAAATTACAAAGAAAGTCAATGACAAAAGTATACAGAATTGGCAGGTACAAATTACAATCAATCAATGTCAAACATCAATATAATGACTTGAAAAAGGAATGATATCATTAACCCACAAGTAGTAGAATCTAGGGTTTCAAATACTTTTCCAACAATAGACAGAATTTATCCTGATGCAATGTATTCTTCTTTCCAAGAATAATTCTATCATTAACACTATATATTTATTCAGTTGTCTCTTTGTAGTAAACTAGCAAAACTTTTATCCTTCTCTAAATTGTATTACCTGTGTCTTAAATATTCTTCTCATACAATGGATGTAGATTTAAAAAAAGAAACTAAACAGAAATTTTTGTTAATAACTATCTGAAGGTGGATTAATATAATTCCATAGAGGAAAATAAAATTAAATACACTTCAAAAGAAATCACTACTCTCATAATTGGGAAATATAAAATCAATCCCAGAAGTGAGACAGTTGGGCTGCAATTTCTAACTTTTACACATTTTATAAATGACATAAATGAGAAGGAGTTGAATAAGAGAGAATACAGAGAGTTAGAAAATGTCGGAAAGAAGAAATGATATATAAGAAAGTTGATTCCATAAATAAATATTTATTAAGTACTTATTAGGTTACTATGTTCCAGACATCTAGATGCCCAGTAAACAATATCTACTTTCATGGAGTTTACTAATATAAGCATTAAAAATTACAAATATCCCTCTATAGTCTGCTTTAGCTGTATCCCACAATTTGATACATTGTATCTTCATTTTCATTCAGTTCAAATACTTTTTAATTCGCTGTGTAACTTACTTTTTTACTCATCGGTTATTCAGAAGTTTGCTGCTTAATTTCCAAATATTTGGGATTTCTCCAAATATCTTAGTATAATTCGATTGATTGAATATCAATCAAATGTGATTGATTTCTAATTTAATTTCATAGTGGTCCGAAAAGACACTCAGCAGGACTTCAATTCTTTTAAATTTATTGAGAGTTGTTTTATGGCCCATCATGTGGCCTATCTGTCTTTATTAATGAACCATATGCTTTTGAACTGCAGTTGTTAGGTAACAAGATTTGATGGTTAATTGATTGAGAAGTATGAGGATAAAGGAGAGTGAAAAAATCATGCCACATTTCTTTCCCTGGATGGCATTGCCTCTCACTGAAATGAGAAAGAGAAGTTCAATAAAAGGTATGGAATGTGGGTGTTAGTGAATTTGTGTGCGCATACACAAGCACACTGCAGAAGAAAAGATGGTGGGCAGAGATCATACACATCTTGGACATGCTGAAGTTTAGCCAATGAGAAACTCAAGCGCAGAGGTCCAGTAACAGTTTGCTGTGAGATATGTCACTCAGGTGAGAGGTTTAGGACAGAAATATTAGGAAAAGAAAAGTGAAGCAGGTCCAGGTGAGACAACATATGTTGAAAAAACAGAAAAAATGAAGCAAAGGACAAGGTTATGTTCCTAGGCTAAAATTTTAAATTTTTATTTTAATAAACTTGTTATTATTTAATAATTTATACATGCATGATACTGAGCCATTTGGGTAATTTTTCTGATCTTTGTTAGTATTGGAATATAGTAGTAACTCAGAGAAAAGAGTTGAAAGTCCAGGTAAACTCTATTCACTATTGGGACAATATCTGATTTTTATGATGTATGTATACATACAACCCCCTCACACACATATATATATTTAAATATCTCTTGTAGAATTTTGTCATTATTTTGATCAGCATTTAGACCTTCTTGCCTTCTGATGAGAAAAATTATCACTCAGTTACAACTGTCACACAATATTTTTAAATTATTTCATGTAAGAGAGTGTAATGGCATTTTCATGGCATACTGTGAGAAAAAAATGACAAATCTGTTTAGCCAAAATGCCATATTTCCAAAGGCTTTCCATCCTAAGGGTACCAAAAAGCTGGGCTCCTCTATTAGGGAAGGTCTTCCTTTCCAGAAGAAATAAATATGGAATTTAGTGAAGGAAGGGGATATTGGCTCAGCCTGCCAAATCAGTCAATCAACACAATGATGAGTAGAGCACAGAGACCACAGACACATCTCTTCAGATGTGTCTACATAGGTTACAGAAGCCTTATCTCTTTATTTGAATCATGGCTATGAATAATTTTTCCAGGAAAATAAGAAGCATTAGTCATAGTCTCCTTAGGCAAATATGCTTAAAGTCCTTGAAATCACAAGGCAATTACTGTAGGTTTAGAAGTAGTGACATCTCATTAGAATGTTAAATTAAGTTCAGTAGTGATACTGCACTTGTTTATACATTCAAACTAATTTCAGTAAAGTAAATTTAGCCAACAGAGATTATTTACTTTGTCATCACCCATTATAATAAAATTATGAAGGAGATTTAGAGGTTAGATGATGATGAGCTAACTCCTTCAACTTCCCACTGAAAGATTCATTGAGAAGCAGAAGACAGGAACAGGAAAGGAAGAGGAAGAAGAAACAGAAGGAGTAGGAAGAGAAGAAGAGGAAGAGGAAGAAGGAGGAAGAGGAGAAAAAGTACACCAGGAGATCAGCAGTTCTGACTTCATTGGAAACCAGCAATATTAATCAATGCTTTGTCAGGCCTCGAAGAATTTCCACCAATCAAAGGATAATTGAGTTTCTGAAAACAAACTAGCAAGGCCCCACACATACTGTCTCCACAATGATAGAGAACATTCACAGACCCAAAAGCCCCAGTGGGCAAACTTCATCCACTTCACACCCTTTCCCAAAGATTGTCCTTGTTTCTCATGCTTATAGTGAGCGATCTATGCATGCATCAGCTTGAATGTATTCATTAGAAGTTACTTTGTGCTTTTACAAAATGAATCAGGGCTCACCTTGATATTTTACAAAGGGAACCATCCAAATACCAATCAAAGAAAAAGGAAATTAAGAACAAAACAAAACTCATTAAATTTTAATGTGGATATTGAGTGATTCAGTAGGAGTGTGAAATGGAAGAGACATCTGGGAGCTTTGAGGTTGACACATAATATGGACAGAAGTCATGAGAATCAATGTAGGTGATTCTCCATCATAGAAACAACTAGACCCAGGGAGGGGCATTATGCCAATTTCTCCTCAACTGGCAGCCATCAGTCCAGGCAAACAGCGCTGCTGATCCCTAAAGGAAATCAGAGAGCCCTAGGACAGAAGCAAAGGCAATTCCATTGAGGGCATATTTTCACTGATTCTAAGACCTCTAATGCACTGATGGAAAAGAGCCAGCATGTGGTCAGTAGTCGGTGATGAATTGATATGTTGAGTTGAAGACTACATCTTCAAGATTATACACTCCCCAAGTCTTCTCCATCCATTGCCTTAGAATCTTTACTTCTAGGAAATCTCCTAACCCAGAATGGACTCTATCACTATGTTTCTTACCATACTATCCCCATCTAAAAGTATGGTGGCCTAGATGTGGCAGCTGGACCCAGGGAATGCAAATTCCTGAGCGCAATTTCAGTCTTATGCAACCCTCAGATTTGGGGGAATCCCCTTTTCCCTCTAAGCAAAGAAAGAAGGAAATTTAAGATGTTTGTTTAAGGCAGTTCACTTGCCAATTCCCTTACTGTATTTCATTATGATTCTTTGATTGGATGGTGGAAGAAAGGTAGCTCTTTAAAGAACATCCTAGCTCTCCAAAAATGAATGCTTGCTCAGTGAGAGATGACTCCTGAGTCTCTGGAGATCACTGTCCTCCTTAATCAGCATTACTCTGTACCAGAATTGGGTAACTTGTTCAAGTTCACAAAGTTTGTACGTGGCAGAGCTGATATACAAACTGACTCAAAAACCCAAATCTTCAACTACAACTTCAATTATCTTCCTTATGTAGGATTTGGAATTAGAAATAATTTTAATATATTTCTGTATTTTAAATATTTCTAGAGATATATATTATACATTTTATATCTTTTGCCACTTGATGCTTTCCTAATCTTAAGAAAAATTATGATAAGAGATTTTGGTATTTCCTCCTTCTCTACTACTGTCTTAAAAATCCCCACATAGAATACTAAGACTGAGAGGGCTTTCAAGTGATATTGTTTAAAATTATATTCTAAAAAATAAGAATATGGTCTATTTTTAAAGAGATTTAGATATAGATACTGAATATTTTCATGTTCAACAGAAACTCCTATTTTTATTTTGTAAGTAAATTATATCTGTATATTTCTTCTTATGCCAATATCAATGCAAAATACTTGATCAGTATAAATGTCATCTAAACAATATTATAATCATATGGAAGGCTAACTTTAAGTAAATTTGTGAAGTTTGTTTTAGGTTATCGAGTTCCTTAATTTTACACAACTTTCATGAATTTACCTGGCAAATTGCAACACTCTCCTCTAATTCCATTGAAATGTACTTGTTCAGGGCATCCTGAACTTCTAGCCTTCCAGAGGCATCAGCTGTCGAGCCTGAAATGACTTCAGGGTACAGTAATAAATGTAAGTCATGCCTTGTTGGGTATAATCTTGGAGACTCATTCTTAGAGATGATATCAAGTTGATACAAAGGACATTGCCACTGTGGGACATGGGGAATGTTTAGGAGGCAGAGTGAAACGTTAAATGGGTAAATATTGACTGATGGATAAAGTGAAGACAATCCAAAAAGTGAACCATTACCTAGATGTGCAAGCCGTGGAGGGCCCCAGATCTCAAAGACAGAGCATGGGGAAATCCAAAGCATCATCGAGAAAATGAAGCAATGAGTCATTGAAAAAAGATGCTTAGGAAAGTAAATAATTCTACTATAAATATGTTCAAATTGTGATATGTAGACCACTCCAATCTTGAGATGTTTTACTATTGCTAGACAAAGCAGTTCGTTCTTATCTTACTTTGTTGAATCTTTTTTCCCCTCTCTAAGTATCCCGTCCTGAATTGCACCAACCACAGCATTTGATCATGCTGACTTCTGACCCCTGGTTTGATTGCAGACAGTGTTACATTCTTTTTTCTTCCTTCTCTCTTGTACTTCTCTCTCTTCCTTCTCTCGAATGTTATTCATCATGAACAGCAATCACAGACCAGGCAAGTGCAGAAGCCATACTTCAAAGGCAAGATAAAAGAACTCCTTTTCGGGATTTTTTTTTTTTCTCTAGTCCCTTTATGTGCTCAAAAAACAAGTTTTATTGTTAATAAAACACTGGTCAATAAATTTTTCTTTCTCACCTGAGGCTTCTGTGTTTCTTACTGTAAAAACATGTACTTATTTTTAATAAGGGAAGAAAACCAAAGCTTTCTGTTGGTTTAAAATATTATTTGTCTTTTATTACCAATGAAATAAAAGGAAGAGGAACCAAATAACACGATTCCATATAAATAGCCCCTACTTTTTATTCTCAGGTAATTTAGAAAACAATTGTCTGTCACACAGAATTTTTTTCTAATAAAGAAAAGCATTCTTGACTTGGAAAAACTCATTAAGAGTATGTGAATCATTCAAATAAATTATGTTTCTCTGTGCTAGAAAAGTCAATAGCAAATAGCTAAATTCATTGATTCTTTTTTATTTTGGATCCAAACCAAGCTCTCTATAAAATCTGAAATTATTTCCAGTTTAGCTTTCATGATACTGGATTTTCTTTTTTTTTTTCTTTTTTCATTAATGACAAATGACTATATCTTTGACCCATATGCATCAATTGCATATGCATTATACATGTATCTTTTATTGTATACACAACTATTTTGTCATTTTAAATATACACATGTATATTTGTAAAGACTAATTTGTGTTTAGCTAAAGATGGCCTTAAAATGCAGATGTGTTGATTTTATGGTCATTCTCTCACATAACGTTTGATACCTGAAATTTCCTTATCTGAACAAAAGACCATTTCTCCCAGGTGAAAGTCCTGAGTGAAATAGCCATCTCTGGCAAATCATTTCACTCCTTGGGGCCTCTATTTCCTTATCTTATCTGTAAAGTGTTTATATGACATCCAAAGTCCTGTAGAAATTTTATTTTCTATGATTTTAGGTAAGATTCAACATCATCACCTTCCTCAACCCCTAAGACAGGTAATGTGCTGAATTAAAATTGCATAGAGTGGGGCCGGCCTAGAGGCATAGTGGTTAAGTTTGCGTGCTCCCCTTCGGCAGCCTGGGTTCACAGGTTCGGATCCCGGGCACAGACCTACACACCGCTCATCAAGCCATGCTGTGGCAGCATCCCACATGCAAAGTAGAGAAAGATTGGCACAGACATTAGCTCAGGGACAATCTTCCTGACCAAAAAGAAAAAAAAATGCATAGAGCTACATAAATTATTGAGTCCACAGTCATTCTCAAGTATGGAGTGAGCAGAGAAACTGGAGAACTAGATGTCTGAAAGAATAAGATTGCATTAAATGGGGCCGGAGACACCACAAATTTCACCCACTGTATGTGTCTGCCCAGACAGTGCCAGCCCTGAAGGAAGAGGCAGATGAAGAGCAAGAAAAGTTAGGAAGGAAAAACTCACTGGCCAGTAATGCCTCCGAGACAGTTATTCAACGTAACATTTTTACTCTTCACTCAGCTGTTTAATGTTTATGCTCACTGATGTCACCATATTTTAGCATCTCATTTACTCACCTCTCAGTACAAGAGAAATCCCTCACTGGATTCCCTGATGGAATTGTCTCAGGCATCGCCATTCAGGTCTGTAAACTACTGCCAAATCAACACTCCTCAAAATCATCGCTGCATCAAGCCTTTTCTCTTCCTCAGGAAGCCCCGAGTCCCTGACATAAAGATCATATGCTTTCTTTACACACCTTTGGAACATAATTGTTCCACTGGTAGAGGCGACCCCCACCTCACACAGATTTGTGCTCCAAATGTTGACTTGCAAACTACGCAACTGGAATTCAGGACACCCTTCCCCTTAGGGTTAACCTTCCAGCTAGCAGAACTGCAACACTGGAGTTTAGACTTACTTCTGAGGGAAAATTATTTATGTGGTGGTTGGGTTCTCAGTGGGTTTGAGTACAGTTCTGTAGTTTCCTGGTTAAGGTGAGAGGGAAGAATCCTGGACCAAGCTTTGCAGCAGGCCAGAGAAGAGGAAAGGTGAATCAAGGTCTCTCTGGTGGATTTTCCCACAGAGGCAACCGTGGGCTGAACAGGGGCAAGAAATGGGTGGGTGTGGATGGGGGTGTCCTGTTGCACTGGTTGGTGGGGGGATGAGGGGAAGGAAGGTTAGGCTCCTGATACAGCAGCGCCCTAAAAACAAGGCTGTGAATGGGGCTGCCAAGTGTTTTAAAAATATCAAGTGAGAAAGGAAAAGAAATCTGCGCCAAAGAAAATGTCCTGCAGCCGCGGCAAGGATTGACACAAATGCAGGTTTGGCCCACACCGGGTATGTTTTGCTGGGAACTACCTCACTGCTCTCTGGAGCACCCATTTCTGTCCCCCAAAGGATATTCCAAGCTCCCTGAGCATCGGCAGAGTATAGGAGCCGTCTGCTTCTAGGGTTTTTTTTTTCTCAGCCTGCTTCTAGCCTTTTTCTCCTCTGGTACAAATCAGTTCCTTCTGTCTGTCTCTCTTCTGTCCTTCTGTATTCAAGCCATAAATGGTTCCCCCAGGACACAGCTACTAAATTGAAAAGGTTCCCTGAACCAGAGGAAAGGTAAAAACAGAAAAAAAAAAAAAAGAAAATAGATATGAACTATCCTGGGGAAGGATGGAGAATTAAAAGAAAAAAAGAGTAGGAAGTTGTATAGAAGCCATCCACACATTTTCCCTAATGAGTTTGGGAGGAGAGTGTGGCAGAATATAATCACCCCTTCAGGTGTGAGAATGTACCGGCTACCCGTTTCTTGTCTATGATTTTAGAATCACTTTATCAATTCCTCTTGTAATTTTTATCAGAATTTCAATGTAAAGTAATGCATTTCATTGTTTTAAGCCACTTGGGTGGAATCTTTAGTTCGTTGCAGCTCAATTAACAAACAAAAAAACTTTGTTTTAAAAATATATCAGTTTTTTCCCCTAACCATTAGTTAGCAGAAGCAAAATCTATACACAAAAGAGTCAATGGGTCTCCAGATCATCATTAGAACTTGAATCTTTCCTGCCTTCTCCCTCATGTTGAGGAAAGGAAGGTCTACTGATGTGTCTGTTTACTGCCTTCATCCTTATGGTTTTCCTTGTTCTCCCAACTCCAACTCTGAGGTCTCCATCTGCGCCGAGACAAACATGATTTGTTGTGGAATGCTCCTCTGTTTTCTCCTTGGCACACTACGCTTATTGTCAATGCTATTGACAGTTTCTCTTAACCATTTGCATTGTGAAATATCCTCCAATAAACTAGTTCGAGTAACCCTCCTTTGGCCATACCCAACTGTTTTTAATCCCTTAAATGGCAGTGCTTTGCAGTCCCCAAGTTCTCCCTATGCAGGGCCCCCCGACTCAGATTTGGTGATAATTTGTTCTTTGTACTTTCACCTGAATTGCATTTTCCCACCCCAAACCTCTTGAACCACTTCTCCACATGGATCAGGTCAGTCCCAAACACTAGGAGCAAAGTTCTTTCATTTTCCCTTCAGGAGCATCTGTTTCACTATTCCTTTCACTTGATTACCTTCCCTATTTCCCCCATCCACCCACCTTCCCTTACCAACTGGAATTTAAATTATTCTCTTACCATTACTGCCACTACTGTCCCCACAGCAGTTTGAAAGTTTAAATCGATGCCATTCTCCTTCTTTTTTAAGACATGTACTAATGACCTCCTAGTATGTTAAAATAAGCCGACTCAGTCTTTCAACAAATATACATTGAACACTCCCTGTGTTTTAGACTCTGTGCTAAAAAGCACTAAATGTTGAAATACCATTGTCTTTAATTATGCAAAAATTATCTACTTTCATGTCAATACTGTGGGATGACAGAGTTTTAACTATGTGTTATCACCTATATTTAACATAACATTTGTTAAAATTGTTAAAATGTGCAGACTATCACTTGTGTGGGACAGCTGTCTTCATTACTTCCTCTGGTTTGAGATAATTTAGTCAACAACTAATATATTATATTGTACATATTTACATATCACATAGAGTTAATATTTTCTTTTTTTAGAAAAACAGAAGACTTTATCAGTTAACTTAATGAAATATCTCTATCTTGAAAGGAAGTAAATACTAATTCTAAGATAAGCTAATCTATAGTTTAAAATATAATTACAAGGATTACTTTTATAAAAATATATAATCATCTCCAGTATCTGGACTGTTTTCCTTTAAAAATTACAAATTAGATATTTGCTCTCTGGTCTTTGGAATCTCTGGTATCATAAAAAAGTAACAAAGTATGATTTTATTTCTGCAAATTAGTATCTCTCACTTTTCTGTGCAGAGATGAGGGGAAGATAATTAAAGCATCAGAGTGATCACCATTTAAAAGTAATAATGAACATGTCCTGTGGCATTTTTCCTTCCTTTTCAACTAATCTTTTAACCTGAATTCCAAGATTCCGGTTTGGGAAAACGTTTTTTGTTCTCTCCTGAGGGTCAGTCACAGAAGCCATCCCACACCCCCTCTCACTTCTTTATTCAACTAAATTATGAGCCACACATACCTTTAAAGTAAAATTCTGGGAATTAGAAGAGTTTTTATTTTTTTATTACTCACCGCTAAGGATTTAATAGCTCCTAGTTGGAAGGCATTGCCTGTTACTTTGTAGATAGATAATTACAAAAATTATCACTTTGCTTCTGCCCAGAGCTGCCTGATACTTTTAATACACAGTGAAGTGGAAATTTTGTAATTGTCACTGTTTTAAAAGGTGATAATTTAAGTAGTTACCCTGAGGGATCGTGTGGTCCCATCAGTTGGCAAGATGTGATGTCAGTGTACACCTGAGGCTGAATACAGAGGTCGTCATGGCAACACTGAAATTTAGTGAGCTGCTCAAAAAAGCAGAAGCATTCCTGTGACTCTCAGGAACGCATGACCAGCGGAGTCCGCCTGCAGGCCTCGCTGATGACCTGGTCGGGGGATCGCAGTCAGGGTGCAGTCAACTCCTCGGCTCTGCCCTCGGTTCCCCGGCTTATGATTCTCCGAGACGCTCTGCTCCTTTTGACCTTTGCTTCACTCCCTTCATCACCATCACTTTGAATATTTGGAAAATATGTACTCTCCAATCAATATCAAGGTGGATTTTTGACTTAGTTTGTAGCAGTGGGGAATTGGAAAAACTATATATAACTTAATGTTAACCACAAACGTAAGGACATCTGGAATGTATTAGGAGCACAGGAAGTGATTCCAAAAGTTACTCTAATTGAAAAACAGTTTGCTTGTTTTTGTTTCTTTTCTGGGAAATGGAGAAATACAGGTGAAACAAATTATTTTATAGACTCATACATTTTAGAGCTGTGACCCAGATATTAGTTGTTGATCTTACATCTAAGTGAATGCATACTTATAAATGAATGTGAAAGGCCTTGAGAAGCAAAGGTCTATTTTCCTTTCCTCCACAACAGAAAGAGTAAATTGTTTAGTAAGCTAACACCATCTATGCACCTTATTCAATAATTTCTAGCTGTTTCTAGAAATTCTAGAATTTCTAGCTGTTTCTGTTTCTAGAAATTTAGAATACTTTTCTAGAGCTGTTGAGATGTAAATCATGTTGTACTTTCTCACCAAGTCATTTTCAAAATATCTGCAAATTACTAAGTCCTGAGTGTGAACTGTGAACTTGGTCGTACTTTCTGTCCTCAGAAAACATAAAATCAAACAGGTTGTCAGACACATTAATTCCAACAACGCTACTAAAGTATTTCCCTGCATTGTAGATGACAATTCTTTCGAGTAGGAAAAAGACAAGATGCAAGCAAAGAGGAAAAGGGGAACATAGAGACAAAACTGAGGATGTCTGGAGAAGGCCATGTTCACAAAACAGCCTGGAGAGGGGTCAACGGCAGCTGAAGCGTGAGGCCTGGGAGGACGTGGAAGGGGAGTTTCAGGAGATGAGTGTAGGGAGATAGGTTTGAATCACGTTGTGAAAAGCATTGACTGTTTTAAGAACAGGTGTGATATAATCATATTTGTACCTCTAGTGTTGGTGTAGAAATGGATTGAAATAGAGACCAGAGCTGGGGAGACCAAGCCAAAGAAAGTGAATAAGGACAGATCCAAGCAGAACAAAGAGGAGGAAGCTTGACTATTACAACGTCAACAAACACTGATACTTTCCGAGGGCTTGCCATGCATTTTCAAGCCAACTGCTTTCCACAACATACTCATTTCGTCTAACCTAGATTCTCCTCAAGCACTAAGGTAATCCCCTATTCTTGGATAAGGAAACTGAGGCCCTGAAACGTTAAAGAACTTCCCCCAAGGTCACACAACAGAAAAAGAGATTTTGAATCAAATCTGTCTGAGTCCAGAGGCAAATCCATTGAATAACTGTTCAGAAGAAGAGGATAATGAGTTAATGATTTTCTTAGCAGCAAATCATTCCTCTCCATCTCTGCTTTCTATAAACAGTATCCTTTCATTAAACAGTTTCATTAAAGTAGAAAAGTAATGAGTCCTTTGCAATGCTTTTAATTAATTTCACAGGAAAATAAAGAAACTGTGGTGCAGCTTAATGGTGATTCATTACAAAATATTATGATATTATACTATTTTAGAGACTGGGAAAGATTCACAGAATATAACGGGGTTTTTTTCCTACTCTTATCTTCTCATCCCCGCTACCTAGCACAGTGGACCAGGCAGACACACACTATACTGGTCAGCGGAGAGGCTTGGATGTCAAATAGACCAATCTCCTTGTTTTACACATAAGGAAACTGAGATTCCCTTGATCCTGTGATTTGACAAGGCAGGGCATAAAACTCACATCTTCTGATTTCAATAAGCCCAATTTTTATGAAGTGTAATTTGTTTTAATAGAATATTTACAGGAGCATCACAGAGAACCAATATTACAAATATGTACTTGCATGTGTAAGAACTCAGCTAGAAACGTATATTTAATCAGTGGAATGCACCATATAATAAAAAGTCTACAAAACCATTTAGTTGCCACCAGTAAGAAATTTCTTGGTTTTAAAACATCCAAACGCTGGAAATGGGCAGAGCAATTTAACAAGTTTATTTATACTTGTTATAATGTGGAACTTCTGAACCTTGTTTACTGAAACATCTTGACTTGCCTTAGTTCTTTATGTCCATATATTTATATTAAAATTCACACACAAGTTAAAATGGGAAAATAAAATAACTTGCCAATATCTGATTCAGTGGCCTGTGTTTTCATTAACTATCATATGTTTAGGGACCTTCTGCCCCACTGGGCCACATTGGAAACTGCCAATAACAGGAAGAAGAATTTAGCTGTTGTTTGCTTAAAAATGAAGTGTTTCCTCTAATGGAGGATTTCAGCGTGTCTCTGCATATGCAGTATGCTAGCAAGATGCCTTTGGCACAATTGTTATACATTTGTCATAGGTAGCACATAGGTTGGTGTCTTTAAATGGAGCAACCAGATACGCCCCACTTTGCTGCCGTGAGTTCCCCCAGCAGTAAGTGCAGATCTAAGCCCCAAGCAAGGCTTTTGCATCAAGTCTCCTGAGTGAAGTCTATCAATCACTGGACTTCCGGCATCAGATTTCACCAAGTGCCCCTTTACCAAACAAGTAATAATGAAATGTCTTCACCCCTCCAGCAGAGGGCGCACTCTCATCAGCAACGTTTGTGGCTGGTCGCTTCTTGGATGTTTTCCCACCAGCTGATTTGGGGACAATAAGCTATTGTAGCAAAGCTATCAACGTGTGGACCCCAAACTGGCTGCTGAATGCCAACCGTCTATGGACAGATTGATACTAGAGAAGAAGCTGGTGCCAGAATATAAATCAACAGCATCTCTAAATACAGTAGTTCAGTTGCCATTGTGTGTGCTGGGAAGGGGTAAGACTACCTCAATGAAGGGAGCAGAGCATTGATTTTCATGGTGGAGCGAGCTGTCTCATTATTGGCCAAGACTTTAGAGAACTCCTTACACTGCGCCTTCTCTTCCTGATGGAGGTCTGCAAGCCAGAGGGCGTACTAATCCTAGAAAGCAAAGATAAGGCCCTAGAAGAATTTTAAAATGATTCCTTTTCTTGACTAAATTGTGCATGACATTATAGTTAGTCTAACACAAGTAAGCATTGTATCTTATGACCTTGAGAATGAAAAATACATACCTTTAGTTTTCCTTTGATTGAAGATGACATTTGACTCTTTAAAATCTATTAAGTCGCTTTCTGTTGGGCTTTTATAATTTATTATTTCATCAGTATTCATCTTAAGAAGAACTGAAAATTAAAGATGTTCCATAGTCGTTACCATTGGGTGTGCATACTAAGATGTTTGGAGGGGTGATTATTATTGACTGCATATTCATGATTTCCAAGCTTACAATTAACCTTTAAATTGTGTAAGGGAACGGAAATTTTGTTCTCAGATTTCCTATGGAGTTCGCCCTTGGTGCAAACCAGATTTTTCTTTCTTAATCTGGACAAAATAGTATTTTTTAATTACTAAAGATGCTCTACAGTGTTCTAGATTGTCTTTCTAATGCTAGCCAGTTACAAGGCAACAGAGATGCAGGACTTTAATGATCCTTGCAAAATAAATTAGATGTGTTTGGCCACTTCTTGAGTCTCAAACATATTTTTTTTTCCTTTAGTTTTTCTTTTCAACAAGCAATTTAAAAAGTGGAGTCAATGTAGTATAAATATTTTGCTTTCACATCAATTTCAAAGATAAAAGGGGTAGTTTAATGGAGTGTGAGAAACAGCATCAGTTTTATCAAGACTTTTGTCATCAGTGTGGAAGCTTTTAAGGACATTCCCTTCTAAAAAGAAAGCAATATAAGAAAAAAAATCAGACTCAATATTTTTTCTATTGTTTTAAAACTATTGTGCTGTCATATTTTGCACATCTAGATTAATCAACATAGGGCTATAAAATTGAACCAGAATACCAGCGCCATTTCAGGACTAAGCAAGAGCATTTTAACATATTACACTCTGTGGTTGTGTAGGTAAAACTAGATTCCCCTAACAAGACATGGGATTACAAATTCATAAGAATGTTTCTTATAGGTTTTCTCATCCTTTCAATCAGATGTCAAATGGCTTGAAACCCTGAGTGCTGTTAATCAGAAAGTTATATGTTGTATACCATGTCCTAAAAATATGTTTATTTGAAATAGTAGTTCATATGGTTGGTTGCAAACTTTCCAGAAAATAAGTTACATAGTTTCTAGCAGATTATTAAGATCAACTAAAATAATCAAATACACATTTTGGCACATTTCATACAATGACTATGCACACCATTGTAGAAACCATTGCCAGAGCATCTGTTAATGGTGAAAATTAGCAGTCTTATCTGGCTACAATAAAAAAGTTTGCAAAAAAAGTTCCTCCAATTAACAGCTGTTGCAAATTATTTTATCTTTTGCATGTTGAGCTGTTTTGTAATCTTAAAAAAAATATTTAAGATGTACTTTTAATTGGGAAAATAACCATTTAATATCTTTACACAGAGGTAGATCTAGGAGGTCCTACTTATTAAAAAGACAAATGATCAGCATTCCGAGAGGCAAGTTTTTTACTGTTTTATTTCATTTCGATGAGGTCTTATTTATCAATTTCTTCTGTTATAGATTATGGCTTTTTTTGTGCATGTCAAGTCTAGGAAGACTGCCTAGGCCTAGATTCTGGATATTCTGATAAATGTGTTTTCCTAAAATTTTTATAGTTTTACATTTAAGTCTAGAATGCATTTTGATAAGGTGTGAGATTTAAGTCAAGGTTCATTTTTTCGCCTGTGGATATCCAGTTGCTGCTGCACTGTTTCTTCAACCAGCTGTCCTTCCTCCACCGAGTTACTTTTGCCCCTTGTGGGCCTATTTCTGTGTGCTCCTTTCTGTTCCAATCGTCTCTGTGTCTATTTCTTCACCGCTATCACACTGTCTTGATTACTGTAGCTACACAGCAAGCCTTAATATTGAGGACCGTGATTCCTTGAGCTTTCTTCTTCTTTGTCAAGATTGTTTCAGCTATCCCATGACCTGGATCTTTTGATATAAATTTCAGAATAAGCTTGTCTATGTTAACAAAAAGCCTTGTCAGAATTTTTATAGGAATTGCCTTACACCTATAAACATGGCAAGAATAGACATTTATAATGTTGAGTCTTCCAATCCATGAACACAGTATGTTACTCCATTTATTTAGATCTTCGATTTCTTTCAACAATATTGGTAATTTTCAGCTTGCAGACCTGTACAATGCTTTGTTAAATGTGTATCTCAATCCAAGTTTCCAGCTAATGGGAAATCATTCTTCAATTACTGTCTGGATCCTTCTTACATTTTCAATTATGTATTTCTTAATAATGACACTACTTCATAATCTATTTGGAAATCTAAAACTCTGTTTCTGAGATGTTCTTTCTTCTTTGTGCTGACAAATCCATTTTATATGGTATATTGTTCTCAAAAGCTTCAGATGTGCTCGGGTCAACTGTAAGAAATGTTTTCTAAATTTGTCTTTTGACAACCAGTGACCATAAAGAGATGAAGTTGCCAAGCACGGTCATTTAGCAGCGAGTGTTTAAACAATTAGGCAGATGAAATACTATGGCTTTAACAAGATAAATCATAAATTTATAAAAGCCATAAATCACAGAGGGTAAATACAAAACGGAGTCATTTCTTATAGATCTGAGGTTTACTCACTCTAATCAAATAAATCAATGAAGAACGGTGTAGAGTGAAGATTGCTTCTGCATACTACAAATGTTGGCTAAGCCTCTCCAAAAGACATATATTTATACATATGCGCTCAGTTTTTGTACTAGCTTCACAAACTATATTTTTGGCTTCCCGTTTTGAGTCAAGTCTCACCAGCACGTGAAGCTGACATGCAGACTCTGCGGTTTCTTCCGCTGATGTTTACTTCCTTTCGTTTCAGTAGACGTGCCTCTCTCCTATCCTCAAGCAAGAAATACTCAAACTGCCTTTATCTTTGGACTATACTGTTCTCTCTAAACCTGATTATTCCTCATTCCCCCATGCCATTTCCAAAGTCTTCTTTTCTTTCTATAAACACTTTGTCAATAAATAACCTATTTCACTTGCCTCCTGAATTTAAGCCTCTTTTATTTCCACTTAGTTCAAATCTTAGTGCTCAAATGTTGATTTGACTCTTCTAATATCATCTCACTGCCTTTAGGAGCTTTAATATGAATATCACTTATTCATTGATGGCTTACTATGGATTCTATAATTATACAAAGAAGTATATAATCATACTCTTAAATTTTTTAAATTTTTTTCATACCCCCCCCCCCCCAGAAATTCCATTTATCTTATACATTATGTTATTTGGCACAGAAAAGTCAAATAACATTAAGGGGCAGGATATGGTCAGAACAACAGATGTGTTGCCAGTTGTGTCCTGTACAATGACCCCTGGCCGAGGTGCTGCCAGAAGCTGAAATTCAGCTCATGTTCCACCTGCCAAGCCATAGGCCCTAGGTGCATCTGCCAAAAGGAGCACTGTTTTCTAATTTCCAAAAGGTGTAATATAGGCGAGTAGCTGCCTTGTATAGCATATAAGAAGTGGTGGTGGTCTGTAAGTTTCCTTCCAGCTCTAAAATTCTAAAGCAGTTCTGAAGAAGCAGACCTCACTGGGAACTAACATCTGCATTAATGAAAGGCTTCTGGTGCCGCGTGAAACTTGAACTGGGCCTTGAAGAATTGGTACGACTTGACTGAAAAGATTAGGCAGAAAATTGTCAGTGAAAGAAAAATAAACATTTAATACACAAAGGTGAGAATGTGTGTAGTGTATTTAAGGAACCAAATTGTTGCTAGAAATCTATAAATCCATATTCAGATAGCTATTTTCTCAATAATGGATTCTAAATGCGACACCATTATAAATGTATGGGTCTGTGAAATTTTTTGCCTTCAAGAAAATGCCTCAATATTTGAACAGGTTAGGCATGACTTCTGAGAGATAGAAACTTGTCTTCCACCTACCCATAATGGCTGCTGTTACTTCTAAGTTTATGTAAAATTAATATATTTTTCTGACTTGAGGTGTTAAAAGATCTGATCCCTGTTTTCTGTATGATAGAGACCTTCTATTCTGTTTCAAATAATATGACTTTCTATCACTTGTGTTTGAAATTATTATTGTTGCTTCCATTGCTTACTTTTAATTTCCGTAATCACCTTTATAATCCTCTAAAACTGTTGCAGCATTGATACCATTTTTTTGTTAAAAAACACTCTTCAAGATTAAAGACATATTCATTTGAAGGAAAAATATCCACTAGTCTTACTTTCTAAACATATATATGCATTATGGTCTATTGAGGATGCTAATATATTCACCATAAAATAATGAATGCTCTATTCTTTTTCTTTTTTTTTAAATGTTTCTGTTCTGTCTAAATGAGCCAATAAAAAAGTATCTTTTAGGAACTGTTACTATTGAAGAGAGAGCCAATATTGGAATCAAATAACTAGAAAGAATGTTGGAATTTGGCTAACCAAGCCCTTCTAGACTGCCTGAAACAAATCCACTCAGTCCCTTCTCTCTGCTCCTGTTCCATTGGTTTCATACCTCTGTTGCTTTCATTACCACATTGTTTGATACCTGTCTCTCCCACTAGGCTGCTGCACCGTCAGTTCAAACAGGAGGTCTTGTACCCCAGCACCGAAAATTTAGTGCCAGGAATAACAGGAATAGCAAACAATGATTGGTGAATGAATGTTGGTAAAACAGAAGCAAATAGTAGCTTGTGACATTTTACTGTCACATGCGTTGAAAGTGACAGACTCAAGACTAAAGCCTGTGCTTCCTTACACCTGGACTGTATCCAATTTAGTTCTAACTTACTGGTTTTTCTGTAGCATTTCTTAAAATTTTGTGATTATGGAACTCATTCATATTTATTGTGAAATATAAAAATAAGGTATAGTGTATATAAGAAATGTAATATCCCCAAATGCAAATACCTAGATATAAGCATCATTAATTTATTGATGCCTTTTCTGTGTGTGTGCGTGTGTATTTAACTGAGGTCATAAACTATACATTACATATTATTTCCTGATGTAGACAATTATTGGTGCCATTAATTGTGAAATAGGAAACAGTGCATAGGAATGGTTTAGAGACGGGTATTAAATTTGCGTCTTCTAGATTCCATCTAAGTGAAGGTAGTCAGTAGACCATGCACTTTCTCAAGTAGCTCTCAGCAACTGGGAGTAGAAAAAAGAAAAGAAGTGGAATGAACTGAGAGTCAGCATTTCGTCAGGCAGGTAGCACAGAAACGTAGAGCAAAGCAGCCTCTGGATACTGTACTCAGGAAGAGATGATAAAACCAGGGAAGGTTGTAAAGGTGAGGGAATAAATACATAAAGTGACTTTGGTTTGGTAGAAATGAAGATAGAGAAGAAATATGGTAGAAATCTGGATGAAGAAGACAAAAATTGAATAAGTAGACAGCAAGGAACAGCCAGCGAATTACAAATAAAACAAGGAAAATAACGTCCACAAGGCCAGGGGATGGGATGATAATGGTAAGAAAGAAGTTTTGGTCAACAGCTCAATCAAGAAACATTTACTGAGATTTACCACGTGGCAGGCACGGTACTATGATGCTGTAGAGCTAAGTGTAAGGAAAGGAGAAATACAAAGAGGAGAGTGAAGCTCCTGCTCTCCAGAAGTACACAACTCAGCACAGGCACAAGACAAGTACATCATTACTGTATTCCAAATCTAACAGCCAGAGCCCCGACTAAGGCTCACAATTATAAGAGCCCTGAGGCAGACACAAAATGAGACATCAGAGCCAGTTGGGAAATCAGGACAGATTTCACAGAGGAAGAGTGAAATAAACTTTGAAGAGTATATTGTGTAGATTAGGAGACAAGAAAGTAACCAGAAAAATCTTAGAAATGACTGAGAGTAAAAAGATGCAGGTGAGAGGACCAAAGGAGCAGAAAGTTAAAATAAAGACCTTTTGAAATTTTGGATCAATGGGGGTACTATTTCCTTTGCAAGGCTTTAGCAGTTCAACGCTTCTGTTGTGTGAAAAGAAATACATATATCTTCCTATCTGCTCAGCCTCCACAGGTGCTGAAATGTTTTCGTCACTGATATTATGAAGAAATTGCTACTCACGCACACAAATAAATCAGCCATTATGGCATTTCCTGCTCAAGCACAGCTGATAACTTACAAAAATATTTATCAGCATATCGCCTAGCATGTTTGGCAACAATCCACAAAACTAATACCATTTTATGCTTCACGGTTTTTGCAAATATAAATACATTTTTCAGACTAGGAACAATTTAAGAAACTGCAGTGTTCCTTTGCTCATCGTTGGAAATGGTAATTAGCACATCAGTAAATTACCTGTAGAATTTTATTTCCATGAACAGGAAAATAATGTTATCTTGCTCAGTGCAGCAGGCTGATGTGAATTGTCACTTTCAGAAAAAGGAAGCCTTATGATTATCCACCAAAGGTGCAAATCCATGATGATGATGTGGCTGTTCCAGCAACTCACTATTCTGCGGTACAGAATATTCTGTGCTTGTATTCTGAAGAAGTCCCTAGAAGAGCTTGAGAACACAAGTCCCTCCTACCCCATTCCTTCCCTCTGAGGTCAGGGTGCCAAACCTGTTACTATCTCCCTCTGCTTAGTTTGGTGTCCTTAACTACTCCAAGAAAGCTCTTCAAATATATCTACAGCCAATTGCTGTTGTACCATAAATTAGTTTTGCTAATTAAAAGTTCAAGAAGAAAGCTGGTTGAAAGGCTGATGAAATGATACAGGTTATTATCCATACAATTGCCATCTGCACAGTATTTACACATCACTTTAAATCTCAAAGTAGCTTTTAAAATTTAAAAAAAAATCTACCTATTCTTTTAGTTTTCAGTAATTGTTTAATTTTTTTATCATTAAGCAGTTTACAGAAAAGAGATATGTATTCTCTTTTCTGCTGAAAATTACTAAAGAGAAAATATATCTTATCAGACTGCTTTGAATTACCCATTTGGGAATCTAAAAATCCCTGTGACTAATTGCTTTGCAAAAAAGAAATCATGAAATAATAGAATTAAAGTGCTGAAGTGAGACCTTATAAGTAATCTAATTTTTAAAAGCTGCCATGCTTAAGTCCAAACTACAAGGATCCCAGTGAGTTCTTTACTCTGTGTTTCAGTAGCTCCATCCACAGAGAACTCACACCTTTAATATAGTGTATTCTGTCTTTACACACTGATGGCAGTCATTCTTTATATCCATCTTCATCTTTATCTACTCTACCAGTGTAAGATACAATAAAATCTGCTGTAAATTATATTGCTTTACATAGTTTCAGCTAACGTTGATAGAGTAAAAGTTGTTGTATCCTAGTCTCTCTCAGAAGCCAACTAAAAGCAATGTAAAAATAATAAAAACAACATTAGGGAGAGCTCCATCTTTAAGAAAAGTAGGAAATAGCTACCACCTCATACCATAAACTAAGATGACACATATCAAATATGGGGAATTTGGGCCAAATCAGGAGAGGATGCAAAAAGTAAACATAGATTTCAGGCAGCAGTCTGAAGTCTTCCAAATTTGCTAGAATTTTCTTGAAGAACCAGTCAAAGGTTGTTATGTAGAAAAGCAAATTCTACTGGAGGGTTGGAATCCTGAGAGCAACTTGTGGCCATTTCATCCTAGAGAAAGGAGGAGAGGTGCGGCTTAGGAAGAGTTACCAAAAGGCACCAAAATAAAGTTAAAAGAATGAGACATGTAATGAAAAACCAAAGAAAACCTAAGCAAACTCTGAGAAAAATATGAAAAACTATTGCATATCAGAGTTTCTTGGAAAAACATGTTGGAAATAAGTGGATATTTGAAGAAGAAAGTATGAGTTCTAATAACATCTCTATACCTCTAATTTCTCAGACTAATACTAGTGTCTTCAAAGAGTTAGCTTATAAACAAAATTTCTGAGTGGTCATACCTTAAGGTACTACTGTTTTGAATCTAGTTTATTTGTTTCTAAATAATCTCTATCAATCAAAAAAAACAGAAGGGATATAGGTTCTTCTTATGAACTAATGGAGAACCTAAAAGAAATACTTAAAATAAATCTAATGACGTGTATGGGGGTAAATGTCTTTCAGGATAAGTAGATAAAGTTCTAGGAATTCAAGTAGTAAAATTAAATTTCTATTTTTTTGTGAGGAAGACCAGCCCTGAGCTAACATCCGTTGCCAATCCTCCTCTTTTTTGCTGAGGAAGACTGGCCCTGGGCTGACATCTGTTGCCATCTTCCTCCACTTTATATGGGACGCTGCCACGGCGTGGCTGACAGGCAGTGCGTCGGCGGGCGCCCGGGATCCGAACCTGCGAACCCCAGGCTGCCAAGCGCGGACTAAACCGCTGCGCCACCAGGCGGCCCCTAAATTTCTATTTTTAAATGGCCAGAGAGAAGACAGAAGTTTTCCTCATCTCCTCAAGAAATTACAATTAAATGGTAAGAACAAGAATCAGCCATAAAAAGGAATATATTCATTAAACAAATATTTTTCCAGTGCCTAACATGTTCCAGAGATTGTGCCAAGTACCCTGAGTACAAAGACAGATAAAAGAAACATGATTTTTGTCCACATGGAACATACAATCTATCGAGAGGTTAAAATCTACCCATATGCTCTACTACTGCATCGTTGAATAATGAGAGCATTTTATATTTTGCAAAATGATACAATGAAAAGAAGAAATAACATAATTACAATAGATAGAAATAATTTAAAGTCACTTCTAATTTGGCTGTGACAAAATTATCTAAATAAATGTGGCAATGTTGATTTGGACATGATTAAATTAATAGACTAGCATTTTTTCTATTTCTTGTCACTTTCTTTTTATGTGCAATGAATATTTCTCAAAGTCTAACATTGGAATGTACTGTGTGTCACATGTAAAATAAAAAATGTATTGTTATGATGCCAATTCCTTTTAATGAAAAAGATTTGGCACTCATAAATATCACTGTGAGTTTCAAAATGGTTTTGTTTAAAAAATAAAATTTTAAAAACTATAGAATGTAATATTTTATTCTCAGTTGAATAAATTCATAGGCAAAAAGGTATATTTATCACTTAAAAATAGTTAATATGAGCCTACTCTTTATCACTCAACGTATTACTACCTATTTTAAGTCCAGAATTTTTACTTCTAAATTATCTGTTTCAATTAAAAGTGACAAGACACACAGTCTGTATATTACCTAACAAGATATTTAACTATAAGGAACTATATAGTGACAAATGTATTTAAAAATGGATGAAATGCTGTAGAAATTTAAATAGTAAAATTAAATTTATAGTTTTAAAAGGTGAGATTGAAGAAGTTTCCTCATCTCCTCAGTAGTAATCCTCACTGACTAACAAGACCAAGAATCAGAAGCACAGCTCCATCCTTTTGACCTCAGACAAAACTCACAGAGCACTTTCTCCAAAATAAGTGCCCGCCTGGGGGGGGGGGAGCCAATAATTTCTTGTTGGAACAAGGACAAAGACTGGCTAAGAAAGAGAACCTCTCTGTGCCCAGTTTGGCATGAGATCTTGAGAAGCAGAAGTAAGTGGGGTTGTATTGAATATTAAATTATAAATGTGTCAAGACCTAAAATATGGTCAGTTTTTTACTATGCTACATTGTTAGAGAAGAAAGCACACTATTTATATGAAGGTGTAAATTTCAACGTATGCCTGTAAGACGTGCCATATTGATTATATAGTGCATGTCTTCTAGATCTTCACTATGTTTTATTCACTTGACGTGGACTGAGAACAGTATGTTAAATATCTCAACAGTACAGTGTATCTGCACATTTCATTTTGCATCTCCTGTAGTTTCTGCTTTACGATGGATAATTTCTGAGATATTTGGAGTGTTCATAGCTTTTACGTCTTCATTGTAATTTGTAAACTTTAGCATCATTGGTGTCCTACTTACCTATTTTTCTAGTCATATTTTTTAACTTTGGTACTCCTCTAACCCTGTGCATCTGCCATACCAAGTACCTTGAAGTTTCACCAATGTGCCATGCTCTGCATCCCCCTTTGTCTCCCTGGAACACTCTGCCCCCGTTAGTTCACCTGGCACTTCAACTTGTCCATCAAGACTTTGCTCAAGGTCACTCCCTTCCTTTTTCTCTCACTAGATCATATAAACATCTCTGTTATGGTGTAAAAAAATATAAGGCCAGCTATTATTTACCATTTATGTCCTCTTCTGGACTGTGAACTTTTAAAGGATAATGACTCTATCTATTATTTATCTCTATGTCCTCAGGACCTGACATTTAGCAAAGGCTCAATAGATGTTCATAATTCTAGATTGTGTGCAGCAAAGGGCAGAGAAAAAGGCTTTTAGTTCCCATGAAGAGCACAGGGCAAGGAGTTACTTGAGATGAGCTAAGCAAAGTCATAGCCACAGCCAGATAAGATGAGATTAGGGGCAGAAAAATCAAAGCATGTTACCTAGCATAATGCTTACGTAAATAAAATAGAGTTTAAGAGGATTGATAGCTCCCAGAAGTGTGGCATGTAGATGCACAGAAGTCCATCTCAGTGGAATCTGGACAGGTGTAGTAAGCTGAATTCTAAGATGACAACAAGACACCATCCCCCAGTATACACACACTTTCTTTGGGTTATTTAATCAAATATTAATCTAGGTACTTCTGCAAAAGGATTTTGCCGATATAATTAGATCCCAGATCAGTTGACTTTAAGAAGTTGACTCAGTGGAACCGACCTAAACATGTGAGCCCTTAAAAGGGGCTGGTTGTTCTTGGCAAAAGAAATTTGAAGTGTGAGAAGGACTCAACACAAGGAAAATTCTCCATTTCTGGCTTTGGAGATGGAAAGGAACTGTAACAAGAGACTGAGAGTGGCCTTTTCCAGCTGAGACAGGCTCTGGATGACAACCAGCAAGGGAACAGGGACCTCAGTCCTACAATTAAAGAACTGAATTCCCTAACACCTGAATGAACTTGGAACAAGACCTTGAACTACGGATGCATAGACACATCCTGCAGACACCGTGATCTCTGCCTTGTAAGACTCTGAGAGGGGAGTCCAGTTATTCTCTGTCCGTATTTCTGACTTACAGAATTGTGAGCTAATAAACATGCACTGTTTTGAACTGGCAAGTTTGTGGTAATACACTGTGCAACAATAGAAGATGAATTAACAGATAGCTAATTTTATACCCTAGTCTCTTCCTAATGTGCTTAGTCAGAATTGTGTTAAGAGCTGTGGATGGGACTTAGCCTCTAGCTCGCAGATCTTGAACAGCTGTACCTGGACAAGGTTTAAGAGGGCAGGACTCACTTTAGCAAGCCTTTTAGAGATGGAGTCCAGCCCCTGAGACTTAGTCCTCATGAGTAGAATCCAATCTCTTGCTGTAAAAGGAGTGTCTGCTACCCACTGTGACCTGCAACCAAATCTTCCCCTGTTGAGTTTTGAAGCTACTCAGAGTGTGCTCATATCCCATTCTATCTTTTAGTGGCTGAATGATCTTGGGCAAGATGTTTAAACTAACTAGGCCTCTATTTCCTCATCTATAAAATGGGGATTGGAATAACTATTTCATAAGCTTATTACATGGATTAAGTGAGATAATGCCTTTAAGCTTTTGGTGCACGTCCTAGAATTTAGTAAACACCTACAAGCATTATCTGATATTAATTCACTATCCCTGATAAATTTCTTTCTTTCCCTAATGGTCTTTCCTCGTTTAAAAAACACAACTATGTGTATAACAGCCGAGAACAAATACCCAAATGTTCAGGATATAATACACAAAATTTTGTAAAGACTATCTGTCTGTAAATGTTAGAATATAAATGCAAATAAACACTTATCTGGCTTCAACAGCAGGTGAATTTAGGTGAGCAGAACACAGTTAAATGACTGGGACTGAGTCCATTTTACCAATACATTTTGTAATATGCTGTCTACATTTTAATTGGTATACCTGCTACTGATGTCTAGAAAAAAATTGTTTACTTGTGCTTTAATTAGGTTAAGCAGAAAAATATTGCCATGTTGCTACCCATCATATATTCCACAGTTATTTAGTATTTCTAGCAAAATATTTTCATTTTAAGAAGTTCGATAGTAAAATTTCACTAAAAAATTCTGTCAAGCATCCTACTTGATGCATCGTTAGTCAGTCCTTGTGAAGATATTAGGATGAAAAGTCATTGCCCTGCCCTAAAACTCAGGAGATATTGGGGTAAGGGAGACTAATTAGCTTTTGCAATAAGTACTAAAGGAATCAATAAAGGATGAACCAAGGAAGGGTGAACTGAAGGGAAAAGGGAGACGCTGATGAGAAAGTATTGCTAAGATAAATCAAGAGCATTTGGAAACCAATCAGGTGTGGAGAATGAGGAAGAATGAGGAAGGAAAATGCCTTCCTTCTTTTCTTAATGCATGACCAATGAGTTAGCAAACCCGTCAAGTTTGTCCCCACAACTCTGAAAACAGAGGTAAAAGAACACAATCCTTTTAAGTCAGACAAATCTGGGTCTCAGATCTAGCATTTGTGATCAATGTGACTGTGGGAAAATGTCTTAATTTCCTCGAGATTTGAGTTTGTTTGTGGTAAAATAGTGATGATAACTGTATTTGGTTATCTCTATTACTCTACTCATTTGAAGCTCAAATGAAAATATACAAAAAGTCCCCCTAGGTTTTTTGGGGAGATGCTGATGTCATTGACTGCAGTAGTCATCAGAGGTGGAAAAGGAGATTCCTGGCAAACTTTGAGGAGGGTGGGGAGTTCAGGTCATGGCATGTTATATTGAAGAAAGCGGCAGAATATTCAGGGGTAAATATCAAAAAGGCCATTTAGGGATAGTCCTGTGACTCAGGAAAACAGTCACGGCTAAACAAAGAAACAAAAACAAAGAAATAAAATACAATTTGAGAATCATCTGTGAAGCACTGATGGTTGAAACTATGAGAGCATATGAGATGGTCAAGGAAGCTCAAAGGATTTGTCATAGATTTTAAAAGGAGAATAATGCAATGACTATTTCTTCACTCATTAACTCTTTTATTCATTAATTAATTTAAAAAAATAAAACGACGGGCCAGCCCCATGGCGTAGTGGTTAAGTTCGCATGCTCTGCATCGTCTGCCTGGGATTTGCAGGTTTGGATCCAGGCACAGACCAATGCACCACTTATCAAGCCATGCTGTGGCGGTGTCCCATATAAAGTAGAGGAAGATGGGCACAGATGTTAGCCCGGGGCCAGTCTTCCTCAGCAAAAAGAGAAGGATTGGCAACAGATGTTAGCTCAGGGCTAATCTTCCTCACACACACACACAAAATTCCTGAGTCTGTGGCAGATCACAAAAATGGCAACCCAGTGGCTCCATCAAAAAGTGAAGCGTTTTCTCCATCCCTTGAATCTGGAATGACCTTGTCACTTTTGCAATGGCCATTAGAATGTGGAGGAAACAACTTTATGTGAATGCCAAGTCTGTCCCCATTGCACACTTCCACCATCTCTTGGAATCCCGTGACCACTATGCAGGCGAGTCCAGGCTGGCCTGCTGGCGGGTAAGAGAAATGTGGGGCAGATGAGAGCTGAAGCCGCCGTAGACCAACTAGCCTCCAGCTGCCCTGCCACTGACCACAGTCATGTGAATGAGCCCAGCCGAGACCACTCTGCCCAGCCACACTGCTGATGTAGCCCAAACTGCTGATCCACAGAATCATGGACAGAATAAAGGATGTTATTTTAAGTCCCTGAATTTTGGAGTAATTTGTTACACAGCAAAGAAAACTGACACACAGTCTGCCAATGACATGTCAATATATGCAACGTTTTCATAAACAGATTTCCTCATTTATTAGTCTTTCTATAACAAACTTGCACCACACCATTTGGTAGTCAATCTTCGTATTCAGTTAGTTATTCATATATATAATGTAGCAAAACTAATTAAGTTAGATTCCAGTCATTTGAAATGGTATCATTCAAACGTGGACTGGGGCTATTTTGACTTAGTCTAAGAAAAAGGTTTTGCTACAGCCAATGAATAATATAAATAGGATTCAGGAGGGAGAATTTATCCTACTTACTAAAATAAATTGTTTTCAAGTACTGAGAACTTTCATTAACATACAAACAACAGAAAAACTAATGGGCTAAATCAAACCATTCTTATCTTCACACCAGTTCATTAGCTTAGAACGTTACAATTTGTACAATAAAGAAGTAGAATTGCAGTTGGAAAGAATATTCTGTGTTCTTACTTTGTTTATTCAAGTGGATTTTCCTCTCATCTGATATTGAATTAGTGAGATGTTTCTGATATTCGCCAATCAATAATTCTCCCACTGACAGGCAGCCATGTACATATTTCAAACTTATGATGACTCTTGTGATATCTCTCTGTATCCAAAAATCAAAACCTGGCTCCTGGTCTGTGTCTTAGCCTCTCCCATATTTTTTAAACCAAATACTCTAATGATTGTCTTCCAACATCAAGCCAATACTTTGAGTTCCCTGTTCTGTGACCATATTCTTTCATCTGACCTCTCAGAAAGGAAAGCATTGTGGTTACAATTATGGACTGTGAAATCTAGAGAGAGAGAAAAATAAATATGACAGGAAGATTTTTTGAATACTTGACCTTCTCACATAACACTTTATAATATCAAGTGGTGTTTTCAGTTTTTAAATCATTCATACCTTCTTATATTATACATTCCATCAGCAGTGTCCGAAAATTCCTTTTTTGCTGCACCTTCTAGTACACCAGGAATCATCATTGTTAAAAATGTTGCCAATTTCTTAATAAAATACGGTACCTTATTATTTCTTTAATTTGCATTTATTTTATTATCAGTGGGGTTTAACATATTTTCATAAGTTAGTGAATTTTTTCTTGTAAATATCCTAGTCATATCCTTTGATAATAGCTCAAATAATTAGGTATTATTTTGCCTCCAACTCTCTCATCTCCTCTCTCTCTCTCCCTCTCTCTTTTTCTCTCTCACTCTCTTTCTCTCTCTCCCCCTCCTTTATCTTCTTAGACCTCACTTATATTTTCCTTTAAACATTGGCTTTATAATAATAAGCAAAAACCATAACAACAGAGGAGGTGGTAGTGGGGAGAAAATCTACACCAGGGTCAGGAAAATTTGGAAGCTTTCCCTTCAGAGGACACTCACAGTTTTGCCAAGCACCAAGAATGGATCACTCACCCCACTTAAGGAAGATTTTTTAAGCATCCTCATTCTGGGGGACTTCGGGGAACAATGAGAAATGACTACAATTCTGCCTGGACAGATGATTCACTTGGCTTACTGGAATGTTGTTACCTTCTGAATTCTTATACCTAAAGAGCTGAGTGTTTTAGAATCTCACATTGCAATATATATATAACTTTGCCAGGGATCAAGATTCTAAAGGAAATGGTAGGAGGGAGGCCAGGCAGAAAAGGGCAGAGGAAGAAGCTATTCAGTTCCCCAATAAGAATTCACAGACAGAGGTGTGGCAAAGCAACAGTTCTCAAAGTATGAGTGCCTGGACCAGCAGCAGCATCACCTGAGAGCTTGTTAGAAATGCAAATCATCTGGCCCTACCTCAGAGCTGCAGAAGCAGAAGCTCTGGGGTAGGGCCTGAAATCTGTTCACCACGTCCCCTGGGGGATTCTGAAGCACACTCAAGTTTATGGACTAATCTTCTTGAGAACCACGTGCCCACCTGCATAAACAAACACCGTCTTATTTCCAGGTTGTCCCAGTTTTTCCCGACTCTCTTGGTATGCTGCTCTTTCGTGCTCGCCACCATTATATAACAGTTAATTTAAAGCTTCCCAGAGTAGGAGTAATCTAAAATTACCTTCTCAAGCAGAAATACTTACACTCCTGCTTAGAAGCTCAATTAATTTTTAAGATTCTCATTGGACTTCCTGAGCCTGTCCAGAGATGGGAACTTTAAAAGAAGGGGAGGATTTTTTTTACTTCCAGATTATTATCTGGGGTCTGTCCCAGAATGATTCCTGAAGACTATTCATTCATTCATTTGTTCATTCATGCTTGTACTTGGTTCCAGGGCACATGCCTACCACTGGGATATGAAAGTTAGCCTATAGACCACGTCCTCACAGAAATTAGGGTCTAGAAAGGATGATGGACATGCATTACAAAATCACACATTCTAAACTCTGATAAGTGTCATGATGGAGAAGTGTAGGAAGCTATGTAAGAAAGGGGATGCAAGCTCTAAATTCAGGGAAACTTTCCCCAAGTTTGTAACAAGCATAGGATAATATCAAGACTGTCCTTTAGATGTTGTCCCTCTCCTCAAAGAATAATAGGACACTCTTCTGGGAAAATTGAGGGGTGGTGAGAAGAAAAAATTCTTTTCTTTTTCTTCCTTTGGAACGAAGTAAACATATGAAGAAAAAATGTACCTTACCACAGTACTTATTCTTTCTATCTATCCTGATCATTTTCAGGATTATTATTACGTAAAAGGTGCCAGCCCACCCGTTTTGAATGAAAACGTGACTCTGTGGTATATCAACCTCCATTTATACGAAAGATGAACTGTAAACTGGGTTCTCAACTGAGTGGAGGTGGGGCACCTCTTTTCTGCAGATTGTATGCAGCTTAGTTTTCACCAAATAAGAAGTAGGTCTGCCCATCAAAGCTAAACTCAAATGACTGAGCATATTCCAGAATCCAAGTAGTCAAGACAAAACTTTGTCACTAAATCCAAGGGACGGGAGGAGAAAGAAAGAACCCTGGGTTAAGAGGCAGAGATAGGAGCAGGCGGCGAAGGTGGTCAGCACTGATGAAGTCCAATGAGGTAGGTCAAAGGAAAAGGAGGCCAGAATTAATCCATAACAAGTAAACAGAACAAAATCACATTTTGATCCTCACTTCTTGCAGTCAGTTGAGTGGAGGAACAAGTCATGTTTAGAGTGGTGAGAAATATCAAGATATCCACAGAAAAAGATTAGCATGAAGATAAGAAAAAGTCTACTAATCAAATAAAAGCAGGATGGTTTGTACAAAGGACAGACTTCTGTCACTAGAGGGAAAAGAGGGCCTCGCTCTCCCTGGAAAAATGCAGGTGTAAAGTAGGGCTAATCTAGCGGGCCGGCCCCAGTGTGTAGTGTTTAAGTCTGGCACGCTCCACTTTGGCGACCCGGGTTCCCAGGTTCAGTTCCCAAGTGTGGACGTACACCACTTAGCAGCCATGCTGTGGCAGCAACCCACATAGAAAATAGAGGAAGATTGGCACAGGCATTAGCTCAGGGCGAATTTTCCTCATCAAAAGAAAAAGGAGGGCCAATCTTGTGAGCAGGCAAAATACAGTGCAACCTCTGCAGTGAGGTATGTTTCTCTACTTCTTCAGTGGCTGTAGTTTTATTACATTTTCTTGCCTCTTAGGTTTTCATTTAACCTTTAAATAGCTAGCGCATCTCACATGGTTCTAAAACAATTGTGGATGGGGAGAAGTCTCACTCCCATAGCTGTTCTCTGCATGCCCCACACTCCTTCTTGTACCTCGATCTCCAGGCTTGTTGTTAGTCTCATCAAGTGGATTCTGACTCCTAGTGACCCTGTATCCAGCAGAGCAGAGCCCTGCCCAGTCTTTTTGCGCCATCCTCTCCTCTTCTGGCACTGTATCAGACAACGCTCTGCTGCTATTCAAAGGGTTTTCATGGCAAATTTTTTCAAATGTGAGTGGACAGGTCCTTCTTCCTAGTGTGTCCAGTCTGGAAGCTCTGCTGAAACTTGTCCTCCATGGGAGACCCTGCTGATATTCAAAACCCCAGTGGCATAGCTTTCAATGTTCCAGCAACACACAGCCACCACAGTATGACAACCACAGTATGGGTGGGTAGTGTGGTTCCCTGACCAGAAGCAAACCCAGGCTGTGGGGGTGATAGTGCCGATTCTTAACCACTAGACCACCAGGGCTACCCTTCACCAGGTACAGCATCATTACTTTGTTGTATATCTGTCCAAAATTCCTTCAAGCATAAAAATTAAAAAGCACATATTTTTCTATCATTTTTAGGCCAGGTCAGCATCCTATGCCCCCTGTTCTGTGCCTTGTACTTTTCCCTTAACGGTGTAGCTGAGTAATATTTCCGTGATATTACAGAGAGCTTCTCACTATATTTTACCATTGCACATCACTGCATTGCATTGGAAAACTATAATTTATAACTAGTATCCTATTAGTGGATATTTAGGTCTTTTCCAAATACAAATAATTCTCCAATTAATGGCTTTGCTTATGAACCATATTTTAGGTGTGCAAGTACATCAGAGCAATAAATTCCCAGAAGCCAAATAGGTAAGTCAATTTCTATTTGTCTTTGTGATTTTGGTAGGTATTCGCAAATTGCCGTCCACAGAGATTGCACCAATTTATTCTCCCACCAGAAATGTATAAGAGAGCCTGTGCCCCAGAGTAAATCAAATTTTTCAATTTTTGCTTATTTGATAAGTGAAAAATAGACATTCAACAAGCTTTTATGATGAGTGAGACTGAGAACCTTCTCATATGTTCCAGAGTCATTTTGCATTATTTTTGTGACTGTTTATATTATTTGTCCTTTTTTCTGTCAAGTTATTGGGAAGTTTGATGTTCAAAGATTTTAACAATATCAATTTGGCACGATCCACAGCCAGTAGCAAAGGATGCCAGCCCATTGCGAATGGAAGCCAGGTGCAAACACCTGGAGTGCCTGCAGCATCATGTTCCAGGGGAAAATTAGCCCTGATTGTAGGTCTTTTTCTAGGTGGTTTCGGTATACAAGAAGAGTTGAAAATAACTTTTTCCAAATTTGTCATTTATCATCTGAATTTGCTTATGTTATCTTTTGGAGGGCCATCCAAATGCTTTTAGATCATTAAATTTTCAAGCCATTTTTTTATGCCATCGAGATTTTCAACTAAAAAGAGTTTTCCACTCCAAAAATTTGAGCAAATTCTTTCATTTTCCAAGTACAGGTGGTTTCAAATTTTCACACTTAAACTTTTGAAAGATTTGGATGTTATCCTAATATACATTGTGAGATATAAATATAAATCTGTCATTTTTTCCAAATAGTTACTCAGATGTCCAACTCTATTTATGGATTAGCCCATCTTTTTCCCCATTGACTTGAAAGCAGCCTTACCCATATACTAAGTTCCCATATGAACTGGTGCTTATTTCTATACTTTTTATCCTATTTCATTCATCTTTATAAATCTTCATGTACTAGTACCACACTGATTTAATTAGCAAATCTTTATAATACACTTTAAACCTTTAAGTCTACCCTCATTGTTCTTCTTTCTCAGTTTTTCTGTTTATTCTTGTTTATTCCCCCATATTAGATTTAAAGTCCTTTTGAATAATTTCCCTCTTCTTCAAAAAAGATATTGGTGCCACTCTCATACACTATGGGTGAAAACAAAAAAACATGGAAGGGAAGTTGGTCATATCTAGCAAAATTGCATGTGTATTCGCCCTCTGAACAAGCAATCCTAATTCTAGGGATCTAGCCCATTAGCAAAAATGTAGAAAGATATATGCACAAGAGAATTCATTGAAGCACCACGTGTAACAGCCAAAAATTGGAAAATCCTAAATTATCAATAGGAAGCTAGTTGTAAATAAGTATAATTACATGTACGTGTAAGTAAATAAATATAAAATATGTATACCTACACAATGGAATAATGTGCAGCTGTGAAAAGGATTGAGGACATCTCTAGGCACTACTATGGGGTGATCTGAGTAATGTGGTGTCTAATGGTCTTTTAAGCTTTCTTTGTTTCTCTGAGTTTTTATCTCTTTTCATTTCTTTATGGCGCATTTTTTTTTTCTCTCCTTCCTTCAACAGGTTAGATAGTGACTTATCTGATTTTTTTCTCAAAGAACTAGATTTGGAATTTATTAATTCTATACTTTTTCTGTTTTCTAACACATTTTGTTTTTCTTTTTATAACATCTAGATTTAGATGCTTATTTGTTTTCAATATTCTCTTTTGTTTGTATAAATATTTAAGCCAGTGAATTTTCTTCTATGCATTGCAATAGTGAATCTCATATGTTATCATACATAATGGTTTCATAATTACCATTATATTCTGGAACTGTGCAATTCTAGTTTGCAGTCTACATTGATTCTAGGGATGTTTCAAGTCATTGCTTCGTTGGTTAGTTTTAATTTCTAAGTAAACATGGCTTGTTTTCTGGTTTTGTTACTATTTTTATCACATTTCAATCAGAGAAATTTTCTATACTATTTAAATTTTTTGAAATGTATTGCGGTTTCTTTGTGACCTTGAAATATGATCAATTTTATGAATGAAGCAAGGATACTTGAAAAGAATGGGTGTTCCCTATTTTCATGGTTCAGATTTTGATATATACCAATCAGAAGCACTTTTAAAATTATGTTAAGTCATCTTGTCCAGTTTGATCTATCATAGACTGAGAGAGATAAATTAAATTCACCTGCTTTTAGTAAGTGGATATATTTCTCCATTATCTCCAGTATTTTCGGCTTTTTATAGTTTCTCCTATTTGAGGCATAGCTACTCATAAATGTTTATTTGCATTATAAATTCCTCATATTAGCCTTACAAAGGGGATTTCTCTTTTTCCTTTAATAACTGTTGGCCTAAATTGCATTTTGTTTAATCTATTAAAGTCAATATCCCTACATTATTTTTGTTTGGATTGCATGACATTCACCCATTTTTCCCCCAAATTTTCTGAATTATTTTACTCACTGACTTTGGTTTCAATCAAGAGCTAGGTTTTCTTTGTGCTCCAATCTGAAAATCCATTTCTTTTAATGGGTGGGTTATGTATTGACATGCAGAAGTATCTATCTGCTGCGCCCTGGGTGAGTGGTCTTCGAGAATCTTCCTTTTATGTTTGAGATATTACCCTTCACCTCTCCTTTCTGAGCACGTCTGCCCGACTCTCTACACAGTTCTTCTCAGAGGTCACATCAAATTCAGTAATGGTCTGTATAAGAATACTTTTAAAATCTATGTAAGGTGTGCATCAAACAGGTAATGGAATGGGTTTTTGTGTGACTTATGAAACCATATTCAATGCGACACGGACCTCTCCCTCTCTACTCCTGGTCTCAAGCCTACGTCCAAAACTTCTACTTTCCTTGGAGATATATTGAACACCCTGCTTTCCAACATAGCCAAAATAAAATTCAAAATTTTCTGCCAAATCACAGTTCTCCAATATGAACCCTGTATTATCCACAAAAAAGAATCCAGCCAACCGACAGACCACTGTCCTCCACTTACTTCCTTTTCCTTGCCCAGAATGCTGTCTTCATGTGAGGCAGCTTACTCTTCCTTTAAGATCCACCTTCAGCTTGAAACTTTTTCTTGCCCTCCAGTCAAGTATGTTCTCATTCTCTCCAGAACAAAATTTCTCTAGGATATACCACTGATTTTTGCATTCGTAAAATTCTTCACCGTGTTGTGAATTAACTCTATATGTGAACATATGTTTTTTCCCATTTAAATTGAAAGTATCTCAGGAAAATGGAATTTCCTTAAAATCCTATAGACACATAGTTGTCAGCACTGTTCAAAGAGAGTAGACCTCATTAAAAGTTTGTTTATAGTTATTAGCATCATAGCGAAAATTGTCTTTTCAGTTAACTAGTTTTTGGTGCAGTGAGGAAATGAAAAACAAGCGTTGGAGGAAGAGTAATTTTGAAAGAAACCTTAACGGAGAGATTTAGTGGTGAGCTAAAGCTCATGAGCACCTGGAAGCAGAGAGGAGGTGAAAGAGAAAGAGAAGAGCTGATACAGAATGGCAGAAGAGGGAAGACAACATACTTTGTTTAATTCACATTTTTATTGAGTCAATCTCCTCCTCTAAAGTCAAAATTGTAAGCTCTAGCACACCTGATAATCTGTGCACTTCAGGATTTTTTTCTAACATCTTATTATGAAAATCAAATATGCAGCAAAGTTGAAAGAATTTTAATACATAAAACAGTATATTCACTTCCTAGATTCTGCCCTTAACATTTTACTTATTTTTTCAACCACATATCTGCTCATCTACCCGTCCATCAATCTCTCTCAGGTTTTGAAGCATTTTGAAGTAAATTGCAGAATCCGTACTCTTCCACTTAAGTACTTCAGAATGCATGTTATAAACTAGAGTTCAACTCATTTTTATAGTTTCTTTTCTTTAAATGTAAAACTTACAGCGTAAGATACCATTATCTGACAGCTAAACTGGGGCAGCTTTGTCCTTATCTCCAGGGATGCCTAGAAGTTTTGTACCAAGACAAGAACAAGTGGGCTAACTAAAGATTTATAATGTGTTGTTTAAACCTCAAACTTTAAACTTTACACCTAAGACCAACTTGCTTATTGATCACTAACACCTGGTGTAACTGGTTAGACACCCTGGCCTGGCTATGTGACAGTGGGCATAAAAGACTTTTCTGGAAATTTTTCCTCATGGTCTCCTGAAACTAAGATTCCTCACTCACATGTCGGTGGCTCATACTCTGCAGACTGAGTGAGCTCCTTGAGACTAAAAGAGACCCCTGGGAGCTGAGCCTGGGGTCTTTCTGGCCCCCCCTGCTTGGCTACATTCAGAACATGCTATGCCATTCCCTTCGCCTTGATTAAAGCTTACGTGAGTATGCTCTGTGAAGTATTGTGAAATCCTTTCCTTTATCTAATCCTGTGAAATTGTTGCATTCATGCACAATGAAATATATAAAGTTTAAGTGATATTCACTGAGTGTTGACAAATGGATACACCTATGTAATCCAAACTCCTGTCAAGACATAAGAATATTATTCTGAACCCAAGAATGTTCCCTCATGCCCCTTCCCAACCCACCTCAGAGGCACTTGTTTTTCTTTTTGTTAGCTTTTTCCCCACTCTAGATTAGATTTGCCTATTGCAGGACTTCATATACATATGGGACCATATAGAATGTGCTTTTGTGTTTGGCTCCTTTCTTTAGGATGTTTTTTGAGATTCATTATTCTTGTTGTATGTATCAGTACATTGTTTCTTATTATTAATATTCCATTGTATGAGTGAATACATCACAGTTTATCCATTATTCTATTGATGGACACCAAGGCTTTTTCCAGTTTAGAGCAGTTTGGAATAGAGCAGTATGAGTGTAATTCTAAAAATCTTTTTGTTTTCATTACTTTGGGGCAGATACTAAAGATGAAAACTTCTGGATCACAGGATAAGTGTATGTTTCATTTTATAAGAAACTTCCAACACTTTCCGAAAGTGGCTGCTGCTTTTACATTCCCACCGGTAATGTGTGGGAGTTTTACTTACTCCACATCCTTACCGACATTTGCTGTGATCAGTCTTCATAATTTTAGCCACACGAGTGGACGTATAGCAGTATCTTATGACAGTTTTAATCTGTATTTCCCTGATGACTAATGACATTTAGCAATTTTATGTATGCTTAATGAACATTTGTGTATTTTCCTTTGTGAAGTGTCTGCTAAAATATTTTACCCATTTTTTAACCAGATTGTTCGTCTTTTCATGATAGACTTGTGAGAGTTCATCACGTATTCTGGGTACCACTCCTTCTGCAGTTACACGTTTTGCAAATATTATTGCTGAGGAGGTGATAATTTGCCTATTCATTTCTCTTTTGGATGCTGTCTTTTGATGACAAAGGTGTTCAATTTTAAAGAAGTCTAGTCTGTTAATCCAATCTGCAGAATCATGAAAAATCATAAATATTTGTTCTCTTAAACCATAAAGTTGGGAGGGAGGTTGATATCCAATAATAGACAACAATACTAGCCTGTGTCCAAAGGCTCAGAGTGAAAAAAGAATATTTAAAGAGAAGAGCCCTGAACTCAGTCTTTCTCACCCCTGAAAAGTACTGTATGGATATAAAACCGAACATTTTACTAGGAATAAATATGGATCATGACTCTCTGATATATTCCCCCATTCATGCATAAATATTAAAGAATCCAAATCCTTTACGCATTCTGCAAGGATTGACACAGAAGCTGTTAATACCTCACAAGAACAGAGCTCCACTTTGTCATTTTGATTAGTACTTTTTTAAGTGCTGGCTCTTGATAATTTGCTTGACACATCCAAGAACACCTCTTCAATATGAAAAATCAGTTGACTAAAATTATGTGAGCCACAAAAAACATTTGAGACTAGAGTTATATAATTACAGTTGTCCTGGTTGTAACGTAAAACAATCAATTAAAAAGATTGTAAGAGTGTCTTTTCTCATTCACACCAGGGGATAATATTTAATGATATGATAGACTCTTACTGAGAGTATTAACTAATGTCAATGAGGACTGTGATTTTTTTCTTCCTGAGAAGACAATTACAGACTTTAAAGCTGTGTTTGACTCACTTATATTTTAACACAAAAAGATTAATATAATAAAAAACATTTTGTACAGAAATCATATTATTTTGTGTTTCAAAGCTACATGCCTTTTAGAAAAGAGAAGTGAAAAAATCTTAAGAACAGAATGGCAATCTAAATTTTGGGGAGAGAAGGAAAAGGTCTAATAATTTTCTCTCAAATTCAAAATTGTAAAAATATACAGTCTAATTCTGAAGTGATTATATTATGATGAGGACAAAGTTTTCAAGAGAATTCCTTTATTCAGGCTAAATTGGGTCCTTAAAAGTCATGCTAGGATCCATGTCCATTTATTCACTCAGCAAATATTTAGTAGATACCAACTATATGCCGGGTATTGTTGAAAGCTCTGAAAATACAACGAGCAAACTGAAAAATCCCTACCCTCAGGGAGCTCACTTTATGGTAGGAGGAAGGAATTAATAAATGATATACCTAGAGGTGATGAGGATCAAGAGAAAAATAAAACAGATAAGAGATTAGTGGGTACTGGAGGAAGAAGGAGCGATATTTTGCTTGGGGTGGCCTGGGAAAGACCTATCTGATGGATGAGGCTTGAGGAGACACTTAAAGGGAGTGAGAAAGCAAGCCATTTAGTTTGCTTGAGGAAAACTGGCCTAAGAAATGGAAAGAAAGGGCAAAGACCTTGGGATGGGATTATGCACCCATCTTCCAGGAATCCAATGGGAATGGAGCAGGCTGACAGTAGCGAGATGCTCCTGGGGCCATATAGATAGCATCTTTTAGGCTGCTGTAGACTAGTATTTTCTCTGGCTGAGAAGGGAAGCCATTAGATGATTTTGAGCAGAGGAATGACATGGTCAGAGTTTTATAATTCACTCTGTCTGCTCCATGGGAGAAGGTAAGAGTGGAGGAGTGACACCAGTTAGGGGACTATACAGTCCAGTGAGAGATGATTTTGCCTTGGACCAAGAGGGGTAACGTTGGAAATGACCAACAGGTGGTTGAACAAGCGAGTAAGAAGTTCAAGGGAGAAGACCGGATTGGAGATATAAATTTCAGAAAGCATACCATATAAGTGATATTTAAGGCCTCAAAAGTGGATGGAATAACTTTCTAAGTGGGTGTGGATAGAGAAGAAAGAGTTGAGGAAGAGAGAAAGAACTAGTTAAGAAACTAAGAAACAGAGCCAGAGAGGTAGTTGGTAAACCAGGCAAATGTGTGTCTCATCAAGTAAGCGAAGAAAGAATAACAAGAAGGAAGAAGAGAGGAATCAACTGTGTTGCTGATAGGTTAGTTAAGGTGAAGATGAGAGGTAGCCATTGGATTTGTTGATATGACGATCACCAGTGACAGGAACAACTTTGATGGTGCTGGGGCCAAACACTTAGAGGATAGGATTGGAATCAGCAAATATAGACAATTGTTTCACGGACTTTGGTGCAAAAGGGAACTGAGAAATGGAGATGGCAACTGTAGAAAAATGAGCCAAGACAGAGATTTTTTTATGTAAGAAATTACAGCACATTTGTAAGCAGATGGAAACGATGCAGTGAAGACAAAGAAAACTCGATGACCTATCTAAGAAGAACCCAATAATAAAAGACATCATGAACCATTTCCCTGAACACACCCATGCTTGCTTCCCTGTGTCCTGTCTTCAGACCTAATCCTTGTTCTTCATGCCATTGCCACCTTTGTGGAACCACTCCTGAGGCCTGGTTACTCACTGCCATCTCCTGAGCTCTGTGCCTCAGTCCTACTCTCTTGCCTCAGTAAAGCATGCCCCCATGCATCATTGGACAATTCTAGAATATTTTCTTTCTTTTTTTTTCTTTTGTGAGGAAGACCAGCCCTGAGCTAACATCCATGCCCATCTTCCTCTACTTTATACGGACATCGCTACATCATGGCTGACAAGCAGTGCATCCGTCCGCGCCCGGGATCCGAACCTGTGAACCCCGGGCTGCCCAAGCGGAGCACGCGAACTTAACCGCTACGCCACCAGGCCAGCCCCTAAAATATTTTATTTTTACTTTCCAAATGTGTCCTATCCCTGTTTGTGAGCCCAAATACTCTTAAGTGGGATATTTAGAAAGACATTTAATTTAACTATGAGTGCATACTTTTGCATTATTTATAAGAAGACATTGGGTTATATTTCCACTAACTTTAGAGCCAAGAAAATAAAATTTATTTCTTTGTTAGAAAATTCTAAAATATATTAGACGATCTTTGGGAACACGTACTGGATTTCCCATTTTTATAGATACGATTTCTCCAACTGGAAGTGATCATCCCCATGAGGGGCAGCTTCTCTCCACATTATCATTATTCCACTTCTGTTTAACTTTTCTGAGTGCAAAAGGAATATACCTTCACTGTGAGAAAGAGATACTAGAGAAATATAGGGAGAAAAATAAAGAAAAATTACTCAAATTTTTACCACTCAACATTTTGGATTCATTTCTCTATTACTTTGCAAACTGTTTAGCAAACAAGAAATCACACATAAAATTTGTACTTAAAATGATGCAGCCACTATTTTTAATGATGGTAAAATGCTAAAACTGTTTTATAGGTTTTATATTATTTCATTGCACAGATACATCATTTTTGAGTTTGAAACATTCAGGAATTTGCTGATTTTTTTTGTCATTATAAAACAGGCATTTTAAGTTTTTAGTCTATAGATCTTTGTCTGCTCTTAGAAATATTCCTTAGGGTGTATATTCACAAATAGAATTTCTGGGTCAAAACACATAAACGTGGTTAGGCTCTGGGTCATAGTAACAATTTTCAAAAACCTTGTTTTTCCAGTTTATGCCTCCACTAACACTATGTCATAGGGTAACTGTTAATATTTTACCTCTTTCCTAATTTATTCAAAATGATATATCATAGTTATGATTTACCTACTCAGTAAGTGGATAAGAATAATCTTTTTCAAACGTTAATTAACTATTTGCCTTTCTATTTTTGTGAATAGTTTTTGTGCCTGGTCCAACTATCTGTGGCTTACTTTAGGGCATTTTCCCCTCTGTGAAGTGGTTTAATGTCTTTTTAAATTAAGAGTACTAACTGTCTGTCACATTTTATTTCGAATACATTTCCATGTTTTTTCATTTAATTCATTTTTTTTTTTACTTTATTGATTTGAAGGAGTTTACATGCAGTAAGATGTATTGGTCATTTGTAGGTGTTTGTTTTCATTCAGATTCATACAGCTTATCTCCATTTACAAATTAGATTAATATTCACCTATATTTCCTATTATTTTTTAGTTTCAATTTCCATGTTCAGCTCTTCATCCTTTTATAGTTTATTTTGATGAAATAGAGTGAAGTGACATCAAAATGGACTTTTTAAACTAGTTCATCAATACCCTCAGCAATACATTTTGAATGACCCATCTCTCTCACCTGAGTCATCAAGATTCATTCATCACGCATTACTTTACAGGAGCTGATTCCGTGATAGGTATTCTATTCCATTGATCTACTGGTCTATTTGTCACCCACTCATCACTATAGTTTAATCATTTAAATTACACATTTAATTACTCTAGTCTTATAGAAAGTCTTATTATCTTGTAGGACTCATCCCTACATGTTATTCTTCCTTTCCAAAAGTTTGTTTCACATCTTCTTATTCTTTAAGATAAGAATGAAGTTCCCATTTGCATTGTGGTTTTGCACAGTGATGGAAAAGCACTGACTCTAAATCCAGTCTACATAGATTCAAAAATCCCAGCACAATTACATACTAGCTCTGTAACCTTGGGCAAATTATACGAACTCTATGCCTCAGTTTTATATCTGTGACGTGGGTATGATAATGGAACCTACCTCATAGAACTATTATGATGATAGAGTAAATGATTAAATATCTGTAAAGCACTTAGAATAGTACCTGGCAACATAACATAGAATATTACATAGCAGTGTTTCCTATTATTATTTGGTGACAACCACTTTGCTAAGCTTTATGTACATCCTATTGCTCAATCCCTGTTCGGTGCTGTGTCTCAGGACTCTCTCTTTTTGACTTAATGACCTTGTGAAAACTAAGCAAGTTAAAATAATTTCACGTTTCATCTTGAGCAAAGTTTCCCACACGAACAAAGGGAAATCCAAGACATATTTTTCCATTTCTACTGAAATTATTTTCATAGGTATTTTCTCACCTGAGGTACTGATTCTCTTGACTTTTCAACCAACAGGATGGGAAGAAAAAGGAAAAATGCTCCTGTGAGTATATATGTTTAAAATCATTCCTAATTCATTTTTGTTGAAGCACTGCATTATCATGTGTCTTCTGTTATGATTTTGTTCAATCTATACAATAGAATTTTAGGAATGACTCTTTGCAGCTTATAGTTTGTCCCACGTACACACCTGTATATACACAGAATTATCTTAGTTGGTCCTTTACAATGCAGGCCCAGCAGTTTGGGCTCTCAATTGTTAATGTACATAGAGAGAGAAAGAGCAGGTTTACCAAGAGAGCAGGTTAAAATTGAAGGTTCCAGAGATTCTGGCTTAATAGGTGTGCACATTTAATAAAAGTCTTGCCCACCACCAAGTAATAGAATACAGTTGGTTCCAAGCAGCAGATTTGGAGAAATACTGCCCAAAGAAGAGACACAAAGCAGGGCATCTGGCATTGCCTCTGATTGTGGTTGGTTTCTTATGAAAAAAAGAAAGACACACTTCTCAGATGAAGAGAACGTTATCAGATGACAGTGTGAAACAGAATGAATCAGGGTTGGAAAGAGGACATAGACAGACCTGGATATGCTTCTGGTGTTGCAACAACAGCTGCTTCAAATCAATAACTACATCATCAGGCAGGGCAGGAGATGACTTGTCTTTTCCCAAGATGTGGAATCCCTAATGCAGGGATCAGGTCTCCTTCCTCAATGCCACTTCTCTGGTCTCCACTTCCTCCAAAAAAATAAACCTTCTGGGACAGTGGCCTGGTAGGAAAGTTCAGACAGGGTCTCAACACCTTCCCTGTTTGAATCCCGTCTTTCCATAATGACCCCAAAATTCTGGGTGTAGCTTCTGTGTTTCCACCTCCCATGGCCGACTTCTCTTGCAAGCACGGCCAGTTTAAGAGGAAGAACAGGAAATCACTAGATCCTTCCGTACTTAAACATGTGGACTTTGTCTTTCAAAATGCCTCCAATACATATCCTGTATCCTGTAGTGATTCTACACTAATTGTGATTTTAACCCTAGAAATATCATCACCAATGTTATGAAACATGAGTTAAACGGTCCACTTTTCCAGTTAGCCAGCACAGATGTCTTCCTTGCATACATTACCTCCCTCTCTCTGGTCACTTCTCCTGCCATCAGCACTTTATTGTGATGAATTCCACATGTCAGTAAGATCCATGGAATTTTGAGAACCATTCTAAGAATTAATGTTTCGGAAAGTTCAGAAAAAGTGCAAAATTTGAGTAAGAACTATGAGAGAAATGGGTTCCCAGAGAAGAATTAATCATGTTTAACTTGCAACAGTTAATATTCCCATGGTCTAACATGCTTCAAGTGTATGATAAACTTTTATAGACAGAAAATTATGCTGGGTTTTTTTCCCAAAAACGGTTATAATTCATTGAGTTTCTCTTAATGGTTTAATATTTGCTTAGAGTTTCTACAGACCATTTATTGGGTTCGGTTAGAAATATTCATCTTTAAAAGATGCTCAAGGATGGTGGTTTTTAATTCAGTCAGTTATCAGGGCAGTGACAGCATGATCTTAGGTAATAACATCCATCATCTTCAACTCACTGAAGCCAGGCGGCTTTCATGAATGAGTTGTACGTTTCGCTAACCAATTTGCTTCACTTACGGGACAATCTTGGTAGTAACATAAAAGCCTGTGGAGCAAAACTCCAAAGAAATACAGAATGGTCAAAAAGAGCGACATGAAAAGACAATGAACCAACATCTAAGAACAAAAATAGTGGGATTCAACAAAAAAAGTAAACACTAAACATCTGAGGTGTGAAAATAATTAGCTCCTAATAAGAATGAAACAGAAACAGTCGGTTTTGATTTCCTTAGGCCATTTTTAAGACACTTTTATGATATTAACCATATCTGAGAATAATTTCCACCATGTCAAGTAAACAATAAGAAGCCAGCAATTGGCAACATTTTAAGATTCCTGGAGTACCATTTAGGGAACATCATATGACATTTTAGTATCCTAAAATCTCTTCTTAGAAGCAAGAGCCTTCCCTCCGAAACTTGCCACAGCCTAGTCAGTCACATAGACGGTAATCTCTTACTCTCAGAGACTGTGGTTTTCCTCACCCCATCCTCATCTCACAGACTGGTTTAATGCCAGTGGAAACGTGAGATGTTAAGGCCACTATCCTAGAACCCCAGGGGAACTTTAGAGCTGGCGCAGAGAGCAATTAGCCCAGGAGCACCGTTTCATGACAAAGTCAACTTCCAGCTGGTTGAGGCATAGCGAGAAAAACCCCAGACATGGGGTCAGAAGTCCCAGGTTCAAATTCAGATTCCTCTGTTTTCTGTATGTGCAATCTTGAGCAAATTGCACCCCCCTCTGAGTGCCAGTTTCCTCACTGTGAAGCAGTGATGGTTACACCTAAATGTGAAATTGTCTTGTCCAGCACTTGACATATAGTAGCACTCAGAATTGTGGCTGAACCTAAATCTAAATGTTGAGAAGATTCCAGAACCCCTCATTTAATGTCTACTCTCACTCGAACTTAAGAGTTTATGTCCACACCAACACGGAGGGCCCTGCTTCTCCAGTGCGTGCACAGTTTCAGTAACTGTCCAGTTGTTAGACGTCGGAGGTCTGCAGAGCCCTGCCACATATTTTATGGTGCAAGAGAAGTAATTTAATAAATGTTACTGACTTGAATAAAAATAATAGCAAATACGATATGCCAGGCAGTATTCCAAGTGCATTACCTGTATTAGTTTATTTAACCCACACAATAAGCTAACGAAAATGAGTTAATTTATTTGTGTGTGCCTAAAAGCACAGGCAACAGAGGGAAAAGAATCCCCTGTGTCTCCAAAATGCTTCTAAATAATGAGAAGCCTGACTTTGTGCGCTTTTCTTCTTTGCATCCCCTTAGCTCCAGTTTGCTTGAAGAATACAGGGAATCCCTCCAAATCCAGGGTGCAGAATTCCACAGAAATGGTCCAGGTCGCTGGCTGTTGAAGAGAGGTACCTAACAGCCAGAACGAAGCCTAAGCTTTTGCAGCTAGAAAGAGGAAAGGTCAGCCTAACGCAATCACAATACCAGTAATCAAAACAACTTTTCCATGAATCACGGGGGATTATAAAGGATAAAGGGAAATTTTCTTCCTTTCACTTTTTACTCTTTCTTGATTTTGTGTATGCTCCAAATCAAGAACTTTTTTATTTTAACATTGATGGCTGGTATAGTCTTTTCTCAGGTTCTATCAGATGGTTGGAAGTATTAAAAAGATCTCATTTTAAGATGTCAGAGAAAGAGACAGAATAGAGACAGGCTCATATTGAGTGTTCTGTGGCATTTGGTGACATTTTCACCTTTGAAATAGCTGTGCTGCTTATTGTTCTATTTTTTTTTCCCACTAAACTTGTGGCTGTTATATCAATGTTTGCCAGGATTCAAAATTGCTGCTTTAAAGCATGACTTTTTTTAAGTTATTGAATCATGTGTCACAATAACCAGCATTTATTATATTTGTACATTTTGAAATATAATAAAACAAGGACTTCAAAATAAGCTTAGGATATTCAAAGACATTATCAGAAAATATGATTTTTAAAAATCAACACATTTTGAAAGCCCTGTATATGTTAAATTTTCCAATATGATAAGGAGACAATGCTTCTTCTCTGCTATAATACCTCTTGTTTCTTCATATCAAATTCTTTTTTTTCTACAGTAAACATTGTTAAGTATAATCATCATGCTGTGCCTTACATCCCCGAAACTTATTTATCTTATAACTGGAAGTTTGTACCTTTTGACTACTTTCACCCATTTCTCCCATCACCCCCACCAAATTCTTCGGTATATGATTATTTTATTTTCAAAGGTATAAAACTCATTTTTTAGTTAATATTTTCCTTTTCATTATAACGCCTTAAAACAAATCCAAGAACCATGTTACTACACTACCAGTGCCTACATTTCCACATAAATTAGATTACCTTTCATCACATAATTAATTTTTAAAAGAGAAATTGTGTTCCTGCATTTCTATCTATTATTGCTAAAGATATTTGGCAGCCATATAGTTTTAAATGATTTTTTACTGACATATTATTTCAGTGTTAAGAATCAAGTGATTATCAATTGCTTAAATTATCCGTATATATCATATATATCCAATATGATATATAAGGCTACAGTTACAATTTATTTGAAATAATTTTAAATTAAGAATTTAAAAATTACACTAAGTAAGATAAAATGGGGTCATATTCCACCTTGCTATATTGGAACTTGAAATTTTCTTTAAAATCCTAAATTTTAAAAGTGGTTAAGCATCACTCTGATCAAGAAATGGGAAACATTGAAGATTGGAGGGAAAATGTTCAGCAGAAGGCAGAGAGAGGAAGAGGGAAAGAAACCTAACCACTGGCATATGCAAAAGAGGAACTGAAAGTATTTCTATATTGCAGAAGCAAAGAATTCAAGTTGGAGAGAGATAAAAGGAAGGTTAGGAGAGAGGTAAACCAGGGCAGGCTTTTGGAGATTCTATACCCATTAAAGGAGTCCGAAGTTCATCCTAAGTCACCATTGTTAAACTTGAGTGTGCATTGGAATCGTGGAGGGCACGTGAAAACAGAGTACTGGACCCCACCTCCAGAGTTTCTGATACAATAGGTCTAGGACGGGGCCTAAGAATTTGCATTTTTCACAAAATTCTGGAATTGCGGATGCTGTTGCTCCACAGATAACACTTTGAGAACCTGCATTTCGAAGGAAACCTCTGAAGGACTTTCAACAGGGGAGACACTTGCTCTTTAGAAAATTTCCTTTTACGATAGAGTGGAAAATGGATTCGAGAGGGGGAAATGGAAGATATCAAGAAGCTGTTGCCACGGTACAGGTGAGGCAGCAGGAAGGAAAGGGGCAGGTGGAGTCGAGAGCTTTTCTCTGGTAGACATCAAAGTCTGTTCTCAAGGCTCCGGCTTGGACACCTGGGTGAATGGTTGTGGCATTCTCTGCAGTAACACTGGCCAGGGGACCACCTTCAGAGAGAGGACAGTGTTGGACGGTGAAGGGTGAGGGGTAGTGATGTTCTGGGAATTGTTTAACACCTGGTGTCCTGGGGGGTCTGAGGGGGCAGCCTGGTTTGCAGGGCTTGCCAATTTACATGCAGTAAATACTCCCATCACGGCTGATTTCAAGCTACCAACGTGATGTCACAGATGAGGGAAGACTCATTATGTAGTATTTCCACCATATAGATACAAAGCCAAATTCTAGAGCTAGGAGTCCTGCATAGAAGGTATGGGCACAACTTAGGAGCATATTAAGTTGCAAGTACAACTGTAAGTTTCCATCAGACATGCAAAACACAGGCAAGGATCTATTTGTGACACAAGATCACAGTCTAGGTGAACCCGTGGGTGACCAAGGTCATAGGGACATGGTTCTCGAGATATGTGAGAGGAGAGATGTGGAAGGAGGTAGTCTGGTAAAACGGGCAGAGTCACAATGGGTACTGGGGGGCTCAGTCATCAGATAGCAGGTCCTTAGCAGTGACCTAGCTGGGATTCAAGGCCAGGGTTCTTGTCTCCCCAGAAGAGCAGTAGCTAGAATAAAGCAGTGGCTTGGTATTAAGGAATAGGGATATGTGATCACCACAGCAAGGGCTATAGGATGGGGCAGGAGTCCAGGTAATAAAAAGGAGGGCAGTTAATGGGGGCAAATTTCAAGGAAAGTAGAAACCTAGTTACCCAGACCAGTAAGGGGCAAGGATGCTGGGCTGTACAACACTGGGATAAATCCAGGCCTTGGGTCATGATAGACTGTAGGGTTTAAGACATTTAGGGGAGCATTATACATCCCAGGTGAGGCTAAAGGCTGAGAATGGAGCCGGGGGTAATAGTTACACAGCTTGTTTGCACTAGCCCCTCTCAATTACCCTGCACAACATCTCTTCCTCATGGATTGTGACTGTTCTTGGGCATACAATTATTATTCCCAGGATAGAGAAGAAAGGCACTTTCTTAAAATGCAATTTTTGTATGTATTGCTTATGCTCACTAGTTAGTAGATTCCACGTAAAATTAAAATGTAATAAAGCATAGGCCCCCTCAAGTCCTAAATATAAGGAGATTGAGTGCCCTAATGTTAAATGTTTTAATTGGAATAGTCAAAAATGATCGTTGTACCTTCTAGGTGACATAGTAAACAAATTCAACAAAAGCAATTGCAAAATTATCTGAATTAGTAACATCTTGAGGAGGAGGAGGAAAGAGGACAATTTTGTTTTCTAAATCTAGCACTGTTTTAGACTATTTCTTTTTTTTGAGGAAGATTGGATCTGAGCTAACATCTGTTGCCAATCTTCCTCTTTTTCTTTTTTTCTCCCCAGTACATAGTTGTATATCCTAGTTGTAGATCCTTCTAGTTCTTCTACGTGGGACGCCACCTCAGCATGGCTTCCTAAGTGGTGAGTAGGTCTGTGCCCAGGATCCAAACCAGTGAACCCCGGGCCACATAAGTAGAGTGTACAAACTTAACCACTACACCACCGGGCCAGCCCCATAGACTATTTCTGTATTGAAATCCCTTATACCAGACTAAAAAGCATGAAAAGTATCCTGGTCGATTTCTTGTACTGAAACAAATCATTTCAGCTTCCAACTTGTATATTTATTGTGCTTACAACAATACAAATTAAGTCAATTTGTCTTAAAGCAATAGACAATTTCAAAAGCCAACTTGAATATATCTCTGTTTTAAAAAAAAAGAAAAAAAGCTATCTATCCAAAAGAACTTTTAAGGGCCCAAGGATTTCACATGCTGCCCAAAGGGGAAGAAATTAAGTGTTTTGTTTCCCTAGACCTTTTTTTTTCTAGCACTCTGTTATTTTCACCTGATCTTTGAGACTTGTTTCTTTAAAAAGAAATCAGTCATTCCATTTGGTTTCTATAGTAACAAAAACTAATTTCTGGGTTTCTTCATGAGCTATGATCGTGTTGAAACCAAAGAGGACTCCTGGGTCTTACAAAATTCATGAAGTCCTGAATCAATAGGACTGCCATCTTCTGGCATTTGTCTGAAATGACAGATAATTGTATCAATTCTGCATCCTAACCGTAAGATTTTCTCCTCATGTTTCCCCCTGCTGTTTGTAACTCAGCATAATGACATGGCACATCCTCAGACTGTTCTTGAGTGACCTCATCAAGTTGCAGATAAGCCTTTTGTCCAAAGAGAACATGAAGAAGTGAGGATGTCTTAATGCAAATATTTGTTCCAGAAAGTTGGGCGATAAACACACTGGGTCCTGAAAGGGTCAGAATCTTTTCCCCTTCTTTCAAGAGGTTATTTAATTGTTTTAGATTCAAAACAATTCAAAGCATAAGCCATGTGGTTCAAAGGGAAAGTCTACCAGTGATTACCATGACAGAGCTGTTCTCTCCTAGGAAAGAATGGAGGGAGGACTAATGGAAGAGGGCGTGTAGGATCTGAGGACTTCCTCCCGCTCTCTCCAGCAGACAGCAGTGAGTTATGAGGTGTTACAGGGTAAAACAGAGTTACCGTAAGAGCTGTCTGAATAACTTATGGCACCAAATCACAACACCATCTTCGGGAGATAATTCATGTCACCAGTGAATGTTCAGTAATATGGATTTTCTCCAAAACACCATATTTAACAGGCAACACCATGGAGAGGTGAATTTAACGGCAGAGTGAATTATTTAATAGAATTGAGCGATATTCCAACATGGAACGAGAGCCGATTAAAATGTATGCATAGTTGATAAAGTCATTTAAACTAAAAACTGGTTGTGGGTAGCAAATAATAATCAGTCCAAAATGTTAAGATGCCAGCCAAATCAAAGATTAAAGAGAGTCAAGAGTAATCTAATTAAGACTTGTCTGTATTTCAACACTGCCTTTTTGTTATTACAGACACAACAGTAAATTAAACTTTAAATGCATAAGGCAGACATTTTTTCTACCAGAATAGTTTATTGTTTCAATTTCTGTTCTTTACAATATTAGAGACAATACACAGTTACTTGAATAAATGATTTACTTATTCTAAAATATTCCTCCATGATTAAGTCCAATGCAGTTGTGGAGTTTCAGACTCACAAAGTAAAAATTGTTCCATGAAACCTTTTATTTATGAATTGGAAGATTATGTGTAGGCTGTCCCAAATGTGAGCTAGAGTCTGCTCATTAATAATGGATTCATTGAGATAACTATGCAACACGATAGTATGCAATGGTAGTAGTAAAATATTATTGATTCCGTTTGAACAATAGCACCACCACTTGCCTCAAGTAAAACTGGCTCAAAAAGACATTTCTCTGCAATTGTCAATGCTAGTGAATTTCTCTGCACTTTGTAGACTTCAAGTTTCTTTCTCTGAAATTTGCGGCTCGGTCAGAGTGTCCTTGCTCTCTTTCCAGATCAGGTAATTTTCCACTTCACAGGTTCTCTCAATAAAAGAGCTAATTGTACCAGTCAGAAGTCTCATACACAGGCAATTATTAAAGTAAAGAATAAGTACCTAGTACAACTCTATATGCCCTATGGAATCCCTTGCCTGCTTGCTTTATCTTTAAATTATTTTTTGCATCACCATCTTCTTTCTATTCCCACTTCCCACACCCTGGTTCAGGTCTTCACAGTTCTTCATCTGCACTATTCCAGCCAGTAATTTCCAACTTGTTTTGTAACAATTTCTCCACTCTACAAACAATCCTCCATGCTACTTTCATATTGGTCTCCCAAAGGAATAACTCTGACTAAGACATCCTTTTACTCCAAGTCAACAACTGCCCTTAACTTGCAATACAGAATCTCATTTTGGCATGGCTTTCAAACCATGCACAGTCTGACAGCAAATTACCTTTCTAATGCTGCTTCTACAGCTGCATCTGGGGAGTTTATGCTCCAGCCAAAATAGACCCATTTCCACTTCCAAGGCTTGCCTGTTAGACACTATTCTTTCCGGTTGATATTACCCCATCCTTGATCTCCACTTATTAACTCCTAACTATCTCTCAAGGCCCTGCTTAAATGCTACCAGCTCTTCAAGCCTCCTCTGATAACCAGCATCAGGGAACTCTTAACCCTTGGACTCCCATCATTTGTATATTTCCTACAATATCTAATGCATTTCTCAAAATACTAAAATCATCTCGGCTTATTTTTAGCTCCACTCTAAGCAAGATGAATTCCTTAAAAGAAGATGAATTCCTGGGATCATAGCTCAGTCCCAGTTCCTTAAGTCAGCTATGAAATTAATTCTCATTCACTCTTTCATTCATAAAGTCAATAATCATTTGCTGAGGACCTACTAAATCCCAGTCCCCATGACAGGCACTGGGGATAGAGTTATGTATGTGCCAAAAAAGATTCCTGCCACTTGGAACTCACACTCTGGTGGAAAAACATTATTGTACACAAGCTGATAGATAAATAAATAAGAAGCCTAGATATTGAGACAAATTCTATAGAAAAATAGATATGGTGATATAAATGTGAGAGGTCATTTTGCCAAGGGTAGCAGTGAAGACTATTCTGAAAGGAAGACAATTAAGATGAGACTTGAAGAATGAGAAGAAGCTGGCTTAGGAAGAATTCAGGATGGTCATTCCAGCTGAAGAAACTACAAGAGCAAAGTCCTGTATATTAGTGGTTTGGTACATTTTTAAAAGTCCAGGTGGAGAGTGTAACAGGATTTGAGATCAAGTTGGAGGGTTTGTTAGATCATGCCGAGCTGTATAGGTCATGGACAGAGTTTGGGTTTTGTTTGAGGAGAGATGGGAAGACAGTGAAGTTTATTTATAATAGTATCCTTTCATTCATTCAACAAACAGTTATTAACTACACACTTTATATCAGGAATAATGGTAGTTAGTAAGAACTTACAGTTGAATAATGAATACACCATCCCTCAAGAAAGAGACAGACATTCAAATAAATCATACAATCTATGTATAATTCAGTCATAGCTGGTTGCTGGAAGAACACAGAAAAAGCAACAATTGCAACAAAGACCATTCTGAAATCGTTTACCCCATTTCCAAGTGGCAAAAAACACTTACCTTTCCTGAAGCTTCAACCTGCTTTAATGGCCAGGAAATAATCATAAACAAAAGTGATTTCTTTTCCAGTGCAATGGCCAACTTTTGGCCAGCACAGTCCTAGAGAAAAATCTATAGAAAACCATGAATGATTAAAATCAGAGAAAGCCAAAGGAAGCTTGATGGTATTGTGTTATCAGATTGGTAGATAAAGTGACAGGCTCTGTGTCAGAGTGGAGCCAGTTAATGTGTGTATAACACGGAGAGGGCCATGCGATCTCATACAAGCTCGAGTGCATCACCGTGATGGTAATGTCATGGTGACTACTTGTCTCCAGGCTCTTCACCATTGCTGTCTCTTGTATCATTCCCCAAAATGAAAAGATGAGGGAGAGAGAGAGACTGCCAGGCAGGATGGATGAAGTTCACAGGTTGCTACTTGGTTATTCCCCTTAAACTTAAATGAAGTTTTTATTGTGGTTGTAGTTTGTTTTGTTTTTAATAATGACAAAATACTAATGTCAATGCCCTCCAGCCAAAGACCACCAGGAATAAAGTCATAGTTGAACTAGTTGGGTTTTTCTTGTTACCCATACGAGGACAAATGTACATCATGGGGACCCATGGGGTAGCTCAGTAAGAGGGTGTTAGAGAGGACTTAGTATAGGATTTGAGCTTCTGTCAGGTAATTTGGGGGGAGGATTTAAGAAGGTGCGGCTTGGCTCTGGAGAGGATGTTATCAGGATGTGAGCGAAATTCTATGGATGAATATCATAATAAACCAAACCCAGGCTAACACTGTAATTGGTAAAGAAACAGTAGTTACTTATATTTAGCCAGGGTAGGGGGCTTTGGGGTAATTTTTGTGGCTTGGACAATGTACATATTTTGTCTGTGTTCAGACGTGACTATACAGGAGTGTTATTTTTTCATGATCCGTCATGGTTGCAGCATGGCCTTATCTGAAGGTGATGTTCTGCAGAATTGTTGATGTTCAACAGGAGAACACTAAGGTCTAGCTTGAGTCCAGGCCAGCTCCTGGATGTCGGGACTGTTTTTGCCTTTCTCGCTGATTATTCTGTAGAGCTGCAGTGGATTGCCATGGCTGTGTTTGCTTGTTGCTTTGGTATGTACAGGACACTTTCCCCCCAGCTCTGTAGGGTAAAGCTGTTGCCCTCTTAGAAGCAGGCATATGCACCAGGCCTTACACTTAGTGCTTGGTCACTGCTGCTCAAGACACCCAAGAAGAACTTATCAGAGTCCTTCTCAGAGTCTCAATATGTGGATTGTGGATGAGGAAATTTCTCCTTGATTCCTCTGATGTTTTTAATCTGGGGCTCCCTGAGATCACGTGCCCCGACACTTGAAGAAAGAAGAGTAACACATTTTTTAAGAGAACAGAAACAAGCAGAAATAAGAGGTTGATACAAAGCTCAGAAATCATCTGTGGGCTTGGACAGTTTCGCCTAAAGCCTTAACCAACCCTTAGATTTCCCAATCATATCAACCAATAAGTCCTCCTTTTTTCCTAATCTAATTTTAATTCTATTTCTGTCATTTACAGCCAAAAGAGTCTGGAATAATATATAAATATCACACACGGGAGTAAAAGTTCTCCATTCAAGAACTGTAGGTCCCTCTATTAAAATGGGTATGTAATCCATCAACAATTCCACACATGCATACTCCCATTTATATCTTAAATTTGACCACTTCTCCTCAATATACATTGCCACCATGCTGACATAAAACATGTCTTGGTCATGCGTACTATGGCAATGGGCTCCTTACTCATCTCCCAACTTCTCTCTGATCCACACGGCAGCCAAAATAGTCATTAATGCATAGAAATAATAAATATACACTGGCTTGGTTAAAACCCCTTAAAACTTCCAATTTTACCTCAAATAGATTCCAAAGTCTGGAGTTAGGACCACTGCCTAGCTCCCAAGCCTCGTCTCGTTTTACACTCCCTCTCACCCACTTGCTTCAGCCACACTGGCCTACCATAATCCCATCAAATATATCCTGTTTTCTTCCTACCATCAAGACTTTATAGGTACTGTTCCTCTGCCTCAAATGCTCCCCTAATCGCCACAGGCCACCAAACCCACTCCTAGCCCCCTAGGTATCAGTCAGATCTCCTTCAAGTACAAGTGATATAATAACACAATATCAATAATAAAATAATCTTTTAGAAATAAGCATTTGGGGAGGCTTCTTTTCATCCTTTCTCTCAGCTTAAACATAGAAATCCTTTCCCATCTCCACCCAGACTTTGTTATTCTCTGTCTCAGCTCTCTATTCCTTTAAGAACACCAGCATCACATTATAATTATATATTGAAGGGTTTAGTTTTCTTGGTCATTGTATTTCTCCCACACTTGTCTATGAGGCCCATGAGGACTGACACTTTAGCTATTAGACTATCCAGTAAAAATAATTTTTCTTGCCCATGTTTCTTGTCTAACTTTCTAGTTTCCATTAATTCTAGGAATTCTCAATGTCCTTCCCCAAGATTTTCCTTCTGCTTCAGTTAGCCAGTGTCTGTTGCTGACAATAATGATTTCTCTGACCATGTCTGTTTAATGTACATGGTATACCCAGGACCTAATAGAGAACCCATTATCCATCTGGCAAGGCTCCAATCATCTGGGGATTGTGAGATTAAAATCAACATCATCAAATGTAAGTAGTGATGGTAGATCACCGTGCAGAGTAATAAATGGTTTACAAGAGTTTCATAGGCTTAAATTGTATGGTTTGTACATGCCTTCCTTGCTCTCTGGGTCTGCTGAGTAGTTATCACGATAAAGTGCAAAAATGTTTTCTTGGGAAACTTACCCTTCAGCCTACAAAAAAATTTTTTCATCTCTAAATAGAACCATAACAAAGAGAAAGAAGGGTAAACTATCAAGAAATATATTCTGACATTGAAGCTATACACTGCCATAGCTTACCAAGAACGCTGTACAGTTGTTTCTTGTGAAGATTTTAAAGATGAGATTCCACAATTCTCTCACTAATGGTTTAGATGTCATCTCACACCCACACACTTTGGCACAGACTATGATTCTAGGGATCTATGGTTGTAGAAGCTAATATAATGAATCTGTAAGAAACCACCATACTCAGAACTGCTCATCAGATCTACAGTTTAAATGCCATTTTGCCATGCAAAATTTAGGGATAGGATCAGAACCTACCTTACACCAGCAAAGGACAGTCCCTGGTTATCCTGACGTCTTAGACTTCACATTTGTCCCAAGGTTGATTATTTTCCCCCCTACTAGTATTTTATTAATGTCTAATTCTAGGCAAATTTATTTTTGTTATTTTATTACTAAGCATAAGAAGATTTTTTTTAAAAAGACGTGTTTATTGTCACCTATATTTTCTGTAAGTCAATGCAACTTTCTCTCTTGATCAAGAAAAATCTGGCATCCAGCTGGAGAAAAACAAGAATTATAATTCTAGCCTTCCTCAGTGCTGTGACTCTATTATATTATAGCCTTTCGAGGCAACATGCATCAAAATGGATAAAGAATCAAATTTGGATGAGTGAGAGCATGGTAAATCATATAAATATGGAATTCATAGCATTCAGAAGTTCAGAATTTTCAATACAAGACCCAGATCAGAAAAGCACATACTCACAATAGCAAAAGCCCACAGCTGACCCAAAGTCTCTGGCCTTTGTATTCTAATCAGCCAACTATGTGCAACCATAAGTATTTAAGTTGAAAAATATATGATAGCATTTCATAAATTTTACATGTTATCTTAGAAAACTAATTTATCTGTACTATTTATAGTATTAAGAATACTTCCTAAGATTATATTGCACAGTGACTCCTCTTTTCATTTTACTCATCAAACAGAACAGAATGCAGTCAGCTTTTAGTCGTATGTCCCTAAAAAGGGAGGGAAGTTTTCACGCAGATACAACGGAAGTCAGTGGATTACCTTCCAGCTACAGTAGAGTCATGGTCTCACATCACAAAGTGGTTGCTTTGACCTGCAAGAAGGATTCTCACGGTGCCCAAATCATTGCATCCTGATGACCAACTATGAGCAGTCTTCTCACTTCAAACTATAGGGCATTCAGGAATAAGGCAAATCTAAAGGCATGGGCATTTCATGTGGGTTGTAGGAGTAATGTTCCAGTTTTGCTTTATGCCCTTGGCATTTACCCTGAAAGACACCCAATTTTCTAAGAAACTCCAAGCTTTGGGAGGCCAAAGATACAAATCTATAAAATTCTATACATGCCTGACATGGGGAAATCTGTGTTTATTGCTGTACAGTAATGTGGAGGATATAGGCAGGGTGTAAGATAATGATGAACCCAACACTTCACAGAGTTGGAAAATTATCTTCTAATTCCTTTTCAAAAGACATGTTTTCATTTAGTTCAGCAAGAAAGAGGGGTGCAGACTATTCCTTGAGGCATTGCACAAAATACTTCCATTCTTTATTTCCAGGTACTCTCTTTATCTCCCTAGTCTAGCACCATTTACCTCTTCATTTATTTGGTCTACTGTTATTTGGTGAGCATCAGCTACATTAAACCACATTCCAGGAGCTGTTTTAAGCCCTGCGGATATAGTCAGATCAACACAGACAAGTCCCTGCTCTTATAGGACTTTTATTTAAGATGAAGGAGAAAGACCATACAAGTAAGTAAAGAAAGAAACAAGATAAGTGCTATAGGAAAATAAATCAGGACAAGGAAATGTGACAGAATGATTTGAGAGTGGCTACTACAGATCTTTTGATCACGAAGAGCCTCTCTGGCAAGAAAGAGTCAGCTATGTGAATATCTGAGAAAAGAGAGTTGTAGACACAGGCATAAGTGCAAAGGCATTGAAGTGGGAAACTGTCTGTGTGCTGGAGGAACAAAAAAGGGGCCAATGAGACTGAAGTTCAGTGAGCTAAGTAGGAAACGAATTTGAAAATGTAGTCAGGATCCACGTTACACAGCCTAAGCAAGTAGTTTTTATTTTATTCTAAGTGTATTGAGAAGCAAAGGCGTGACATGATCTAATTTAAGTTTATCATGGTTTCTGTTTGCAGTGTGGAGAATGGATTTAATTTGGGACTAGACTGAAAACAGAGAGATTTGCCTAGGGTTTATTGCATTAATCTGGGCAGAAAAGAATGGCTACTCAGAGTATGTGGTTACAGTCAAAATAGAGAGAGAGTGAAAGACTCAATATATACTTTGGAAGTAGAATCAACAGGACTTGTTGATGTATTGGATGCAGAGAGGCAGAGAAAGAAGAAGTAAGGATGACATTCCTGGCTTTATTTTTCCTTAGTAAAGAGTAGAAGGCATGACATTTACCAAAATGTGGAAGAAAGAGGGATCAGGTTTGAAAACCATGAGTTAGCTGCAGACACATTAACTTTGAGATGACTTTGAAATATCCAGAGCAGATGTCCACATAGACAGTGAGATTTGCAGGTCTGGCCCATAGCTGCTGCCCTCTTCAGGGCCCGCCAAGCACCCATGTCCTTTGCTGTTGGGTAAATCAGCCTCTGAGCTAAAATTTGAAAGTCAGCCTTACAGTGACTCAACAATCCCTCCACTTTTCTCCTCTTTTGTTTTCTCACTCTTTAGTGGAAATCTTTCTTCTCTTACCCCCAAAGAGTTCAACTGTTCAGCCCAGGATACTACAACATATTTCAGCATAGCTTTGGTTTAAATGATTCTGTATTTGATCCTAAACATACCCACTCTACCAAAAAGAGTTCATTCCTACCTCTGCTATCTTAGGAATGACTGAAGGATCCCACTCCATCAGATTCCCCTTAGGGCACCAACTTCTGACAGCCTCTTCCAAATCAAACCCATACCTACCCCGTCTCTAGTTTAGTTGGTTGATTCTACGTAAGTCTTAGGTTCCTCTTTAAAGTCTTTGCTACAAATTAAAACAGTAAACAATGTCCCCTTGGTTTGTTTCACAAGTGTGGGGCATTTTATGAAATAATTTATTGACTACAATGATAAAGGACAGTTTTTAAAGTTTTCTGGAACCTTAATAAAAGAATGCATTGAAGCTGGTTCATAGTCTGTACTAATACAAGAGAATGCTCTTTGAAATACATAAAAGCTATCATATAAAACCTTTTGACTGTGTTTCCCTGGTAAAGAAAAACACTCAGTAAAATAAGCTTCCATTAATTATCTTTCTGATTTTTGTCTTATTCTATGAATACTTTTAGAAAAAACAAAAACAAAAAAATGCCAGTTTCTGCCTTTTCACAGGAAGTTATATACAAGAAGGCAATTCCTTTGCTGTACACTCATGTGTCACTTAATGATGAGGATACATTTTGAGAAATGCATCCTTAGACGATTTATCGCTGTGTGAACATCGTAGAGTGTACTTACAACCTGAATGGTATAGCCAGTACACACCTAGGCTGTATGGTGCTAATCTCATGGGACCACCATCGTCATATACGCAGTTCATCGTTGACTGAAATGTCATTATGTGGCGCATGACTGTACTTGTCCTTGTTATTATCTCCTACCTTCTATATTTAATCAGCAGATCTACAAAGGTTTTCCCTGAATATTATTTGTGATGGTTATTATTATTATTCCTAAGAGCTCAGGACAGAATTCTCAATTGTTTAGACAGAGAAATTATGTATTCATTATTTTCCTTTCATCATGATTAAAAATTAGACAGAAACATTAAGAAAAATATTGATTTCATATACTTTGAGGGAACTACCTCAATCTAAGGAAAGCATAAGAAACCTGTATTCATAAAATAATTTATTTGTAGTTAACCTAGCTACTGGGATCTAATATGAGAATTTAAGCTGTATCAACACAAAATATTGAGGTAAGGTGAAAGATTGACATCATTATATAGATATTTCCTCTCAACATGAAATAAGAAACACTAAGATGATTGTGTGGATGTTTTATTTTCGATCCAGATGTTTGGGACTCTGTTGAAATGGTCTGTAAGTTTCTAGTGGACAGGAATGCTATCCAACCATAACGGACGTCTGCGAAAATGAGTGAAAAATATCCTTCAATGATCAATCAAGTGGACCAATTTGTGCTTCAAGATTCTAGACCCATCTCATACTTTGCAATGCATTATCTTATTAAAATTGGAGTTAAGACACTCTTTCATTTATCACCGCTTCTATTAGGAGAGATTGAAATAATAATATACATTAAATCCTATAATACAGTTCTGAAGAATATGTGCGAAGAAATACTTCCTCCAACGGTAGTTTTAATCATTACAGAAGACAGACACAGCAACAGAAAACCATGCAAGTAATTCATATATTTACCAAACATCACGATGCATCAGCCAATTAAACTGTTAAAGCAGAAGAGACTCCCACATATTGAAATTTGAAGTAAAAATTTCTCAACAAGTATACTGAGAGAGCAAGACTTTCTGTTTTCTTAGAATATGTAGCTCAGATCAAACTTAAGTTTTCTTCAGTCAAAAGATTTGTGTCTGAAAAGGGCGACTTCAACTTTATTTCATTTCTCTGTAATCCTTATAGATTTCAAGTTTCTGACATGACTTTCTCCCCTTTGTAAGCAACTATAAATTTTTACACATTCTTTGTTGTGTGTTTTTTCTTAGATAGCACCCCCTAAAATTGTTTTATGAACCAACGTTATTACAAGAAAAACATAAATTTATTCATGATACACTGACTTCTTTTGTTTATTCAATCAAGGAATATAAAAGTAATCACACATGCTTAAAGAGATAGAATAATTGCAATCAATGACCCCTGTCTAGTGTATCAGTGAACAGTCAATCACTGAAAAGCACAACATTCAAAATAAATCCAAGAATATTTATGCAATAATGATATAGAATCTGAGATGGAAAGGAAAAAAATCTCATGTTGGAACTGATTCTAATTTAACTTGAATTAAATTCATCATCCCTTTAAAATAAGAGGGGACAGCTACACTAATATATCAGTTGGAATTATTAATTCCCCAACCCTGCACATCCCCACAGTCTGTATCTTACCAAATCATAACTCAGGAGTTTAAAGAAAACTATCATCAAATCCCTTACTGATGACATCTAATTCTTTAAGCTTTCAAAGATAGAACGAATATTAATTAATAGTAACAGAAACCACCTTTTGATCACGTCGTCTTAAAAATTCTGACAATCACAATATGATTTGATTATTATTAATAGTATTATTTTTGCTAATGAATGTTTCAAGTCGGCATTCATCTACCATCATCAACATGAAAAACAGAAGAAAAGAAGAGCTTCCTTCTTAGAACCAAAGGCTCAAAGTCATAGGCAAATTGTTCTAATTTGCACCTTGGAAATCTAAATGGCAGAATTCAATTGAGACAACCACACTAATGCCCCAAATAATTCTGGGATAAGATGGACTGTCACTAAATAGGAATATATACAATTTTGTAAACTTCAGAAACCTCATCATTTTCCAATAAAAATATTTTTTTTTATTTGAAGCTAAGAAAGAGAGAAGTGATCTTGAGGGTAGTGAAACTGGGTCATCTGTGACTTTATTGCTAGTTTGATATTTTGAATTATTGCAGAGGGGGAAATAAAATATTTCTCACAAGTGTTTAGCAGGACTTTAGTTTTAACTAAAAAATTATATTATTACCTTAACATAAAATTACATTCAGAGTGATATTTAGATTTTGAGTGACTTAAGGAAATGTTAGTAAAGGAAAGGATATAATTATGAGATAATTTAAATAGAAATTTCTCTGCTTAACACCATATAGTATTCTAAGAACATTGTAGAAATGGACTCAAGAATTTGGTGATTTTTGTCTTCAAATTCATAACTTCTCTATCCTGATTTTATTAAGTAATATTTTATTAATTAAAAAGAAGCCAATATGGTATTCTAAAACTGAAGTCACTATAAAATGAAGAAATAAAAAGAATTTAAAGTGTGCAAACATTTATCTTTATTTTCTATTTTTAAATTTTATTCACTAATAATAAATTATCCCACAGAAAATATATCCTTCTGTCCTGTGCAGTGAGATATGCCAGATCATTTTATTCAAACAGTGATACATTTCATTAATACGCTTCTTGGCAAACTGCCTGGAGAAGAGAAACAAGTTCTAATTTTTAAATACTCTAGACAGCTTATTATAGCTTCGGCTGAAATACAAAACTAATGCAGGCAGATCAAGCACACCTGAAATCCAGTGCACACGTTTGTATAGTCCTTGTTGATTCCAAGAGATTTATTTGGTTAAACACATAAGCAGAAATAACACTGTCCTTCCTAACTTGCTATTTGGATAAATTTGTTGGGGGGGATTGTTTGTTTGTTTTTGGTGAGGAAGATTAGCCCTGAGCTAACATCTGTGCCCGTCTTCCTCTATTTTGTATGTGGGACATGGTCACAGCATGGCTTGATAAGCAGTGTAGGTCCACACCCAGGATCTGAACCCACAAACCCCAAGTGCCGGAGCAGTGCACGCAAACTTAACCACTACGCCACTGGGCCAGCCCCTAAATTTGTGTTTTTAAAATAAGTTAGAAGTGTGCACTAAATTCAATTTCACATTGAATTTTATTAAGTATCTGTAAGATACTGTAGAATCGTTTGACCAAACTCTTCCTGTTTTGCTGCAGAGAAGCTTTACTCACTGAAAACCTTGAACTTAGGTGGATGAGCAAGTCTAATGGAGACAACAAAGTCATAGTAAAATGATTTGTGGGATTTTTTTCTTCTACTTCTGCATTTTCACATTTATATACTCTCCTTTCTTATATGCATGCCCATAAATAAAGGTGTGCGAAATGGTAAAAGATGGATCATACTGCTGAAGGCTTACACTTTTTGGCCTAAAGATTTAGGCAGAATACCACACACTCAATATAAATATATTTCTAACATTCAGCAGAAAATTAGAAGTTTTAAGCATAAACTCATGTCTCCCAATTGAATTTTTGCAGTATATGAAAGCAACAATTTTAACATTCATGTACTTGATTTTCAGATTTGATTTTCTACAATGCCAAAATACCTCAAGTGTCCACAGGTTCCCCATTTCAAATAGTTCTGAGTACCATTAAAGTGTTTGTAAACCACTTTTTAAATCGCCAAGTGGGTCAAGTTTATATTATTTTTCTACTATGAGGAATAATGGGTAATTATTATCTGTTTATTGCCCAAGAGGAGACTTAGTTCCCAGGAATAAAATCTTGGTTAAATTTTGCTGTACACTACTTCAAACACAAATTACCCACCACAGTTTAAGACTTGGCTCTGTATATAAGAAAATTTCCTGTTTGAAACTTTAATAAAATACACATATGGAAAAAATAGAGCTCTTGGAATAACTTGATAAAATAATTTAGAAAATGAAATGGTGTAAAATGCTTAACCACAGTGTATAAGTCATGTTTCCTCTAATAATCACTAAAGATGCAGTTATAACCAGACACTCTGTAGCACTCTTCTTGTTTTTCTTTAATAACTTTACAAAAATGGCTTTCTGCACCAAAACTGACTATATTTACTCACACCTTGCCCCCTTGTTTTGAAAAAGTCTAAGGAAAATGTGCACAAATATTAATTTATTTGAAGTTGAAATATACATGCTTATGCTGTTTCAAGAGAAGGTTAATGGTTGCAACATTTCATTTCTCAGAAACTTGGTGGAAATATTTCTTGTGTGTGCAATGAGGCCAGTAACAAAATACTACTAAATGAAAAAATTATACTCATTCAAAATCCATTAACTATTTTACAGCTCTATAGAATTGTATAAACATTTAAGACATGTTCAACAAGCAAATAGTCAAATAAAATATGTTTTTGATACCAAAAAAAATCCATTAATTTTTATTATTTCTCTTTCTCCTTTTATTAGCATGCACAAAATGGAGAAAGAAATTGAAGGCAGAAATTATGGTCCCATATTTTTATATATGAAATTTATTTTTATGAAGATATTCACATGGGCGACCCAGAATGTAAGCGATTATTCTCACCCTAGAACGATCTTGGTAAACTCAGAGACCCATTGTTTTCTGTCCTCCATCATCAGGTAACCGCTACATCCAGGGAGGAAAATGTCGACATGCCTATTTCTATCTTCCAGTAAATTATCTGAGTTCCAGATTCCTGGAGTATTAACTATAGATACAACATACAAATTTAAAGTCAGATAGACAAGAATTCAACAGCAAGCTCTTCCGTCCTTATCTCATCTGCTGTTAACCTCCAGTTTCCTCATCTATGGAACTTGGAATCAGAATAACACCTGCCTTAGAAGCTGACATGAGACACTCCTGTACAGGAATTAATACAGGATGTGGCACATAGTAAATGCTTAATAAAGTTTATTACTATTTTACTACATGAGGAAAGATATCTTTAAAACACGTTGATAGAATCTACCTTTATTGAACACTTACCAGTATGCCAGGCACCATGTGAGTACTTGACTTGTATTATCTAATTTAACCCTTACAATATTGTTAACCCATTTTACAGAGAAGACAACGAAGGGGGAGCATCCTTTGATCGCAAGCATTCCAAAGATCTTATTATTTTGTAGCTTTTTTGAACTGCTCCTGGTTTAAAGAGGAGATCTTGCAACCTTACATATATATGTATGTATATTTCTACCATCATCTTAATACCAGCAAGGAGAAAGATTCTATGTTAACTAAAGATTATCCTTGGTTCCTTAGATTTTAATGGACGAGCTTTAAAAGATTTATAAAATACTCAGAGTCAGTATAAACTTGTGTGTAATATCTTGCACTTTTCTGATGAGTGGATCTACACTTTCCCAAAGGTTGAGAATAACTATTCTCAATAGAAGAAAGTGACAACTGATTGGTGGTGGGACAGTGGGTACACACACCATGGTTGGTATCCAGTTTTAAATCTCACTTTTCCCACATGGCTGTGTAATCCTCTTTAAGTTTCTTAGTATCTCTGAGCCTCAACTCCTTAATATATAAAATAAAGATAATAGTAGGACATATTTCAGGGGGGCCCTGGCAATGTGTTCATATGATCACATCTTTTTGGAAAATTTGCAAAATTGTGTATTTTTTAATAGATACATCCCCCAAATTGTGTAAGTTCAACCCCACCAAAATTGGATTCTTCTCTTTGTCACCTCAGGGATCCTATTGAGCGTTAAATTAGAGAGTACACGTAAAGCTTTAGGATTACGCCTAGAATACAGAAAACACTTAATTAATGATCATTATCGTTATTATCAACTATCATAGGCAATTTGCTTGTTTTATTTTTCCCATTGCTACCTATGACTGAGTCTTCATATCTTAAATGGTATGGGTTGGGATGTTTAGGAAATAGCTTAGTATATTAACAGAGTTTTCTACTCAGCAAATTTGCAAAGAGAAATAGTATAAAATATATTCATTCAGATGTTAGACATTGACTCAAGCTTAAGGGGTAGCTCTTAGAATTTAGCCAGGACCATGTTTGCATTTTGGCAAAAAAAAATCCAAGACACTTATTCAGAGAAAACTGTGATACTGTGCAGAGTAAACTTGGCTAACTCAGATTTCAGACACTGGTCAAGTGGCTGTTGCAAGAAAGGAAGAGTAAATGGTTGAACTCACCAGAATTGCACAAATCTTATCATATCTATACAGAATCATCCAAATATTCAGGGATTTAGCAATGCATACGAAGATGCCCATGTCAATTTCTGAGTCATAGTTTCACAATTTGGGACATGTGATATACCTATTTCACACTCATAATGTAAATCATATTCATACTACATCTATTTTACAATGCATAAACAAATGTCATCATACCTTTTAATCACACACCTAGAAGTTACAGATATAAGCTATTGCTATAAATTATGATTAATCACACAAAGAACCACAATAAATATTATTGACTTGTGATTAGGCTCCACCTTTTGAGTTTTCTATTATTTTATTCAAACAAAAGAAATATATGCATGCATTAGTTATGAATAAAATTCACCAGGAAAATATGACTTTTATTCCAAATAATAGAAGTTTGAATATTGCCCTCACTGAATCGGTGAGTCAATATAGGAATTTATTTCCTACTTCAAGGTAAAACAAATTTAAGATAAAAATGCTAGAGTTGACTCTAGCAACAGCTGAAATCCTGAAGCAATATTGATTTAGACACATACAGAATTGCATTTTGAATCACTTTTAATGTGAGCAATGTATACTTTTAGTATAATTTAAAGTCCTGTTCAGAGAAAAATGCTAGCTGTGTTTGTCTTGTCTTTTCTGAATCAGTCATGAAATCGTCTAATGAATTAGCTGAGCAATAGTAAGAATGAGAAAATCATTTAGTTCTGCTCTGCTCCATAGAGAGAGAAAGGTGAGTAAGTTCCTTCCAGGTAGTGGGTTGAGTGGCCAAAATCATAGTGCCATTTCCTGCTTCGTGCTGTGTCCATTTAGTAAAGCAGAGTTGGTCACCACATTCTTAGCATTGCTCTTCAGGGATGTCATCCGCACTGCAGAGGAGCTGACTAGGCAGCTGGTCGATCTCTCTGGAGAGGACTTCCTGCCACAACAGAGCTGGCTGTTGAAATGCCTCCTGAAGCTTTCACTGAGCAGATAAAGAGCAAATGGATTGACACAGGAATTGCAAAAGCTCAGAACTCGGGCAACCAAGGTGACAATCATGTGGCCTAGAGATGGGTCGATCTCGTTGTAGTTGAAAGACCTATACAGGTAGAGGACGTGGTTTGGAAACCAACAGAAGACAAAGCAGCCCACGAAGACCAGTACGATTTTAGCCAGGCGTTTCCGTGTTTCCATCTGCAGAAACAAGGAAATGGTCCCACTGGTTAAAATGCATGTGGAGCCAGCCACATCCCAAACACCACCATACAAAAGCAGGAAAACTTATCATAGCATGCAAGTGCATCCCAAAATACAAAAGCTACTTTCCTCAACAAAGTGATGATTTAACAGTTTGAAGAAGACTATTTTGATCACTACACTATTTTCATTTAAAAATATTTGACAGGGGGCCGCCCAGTGGCGCAGCGGTTTAGTCCGCGCTTGGCAGCCCGGGGTTCGCGAGTTCGGATCCCGGGCGCCCGCCGATGCACTGCCTGTCAGCCAAGCCGTGGCGGTGTCCCATATAAAGTAGAGGAAGATGGGCACGGATGTTAGCCCAGGGCCAGTCTTCCTCAGCAAAAAGAGGAGGATTAGCAACGGATGTTAGCTCAGGACTGGTCTTCCTCACCAAAAAAATATATATATATATTTGACAGCTTATACAAGACTAGATGATATATTAGTAGTAAATGGCTATGTCTTCATGTTAAAAAGTGATCTTAAAAAATTCTCTCTTATTTTCAACTATTTTCCTTTCGCTCAAAGTCTTATTATGTTCACTATAAACATAAATCATTTCTGTTTGTATTAAATCCACTGAATTAATGAACCATAGAATATGTTCAAGCTTAGATTTTTTTCTAATCAGGGCATTTTAAATGAGAAAAATCAGTCTATTGAAATAGGGCATGACTTTTTAAACTCTTACTCCACACACACACACACACACACACACACACACACACACAAACCTTGAGATTTAAACTCCTGACTCACATAAATCAAAAACGTCTGACATAGCTGTCAATTCTGTAAACATTACTATGTTAGGTTACCTTTAAGAATAAAAATACTTTTTCTTTCTTTTCATAACTTTACATACTACATTTCCTGTTTTAAAGGAAAGTCTTCAGGAATGTGATAGACACAATTCAAATGTGGGACAGTAATCTTTTTTAATCTAAAAATCATTTCCTAACATCTGGAGTCCAAGGTTTAGCTCATATTTGTCTAATTTGTTTAAATACTTAAATAAGGCAACGTGAATGTGAAAACATAATTTATCAAAAGGTATTGATAGTAGGCAACATGATATTTTCTGAGATAAAGCTATTGGTAGTCAACTAGAATATGCCAAAGAAGACTGGAAAGGGTTAGGATTGAAACGATCTGGCACTGGGGAGTAGTGGTGAGCAGTGACAGCAAATGAAGGTGCAAGTGAAGAGGCGTCTAGTTCAGGAAGCAGAATGTGATACTCCAGCTGTATCCTGATGGGATTAGTTAGGCAACCTGGCTGTATTAAGGAGGCGGGTGTGAAATTTACATTATTGAGCAGCATCTACCAGAGCAGGTGGAGCATGGGTGCAAGAATTTCATGGCAATCTGCACTTGGAGATTCAAATGCACAGACGTTGAGATTACTTCTCAACAGATGCCAAGCCCAGTTACCCAGCCAAGTCCCAATAGGGAAATTCACAAAAACAAGGCAGAACAAAGACCATTTTTTTAAAAAAAGTGGAGGTCGAGAGGGTAAGAGGAACTCAACTTTAGAAAACAGAGCAAAAACTCAAATCCCCTAATTGAGATACAAGTTGGATCAAGGGGCTCTGAATAAAAGGATTGTATATAAAGGAAAAAGCACAGTGATCCTATGACCTGGACATTTTTGCTTCAATGATGCCAGAGATTTAGATGATAAATCTATTAATTTGTCTAACAATTACTTTAATGATTGGTTGATCTTTCAAGCCTTTAAAACAGATGTGGATCTCTGATGATGATGGTCATCGGTAAATAGAGGTGACCTTCCACACATGAAACCTTTGCCAGATTGGGCTGTTGCTAATGTGCTTTCAGCCCCAGCCTGTGCCTCCACCTATAGCCTAGCAAATTTTAATGATTTGCAATTCAAGTTCTTTTCATTCAAATTGGGGAACAGGCACCCATCACCTCCCTGTACCTACAGAACCCTTTGGAGGAAGTTCCTCACTAGAAGTGCACACATGGACAACTGGAAACTCTGTCCCATAGGTACAGTATTTCCATCTCTTTGTGGATTAACACAATTGGTTTTACCTTAAATTAATACTGCATGTTCTTCAAGGAAGAAAGAGTATGTAAGATGCATGTTGTAATTTTCAAATGAGTAGATAGTTTTATAGGAAAAGCTATAAAGTTGAGTGAGACCAAGTAGGACTTCAGCACCAGCCCACATTTGAACACTTTCACTTTTGTCCTGCTGCTCTCTGTTTCCAGAGCCTCCCATTCTGGCACCCTACCCAAACCTCATCCCCAGATCCCAGGCAGTGTCCCACAGCCCTTTCCTGATGCACCCTTCTCCCAGACTTTCCATCATTCTTAGTGGGCTAATGGGAGAAAAGGCAATAAATAAATTTATACTCTAAATATGAAAAAATTCTGGTTTATTATGTGATTCTTTGCATAAACATTGGCACGTAAAGAAAAGCCTTCAAAGATGTTCAATTCTAATAGCCCCAGGCCCAGATGGCAGGTAAGCTGGACCTCGGGGGCCCTCACAGAGCTATGACATGGCCACGTATTGGATACATCCCTTCCAGTTCAGGCTAGTGCATGTCCCAGTGCCCTCTGACTCTGTTCTGATGGTTCCTGGTATTGAGAACCCATGAAAGAGAACACAAAGCAGCACTGACTGCATCTGACGGGCTCACTCCAACACACACTCCTACAAAACTTACCTGCTTTTTGGTATGCTCATTGTATTCTCCGGGAAGATTATGTGCGCTTTTAATTAAGGTCTTTGCAATATGATAGTAATAAACGCTAATAATAGTAAGTGGTATGAGGAAATAGACCAAGAAGATGAGCACTGAGTGGATCTTTGGATGTAATTCATCTGTCTGAGGGTAGGGTATACACGCCGTGAAGCTGACGTTTTCCAAGCTACCCACGCGCGCCACTTCAGAAAACACAGCTTCGGGAACCGCCAACAGCACGGAGACTATCCAGATGGCCACGGCCTTCATACAGGTCCGGAGCACGGCCCCTGACGCCTGCATGTCCATGGGGTTTACAATGGCTCTGTACCTGGGAAGACAACACGTCTCAAATTACTCTCTTAAGAAAGAAAATACAGTAAGGAAAAGAGAGAGAAGGGGAGGGAAGAAGAGGAGGGAGAGGGAGGGAGGGAAGGAAGGAAGGACTTTTACTTGTGTCACAATTAACTATAGTGGAGCCATTTTAAAATGGAGTCAGAGCTGCCTTTCCAGAGAAACTGACTTGCTGTCTTGAACCTTGGACTGAGCCAAACGTTTGAACTGGGCCGAAACAGCAACTGTTTTACAAGCAATTGTTTGAGAAGTCAGTAGAAGTGACGTCCTGATCACAAAGATAGGATCGTGAACTTTCTGAAGATAGAATCAACAGTCAATCAATATTTAGCCAAGACTGGCTCTCTGCCTCCAACTACAATTGAAATCCTTTTGAGTACAACCTCTCTTCTTTGCTTTTAAAAGCCCCTGACTTTTACTCTCTAGCAGAACATGTTTTGGGGTTTCTACCTGAATGTATGTCTCCTGAATTACAATTCTAATTGCCCAAATAAATATCTGCTGTTTAAATTGTAGAGATTTTTCCTCAGTCGACACTTGCCAAGAGAGACGTGCCAACACTCCATTATTCTCTGACTGTTTTGTAGGGTATGGAATACCTAATATCCCTGGTGTCTCTCCGTCTGCAAGTCATTCCACTATTTTTTAGCAAAGAAGACAGGAAGAGAGAAAAATATTTTAAATTGCCATTTCCCAAATTGCAGTAATTTGCTTACCTCTTTCACAAGCTTTATCTAAATCTACACATACTACAAGAGAAATTAAGAAAATAATCGCATTTACAATTACAACAAAAAGAATAAAATACCTGGGAATAAATTTAACCAAGAAGGTGAAAGAAGTGTACACTGAAAACTACAAGACACTGATGAAAGAAATTGAAGACAACACAAATAAATGAAAAAATATACCATGCTCATAGATTGGAAGAATTAATATTGTTAAAATGTCCATACTACCCAAAGTAATCTACAGATTCAATGCAATCCCTATTAAAACACCAATGAGCTAGAACTAGAACAAAGAATCCTAACACTTGTGTGGAACCAGAAAAGATCCCGAGAAGTCAAAGAAATCTTGAGAAGGAAGAACGAAGCTGGAGGTATCACACTCCCTGATTTCAAACTATACTACAAAGCTATAGTAATTAAAATATTCCCTAAAAGTAAAGAAAAAAGCTCCTTGAACCCAGAGCCTGTGTGTTGCTCACTGTTGCATCTAAAGTGTATGACACAATGCCTGACCCCCAGTAGGCTCTCAATGGATGTTTGTTGCACTAACAAGGTAATGTGGTCTGAGCAACAAGGAGATCACCTAGTCAGAGCAGATTTGGTAGAGTGGGTGGTAGTGGGATGTTAGGTTGAGGTAAGAATGGAGGTGAGAGATGGAGACACAGTCTAGTCTAATGATGCCCATGCTGGATCAATATTCAGAATCACCTGGAGAACTGAAAAAAGGTAAAGAGCATTGGGTTTCTCCCCAGACTTACTGGAGCAGAGTCTCTAGGATGTAAAATGTGAGATTCTGCATTTCACTAAGATTTTTCGAGTGGTTCTGAATAAAAGCCAGGTTTAGAAACCACCTTTCAAGAAGGTCGACTGTGGCGCTGAGCATCTTTCCACAAGCTTCCCGGGAGGTTGTCTAGGGCAGTGGACATGCATTTGGCAGTGGAGAGGATCTGATCCACCCATTCGGTGTTTGCAGAATCAGATGCCTGCCCGTCACGATATGTCACATCATATTTTAACAGTATTGATATCTTACAGCAGTAAAACTTGTTCTGAATAAAATTACCAAATCTATCATATAAAATATCTATGCATTATTATACAATAGAATGTCTAAAACTATAAATAACCTTTTTAAAAATAGTGTAATAAGTGGGGTGTCACTTTGGAGCAGATGAGAAATACTGGATTCAATCACAGAGGGGTCAGCAATTCTGTTTGTTCTTTGCCCAGAAAAAGTCACTTTGTTCTTAACCCATTGAAGTGTATGACTTATATAACACATGAAAGTTTCCTGTGAGGGAGAATAACAATGACCAGCCATGTTAATGAAGGCAGTAGGTCAGAACTAGCCAGTCTATGGTTAAAGGAATTGGAGAAAGGCTGTAAAAGGTAGAGAGATTATCGTCATTAACTTTACAATAGGTTAATTTTGCTCTCCACTTCAATGCCTATTTTCTGATAATTAACTGCATGTGTGAATAAATATTGATTTGAATTAATAAGTCATTTGTCACCCTGACACATAGGTGATCTAATAAAAGTGTTACACAGCAACCCACAGTTTAAAAATGCTTTCACATTAATTGTTTCATTTGATAAAATAATCCTGTGCAATAAAACTGATGAGTGTCCCCATTTTACAGAAAACCTCGTCGACACTAAAGGATTAAAGGATGTTCAAATGATCGCAGAGCCAGTAAGCCGATGACTCAGGATTCACACATCTTGTGACTACAAATTCTATAGTTTTTCAACTATAGCACATTGCAGAGAATGTAACTGAAGAATTAAATGCCTTATCTGTTCTATCCATTTTTAGAGGTTTGATCTCCTGGTCGCTTTAAAGTCAATGGTATTTTTAACTAGAAAGACTTAACTTGTATCTGTAATTATATTTTCTCAATTTAATGATCATTTTTACAGTGGAGAAGCTAAGCCTCAACAGCACTAGCAAGTAACATTTCATATTTCTTTTAAGTCATCTCTAAAAACTGCATTTTCTTATAATCTACATATATGTCTATAATCACTTCTAGGTGTGCTTTCATAATCTAAAACTGGTTCTTAATGAGATGTTTAATGTTTAGTTCTCTCTTAAAATGTGGTTCTTTTCCAAAAATTAATTTGAATTAAGCCACAATCATTAAAATTTTAATTTTCAAAATAATCCCCCCAGGGGCTGGTCCAGCGGCATAGTGGTTAAGTTCCTGTGCTCCACGTTGACCACCCAGGGCTCACAGGTTCAGATCCCCAGTGCAGACGTATGCACCTCTCATCAAGCCATGCTGTGGCTGCATCCCACATACAAAACAGAGAAAGATGGGCACAGATGTTAGCTCAGGGCCAATTTTTCTCACCAAAAATAAGTAAATAAATCCCTCAAAATTTCCACAAATAGTGAAAGAAAGGAAGGAAGAAGGTCTACATCAAACACTGAGAAAATATTCTTTTTTTTTTTTGGTGAGGAAGACCAGCCCTGAGCTAACATCCATTGCCCATCCTCCTCTTTTTGCTGAGGAAGACTGGCCCTGGGCTAACATCCGTGCCCATCTTCCTCCACTTTATATGGGACGCCGCCACGGCGTGGCTGACAGGCAGTGCGTCGGCGGGCGCCTGGGATCCGAACCCGCGAACCCCGGGCTGCCAAGCGTGGACTAAACCGCTGCGCCACCGGGCCGGCCCCTGAGAAAATATTCTTAAAGAAAATCTACATAAGAAAAAATCAAAACGTAATGACAAGTAGGTGAATCGAGGGAAGTGCTAGGAAGAAGCAAAAGTGTAGTGTTTATTCCTGCTCCCCATGAAGACCTAGGAATAACTGGAAATAGAAAATACAGCCGAGAACCTCAATAAATCAGTAGTGTTGATGAGAAGTAGCCTATATACCTAATAACATTTAATATTTTATATCAATAATTAAAACAATAAGTTAAGAAACAGCTCGTTAAGTTTGAAGCTAGCAATATTAAGTTGGGTCATCATTTTGGAGCACGGATTAAAACGGAAAATAACCTTGGTCATATGGAAACAAATGAGAATAAAGGAACAAAAAACAAAGCAATTTTTAAAAAAGGAAATTTAATGAAGACTTGTGTCCTCTTGTATAGAAAAATAAATAAGTGAACTTTTTAAATACCAGGTTGTCAGTATATTGGGGATGTGGCTGTGGTTCTCCAAAGAGCTGAAGTAATCTATAGGTTATATAAAATATTGACTAAAACCTACACATTGATTCAAAAGTAAAAATAATAATAAATGTAAATATACAAATATAGCATATAACTATTTGTCTTGTACTAAATATCGCATCAACTTTTCCAGGAGAGAATCACCTGCACCTCATATCAGCATCAACTTTTCCAGAAATTCAATAAATAAACAATTAAATAAGGACTAATGAAAAAAATTTTAGTAAGAACTTGTTATGAATGAGAAAGTTAAAATGCAAATAAAATTATTAAAGACCTTGGAAATTGGTCAACCCTCCTGAGGAATCAGCAATTGGAAGGACCAAGGTAAATTGTTATTTTTGGTTCTGAAACACACAAATAGGAGCTGTACTGCTGGTGAGAACTAACAGCAAGGAAAGTGTTGAACTTCACCATCTGAACTCACGGCTCAGCCAGAACAGATGGCCCCTTGCTTAAATGCGTCACCACAGGCCAAAGACTGAGAGGTACATCTTAGAGTAACTCTGTTTCCACCAAGAAGCGGACAAAATAGAATCCGCATAAATTATTAAATGAGATATTTGTCTGAGATGTGGTGACATGGAAGAGTGCGACAGGCAGAGCACTAGAGCTCTGAACTGAGCATCTGATTGCCTCCCCAGTTACTAGTGTCTTTCTCCTCTGGGTCTCTCTCTGCTCAATACTCAGAGAGGGCGCTGATAGGATCCTGTCTATGGTAGCTCAGCTCTACAGTTGAAGACATTATTCTTATTTTGCAAATGAGGAAAATACTGCCTTACGGGCGTGTATTATGTTCTGTTTTATCATTTTCTCCAACTAGAACATTTGGACATAACAGATGTAGGACTAGCATCCAGATGCCGTGAACCCCCACCGGCTGCATTACCTCCTTAATTATAGTGTGTTCCAAAGGTTCCAGATCAAGGTAGATGAATCATCTTCAAAAGTTATAAATAATACTAAAGTAATAAATGAATAAATATATAAATTATGGCATTAGTAGGAATATTGTGAGATTTATACAACACCTCTCTAATTCAATGTTTGAGATTCCTTCTAAGGAGAAGGGAAAGGGAAATAAGCTAGAATTATTTGAGACTAATGACTAAAAGATATCTGATTCATTGGAGTCAAATATAACAGCCTTTATTTAACAAAAAACCATATAAATTCAAATTAAAACTATTAAATTAAGTGCAAGTTACAATTTGTTCTGTTTCTGTGGCTATATAAAAATAACAACTGAGCACTTGTCATGGAAAACAAGTTTTCCTTTTTGTACTGGCAGCTGGAAAGCTCTCAAATGTATCACTCACGTGTTGTGAAAGTCTGAGTTGCCTTATATTCTTCAACTTTTATTTTCCCTAAACCTAGTTTTCCTCCCTTTTTTGTTCCTGTTGTATGTTGTTTGTATCTCTATTTTTAAGCCTCCTTAAATTCTTTTGGAACAAGTTAGAAATAAATAAGTCATCCCTCTGGTGACATGAGTTACCACGTTGAGGGTGAGTGTGGACTGTTCTCTTAAGTATGTACATCCAGTCTGAACCCTCCAGAAGACTTTAGAAGCACACTGAGCACCAATCTCAACACCCTTGAGAGGCAAGGGTTTCTCAGCGCATTGTCCAGGGCTATGGACCAAAGAAGAAAGCGTCTCCAATGAGGGCCAGCTGGTTAATTAGTACCTGAGCTTCAGTCAGGTGTTTTCACGAAAAACCAGTGAAGAGATGATGGCGCTCTCTCCCACCCGTGGACAAAGACTGATGAAAAAGCTTCATAAAGACTAGGGAGTGTTAGACCTAGGGCCTACATTTGATGTGTTTCAATATCTCCACAAATAATTACACGGAAGAGAATATCTGTTTGCATTGGTATAATATCCAAGTAACGTTAAAGATTTAAGGCTCACACCTAAGAGAACTAGCTCAGTTATGGAATCAAATCTGATTGTCCTAACTAGCAAACGAAAGCTTGAAATTACTAATACATTAGCATGTTAGTCAGATTGGGTGCAATATTACTTTTGCATTCAATCCAATATTGGAGATTCAGTATTAGAAAAACATAACCTGATGTTTTAAATTAATATTAACTTCATTTTTATTGTTTTATAGATTCTCAAAATTTAATTTATAAATGCATTTCAGTTAGTTATGATAAAAACCAGAATAAGGAATTGATGCCTAGTTTTATATTTGTAGATACATAAGTTTATAGTTTAGCACTAGGAATCTGTGGAAATTTTTTCCTATAAAGGAAAAAGAAGAACTCCATTCCTAAAAGTTATTTGCATTTTAATTATGGACTTTTAGAGGCCAGAAGATCTTCAAGAATCAAAGAAATAGTATTCTAAGTTTGGGAATGTGGCTGCTGTGCCAGAGGGTGAGGGAGATGTCTATAAAGTATGGCTTATGGGGCTCCCCCTACCGGGTATCACAGCACGCATGCCCCAACAGTGGGGGGTGGGAATGTGTGTGTGTGTGTGTGAAACTGTGAGAAAGAGATTATGCAAACTCCTTTAATCAGCTATTTAATGTGAGCATGCAAAAAGAAGTACATTTTCAAAATAGTAACAAAAAAACCATCAAGATAAAAGTACAATTAAACTGAGATCACGCCCATCACCATTTCAGATCATGCACTGTCTCTCCCTGCATTCTGGTTGTGATACGCCTCTGCGGCACATCTGCAGTGGACACAAATGATTTTCCCTAGGGATGCATCAGCTGAAACGCCTCCAAAGAGTTTGGAAAGTCAAGGATTAATAATCACAAGTACCAAAAAGTATCACCCATATCATCCTTTGGCCGTATCAAATGCGGCGATCTAGAACTCAGGGTAGATTCATAAACATTATATTTCTCATTTCAGTCTCTGCTGATGTCATCCAGTGATGCTGTCATTGATGATATATGACGTCATCTCCACTTCACATTGGGATATGCTTTCCAAAATCTGGTTATCTTCCTGTTTCTTTTTCTACATTGCTTGATCTCCACTTCTAAACTCTCTTCTAAGAGGCACACTTAAGCCGTCTCGTGGAAATAGGACATTTGGTTTAACGAACAACTGAATTTGTTGTTTAAAAACTAAAATAACAGGAGTTTTTCCCCTATTGCTACAACTACTACTTAATTTTGAATTCAAGTGTTTCTTTTGTTTGGTAGTTACATTTACGAACTTCTTTCATTCTATTGAATCTAGTGAATCAGCTTTTACACATTTTCTTTTTTTACTCATGGGTGCTTTGTTTTAAAACTTCACTTTTCAGTCTGCCATTAAAAGGAAAAACCATTAGTAGTTTCTTATACTTGGGAAAGTAATGATGTGGCTTAATGGTGAAGAAGGCAGGCTTTGAGCTGGGTTCAAATGCCAACTCCATCCTGTGATTTCAGGAAAATGTGGTTTAATTTCAAGCCTTAATTTTCTTCACTCTAAAATGGTAATAATAATAATAGCGCCTTCTTCATAGTGTTGTGAGGACCATAAACACACAGAAAAGTGAACACACTGCTTAAGTGCAATTAGTCTTGTACTCGTTTCCAAATCCACAAGAAATCAAAACATTTGGTGAGAAAGTGTGAGGACATCAAGGACTAATCAACACTTGATTACTATGTTCTAGAAGAAAAATAGAAGCGTAGACAATATATAACAAAATACTCCCAAACCATTTTAAGTGACTATCGGAATGTATTGTGTAATTTTGTCACCAGTGATTCCAGTTCCTTAATTTATATTTCCAAAACACACACCAATATGCAAGCGTAGCCTCTGGACCAAGTAGAAGAGGCAACCCACCTTTCTCTATTGTTATAGTTAAAGTAGCCATGCTGTATTTACAAAGCACATAATACACATAACAAACCAAAAAAAATCAGTAAATATATGAGAAATAGCATTTTCTCTGACCTTGGACAGAGCCAATTTACCCATGTGTCTCCATGACAATAGAATGAGCAAAGTGGTGTGAAATAAACTTAAGTCCTAGGACTTGCTACTAATATTACCTTTTAAAAAGCACAATGATAGCAATTGTGACTATTGTGGTGATAGCTATTCATTAAGTTTTATTCTAATCCTTAGGTAGAATTTTAGCTTTCTAATTAAAAGGTGCCCTATAAAGAAGAGCAGCCAAAAAGTCACATTTTAATTATGGAATTAAAAACAAAAACTTTTAAGAAGATCATTGAAATGGTGTCATATAAACAAAATGAGGTACATAATTTACCCAAAGCCACCCATTTTTATAGTAATGTGGCTTTGGAGAGACTATTGCACAAACTAGAAAGTCAATAGTATTTGGTTTAAAAAGACAGTGGCTCTCAGCTCTCCACTGAATATTGTCTGTCCTTCAATGCAGATTAACTCTTCAATGACAAAGTGACGTCAGGGTATTATTGCAAATACGAGGAAATTTAAAAGGACTCATTTTTCCTTAATAACTTAATAGGCAAATTAAAGAGGAGGAGAGTGGACACAACCATAATCATCCCAGTTAAATTCTTTATCTAACTAGCTTAAGTCAACACCCTAACCCTAAGGGAATTCGACCAGGCTCCATGCAATGATGCCTAATTGGACAGTCTGCCCTCACCCCCATCCAGACATCCCTCATGCTTGAATCCCGGAAACCATGATGCTAGAGGGCCTGGGGTAGTGGCACTGGATCACGTCAGCAGGCCTGGATTCTCCTTCCAGCTCTGCCAGGGGACTTACGTTCCCTGGGCCTCACTGCGCTCACCTGGAAAATGACACAGTTGAACTAGTTGATCTGCAAGGTAGAATAATGGATACTTCCCAACCTTCAAATATGTGAAAAGCAGATTTGATATCAACAATGTATTTTTACAACGCTGCAAAGCACAGATACTAAAATTTAGTACCTACCTGTTTGTGAAGAAAAAATATATCACTTGACTTGAGGTGTTAAAACAAAAAGAATATGTAAAGTCATCTGTCTGAAGAACATTTACTATTCCAGTTGTTTTTACTTCAAATAAATAGAATTTGGTTAATAAGGGTAAATGATATTTCCTTTACCTGGAAGAAAATCAAAAGCAAGCTTTTCCCTAATATTAAGGCAGACATTCTTACCTATCAGGTTATTAAACTGCTGAATAAGGGAAGTGCACGTCTAAAGCTTTAGGAGTGAACAAAAAGCTTCTACGAGATAGTTGCAATTTTTCACGTTAATTCACTAGCTTTTCTATGAAATAGATAATAAAGATTCCCAAAGTGTGTGGAGGGGTGGCGGAAGTCTAGGATATGCAATTTTAAAAACGATTTCCAAAATAATGCAATTTTAATTCTACGTTTATTTTAAACGTAATAATTTCTTATATTTTTTTCAAGCTTCACATCTCAGGCCGTTTTAGCTCCTTTTACTCTGACTTCCAGATACACTCTCCCCCGCCCCCTCCCAGCCTCTCCTTTCTCCCTCCTCTCCCCAGGTGCCCTCCAGCACCTCCTCTCTCCCAGCCCCTCTCCACCAGCTCTCCAGGCCGCCTCACCTCTACCTGTGCCCTTACCTGTCGGCGCTGAGGGCAGTCAGAGTGAACACAGACACCCCCACGGAGGTGAGCTGGATGACCGGGATCAGCTTGCAGCCCACCTTCCCGAACATCCACTCGTCGAAGAAGTAGCGCGAGGCGTCCACCGGGACGCAGGTGAGCAGCAGCAGCACGTCCCCGGCGGCCAGGTTAGAGATGAAGATGTTGGGGACGCTCCTCAGGGCGCTGTTGCTGATGAAGATCTTCACCAGCACGACGTTGCCCAGCAAGCCCACCGTGATGAGGAGCAGGTAGAGGGACGGGATCACGCAGCGGATCACCAGCTCGGCGGTGGTGCCGTCGGGCGCGGGCGGGAAGTCCCCTGCGGGCACCCCGGGAGTGAAGTCGCTCTGATTCGCCCCCGCGGTCTGGGAGAGGCTGGAAAGAGACCCGGGGGGCATGGTCTGCTTTCCGGGAGAGTCCCCTGGAGTTTTCATGCGCCCAGGTGCCCTGAGAAGTGCAACGCGCAGGACTTGGGCTTAATCGATGTCCCTCCCTCGGGGACAAGTTTACTGCCCGCGGGGAACGCGTGACACCGCCGCGTCCGGGGAGGACAGGGCCCGGGGAGACGTCCAGCTGTCCACACGCTCCGGGGCTCGCTCCTAGAAGGGGCACATTGGCTCCTGCTGGCTCCAAATTACAAAAAAAAAAAAAAAAAAAAAAAAAGGCAAAGCAGTTGCGTCTTTATTCCAGTTCTCAATGGTTTGTTCTTGCTTATAGGTAGCAGAGAACAGCCCTTTTGTGAACAAAGATTTAACCCCCTGGGATCAATAAAAGCACCTGCCAGACCACCGGGAGAGGAGGAAGCCCTTCTGTCGCTGTCCAGCGAACCGCAGCTGAAACACTGGGCGCGAGCGAGGGGCGGCTGGCACTCCGCTCTCCCCACAGCTCTGCTCTTGTTTCTGCAGTTCCTGCTGCAGCGTGAGGAACTGGAGGGGATCTGAGTCCTCTCTCTCACACTGCGTCCTATATACATCCATCCTTACCCGCCTCCGGGAGGGCGGAGCCCCACACAAGTTTTGTGAACCTCTGAGGATTTGGTGGCTGAGCTGGAACCTCTGAGCTGGTCCCTGACGCTGCATCACTGAATATAGGAAAGAGAAAGAGTGGCAAAAAATGAAGTAAATGAATGGAACTCCCTCCCCGCTCTTCTTCCTTGATCCACTTTTCTCACCCCAAATATGGAAACTCTTTCCTACAGCTGGCATATTAGTTTTAAACTACATTTTATTGAAATATAGCAGGCATCAAGTACACACTTCTTAAATACACAGCTCAATCTAACCACCATTCAGAACCTACAGTCTAACCACTATCGCCTAAGGGAACCACTATTCATTCCGCCTTTTATGATCTAGGATTAATTTGCCTGCTCTTGAGCATCATATAAAAGGAATCATTCAGTATGTACTCTTGGATCCAACTCCTTTCACTCAACATTACGTCTATGAGATCCACCCAGACTTTTGTGTGTAGCATTTTCCACTGCTGTTTAGTATTCCGTCGTATAAATATACCACTGTTTATTTATCCCTTCTAATGTTGATTGTCATTTGGATTCTTTATAGTTTGAGCTAATTTGAATGATGTTCCTATAAATATTCTTGTACATGTGTTCTGATGCACATTTGAACAAACCCCAAATGTGGATTTGTGAGGTCACAGTGATTATGTTCAACTTTAGCAGAAATTGACAATTTTTCAAAGTGAATTCCAACTTTTTTTTTCTTTTGGAGACTTGCTTAACAATTTATTAAGGCTAAATATATGTATGCCTATGACGGAGCATTGCCATCCCTAAATATGTACTCAGTATATACCTGATACACTATTTTAAGTAGGATGTCCCCAACAACAAAATAACTTTCCAAATTAACACCATCTGAGTCTAATATAAACTGCTCAGAAATGGCACAGTTCTGAAGTTAGCCAAGTAACATTCTTTTCGTTAGGAAAAACATTTGGCTAGTTCTTGGCTATTAAAGGATAAAATTGTGTGATAACAAGGAAATTAGCAAGGACTACCTACAATGATGTAGCCAGAAGCTGATGAAATATGCCAAACCACTTGTAAAATTTAGGCAAATTTTTCAGATATTGTCAACCAGCAACAGTATTTAATTATCATAGTTGAATTAGACGTATGAAAGGTAAACGTTTGCATTGTTGAAAGGTAAACATTTGCATTGTAATCAATTTTATGTTTTCTAATTCAATTACAAGTCATTATTATACTCTTCTTGGATTTCCTTACTTAATCTGTTATTAAGTTAGAGTTGACTAATGTATGTATAAGAACATTCTATTTGTATTTATGTATCTTAGATATATATCAAACCAATTAATATTACATATAAGTTAAGATATGTTTTTAGGAATTTTATCTTCAAAGTTATTTAAAGTTTCTCTTTAACATCCAATTGCATTATGCAAGGCAAATTAACTACTAAAGCAATCTTCTAAATTATGAAATTTCTCAAACTTTCAAAATTGCACTGTATCATTTTAAACTATTTTATATGAAAACATCTTGACATCTCAATTGCTGTGTGAATATCTATATTCTCTTCTGGTTATGTCTGTATGATGCTAAGAATTTAGATAAGAAAATATTTAGTCTAAAAACTGGATTAACAAATATCCAATTGCCTGGCATTGTAGAAATAAAACATCTGGATTGTCGAACTTTTCCATTTGAAGTGAATCTGTATGTATTTACTCAAAGGCTTGGGTGCATGAGAGTAGAGAGCATGATGAATGTTTTAATAATGATGGTTTTACTGATACTTTATTAAATATATTATAAAGTTACTATAATTATGTGTGCATTATTTAGATACATCACCAAATTTCACATAGGTACATAGGTATTGTCTCATCTGTGTAGAGTCAATACACATCAGAATAAACATCCATTGAAGGGACAAACATTTTTATTGTAATCAATGTGCGATAACCACATTAGGTCCCTTAGAGTCATATCTAATTTAATGTTTATAAATATTCTGTGAGGTAGGTATTTGAGTCTTAATTTTACATACAAGACAGTCGAAACTCATAGAAGCAAGATAACTTGCTTAATTTCATAAAGACCTCAGTAAAACTGCATTTTGAAGCTTATTACATTTGACTTCAAAATCTATTGTGTCTCATTTTTCCCAGACAATAAAATTGCCTGGAAAAACGTGGTTTCCATATAAATGAAAAATATGTTTTTTATGCTGAGGTATTCAATGTTTATAAAATGTACATTATGCATTTCATTGCCCTAATTCAAAAACCATTCAGAACTATATGTAAATATATCTTGCTGTTTCAAATTCAAGCAAATAAGTTGGAAATTACAACCAAAAATAAGGACAAACATCAGTCAATTGAAACAAATAAATATAACACAGGTGATATAATAAGTAGATAAGGATATTAAAAATGTTACTAAAACTTTATTCTATGTGTTTGAGAAGGAAGGGGAAAGCATTAGCATGTAAGGAGAGACATGGAGAATATAAAAAGACATTTATTGAATTTTTACAGAGGAAAAAACAATATCTATGATGGAAAATAAACTTTATAGGATTAATGGTAGATTAACACTGTAGAAGAAAAGAAAAATATAGTAATAGAAACTATCTGAAATGAAATACAAAGAGAAAAAGACTGAAAAAAAATTAACAGAGTCAGTGCACTGTGGGATAATAATGTTCAGTGGCCTAATATACTGTTTTAGATCCCTGAAGGACTGGAGAGAAAGGAACAAATTTAAAAAGTGTTTGAAGAAATAATGGCTCCAAATTTTTCAAATGTGATGAAACCTAAAAACCATTATATCCAAGCTCAGGCAGAAGAAACATGAAGAAAATTCTGCCATGATGAAAAACTAGATTTCCCACTAAATCAGGCATGAGGAAAGACTCTCCTCCTTCACCACTTTTTTTCAACATTGTACTGAAAGTCCTAGCTAGTGCAATAAGACAAGAAAAGGAAATGAAAGGTATTAGGTAGGAAGAAATAAAACTCATTTTTCGAGAATGACATGATTGCCTATGTAGAAATCCAAAAGATTCAACAAATAAGTGATTATAACAAGGTTGTAGGATACAAGGTTAATATATAAAAGTCAATTCCTTTCCTATATATCAGCAATGAACAAGTGGAATTTGAAATCAAAAAGACAACACCGTTTACATTAACACTCCCCAAAATGAAATACTTAGGTAAAAAAATCTAACAAAATTATACAAGACCTGTATGAGCAAAACTACAAAAATCTGATGAAAGAAACAAAAGAACTTAAATAAATGGAGAGATATTTCATGTTCATGGATAAGAAGACTCAATGTTTCCAAGATGTCACTTCTTCCCAACTTGATCTATAGATTCAATGCAATCCCAATCAAAATCTTAATAAGTTAATTTGTGGATATTGACAAAATGATTCTAAAGTTTATATTTTGAGAAGCAAAAGCCCCAGAAGAGCCAACACAATATTGAAGAACAAAATCAGAGAACTGTACTACCCAACTTCAAGACTTACTGTAAAGCTATAATAATCAACATAATGTGGTATTGGTGAAAGAATAGACAAGTAGATGCATGGAACAGAATAGAGAACCCAGAAATAGATTCGCATAACTACAGACAGCTGATCTTTGACAAAGGAGCAAAGCAACACAATGGAGAAAAGAGAGTCTTTCAACAAATGGTGCAGAACAACTGGAAATTCACATGCAAAAAAAAAAAAAAAAAAAGGATGTAGACACAGATATAACACCCTACCCAAAAATTAACCCAAAATGAGTCATCAACCCAAGTGTAAAACACAAAACAATAAAGATACATAACATAAGAGATATTCTAGGAGATAACATAGGAGAAAACCTAGATGACCTTGGATATGGTGATAACTTTTAGATAGAGCACCAAAGGCACAAATCAAAGAAAGAAAGAAAGAGGGGCCGGCCCAGTGGCATAGCAGTTAAGTTCGTGGACTATGCTTTGTCAGCCTACGGTTAGCCTTTTTGGATCCTGGGTGCAGACCTACTCACTGTTCATCAAGCCATGCAGAGGCAGCATCCCACATGGAGCAACTAGGAGGATGCACAACTATGACATACAACTGTCTACTAGGGCTTTGGGGAGAAAAAAGCAAAAAAAAAAAAAAGAATAGGGAAGGTGTACTATTTAAAAAAAAAGAACTGATAAACTTGACTTAATGAGCTAATTAAAATTAAATACTTCTGCTCTTCAAAAGACACTGTCAAGAGAATGAGAAGACAAGCCACAGTCCGGGAGAAAATATTTGCGAAAGACATAGCTGATAAATGACTGTTATCCAAAATATAAAAAAGAACTCTTAAAACTCAACAATGAGAAAACAAATAATCCAATCAAAAAATGGGCAAAAGATCTAAACAGACACCTCACCAAGGAACATATACAGATGGCAAACAAGCATATGAAAAGTTGCTCAACACTATGTCATTAGGGAACTACAAATTAAAACAACAATGAGATACCACTACACACTTCTTAAAATGGCAAAAATCCAAAACACTGATGACACCAAATGCAGACAAGGATATGGGGCAACAAGAATTGGTGGGAATGCAAAATGGTACACCCACTTTGGAAGACAGTTTGGCATTCCCTTACAAGACTTAATACACACTTACCATACAATCCAGCAATTGTTCTCTTTGACATTTAATCAAAAGAGTTGAAAATTTATGTCCACAAAAAATCCTGCACATGGATGGTTATAGCATCTTTATTCATAATTGCCAAAACTTTGAAGCAACTGAGATGTCATTCAGTAGGTGAATGTACAAATTGTAGTATATGCAGACAATGGAATATTATTCAATACTATAAAATGAGCTATCAAACCGTGAAAAGACATAGAGAAAAGTTAAATGCGTATTACTAAGTGAAGGAAGCCAATCTGAGAAGACTACATACTGTGATTCCAACTTTATTACATTCTGGAAAGGGAAAAACTATGGAGACAGTAAAAGGATCAGTAGTTGCCAGGGGTCACCCTAGTGAGGAGGGAGAGAAGAGGCAGTGCACAGAGGATTTTTAGGGCAGTAAAACTACTCTGTATGATACTATAATGGATACATATCATTATGCATTTGTCAAAACTCATAGAATGTACAACACCAAGGGTGAACCCCAAAGTAAATTACAGACCGTGGGTGATAATGACGTGTCAATGTAGATTCATTAATTGCAACAAATGTACTACTCTGTGCAGGATATTGATAGTGGGGAAGACTGTGCATATGTGGGAGGAAGGGATATATGGGAAATCTCTGTACATTCCACTTAATTTTTCTGTGAAGATAAGCTGCTTTAAAAATTACTCTAAGGGGCTGGCCCATTTCCACGGCAGTTAAGTTGGTGTGCTCCACTTCAGCGGCCTGTGGTTTGCAGTTTCAAATCCCGGGCATGGACTGATGCACCACTTGTCAAAGCCATGCTGTGGTGGCGTCCCACATAGAATAGAGGAAGATGGGCACGGATGTTAGCCCAGGGCCAATCTTCCTCAGGGAAAAGAGGAGGATTGGCAACTGATGTTAGCTCAGGGCTAATCTTCCTCACACACAAAAAAAATTAATCTAAAATAAGGTCTATTTTTTTAAAAAGAAAAACATGATAAAAATCATACTTGGTTAATAAGGTGCTGCATTTTACCCAGGCATTTATACCTACAAAAATTACTTGATAGGATTGTCTGCTTTATATTTTAGTGTCAAAAAGAGTCTTAGTTGGGTTTGTTTTTGTTTTTTTAAATAAACGACACCTATGGCTTAAAAAATTGTACACAGATACATCATAATCAAATCTCTTACTACCAATGACAAGGAGAAAATATTAATATCAGCCAGGAATGTAAATAAAATAATAAACAATGTACAGAGACACAACTAAAACAATGACAGCAAATATTTTACTGGAAGCAATTCAAGCCCAAATACAGTGGAGTAGTATGTTTAGAATACCAAAAAAAAAAAAAAAATCTCACTTAGAATTCTATAGTCAGGAAAATAACTTACAAAAACAGAGATTAGATACATAATTTTTCAGACATACAAAAGCTAAAAGAGTCATCACCAGCAGACCCGTACTACAAGAAAGGCCAAAAGAAGTTCTTCAGACAGGAGCAAAATGACTTCATCTTTATCTATGAAAATGAATAGGAGTGTGTAAATAGTAAATATAAAAACAAATTTCTTATTTAAATCTCTTTAAAAGATAATTGATTAAGTAAATGTAATAAAAATATATTGTGGGAATTATATGTAGAGTGAAATGTATGCTAAAAATAGCACAAACACAGGAAAAGGTAAAATGCAAGTATAATCTTGTAAGGTTCTTATCTGTATCTGAAGTCATATAACATTACTTGAAAGTTGACTGGGATAATTAGGTCATGTCAGCTGACAGCAATACTATCAACACTCTCGACCTCATTAGCATTTGTAAAATACTTCACCAAACAATAGCAATATATACATTCTTTTCAAATGCATGCAGAAAATTTGCAAAGACAAAACACATTTGGGCCATAAAACAAGTCTCAACAAACATAAAAGGATTCAAAAGCTAAAAATATGTTTAACGACCACAAGGGAATTAAATTAGAACTCAATAAGGTTACCAGGAAAATCCCCAAATCTATGTAAAATAAATAACACACTTCTAATTGACTTATTCTTCAAAGAAGAAATCAAAAGGCAAATTAAAAAGTAATTTTGAAGTTAATGAAAACAAAAGCACGACCTATGTAAATCTGTGTGATATAGCTATAGCAGTAATTAGAGGAAAATTTTTAGAATTAAATGCCTATGTTAAAGAATCAATTACTTTAGCTTATATCTTAGAAATCTAGAATAATAACAAATTTATTTATTAATTAAAGTTAATAGCAAATTAAAGTAAGCAAAAGAAAAGAAATGAAAGTTAAAAGCAGAATTCATTGAAATAGAAAACATAAAAACACTAGAGAAATTGATTAAATTAAAAGCTGATTATTTGAGATCAATAAAATGGATATGCCTCTAGCCAGATTGATCAGGAAAAAAAAGAAACAAATAACAAAAACCAGCAATAAAAGATGTGAAGTCGATACATTCTATAAATATTAAAAGAAAAATGACATGTTGAACAATTTTATGACAATAAATTCAACAGCTGTGATGGAATGGGCAAATTCCTTTTGAAAGAATTCCTTTCGGCCTTACCAAAGTCAACAAAGGAAGACATCAATAACCTGAATAGCCTTATATTAAATAGCCTATTAAATTTGAAAACCTTCCCACAAAGAAAACTTCAGGTCCAGATGACTTCACTGATGAATTATAACCAAGTATTTATGAAAGAAATAATGCCAAATTTAACCAAAGACCATAAACATAAGTAAAGAAAGAAACAAAATAAATGCTATAGGAAAATAAATCAGGACATGAAAATATGATGGAAGGATTCGATTTTAAACAAAATATTTCATTAAATGGAAGAGGATGAAATGTTATCCAACTCGTTCTATAAGACCATCATTACTTTGATACTCAAATCACACATAGACATCACAAGGGAAATTTTTAAAAAAGGAACTGCAGACCATTATCTCTCAAGAACATAGATGTGAAAATTTTAAACAAAATTTTAGCAAATCAAATCCAAAAACATTTCTTTAAGAAAAGGATACTATATCATGACCAAGTAGAGTTGATCCCAGGAATGCAACATTGGCTTATCATTTAAAAATCAGTGTAATTCATTAGATTAACAGATTAAAAAAGAAAAAGCATACTAACATCTCAATAGATGCAGAAAAAGCATTGGACAAAATTCAACATCTCTTCACAATAGACGTTCTCAGCAAACAAGAACTAGAAGGGGACTTTGTCAACAGGATAAAACAGCATCCACATAACACCTGAAGTGAGCGCTATATTTAGTGGTGACATACGGAAGGCTTTTCTCCTGAGATCAGGAACAAGGCAAGATGTCTGCTCTTTCAACCTCCACTCAGTGCTGTACTGGAAGTTCTAGCCAGTGTGTAAGGCCAGAAAATCAATGAAAGACACACAGATGTGTTACCCCATAAAACTGGAGATGGAGGTGGGTTGAGGTACCAGAAAGACTGGTAGTTCAGTTGCAAAACTAAACCTACCTGGCAGATTGGACCCATGTTGAGAGGGGAAGTTTGGGGAAATAAATGATAAAAAATAAATGAAAGGAGGCGAAATAATATTTGAAGGCAAAGGAGCTAACCAATGAATTCTTCAAAAGGGAAAAGTAAATATAACTCTGGTGCCTTGCGAGAAACTTTGAGCAAGAAGAGAATTTTGTCTCTTATCTTTGATTCATATTCCCATAAGGGCAAATCACTTTGTGCAACCTTACTACAGAGTAACTTATTTCATGTTTATTTGATGAAACCACAGAAATTCACATCAGTGAAATGGAAGGACATTAACGTGGCTATCTTTGGGCTCTCATTTTACCAATTATATGTACTATCATGGACCCTTTTCGGGACATCTATGGTAACGTCTTCCCCTAGATTAACCCTTAAGAACTCCATAAATAGTGGAGCTGAAGATTATTGTGTGACTATAAATTTTGATGATGAACTCTTAAGAAAAATACGAGGTCATAGTGGTAGAAAATTGTCTGCCACTTGCCCAGCATGTCATAAATGTTATGTAACAAAAATTTTCTTAACTTGATTTTTTTTAACATATAACATGGAGATTATTGAAGCAGACCAATCCATGCGGAACAAAAGTAGGCTGCTGTACTGGAGACTACGACACCTGTAATCCAGGTGGCCTTTGAGAGACTCTCAGGCAAACACAAATAAAGTATATTCAGAGGTAACCACTACGACATGAGTTCATCTTGGGAAACCCAAAAATTTGTGTGTAAATGTTTCTTAATTGCACTCAGGCTGTTAGCACACAATGGATACAACATATATGGAAGATAAAACAAAATTGGACTACCAGATCAAAGAGATCTTTAGGGGAAATAGGCCAAGGCATAGGAAAATCAGGACAAATAGAATTTGCCTTGAATGCAAAGAGACATTCAGAGGATAAAACCTTCCTGCAAAAATGTGATGCCCCATGGTTATCCTATTCCAGGAAGAAGGCAAATGATAGCAAGATTCTTAGTCTAGTAAAGAAGCTTTAACTAAATTTCTTCCAAATGGAAGAAATGTTAAGACAACAGGACTGAACAAAATGGTGGGAAGGAGTTTGTCCTCTGAATCAAGCAGGGATTTGAGGTATACTATCACAAATAGAAGCAGAAGCTATTGCCCAGGATGAGAGGACAACTTCTGAAATGGCAGCATAAAGAGCTGCACAGACGTTCTTCCCAGTGAAACAATCATAATTGGTAATAATTAAAAATAAAGATAAACAACCATTTAATGCCTCTAGAAATTGTTCAAAGTGCATACAGCAAATGAAGAAATATCATTCAATAATATTTACTAAATTTCAGTAAAACAGCCAAAGTAAACTTGAGTTTACTTTGAGTTTTGACTTTGAGACTCAACATTCGGCACTTGAGACTCAACCAACAGCTTCTATTTCCCACACTGCCAGCTCAGCATTATGGAAGCTCCCCTCCACGTAGGTGCAGCCAAGAACACAGGTCTCCCTCTCCCCCAGCTCCCAGTTTAGTGCCATGGTCCCACCACCAATTCTCATCCTCCTCAGTTCTGTGCTCTATTCCAGGCAAAAGCAGCTCTGGGTCTATCTTACTATACTCGACCCGACTAACAGGGCTGAAATTCTACACCAGGTGCAGCAGGCCATGAATACTGGGGCCCTGATCACCCCCACCCTAGCTTGCTGGTAGTGGGGAGATTTTGTGCCAGTAGAGGCAAGCCAAGAAGGCCAGAGGCTACCACCTCTGCCCAGTGCCCTGCTCATAAAGCAGGGGTGTCACTCAGAGAAAATGAGTTATTGTCCCTGCCTTCAGAGCTGGAGCAGTGGCAGAGGTTTTGCCCAGGGGAAAACAGGCTGTAAAAGCAGAGGCATCCAAAGCTTTCCCTAGAGGAACTGACTTTATTGGATAGAAACAGAAGTATGGGGAAGTTCAAGCTCAAAGACACTCTTGAAAGCAATGGACATTATGGTGTCAAGAAATTAAGAGAAGGCTGATAGCTCTGTGAGAGCAACAAACTGTAACCCAGCGACAAGTTCACCAGGAAGGACTAGAGCAGGACAGCTGAGAAGAGCCGTCCTGGAATTGGAACAAATGTCAAAGATGGGCCGTAAAGATTACTCTTGCAAAGGGGCCTGATTTAACTGAGTCAGAGTGTGGAGCAATTTATGCTCCCAAGGCATTATTAAAAACACTAGAGCAATCAACCAGCAATTAGTGGGAGCTAATAGCTGAATGATATACCTAGGGAAGAAGTCAGCTTAATAGAAGGATTAGGAAAAGAGAAAGTCAAAGAGAATGCTGCTAACACTGCTTCATCCCAGGGTGACTCTACGTGTACCCAAGGCCGTGCCCTCTGAGTAATGACATCAGAGGCTGCACAATGTTGAAATAACCCAACCTACTCACTAAACAAATAAACAAACAAATAATAACAAGTTGAGACTCATAAATACAGAGAGCAAACTGGTGGTTGCCAGAGGGAAGGGGGGGTGGAGGAATGGGTGAAGGGGATTAAGAGGTACAAACTTCCAGTCATAAAACAAATATGTCATGGGGATGTGATGTACAACAAAAAAACAAAATAACAAGTTGGGGAGGTGGGTCTGTATATAGAGTTGCTATAATATATAATCAAAAATGTTCACTTTTCAAACAAAAATTATAAGACATGCAAAGAAATAGAAAAGTGTCACCCATATACAGGAAGAAAGAAGATGACAAAAACTACCTTTGAGAGGACCCAGATGTCAGTCTTAGCAGAAAAAGACTTCAAAAAAACTATTATAAATATGTTCAAAGAACTAAAGGACAACATAGTTAAAGAAATGAAGGAAGGTTTGATGATAATGTCTCATTTAAAAAGAAAATATCAGTAAAGAGATAAAAATTATTTTTGAAAGAACCAAATGGAAAAGCTCAATTTGGAAAGTATAATAACTGGAGTGAAATATTCACTAGCAAGCTCAAAAGTAGATTTGAACTGGCAGAAGATTTCCTGAAATTGAAGTTAAATTGATAGAGATTATGCAATCTGAAGAACATAAAGGGGAAAAGTGTAAAGAAAAATGAAGAGATTCAGAGAAATGTCTGACATCATTAAATATACCAAAATATGCATAATGGAAGTACCAGAAGGGAAGGACAGAGTAAATAGAAAAAAACATATTCAAAGAAACAATTGCTAAACACTATTCATATTTGATGAAAAACATTAACCTACACATCAAAGGAGCTCCATGAATTCCAAATAGGATAAACATAAGGAGATCTACACCCAGATATACGAAAATAAAAATATTCAAAGACAAAGGTACAATCTTGAAAGCAGCAAAGAAAAATGGCTTGTCACATATTAGATTAACAACTAACTTCTCCTCAAAAGCAATTCCTCCATGGGATAACATATTCAAAATGCAGAATGAAAAAAAAGTCAACCAAAAATCTTAGATCCAGCAAGACTATCCTTTAAAAATGAAGGCAAAAATCACATATCCAGATAAACAAAAACTGAAGTTTTGTTAGCACACCCATCTTACAAGAAATACTAAAGCAAGTTCTTCAGACAGCAAGCAAGTAACAATAGTAGTTTAAATCCACATGAAAAAACAAAGAATATGATTACAAATAAACGTAATTAGAAAAGACAGTATATGCATACTTCTTCTCCTTTCTTTTCTTAACTTATTTTTAAAAGCAACTATATAAGACAATATGTATATAATTGTGTTGTTGGGCCTATAATATGTAGAAATGTAATAATATTTGACAATAAATGCACAAATTTGGTGGGTGGGAGCAGAGTTTTATGGGAGTAAGACAAGACACCAGATGAGTTCATAAGAACAAATAAAGAGAGCTCATAAGAACAAAGGAAAAGAACTAAAAATGGTAAAAAAAGAAGGTTAATATAACAAACTATAAATACATACTTGCTCTCCTTTCTTCTCCCAGCTTCTTTAAGAGACATAAACTATAGAAGGTAAAAATTATAACAATGTATTTTTGGGCTTGTAACATACATAATGTGATATGTGTAATAATGGCACAAAAAGTGGAAAGATAGGATAAAGCTATATAGAAGTAATGTTTTTATATCTCACTAGTATTTAGTATAAATCTGAAGTAGATTCTGATAAGTTAAGATGTATATGGTAAGCCCTAGATCAACCACTAAGAAAATAACACAAAACATATAGTTAAAAAAATTATTAAAGGAAATAAAATGTTAAACTAGAAAATATTTACTTAATACAAAAGAAGGCAATAAAGGAGGAACAGAAGAACAAAAAAGATGTAAAACATATAAAAACAAAAAAGAAAAATATCACACACAAATCCAAATCTATCAGTAATAACATCAGATGTGAAAGGATTAAACAATCCAATCAAAAAGCTGAGATGGTCAAACAGGGTCAGAAAACAAGATGCAACTCTGTATGACACACTCTTTAGATTCAAAAATACAAATATGTTGAAAAGAAGGGAATGGAAAAAGAAATATGCAAAACAGTAACCATAAGAGAGCTGGAGAGCTATACTAACATCAGACAAAATAGCCTTTAAAGCAGAAAGACTACTAGAGATAAAGAAGGACACTTTATAATGATAAAAGGGTCAATCCATCAAGAATATTTAACAATCATAAATATATAGGTACCTAACAATTAAGTCCCAAAATACATAAAGCAAATATTAACAGAACTTAAGGGAAAAATAGACAATTCAATAACCATAGGTGGAGACTTTAATACTCACTCTCAATATGACTAGAAAGGAACTAGAAGACTTAACACTATAAGTCAACTAGACCTAACAGACATCTATGGAACAATCTACCCAACACTGTAAAATACATATTCTTAAGTACACATGAAACATTCTCCATGATAGACTATAGGCTAGACCATAAAACAACCTTAAATAAGTTTAAAATTATTGAAATCAAAGTATGTACTCCAACCACAATGGAATTAAATGTGAAATCAATAACAAAAAAATTTGAGAAATTCGCAAATATGTGGAAATTAAACAACACACTGCTAAAAAACCAATGTGTCAAAGAAGAAATCACAAGAGAAAATAGAAAATATTTTGAAATGAAAATAAAGATGCAACATACCAAATTTACGGGAATACAACTACCTCAGTGCTTAGGGGAAAATTTATATCTCTAAACACCTATGTTAAAAAAGAAGAAAAATCTCAATTCAATATCCTAACCTTTCACCTTAAAGCAATGAAAAGAGAAGAGCAATCTAAAACTAATCAAGCAGTTGGGAGGAAATAATAAAGATTAGAGCAGAAATTAATGAAATACAGAATAGAAAATTGGGGGCAAAAATCAATAAAATCAAGTTTGTTCTTTGAAGAGATCAACAAAATTGACTAAACTTTTGCTAGACTGACCAAGAAAAAAAGAGAGAAGAGTCAAATTACAAAAACCAAGTATGAAAGAGGGTGCTTTTCTGAACACCATCAAGAAAGTGGAAATACAAGCCACAGAATGGAATTTATAAATCATATATCTGATAAGGGCCTTGTGTCTAGACTATATTGGTGAGGATGTGGAGAAAGGAGAACACTTGTGCACTGTTGGCAGGAATGTAAATTGGTGCAGCTGCTATAGAAAACAGTATGGAGTTTCTTCAAAAAGCTAACAATAAAACTCCCATATGATCCAGCAATTTCACTTCTGGGGATTTATCCAAAGGAAATGAAAACACTAACTTGAAAACATATATGGACCCCCATGTTCATTGCAACATTGTTTACAATAGCCAAGATATGGAAAATATGAAAAAACCTAAGCATCCATTGATGGATGTATGGATAAAGAAAATGTGGCATATATGTAATGGAATGTTATTCAGCTTTAAAAAATGAAGGAAATATTACCATTTGGGACAACGTGGATGGACGTTGAGGGCATTATGCTAAGTGAGATAAGTCAGACAGAGAAAGACAAATATGATACAACTTATATGCAGAATTTTAAAATAAGAACTCAGAGAATACATTGGTGGTTGCCAGAGTCTGGGGGTCGGGGTGGACGAAATGGGTGAAGGAGGTCAAAAGGTACAAACTTCCAGTATAAAATAAATAAGTTATGGGGATATAACATACAGCATGGTGACTGTAGTTAATAATACTGTATTGCATATTTAATAGTTGCTAAGGGGGGCCAGCCCGGTGGCGTAGCGGTTAAATTCGCCCATTCCGCATCGGTGCCCTGGGGTTCGCCAGTTCGGATCCTGGGAGCAGACCTAGTCACTGCTCATCAAGCCATGCTGAGGTGGCATTCCATATAGAACAGCTACAACTCTACAACTGGGTTACACAACTATGTACTGGGGATTTGCAGAGAAAAAAAGGAAGAGAGGAAGATGGGCAACAGATGTTAGTGCAAGGCCAATCTTCCTCAAAAAAAGTTGCTAAGAGAGTAAAATTTAAAACTTCTCATCATAAGAAAAAAAAGAGCTTTTACAACTCAATCATAACTAGACAAACAACCCAATTTAGAAATGCACAAAGGGCTTGAATAGACATTTCTCCAAAGATAAGTAAATGGCCAGTCAGCACTTGAAGATATGTTCAATATCATAATCATCAGATAAAGGCAACTCAAACCACCCTGAGACACCACTTCAGAACCACTAGGATGGCTATAATCAAAAAGACAGACAAAAACAAGTGGGGCAGGATGTGGAGAAATTCAAACCCTTATACATTGCTGGTCGATATAAAAAATGGTGCAGCCACTGTAGAAAATAGTCTGGCTGTTCCTTAAAAGGTTACACAAAGAAGTACCATGTTACCCAGCAATTCCACTCCTAAGTATATACCCATGAGAATTGAAAACATATATTACCCAAAATTTATATACAGATGATCACAGCTTTATTCATAATAGCAAAAAGTGGGGACAAGCCAAATGTCCATCAGCTGATGAATGGGTAAATAATATATGATAAAACCATACAATGGAATATTGTTTGGCATTAAAAAGGAATCAAGCAGCTGGCCCAGTGGCATAGTGGTTAAGTTCACGTACTCTGCTTCGGCGGCCTGGGGTTCACAGGTTTTGATCCCAGGCACAGACCTACACACCGCTCATCAAGCCATGCTGTGGCAGCATGCCATGTACAAAATAGAGGAAGATGGGCACAGATGTTAGCTCAGGGCCAATCTTTCTCACCAAACACAAAGAAAAAAAACAAAAAACGGAATCGTGTACTGGCTCATGCCACAATATGGAGGAACCTTGGAAATATGCTAAGTGAAGAAGTCAGTCACAGAAGACCACATATTGTATGATTCCGTTAATAAGAAGTGGAATGCATGAAATTTATTTGAAATGTGCAGAATGGGCAAATCTATAGAGACAGAAAATACTTAAGTGGTTGCTTGGGACTGAGGAGTTGGGAAGGAATGGGAAGAAATGGGCAAAGATGCTAATAGGCATGGGGTTTGTTTTAGGGTAATGAAATATTTTTAAATTGATTGTGGTGATGGTTACACAATGGTAAATGGTAAATATATTTAAAACCATTTAATTGTATACTTTAAATGGGTGAATGGTATAGTATGTGAATTCTATATCAATAAATGTGTTAAGAAAAAAAGAAGAAAGAGGATGAGAAAGAATAGGAGGTAGAAGAGGTTCATTAGCTTATCATATTTACTGCTTAATCCATTTATAGAAAAATCTATGAACCCTCTAAACTACAGAAGTTTCTAAATAGGGGCTATAATTCACATCAGTCTCCTTGATGGTTTTGGTTTCATGGATAGATCGAAATGAGTCATACCCTATTGTTGAACTTGTGGGGACAGGAAATATATTAAATTTTTCTCTGATAATCCTACTGAGAAGTTGATTGACTATCTTAGAAGACCCCTCCCACTGGGAAACCATTTTAATTCAGTTCTGTAAAAAGATTAAAGATCTGTGGCCAAGCCCATAAAAATACTTGTACCCTGAACTCACTGACGCTCAGCCTTTGGTTTACACCACTGTACACAACAAAATCTGGTACCTGGGAAGAAGTCATTTCCGTTGGGAAGAGGCAATGCACACAATAGCCATAATTTCTGAAGTTAATAAAAACCAAAAAAATTAAATATTTTTCTTAATGAGAAAAAGGTGTTTTGATTATACAATCATGTGATTTCCATGCATTTTCCAATTATTGCTATTATTTGTAAAAAAAAAGAAATTAACGAGACCATCGGTTATGCGGCGGTCTCTCAACCTTAGTCATGTTAAAGACAACTTCTTTGAAATAGTTTTATCCATCCACTGGTTTCAAATAGGATTATAAAAATGTGAAACAGATCATTTTATGAAAATTGGAACACAGAATTGAAATTGGGATAACATTGGTTTATACTGGAAGAAAATTGAGCACTGAAAAACTTAGGATAGCAGAAACGTCAATGACACTTTAATCTGTGCAGAAAAGTGACTTCAGAGAACATGCATTAGAATGTTCTTAGTAAACTCTGCTGAGTCCCCATTTAAAATGCACGGAGGCCGGGTGGCGTAGAGGTTAAGTTTGCGAGCCCCGCTTCGTTGGCCCAGGGTTCTCAGGCCCTGATCCCAGGCGTGGACCTTCATACCACTCATCAAGCCATGCTGTGGCGGCGTCCCATATACAAAACAGAGGATTGGCACAGATGTTAGCTCAGGGACAATCTTCCTCACTAAAAAACAACAAAAAAAGGGGCTGGCCCAGTGGTGTGGTAGTTGAGTTCATGCACTCTGCTTCGCTGGCCTGCAGTTCGCAGGTTCCGAACCCGGGTGCAGACCTACTTACCACTTATCAAGCCATGCTGTGCACATGGCTTCCTCTACTTCCCCACATAAAGTAGAGGAAGACGGGCACAGATGTTAGCCCAGGGCCAGTCTTCCTCAGAAAAAAGAGGAGGATTGGCAGCGGATTTAAGCTCAGGGCTGGTCTTCCTCACACAAAAAATGCAGCTCTTTCTCAGCAATGGGATATCTGTCAAATAACTTGCTCAGAAGCCACCAAGGCACTTCCCAACATGTGAGCAAACGTTATTTGTGTAGCTTAATTGTTAAATTGACAAAGTAAACAAACACTTCAATCCCTTCTGATTAATTAGTATTTTCTTATTCTAAAGAGTCCATTTAATTACCACAGTATATCCAGTTTTCATTCCGAATGTTTAGTAGAGCCACAAAAGAAAAGAAATTTTCCAACTTGGAACACTTGACCTTAATGTGAAACTGGTAAACAATCTGCTAGATACCCCTCAAAGATAAACAGGACTATAATTTCTTGGGAGTTTGTAGCTCCCAAGAATCTCATTTGAATTCCGTATTTTGTGTCTACAGGAATCACCACAAGGTGATTCAGTTTTTTCCAGTCTTCCAGCATATGAGTCGAAGGCAGTTCATATAGGCAAACAGCTAGACTTAGTTTTTAGTGGAAGAAGTTGCTTAATTTTTTTCAAATATTATGAAGTAGGCAACAAAGAATAAACATTATCTTCAAAGTCAGTATAGAGTAGGGATTGAATAAATCTCTAAAATCATTTGATGTGGTATCAGCACTCCTCAAATGAAAGACAGTACGATCTGTCTTTACCCCCAACATCCTTATTACTGAACTCTGTAATAAATCTCTGGCAATAGTTGGTAATTCAATATTTTGTGTCTCACTAGCGCCACCTGCTGACTGCTGCTCACAGTGTGTAAATCTCGGTTATGATTCAATTGCTGTAAATGCAAAAGGAAGCAAATCAAAGTAATGAAAGGATGACAATAGAATGGTTATATCTCCAGAATTTTCTTTTCATCCATGCTATTTGAGTATAGCTGCAGTTACCAGAGCAGTGAGATGTCAGGTCATTAAAACAATTTACTTTAAATTTCATTTGTATAAGTCTAATAGGTACTTGATTAAAAGAGGCTGTACTTTGACAGAAGAAAATATTGTTAAGCCGTGACTGCCTTACTCACCTCACAGATTTGTAATGAAAGTTATATAAAGTAATGCATGTGGAAAATCTTTGCAAATGACAAAATATTAAAAATGTAAAACATTGTATACAATGTAACCCATGATGGAATGGCATTTTCAGTTTTATTTAATTTTTTTCAAAAAATTTTACAATGCCACAACTGAATTTGTGATCAGAGCTAGGCTGCTCCCTTAGGTTCGATTGATCTAAGCATTTGGAAAAGCTGAAATATGTCATTTCAGTGGAAAGAAATTTCCTACATTTGATGGCTTGAAATGCCTTTCTTAGTATCTTCTCATTTCTAAAAAAAAAAAACGAAGGGTTTATTTTTACAGCCTAAAGTCATATTTATTTTTCAGTTCTGGAAACGCAGTGAATCATACCCACTGAACATGGCACATAAAGACTCGATTGATGCAAATGGTGTTGGTGATTCAGACTTCTGACTTTGCTGAAATGACTGAAAGATTCGTGAAGCACTTAATGTGCTTTAGCATCAAGTTCATTCATATTCAACTGTTGGTGAGTTTTATAAAACAGAATGATTCTATATAAGAAAAATTCCTCCCACAAACTTTGGCTCTCTCAGCACCTTCCTGTAGATCTTGTCTGAAGTAATAAAATAACACTATAATAATAGACAATAAAAGATAATTAACAATAAAAATACAATAATTCCATATTTCCAATTAAATACACGTATTACATTTATATTTTTATAATGTATGTAGAACTCCAGGATTGAGGAATCAAATACTGCTCACGTGACATATTCTCTTAGCCACAGTTTCCAATTGTCTGATAGGAAGCTTACCAAATGTGGAAGCATCTAAATGTCTGTAAACATTTAAATATTTGTCATTTTTGCCTGAATTGCCAATTTTGCCTGAATGATCTCTATTCACATAGAAGTTTGGATATTTTGTAAATACAAACCTAGCCAAAATACATACAAATGTATTAATACTTAACAGAAATCTTCCGTTGGCCCAGTTCCCTCCTCCATTCGCGTCTTCCTGGCTGTCCCTCTTAATGCCCCCAGAGGTTTCTCAGCATGAAGAGTCCGATTATGAAACAGGAAAAGCTCCACTCACAGCTGTTGCATGCAGTTACAAAGTGCTCTGGAGAGGTTAAAAGACTGATATGAATTTGGTCCTCTGAATATAACCTCCAGTGATATTGCCAGAGAAGACAAGAATTTCAATGAGTCTAGGTTGGAAGAATAAATTACCTTGTCTCCTTGAAGGCACTCTCCATGAGTCAAGGCTAAGGCCTTTTTCTTTGGTGTTGTGTGGAGAATCGTCTCTATTGCTTTTTTTTTCCACCTAACTAGGTGGTTTTGACATTTTTGTGGTCAGTAATCTGATATTTTTTCACAAATTTTCTTTCGGAAAATGGAAAATGTTCTCATTAGTTAAATGCAAATGACTGATCATGCTAACAAATGTCTCAAAATCCATCCTAACTTTAAATCAAAGTCAGGGTGTTAATAAGACTACTTCCTTCCTCATATTTATTTTCTTGCTCTGGGATCACATGTCAGTGTGTCTAGTTAATGTCAACAGCAGAAGAAAACAGCATCATAGTTCAAGAAATGCAGTCTTCTTCATATTTACTTAAGAGGTACCGACCTGATAGTGACCATCAGCAAACAGGTCAGTCAAAAAAACAAAAATACATTTGCGTCTACAAACACATTTAATTTCCATACCAGAAACTATAATTCAAGGAGAAAAACAGACTAGCCTTGAGATTAAGGATGGTAGCATAAAATATAATCATTGCAATGGGCAGTACAATACACTGACTAGGATTTATATTCCAATATAATTTACATTCATTATCTCATGTCATGTTCTTAGCAACACTGCGGACCACATATTATCATCCCCATTTTACCGGGAGAAAATTAAGTCTAGAGTGGTAAAATAATATGTCCAAGATCACCCAGCTAGACAGTGACAAAAAAGAGAACTAAAGTCTAGAGAATCTCCATTTGCTAAGCAGTTCATCCTGGCAAGGAGCTATATCTGTAAGGATGAAGAGGTGCTTTTTTCCAGTTCACTTAGAGTCGCCAAGTGTGTGTCTGTGGGACTCTCTGCCCAAATAGAGTGAGTTTTTCTAATTTACACAAAGACGTCAAGTGGCCTAGTATTAGCCCCGTGTGTTGCCAAATGTTCTAAAAATTCAGAAAGAACTGTTTATTGTTAGCTCAGCTGATCAGGGCTGAGATCACGGACACAAGAAATTTAAGTTTAGGCTGAAAAATGGATAGAATTTCAACGGGAAAGATGGAAAGTAGAGTGGGAGGTTAAAGCGGGACATTTTTGGAAAATGCAAAGGATCCACGTGTAGAAAAAAATAAGGAACATTTGAGGTATAGGAGATAGTCTGGAGTGGCTGAAGCATAGATTTTTCTAGAAGAATAGAAGATCAGACTGAAAAAGGCCAGCTTGTGGAATACCCAAAATGCTAAAGTAAGGTGTGTGGTCTATGGTCATCAAATTGTGGGGAGCAATAGAGGATTTAGGAGGGAAACAATAAAGCCATACACAGGATGATTATTTTAGCATTGGGTATAAAAGTTTTTGGGCAGGTAATATGGCAATAAGAAGACAACTGAGAAAATATTAATATCAGACCTGAACTACACGAGGGTAGAAGTAGTGGAAGTGGAGAGGAGGGATAATCTATTATTAGAAGTGCATTATTGCCCTTTCTTTCTATGAACATTAGTTTTTTTAAGTTCTTAGATCTAATAGGTGTCCATGTGGATGTCAAGTTAAAACACTAAGGTCTTTTGGAATTTGACATAGGGATAACGCTTATGAAAAATTACGCAACGGCCTTGAATTGTGATTTAATCGAAATATTAAATCAAAGAAAGAACTTCAATACCCATTGTTCTCTGCATGCTCTTAATCTCATAAAATGATATACCTACCCAAACATGTATACCCACACCTACTCAAAAATAGATCTTCAGTCTACAATTGCTATAGGAAGCAGTACATAGAATATTTGGCTTTAAGGAGGTGTGTAGAGTTATTAAAATCTTGTTTGGAAGCAGATAGATGTCTTCAAGGAGTTCTATTTTTAGAGCCTTTTATGAAGGACTTAGTCTAGGACCATCCTTTCACTAGCTGTCTTGAAACCCTAGTAGGATGTTGATGCTTTTGTGTTCTCTATATGATATATGGCAGGTCTCTATATGATATCTGTGATACCATTAGATTCTAAATTGCCCAGTGAACCAACTCCAGGGAATTCATTCCAGAAGGGTCTTGCTTTTTCATGAGATCTCTTTGTGTCATTTGACAATTGATCAGCAATTTTCAGCAAGGTATTATTTAGATATTCCTTTATTTTCTCATCCATTCAAGTTTCCATTCATAATTCAGTATTACATATTTTTTAACAGATCTATTGGCGTAAAATCATCATTTGGCTTATTATTACTGTAAATTTTATCCACTGTTAGCCAAATAACCCAAATGATTGTTACCTTTATCATTAACATAATTGCTTTTAACAAATTATTAACTTCTAACGTTATTGTGATTGATATTATTAGAAACCTGCCACCTCACCCAAAACAAGTTAACAGGTCCTGTATACATTTTATAAATTAAAAGTGTTATTAGAAACTTCCAGCACATAAACTCATCTTAAATTGTTTGTATCTCGAAAACATAAAAGCTGGGTTGGTTTCCATTCACTGTAGGGTACAAGAATGTTTGTGATGACAAGGTCACTAAAGGTCACTAGACATTCACCAGACCTTTCACCACCCCTTGAAAGGTTTATACCCCTAACATGTAAAGCTGGAAAAATCATCCTTTCTGGAACCATCAGAGAATATGTGATGGTTTTATTTCATATGACTCATAAAATTCAAATAATTATAGTCAGTAGCATATTAATATAATCACCTCACATATGGTTTCAGACTTTACCAGATCCAGTACATTTGCATCCTGAGATCTATATTAACATTTTAAAGATAAATTAGCACATCTTAATGCTTGATAAGTAAGAATTGATAGAAAAATGGATGTTAAATTTTCCTTATTAAAGGGAGCATAGGTGGTTTATATATTAGGTGTTCATAACAGGCAAAGGCATTAATCAGCTTTCAAAAGCTAAATTTGTCTCAAGCTCATTATTATTCAAAGCAATGAATTTTCCCTGGTAACATGTCACAAAGGGAATTAGGAACGGAAGTGCTAATGATAGCCCAGCAGTTTAGCACAAGGTCTTAGTTCAGTAATCTGGAGTTTATACAGATAAGACTGATCATACTAGTTGTACTGAAGTTTGATTCTATAAGCATTTCATAAAGGAAAGGAATACTATGTGTTTCAATAATACAAAATATGATTCAATATATATTGAAATTAAGAAGCGGTTAGAGTATACTGCTCTGCCAAACATAAAAAAATCATTAATTTTCCCCACACTAAAGTATGCAACAAAAAGATTTACAATTTCTCGTTATGTCTGACATGGAAAAATCACAACACATTGATGACTTATAGAACTTATATTGATGAAAATGGGATTAAATCAGAAATAAGCACTGACAAAGGAGTAGTATTAAGCATGACCTTTCTGAGTTTGACCTATAGAGAATAGTGTCACAAAAATGTTTGACTGTCAGATGTTTACCTCCTTACAGATAATTGGTGCAGAGAAAATAAATAAATAAAGCTAGGCATGCACAAATTTTAAAACTAATTTTTTTCTGAAAAATGAGTATAATCCTCCAACCAATAAATCTAAAGGATCTAGTTACAGTGCCATCATGCTCACCAACTCCTTTGGTACTGAAGTAATTGGAACAACATGAAAAGTTGAGCATGTTGAACGGTATGTGCTAATACACTCATATTTGTAGTCATCACTAAGTTATTACTAAGAACATTAATCATGTGCACATAGCCAACCCTAATACCTAAGTTTCTCACTCGTCTAATGGCAATTTGTGGTAACTCCAGTTAAGAGCCCTCCAAAGCCAGGTGTCCATGATGCAGATTGTCTCATAATGGAAGAATCTGTTCATTGAAGAATTACCCTGATACCACTTCAGGTTTATCTGGGAATCACTTTTAGGAGAAATGTCCATGTCAGAAGGTCTTTTGGAATATATGGACCCCTCAAGAAATGTCAGGAGGCCTAGAAGCTTGGGGAAATTGATGTGGATGTGAGAGGCAAGAAATAGTCCACCTTCTGGCTTCTGAAGGGTGAACACCTCAGCTGCTTAGAGCTATCTTTTCTTTTCTACTTCAGAAGGGACTGTGCTGGTTGGTCTAACTGTTGCCTCCCTCTCTATACTTTGTCTGTACTCTTCCTTCCTCTTTAAACTCATGTGCAGCAGGCTTGAAATGTATTCAGGAACACATGTACTATAAATTTTAAAAGGTAAAAGGTTTCCAAGATCATTTGTGTGGCAGAAGGTTGTGATTAAGAACCAACAGGGAAGGGAAGCACAGGAAACCATCTTAGCAGATATACAACGACTCTTAATCTCTGTGCTCCCAATTCAGAGGCCTATGTCAGGTCAAAGGGAGAGCCAGAGCATTGGATTGTCTGCATTCAGAACACAGCGTTCTCTCATTTGTGTGTGTCACACACATGCTCCTGCTCTTAGAGCTTGTGCTCATGCTCCCCGGCATCTTAGATAGGGTTCCATTGGAGCAGATTCTGAGATGACTGCGTGTACAGGAGGTTCACTGGAGAGCGCTCACAGGAGTCGACCCTGTAAGGAAATGAGGAAGGCCGGACTGAGCCGATGAAGAAATGCCTGCAATGCGGTTGCAACTAAAGTCTTCATCAATTCAACCATCAAGGGTTGCCCCAGAGTTGGGATGGCCCTTCAGAGTTGTTCTGAAATGGGATGGGAGCAGGCCTTTTAGCTTTGCATCAGCCAGTTTCTGGCCACATAACACCCTTTGAGAAGGGTCACAAGCTCGGGTGCGACATTTCCCTGCAGTGGAGGGCTACGCTCAGTGAAGGATGTAGTTGTGCATTGCCTGCAGCCAATATTCCTGGCAGCAGGAAGATGGTGCCTAGGCAAGTACCATAGCATTCACCACCCCAAGAAGGGAGACCTAACTCAGTCAGGCTACCCCCATCTAGATAAGAACACCTCATTAGGCGTGGCCTTCTTTATCAAACCTATTCATGGCCAGCTTTGCTGGTGTCCTAAGAGCTGGTTCTGTCAGTTGTGGCCAAGTAAATTGGTCTGTTTTCACCCAAAACATAAAACATAAAGAATTGCCAAAGACTTCAGCATGGTGGGCACTTAGAGGTTTACAGATTCATCTTCAGTACAACAAATGGCCGACTTCTCAATAATAATCACATCAACAACAACAATATAATAGTATTTTATGTTAATTTGATACAGTGCTAGGTACTATGTTAAATACTTCCACATAATCTATCTCATTTACTCTTAATAGCAACCCTTTGAGGTGGATATTATTATTCCTACTTTACAGATGGGAAATTGAAACCCAGAAAAAAAAATAGAAAATGTATTTAATATCACGCACCGTTAAGTCATAGAACTTGAAACCAAGGGTTTCAGACTCCTTCTTCATAAGAACTTTACTAAACTGTCTACACAGCCTGACTTAGTACTGACCATAGACTACTTGACACTTGGATGGAACTCTGTTGACGTCCTAATTTTAAGTGTCAAGTTAGAGCTACTGTATTACAAAGATTGCAAGGTTGACATGATAGTTGTTCAAAGATCACATCACCTCAACCCTTCAGAACATTGTTGAGAGCCATGAAACCAGTTTAAAAGGCTTTTATGTTCTGATAGAAATGGAGTAATGAGGATTAGGTGTTCTTTTGTACTTTCTGCTTAGAACAACTAGATCAATAAAGGTAACGATTGTAAACTGTGAGACAGCCATGGGAAAACGAGCAGCACAGGACTGTGATCACTGAGAAGAGGAGAACAAACCAGCTGAGTCCTGATTGCATGAGCTAATTGCCAAGATGCAGCTTCCAGGCCACTGTTCAGGAGGTGGAAACCCTAACAGAGCCCAGTGGCCTCACTGATGGGGGAACCAGAGATCAGTGTTTCAGGAGGCAGACGGCTGGAGTTTGGAGGGCAGAGTACTACAGAGGTGAAAGCTAAACAGAGAGAACTAGAGATCTGCAGGGGGGGCCACTTGCGGCTTTGACTGAGTATTGGCCTGCTCACGCATGAGCACATCCCAAGGCCAGAGAAAGAACTACCCATGAAGATTCAAAGTACAAATTGGGCTGAGAGTAGTTTGTCTCTCCACAGCCATCGTAGAAAGACATTATAATGCAATGTGCATCCTGTAGAATACTCAGAAGTCTATAACAGCAGTCACCCCTTATTCGTGGTTTTGCTTTCCTCAGTTTCAGTCACCCACCGTCAACCGCGGTCTCGAAATATTACAGTATTTTGAGAGACAGAGAGAGAGAGAGAGAGAGAGACAACATTCACACAACTTTTATGATCGTCTATTGTTACAGTTGTTCTATTTTGTTTTTAGTTATTGTTTTTAATCTCTCACTGTGCCTAATTTATAACTTAAACTTCATCATAGGTAGGTATGTGTAGGAAAAAACATAGTATGCATAGGGTTAAGTATTATCTGAGATTTCACACATCCACTGGGGGTCTTGGAACACACGCCCAGCTGAGAAGGGGGGACTACTGCACTTTAGTTGTGAGCCTAAATTTGCCCTGTACTACACACTAATCTAAACTCATCTAAACAATGCTTAAACCAACCCTCAGAGGCATCCACCTGACTCCAGTAACCTATGTGCACGCCAGGACAAAGTCCAACACTACTGAAAGGAAGAGAATAAAATGCAACAACCAACAAAATGTCACGCATTCAGTTAAAAATTACCAGATACATAAGAAACTGGAAAATAAGATCCATAATGAGGAGAAAATCGATCATTTTCTCCTGAAACAGACACAAAAATGACAGACACGATAGAACTGAAAAACAAGGATATGAAACAGCTGTTAAAATATATTCCATCCTCAACATCACTAATCATCAGGGAAATGCAAATTAAAACCACAATGAGATGTCACCTCACACCTGTCAGAATGGGTCTTATCAAAAAGACAGGAAATAACGAGAGTTGGCAAGGATGTGGAGAAAAGGAAACCCTTGTGCACTGTTGGTAGGAATGTGAATTGGTGCAGCCTTTATGGAAATCAGAATTTATGTTCCTTAAAAAATTAAAAATAGAACTACCATATGATCCAGCAATTTCACTTCTGGGTATTTACCTGAAGAAAACAAAAACACTAACTCAAAAAGATATATGCACCCTTGTGTTTATTGCATAATTATTTACAACAGCCAAGACATGGAAACAACCTAAGTGTCCATCAGTGGATGAATGAATAAAGAAAATGTGTTATAGATACACAATAGAATATTATTCAGCCATAAAAAAGAAGGAAATCTTGCCATTTGTGACAACATGGATGGACCTTGAGGGCATTATGCTAAGAGAAATAAGTGAGACAGAAGAAGACAAATACCACATGATCTCACTTATAGATGGAACAAAAAAACTGAACTCATAGATACAGAGAGCAGATTGGTGGTTGTCAGAGATGGGGGCGGTGAGCAAAATGGGTGAAGGGGGTCAGAAGGTACAAACATCCAGTTATAAAATAAATAAATCACAGGGATGTGATGTGCAGCATGATAACCATAGTCAATAACACTATATTTTATATTTGCAAGTTGCTAAGAGAGTAAATCTTAAAAGTTCTCATCTCAAAGGAAAAAAATTTGTAACCATGTGTGGTGATAGATGTTAACTAGACTCGTGATTATTTCACAATTTATACAAATATTGAATCATTTTGTTGTCCTGAAACTAATATAATGTCATTTGTCAATTAAGAAAAAAAGCAAAATAAAAAATATATATGTATTCTATCTACCTTTAAAAAGGTGGAGAAAAATATTACCATGATGATTACAGAAGTGGAAGATATTAAAAATGACAAATTCAATTTCTAGAGCAGGATTGCTAGAAATTGCTAAAAAAGACTGGCAAACTTTTCTTAAAGGGCAGATAGTAAATATTTTAGGCTCATGGGCCATATGATCTCTGTTGCAACCTTTCAACTCTGACCTTGTGGCACAAAAGCAACCATTGACAACACATACATGAACGGGCATGACCCTGCTGTAATACAACCCTGTTTTACAAAAGGGATCCATGGGCAGTAGTTCACTGACCCCTGTCCTAGAAATAACAATATTGGAAATGAAAAACATCCTGAATAGGATTAACTTCAAATGAGATTCTGTAGAAGAAAAGATCAGTGAAATTAACATAGTAACTATTCGCAATGGAACACAATGAGAAGAAAAATTTATAGAGAGGATCAGGTACGTTTGGGACCATAGCAAGCAGCGTAGCATATATGTAATTAGAGTCTCAGAATAAGAGGAGAAGGGGACAGAAAAAATATTGGAAGAAATAATGGATGATTTTTTTGCAAATTTGTTGAAAACAAATCCACAGATCCAGAGAGCTCAACAAATTCCAAGTAGATGTGAAAACTGAGGCTTAGAATTGTTAGATAATTTTCCCAAAGGCATTTCGTTACCAGCTATGATTCAAACCCATGTTTGCTGATTCAGGAATTCAAGTTTTTACCTATTTCGTGTAATTCCTCTCAAGCTTGATAGAATGAGTCTAATCTCCATAAGAGTGAAAATAATATTTACTGAGAAATCAACTATATGTCAGGCACTGTGCTAGACGTTATCTTGCATATTCACTCATTTAATTACAATATCTCTATTAGGAAAGAATAATTTTCCCCGTTTTACAGATGGAAAAACTGAAACTCACAGAGTTAACGAAGAATGCTTAAATAACAGTCAGTAATTGTAGTAAAAGACACAAACTCAGGTCTTCTGGATTTACAGGCTGTGTTCTCCTATGGAGTTTGGCTATATGGATGGAGTAGCTGAAAAAGAAATGTCATACGTATTATGTAACTAGAAACCATGCAGTTTATGAATATTTGAAATACAAACTCACTGACAAAGTAGGAAAATGAGGCCTTCAATTTAACCATTAGGTCAAACAATTACTGGCATCATACAGATTACTGACAATAAATCTCAGAGCTAGTACAATAGCTCCAAGTACGGTTATAAGACTAGAATCATAAAACCATAGAATTGTGAAATTATTTACAGTTTGTGGAATCCAGTTTATTTCTTTTGGAAAAATGGAAACACAACCCAGAAGGTTAAATCATTTGCCTAAAATAACATTATCGGTCATTGACCCTTTCTTCTAAGCCATCCCAATTCCATTCCAGAAAATATAAATTATTCATGCAGAGAGACAAACCCAATTTTGACAGGTCAGAGATTTCAATGAGATGCGAATTGGTTAAGGATTGTGATTTATGAATTGAGGCATCTGTCCAGATTGCCTTATCTCAGCTGTCCTTCTGTGAAACATCCTAGTGTGAGTACCTAAACTGACCTCTATTCCATCCCATTCAACAGTCATTGGATATCTCATGAGGAAGATGGTAAATTACTGTAACACAATGCAAAATTCTGAGAATCAAAGAAAGTTAGAGAAGACTCTTATATAGAGATCATTTCTCCTTATTTGCCAGATGTAAAATATGCCAAGATAGTTTGTGACCCTACTCTGAAGGATTAAATATAAATCATGCCTCATTTTAGGCAAATTCTCAGCAGTATACATGTCAACCACATATGTATGTACATGTGTACACACCTACATACACACAGAGGCACACATGCTCTTATGTAAGCCACGTGAAGACAGGGGCTACATTGTTCTCACACATTCCCAACACCTTACACAGCAGCTGGTACTGTAGGTGCTCCCTATTTATTGAGTGAATGAAAAAAAATGAGTGAATAAGCACAAATACATAGAAAAGCATATATCTAAAGCAATACATGTAACTAGATTTTAAAGTACTAATTTAGAGCAGATTGTAAATAGTAATAATAAATAACACATATGGATTGATTTTCATGTCTTAGCCATCATGAGTAGGGCTTTTCTACACTTTTATTTCTTTCAATCCTGTCTTGGGTTCTGCACAAAATTAGAGGTTTATCCCCTTTCTGGGTTAGATGACATAGGTCGTAAACATTTTTAATCTCAGAAGTTTTAGGACACCAAGAATATCTGTCAAAAGATTATACATGATTTCCAGGGTTTAGAGAAGTACTGGAAGATAGTGATGATCAACAAATGTCAGCAACTTGTGTGTGTGTGTATGGTGATGGTAGTAGTAGTAGTAGTGGTAGTTGCATAGTAGTAGTCGTGGTAGCAGTAGTCATAGAAGTGGTGGTAGTAGTAGTGGTGGTGGTTGTAGTAGTATAGTACTCATTGCAAAGTGGTGGTGGTTGTCATCATAGTAGTAGTAGTGGTAGTGGTAGTTGTAGTAGTAGTAGCGGTGGTAGTAGTAGAAGCAGCAGTGGTAGCTGTAGTTGTAGAAGTGGTGGTGGTAGTGGTGGTGGTGGTAGTTGTGTCAGTAGTAGTGGTGGTAGTAGTAGAAGCAGTAGAGGTAGTAATGTAGTAGTAGCAGTGGTGGATCTGAGCTGCCTTCACTCCTCTTTCCGAAGTTAAAATCTTTAAACAAGTTCGAGCTGGTAAACTGGTATGGGTGCCTCAAATTTTAGGCCACTTGCTCAGGAAATCAATGGCCGTATCCTGGTCATTTTTTAAACTTTTGGGTCTGAGAGGGCAGAGGCAGGTTTTAACGGTTAAATAAACTCAAATCCTCCCTGGGGTTCAGTCTCACTAGCCCTTGCTGAGCAGAAGCCTGTGTCTCGACAGCTGAATGAACTCTAAAGGAAGAGACACCCCCTCCCAAGAAGATTGAACAGAGAGAGAGAGAGGAGAGACACTGAAAACAGACACGGGATTTGCACATGTCATTCATCCTTCCCTGAAACACTCTTACTCTGGCAAACTTTACACTGAAGAAAGTAGTGACTCTTTCTGATTTAGGGAGGATTAATAACTTGTTAATATGCTGTAGTCTGCATAACAAGGAAAAACTAATAGAAAACAATAGGTGGTTCAGGCTCTCATTAAAGAGGGGAGGACTGTTCCCCAAATGCTTTAAGAATCCACATACAACAGCCCCATGAGGTGAATACTATTGTCCTCCTCAGTTGGAGAAACTGAGATTCAGAGATGGTCAATAATTTTCCTGAGCTCTCAAATCTAGCCAAGTGGTGAAACCAGGGTTCAGACATAGGTTTTCTGATTCCAGAGCCCGTGATCTTAGATACCAGGTGGTCCTTCCTCCTCACACTGACGCCAAATGAGAAAGAAAAGACCCAAATTCACTTCCGTGGAGTCCCTCATGCACCTCAAGTACTCCCCTACGTATTATACTTGGTTCATGCTACAGTGAGACCTGGCCAGGAGCAGGGAATAAGGGCCAAGCTCTGCAGCACCATCCAGCTACTGTGCCCCCCAATAACCTGAGCTCTTTACAGGAGAAAATAAGAAAGTTCGAGTTTATCTCCCCTCAATTTCCACATTTCTGGGTCCTAACGATCAACCTAATAATATTCTCATGTGCGTATAGCCTACCAGGTAACAATAAGCAACTCAGTCACTATTTGTCACTACCTGGTTTTGCCGCTTACTAACTGTAACTTTATTTAAACCCTCTATGCCTCATCTGCACAAGAGACCTATAACAGTACATATTTCATGGACTTGTAAGAATTCGGGGAGATAATTTGCTTAAAACACTTAGCAGCAAATAGAAACTATTCAATAAGCATAATCATTATTATTAGATTTTTATTGTAGGAGAGACTTTTCTTTCCCATCCACTCTAGCCCTTCTCGTGTTCCTTTCACATCAGGAAGGAGGGGCTTGGTGTAACAGCTCACAGGCATGACCTCAAACTTTTCTCATTTATTGATTCTAGGTTTCTCTAGGAAGAAAGCACGTATCCATGATTCCCAAATTGCATTTTGAAACAGGCAAGGTTCTTGAATATTAGATTTCTTCAATTACTGCCCCCAACCCTGTGGTGGATTGTACAAATCACTACAAATTCTTCTCTTCTCCACATCCCTGCCATTGGAATGTGATTTCAGATGTTCCTATTAAGACCTAGAATCCAGGTTTGCCATGAGACCTGCTTTGGCCAACGAGACATTAGCAACTTGAAAAACTCTTACGTATTTGAACTTTTCCACTCTTGCTGCTTTGGGAACTCTGCAATTCCCACCATAAGAAAAAGCCTGGGCTAGTCTCCAAGATGACAAGAGACATGTGCCTCAGTGACCCAGATCACTCGGGCCAAAGCCTGCCAACCAAAAGACATGTGAATAAAGTCATCCTGGATGATCCTCCTGACAGCTGACCTGCTGACTGACCACACACGTATGTGAGAACCCAGCAGAAATCAACTGAGCCAGCCCAGACCAGGAGAAATAGCCACCCAAACCATGAGCTAAATAAATGCTCGCTGTTTGGCCATTACATCTGAGAATGACTTGTTATTAAAAACTTCTTAACAGATACAGATATGGGTACCAAGGGTCAGGTGCTACTATAACAAAAATTTAAAAATGTGACATCGTCTTTGGGACCACCAGGAGGCAGAAGGTAAAAAAGTAACAAATTATTACCAGAGGCAGGAAAAGCAATGAGAAACTATAAGTGGGGGCTGGAAAAGCAGGGTGAAAACTACTGTAGCCGGCTGGAAATATGGTTCCCTTATTACACAGTAGTAAAACAATTGACACAACAGTCACCTGAAATAACTTAGAAGATAAAAATGTACTAGTGAAATTTTGGATTTATCTAAGGTGCAAGCCAGAGAGAACAGTAGAAGTGACAGTTTGGTACTCCTAGCCACACTCCATCAGGTAGAAGAAGAGACAGATTACCTAGTGAGGGAGCCTAGAGATGAGCGTGCAAGCAAAATTTGGGGAAAATACAGAGGGATCAGGAGTTGCTACAGAGGAATTCTGTTTTGTTTTTTTTTTTTTTTCATTCCTAGTGCCCCTGGCCAGTAAAAACTTCTAATGTAAAACATGGTTTCAGGGTAAAAAGCAAATCGGTGATGTGGCTATAAGACTTCTCAAATATTAAAGGCTTGACTAATGACCATCTCAATTAGACAAAGTTTTCTAAAAATCTTAAAGAGCATGGTCTCAGAGAAGCCAAATCTAAAAACAGCAGGAAATGTATATGTGTAGAAAAAGGCATGTCTTTAAAAACAATTGTGGGTATGACTTTTTTTCAAACTAATTGCTTTAAGTCTGATACATAGAAAACTCAGAAAGTGATTAAGAGAGTTATACCAGCAAAAGAACTGCTGATTTGGATTAAAAGGTACAAATAATGGTCAAAAGTAAAAAAGATTTCTGGTCCCCCGAATTTCTCCTGACAGGAAGCAGTCTGAAGCAGCTAATCAGCTTCAAACACAGCCAGTTTTTTTAACAAAAAAGAGAAGATGTTTTCAGCCAAGAACATGGAGGATGGAGCCACTGGCCACTGACCAAAGTGAATCAGGAAACTACTTCCGTTAAGCAGTAGAGCACAGTAAACTGGGGAGCAAATTTCAGGGAATAGTACTATACCTTAACCACGGGACATCCCCTGCCTCCAGAGTAGGAAGAACTGGCAATATTTCTCCTCCAAGATTTCAGAATTCTGATGGATCGGGGACAGCAGTGTGCTTCCTGTTCTTCCACTTTGGGAGTGAAAGTATCTATTGGAATCATCCCCTCCCTCATCAGCATTGTACTTTGATATTGTGTGGAAGACAACTTTTTCTTTTGTTTCATCAGATTCATGATCATGAGAAGAGTCACTCCTGAGCCACATCCAGATGTGCACACGATGGAAATCACAAAACGCTGGACTTCAACCTTAATGCTGTAATCAGATATGAGTTTTGACATCCTGGGATGAGGGTGAAGACGGTGGGAGGGATATGAATATATGTGATCAGAGGGAATACTGTGGTAAAATATAAAATTGGCCACAAATTTTTCCTATTCCTGTACCCACACCTCTGCAGTATGGCTTTCAGATACATCAAGAGGTAGAAGCTATTTCTTACGTCTGGATTGTAATTGTAATTTGCTTTGTCTAATGTAACGTGAAGCAAGCAGAGGCCTAAATCATACTTGCACATCGGGACTGCCCTCTTTTGGAACCCTGCAACGTTAGCATGTAAAGAAGCTCAGGTTGTGACCCTAATTAACAGCCCTACCAATTGCCATACATGTGAGGCCAGCCTCACTATATCTGCTATCTCATATGGTGGCTTTACCTTACATTTGAAAGCTAAAACTGGGCACATGACATTCATTTCTTAGCACTTTCCCCTTGGGAGCAAGTTGCTCACAGGGTCCAGCAGTTCTACTCTGCTCCTCTCATGCACAAATCTTACAGGGTGGGGGGTGCACTCCATGCAGGAAAGCAGCCACGACACAGCATTGACCAGGCCTGCATCTGTGTCTGCCTGAGAATCACACTTTCCCACAGAGATAAGCCACATCTCCCTTCCAACTTAATTTCTTTGGTAATAAGAGTGTAATAAGGGTGATATTTTGGCCCTACCTGCCTTGTTCCTTTGTCTTATGACTCACTTGGATCATAACCTGTAGGTGGAAGACTGGTTTTATTTGTCTGGCCCCTCATACACCCCAACAATGAAAATGATGCTGCATTTCCCTCTTCTACACATGCAATTAAGGTTCAAGCCAATTTTATTCATCTCTGAAAGAGCATAGGAAGACTGCAGATTTTTACATATTTGACACCTGTACATATTTGTCTAAATAAAAACAGTCATCACTGTACAATGGTAGAAGTCAAAGCAGGATTTCCCCCATGTAAGTGATTGTTTTGGCTTTTGTATGCCCCTGTGAAGGAATCAACACATAGCAAACCTGGAATTCTGCTTCTGAGAAGGTGAGAATACACATCAATATCTCTTACCCAGCAACTCTGAGGGGCATTACATTGCCCACTCTTATTTTTCCCTCTTCAGTATAACACTGATTCAACAAGGCCACTGCCCCTTGCCCACCACTTACAATTATACGTGTCATGCAGTCACTTTTCCACTCACTGAGGAGGACAGTGGAGTTGTCTGGACTTACAGCTTTCTCAGATCACAAGCCCAACAAAGATGAGACAAGCAGGTGAAGACGGCAGATTTGACCCACCGTTGGCTGTATGGTATTCCAGGTGAATGGAAGATAGCAAGCAGATGTATCAGTTAGAAGGAAGCTACTTGTGTGTCTTGGCCCCTGCCGATGCTCAGTGCCCATAACAAGGTCTATCAGATGATGCATCTGCTCAAGGACACAAGAAAGGGAGGGCGGGATTGTTCACACGATGTGTGCTAGACCCTGGTCTTCTCGTGGTTAGCAGTACCCTATCCTTCTCCTTAGAGCAAAGATCTGATGGCAGATTTTTCCATGTCTGTGGCGAGCATGCAGGAAAAAGACAAATACAGCAACACATCAGCAATGTTCAATGATGTAACAGCTATCATAGCCTGGGTTACGATTTCTTACAATTCTCAGAAATTAGTTCTATTCCGTAGAAGTAAACAAGAAAGAATCAGGAATATTTCTCATGTACTTATCTTTTCAGACACACCTAAATGGAAAACTCTAAAGAGTCCACTGATTTTCAGATAGGACATTCTCAGGTGATTGAGAGGCACTGGGTGTTCACAGCTCTGCGGGCCTCTTGCTTTGCTGGCACTCCTGTCCGGCTCGCTGGCCATGCTGACGGTGTAAATCACGGGATTATTAGATTGACCACATGCCCTCGGCTTTTGTTTCTTTGTTTTCATTTTGTTTTAGGACAGAGATAGGAAAGTTGACTGGGGCCCCAGAGATTTATGAAAAAAAAAAAAAGAAAAAGACAGAAAAGGTGGAGGGGAGAGACATTTGCACTGACAAATGCTTTCTACTGTAAGAGTCATGACAGAGTCTAAGAGTTTGATTCTGGTAGAAGCAAACTGACAAGTGGGTCAGGATTTCACCCACAGGGATGCCAGGATAACATCTCCTGAGACATGTCTCTCAGTTACATCAAAAACTTTTATGAAGGATGTGTAAGTATTAGACAAAAAAACGAACAATTGTATGAATCTTCTCTGTGTATTTTAACCTGATTTGCATGAGTGTTGATGAATAAGCTTCTCTACATATATGGAGAATACTATAAATATTAACCATATACTTCAAAATATTCTGAATTCAAAACTATAACTAGAATAATTCAGGAAGTACTTTAGCTGTTGGTGTTTTAAAGTAGCTTGCTTTCTCTAATTTGATCATTGAGAAGTAGAAAATAACTGTAATGACAACTAAATAAACACCTGGTTGTTAAGATCGTGTGTATACTAATGAGCTTAATATTTTGTTTGTTATCTAATTTTCCAAAAGAGGTACTAGATAGTCTAGGATTCTCTCCATTTTATTGCAAAAAGATTACAGGGGTAGGAGCTATTCATTGAATTCAAAGCTTTTAAAATATTTCCAGAATTATACATTTGATTAGCAGCATGTCCCTATTTGACTGTTGCACTTCATATTTTCGGAGTGAAAAAGCGTTAAGAAATCTCATAATGCAGGATTTGCATTGGGCTTGATGACCTCTAAGGTTCTATCTTGCTTCAAAACTTCATGAATCTTAAATTTTCAAAAGTGTGATCATGAAAACATCCTTTAAAATGTGTTCCTTTAATGTTTGTTTTCAAAAAATCTTTTTTCTCCTAAAACCATAACAGATGAGGCCTCCAACGGTGATGGGTCAATTCCACACCCTGTTCTTTGGATCTGTCCGAATGTTCTTCCTTGGGGTGTTGGGCTTTGCGGTCTATGGGAGCGAGGCTCTGCACTTCAGCTGTGATCCAGACAAGAGAGAAATTAACCTCTTCTGTTACAGTCAGTTCAGGCCAATCACTCCACAAGTAAGTTTTCTGCGTTCACGTAAACCTTTGTCTACACCAAATAAAATTGTTTTCTCTTTAAATGTAAAACAATGTCATAATAAGATGAAGAATGCCCTGACAGGTATTAGTTGTAGGATTACTTCCTCTCTAACTGGCTGTACTTTTCAGGTAAATTAATGTGGGTTGGTCAAGAGTTTCTTCCATCTCCAGCATTCTATTAACTATTGATAATAGACAAAGTGATAATAGATAAGAGATCTTGATCTGTCTATATTCTAGGTCTGTAATTAGAAAACAGAAATTGGGTAGCTACTAAAATAAAATATTTCATCATAATTAGGAATTGGTAGCTGATGACAGTAAAATATGATGACATTTTCACAATTACTATATGTTTAAAGTTTTAAATATCTTAGTAATTAAATGAACTATATTCAACATTACTTACTTCGTTTATTATTTTTATTCTTATAAGACTTACGAAACAGAATTTTTAAGTCAGCCTCTTTTGAGAGTCAGTGAACTTTTTTAGTGTATTTTTGGTTACATGTTGATCGATTTGACTGAGACATTTCTGATATGCTTTAGGTGTTCTGGGCCTTACAACTAGTGATTGTCCTGGTTCCCGGAGCTGTTTTCCATCTTTACGCTGCATGTAAAAGCATCAGTCAAGAATGCATTCTTCAAAAGCCCATCTACTCTGTGATTTATATCTTCTCCATTTTATTAAGAATTAGTCTGGAGGTGACAGCATTTTGGCTTCAGACACACCTCTTTGGTTTCCAAGTAAAACCTCTCTACCTGTGTGATGCTGGATCTCTGGGGGAAAAATTTACTATTATAAAATGCATGGTGCCAGAACATTTGGAGAAGACGATTTTTCTCATTGCAATGTATACATTTACTGTAATTACAATGGTCTTATGTATTGCTGAGATTTTTGAGATCATATTTAGAAGATGCTTTCTAATTAGACAGTGACCAAAAGGTTGATTAACTACTGTCATGCCACAGTTGTTTATAAATCATTTTTAATTTGTTTCATCTTATTCAATGAGTATCTCAATTTCAAACAAATATCTGTTTTAAACTTACCTCAGTGTGTCTGAAATTTATGTCTAATATAAAACATAAGACTAAGTTCTAAGGCAGGGATTCTTGAACATTTCCTTCTATTTTAATTTTGTCACATATTAGAAAATATACATAGAACTAAAGTTAACTCATTTTTATTTTTATTTATTTTTGTGAGGAAGACCAGCCCTGAGCTAACATCCGTTGCTAATCCTCCTCTTTTTGCTGAGGAAGACTGGCCCTGGGCTAACATCCATGCCCATCTTCCTCTACTTTATATGGGACGCCGCCACAGCATGGCTGACAAGCAGTGCATCAGTGGGCGCCCGGGATCCTAACCGGGCAAGCCTGGGCTGCTAAAGCGTGAACTAAACTGCTGCGCCACCGGGCCTGCCCATATTAACTAAGTTTTAAATAGTACTTTTACAGAGTTCTCTCATGTCCAAAATCTTAATCGATCACAGTATTTTGTAGCCAGAAAAACTTTTATTATTGCTTTTATGCAGAGTGAAAAATTGAGGCCCAGAGAGGTAAATATGTTTCCAAATACACAGCCAGGCTAGAACCCGGCTCTCCTAATTATAAAGCCATTTCTCTTTCCACTGAACCATGCTTTTTAAAGTTTGAGGACGTAATGATTTTTGCATTCATGTAAAATATAACATCAAAGCACAAAAGTTATAAATTAATTATTAAGAGAGTTATTCGAAGTTTGATCACTAACTTGAAGAAATGGATCAATTACATTTTTAATATTATACTCTCCTGTTTTCTTGAAATTTTTAACATTAGGTGATATGGTAATATAGCCACCAAATAAATTAAAAATGCTGTCGAAAACAGCATGCATGGTTTCCTTGTTTTTTGTTGAAAAAAAACCTTTCTGTGCTCATAGAAATCCTATAAGTATAGCTTCTATATTCAAGATTATTGAAATGGAAAATTATATTCGTATTAAGTTAGACTTCCTAAATAGCTATGAAATTATTTCAAAGACAATTTTATATCAATTCAGTGCCTTACCAATAACCATCTTCATTTGATATCATTTAAAATTTTTATGTATCACTGCTCTGTACTGGTGCCTTATTAGGGAAATAAGTATAGTCAGTCAAATACTGAGATTTCAATTGTTTTCTTAAGCATTATTCAGCCTATATTTGATACCATGAATTTCTAGATTTAGGATTTTTAAATCATTGAGGCTTTCTCCACGTGAATGCACAGGAGAAAATCCAACTTACCTTCATTCAACATGCTAAGTATCGAATATTTAACATGGACTGCATTAAGAGTTCATATACAAAGATAACTAAGATTTGGCACCTTTAAGGAGATCAGATTCTAGTGAGTGGGCCAGTGGCATGCCAAGAGGGTGGGAGCTGGCGGAAATAGCCCACCCAGAAGAGGAGTGTTTGTTCACCGTCTTTGTTTAGAACCACTGGCCCTCAGTGCTAATAAACAGCAATAACGTTTAGTCTGTTTTATTCTTATTTTTAAATTCTCTATAGATAACGGATCCTTTATTGCCTGCACCCAGGGTGGACGGCTCCCACCAATCCTCCCACCCACACAAACGTCTTCATCATGGGTCATGTTTTCCTGCATCTTTGGAAGGGTGGTCATTTTTGACTGGATGTCAGACATTTTGTGTTTTACCTCCCGGATGCTGGATATTTTTGTCTTCCCATACATATTCTTAAACATCATTCCAGGGCGCAGTTAAGTTGCTTGAAAACAGTAGATCCCTTGTGCTTCCTTTTAAGGCTTGACTCATCATCTTAGTGTGTTCGAGTTGCTATAACAAAATACCTAGACTAGGTGGCTTATAAACAAAAGCAATTTATTTCTCATAGTTCTGGAGGCTGCAAGTCTGAGATCAGGGTGCCAGCGTGGTCAGGTTCTGGTGAGCGTCCTCTTCTGGGTTATAGACTTGTTGTACCCTCACGTGGCGGAAAGAAGGAGAGACAGCTCTCTGGGGTCCCTTTTATAAGGGCACTGATTCCATTCATGAGAGCTCAACCTTCATGACCTAATCACCTCCCAAAGACCCTGCACCATCACGTGGGAGGTTAGGATTTCAAAATATGCATTTTGGGGGGGCACAATCATTCAGTCCGTTGCACTCATGGTTGCAACACAAATTGCTGTAGCTACGGGACGCAGGTCTTTGCTGCACCCAAGGAAAGAAGGCAGAAGGGGCAGGACATTCTCCTGGTTTGCCTTTCAGGATTTTTCTCAGAGAAGATTATTTTTTCAAAAAAACCACAACAGTCTTCCCCTTAACGTCATTCTCGATTCATAGATAAACACTTTGATTTATGCTTATTCTGATTCATCCTTTAGAACGTTGTCAACGTGTGCCCCTTTTTAAAGAGACTTCTACCCTGGCTGTTGGGAAGAGTAACTATGCTCAGTCCTGTGAATCTTCGGTATTGTTCCATTTAATTCCTCCAGATAATTCTTTTCCTGGAAAGATGTTTAAAGATGTTACACTAACTAGAACTCAGTTGAAGACCGTTTGCTGATCTCTGGGGCTCTCTTGCTTTGCAACTCTCCCCTCTAAGATAGCTGGCCCCGCGAAATCTAACCTCTTTGGCCTCCCTGGACTCTCTCTCCTTAGTTGACAAGGCGGAGGATGGCATTTCTAAGCACCAAAGGAACACTACTTACCTCTGTTTAAGGAAATAGTATATATTGTTATGTTTAAAGATACAGATTCAGTGCGAGAGTTGGTTTGGATAATCTTTTTAATTCTATACTAATGTGCCATTCTGATTTCCTTTCATTAGTAACTGTATCAGGATTGTTAGCACATAGCTATATACTCCTGGATAATAAGTGCTATATATAAATATTCATGAAGCATTCATAAAGTATAAATATAAAATATTTATATTTTAAAATACAAAAACTGATTTTTCCAACCAAAATGCAAATGTAGTAAAAACTAATAAGAATGTCAAAGCTAAACAAATATCTAACCATTTCAAAACATATTTAAAATTATTTCATAAAAAGCTCTTGGGTTGGGGCCAATCCGGTGGCTTAGAGGTTAAGTTCATGCGCTCCGTTTCGCTGCCCAGGGTTTCCCAGGTTCAGATCCCAGGGGCGGACAGACGGACCGCTTGTTAAGCCATGCTGTGGCAGCGTCGCATAAAGTAGAGGAAGATGGGCACGGATGTTAGCCCAGGGCTGGTCTTCCTCACAAAATAAATAAATAAATAAATAAAAGTTCTTGGGTCAAATAAGTTAATTTAAACTGAAGTTTTCCAGTCTACTTATAAACGAACAGTAGTCAGAGTACTACAGATTAAAACTCATGAGATATGACCAAATTTCTAGTGCATGAAAAATTGACAGCTGAAAACACATTTATTATTTAAAAAGAAACAATAAATATAATTTAAAAAGCAAAAATAAGAACTTTAAAACCAAACTAAAAAAAACAAAAATAATTTAATAACAATAAAGGCAGAAAGTAATAAATTAGAAAACAAACATACAATAGATAAGTCTAAAATGGTCCTTGAAAATAATAATAAAATAGACAAATCTGGCTAATCAAATCAAGTGTGGAGTATACTATTTTAAGATTCTTATATATATATAAAATTGAATATTATCACTTGAAGTACATTGTGATAATTTAAAGATGTATACCATAAAGTATAAGACAATCAGTAAAACAAAACAACAAAATTTTGGCTAATAAGTCAACAAAGGAAATTAAATGGAATCATAAAATATTCAATAAATCTAAGAGATGGCAGAAAAAAGAAAAAGGGAACAGATAAAGATGGGATAAATTGAAAACGATAATAAGGTAGTAGACTAAACCTAAAAATATCAATAGTTAAATAAGTATAAAAGATTTTAGCACTCCAGACAAAAACAGAGATTGTCTGAATGCATGTTTTTAAAAAAGCCAGATCAAATTATCAACAAAACCTCACTTTAAATATTTGTAAATATTTTAACATTTAATATTTAAAATATTTAAATATTTTTACAATTAGATAAGAAAAAATGGAAAAAGCTATATCATGCAAACAGTAAGCATCAGAGAGCTGAATTGGCTATATTAACATAAGAAAACTCAAGTAGATTTCAGGGCAAGAAATAACAGGGATTAAAGAGACATTTCCTAATGGTTAAAATATAATTTCATCAGCAAGCATAACAGTTATAAATGTGTATGCCACCAGTTACAGAGCATCAAAACACATACAGGAAAACCTGATAGAATTGAAAAGAGAAGTAAATACAATTAGAATTAAGGATTTCAACACTTCTTTCTCAGTAATCAATTGACAAAGTAGAACATCAGAAAGGATATCTGTGGAGACCTAAATATTACCAATAAGCAACATGAACTAGTTGATATTTAGAGGATGCTCTAACAGACAACAGCAGAATATACATTTTTTTCACGTGCATGTGGAACATTCACCAAGAGAGACCGTTTTCCAGGCCATAGGAAAGTCTCAAGGATTGAAATTATAGAGTATATTCACTAGTCACAATGGAATTAAACTATAAATTAATAAAAAATAAGATATCAGGAATATGCCCAAATGTTTGAGAAACTAACAAGACATTTTTATTAACCTATGGAGCAAAAAAGAAATTACATGGAAAATTTTAAACTACTTTTAAACACAATTTATCAAAATTTGTGGAAAGCAGTTACAACAGTGCTGGGCAGAATATTAAAAGTTCTCAATATCATATTAGAAGAAAGAAAGTTATAAAATGATTTTAGTTTCCCACCTTAAGGAATTTTAAAAAGAACAGTTTAAATACAAATTAAATAGGAGGAAAATAAAAATAAGAGCACAAAACATCAAAATAGAAAACTAAAACACAATAGAGAAAAATCAACGAGACAAAAAGTTGGTTCTTTGAAAAGATTAGTAAAATTGATAAATTTCTAGCTAGACAGATTAAGATAATAAAGGAAAAAACGAAAATTACTCATATCACAAACGAAAAGAAAAAAGACATCACAACGGAACATTTAAATGATTATAAGGAAAAATCACGGGCAATGTTATGCCAACAAGTTTTGATGAAACGGACAAGTTCCTTGAGAAACACATATTACTAAACACTGACTCAACAATAACCAGAAAATATGAATATCCCTATACTTATTAAAGAAATTAAATTTAGAATCAAAACCCTTCCCACATTGAAAACACCAGGCCCAGAGAGCTTCACTGGTGAATGCCATCAAATGTGTAAGAAAGAAATAATACTACACAATCTCTTTTAGGAATTAAGAGGAATATTTGCCATTTCATTTATTGAAGGCAGCATAACCTTGATATAAAAAATTCTTAACAAAAATATACTAGCATAGGTAATCCAACAATACATATAAAGATAATACATCATGAATGAAAGTTTGTTTTAACATTCAAAAACCAATTAATGTAATCCAACTGGGTTAATGGAATAAAGGAGAAATTCATGGCCATCTTAATAGATGTAGATAAAATTATTTGATTAAATTTAACACCCATTTATGATGTAACAAACAAAAAAAACTAAACCTCTCACTATAAAAGGGAACTATCTAAACTTGATTAAAAAAACATCTAAAAAAACCTATAAGAAACGTCCCACTTAATATGAAAGAATAAATAACTTCCCCTATAATTGGGGAAAAAGCAAGGAGGTCTACTTTTACCACTTCTGTTTAACATTGAACTGGAAGGTCAATAGGACTAAACAAAACAAAATAAATATATTTTTAAATATATATTTATTCAATGAATGCAGTAAGACAAAAAAGTAAAAGATACAGGTTGGAAAAGAAGAAATATGGTCTTTACTCACAGACATGATCATGTACATAGAAAATTCTAAAGAATGTACAAAAAGCTACTAGAATAAATAATTAAATTTGTCAAGGTTAATGTTTCTGTAGGGTAATAAGAAATTTAAAATTTAAAAAATGTCATTTACAATAATAGTCAAAACCATGAAACACATAGGGATAAATTTTACAATAGAAGTGTTAGACCTGTACAATGAAAACTACGAAACAGTGCTGAGAGAAATTAAAGATGTTTTACATCAGTGGAACAGCAAACTGCATTCATGGTTCAGAAGCCTTCACCTTTTATAACTTCAGTCACTCCAAATTGATCTGTAGCTCTAATACAATCTCAGTCAAAATCCCAGCAAGCTTTTGTAGAAATTAAGAAGCTGATTTTAAAATTTATATGGAAATATACAAAAGACCTAGAAGAGCAACACAATTTTGAAAAAGCAAACTGAAAGTAGAGGACTTAGGTTGCATACCCTCAGACTTACTAAAAAGATACAATAATCTAACCAGGGTGGGGTTGGCATGAGAATAGCGATACTGATTACAGGAATAGAAAGACCAGAAAGAGTTCTGCACATATATAGGGTGTTTTTTTTTTTAATTCGCCAACGTAATTCAATGATGCTGGAACAACTTGATATCCATGTTGAAAAAGTAAACTGCCATTTTTACCTTCACCCCGTCCCAGCCATGGGTGTGTAAATGGGCCTTGCCAAGTCATCAGGGTCTTCTCTTTCACTCTTCGGCCGGAACTTTTAAGGAAAAACTATCCCTATTTTAGGGGATGCTAAACTAAAAGAATGCGAGTCTGGTGAAATTGAAAGCCAAATTTCTGCCATATACAGTGTACCCCAAAGAGACAGCTATAAATATATATTATCCTTTTATACTGGTTGAACCCCGTCCTTTGCCACCAAAATAGTTGTGACCACAATTGGAACAGAAAGTTTTGCTGTGAGATGATCACACATACACTGGAGTCCAGAGGGTGGTGCCAAACATCTAACTTTTAACATAAAACGCCTGTTGGTTCTGGTCTCTCTCACCATTCGTCTTCTATGGTTGCCCCCCCAACCCACCCCCATCGTTGCCCTCCCCTCACTTGCCAAGATTCTAGCCCCAACCTGGAGGGTGACATCAGATCCTTCAGCAACTGATCAGAGCTGAATGGAGGAGAGTTGAGGCCTTTCTTCATATTAAAATATAGTAAATTCTTCATTGTGAAACATCAAGAAAAACCAACCTCATGTTGCTAATGTTTACTTTGTTTCATAACATAATTTCAAAGTGCTGTTCTACTAACAGTCTCTTACTTTTCTCCCTCATGTCAATTACCCTCTTGAGAAGGGAGTACCATACTCTGAAAGAAGAGCCTCTGGGCAGATGGAGTAAAATCCAATTTTAACCATTTCACTTACTTGCTTGTTTTGCCCCTTCCTTCCTAGAATGCATGCAAATTAGGGAGGGACCTTGAGCTACCTCCAGTCCTGAAGGGAGAGATCAGAAGAATAACAGGAAGGTTAGAGGCACACTTGATTTTCAGACATAGGATGATGCAATAGAGAAAAGATAAAGCACAGGATATATTGGTCTAGAGAGACACTAGAGTCAAACAGTGGTGGTTAGGTTCACAGGCTTTGAAACCAAAGGACCTGGATTTTAATGTCTAACATTCATACTCACTGGCTGTGACCTGGTGCAAGTTACATAAATTCTACGTGACTCATTTTTCTCATCTGTAAAATGATGAAAATAATAATACTTTCCTCATAGAGTTGTGGTAAAGATTAAACAAGCTGATGTAAAGTCCCTAAAAACACACATGATACATAGTAGATGCTCAGTAAATGCTAGCTAGTTACTACTACTTTGTTGTGGCAGAGACACAGTGAAACAACTCCTATCAGCTGGTCTTAATCTCAATAGCGGGGAGTGCAGTTTCTGACCAAGGCAATCAGGGCAGAGGGTCTGGCTTGAAGACAGCAAGGAAGGCTTGAAGCATCAGCTATGTACTGGTGATTCACTAGGACACTGGTCCTCAACCCTAGATGTGCCATTAAAATTTCCTGAAGACTTTTTCAGGATATTTAGGTTCCAATCCGAAGCAACTAAATCTGAATGCCTGGGGATGTGACCTGGATATACGTCTTTTTTCAAAACTTCGAAGTGATCTTTAAGGACAACCATGGTTGAGAATCAAGAAGTAATATGAAGAGAACAAAGGAGAAATCATAAGGAGAGAGAGAAGACATTTATGGTTATTCCACTCTGCTGTGCCCCATTAATTTCTCTCCCAATCCAGCAATTTCTGACTGGAAAGTCAGGATAGTGGGAGTAAGAGAAAGAAACCACAATGTCTTTGTTCTGGCTGCTGTCACAAAATACCACAGACTGGGTAGCTTAGAAACAACAGAAATTTATTTCTTACATGAGGGCTCTGTCTGCATAACCTAATCACCTCCCAAAGGCCCCACATACTAATAGCATCACACTGGGCATTACGTTTCAACATATGAATTTGGGGGATGACACAAATATTCAGCGCATAGCAAATACGTTCTCCAGTGGTAGTGAACATGTTGCTGGGAATACAGAATTCAGTTTCTTGCAGGTTAAAAAAAGCCAGACTCAGAGTAAGGTGATGGACTCTGCAAGCAGGGATAGACAAAGAACGTGGAGTGAGGGTAATACAAGGAAGGACACAGAAGAGCTTCTGCAGCAGTTGGGAGGAGAGGGGAGTGTTGGTAGGAGGAGAGTAGACCTCCTTTAAAATGATCTCTCAAAACTGGGGACTGAGATAAAACAAACAAATAAAGATGAAGGTTATTGAAGGAAGTAAATAAAAGGTAAAGTCCTGAAGGAGGACAGTATGGGATGGAGAGGTGAAAAAGGGAGTTGACGGTAGAAGGGAAAGTTGATGCCTACAACGGTGTGAGTCAGCAGCACTGAGCAAGTATCCGGGAACGCCTTCTCTGCATTGACCAGATAATGTCAAAATACTTTGCAAATTGTTCATCACTGTCCAGAAATAAACGATCTACAGATTATGCATTCACTCAAGTATACACTATCCAGTTCAGAACAAAAGTTCAATTTTCTTTAAGGTGTGTCTAGTGTTTAAGTTGAAAAAAGTCTGGTTATCTTATCCAACGTGTCAATATACAAGAATGTAATTTAAAAATTTAAACACGTCATCCCTCCTCTTATGCAAGAACTGAATTTAAAGTTTCTAGGATCAGCAAAGCTATGGACGCTATTAACATCATCTGAGCAACTGGAAGCGATAATTCCCGGATGATGCCAAAAGCAATTCACGCTTCTACCCTTTCTCCCAATCAACAAACATTTTCTTCTTATTTTCCCTTTCTATCCTTCTTCTTGCCACGAAAAGGCGGGAAAAAAACCCAACCACACAAAAAAGTAAAACAAAACAACAGTCTTCTCCCTGCTACCAGCAGAGAGCGCTGGGGTCAGAGCCGCTGAGCCACTGAGCCTCGAACGCGCAGGAGCCAAGCCCACAAGGTTGTTCCTGCCGGGACCCCGTAGTTGACTTGCTGTCGCTGAGCAACGGGGGGTGGGGGCGGGGCCCGCCGTGCGCGCCCGTGCGCGTGACCTCCCGGGCGGAAGCGGAAGTGTCGGCGGCGCGCGAGTAGGAAGTGGTGAGTCCTGGAGCGGAGATGGCCGCGCTCGCCGCGCTGCCGCCGCTGCCCCCCCAGTTTAAGAGCATACAGCATCACCTGCGGACGGCTCAGGAGCATGACAAGCGCGACCCCGTGGTGGCCTATTACTGTGAGTCTTTCCGAGTCGCCGCGCCCCTCCTGACCTCCGGGGCCCGCACACCGCCCCTCGCTTCTTGGGGCAGGCCCCGCCCCCTGGCCTTAGACGTGAGCTTTGACCTCTGGCCTGCCCTGGGCACCCGTGGTCCCCGCCCCGGGGACCCCGGCCCTCTCCGCCCCCTCGCGGGCCCCAGGAGGGCTACCTCCAACAGCACCACGGTGTCCTGCCCTCTCCCGTCTCGTGCTTCAGCGTTCCTAAGGCGACTCCACCGGCTCACGGGCTCTGTAGCTCCCCGCCCTGAGCTGTTCCCTCCGTGTGGACGCACAGCCGCCTGTCTCCACCGGGGCAGCCTGGAAACAGCCTGGGTGGTTGAGTAATGGAGTCGCAGCTAAAACGAAGGCGAGCGTCCCAAAGGCAGTAGTGATGTGGACAAAAGGAAGACAGAGGGACTGTCAGCTTAGTTAAGAAGTGCAGGTTAGTTACGACAAACGCAGGCCCGTTCAGAAACGCATAAATGGTTAAATGGAGAGTGTCTGCTGCGAACGAGCGCTTGAATTGCACCATTCCCCCTTCCGCATCCAAACTGCTCTTTCCCACCGATGAGAATGTTTAGTCTTAAATAATACCTGGGGCTGAGACGTCTGGTGGTCCTTCTCTCACTTTGAGTGATTGTGATACATACAGTCTGCAGTTGATGGAAAACACAGAGTAAGTTTGTTTAAACTTTTTCTTTTGCAGCGAGAGAGTAGTTCCACTAGTTTTACGTAAACTTGATTTTACATTCCCTACCCTAACTTTACTGCAGATAAAAACAACTGAGCCACTGCAAATCGTCTGAAAAGGGTTTTTAGAATTAGGAAGCTCACTATACTGTGTCCTCTGTTGTGAATGTTATACAATTAGTTAAAATTTGGTCCACTGTCATCCCTGCCGTACTCCGTGTACCCCATTTTCATTTCTTGAATGTTCCGGACACTTTCACACCTCCATGTTCTTCACTTTTTTTTTGGAATGTCTACCTTTTTTCTCCACCTGGCAAACTCCTCGTGATTCAAGACCTAACTCAAATGTCACCTCTCCTGTAGGCAGTAAGTTGATGACTCTCTAGGCTTGACCTCATTTTGTTCAAATCTTACAGCATTACTTCCATTATACCTGTTCTTCAGGTTCCTCAAACAGGGACCATTAAACCTTCATTCAGTGTGTATTTATTGAGCTTCTACCTGTATCAAGCATTATTTGGAACTGTGGCTACAGTTCCTGTATTCATGGAGCTTACACACAATGGGGTTGGGGGACTAAACAACAAAATGAGGATATTGTATAGAATATTAGAAGGCTGTGAAGAAAAATAAAGCAGAGAAAGAGAATAGGGAGTACCTGGAGTAGTGGTGGTGGGGAGTGCAGAGCAGATTTCTCTTTCAAAGTCGTCAGGGAACGTTTCACTGAGTTCTCGTCTGAGCAAAGACATGAAAGGCAGGATTTGCATCATCTGGGAAAGAGTAGTCTCCCTAGAGGGAGTGACAAGTACAAAAGTCCTGAGGCAGAGGCTTGCTCGAAGGAGGATCAAGGAGGCCATTGTAACTGGAGTGGATAGAGCAAGGAGAAGAATGATGTGACATGGACAAAGAGGTAATCTCTTTTAACAATGAAATAGGAGCCCTTGTTCCTGTCTAAAACTAATATCTGTTCATGGGCTCTGTATTATATACCTTTGTGATTCCCCAGGGACCGTTTATTTCCTGTGTCATTATACTCTCCTTTTTGCTGTTTCTTTCTAAACTTGCCCTAGTTTCCTTTATTTAAAAAATAAAAAAATAAAAGAAGCCCTTACTATGACATTCCCCCAAAGTTGCAGTCCTGCCTGCCCCACCTCATAGATAAGCTTGAAATAGTTGTCTGTAGTTGTCTTTACATCCTTATCTCAGAGCCTTTTCAGCCCATTGCAGTGTGGTTTTCATGCCCATTAGTTCACTGAAATGCTCTCAGCAGGGTCTTGAAGAAACATTTTTATTGCTAAGTCTAGGTGGCACTTCAGAAATATTTTTGTCATGAAACATATGCTTATTAAAGAACATATATAATGTGTATAGAGTTCAAAGAATAGTAAAATGAACACTAGTGTACCCACCATGTTTCAATGTTATTAGACTTTTAAATTTTTGCCAATCTGATGGGCGTGAAATCGTGTCTCACTGAAGCGAAATTTGCAATTCTTTGAGTCTTAATAAGGTTGAGCATCTTTTCATATGTTAATCAACCATTTGTGATTCCCTTTTGAAATACCTATTTATTGCTTTTGACCATTTTTCTGTTTCACTGTTTGCCTTTTCTTAATCCAGATACTAATCCTTTGTTATGTTCATTGCGGGTGTCTTCTGCAAGTTCGTAGTTTGATTTTTCACTCTGTTTATAAAGTCTTTTGATGTTCACACGTTCTTAATTTTAAAAGATAGCCAATTTATCAATCTCTTCCTTATGATTTACATTCTGATTTCCAAGGCCTTGATTTCTTATTGTGTACCTTCTTTGGGACTTTGCCTTTCTTAATTTGTAGATGGGTGTCTTTCATCTACTGTTATTTGTCCAAGTATTGCTTCTCCTGTTATCTCTGTTCTCTCTTCAGATTTTGATTAGACATGTATTGCATTTTTCTCCTTTAACCTCTTTGTCTCTTAATGCTTTCATAGTTTTCATCCCTTTGTCTCTCTGTGCTACATTCTGTGTCATTTCTTTAGGTCTGTGTTCACCCCCGTATATCCTATTGTACAGCCCATTTATTGAATTTGTACTTCCGTTTTTTATTTCTAGATGTTCTCTTTTTTTGTTTTCTAATTGGCCTAGCCATTTCTGATAGACTTTTGTTATATATTTTTACACGCTCATTTCTTTAAATGCTTTAAAAATATTTATTTAGGGGCCGGCCCGGTGGCGCAGCGGTTTAGTCCGCGCTTGGCAACCCGGGGTTTGGATCCCGGGCGCCCGCCGACGCACTGCCTGTCAGCCAGGCCGTGGCGGCGTCCCATATAAAGTGGAGGAAGATGGGCACGGATGTTAGCCCAGGGCCAGTCTTCCTCAGCAAAAAGAGGAGGATTAGCAACAGATGTTAGCTCAGGGCTGGTCTTCCTCACCAAAAAAAAAAAAAAAAAAAAATATTTATTTATATTTATGTTTGCTGTCAGATAATTCCTGTAGCTGCTGTATTTGTTGGTCTGATTCTGTTGTTTAACAGAAGACGGCTCCTGGTTATTTCTTTCCTTGTAATTTGTTCTCTAGACATACTAAACCAGTACTCTTCAAACTTCAGTATGCAAGTAGTTCTACAAGAACCAATTTCCCAATTCTCAACTTTCATGTATTTTCTTTCCTGACAAAGCTTCTTTTGTCCGGGTAACAAAATAGTGTGCTGTTTCTCTTTTCCCACATCCTGTTCACAATTACCCTTCTCCTACTTTAAGGAAGAAAGGCATACTCTCATGCATCATGAGTATTTTTATGGTGTATTGCCCTGGGCAAGAAGGTGGAAAAACCTCCCAGGTGTCCAGAAAAAAGGGACAATTCAAATTACTGGTGTTAGTGAAGCCTCCATTAATTAAGGTATTAGGTAGAGCTTCCTGTCTTTCCCTGTCTTATATGGAAGAAGATCAATCCGAGCAAAGAATAAGCCTTTATTAGAAAATGCTGGGCATGAGGAAGGATGTCAAAGGAACATTCTAATTTGGGGAAAGAGGGTGGAACATTATATAAGGGGGATGAGGGAGTCACCTGGATTTTGTCTCCTTTCAGGAATTATTGGTCAAGAATGAATTTCAGAACAGGGGAGAATTGTTCTTAGATGTTAGCAGCCATTGTTTGATCATTTGGATTTTATCCAGAAGGGTGCAGAGGGACAAGGTCCTTTTGGCTTTGGGGCCAAGGTCATGTGCAAGAGGGTGTGGGGAGGATTAGCTATGGGGACAAGGACATCAAAGGACCGTAATGGAAAATTCTCTGTCTTTCAGACAGTCTTACACTTACACATGTATTTGTTAAGGGTAATGCTTCATGTTGAAAACTGGCCTGTGTTGCAGTGTTCTGAATTCCCAAAATAGGGTAAGAGTTTTCATGAAATGACCTTACCTTTTCATTGTCTGTTCACTGTTAAAGAGTATCTTTCCTGAGATAAGAGCAGAAGAGAAATGCTAAAGAGGGCAGTGCCTTGTTTCATCCAAGTGAACAAGCTCATGTAAGGGTCTGTGGCTTATCCACATTTTAGAATTAGAACTCAGAAATGAGATGGGGCGTGTGGGGACATGGGTTAACATATTTATTCCAATTGGAAAATTAAGTCATATTTTTCCGAAAAAGTAAGCCTCCATTGGCTGATTGGTTTGGTATTAACAACTGGTTTTGCCATTTATGTAATATGGTAGATATTCTCCTTAATTTAAATGAGGTAAATCTTCACCTCCGAGGTGTTTTGTTTTTTCATAAATACATTTAAAACAAGTGATAAGATAAAAACATTAAAACTTTTTTTTGCCAGAGTATGTTGAAATGAATAGTATTTCAGTTTTCCCAATCCTATCTCAATGTCTTAGCATAAATAAGAACCCTCTGAGTGAAAGAAAATGATGAATCTTTGTGAGATCTTTTTTGTATACTTCCCAGGAATTGAGAAAATGGAATACTCTATAGGGTGACAAATCTGTTTCTAGTTTTAAAACAAATTTTGAGGCAAACCTAACTGAAATGTCAGCTAAGAGAGATTATTAAATATTTTATTTGGGGGCCAGCCCGGTGGCATAGTGGTTAAGTTCGCACATTCCGCTTTGGCGGCCCGAGGTTCACCAGTTCAGATCCTGGGCACAGACCTACTCATCACTCTTCAAGCGATGCTGAGGCAGTATCCCATATAGAAGAGCCACAAATCTACAGCTATGATACACAGCTATGCACTGGGGCTTTGGGGAGAAAAAAGAAAAGAGAGGAAGGCTGGAAACAGATGTTAGCACAGGGCCAATCTTCCTCAAAAAAAAAAAATTATTTGATGATAGGCGATTATATGGTTTTTAGCCTATAACCCAGAGGAATTTAAAGAATTCAATGATTTTGCTCTGATAGAACTTCCATTCTCATCTGTTGCTTTATGTGAATGAGTTTTCTCCCATGTTAAATTCATAAAAATGAAAGTAGGAATGGAACCGATATTCTACTTTGGTTTTTGTGACAATATGTTATATTGATTCATAGATATGTGATTTAATTCATTATAAGATGCATTTCCAATAAATTTCACTTTTTATACGTAGGGATTATTAAAATATATAATATTTATTTTGTTTTGATCAAGTATCCATTACAATAATTGCAAAAACTCAGTTCCAAAAGAAAAATGTTAACACTTAGCACCTTACCTTACAGTAAATTTTGTAAAAATTTAAATTCCAATTTTTATACACTTTTTGTTGCAGAGAGGTATGATAGGATAATCACGTTAGGACTTTTGAGCATACAAATATATTCCTTTATAATAAATTCTATAGGATAAGTAATGAAGATACGGGTTAAAGGAAAAACAACTGTGTAAAATTTCTGACTCTTAAAAAAGAGCTTTTTGTGTTTTAAAATAGATTATGATAGATACTGAATTGCTATGATATATACATTTGAAAGAGTGATGTCATAATTTTTAGATGTCAGCATTTGATGTAGTACAGAAATTATGTTTTTTTATACCTGTTTAAACTTCTATGAAAACAGATAGATGTCAACTTAAAAATGTATGAAGGGATACATTTGTCTGATCTTAGAGGATACAAAAATTGTCTAAATTCCTAGGGCAAGGAAGAATTTTTTGTGAGAAAAAAATTCAAGATTATTTTGCTAAACTACTTGCCAATTCGAGTCCCCTCTGACTTCCTCTTAACTTGACTAACTTACTTTTACTGATTCAGTGCAGATTTTCCTTTTAGCAGGTTGCTTTTCACGATCTCATAAGGATGGTCTAGAAATTGTTCCAGTGTGCCCTTCATCTTGATCACACTGTGTTATAAACACCTATTTACCTTGCAATCTTGTGGATTCTCCTGGAGGACAGAGATCGATACCTCATTTTCTTTCACCACCTGGCACATAATTGGTATTCACAAATATTTAATGAATGCTGGCTCTCTATTAATATTCCAATAGAATGTAAGCTCTGTGAGAGTAAGAGATATGGTTTTACATTGATGATCTTCAAATTTCTAATGCCTTATACAGAACCTAAGATGTGGTGGATATTTGTAAATTTTATCTCTTGATGGAATAAATGAACTATATAGTAATTTATAGCTTTTTAATGTGCTTTCACTACAGTAAGGAAATGTAATGAAAAGAATTCCAACACTCTGTAAGTTAAAACTTGTTACCTTACTATGTTTATAATGGATTTTAGATTGTCATAGGTGTGTCATCATAGGATGGCCCATTGCGCCTCCTCTTTTCCAGTATTTCATGATTTCCAAACATGATTTATTTCTGGCCTTAATGGGAATACTCTAGTGTTTTACCATTTTTTAAATTGTTACCTTAATATTCCTATATTTCTAAGTTCTTTGGTGTTTTTTTTTTAAATCAGGAATGAGTGTTGAAATACTGCATATCACTTTACTTTATGACTCTTTATGCAAGTGCTAATATGCCTGTTGTTTACTTTGAACTTTCTAATGTAGTAAGTAATAACAAATTATTAAATTTACTCACATTTGAAACATACCTCCATTCCTGGGAAGAATCTCATTGGCCTTTTTTTTTGTGTGTGGCGAAGACCAGCCCTGAGCTAACATCTGTTGCCAATCTTCCCCTTTTTTTTTTTTGCTGAGGAAGACTGGCCCTGGGCTAACATCCGTGCCCATCTTCCTCCACTTTATATGGGACGCCGCCACGGCATGGCTGACAGGCAGTGCGTCGGCGGGCGCCCGGGATCCGAACTCACGAAACCCGGGCTGCCAAGCGCGGACTAAACCGCTGCGCCACCAGGTGGCCCCTCATTGGCCTTTTTTTTAACTAAACTTTTTATTTTTAGATAATTGTAGATCCACATGCAGTTATAAGAAATGATACAGAGAGATCCTGTGCGCCTTTACCCAGTGTGCCCCATTGATAATATCCTGCAGAACCGTACTGGAGTGTCACAACCAGAACACTGACGTTGGTACCATCTGCCAGTCTTATTCTAGACTTCCCCGCTGTTACACGTGTTCACATCTGTGTGTATTTGGTTCTAAATGGTTTCATTAGGTGAGGTGTCCTGTATCCTTTACATAGTGAAGATAGAACAGTTTCCTGAAAATCCCTCACTTCACCCTGTTACAGCCGCACCTCCCTCCCCTTCCACCCTCCCTGCTGTCCCCTGGCAGCCACTAATCTGTTCTCCATTTCTAAAATTTTGTCATGTTAAAAATATTATATAAATGAAATCATACATCATGTAACCTGTTGGAACTGACTTTTTTCCCTCAGCATGATTGTAGTGGAGACCATCTAAGTTGTTGGCATGTATCAGTAGTGTTTTTCTTTTTTAATGCTCAGTTGTATTCTGTGGTGTGTATACCACAGTTTACCAGTTCAACCACTGAAGGACATTGGGGTTGTGCTGTGGTCTGAATGTTTGTGTCCCTCCCTCAGATTCATGTTGAAATCCTAACCCCCAGTGGCGATGGTATGAGTATGTAAGGCCTTTGGGAGGTGTTCAGGTCATGAGGGTGGAACTTGCGTGAACGGGGTTAGTGCTTTATGAAGGAGATCCCACAGAGCTCCTAGCCCTATACCGTGTGAGGATACAGCAGAGACGTCTGCAGCCCGGAAGAGGGCCCTCACCTGGCCGTGTTGGCACTGACCCCCAGCCTCTAGAACTGTGAGCAGTAACTTTCTGTTGTTTATAAGCTGCCCGGTTTGTGGTATTTTGTTACAGCAGCCTGAGTGGACTAAGACGGGTTGTTTTCAGTGTGTGACTATTATGAATAAAGTAAATAAGAATGTTCATGTATAATTTTTTTGTGTGAACATAAGTTTGCATTTCTCTGGGATAAAGTCCCAAGAGTACAATTGCTGGGACAAATGGTAATTGCATGTTTGCTTTTATAAGACACCGGCACACAGTTTTCCAGAGTGACATTTTACATTCCATCAGGAACATGCGAGCGATGAGCAGTCCAGTTTCCCTGCATCTTCGCCTGCGTTTGGTGTGTCGCTCTTTTATTTCTGTCGCTCTGATAGGTGTGGTGCTATCTCATCATGGTTTCAGTTTTTATTTCCCTGATGGCTTTCTTATGCTTATTTACTGTCTATATGTCACCTTCAGTGAAATCTCTGTTCATGTTTTTGCCCTCCCCTCTTTTTTTTTTTTTTTTTACTGAATTTTGAGAACTTTTAATGTATTCTAGTTAATAGCCCTTGGTCAGATATGTTTTGCAAATATTTTCCCCCAGTCTGTAGTTTGTCTTTTTGTCCTCGCAACAGGGTTTCACAGACAAAAAGTGTTTAATTTTGGTGGTTCCCAGTTTGTTAGTTTTCCTTTTTTGTATCATGGTTTTGGTGTCATGTCTATATATTTTAGTGTGTGTTTCTCTTAATGTCGTAGTCTATTTTATTTTCTCTTGTGTTTTTCCCCCAAGAATGTTCCTAAGTGAAATTGGTTGACCTTTTTCTTTTTTTTAAAGTGTCATCGTTGTCAGATTTTTGGTAACATTGTTAGGGTGGTTTCCTAAATTTTGTTGAGAAGATTGCTTCTTTTTTCTTATGTCTGATGGGTCAAAAGGCACTGATTTATCTGTTTCTTTAAATTAAAAAAAGAAGTCATTGATAAAGCAGAACTTTTTGCTTTGGGGGGAATACCTTTATGTATTTATTAATTTTTTTCCATTTAAAAAAATTTTGACTTGAGCCAATGTTGATATATTAAAGCTTTCTAGAGTATCTTCCATATCTGTCAGATTTTCAAATTTATTAGCTAGAAATTAAAAACTTAATTTTTCCTTCCTTCCCTCTTAGCTCTCACAATCAACTAGTCATCGGGTTTTTAAAATTTTACTTATCTCCTCAGGTTCTCTGTTATCATACCCTTACCTTACACCGAGCTGTTGACATCACTTCCTAGTTTCTACTTCAGACAGGTAACCCCTGTTGCCACTAGAAAGATCTACTTTAAATTCTTGGTGAAAAAAACACAGAGTAAGAGAATGATAGAGTTGACTGTAGACATTCAGAAATTCTGTGTGACACAAACAGTACAATTAATTTAAAAAAATAGTGCATTAGGAAAAAATATTTCCAATAGATGAGAGACAAAGGGCCAATATCCCTGATATATAAAACACTCATACAAATCCAGTTTAAAAAAAATAAGATACCTGTAGATAAATGGACAAAAAACCTGAGTGTACAACTACTGGAGGAGGAAATACTAATTATTAACATTTCAGCTTAATTGGTAATAAATATAAGTTAAAATGGTATTTCTTTTTTTTGCTGAGGAAGATTCGCCCTGAGCTAACATCTGCTGCCAATTCTCTTCCTTTTTTTGCTTGAGGAAGATTAGCCCTGAGGCAACATCTGTGCCATCTTCCTCTACTTTTTTGTATGTGGGACACCACCATAGCATGGCTGGTGAGTGGGGTAGGTCTGCACCTGGGATCCAAACCCACGAACCTGGTCCACCGAAGTGGAGTGTGCAGAACTTTAACTACTTGGCCACGGGCTCGGGCCCAGTAGATCATTTTTTGACTGTAAATTATAACTTGGTGTAAATGAATATATGGTGAAATCTTCATTGACGTGCCTATGCGAATTGGTACAAAGTTTTGGAAAGCATTGTGGCAAAATGTATGGAATTGTAAAAGTATCTATAATTTAGTAATTCCAGTTTTGAAAAGCTGGTGCTTAGGAAATAATCACAAATATATTAAGAGCTCTGAATGATTATTTATAAATTTGTAACAAACTCAGAACAACCTAAATATATATTATTGTGGAAATGGTTAAGTAAAAGTGGATAATGGTTAAGTGTAAGTGGGTATGGTATATCCCCTGGATGGAAAATAATATAATCGTTTAAAAATTACAAATCATCCTTTGTAACATAGGGAAAAGTTTATATGAAAATACAGGATATAAAATTGTATATATCCTATAATCAGAACTTTTTTTATATATATACTTGGAGAAAAAAATTGTAGCTTTAGTTCTATGAATGGTGTTTCTTCTTTTGATTGTCTTTTTTTTAATGTTTTATATTTTTTAAGGGGACATGTTTCATACCATAAAAAATTTAAAAACCTTTATTTGTGTGTGTGTGTGTGTGTGTGTGTGAGAAAGAGAGAGAGAGAGAGAGAGAGAGAGAGAGAGAGAGAGAGAGAGAGTGTGTGTGAGGAAGACCAGCCCTGAGCTAACATCCGTCACCAATCCTCCTCCTTTTGCTGAGGAAGACTGGCCCCGGGCTAACATCTGTGCCCATCTTCCTCTACTTTATATGGGGCGCCGCCACGGCATGGCTGACAAGTGAACCCCAGGCTGCCAAAGCGCGAACTAAACCACTGCACCACTGGGCCGGCCCCAGAAGCAAAACCTTTATTAAAAGCAAAAAACGTTTTTAAAGCCACCTGTAGTAGCTCCATATGTCTATCAGAAAAAATATACGTGCCTTTAGTGACCACTCGTGATTTGAATTCTGAATCATCGTTTGTAGTTTTAATCAAAGTGAATTACATTCTGTGTCTGGAACCTCACTCACTTTCTCTTGTCTCCAAGCCTTCCAGCATTCTGTTCTTTCTGCCTTGACACCTCTTCCCCTCCCCATACCCCCACTCCATTTTTATCCTTAAGGTACTAACTCGAATGTCACTTTTTCTGGGAGGCCTTCTCTTAAAACCCGTGGTTTTAAGGTGCTGCTTCTCTGTGTCCTCCTTGTGCCTTGTATGGTTTTACCTTAGTTTCTTTTCATTGGCCTCTTCTTTCTTCTGGACTGTAAACTTCAGAAGGCTTGCACCCGACCGGGTGCTCTTTATTCATTTACTGTGCCAGGTAGTGCTAGGCCGCTACATATACTGACACAATAAATAGGTGCTGAAAAATGTTTGTTAAGTTGACCTGAATTTTAAGGCAACAGTGGTCCCTAGAAGGAACCATGGCCATATCGTAGTCACTGAATAGAGGCCAGACAACTAACATTCATGTCGCTCTTGGCATTTGTAACATGCTTTCCTTTAGGGTGTCTGATTTGAATCTCCCAGTCATCCCGGTCCTTCTGTTAATTCGTGATGGAACCAGGACCCGAATGATGGATGCTAGATGAGAAATGGTTATATGGAAAATTGTTGATAATAGGTAGTAATTAGAAAGCCAGTTACAGAGTGAGTGAAAGTAAAGAGACTAGTTAAATTGGTGAAAAATGAAAGAGGGGCACAAAGCGAATGCAGTGATCTGGGAGATTTCTAAAAAGAGGAGGGTAGAAGTGGGCAGGCTTGATGTTATTTACGTATTTCTGAGCTCCATATGTCTCTTTTGTCCTTTAATGAAGCCAGAAAATATTTGAGTCCCGTCTAAATGTGGACAGTATATGATAAATATTTTGATTCTGTCAGATTTGGTGTTGTAGATAAAGCTAAACCTAGAACAGTTCCTTCCTTTTAAATTTGCTTAAGTAACTAAACATTTAAAGTTTCAAGTTTGGTTTTTTAGTTTCCTCTAGGGGGTGACATTGTACCATTATTAGACTTGCATTTCAAGTGTATGAATGTTCTTTGAGAGTTGTTTGTTTACATGATCATAGGAAAATTAAATACATTTGTTCAGGAAGTTGTAAATATGTGTGGTTATTTCAATCCTGAGATGTTATAGGACATATAAGTGTAAATTTTAATTTCATTGAAATGAAGGCTAAGTAACAATGGATTTTTTATTGATGGTGGCAAGCCGCATGGGTGTTAGTTGCCTGTTTTTGTTTTTGTTGTTAATCACATAGAAATTGGATTTTTTAAAGCCAGTCAGACAACCTTAACTAAGCCAATAAAGTTAAGCAGTTTTTTCCCTTTTTTGCTGATTTCTGAATCTGCATAATTAATTGGAGCCCATAGTCCTGTTGTCTAAGTATTCATCATTGTTTGTTGTAGGCAGACTCAGCATACTTGACTGAAGCAATGACGGGTTAGTAATAAAGACACACAGGAAGTTGGGCTACTGATTTACGCATTAGTATTCCATTCGTTTATCTTATGTTTATTTTTGCAAACACGAATTTTATTTGTATAAAATAGTCATTTTTATACTTACTCCTTTTCTGAGTAAGGTCAATCATTTCACTTTTAGTCTCTCAACCTGTCCCTAAGGTTGAAGGCACGGGGTCAAGGAGTCAAGTAACTCGGCCCTAACTGTCCCCATGCAGGTTTAAAGTATCTTTGCTAAGGTTCATTTTTATGGCAATTATGTTTGATTGTTCAAAGTAAAAGCTTACATACTCTAAAGAAGCACAGGATCATAATGTAAGGGGTTTCAGTGCTTGATAAGTTCCTGCTTTCATTCAATTCATCATTTATTTTTCTGTAGTTTCTCAAGATTTTTTGGTTTTTAGATGTTGTTTATTAACCTCAGTTATTGTTTCTCTTTGGAGGCACTTTGGAGTCCATTGTACCCCTACCATGGGCTTATTAGATATTCCTCTTTTTTTTTTTTTTAGTGGTTGCTCTAGCATTTTCAATAACTTATCACAGTCTACTATCATACACTGTGTCACCTCACAGATGAGCTAAGAACTTCACTTTCTTTTCCCCATTCCTGCCCTTTGGCTGTGATTGTCATACAGTCTACTTGTACATATGCCATAAACCCTAGAATACATTTTAATCTTTTTAATTGTCATTTTGTTGTAAAAGAAGTTTATAAAGTGAGGAAATAAAATTTTAAAATATTTTCCCACATAATTACCACTTTCAGCACTCTTCATTCCTTTGTGTAGATCCAAGTTTTAAATTTGTATCATTTTCTTTCCTATTCGAGAGCTTTATCATTTCTTATGCAGGCTTGCCACCAATGAATTGTTTCAGCTTCTAATTGTGTGAAACAAACTTTTATTTCATTTTTATTTTTGAAAGATATTTTTGCTGGGTAAAGAATTTTAATTTGTCAATTTATTTTTTTCTTTCAGGACTCTTTTTGCCACACCTGCCCACCGTTTTTGGGGGGAATCCAGTTACACATACATTAGAACACTTGATGTTTTCCCACACCTCACTGAGACTCTGGTTTGGGTTTTGGTTTTGTTTCTTCAATCCTCTTTCTCCCTGCTTTATTTTGAGTAGTTTCTATTGCTATGTTCTGAAGTTCACTATTTTTTTCTGTTATGGTGTCTCGACTACTATTAATCCTATCCAGTAAATTTTTCATTTCAGATGTTTTTCATCTCCAGAAGTTCCATTTGTGTTCCTTTGTGTATATTCTATTTCTTTCTTTATTTTATTCATGGTTTTCACTAAATACTTCGTAATGGTTTCCCAGTATTTTAATGTCATTGTGTGCAATTTCTGGTTTTTTGTCACTGTTTGATCTTATAGGGCTGTTCACATTTCCTGCCTATTGCCATCTTTAGTAATTTTTTTGTTGGTCGCAGGACATAGTGAATTTTAACTTCGTGGATGTCTGGAGTTTATGGTCTTACTGTGAAGGGATTTGATCTGGTCACCAGTTAAGTTTTTTGCGGTTCACTTTGATTCCTTTGTGCCTTATTTGGTTTGTTTTTAGCTCTTAGGGGCAGGTCTAAAGTGGCATTTGCTCTAGGGACAGGTTAACCCTACTGCTAAAGCATATCCCTTTTGGGATCTGTACTGAATATTCTGGGTAAGCATCTAGGACTCTCCACTGGTTGGTTGAAACTTGAATGCATCCCAGCCTGTGTGTGCTTTGGGGCCAGTCCAGCTCACAGCTTCTATTCATTCTTTGTGTGGCCTTGTGGAGTTTTCCCTTACACATACACATGGTAGTATTCAGTTGAGCCTTAAGGTTGCCCCTATACAGATTTCTGAGGTTTTTTTCTGCATAGCTCCCTCCTCTTCAAAACTCTGCCCCTCAACTTACTTGCTGCCTCAGTTTCCCTGAACTCCAGTCTGTTTTCTCAACTCAGCTAGAAGACTGCTCTACTTAGGACTCCCCTTCTCCTCCTCAGTTTGTAATGTGCCTCCAGGCGGAGCGCTGAGCTGATCTTTGGTGTCACCTCATTTGTTTCCTTTTTCTGGTTGTCATGGTCTTCCCCATCTGTGTCCATTGTCTGAAAACTTGTTGCATATATTTTGTCTAGTTTTTTTGTTCTGTACAGTGGGATGGCAAATCTAGTTACTCCATCACGGCCAGAATTATAAGCTGCGGTTTCGGGGCTGGCCCGGTGGCATAACGGTTAGGTTTGCGCACTCCGCTTCAGTGGCCCGGAGTTCACCAGTTCGGATCCTGGGCACAGACTTACTCACTGCTCATCAAGCCATGCTGAGGCGGCGTTCCACGTAGAGCAGCTAGAAGGGTGTACAGCTATGACATACAACTATCTACCGGGGTTTTGGCAAGGAAAAAAGGAGGAAGGTTGGCAAAAGATGTTACCTGAGGGCCAGTCCTCCCAGAAAAAAAAAAAAGAAAAATTGGTCAAGCTTAAAAAAAAAGAAGGGGCCGGCCCGGTGGCGCAGCGGTTTAGTCCGCGCTTGGCAGCCCGGGGTTCGCGGGTTCGGATCCCGAGCGCCCGCCGACGCACTGCTTGTCAGCCATGCCGTGGCGGTGTCCCATATAAAGTGGAGGAAGATGGGCACAGATGTTAGCCCAGGGCCAGTCTTCCTCAGCAAAAAGAGGAGGATTAGCAACGGATGTTAGCTCAGGGCTGGTCTTCCTCACCAAAAAACATAAATAAATAAAAGAAGAATCTGCAGTCTTATTTTGGTAAGCAGATCATCACTTAGTGTTCGCTATGTACTAGTACAGTCTTTTAGTAGGAATTCAGGAGTAGCTAACTTGTTCTTAAAGCTGCTGTATTATGGCAAGAGCTTCAAAAATGTTTGTTTAATGAAGGAGTGAGTGGAGTAAATACTCTTAGTAGTAGACATTCATTCATACTTTCTTTTTAATCTTTGATTCAGAAGTCTGTTCACAAAGGATAATACTAGCCATATAGCAGGTATTTATAATATACTTCTGAATAGAGTAATATATTCTGTTCTGTATATTGGAATAAAATTTCCTTTGAGCATCAATGTGTATTCCTTTTTGAGTGCCACGTTTATTTAACCTATTAAAGCATCACTCTTCACAATTGCTTTTATATATCTTTTGTGTATTTATATCATGCATTTAATATTTTTATATTTCTCATGTATAAGCAAGGATGTGTTAGAATTAATGTTTAGATTTTATGGAACTTTGAATTACACATACCTTCAGGATTAGTAAATGTTTGTCTCCTAAATGCCTCACATTAAATTAAAGTTAGGTTGGAAAATATTTAATCCTTGTGCAAATGTGCCTCATTACTCATCTTCAAATAATATTTATTCATAAAAATAAACACATTTCCTTGATGAAATAAATCAAATATATTTTCTTATAGATGACTTTAGTTACACATTTACTCTGTTTTAGTAGGTAATTTTCCAAGTTAGACATCAATTTTTCATCATGCTGCTGATGCTACAATGAATTACTTGTCTTGAACAGAGTTCTATATGAAAGTGATCCTTTTTTCCATCCCTTATGGCAAAAAGATCTTTTTCTGTACTTATTAATTTTTGTAAGTAGATTTAAGATCTTTTCACTTTTATTAATTTTATTAAGAATTGTAAACCACATAAGATATTAAAAAATGTAAAAGCCAGGCCAATTTTTATCTTAAATCTTTCCAATTCCAAGATGATTCTTTCCAGTTCTTCAGTTAAAAGTGTTACTATATGATAATGTCCTTGTAATTGTGAAAATAAATATGCATGTAAAATAAGAAAAAAGTGCATATAGGCAAAACCAGTGAACTATATTCTTATTACACTGTATTTTGAGTATCAGCCATCTGTATTAAGGTTAACTTTTAAAGGACAAGATGCTAATGTTTGTTTATATTTGTGTTGTGAAGGAGGATGATAATGGTGGTGGTGATAGTAAATTGGGAATAATTTGATTTTTGTTTCAAAGGAGATATAGATAATCTCCATTTTTATTGTAAGCAGCAGAAGTAGTTAAGAGTAACAAATTAGAAACTGAGAATTGTACTTTTTACATAGGAATAAATCACTTTCATGTGGTAACAAGAAAGTGCTGAATTAATTTTCTGCATATTTGCCTAGTGGTTAAGTCCTGAGATGGCTGCCATTAAGGCCAATGTGAATCTAGGAATCAACCTCATTTCTTCATTACCTGGGCTGTTCTACCTATGCTGGGTAGCCATTTGTCCCCAAAGTTGGTCTGCCAAGTAGCCAGCCACACTCCATGGATGGTAGGATTCATATAGTGTTTACTACTAGGATAAGAAAATAAGAAGAAAGACCTCTTAGGGAAATGAAACTGTCAGTACTATATTTCCTCACATTATCATGTTATCATATTGGCCAACAGTATGTGTAGATAGTGAATAATTAATTAGTGTCTATTAAATTATCAGTGTGTGTGTCTGGGTGAGGTGGTTGTTTTAAAGAGATTGAAGTATGTTTGAAATAGTCATTTGGGAGGTTGGGAAGGCAAGTATTTAAGCTCATTTGAGGTTGATAATTATGATGTTTATAATGATGCTGATCTCTCAGTGGTCTGTTAAATGTGTGTAGGCATAGAGAAAGAGGATGGTTGGGTTTATATATGAGTGTGCTTTTGCCAGAGTGATATCATAAAAAGATTCAAGGGTAGAAGGAGATAGGACAATAAAATTCTAGAAAAATATATTGTAAAATCAGAGCTGGTTGCAGAGGAAAGTTAAAAGAGAAAAGACTAATTGTAATGAAGAAGTAGGGAGACACCAGTGAACTGGAAGCCTGTGGTCACAGGCATAATTTAATGCTGGAAGAAAAAGAAGTTGTGTTTAGAGTGGTGCTTGATGTACTGATCTGGGAGGTACAGCAGTTTGAGATGGTAATTTAATTTTGGTATGACTGACATGTAAGGGCGAGGACGTACAATTATTGGAGATCAGGGTCAATAAGAATTGAGGACATGGTGCTATGTATGCATTAGAATTGAGTTTGCTTTCTTACCGCAAAAAAATCTAAAATCACAATGGCTGAGTGAAATAAGGATTTACTTCTTCATTTAAAAGAAAGTCTGATGTTGGCAGTACCCGGTGCCAGTGTGCCAATTGCATGAAGTCATCAGGGACCTGAGCTCTTTCCAGTTCCACATCTACAAACTAGCACATGAGAACCATTTCCAAGGTTGCCTTGTGGTCCAAGATGTCTACTAGAGTTTCAGTCATCCCGTTTCTATTCTAGGCAGCAGGGAGGAGAAAAAAAGGGTCAGTAAGATCTTTCCCCTGCTGTCATTCCTCCTTTTAAGATGACTTCTGGAAGTCTCTCCCAACAGTTTCTGGTTCCATGATATTAGTCTTAGTTACATGGCCATATTTTGCTTTGAGGAATACTGGGAAATGTAATGTTTTGGCTAAGTACATTACAACCCCCTAATAATGTAGGGGCTTATTAGTAAAGAAGATAGGAAGGAAGGATATGGGTAGGCAGCTAGCAGTCTCTGTCTCAAGTCTTGATTGTCCATGTAAACAGCAAAATTTTCAAGAGGATGCAAAAACAAGGAAGGACTCTGAGGTCCACGGGCACTTACAAGCGTAACAAGATAAGTGGAAGAGAGCAGCGTGAGCCCTAGCGCAGCGTGTTTAGAAGACGTTGCAAGAATACCATAAGTGGCCATGGGCTGCAAAGAGAAAACGCACGATGCTTGCCAATCCTGAGATAGGAGGGATGTAAGAGAATTACAAATCACTGCTCGAGAGGACTGCGAATATAGTGATTTCTTCGCCTGACGTCAGGTTTCAGGAATCTGAGGAGATGTAGGGGAGTTTGCTGATTATGAAGCGGTGGTTCCAGGGCCACAGTGGAAGGAACGGGGCTGTGCGGAAGAGGCCTGGGCTAGGTGCGGGCAAGAAAATCCAGTTTATAGTTGAGAGGAGTGAGGGTGCAGTGAGCAGTGAATTCTTAACCTTTTGATCACCTATCCATACGAGCTAAAAAGACCCACAAATCTGTAATTATTATGTAAATTATTTATAAATTCCATGTATGTGTTGATGTCCTAATTATATATTATAAAACTATATTATAAAAGATATATAAAAATAAAAACTTATAAAGAATTAGATAAAAATATCAGTAGAAATGCTAGTATTTTCTTCCTCACACTCCGGCCAATTGTTTTGCCAATCCCTGGGATCGTATGGGTCTCAAAGGCCACAGCCTCAGTATAGCTTATGGTGGGGACTCTTTCAGGGAAAATATGAGCAACCTGACATGGAATTGATCCCTACTCTCAACTAAAAGTCTTCCTCTTAAAGATAAGAGCAAGAACACGTAAAATTCTAAAGAAAAATTTGGTATTACAGCAAGACCTACTAAGGTTAAATTTGGAGAAAGAAAAAGCATATTATCAGGTATAGATATTATCATGTGAGGAGATGACATTTGATTTTTAATCTCAGTGAAATCAAATAGCCAGGAAATAAAAAAAGCCAAAATATATTAAAGAAGGGACCACAAAACATTGGAGAAAGGAAGGATTATTTATTTAAGTGTATTTGAGATAGGTACCAATATTTGGGGAGGGAGGGGAAATGCAAGTTAAAGAGTTAAATTTGAAAAATTAAACCATAGGAAAAACTAGAAAAATCATATAACTGAATATCAAGTCCCTTGGAGATAAAAGAACTTTCCAAGCTTAGAATTGATAGGGGGGGAAAAAAATCACAAATAGTAGCTTTGAGTACATAAATATTTTAAGCCTCTGTGTTTTAAAACAACATTCAAAAATTGAAAGATGGCATAATATTTGCGGCCAGTACATTTATTTTCCAAAGAGCTCATGTGATGCCCTTTAAAAAAAGAAAGGCAACAAAAACACTGAAAGAAAAGATCTGAAGAGCTCACAAAGAGGAAGTGTTGGCGAGTTGAATCACAGTTTTAAGAAAACAAGAGGTGACTAAAACAGGCAGAGAGCTTGAACAACTCAAAAGATATGACTGGTTTTAAAAGGGGAGGGTGTTCAACCGTGCTTTAAAAGGTGTTCATGGAGTGAGGGGGGAGATGAGTAAAACCTAATAGACAAATGGGTAAAGAACCTGGATACGTTGCTAAAGAAATATGACTAGTTAAAAGAGAGAGAGAGAACAAGATAGGATATTTGGTCACATGTGTGATCAAAGCAATGGATATTTAAAATAGGTGGTCTTTTGCTTCTGAAATTAGAATCTGTTTTTGGGTCAGAGTGATATCTAGTGCTGGCTAATGTGCAGTGAAGGTTGAAAGCACCCTGCTCTTTACCCTGTGTGGCAGTGTAAACCTGTACAATACTTTTGGAATTCTACTTCTTTTTCTCCAGTTGATACGTACATGGATCAGACCCTTAAATTTGATATATGGAAATGAACACATTTATAAATTAAACTTCAAGCTCTCTAACATGAGATAGCCCTAAAAGCCTAAGCATTAAAAAGTAGCTCCTTGAGATAAAGCTATTAAAATTCAAAACACACACAGATCAAATAAATGTGTATTATGTGTATATGAATACACTTTTATAGAAGATATGATCAGGTAGGCATAATTGAATTGGAAATCCTGAGAGTAACTTAACAGATCCCAAGCCATGTTATAAAGCTCTAGTAAATAAAGCAGTGATAGGCCAGTAGACTGACGAAGCAAGATTGACGATATACAGAATTGGGCCCTTTTATCCCCTGGAAACTTAATATATGATAATGAATGATAAAAGTGGCATTTAAATCAGTGGAGCAGAATGAGCTATTCTTTCATTCATGTATTTATCTATTCAGAAAATGTTTATTGAAGGCCAAGCACTATCCTAGATGCCAGAGATACATAAGCAAACCAAATAGACTGAAATTGCCATCATCATGTTTAAATTTGAGTTACAGTAGAGGCAGAGAGGATAAATAAGTAGATGATGATTACGTGCTGAGGAGAGAAGTAAAATGCAAACACAGAAGAGGGATAGTGTTCACAGATTGCATTTGGTGGGGAAAACGTTATATCCCTCCTTCATATTGTATAGAGAACTGCCACAAGGCAATTTGTTAAACAGCAAACAACCCAGGAGAAAAATGGGGCAGAAGAGTTTTTTTCTTTTATTTTGGTAGCTATTCCTAATTCATAAAGGAAGATATAGAGCTATCCAGTAAATATCTAATATCTTTTTAGTAGTGAAAATGCAAAATCAAACAGTGAGATACCACTTGCGGTCCTGAGATTGATAGGAAGTTATAATCATACCAGTTTTTCATGAGTTTGGGGGAAATGGGTGCTTGCGTATGTTGCAGATATAACTGCATATTGGTAATCTGTTTTGGAGGACAGTTGAAGAATAGCTTCCAAGGAAAAAGGTACACCATGACCCAGGAATTCCACTTTTTGGTATCTACCTCGGGAACTCTTGACTGTTTGCACAAGAAGTTATGGCAGTGCCACAAGACTTGTGACAATGAAAGTCTGAGCACTACCTAAATGTGCCTTAGTTAGAGTAAGGTGTCCACACTGGAGCGCTGTGGCGCTAACACCGATCTCCAGAACGTATCGTTGAGTATAGAGGTAAATTACAGGTGGTACACGTGTATACTAGTGGTAACAACAGTTAGCACTAGCCTGTTCACAGCTCTCATCACTGGGAAAGCTATTAGGATTGTGGTGTCAGAGCCATCTTTAGCTTTTGCCTTCTCTCTAACGTTTTTTTAAATTTTTTTACAGAGAGGGTATATTTATTTTTATTTGTATGTATAAAAATGACTAAAGCAATCCTCCCCGTGAGCCTCAGCTCAAGCGGCGTTTCCCTCTGACCCGGCCCGTATTGTCCGTTTCATCACTTATCTGATACTTGGCAAGTGCTGTTGATGTGTGGCGGTTTTTCTGAGTGCCCTGACTTACCAGTTAAATTGCAGCGACCTTTACAGCTTAGGACCTAGTCTTTTTTTTTTCTTTTTTTAAACAATGCCACAAGAAGGCCTTAGTTGGTAGAAATTTATCATCCTCCTCATGAATCTCTCGAATTCTTTGGATAATATTTTTGTGTTCTTTGTATTTGGTAAATAAGATCCATAGTAAATCAAAGTTTTATTTTATTTCTAAATTCACTTAAATTTTAAATTATTTGTCAGATAAAACCTATTTTAAATGTTCAGTCATGGAGAAGGAAGTTAAAAACTGAAATTGTTCAAATCATCTTACTTTTCTTTGTAGGTCGTTTATACGCGATGCAAACTGGAATGAAGATTGATAGTAAAACTCCTGAATGTCGTAAATTTTTATCAAAGCTGATGGATCAGTTAGAAGCTGTAAGTTAAACACTGATAATTTATTTTCTGATTAATATTTAAAATGCCATTTTATTTCATTTGTGTGTGTGTGTGGTGTTCTTCCCTTTGGCAGCAATCAGCAGTGTCGTTACAGCTGAGGAAAAATTAGACACAGTGTTTTTTATTTACATCATACTGCTCAGGGAGTTGTAAGCATAAAGTCGGTTTCAGAATCTTTGCATATACCGTTATATCTTGTTCCATGTTATTGTAGATGGCCTTTGAGTCATCCTTTCATGAGTGACCAACCCTTTCTAACCTTCCCTCATTCAGTCACATGGATGATTGATTTGAGAATTCTTTATAAAGCTCTTATAATATTGAAATGAGTTATTTATATAGTGAAAGGAACAATGAAGGGAATGATATCGGTTGCATGTCATCTCTTTGGTCCCAGGACAAGATCCTATTCTGGACCAAGCATTCTCCCCTGCTAGCAGCACTGTAGTAGATGACTAGTGAGTCACCTTCTTGAACCCTGGTGTAACCTCACAGGTTACATGGAGGCCGATCCAGGGAGAACTGAATGGGTTGGATTGGGCGTCAGTGCACCAGGAAGGCAGTGCTGGCCGGAGTAATCTCGCTTAGTGATCAGGGCTCCACCCTGCCTCCGGTGCCCAGCCCTCCCGGTTTCTCTTTTAACAATGTCAAGGTCTACTCCTCATTAATGCGTCTCCGAGGCTGTTATATTAGGAGCTGCAGCTTACTTTTTAAATTTGCTTACTTAGTTGTGTGACTTGTTCAAGAGAATTAGAAACTTAAATATTTATTCAATCATTTGCATTCTTTTGTTTAGAGAGACAAAATTTAGACTTATTAAAAAGCAAAACATTTATTATACTAGTCAGCCTAGAGCTCTTATAAGTGTTGTAAGTTATTTAGGTCAAAGCAATGGCCGTGTAGTAAGCAGTCATGGGCAACAGTGTTCTCTGTTGGTATGGGTGTCTAGCCTTCTGACCCAGAGCCCCTGTCATCTGCTACTGTTAACCACCCAGGGTGGGCCTGGTGGACCACTGATGGGAGCTCAGCTGCCCTTGGAGCCTGTCTGGCCTTCCACTTCTAACGTTGCTTCCATGGATGCAGGAAAAATTTGAATACTCTTTTTTTGGAGGGTGGGTTGAGGGGGTGAGAGGAAGAACGTGTCTCACACATAGCATTACATTTGTAAAATTCCATCGTTAACAGACATTTTATATAGAATATATCTGTTAATTTCACAGTGTAACAATAGCTAAAATAATAATAGCTTATGGATAAGACAAAACTCAAATAGTTCTTTATAATATGCAAAGTGTAAAATCACATTTATTTTATAAAGGGACTCATTGAGAGTTTATCATCATCTAATTTAAATAACATGTAAAGTAAGTTTATTCCATGGTGAGAGCACATCTGCCTGTGCTATAACATTCACATTACAGTTGGAAAACTTCAAGTATATTGTTTTTTTGCTGCCAAAGATTTTATAGTGAAGATGAGATGAAGTGACATACTCCTACTGAATTTTTCTAGAATTAAATTCACCTCTAGAATGAAATCTAGAATTAAATTACTTCACAGTTTGGATACAGTAAACTAGTGTTGTATGTGGGGCTATTTTCTGATTTTGTTCAGGATAACCATAACCAAAATGTCCTTAAATTCCAACATTAAATCTCTTCTGGACCTTAAATTATTTTGTCATAATTATGAGAATATTTACTTTGCTGATTTTATGAAAAATTCCAAGGCCTTTTTTATTTTTATTTTATTATTATTATTTATTTTTGCTGAGGAAGTTTTGCCCTGAGCTAACATCTATTGCCAATCTTCTTTTTGCTTGAGGAAGATTCACCCTGAGCTAACATCTGTGCCAGTCTTCCTCTGTTTTGTATGTGGGTCGCTGCCACAGCCTGGCCACCAATGAGTGATGTAGGTCCAGGCCCAGGAACTGAACCCAGCCTGTCAAAGTGGAGCTCGCCAAACTTAACCACTAGGCCACCAGGCCAGGCCCCCTGAGGCCTTTTTTAAATTTAATTTTTCACTTTATAACATCTTTGAAAAAAGCATTTTTAAATGGTAGTATAGTACTCAGATCAATACTCCAGAAGGTCGTTTTATTCTAATGACAATCTGAGTAAAATGTAGGAACTTTGTTGTTTATAAAATACTTTAAATTATTGTATGTGTAGGAAACGTATATACTAACTGGAAATTTATATGGTTGTAAATTATGTTGATTTGAGGTATATGTTTGTCTAAATTTTAAAACTTCCGTAATCCTATTCTAACTTTGCCATCTTATACCTTACTTAAAATTAGATCTCTATTTTTTTTTTACACAGTGTGCTCTGGGAGTTACTATTTCAGGATATAATGATCTTTCTAGTCTTATTTTTTTATGTTTGATAGAAGAAATTGAAATGGGAATAAATTATAAATTTAAATTATATATGATCAGGAAAGAATTCCGTAATTTTATTTTTAGGATATCTGATAGCATTTTGGATGATACATTAGTTTGAAATATTTATCTGATGCTTTACATAGATAGTTGGATGTGGTATCTTTTAATTTTTGGCTATTTTGATTTTTAGAGCTAAATTATACTTTCAGGTTATCATGAGTGTGTTTCTTCAAAATTTTGTAAACATTGGACTTTGTTTTAAATACCTTGGGCAGAGGCAGAGCAATTTTCTTTTTGCAAGATTTCATTGATACATCTTTGACTGAAATGAAGGTAAAATAATTTCATTAAAATGATTATTAGGATTATTTCTACTTAAGCATACACTTCTGTGAGTCCATAATCATAAGCTTTGTATCTTATTTTATTTTAGCTTAAGAAACAGTTGGGTGATAATGAAGCTATTACTCAAGAAATAGTTGGTTCTGCCCATTTGGAGAATTATGCTTTGAAAATGTTTTTGTATGCAGATAATGAAGATCGTGCTGGGCGATTTCACAAGTAAGTAAAGAAAGAGGAAAATAAAAGTTACAAGTTTAGTTAACTGTATAACCAGAATTATCCAGTTTTCTAGTAACACTTTCAGACTTCCTGATTAATGATTTAGATTTTTCTTTTAATTAATTGTAAATCTCAGAATGATTTTGAATTACAAGAGTGATCCTGTATTTTTAGAGAAAACATCTGAAAGAACAATGCTCAGGGCAGATTCACTTTCTCAGTAAATATACCCTAACTAGTCATTCTTAACATTTAGTAAAATCTAAAAGTTGATTTTAGCCAAAAATAGCCTGGTTCAATGATATTGATTTTAAAAATTCCTACCCCCACCAATTCAAATGATTTGTCATTATTATAGTAATATATAAATGCGAAGAAATGCACATGGCTTGATATGGATTCAGATAATACTGTAATTACATTTTCTAAGGTGAAAAGTAGACTATAAAACCTCACTGTAGCATATTGACTTGTAATAATGTGTCGTCACTTTCTCCTAATAACAGATTACAAAAGAAGCTCCATTGTGTTCTTAAAATATGATTTTATTTAAAACATTAATTTCAGAGTGCTTTTATAAACATTGGAATTTTTTTCTTACAGCTGCATGACTAATTCTGCATCTTAATATTTTTCATTTAAACTAGACCAGCTTTCTTTTCTCTTCCAGAAACATGATCAAGTCCTTCTATACAGCAAGTCTCTTAATAGATGTCATAACAGTGTTTGGAGAGCTCACTGAGGAAGTGAGTGTACCTTCTTTCTTGTCTTATTAGCTGAAAATCCATGTTGTTGCTATTTATCAATTTTGTTATTGCATTGTTTACTTTGAGCAGTGTATTCATCAGAAATGTAGTGTAAGCAAAAAATATAATTTAAAATTTTCTACCAGCCACATTTAAAAAAGTAAAAACAAAAGAAATTATTTTTTTTAATATATATATGTTTTGTAGTGAGTTCTTTAAATCCAGTGTGTGTTTTACTCTTCAGCAAATACATGTCTACTGTCCTGGGCAGAGTTTGATTTTATTAAGTGTTTAAATATTATTAATCCTGTATACTGTTAAATTCCTACACCATTATTTGGTGAACATACTGGAAGAAGAGACTTTTTAGGATTTTTTTTTCCTGTTTCATATCTAGTCAGAAATATTATTATCTATGATTTGTTTCTACTATAAAATGTATATAGAACTTGATATTTTACGAGATACTTCATATCCGGTTTATCAGTTGGTTTCTCCTATGCACCCTAAGGTAACTAGAGTTCATATTCATTTTATATGTGAGCAAATGGAAGCTAAGTGACAGACTTATTGCTGTGAGTTCAGTGTTGTTTCCACTGTAGCAGGCTGTACTATTGGCATGGGAAATTTTTCTGATAGGAGAGATATTAATCAAGAAAGAGAAAGAGAGCTACAAAGAGGCATGTTATATTAGTGATTTGAAATCTACAAAGAACGTTGCTTTCTGTAGTGTGATCTTTTTCAAATCATGAGCAGCTCGTAGTAAAGTTCCAAACAAAACAAAGTATAATCTATCCAGGAGATATTTGCATTTTCATAAAACAATATATCAAAACTCTGCAAAGAATTCTTTATATATAAAATGAAGTTAAGCTTGATGGTTAAAAGCTTGGATTTTGTGTTGGCAGAGATGTGCAGGACATTTCAAATTGTGCCAAATGAGGGACAGTTTTTTGTTGTCTGTGACTGCCCCTTTTATTTCGCAGCATCAAGCATCCCTGGCCCTTGGCCCCACAGCATTCCCCAGTCATTCAGATAACCAGAAACCACCCCCCAGCTATTTCCAGAACACCCTCTAGGTACAGGGCAGTGCCCCTTGAGAGTCACTGCTGTCAGGTTTTCTTGAGTTAGAGAAGTATAAGAGAAAACTGAGGCCTGGAGTGTGAACACCTGAAATGCTGCTCAGCGGGTATCACTTCCTTGTATTCTGAGGGGCCCTGTGGATCCACTCTGTGGAGCTCCTTCTCTGCTCCCATCTCCTGTTATCACAGATCTGGATTTCTTTTCCTCTCTAGTATGGGGCACTGCTGGATACTTGAGGATACACAGGTGGTTTAAACCTGGCATTATGGGAAGCTTTCGATAGTTCAGGAGGGTTTTGGAGAGTACCAGGTGGGTGAAGAAGCATGAGACTTCAGATTAGAAACATAAGTCGTGAGCCAGACCAGACAGATGCTAGAGGCCTGGAATCACCACTTAGTGGGTTTTTGAATAAAGAACCATGCTTTAGGTACTTTGTGTGATAGGAATGTATAGAATGAACTGGGGGTAAGGAAGAACTACAAGTCATTTGGCAAAAGAACTAGTTAATGATTACTGTGAAACTTCGTACAAGGTGGGTTCTTTTTGATTTGAGGAAAAATAATATGTTCAGACTTCAATTTTAAAATTTGAGATGCAGATGTAGCATTCAAAAATAAACCACCACAAGGCTTTTGGAAATAAAAAGACAAGAAGACCGCAAAATATAGGTAGATGCCAGTCCAAGTTAGATTAGACAAACCCTCAGGTGAGAGGAGAGTTTTGAGAGAGAGGCTGGATGAGTAAACATCCTGGTAAACACCTGTATTTAAAATGCAAGAGGAAGAAATGAGTAAAGAAGATAGAGAAGGAGATAGAAATTCAAGATATCAGAATATCAGAGGAGAAGATCGTGATAAGGCAAAGTAACAGAGCAGTTTGCCGGATACTTCCAGGAGGGCTGTCCTTGCCTCTCCCACTTCTCTGTACTTGGGGAAGCTGCTTTTGCCCGCGTACCTCAGAAGCAGACGCACCGTCCTTGGAAGTTGTGACTGCCAACACTGGGGACCGCAGACAATAGGTAAAGTAATAGATGCAGGCTGAAGAACACGTCCAGAAGTCTTAGTCTTAGTGAGTAATGCTGAGTAATGTAGGGTTTTGTTTTGTTTTTTTTTTTAACTTAAAGAACACAAATACCTCCACACACAATTCGCATGATTCATCTGCATTTCAGAAGAAAAACCTAGGTTTACATTTAGGTATCCTTAACAAAGAACAGCTTCCTTAGTTATTTGAACATAGTAACTAGGGCAGGGACTCTAAATGGGGCAAATGAGAGGGCTTCGAAAGGAGTTAGGAGGAGATTTGTTTCGAGACTGAGGATACTAAAGAGTATATGTAGCATAAGAATAAAAGGGACATTTTTCCAAAACGTTGGCACTCTTTTCTTTCCCTCTCTCACCACCCAGCCTGCTCCCTCAGCTCTTCTGCCTTGTACTGGCACCAGACCAAAGTAGGAAACAGCATCTGTGTTGGTGGTTAAAGGATCCAGATGGCTGGAGGGGTCTGAAAGTTACAGAGAAAAGAAATTAGACATTCTAAGGCCAGTGTGGAAAGGAAGTCCTTGTAGTTATTTTGTTGGACTGAGTTTATTCTTTGGGACTTCATGTAAATCCTGCATATTAAAATTAGTGTGTGTATACACGATGTGTAATTATATGTAGGTGCTTTTCAGTAACTTACATATGTTAGTTACAACATGCAAAGTTTGTATATGCAGCGAAAGTTGTGTATATCAATTTACAAATTGCTTGACACTCAATACTGATGTTTCTTATATCCATTGTTATACAACGATCTTATCCTTGTCTGACTGGTGAACTGATTTTTGACCATGAGGTGAGAATGTCTAAATATACAAAGTCAGCCAACAAGGAAAATAAAATACTGGTGTGACTGTCCATATGCCATTAGCATAATTCCCAGGCCAACCAGTTTGATCAGCCTAGTTTCAAATTCTCTTTTCTCTTACTTTTAATATTGTTTTTTGTTCCATCATTTTCCATTTCTAGAAATGGTGTCTTCATCTTTATTACTGAGATCTAGGTTTTTCAAAATAATGGTTTAAAATGTCAAATAATTTTAAATAATGCTCCACTGGGTACAATAAGGAGGAATCCACTCTAGCTGTGACTTTACCAGCTCTTGCCGATACAAACAAGGAAGGTAGTAATCGGCATCAACCCCTCTCCTAGGTCCTCATTGTTGTCTGGAAACCTGCTTGTACTTATTTACTTGTGATTTAAGCACTATATGCCTAAAATAAGACACAACTATTGTAACATTTCTTATTTCGTGATAACCATTAAAAACATGAGATGTTTTAAAAACTATGGGTATAAACTGGTTACTCAAAGCAATTAGCAGTTTTAACTCATTCCCTCCTTTCCACTTCCACGTTAGTTTCACCCTGTGCTTTGAAAACACTAGCAGACACGAAGACAGGAAACAGAAAGGTGGGAAGAGAATAAGTTTAAGAATTTCAGGTAGGCAGATTTTTTTTTAAATATATACTCCTGTAGGTATATTTCAGGACTCACTACAACTTATTTGTTCATTTATAAAGGAAATGCAGTGGTATTATTAACTGGATAATATTCTCTAGCTTCTCATCAAAGCTGAAACTTCGAAAATAATAGTTTTCCTTGCTCCCAAAAGAATGCTGTTTGAGAAACACTAAAATCTACAATAACAACAGAAAATGAGGAGGGGAAAGGCATTATAATTGTCTTGTAATTTTCTTTCTTTTTTTTTTTTTTGGTGAGGAAGACTAGCTCTGAGCTAACATTCAGTGCCATCCTCCTTTATATTTTTTTGCTGAGGAAGACTGGCCCTGGGCTAACATCCATGCCCATCTTCCTCTGCTTTATATGGGATGCCGCTATAGCATGGTTTGACAAGTTGTGCGTCTGTCTGCGCCCAGGATCCGAACCTGCGAACCCTAGGCCCCCAAGGTGGAGTGTGCAAACTTAACCGCTACACCACCAAGTTGGCCCCTGTCTTGTAATTTTTATTTGTGTATTTTTAAATTATCTTTTAATTTTATCATCTTTATTATCAAGATAATGGTGGGTTTTAAGTTATATTTTTTAAAGTTTAGAGAATGTTATGGTTTTTCCCTATCAGTTCTGAAAATTGATTCTAAAAGAACAGAGACAGTGATTGTCAGAGCCAAGCCCCACTGAACTCCAAACCAAGAAGTCATTTTGGTGAACGTGGTTTTTCATCTCCAAAATGAGAAGCCTGGATGAGTGGGTCTCTGGGGTCCTCTGCAGTCTGCGCTTACATGTTCCAGGCGTGCGAGAAGTGGTTAAGATAAGGAGAATGCATGACAATCTGGAAGAAGCAGACAAAAAAGAAAAGGAGAAGAGAAGCAAAAGTAGTTTTAGATTAGAAACTGCAAGAGGAGGGGTGAAAAACAAATATGTAAGTTATATAAATGATAGAAGTAAAACCACTGAAAATTAGGATAGCAGAGAACAAACTTCCAGTAGGAGGAAGGGAGAAGAAAAGTAGCATAGCAGTAGGGGTGGTCAGTGCAGGAATGAGCACGCGGACACCTGAGGCCTCCTCATGACTTGTGCGCATAAAGATTTTGAGTCTTCTAGGTATATTCTTTTTATTTAACGTTCCAGCCTTCTTTCAAAAGGCCACGGGTTCACAAGCTACATTACTGCAGTTTACCTAATTAATTTATTTGCCTTTTTTGGGCTCTTTTTCCCTGCAACTTATTCTCCTCTGTCACTGTTTTACTGAAGAACCTACAGGGACTTTTCATTTCCTGCCATTGCGAGTCCAGGCCCCTACTCGGGGTACTCCCTACCAACCCCGTTGCACGTTTGGCAGCCCAGCCTGCTCATGCCTCTCAGCTTCCACCATTGGGAACTTAAGGTTTTAGCCTGCTTTGCTGAAATCTTACCTTCTCTTCGAGTCTTAGCTACATTGTTCTAGCCCTTATATGAATTTCTCCATTCTCTCAACTCTTCCACCCTTCGTCTTAACTGTATGAATATTACACTATAACTATATTGACTTCAGTTTCGTATATTATATTTTGGAGTAAATGATACTGCAGGTCCTGGAGAGGGGACTTCGTCTCATTCTCCCCTCACGTCGTCTTTGGCATTGTGTAAATTTGCACACTGAGTAAAATCTCAAAGTGAAAACAGTGGCTGATTAGTTAATATTTCAAACGTTGCTGTAGTTTAGCTTTTCATTTCTCTAACTGTCGATGGAGATAATGTTCAGACTTGTTTACACAGAACTTCTTTCATAGCTCTTCTAAAATGTAATCGATCTCATTTACTCATAGCATTTTTTCTTGGTCTATTTTCTGATACTTTTCTCTCTTTTAATATCACATCATTATTTATAGTTGCACAAAAATAAATAAAACCTATATTTTCTTTAGTCTTAACTGGTTGTTTTTTAATATTTTATCTGCCACTACTCTGTTTATCAACTCCACACTCTCTCTTTTAGTTATACGTTAAATACATTAAATACTCTTTCACCTGTGCCTTGTATAATTCCCTCTCAGTATTTAATTTGTTGTTATGTAAACTTGTAGCATTCCTATAGCTGTCTTGAAATCAGTGTCCCAGTTTTAGGTATAGAGTCACCAGAGTATATATTAAAATTTTTAATTTTGTATTTTAAAGCAAGAGATTTTCAAAACATAAATATTTTATTATCCTACTGTAGCATCTGTGTAATCTGTTTAAGGCCAATATTGTTGATAGGCCTCCTTTTATTGTATTTTAGATTTATTTCAATTCTAGCAATGTATCATTTTGCCTTTGTTTCCTTCATAGTCTTTGATTTAGGTTTAATACCGCTAACTTAGGAAGACTATGAGAATTGCAGGTAAAAGATAACACTGTTCTTGTCTATTGCATTCCTCCTAATTTGGGAAATCAGTTGACTAGGGTATGTGTTTCTGCCCTCGCAGAGCTTGTGTTTAACTGGGAAAAAGAAGCAGAATAACTGACTGTGAGGAAATACAGGGAAGGGATCCACTTCTGCCATTTGCCCGGCACTGTGCTCAGACACTTGACATGTATCTCGTTTGACTTGTCACACCTCTGAAGTACAGGGAGAAAACTGAGTCAGAAAAATATAAGTACCTTGTCCCCAGATGCCATGGTCCAAACAGTGTTCTCAGACTCTCCATGATAGAGGTCCAGCCTTTACTACTTTATTTCCATTCTATTGCAAACTGATTGTTTTGTGAAATACGGGTAATAATTGAATAACTAGAAAAATGAAACTTAAAAAAGACATATAAAATGCAAGCATAATTTGCTTTGTTTCCTAAATACTCTCATTTTCTGTACTATCTTGTCACAAACTGGTAAACAGTTTGCAGACCGGCACTGCTTCTGGGACCACGTTTTGATTGGCGCTGATCTAGATCCCTCCAGGGAAGCCCCCAGGGAATCCTGTTTGTATCCCAATCTGGGACTCTCTGTGCTCGAAAAACAGGGCTGTAACATTACTGGAATGATTGTGTACATAAATAGCTGACTGCGAAGGAGATAGTCTGTCTAAGGTATTGGTTTGCACTGGAAGGTTCTGAATTAAGCAACATCTCATTGCTAGCCTAGAAAACTATGGTAGAGCAGGAGAAATCTTTCTAATTACAAAAGCATGTGTTCTGTACATACACCATACCTTAGGTTTTCTTGTTCTCACTGTACGCCGAAGGTCTCATTCTTAGCAATTATAATAATAAATAGAAAAATATGAGGGTAGTGTGGTCTCTCTTACTAGAGTGGGAATTCCATGTATCTTGTGTTCACTTTTGTATAATTGCCATGAGCAGTGTCTTACACCTGATATTCAATTAATTGTAAATGAATGGAGTATTTTTGCATGCAGTGTTAGTATAATGTGACTAAGACTACTGCAGGCACTCGTCTCAAAATTCCATATGCCAGTTCATAACTATGTGACTTTGGATAAGTTATTTGACTTATGTAAGCCTGTTCCCACATCTGTAAGATGAAGAAAATTGTAATACGTACTTCATCCAGTTGACCTGGATTTCAAATGAAAATGCATGTAAACTCTTATACAAAGTGCCGAGTATATAGTAAATGCTTAAAAAACATTAGTTCTTGTTTTTATTAGTTGATGGATAATGTTCTGGTGCACTATATTTTGAGAGGATATCAGCAAATACATGAAAATTGTAATGGAAACTATCCTAAACTGCTTAGTCTTATATATTAAGATTAATTCATTCAGAAATAGATAGGCATTGTGTACTATTACTGCTATATTTGGAGATCTAACGTGTGTAATTGGAGTCCCAAAAAAGAGAATGGAAAGAAAATGTAGACAAAAGGATATTTGAAGAAATATGACCATTGATTTTCATTGGGTGAAAAAACAGTTATGGAACCAAGAAGCTCAGTGAACCCCAAGTGAAATAAATATAAAGAGAGCCACACCTGAGAACATATAGTCGAACCAGTGAAGTTCAGTGATGGAAGAGAAAATCTTGAAAGAGCAGACTTGGGAAACAACACATTACACACAAGGCAGCAGTCTTTGAAGGATGGTTGACTTCTCATTTTTTTAAAAAGTGGTGGCAAGAGGTTAATGAAATTAACATATTTAAAGTACTTATCAGAAAAAAACCAACAAGGAAAAAAACCCTGTCAACTCAGAATTCTATGTAGAACAGAGCTATCCCTCAAAAAAATGAAGGTAAAATAAAAGACATTTTCAGGCAGATTCATTCATTGCTAGCAAATCTGCACTGAAGATCTAAAGAACTAAAGATCGGCAGAAAGGAAGTTTTTCAGGCTGAAGGAAAATGATACTAGATGGCAACTTGGATTTATAGGAAGGAATAAAGTGTGGACATAGTATGTAAGTAAATATATAAAAATATATTTTTTTCTTCATTTCTTTAAAAGATATGTGACTATTTAAGTAAGAATTATTATAGCTATACATATATATATTTGGTAAACCCAAAAGAAGGCAGGGAAAGAGAAGAGAGAGAAACAAAAACAGATAGGCCTAATATAAAACAAGTAAATTTTAGGCCTAAATATAGCTGTGTAAATACGTATTATAAATGTAAATGGATTAACACTCCAATTTAAAAGAGATTTTCACACTAGAGAAAAAAGCAAGCCCGAACTTTGTTGTTTACAAGAGATTCCTTTTAAATACAGAGACACAAATATTTTGAAAATGAAAGAATAGAAAAAAATATTTAATGCACATACTAAGTAAACAAATCCCAAGTGGTCATATTAATATTAGACAAAGTAAACTTCAAGAAGATGTGTTACTTAAAGGTAAAGTGCGACATTTTGTAATTATAAAGGGTTACTTTATCAAAAAAAATACAGTTTTAAATGTCTATGCACCTAATAACAGAGTTTTAAACTATATGAAACAAAAATTGATAGAAATAAAAGAAAATATAGAAAAATTCTTAATCAGAGTTGGAGATTTTAACACCCTGTTCTCAGTTATCGGTAGAATAAGTAGTTTAAAAACAGTGAAATTAACTAAAATGAAGAAAGACTGGCCACATCAAATATTGGCTAGAATGTGGAAAAACAAGAGCTTTGATACATTGCTTGGTGAAGTTGTTAGATGTTACAACCACTTTGGGAAAAGATTTGGCAGATTTTTTTATAAAGGTAAACTTACACCTACCCTTTACCTAGCAGTTGCTCCTTAGTGTTTATCTAAGAGAAGTGAAAACATATGACCAGAAAAAGACTTGTTCAAGAGTGCTCATAGGAACTTTATTCATAATAGCCCAAAGCTGGAAACAACCCAGATGTCCCCCAGCAGAGGAATTGATAAATAAATTGTGCTGTTACTAGGATATAAAAAGGGAATACTGACATGCCCTATAGAATGGATGAATTTTCTAGATGTTATGCTGAGCACACGAAGACTCAAAAGGATACAAACTATGATTCACTTTGTATAAGGTACTACAACAGACAATTCTAGTGAAAAATATTAGGATTTTTGTGTGTGTTGCAGGGGGGAATTGATCTGGAAAGGGATGTAAAGGAACTTTCTGGGGAACTAGAAATCTTATATTTTGATAGTATGTTTTGCACAGGTATGTCTGTTTTTTAAAACTCATCAAATTGTACTCTTAAGATTTATCAATCTTACTGCAAAAAAAATAGCTGAATATTGAGCTATTGTTTGTAGGTTTGGTTTTTCTTGATGGTATTGGGCTGGCAGTTCTAAAACTGCTTACTCTGGGATTGAGCAAATGAGTCAACATTGCGAGCGCCAGGTTTCTCACTTCTCGGGCAAGAAGTTACAGTGTGAAGTGGGAGAAGACTAGGTTGTGTTATGGTTTTGGATTCGAATTGGAGGTGGCCATATTAATTCGTGCTTTTAAATACATGTTATAGAGAAATAGAGCAAAAGAGATATATGTATATAGATAGTATGTATGTATACTGGAAATGCTTTACATACAATATATGCATGGATTTGTGTATATACAGTGTATATACATAGATGTGTGTATACATGCACATGAAACACATTTCCTGTATCTCTGTGCTGAAATGACCTAGCTCTGATGTACCAATAGCAGTGAGCACCCTTATTCTGAGTGCTGATTTGGGGCTCTGAATACCATTCATCTATATAAGGAACCAGGACTCTTGTAGACAGGGCTGAATCTAGAGCTGGATCAGGGAAGTACTAGATGAAGCCAGACCTTCTTCTTGTGCCAGAAAGTAAAGTGTTCACATAATCATGGGGACATATCAAAAGGATCCAGAAGCCAACTTGAAAGAGTTCCCACTGTCCAAGTCAGGGACAATTTGAGCATCAGAATAGGAATGATGTTAGTAGATGATAACCCATTGAATAAAAAAGAATCCATGAGTCTGTAGTGAAACATGCAATGAAATAAATAAATGAATGAATAAATAATGGAAGAACAGAGAAGGCTGTTTACAGTAGAATTCTAACTAATAAATATAGAAATAATGATGGAGTTAGAAATCATTAATGGGGTTTAAAACTAGTGGGTTGAAAGTTTGATGAAGAGAATGATATTTACGTGAGTCCTTAAATATCTCCCCTCAAATTGCTTCTTAAAGGGGGAAATAGTAAGTCTGTAATGGAGAAACATCTCACACCACTTGAACCAAGTCATCAAACCTAACACAACCAATACTGATACCAAACAATATCATGTGCCTCCTAATAAGATGAAGCGAGAAAGACAAACATCCCTTCAGTGCTAATCCTGCTAAAAACGCATAACCTGAGCCCAATCATGAGGAAACATCAAACAAATCCAAATTGTTGGACATTTCACAGCTGGGCTGGTATTGTTTTAAATGTCAAGGTCAAGAAACAAAAGACTGTTCCAGATTAAAGACTAAAAAGTCATGACAGCTAAATAACACGTGCTTCTTAAATTAGATAGACCCGGGGGAGGACTAACTCCCGAGGACATTATTAGGACAATTGACGGAGTTTACTGGGACTGTGGATCAGACAGTATTCTTGTATAAGTGTTAAATTTCCTGATTTTAATAATCGTTGTGTATGAGATTGTCCTTGATCTTAGGAAATGCATAACTAAAGGGTAAAGGAGCACAGTGACTTCCAACTTCCTCTTAAATGGTACAGGAGAAAAATGCATATATATATAAATAAGCAGATTGCATATTAATAATGCATAGTAGGTAATATTCACATATAAATAGATTGCTAAAACAAAGAAAGATGTAAACGGGGGGAATCTGAGTGGAAGGTGTATGGGAGTATCTTGTACTATTCTTAAAACTTTTCTCTAAGCTTGATGAAATTATATAAAATAAAAAATTATTTCACAAAACTATATGTATTTCTTTTTCCAAAATGTAACATTGGTTTCTTTTCTTAGTCCAGTGGATTCAGTATTAAACAGTTAACATCCATTCTCTTGGAAATCTTTTGGCTAATTGGAGTGTACATTCCAAATATTATTATAAAAATGGAGTAAATTTATTATAGTTATGATTTTCTGGTACAGTTTTACTCTCATTTTTAAAACTTGTTTTATTCTAGCTTTGAAAAATATAAAAGTATAAAAATGTTGAATAAATCTCTATCAGGAAATACATGTAACTTATGATTACAAATACTTCAGTATTGGAGTCATTGTAATAATAAATTTGTTGAATATGTGTCTTTCAAGCATTTCTCATTGTATTACGTCCAGTGTTCCTGGGAGTTATATAAAAACAACTCTTGTTTTTGTAATATACTTGGGAGAATTGAGGAACTAAGAGTATATATGTGTTATCCATATGTTACCACCAAGTTAAGAGATATTACTAACTACTTTGAAATGTGGTGAAAGCTGTGGATTCTCTCCATGCGTACGTGTATTGCATTCTTTGTGTATAATCGGGGATTTACTGACACCCTCAACCTTATCCACTGACCTTTCCCTGCAAGTCTAAGTCAAACCGTGTACTCAAGTTTAATATTCACATTTATTCACTCCAGTTCAGTATTTTTCATAGTGTGCTTCCAGGACAGCCAGCATCAGAATCATTTGGGGTACTTGATAAAAACAACATGGATTCCAGATCTACTATCCAGTTGTTTATTCACCAAATATTGGTTAAGCTCCACTATATGCCAAGCCCAGTTCTAGACACTCACAGTACAGCAACGGACAAGATCCCTGCCCTCGTGGGAATCACATTCCTCTGGTGGAGACAAACAGTGAACAGATTAGTAAATAGAAGGTAGAGTATGTCAGATGATAGGTGTCTGGGGGAACTCAAGGTAGGAATAGGAAGTCAGTTTAAATAAGGTGGTTGGGGAAGGCCTCACTGAGAAGGCAGGGTCTCAGTAAAGCCTTCAAGAAGATAAGAGAATGAATCATGCAGATGTTCCAGGAAGAGGCAAGAGAAAGTGCAAAGGTTTTGAGGCAGTAAAGGTTACCTGTGCAAATTCAAGAATTAGCAAGGAAGACAGTGTCTGAATCTGGAGCAAGTAGAAGGATAGAAGGTGAGGGTGGGGAGGGGAGTTCAGACGGAATTGATAGGATTTGACTGCTATTTAAAAAGTACTACTTTCATTGTAATGGGCAAGGGTGGAAATAGGGAGACCCATTAGTATATTATTAAATAATCAAAATGAGAGGTAATGGTGGCTCAGACCAGAATTTGCAGTAGAAGACGTGGCGGAGATGTGGCAAGTAGTTGTTGGACTCTATAAATTTTGAATGTAGAGCTGACAGAATTTAAGAGTCATTGGTAGAGTGTTAGAGAAATAGAGGACTCAAAAATGCCTCCAAGGGTCTGGGCTTGAACAATTGCAAGAATGGAGTTGGCATTTACTGACCTGTGGAAGAACAAACTTAGTGGGGGAAGACCACAAGTTGGTGCAAGCAGACCACCTGGGGATCTTGTTATAGTGCGGGTTCTGATTCAGTAGGTCTGGGATGGGCTTGAAGCTTCTGCATTTCTAACAAGCTCCCGGTTGATACCGATACCACTGGTCCATGAGTATCATAAAGGTCAATTGAAAATATAAACTAAAACTCGCTAGCCCATCCCAAATTCCAACAGATTTTATTCCTGTATTTTTTAAAGCAAATTTTTGTCTGATTTTATAGCATGTAGTGTAAATTTTAAGGCAGGAAAGAAGAGGAGGCAACTAGCAGGTTCCTCACTGATATTTTCGGTTCTCCTTACAACATCTCCATGAGGTATTATTTTCCCCTTTTTGGAATTGAGGTAACTGGCATCCAGAGCTGGGACATAGCAGACCACAGGTTAAAGGTCAAGTTTGCCTAGCTGTGTGTCTAGTGTTTTTTTGTTTGCTTTAATCACTAATCATCTTAGTTTTCCTAGATTTGTACAGATCCGGCTTGTGCTCTTTGGTGAAAACAGTTCACTGTGTCGTTCTCTTTTCTATTTAATTTTAGATTCGATTCGACCTAGTCCTCCCCTGTGCAGAAGAGTTGCAAGTTCTGCTGAAAGGACCCTCCCATCTTTCCATTGTAGACCTTTTCTGAAATGCAAAACCATAAAAGAGAACTAGGCGTGTGTTTTGAGGAAGATAGCTTTTCGTGAAGTCTGTCCAGGCCTAGACAGTTGGTAGATCCAGTGGTAAGGTGGGGAGTGACAGACTCTTTCAGAGCTGTACCGTGCAAAATGGGTTTTATCGCACAAATAAGATATAGGGCATCATAAATTTGTATTTTTATTTGACTGCTGCAGTCTAATATAGATATAAAAATATTTCTTTTAGAATGTGAAACACAGGAAGTATGCAAGGTGGAAGGCCACGTACATCCATAACTGTTTAAAGAACGGAGAGACTCCTCAAGCAGGGCCTGTTGGAATTGAGGAAGATAATGGTATGTACTTATTTAAGTAAAATGATTTAGTGGAATCGTAGTTGTTTCGTATATTACGATTCAAAGTTTTCAGAAGGAATCATACAATTTTCTTTCCCCCATTAGGTCCAAAATTCATGTAAATTAGATGTAAAATCATAAACTTAGTGACCGTGAGAGATCAAGGACAAACTGCTCCAGTATCTTTGTTTGTCACCAGAATGACTTGGCTCTCCCCTGCCTCTTATCAGATTTCATTCCTACATGGAACAGGCAATCCATTTATAATTTATGAAATATTTCCAAACCACAAAGAATATATCTATTCTTCGTTCTTTTTTTTATTTATCTATTTGAGTCTGGGGGGGTGATAATACATTCACATAGTTCAAAATTCATAGCATATATAAAATGTATGAATTTCTCATTTCCACCACATCCCTCATCTTCCCAGATCCTACCAAAACCCAAATAAGTAAATACTCTTTTTAGGTTTTTTGTCTGTCTTTCCAGAGATTACTTTTTATGAATTTACAAGTAAATAGGAAGATATATCTTCCCTTTTGCACACAGTTGGCAAATACACACTGTTCTGCTCCTGTTTTTTTTTTTTTAATTACTTATACACGGGAAAATTTCACCATCATGAAATAAGTGGTTTTGTAAACTTAAATCATAAAAAAATAAGAGCCTCATTATTTTACTTGGCCTTTCAGTTAATGAATGATGGAAAAGAAAAGAACAACATTTTCACTTACTGGTTTTTATTGATCAGACATGTAGGAAACAGACTGTTACGACGAAAACAACCACTTTTCTCTGAATTAAGAAAATTCCAAATGATCCTTGCATTTTGTTATACGACTTTTAGGCATCTGTGAAGATGATCACCAAAGGCACGGGTTGGGAAACTATTTCTTAAAGGGTCAGACAGTAAATATTTTAGGCTTGTGGGTGATACAGTCTTTGTTGCAACTGCTCAACTCTGCTCTTGTGGTGCAAAAGTAGCCACAGACAATATGCCATCAAATGATCATGCCTGTGTTCCAGTAAAACTTTATTTACAAAAAACAGGCAGCTAACCCACTGACCGTGGTTGACCAACTCCAATCTAGTCCATCTCCTTAGATCTGTTGTTATAATGAATTCTGTTAAAAGATTGCCTAATATTGAACCAACTTTATGTTGTTTAATAAACCCCACTTGGCCATGATGTATTTTTTTTGAGACTGATGGATTCAATTTGCTACTTCTATATCATTTAGGATTTTTGCATTGACATTCATAAGTAAAATTGGTCTAGTTTTACTTTTTGGTGTCAATGTTACACTTCATAAATATAATCTGAAAGTTTCTAGTGTTTTTCAATGCTTTAGAACATTTTAAATAGCTTTGGAATTATCTTTTTTTTAAATGCTTCCAGAATTTTTTGTGAAACCAACTGGCCCTGGTATTGGAGATGGCTTCTTGGCACTATTCTTCTATGCAAATTAATCCTGTTTGATTTTTTTTTTTAATTTTCTCAATCAGTGCCCAGTGATTGAATATGCACTGATGAAATTAATGCTATTTTAGTTCTTTTAGGCCATTTTAGTGATTTCTGCATGTGTGTGCTGTCCTCACCATTTTTCAGATGACAGTTGTGTTGCAGTTCTGCAGGTGTTGTACTCATATGTACAGTGTTGTATAAGTATCCACTGACAAAGTGTGACAGCTGTGTTGAGTATTTCCATATATCATTTAAGAATGAATGAGTGGCAAATAAACACATGACTAAAGATTTCAGCATCTTTTCATTAGGGAAAAACAAATTAAGACTTCAGCAAGATAGTCTGTATACCTACTAGAGTCTAGGGCTAAAATCTAACAAGCTGATAGTACCAAGTGCTGACAAGAATGCCAAGTAGCTGGAACTCTCATACTTTGCTCTTGGGAAAAGAAAAGGAAAACAGGTTAGCAATTTTGCATAAAATTAAAATTACACTTAGCAGAAGATCTAGCAGTCCCACTCCTAGGTATTTATTTACCCGAGAGAAATGCAAACGTATGTCCACGCAGAGACCTGTATATAAATGTTTATAGCAGCTTTATTTGTAATTGCCAAAAACTGGAAATAATCCAGATGTCATCAGTTCGTGAATGGATCAAAAATTGTGGACCATCCTTGTAGTAGAATACCACTCAGCAATTAAAGGGAAAGAACTGTGGACATATGCAACAATATGGACTGATTTCAAAAGCTTTGTGCTGAGTGAAAGAAGCCAAACACAAAAGGCTTCACACGCACAATCATACACACTGTATGATTGCACTTATGTGACTTTCTGGAAAAGGCTGTGCTCTTGGGACAGAAATCAGATCCGTGAGTGCCTACGGTGAGGAGAGGGGATTTACTACAAAGAAACATGGGAAAAGGTTTGGGGATGACAGAATATTTCGTGTGTGGCTGTGGTGGTGGTTATACATTGTGTAAGTTGGTCAAAACTGTATACCTAAGAAGTGTAAATTTTACTGTATGTAAATTGTACCTCAATAAACCTGCCTTTAAAAGACCAAAAAGGACAAAAGAAAAGAGTGAGTGGGGAAGACAGACAAACCTTTGTTTTATTTATTTATTTAATCAGAGGACTAATTAGGTTTTCACTCTGGTAAGAAAGGTACACCGCAGTTTAACTTGTGAATACTATGTGTAAATTGTTTTGCAGTTCATCTTCTAGAGAGGCAAGCTTTCGCACAGCATTTCAAATTAACTTTTTGCTTTCTCTTCCTGAAGGACACTTCATGATATGTCCTTGTCTAATCTTTATATAGTCTTTTTCACAAAGAATGCTTCTTATAGTCATTTTATATAATAAATGCTTTGCATTCATATAGTGCCTTAAAGCTTGCAAATCATTTTCACATATCTCATACCCTCAAAAATCCCTAAGAGATAGTTTATGTTATTCCTATTTTATAAAAGAGGAAATTGAGGTTCCGCGTGGGTTTTGGCCATAGAACCAGAACGGAGGAGAACTAGAATTTTGAGTCTTGGCCTTCTTACTAAGTCCTGTGTTTTTACACTAACACTCCAGCATGAATAATGTAATATTAAGTTGTTATTAACTGTTTAAAACTGTTCTAAAACATGGTTAAGTTTTTGGGTTATTCATCATGGCAGTGGAATGGGACTTTTTTAAAGTATATTGCCACAACACCATTTCTTACTTTTTCATTTAATATTTTAGAATGTTTTACCTACTGCCTTGCCTGCTTTAATACTGATCATAGTCAAGAATGTTTTTTGTCAGTTCTGCTGTTTACAAGTGTCCACAAGAAAAGATCCAAGATCCGTAGCCTAACAAGCAAGACTCACCACAGTCTGGCACCGACCTCCTTTACCAGTTTTATTTCCTACTCCTGTCTCTATTGTCTTAGTCTGCTCTGGCTGCTGTAACAAAACACCATAGGCTGGGGGGCTTAAACAGCAGACAGTGATTTTCTCACAGTTCTGGAAGCTGGGAAGTCCAAGATCAAGGTTCAGCAGGGTTCGGTTGCTGGTGAGAGCCCCCTTCCTGGCTTTCAGACAAGCACCTTCTCTGTGTTCTCACATGGGGGAGAGAGAGGGATCTTTTCCTCTTCTTCTAAGGTCACAGTCCTCTCAGATTGGGACTCCACCCATATGAATTCATTCAACCTTAGTTACCTTCTGAAGACCTGATCTCCAAATACAGTCCCATTGGGGCTTAGGACTTCATCATATGAATTTTGGGGGGCCAGAGTTCAGTCCCTAGCACCTTTATTACAGCCATAGAAGTTAACAGCCTGGAAGTACCTTTGTCTCTTTCTTTAGTTAAAACCATTCCTCCCTCCTAAAATGCTCTTTACCTATCTGAATCCTGCCTGTCTGTGATGATCTCTCCTTCATCTGAGTTTCGGCAGAGCTATTTTATGTGTCTGTGTATGTATGTATGTATGTATATATAAAGCCTTAGAAAATATATAATATTTGATAAAGTATCTTCATAATTTATGGTAATATTTATAATTTATAGAGCACTTGCTAGGTATTAGGCACTGTGCTAAACATTTTACATATATTATCTAATGTAGTCCTTATAACTTCTGAAGGTCGCTCGGCATCCCTATCCAAGATCAAATAACTAGTTAATAGAACTCAGGATTTGAACTGAAATCTAATTTTAAAGTCTCTGCTCTTGTTCTGCATTTAAGCAGATGCATTTTTTTCCTCTACCAGTTTGACATTAGATTACAAGACTTAATACATATCTGTCTTCCCCATTGAGCCTTGTAAGAAAATGTCTCAGTCAGCCAGTCATCATGGTACCCGTTAATTGAACCTTCTCTTGAGAACGTAGCACCAACATGATGAGGAACACTTATGTGCTTTAAACGTGATACAGAGCCCTGAATTTGTCGTGGCTTCCCACCTGCCAGGACATACCCTTGTGTCTGCATTTTTAAAATGTTATTTTTTCCAGTCATTTTCAAGAAACATTTTTTTTTTCCTCTTTACAGTCATTTTGTTGCCATTAGCCAGGTACTGGGGATGAGTAAGACCTGGTACCTTACTTAAAAGAGCTTCCATCTGCATGGGGAGCAATAGGTTAATAAGCAGTTATCATTACATGGTGGTAGAGATTGTGCCTGAGCTGAGTCTTAAAAGATAAGTTGAACTAAGTCAGGTAAAGAAAAAGAAGGATGCTACAACTGCAAAAAGAGCATTTTCAAAAGCAAGGAAGCAGATTGAGAACTGGCCAGACTATAAAAACTGGAGGAAAAAAAAAAAAAACTTTAAAGAGTGATTTAGAGAAAGATAATTCTGCAGGTTGCAAGATGAAAACAGGGGCCCTTAGTAACCCAAATTATAAATAACAAAAGCCTGGATAAGATAGTGGTCATGGGGAAAAAGAGAAGGAAGTACAGTTAAGGAAGTATAGTCAGTAGAACTTGAGACAGTTTAATTTGGGAGAAAAGGAAGAAAATGTAAGATGACCGCTAAGTTTCCAGCCTTTCAAAGAATGGCTAATAGAAGATGAGCAGATTTGGTGGGAAAAATTAAGAGAAGACATTCAGATGCTAATGTGATTACTACTTGAGGAAGTCCAGCTGGCAATTAAATGTTCTACCAAAGATTTCAGAAGAAAGATCTACTTTTAAGTAGAACTTTGGAGTTGTCAGCCTGAAAGCAAGAGGTGAAGCCAAAGTATAATGTTGGCTCCCCCAGGGAAAATAGCTTAAGAACGAAGGCCGAAGATGGAACCTTCTTCACAATTAGTAATTACATTAAATTGGAAATGAAACAGAGCCACTTCTGTTGTCTCAATACATTTAAGGTGCCTTTTACACAAACATATTTGTAGTAAATGTGATCATGCATGTTGTGTTTGTCATTACCCTCAAGCATTTGAGTCAGGAGTTACTTTATCTTGTAGATGGTTATGTGTATATTCTTAAATACACCATGAAAATACCTTTGTTGTTTCAAACATACCGTTTTACTTTTCAGTAGTAGTTCAGATACATTGAAGTGCCTAATAAATCATCAGTTTTGGTTTTTAGGCATTTTTTTCAGTATCAGTGACTTCTCTAATCTTAAAATTTTTAACCTTTTGCCCTTGAAAGTAGGAAGTATTACGTTTTGATTATTATGATCTCTTTTGTTCTAAAATGGTTGTTTTAGGCCCTCTATAATATTAACAATAGATTATTAAATCTACATAATTTTTGTTTTGTTTTCAAAAAATTGGCTTAAATGGAACTTGTAATTTCTTTTCATTATTTTTATTCAGTTTTTACGCAGAGTTTCTGGATAGTAGAAAATTGTGATCTATAGGATACTAATAACAAATCCTTTAAAATATAAAGGAGAATATTTTCACTGTGTACTTTTTCAACTTGATAACTTAAAACATAACCTGGTGTCATAATCAAGAGTTAATGTCATAACATCTAACAGTATCTGCTCAGAAATGGCTTATGGCTCTAAAAGAGAGTATCAATGAATATGAAAAAAGCCTTTAAAACCTTGATTTTTCTTTTTCTCAGTGTGGCACTATATTCTCTTGTGCTTTTAAGTTAACTTTTACAAGATATTCTAGATATAAAAGGTATTATGTTTAACAAAAGGCTAATTCTCTATTATTCTGGAATTGAATTTTCAGTAAAAAATAATAGATGCTATACCTCTGTTAATTTAGAGTAAGAAAAAAGAAAGGAATGTGCTTACTTTTGAAAACAGTGCTATGTGGAATTAAGTCACTATACTGTCAAAAGTGCATAAGAAAGCCATATGAATAGTACAAAAAGCTGTAGTAGGAAACATTTAGGCTCAACTGAAGGGAATTCTGTTAATATTCAAATTCATGGTTTGCGTGTCCACTTGAGTTCAGTATCTGAAAAATGGTATTATTTTTAAATACTCATTATTAACCTATACTCCAGCAATAAAAACTAAAGAAGGTAATTATCCATCTCAAATTTCTAATGATTTAAAGTTTCCCTCTTCCGGGAAAGCCTAAGATACAGTTAACTTCAACATTTTTTAGGCTCAATAAATATTTGCTATTAATTGAAACCTTCAGTTAGATTATATGAAAGATATAAAATAAGTCAATACATTATTAACCTAAACTTAAATAATCTGGTGTTAATATCATTACTTTTAACAATGTCTCCTCAGAAATGGCTTATGGCTCTACAGGAGGATATCATTTTACATATATAAATTTTTTTTGAAGTAATTGAAAATAAACTGGAGATATGCTCTTTTACTCCTATGTACTTCATTCACATTTGATCAGTTGATTCAATAGTGTCCTTTGTATCTTCTTTTTCCTTGTCCAAGTTCCGTCCTGGATCACACATTGCATCTAGTTGTCACGTCTCCTTATTTAGTTCCTTTAATCTGGAATGGTTCCTCAGCCTTTCCAGGTGTTTCTTGGCCCAACATTTTGAAGAGTACAGGCTAGTGTAGTTGTAGACTGTCCCTCAATTTGAGTTTGTCTGATGTTGCCTCATAATTAGATTAAAGTTATGCATTTTTAGCATACTTCAGAATGAGCTTGTGTCCTCACTACTTCACATTGGAAGTGTTTGGTGTTGGTGAAATATTGGTGATATTAACTGATCACTCAGATCATGTGATAGCCTCTGGGTTATTCCACTTGGAAATTATTTTTCCCTTTGTTAGTAATAAGATACTCTGAGACTATGTAAATATCCTACTTTTAATGAAACGTTACCCACTATCTTGAGCACCTGCTGATGACTTGCTAACTCCATCATCCCTTCTATGTTAATTAATGGACATTATATACTATCAGGAAGAGCTTTCCTGTCTCTTTCATTTATGTATTTGCTCATTTAATTATTTATGTCAGTGTGGGCTCATGGATTTATATTCAGTGATTATAATCCATTACTATCATTTTTATTATGATGGTCAAATTGTCCCAGATTCAGACAGTGGGAGTTTTTCACACTGAGTCCTGTGTCCTTTTTATATGTTCCTGTCATTCTTGGAGATTCGTACTTCCTTGCTTTCTAACACATCAAAATGCTCCAAGTATGTCTAGTTTTTCCTTTGACCCCAGTGCTGGAATCAGCCTTTTCTTTTAAGAGCACTTGGTCCTTTTTAGTGGAGAATGATATTTAGAAGCCAAGACCTGGGCACTAAGTGTACTCATTGCTACTGGTATATCATTGCTTCTAGGCCCTCTCTGAAGACAGAACAAGAAAAATAAATAAATATATCTATTACATATGTAATAATAATAAATATCTATATATTTTTATCCATTCTTTAACACTAAGAATCCTGGTTTCCATGCTTCAGTTTATTCACTCATTTGCTCATGTCTGGAAAACAGTTGATAGAGTCAGAATCATTATCCATACCATTGTAAAAAGCAGGCGTACAAAATTAAACTTTACTGTTGTCTTATTTGTTTTAATGTAAAACTTTATACGTCTTAACTGTAATTCAATGACTCAGTGACTTTTGACACACACCCCCTCTTAATATAGAACATTTCCATTACCCCTCAAAATTACCTCATGCTCCTTCCCAGTCCATTCTCACCTGAAGAGGCAACTGGTTTTGTTGTTTAAGCAAAAATTAGTTTTGCCTGTTCTAGAACTTTTCAGTGAAGTCATACAATATTCTTTTGTGCCCAGCTTCTTTCTGTCAGCATTATATATGTGAGATTCTCGCATGTCTTGTGTATCAGTAGTCCATTCTTTTTTCCTGCTGAGTGGTATTTCATTGTATGGATACCACACATTGTTTATTCAGTTCATCTGCTAATGGACATTGTGACTGTTTCTAGTTTGAGGTTATGATGAATTAAGCTTCTTGACATTCAAATACATGTGTTTTTTAGACATATTTCATATGTTGTATGTGAATGTATGTTATATTAAACTATAACCCCCCTTTTCCCCTCCAGCTCCCAGGCCCTGGTAACCATCAATCTATTTTTTGTCTCTCTGAATTTGACTACTGTAGGTACCTCATCTAAGTGGAATTACACAGTATCAGACATTAACATAATGTCTTCAAGGTTCGTCCATATTGTAGGATGTTTCAGAATTTCATTCCAAAGGCTAAATAATATCCCATTGTATGTATATACCATATTTTGTTTATTATTCATCCATTGATGGACATTTCAGTTGTTGCCACCTTTTGGCTATTGTGAGTAACGCTGGTATGAACTTGCCCGTTTTTAATGGGTTGTTTGTCTTTTTCTTATTGAGTTGTTTATAAGTTATGAACATAAGTTCTTTGTCAGATACATATTTTACAAATATTCACTCCCCGTCTATTGCTTGCCTACTTTTTTCTTAACTGTCATTTGATTACCAAAAATCTTTAATCCTGATGAAGTATAATTTATAATTTTTTAAATTTTATGGCTATTTCTTGTGTCCTAAGAAATCTTTACCTACCTCCACCTCAAAAATTCTCTCATATATTTTTAATCTAGAAGATTTATAGTTTGAACTTTTCTTTTAGGCCTGTGATAGACCTTGAATGTTTTGTGCCTAAATGTGAGGTTAGGGATTCAGGATTATTTTCCCCTGTAAGGATATCCAATTATTCCAGGACCATTTGTTTTGCATTTTCCTTTCCTTATTGAATTTTGTTGGTTCCTTTGTCAAAAATTCAGTTAACCGTGTAATTATGATTCTGTTTCTGAACTCTATTCAATTACATCACATTTTTCTGGCCTATACCAATACCGCACTGCCTTCTGCCTTTTTGTAATAAATCTTATAGTCAGATGGTTTAAGTTCTCCAACTCTTCTTTTCTTTTTCAAGATTTTCTTAGCTATTCTATGTTTTTTGAGTTTCCACATAAATTTTGCAGTAGGTTTTTCAGTTCTATTTAAAAAAATAACCTACTGGAATTAGTATCGATATTGCATTGAATTTATAGATCATCTTAGGCCAAACTGATACCCTAACAAAATTGAATCTTTTGATACATGAACATAATATATCATTCCATTTGTTAAGCCTTCATTAATGTCTGTTAGCAGTATTTTGTATTTTTCAGAGTACAGATTTTGTACCTCTTTTGTCAAATTTATTTTGAAGTACTTTGTCTTTTCATTCTGTTATAAATGGAATTATTTTCTTAATTTAGTTTTCCAGTTGTTTAAGTATATGAAATAAAATTAATTGTTTATAATGAGCTTGTATCTTGCAACCCTGCTAAATTTACCTGTTAGTTCTGACGGTTGCTCTGTAGATTCCTTGGGAGTTTCTATGTAGATGATCATGTCATCTGCAAGCAGAGACAGTTTTGCTTCTTCCTTTCCAATCTTTATACCTTTTCTTTCTTTTTCTTGTCTATTGCACCAGCAGCAATAAATATGTCCATAGTTTTGTTTTGTTTATGGCCCTGTCTTATACTGAGGAATTTCCTTTATTTTCCTAAGGTGCTGAAAACTTTTATCATAATGGATGTTAACTTTTGTCAAATCCTTTTTATGCATTTATTGAAATTATATGATTTTCCTCCCTTATTCTGTTAATATGAGTTACATTGATTGATTTTCAGATGTTGAATCAACCTTGCACTCCTTGGTAAACCCCACTTGGTCATAATATATATTATCCTTACAGTATATGGCTAGATTTGATTCTCATTAAGGATTTTTGTGCCTTTGTGAAGTTTGGCTGTCAGGGTTACATTGGCCTCGTAACACAAGTTGACAGTTAATCCTCCTCCTCTATTTTCTGAAAGTGTTTGCATCAGATTGGTATTCTCTCTTACCTAAGTGTTTGATAGAATTCACCATGTAATTCATCTAGGCCAGGCGTTTTCTTTGTAGGAAGGTTTTTTGCTATGAGTTCAATTTCTGTAATAGATATAGGACTATTCAGATCACCTCTTTCTTCTTAGATGAGTTTTGGTAGTTTGTGTCAATGTTTTATAATGATAATGATCCTACAGATATTGAAAGGGCATTTCTCTTAGGTTATGCAGTTTGTTGGCTTAATATTACCTTATTGTCCTCATTATTTCTTTGAAATTATGATTTTCTTCTTATTCTGTTAATGTGAGTTACATTGACTTACATCTGTTATCCCTAATGTCTGTAGGATGTGTATTGATATCACCTCTTTAATATTTGTAACATCTATTTTCTCTCTTTTTTCTAATCTGTCTTGTTATTTTGCAATTTGTTTCAGCAAATGATTTTTAAATTTTTTTCTTCTTTATTTTCTGTTTCCTTTACTTTTGCTCTTATCCTTATTTTTTCCTTCTCTGCACTTGAAGTTTAATTTGCTTTTAGTTTTTTTTTTTTTCAGCTTCTTAAAGAGAAAATATAGATTTTTTTAAGCCTTTCTTCTTTTCTAACAGCATTTAAAGCTATCAGTTTCCCTCTAGGTACTGATTTAATGGTATCCCACAAATTTTTATATCATTCAATTCAAGTATTTATAATTTCCTCTGTGATTTCTTTGAGGAATGGATAATTTAGAAATACATTGTTTAATTTAAAAATACATTGGACTTCTCTAGCTATCTTATTGTTATTGATGTCTAATTCAATTCTATTTTGGTCAGAGAACATACTTTGCAAGATTTCAGTATTTTGAAGTTGACTAAGATTTGTTTCATGGCCCAGAATATGATCTGTCTTAGTGAATGTTGCATGTGCATTTGAAAAGAATATATTCTGCATATATTAGTTGTGGTGTTCTGTGAATGTGAATCATAGAAGGGTATTAAAATCTTCAACTGTCGGGATTTTACTAGTTCTATCAGTTTTTGTTTCATTTGAAACTTTATCTTATTAGGACCATACATTTTTATAATTGTTCAGTTTTTTTTTTAATGACCTAACCTTTTTATCATTGTGAAACATCCCATTGTATCTCTGCTAATAGACCTTGACACGAATTCTCTTTTTTGTCTATTATTGAAACTAGCCACTTCAGCTTTTGTGTGCTTGGTATTTACACGTTATATCTATTTTCATCCTTTTAATTTAAACATATCTGAGTCTTAAAGTAAAGAGGTGTTTCTTTTTTTTCAGTATGTCAACATCAGCCTTAAAATAATGTTTAGTCTATTTACATTTAATGTAATTATTGCTATAGCTAGATTTAAGCCTGCTATTTTTGCCATTTGTTTCCTGTTACTCCCATCTGTTTTTTGTTCCCTCATACAGTTTTCTTTTCTCTAGTAAGTTTTTCCTCTTTCATTCATTATGACTACATTTTTCTTTTGGCCTTGAACATATTTATAGTACCTGTTTTTAAGTTAGTTTCTGCTAATTTCAAAAGTGGGTCGTTTTGAGGTCTTTTCCTATAGACATTTTGTCCTGATTCTGGTCACATTTTCCTCTTCCCCTCCATATTTATTATTAGTTTTTATTGTTGGTAACTTAGCTTCTCCCCATTCTGTTACCTTCCTTTGCAGAGTTTTAATTCCTGTTCTAGCAGGCAGTTAACTTGCCTGAACTCAAGGCTGCCCCTCTTTCTTTCAGCTTTAAGGCTATTGCTTTCTCCAGGGCCCCCTAGAATCTTCCCTGAACGTGCATGCATAATTCAGGACCATATAGGTATTTACTTGGGGTTCATACACACATTTCAAGGCTTACTTCTCTGTCACTCTTTTGCACACAGTGCCCTCAAGTGAAAAGCCACATGAAAGCAAACCTTACCTGGTGAGATTTCCTCTCCCAAGAGCCATCTTTACTCTAGTTTCTACCAGCTTTTGGTCCCTCTCCCTTGCCTTTAAAAGTGGGGATTTTTTCCTTCCCAGGATGTATAAATGATAAAGTTCTCTAATATAGGAGACAATTATTTTAGTGTATATAAAATATAAATTCATGTGTAAGATTACTTAGTCAAATGGGTACCTCAAAGTAGTAGGTATATTTGATTTTCTTTTTTTTATTTAAAATTATCTACATTGAACATGTAATATGTTTATGATCAGACAAAAAAGTTATTTAAAATTTTGATAGGAAACCAATCTATTCTGTTTCAAAAATCTGTAGCTCTAGCTTGCATTTCTTTTATTTTATTTTAAATTACTAAGATTCTCAAAAGTGGCTAATTGTCATTTTAAATAGACTATCAAAATTTAATTTTCTCAAAGTAGTTTTCAAATTCAGCTAATAATATAGTAGATTTTAAAAGTCTGCATTTCAAAATTTATCAGCACAAAGTCTCCTATTACTTACTCCTTTCTACATGGAGAGCTCACTGTGAAGTTTCATTCCTTTGTCTTTGTTGATTAACTTAATACCTTGAGCAGCCAACATACAGAATCATTTTAGTAGCTAGTAAACAATAACTATTGAGTAAAAGGCAGCTGTCAGAAAATAGAGTTCTTATTGGATAGCGTAAATGTGACATGTTTTGCCAAAAATGTCCTCGGTTTTTCGTAAGTTTAAAGAGTGGGTTTTTAAAAAGTTTATTTTTAAGAAAAATATACTATCTGCAGAGATTTTACAGAATTGGAAAGTGTTGACTTAAAAGAAGTGATAATATTGTCCAGCACAATTAAGTGTTTTAAGAAAAGAAAAACATAAAAACTATTATAAAGATAGAGCCTGCTTGTCAAATGCAGTAAATAGAATTGCATATGAAGGTCTGGTCATATCTGTTAGCAGAATAAGAGTACTTGGCATTCTTATTTCAAAGGCCCGAGTGTAACTTTGCATATGTTATATAATAGATGTTGAAGAAAACGAAGATGCTGGAGCAACCTCTCTGCCCACTCCACCACCTCAGCCATCATCTTCAGCTTATGACCCCAGCAACATGCCGTCAAGCAGCTACACTGGAATACAGATTCCTCCCGGTGCGCACGCTCCAGCTAACACTCCAGCAGAAGTGCCTCACAGCACGGGTAGGACATGAAGCGTAGCAAGCTTTGAACTCTCCCTTCATAAACAAGAACTGCACTTGTCACATTTGTGCCTCATCATGGTGGTTGTAAAACATGATCAGATCTTTAAATTCCATTTGAACCCACAAAAAAAAATTAAATCCTTTTCATTAAAGTTTTGGTATTAGTTGTATTTTAGTTTTTTTGAGAAATGACAAAATCTACATATATTGATTACTATTAACATATTTTATTAATAAGAGTAGTTTCTGTACTTTTCATATGTGTTTGTTTTCTTTTTCTCCCTCTCCCTTTCTTTCTCCGCTGTTGCTCAAGAATAGCACTGAGGGGGCCGGCCTGGTGGCGCAGTGGTTTAGGTCGCGCTTGGCAGCCCAGGGTTCGCGAGTTCGGATCCCGGGTGCCCGCCGATGCACTGCCTGTCAGCCATGCTGTGGCGGCGTCCCATATAAAGTAGAGGAAGATGGGCACGATGTTAGCCCAGGGCCAGTCTTCCTCAGCAAAAAGAGGAGGATTAGCAACGGATGTTAGCTCAGGGCCAGTCTTCCTCACAAAATAAATAAATAAAGTGGAGGGGGGGAAATAGCACTGAGGCAAGCGAGGTTTATTATAGGATATGCAGGGTCCCACTGTGATGGCAAGATTCGATTTTTCTTGTCTCATTCCCTCAGGACCCTGCCTCTGCCCTCAACGTGGGTATTACTGATGAAGGGAGCAAGCTTTGAGGCACAAAATCTCAGTAGCAATGGAATCATAGACAAGTAAAAGGAGGGGTTGGGTTATCTTTTTTAAGATTACAAACACATTAACTAAAAAAGCAGGGAAGTGATATCTACTGTCTTTGAATAAATCAGTACTGTATGTCTCTGTTTTCGTAGATGAAAGATCCTACAAAACTAGTCTCCAGTAAAAAGTCAGTGTTAGTAGATAAAGATATTTTTAAAAGTTGCAGACAGATACTCTTCCATTTATTTGTATTTTTGACAAAGTTTCACCCTTCCAAATAGAAGGGCATTTAAAACCATAATTTAAATCTCTGATTTATTTTAATTTTTTTCCAAAAATTTTTCTTAAAATTTTACTTTTATCTTAGCATAAGGGTAATCTATGGTACTAAACTATACAGACATTTCAGAGTATTTAAGTGATGGAATGAGAGTCATCGTTTGGGCCCTGAGTTACTATTTGTTATCTGTCACACCATTAATTCATTGACTTCCAAATTTTCGTCATCAGTTTACTCAAACCATTTAGGTTACTTTGCATGAGTTGAATAATATTTAAAAGTTTTCTATTTTGACCATTGTAGTAACAATTATGATTAGTCTCTTTGCTCCTATTTTAAAACTTTCCACTTTATATTATCTACAAATATTGCTAATATTTTTGTCTTTAAAAATATTGATGAACATAACTTGAACATTGCATCATTCTATATATTTTACCCTAACTTTTCATTGCTTTATGATCTGTGTGATGATATTAATAGGCAAACAATTTGATTTAGTTTTGTAAGTAAAATTTCATGGAACACTGTTTTAAATATCTTATTATCTCTTAAAAATAATTAGTATTTCTGGTGTAGAATAAAATAAGCAAAACCAGCTACTTAGATAAATACCACTCAAATTCTGCTAGTAAGTTGAAACCAGAACCGAGAGCCTGCAACACGAGCATCCTGGTAGAGTGGCAAAATGAGAGTGAAATGCATTTCCAAGTCAAATAGTGTTGGTCGTTAGTTTCTACCCCTTGCTAAACCACAAACTCAACTGTTATTCAGCTTCTCTCATCCTGGATGTTTTCCTCTTTCTGAAATGAAATTAATCATACTTTTCATGATTGTTTTAATTAGTGAAGGGGGGAAAGTATGAAAATTGACTGCATGCTGCCATGCCTAACAAAATCAGTGCTCAGCAAATTACCTTCCTTTTCCTTTTTTTATCTTCCTTCCTATATCCGTGCCAAAGAAAGACAGAGTATTTAATAGCAAGTTAATGAACACTTAAAATCGTTTTGTGAGTCAGGGGAAGTGTCAATTTAGGGTAGAATATTGACCTTACAAAAAGATTGCCTGAGGAGTATTGCTTTGGACGGTATATCTTAGGGCAGAGTCACGGTATAGGCGTGTATACGTTTATTTTATATACAGACATACTGTGTGTATGTATGAGAGGAAAAGTTTACTTCTAGCAGGAGGGCTGTACTAGGTTGAATCATATGAAATTGCTATTTTCATATAGCAAAAGTGATAAAATATTAGTAGTTTCATATGTTCAAACTAACAGACAGTATCTCCTGCTTAGAATATCCGTGACATAAAGATCGATATTAGGAGGTAGTTTTCTTTTAGGAAGTTTTCTGGCATGAACAGTTTATTTTGATTCAGTTAGTTCTGGCGTGAGCCTTATTTTTTTTCCTCTCTTTTGTTCCTCAGAGTGGGAGCATAAAATTAAAAACCTTGGAACCTTTTTAGGGTGAGGTCCTATCTTGTTACTTTATACACTCTTATAGACTTAGCATTCAAATAATTATCATAGCTATTTTATAAATGTTCTTACAGAAACTGTATTAGGTATTGCTGTCCCTAATTTATAAACTATAAAAAAATTAAGGAATTATCCCAAGAAAATAAACATACAGACATACCCAGTAAGTAACAGAACTAGAATTTGAACCCAAGTCTTTCCGATTTCATGTTTCTGGCACCTTCTTTCTATGTCCTTTCCTCCAAGGAGCTAAAGTCCTGTCAAATCAAAACCTACTTTCCTGATATGTATTTCCCGCTAAGATTGGTTTGTGATATTGGAATATCCTCTTAACTGGCAGATTTTTTTTCTATTTTATTTAAAATAGTAGGAAAATAATAATCAGTTCATAGTTGCCTAGTAGAAAATGAAATAAGATTTTTAGTTTATAAATATAGCAGATGTTTCCCCTCTTACTCACTTTAAGAATGATTTACTTTCTCTCATGTAAAAGGTCCAGGATGCACTTTTATCAAAGGGAAATCCTTAAGATAGCTGAAAAGAATAGTATGTACTAATATTACAGTTTTTAGTTCTTCCAGCGAAAAGCAAAGAGGGTGCAAGGAGGGCCAGGATCCGATTGTTTGAACAGGCCAAGCGTGGGCCTCTGGTGCCCTCACCGCTGGGCAACAGCAGACATAGGCGAGCGGTGACTGTTTCTGCCTTCTCTTGAAACATACGCTTTTTACAGTCTGTAAATATGGAAGAATATCTCAGTAAGAAATCTAAAAAGATTAAATAGAATTAGAATTCATTGCTAGTCTTTTAATTATAAATGCAGCTCACCTCATATGTAGGTCAAAAACTTAGCCATTTTATTGTTCTTTAAGTGTCGGAAGTACTGCATTTGAGTTCTTCTGTACAGCTTTCAGAGTTTATATTCTGGCCTAACCATTTCTGTCAGTGCTGTTTTCTGTGGTTACGCTGAAGTTTTATTCAACCCGATCCTCCCATTTTCTTACCTTTTGCTTATAGTGTTCCTCACAGATAGCACATCTTCCTCCCTCTCTGCCTCTCTGAATGCTACTGCCTTTCAGAGTTCTGTTTAATTTTACTTTTTGGATAGTCGTCTCTACTTTTCTAACCAGCACCCATTTCTCCCTTTTCAGAATCCCCATGCCATTTAGGCAGTAGAACAATTTAGTACTTAGTTAGAAATCTTGTAATGTTTATTTCTTGAATGTGTATTTATCCCATCTAATAGGCTATGTAACCGTCTACTTAAAAATTAACCAAAAGTTACTTGTTAACACTTCTTTTTTGTTAAATAATAGAAAGAAAGAAATTTCCGACACAGCTCTGCTCTCCTCCAGGAACGTTTTTATGATCACATCACTGCGGTCTCGGGAGTGTAACCCATTTGCAAATTGACAGATGGGACCTTTCCAAATCAAGAAAGAAGGAAAAATAATGCCCTAGATTTGGGCATCTCAAAAAATAAGTAAATAGCATAAACTAAAAACCAGTTTTCCTAATGTAACCGGTATTTATGAACTTGTGTTGAGCCAGCACGCTAGGTCCCCGTGGGAACACGTCGTGGTGGCTCCAGGAGGCAGGCCCGGGCTCATGTGCCTCAAGACGAACGAGAAGCAGCCTCTCCTGACTGCTGTGGGGGCGGGCTGAGCAGCCTGTGTAGTTAGGTCAAGTCTTAGTGGAATGACTGACCAGAGTTCTTAATAAAATGCAGACTACCTATTTTTTAATAATGCTCAAATTTTTACTACATCACTAAATTTTTTCCCTGTTAATTCTCTTTTGTTCATGTTAATATTGCCTACTTATTAATCATATGGAGATGTACAAACAAGCACTTAAAAATTAATGCAGAATGCTGACCAAAAAAAGTATGCTTTCTCCATAGAGAAAGGGATTTGTTTGGAGGATTTTAATTTAGGCAGAAATACGAATTACTTAGCAAGAAATGGCATCGATATCTAGATTGATCTGTGAGAGGGTTGTAGACTTAAAAGATCTACATGAAGACTATATATAGTCATGTACCTATTTCTTAGGTAGAACTGCTTCAAAGCACCAGATGTGACTAGGTAGTCTCTGAAGATCCCGCTCAGATTTTGCATTCTAGCTTTTTTTTAATATTATGTAACTATATGCCTTTAAAAGTTCAGTGAGTTTTGTGGGGAGAATTATCTCAAATGTTTATAGTTTAGAGTGTTTTGGTAGTACCTATCAAAATCAAGCAAAAGACAGTCATTGAATTGGTTAACTTAAAATTTGTGTCCCTCCTGACTTTGCAGTTACAATTCTATAAATTTTTCCTATAAATATATTTTTATGTATGTGTGTGTATATATATATATGTACACAGTATAAGAATCCTCCTCACTGTAGTATTATCTGTAGTAGCAAAAGACTGGAAACAAACCTAACTGTCCATCAGAAATAGATTGCTGTATAAATTATGGTTTACGCGTGGAATGGAACACACTGTAGCCATGAAGACCAAGGCAGATTTATATATGTTGATCTGGAGTTCTCGCTAAGACACATTAAGTGAAAAATGCACAGAATATTACAGTATGCAGACATATTACCATTTGCAAAACATACGCATGCCAAAGTGTTCCTTTCTAGAGAGAAAGGAGTTTGTTTGGAGGATTTCGATTTAGGCAGGAACACAAATTTCTTAGTAAAGAACGGCATTTATTTTTACACACACACACATTGGACTGGACACACACGGCTTGTATGTGTGTGGACGGTGCCCTGGGAGCCAATGGTAGCCCTAACACGGCCTGGAGTAGGAATGAAAAGCAAGTTTGTCATACTTTTTTGTACTATTTAAAATTTGTACTTTTCATCTATATCCGTTTGTACTTTTAAAATTTTTTCGTACAATTTTAGTTAAAAAATAAGGTTTTTGTGAGCTAATAGTTCCAAAGGCTGTAAAATGAAATTAGTTTGCCTTCAAAGTTAAATGAGATAAAATGGTGTATATTTTAAGCCATTTTTTCCTTTAAGTTGGGAATGAGAAGGTCCTTCAAAGTCAGAACTTCGTACCTGCAGACTATATTTTAGGACTTCAGTCAACCTTTGTGAAACCATCGTTCTAGAGCTCTCATTGGCTCTGTGTCTCTCCTTCTAGAAACCTCCCAGTTTGTTTTCTCCTTTTCTTCTGTTTCCTTCTTATCCAGTATCTTTGCCACTTTACCCTTTCTACAAATTCCCTATTCAAATGTAACGACTAGCTTGGGGCAAATGAATCTTGTCCTGTATTTGAGTCCATCGATTGAGAGTAATCAACTTTTCTTCATTTGCTTTCCTACTGACTGAATCATTTAAGTCTCTTTGGGAAGTTTCAACAGTTTGTGTTAATTTTTTAGATGATTAATAATCTTCAACTCTCATATATATTACTTAGCATTAACCAAGAATGCTAGTTATTCACTAAATATGACAGTCATGACAAGTTCTAACAGGAAGTTAAAACTAATTGCTTATTGAATATATAAAAATAATCATCTTAAAAACATGTAAACTGAAAAATTCAGAATGTATAATTTGTAATTTCATGCAGAGTAGTGAAATGGGGCTCATCCCATGTGTTAAGCTAAATCATAATTATATTTCACCTTGTCCCCCAAATTATTTAATTGACTAAGAAATTAACAGATAGGAAGGGAGTCTGTTACCTCTACAGATATTCAGTAAGCTTTAATTGAGAAGCAAGTTGAAGCATTAGACATGACAAAGAAAATACATAATGGAAATGTCTAGCCAATACATATGTGTAAACACTCAATGTGTATTTTCCTGCATATTTTCTGTACCAGCCTCTGACATCAAATAAGTATATAAAATTAGAATTCATTAATGTTTTAAGAAAGTAATTAAGTGAAGTAATGAAATTCCTCCATGATCCTTAAAGTGCTTTCCTACTATATTATTAAGTGTAACACTTTAATACCCATTTGTGGTTTTATGATTCGCAGGTGTAACAAGTAATACTATCCAACCTACTCCACAGACGATTCCGGCCATCGATCCCGCACTTTTCGGTACAATTTCCCAGGGTAAGTCAACTGACTATTTTATGAGATACAGTGTATCTCCTGTTTTGAGGTGTTATTGGTAATTTTACCTTAGGAATGCCATATATTTGCATGTCCACGTAATTTGAAACACATTTCTTTGAATGCCTGTGTTCACTAGATTCTCCAGTGAGCCGAGATTGTTTTACGTTATCAAAAGTTCCTAAATCCAAAGATATTCCCTTTATTTACAGTTCCCTGCTTTCATATCCTGCTGGATATAGTGGCACTGACGTGTAGCCAAAGCTGTTTTGGAAGCTTGTGCTAGATGACTTTAGTTTAAGATTACCATGTGTTGTGATTCTGATCTTCCTTATCTGCACTGAGTTACTAGATTATCTGAGAAGAGAGGAACTGACTATAATTGAAAACAAAAATCTCTGAGCATAATTACTTTGATTGGTTAGTTCATAGGCTAGATTGTTGAATTTTACATTTGTTGATTTTAATCTACTAATTTTCTGACTTCTTTGCTTTTTCCCCCAGTTCATTGTTGTATTTATTTTGGTCTTTCTCATTCAGAGTTTTCTTCATATGTCTGATGAGATTTAGAATGAAGACCTTGATTTACTATTTTCAGTAGCTGTTGTTAGGTTTCCCCTGATTCCATGTCTGCACGTCTCTTTCCCACGTGATTTTCCTATTAATATCCCCATGTGAGTGGGAACTGGCCATTAAGTTTACCTGCCTCTCAGCCGTGGAATGAGGATGGAGAAGGGTACCACTGGTCAGTCACTGGGTGGCCACTGGGGTGAGGGTGGTATGCGGAGGTTGATAGAGTGGGGAAGGATATGAAACTAGTCTGGGGTTTTTCCAGGCTGACTCAGTAAAGACCCGCACTCCCACCCCTCATATCTGGCTAGACCCTCTCTGAAGTTTCTCTGGAGAGGCTCCAGTTGGCTCCTATGTACCTGTTCTGAGTTGGGATTTCTTCCACTGTTTTATCAACAGTGTACCTCCATTCACTTTCTGCTCTTCTAGAAATTTCTTTAAATCACTTGTCAATTTTCCTTTTTCAGTTTCTCCACTCTTTCTGTTCTCTGCTCTTCCTTTCCAATTTTATGGATTTATATCCTTTTGTTTTACTTATCATTTTAATGTGATTTCAGGAGGAAGAGTACTCAATAATGTATGCTTAGTCTACTATCTAGAATCAGAACCCTAGAATTCTTTGCCCAACCAAGCCATCAATCAGGTGTGAAGGCAAAATAAATATGTTTAAATGTGTAAGGCCTCTGAAATTTTGCTACCACATACCTTTCCTAAGGAAGTTACTTGAGGGTATACTCCGTCAAGAAAAGAATGATAACCAAGGAAAGAAATGTGAGAGGTAAGAAATTGTGAAATTAACCTTAGATAGTCTAAAGACTTTCCCATAGGCTTGGAAAGCAATTGCTCTGAAATTAGAACCAGAAATCAAAGAGCTCTTCTGCTCTAAGAAAAATGAAGTGGATTCCATGCAATCTATAGAATATGAACGATATAGATAAGAAGCCAGAGAATTCTTCTCCCAACACCAAAAAACAAAAAGCAAAAAGATCCAAGAAAAAATTTAAATTGTACAAGAAATTTCAAGTAAGAAACAAAATACGCCATGATTTTGAACAATTATAGAATTATGAGATGTAAGAAAAGGGATTTTGTTTGACGTGGACACAGAGAGCATTCTCCTTCAAATGACACAGCCTCATCACAACAGAACACTCAGGACGGAATGTAAGTATTATCAACACTGACAAGTGACGGGAGAGAGAGATTTCTGAAAGTTGAAAGGCGAAGTGGAGAAAAGAAAGCTGTCAGGAGGAGTGACCAGAAATGAAATCCCGAGATGTTTTTCTCGAATTCATGGAATGAGGACTAGAAGACAGAAGTAAGCGACTGAGGAATTTAAAAGAGTTAATCAAAACAGGAGGAGATAGGGCAGAGCGGAGCAAAGAGTAGTGTGAGTGAGCTAAATCCTTACCTTTCATAGAGTGTTGCTGGATAATGTCTAAAAATTGATAAATCAAGAAATAGTGGTATAAGCTTATCACTTGGAGTTAGGGAGATGACCTTGTCAGTCCTAGCTCTGACAAGTCCTAGCTGTTTTTTTGAAAACAACAAAAAATAGAAATAATTTTAAAATGGAGTGGGGAGTGGCACAGTAGATGACTCTATGTATGTTCTATCCTAATTTTTAAATCCTGTGTGCATGTAACTCTGAAAATAACGAAATGCCCAACGTGATCTCTGTCACATGAGTCAAGTGATATTATTATGAGTATAATGTGAATTGCTTAAATTTTGTTTCTTTAATTCTGTACTCAGTTGACTCGCTGGTCTAACAGCAGAAAGGTTTATCTCTAATTGGTTCAGAATCTAATAGAAGTTAGATGAGAAGAGAAGCTGGAAGTATGTGCTGTCTGAGGTGGAGTACAGGGCACTCCACCGATAAGGTGATGGTGTGGCCAAGCGCCCAGACTGTGTTGGTGACTATAGTTTAAATGTAGTATAGTTTTTACTTATATTTAAGTGTATGAGTTAAGTTTGTTATACTTTTCTCAGTTTTATCAAAAGCAGATGAGTTATGTATGAAGCCTAAAATCAAGAGCTGCTATGACCCTTGAATCCTGAAAGGTCTAGTTTAAAGAGTATTTGTGTGTTTCATGGAGAACATAGTGCTAAGGTTAGAGGAGTAGATAGGAACCTAGAATAACCTTGCAAAAGAACATGGTAGAAAACATATATCTGTTAGTAGATAGAGAACCTGACTAACAAATATATATTCCTCTGTTAAACTGGGTTTCCAGATTCCCCTCTATAGTCCCACCCACCTGTAAAAGCTCTGCCTAAGATCTGATGTGAAGATATCTGAAATAGAATAGACAGGTTAGTGAAACAGAATATGAAATCCAGAAATAGGGCCACACAGTATGAGAATTAAATTAATGATAAAAGCGGCATTTGGATCAGTGTGGCAAGAATATGTATTCAAACGTGATGTTAGAACAATTGGTTATCAGGGAAAAAATACATTAGATACTTGCTTACAATTCTTGTGACTCATTTGGTTCTGTCTTAACATGTTTGACTAATGAAAATTAATAAATTCCATACAGCAAAAGACTCCCTCTCCCCCATTACATTGTAAAAATGCAACTAATGGACTGGGAGGAAATTGATACTTTAATAATAAAGAATTAATGTCCAGAGGATATATAAAGAGCTCCCGCAAATGAATAAGTAAATCTCAGCTCAGTAGGAAAAAATAGGCAGAGAATATAAACAGGTAATACAGATGTGCAGTGAATACATAAAAAAGGTGCCCAACCTTACTAATAATCAGGGAAATTGAGAATTAAAGAGAGTTTGGTTTTATGTCCAATAGATGCAAAAATATTTTAAAATTTGATAAGCTACAATGTTAATGAAGACATAGAGAATGAGTCTTGCATGCTGTTGGCAGGACTGTAAATTGGTAAAGCTTTTCTCAGTAGCAATATGTCAGTATCAGAATTGCAAATATAATTTTTTTTGACCCAGCTATTCCACTTTCAGGAATCTATCATAAAGAAATACTTAGACATGGGCACACAATGTATTCACAAGGATATTTATTTCAGCATCATTTGTAGTAATAGTAGAAAACAATCTTAAGTGCTTATTAATGGGAAAGTAGTTAAATTAATCTGGTCCATCCATGCTTTGGAATACTGTGCGCATACTGAAAAAGGAATATGGGAGCTCTCATGTGAAAAGATTCCCTACGCATATAAGTAAAAAAGCAAGGTGCAGAACATTAGATATGGTATGACCCTGTTTAGGGGATTAAAAAAAAAAACATTTAAACAAAAATACACTTTCCTACACGTACATATGTGTATAAATGCATAGGAGAAGTCTAGAGAAGATGCAAACTGAAAATAGTGCTTTCATAACCACCATCACTACCACCACCACCACCTCTAATACTTCCTGTTCGCCTTTCTGGCTATATTTTTCTCCTTAGTTCTTAGTAGTTGTCACCTTTTAATACATATATATGTGTGTGTATTAGTATTAATATGTATTAAATATTTTTATAATGAATTTGTGGCTGACTCTGGCGAGGAGAATGGAATTGGAAAGGTAGGTATTTGAAGCGCAGTATTTACTTCTTTACCTTGTATGTCTCTATATAATATTAGAGTATGGATCACAACTTACCTCATGAAGCTTTTTGAGAATGAAATGGGATATCTGAAAAGTACTCAGCACAGCATCTGACATAATAAAATTCTACCTCTAATCATTGCTACTGTTGTTGCCACTATTGCTGACACATCTTGGCAGTGCCTGAATGTAAGGGTTCAGTGCTTTATATTTACCTCCAAAGTTGAGTGCAGGTCGGTTCCCTTATGGTTCTGCCTGGGCATTCACGTCAGAGGATAATAGAGTCCACTAGGATCAGGTTACCCCAGGTCCTTGACATGAATTTCTAGAACTACCTGGTTAAATAGGAAAGAGTCTCTAAAGACCCATTTTGGAAATATTTATAATTAAGTGTTCTATCCTCTGTCATGGCATTAGATAAATCAATCTTGGAAATGGATGCTTATGTCAACTCAGCGTGCAGGGATTCCTCTTCGCACCAAATAACGTTATCTTCACTCCAGTGCTGATGCAGGCTCTCTTTCTGCTGTAATAGAGAACTTGACTGATAGCTCTAGCTGTCTTCTGCCCTGCTCTCTTCATGCCCTGTGAAGGCAGAAGCAGCTCTGTGATGAAATCCGTCTTGGCCTGAAGCCTTCTGGAACTTATGTGTACAGATTTCAGAATAGAGATGATATATTAGGCAACCTCTCTAATCCTTTAAACACCTTTTAGGTCCACAATATGCTGTCTCTGGTTCTGTTATGGCTTCTAGTAAGTTTTAATGATTAAAAAAAAAAACTTTTATTTTGGTGCATTAAGCAATATTTTCTCTTTTGAACATAAAATCAGATAAACTGAAATTGAACACTTGTTCTCTTCCTGAAATGTTTTCCCTTCCTGTGTTTTTTCCACTTTCTCTGTTTAGTTTTTAAATGCTAATTTATATGAAACGTAATTGTAGACAGATTTTATTTTTATTTAATTTAAAATTGTAATTCCTGTTTTATTATTAAGGACTTATAGTCTATATATTTTAAGTGAAGGAAAGCCTGAACTGTTACAGAATAGCAAAAGTAACTCTTTGACACGCTTAAGTTCTTTATGTTTTAATTGTTGAAAATAAATCTATCTCTATATAAGTCTATAACTTACATTTTGTATCTAAAACTATAAGTAGTATTATCTAATTATATTTTATGAGTTATATAGTTTGTCATACATGTCTATAAGCTGCATATATTACATATCCGTAATTATATTTTTTGTTAAAAGATCTTCATTCACATTTTATAAATATTGAAATTATTTCATGAAAAAATTCAATATTTGTGTTTTAAAATAGTTTTATCATTGGTGGATAAGTTTAGTTTATCAAACTAAGATAGGAAGAGTTCTTGCCACTATACACATTTTATCTGATTAATACATAAGTGGTATGTCAGCAAAACAGTGCTAAAGCTAATGCTGTAAAAATAAGATTAGTCCTGAGCATTAGGGCTTTCTTCCAGCAAGTCCGGTAAATTCTGGATGGATGCCTTATACACTTAAAGATGGCCTTGAGATAAGAGAATTGAGTATTAAAGCACAAATAATCAGTGTTGAGGTAAACTCAATTTTTAAAGGTGTCTCACTCACCTCGATAGTATGTATATCCAGGGGACTAGAGCCTCTTAATGTATTTGAAAAACCATTAAAGAAGCTGGTAGATATTTTCAAGAAAAGAATACAAGCTGAAGTGTGCTTAAGTTGTCAATAGAACTGCAGGATAAGTGCTTTTTAGATTTAATGGGTAGGAAATGCCTAGTTACTGAAATACTAAAAGTAGAATTGTGGAGAAACTGTTTTTGATTTGTATTGCTTGCTTTTTAATCAAGACCAAAATTCAAGGAAATTAAAGTAAGTTCCTTTAAAATTCGATTGTGTAATCTCTGATTCATAACAGGAAGGACCAACTATTAATGTAATCTTTAATAATATTAATTCAACAAATATTTGAAGACTTACTATATGTAACACACTGGGCTAGTTACTATACGTAGATACATGTATATTACCTCAAAATCTGAAATTTGTTTAATTCTATATGAACTTTATTCATTTTAAAATGTGGTAAATAAAGTACAGACAGCTTTTTTATATTCATTCATTAAAGTTACTGAGCACTTAGGGGCCAGCCTGGTGGCGTAGTGGTTAAGTTTGCGCACTCTGTTTTGATGGCCCAGGGTCCGTGGGTTCAGATCCCAGGTGCGGACATGTGCTCCGCTTGTCAGCCATGCTGTGGCAGCGTCCCATACAAAGTAGAGGAAGATGGGCATGGATGTTAGCCCAGGGCCAGTCTTCCTCCGCAAAACGAGGAGGATTGGCTAATCTCCCTCACACACACACAAAAAGTTACTGAGCACTTACAGGTGCCTGGCACTAGGCTGGAAACTTTAGGATACATTGTTTCAGTACTCTTTTTTGAAAACTATAGAAAATAATAATTTGGATCAGAATGTAGTATCTGACTATCTGGAATTGCTACCTACTTTGAAGTCCTTACCTAGGTAATGTCAGAGTTTCGTTTTATGCTCTATATCTATGGCAAAATTAAAAGCAACTAAACAAAGTCATTGTATTTATAAGTACAGGCCTATAAACAAAATCGAAATATATTATCTGTTTGTTATATTCCATGCTCCCAGCCTTCAGATCAATTCTCCTTAGAGTCTTCATAAAAATTTCTAAAGAAAATGGTATTTATTTCAGAAAACAGGATACAAAGTCAGTTTTTAATTTCATCTTTAGAAATATGTATTCAAGTATATTCAAATCTTAGATTAAATGACATGTTTTTAGTATGGTTTTTTGACCCAAATTATTTAGTTGGGCTCTATACATGTTAATCATATGTGTAACTGGAAAACTTGCTGAGAATAAATTTTGGAGAAATAATTTGTAAGGTTGTTTACATGTTTAATTGTGTAGTTCAATGAGATAAAATCTCGGTTAAGCCGTAGAGTTTTTTATATGGATGGCTCACAAATGCAGAATCTTTTCATGCTTGAAAAGTTAAAGGATTTATGTAATATTGTTACATAAAGTTTGTTACTCTTTTTTATTGAGGGTTATATTTATATTCTAGTTCAAATGAGGGTTGAATGGTTTAGTCTCTGTGTATTGTTCCATGAAAAGAGAGCCTGAGTGATTCTAGCATAAACACCAAAGCTACTGTCCTTGTTTTACACAAAATATAATTTTTTGCAACTAATTTGCCAAAATATATAAAGCCTTCTACTTCATTACTTCCAGAAAGAAACTCTTGCTCATATTAAGTTGTTATGTATTGGCATGTGTATCATTTATGTTAGTAATGAAAGAAGGGATAGCATGAAGAAAATTTATTTAAATACAACTGGGATTGAAAAAAAAACCTTCATAGTTTACGTAAACTTAAATATTTTCTATAATCTCAAGTGTAAACATTCACCTAACCTAAACAGGACACATTTTATATTCTCGTACATGTATCTTGGTTATTCTTTTTCTTCTAGGGGATGTCCGCCTAACACCAGAGGACTTTGCTCGAGCTCAGAAATACTGCAAATACGCCGGCAGTGCCTTGCAGTATGAGGATGTCAGCACTGCTGTGCAGAATCTACAGAAAGCCCTCAAATTACTGACCACAGGCAGAGAATGAAGTCTTTGTGCAAGAGATCCATGCGTTTTTGGCCTAAAGAACTAACAGTCCGTTACTCCGTCTTCAGCCTATCAGGAGCACAGTTTTAAGGAGAATTCAGTTCCACTGAATATAACAATGAAATCTGTGTCTGTGTATCAGATTCCTGGTGAAGCATTCATCAGCCGCCTCGGCCAGCTTTCATTGTCCATTTGGTGGGTCCGGTAATCTCTGGGTATATAGGGCTGACGTTCGCAAGACCCGACAGATGCCCACTGAACCCTGCTTCAAAAAATGAAAACACAGATCTCGAAATATATTGGGAATAAGCTTTGTATCTTAATTTACATAAGTAGAGGAATGTTTTTAATCTATCATTTGGACAGGCAGATCATATTACTTTGCTATAAAATTCTAAATTTAACTTTTAATAAAGATTGCCAGAATATTCTAGATTAGAGATGATGTTTTTGTTTTTCTCAGAATTTATAAAACAAATATGAATATCCTACACTGTTAGGTGAATCTGAAATCGAAATTCAATTTATATTCATGTTAAATATAACTACATTAAAAGTTAAAATTGTCATGGAAGGAACTGTAATGTAAAGAGAGAGAATCACTTTTGCTCAAGAATAATGTTGGTTTCCCAACTGCTTTCCCTTATCCTTTGAAGCTTAAGGTGGATTGGTATTTGCTTCATAGGCAGTTTGACTGCATGTATTAGAAAATGAAAAAAAGACGTTTGTAGTAGTGCCTGGAAACTTGGTGCTTTAAGTTAAGGTTCTCCTCTGCTGCTATGGAATGGATTCCATAGGGTGTCTAGCTATGAATGATGCAGAAGATTATAAGAATTTAGATTCTCAGTTAAGTTTGTGAGTTTTGTGGGGAGTTATGGACTTACTGTGTCACCTGCATTTGTGCTGTGTAATAAATAAATACAAAGATTCTTTTAACTAGTTCCAGTTATTACAGAGCCAAATGTCTGTTTTGATTTGCATGCTAGAATTGGCATTTTCTAAATCATTATCTGTAGTTACAGGAATATGTATGTTTCTGTAGTAAGAGACAATTTTTAAAAAGAGAGATAAATCTGGCAAATTTACCCAGAATTTATCTGGTCCATTTCATTCATTCCAGTAAAATTGATGTCCTTTAACATAGGGGTCAGCAAACTACAGTCCATAGGCTGACCACCTGTTGTATAAATGAAGTTTTACTGAAACAAAACCATATCCATTTATGTTTTATCTGTGATTGCTTTCCATGACTGCAGAATTATATGGCCTACAAGTCTAAAATGTTTACTCTTTGGCTCCTAAACAAAAAGTTTGCTGACCCCTGATCTAACAGTCTGTTTGAAAGAAAAATGAATCATTAACTCATAATCATTTGTGTCTTTCAAGTTTTCTTTGCATAAGTGTAATGCTATTGTATAGAGTTTGATAGATGAATATTCAGACAGAATAAACTGTTCTGAATTATTGCAAAAACAAGCCTGAAGAAACATGCCTTCTGAAAAAATGTTTTCATGTCTTTGTAACTGAATTTCTACATTTGTAGGGTTCACCATTTGCATCTAGAAATCCACAGTTCTCTAGAACTTTACTGTGATAGAAAAGGGGCTAGAATGACCTTTAGTATTACAAGAGGTAAATATAGATCAGCAAATTTTAATTCAAATTTTAACGTGTCTGGACCTGAGAAAGAAAACTGTCACTCACATACACACACCCATTTCAGACCCTGTTTTGTTGCTCCCAGTTGGGAGAGCATCTGGAGGGAAGAAGATAATGTGAGAACCCTAGAGCCACTGCTGAGTGAGCTGTTGCGTCACAGCCCTGGTCTCTGGAATGGAAACAACACCACTAGCCACCTCACAGTTTGTTATGAAAACTAAATGAGATACTACAGGACGTGCTCGGCGCATAGCAGCACTACGTAAATGTGTATTGTTGTTTGCATTAATGTTCCAATCCTGGTGTGAAGTGTTAATAATAATTTATTTCCTGAATACCAGGAAATCCCAGTTGTCTCTGTGGCCTGTGGCTTAAAAATGCTTTCTTGCATGAGAGGATTGATGTGTAAAGATTTTTTAACTTTGTGTTTCTTTATATAAAATCTGACAAGGTCAAGTTAGAAATTTTCTGATGTAACACTAGAATAGTAATTTTCATTTAGTCATTCAACATGTACTTATTGAACAGCTGCTATGTGCCTGGTATTGTCCTTTACACGAGGAAACAGCAAAAAAAAAAAAAAAAAAAAAATCCCTGCCTCATAGAGTTTATATTATAATGGGGAGGAAACAGACAAATTTAATTAAAGTATAGCGTGTATGTATTCAGCCAGTGGTTTTCAAAGGGTAACTTAGAAATGCAGATCTCAGGCCTACCCCATCAGAAACTCCAAGGGTGAAGGAGGCCTAGCATTCTAAGTTCTAAGAAACAACTTTAGGTAGTCTGGTGGTCCCTGAAGTTTGAGTGGGTTAGCCCTACCTAAATCAGAAAGATGGAGAGTCTGGGAGAAGAGAGATTTCCCTGAAGGAGTGGTTCTCAAAAGTGTGGTCCTTGGACCCCCAGCATCGACATCACCTGGGAACTTAGAGATTTCTGGGGACTTTAGGAGCTTCTGCATTCGATGGTGGTAGATGCTGTGGAGAAAACAGGAGTGTGAGGTGGGAAATGCTTAGGTGTGTGAGACACGCGTATTTAAATAAGACAGGATGGGCCTTACTGAGGTGACATCTAAGGAAAGAGGGAAGAAGGGCATTCCTGGCAGAAAGAGACAGAAAAGAGGTCAGAGGATGTCAGTGAGGAAGGCTGAAGTTGCTAGAAGCCTTAGGACCGTAGAGGCTTTTTGTAAGAGCCTTGACTTTTACTCTGAGCGAGATGGGAGCTGCTGAGAGGTTTTGAACAGAAGAGTAGCCTGATGTCACTTAACTTTTAAAAGGATCGTGTTGGCTACTGTGCTGAGATGAGACCCTAAGGTGGGCAAGGGTGGAAGCTAGGAGACCAGTGAAAAGAGCACTGCAGTCGCGGGGGTGAGACCGTGATGGCTTAGATCAGGGGTCGCAGGGCAGGTAATAGGATGTAATGGGTTTCTGACTATTTTTTTTAAAGTAGAGCCACAGTATTGCTGGTAACCGAGACCTGAGATAGGAGCAGAGGAGCAGTGAAGGTTGACTCCCAAAGTTTTAACCCGAGCGCCTGGAAGGAATGAGTAGTCATTAGTTGCAGTGGGGAAGTTAGCCGAATTCTGACCTTTAGGCTGAAGTACAATGTTCCCAAGTTCATGCGACCATCCCAAGTAGAACTGTTTGATGACGTTGTTTTGTCAGTGCAGACAGAGGGGGAAGAAAAAAATAAGATAATGTTCTGTCTCCAGAGATGATCACAGACATCTCACCAGATCTCTGCTGAACTGGAGCTGGAAGCCAAGGACGGCTCCCATGGTTAGCAAGGCCAAGGAGGTGTGCAGGCTTCAAGATTACACCAAGAAAAGGGTCCCAGGTACAGGTCGTGAAAATTAACACCCTCAGGTGTTCGTGGAACTTACTTATATATGACTTGCACTTCTAGACATTGGAGGTTACTCTGTATGGGTTAAGGAAAGTTTATATACTGTCCTTTATAGAGAAGCTTAAACCCTAGTCGCAGCATTATTACAAATATCTTCAACTCTAAAGGAACAGTAGCTGTCGGGGCTGAAGGGTTTTGGTTATCTGCACAGCTTCCTCTCTCTACCCATCCCCCCCCCCCGTTTTTTTTTTAACTTGGCTCATTTTTTGACCAAAGCAATTGGATCAGATCATCTGGTTTGGACCATACGTAAACCTCCACCAGTAGCAAAGTTCTGTTCTTAACAAAGATCACAAAATCTTCGGACATCCCTCATGTGGAGGTGTGCTCACCTGGTTGGTTGTCATCTTTGATGTCTGTGCAGTTCTGGGACTGAAAGCTCATTCACTGGAGTAGACTTAAGCAGGTCTAATTCCAAGTAAGCGATACCTGAACAGTAAATATAACAGCTCACATTCGAAGGCTTGCTGAATGCCAGGCACTATTCTAAACGTTTCACAGATGTTAAAACAATTCTGACAGGTAGGTCTTATCCTTGTCCTTGTTCTGCAGATGAGGAAGCTGAACACAGGGTGGTAAACTTGCCTGAGGCTGCACAGCTAATGCTGAAAGTTTCTAAGCTCGGACTGCTTGTTTCAGATAGGGTCATCCTGCATGGATGACCTGCACGGTCAGCCATCAGTTACATTGTGAGTCCAGCAAGGCGTTACACTTCACATTATCAAGGTCATTGGACAGTTCCTATTACAGTAGGAGGGGTAGCGGCTCGATTTTTCGAATATCTGGGCAATATGGGTGCTAGACAGCGAATACAGGGCATGGACTCCCCTGCTGAAACCTAAGGACTGATAGCAAATGGACCGCAAGTCCAGGGGAAAAGGAAGCAGGATTTGAGTGCTGCAGTGGATTAATATGCCATCTTGGAGAGGGTGTCCCACATCACTAGGGAGTCCTGGGTTTCCGAGACATGCCTGTTTTTTCCTTTTTATTTTAAATAGCATTACTGTTTTTCCTAACTAGATGGCCTTCACCTTCGGGAAATCAGATTGGGGTATGGACTTCAATATAAAAGTAACAGTTCTTTCCTCAATTAAATTTCTGCCTGCAAGTCTGAGGCAAGAGCGTCTGTCCCTTGCTTCATCTACCCCTGAAATTTGGGGAGAAAGATGGTTGCATAGCAGTAGTCCATGAATAGAACTTCTTGGAGAACGAGCTTCATAGCAATATGGGGAGATCTTGTAAAAATATCCACATCATTCATTTTTTTAAAAAATATTAATATGTATTGAGTATCTACCATCAATTAAAGCTTAATGTGATAATGCCATATTGGAGGTTGTGTAAGAGCACACTAATTCTTCCTAGAGAAAGGCAGGGAAGACCTCACAGAAGAGGTTGAGGGGAAGATTTGCCAGGCAGAGAAGCAGGGAGAATTGAGCCAAAATAAAAGCATGAGCAACAGCATGGAGAAAAAAAAATGTAGGGAATTTGAGTAATTAAGTGTTGCTATGGCAGATGGCCTCTTGAGACCAGGAGTTGTAAATGTGAGACTGCACAGGTGGGGAGGTGTTATGGACTGAATTGTGTCCCCTCAAACTTCATATGCTGAAGCCCTGCCTCCCAGTGTGACTGTATTTGGAGATAAGGCCTTTTAGGAGGTAAAGGTTACATAAGGTCATAAGGGTGGGGCCCTAATCCCAAAGCACTGGTGTCCCTATAAGAAAAGGAAGAGACATCAGAGACATCTCTCTTTCTGCACAGACACACAGACGAGGCCACGTGAGGACACAGCAGGAAGGCAGCCATCTACAAGTCAGAAAAAGGCCTCACCAGAAACCAGCCCCGATGGCCCCTTGATCTCGGAATTTTCAGCCTCCAGAACTGTGAGAAAATAGATTTCTCACGGTTGAAGCAACCCCAGCCCGTGGTCTTTTGTTATGTCAGCCCGAGCAGACTAAGGAGGCAAGAGGATGAAAATGCTGATAATCTTGCCAAAGAATTGACATTTTCACTCTGAAAGTGATGGAAAGTATGAAAGAATTTCAATCTTCAATTTCCTCCTCAAGTCTGTGGTTCAGTGTTCACTTTATGAATGATCTTTATCTCTGTGGGTGCATAGAGATGTGTATTCTGATCCCCTCAGGTATGCTTTTAACCGTATTGGTGGCGTGCTTTGTTGTTACCTCATGGGATTGTTTCTGTCCTTTTCATCCCTTAGCTCTGTTACTTGTACAGGGGACATTCAAAATCCCTTAAGAAGGAAAAAGAATGTTTAGGTTTGTCTGTTGTGCTGTGCTTCTGTACTTTCTGTATAAAACTGATAACACTCCTCTAACTACAGTAACGTGGCAAAATTACTATTTACCTCTTCATTTTACATATTATGTAAGTTAAACTGTATTTTATATATATATCTCTCTCCATTAGATGCCAAGCAACTTGACAGTAAGAGCTATTTATATGTTTGTGAATCCCTAGTGCTTTTTATGATGCCTGGTGCATGCTAAGTGTCCCAAACTGGTGAAATTAATAGATGAATGGGCGAAAGAATAAAGAAATTATACTGAACTCATCCAATAAGTGTTCCTTATGTTCAGAAACCTCTGTTCTGTGATATTGAAGTGTGAGATAAATTTATAATGATAATTGCATCAAAAAGTTCTGAAATCGCTTGTTAATCATCGTTATCTAAGAAAACCTCATTCCACAATATCAGAATATTGGGTAGAGTCCATCCCTGTCACTCAGCAGATCTTGATTCCTAATTCAAATGCGTGGTTCTTTATCTGTTGAGATCATGAAGGATAACAGTGGCTTAGATATGCTCAGAACATCTGATAATGTACACTAATAACATCCTTGTAGCAACATGCATGTTCTCTGCTGGCAGCTTATATGTTGTCTCTCCATACTCTGGCAGAAATTAACATGTTCAAGCCCATTGGAGTTATTTGACAAGAAAATCTCTATGTGTTGAAAACAGGAAAAAATATTCAGACCATGTGGAAAATTAAAAATAATTATGGTGTCTTAGGAAATTGTAACTGAAAGATTATTTTTACTGATGCATGGGCAAATGGAAGTTTCAAGTTACAGAAGCTGCCGCTGAGACCTGAACACTTTTGGGAAAGTCAGAACTCATTTGAATTTTTTTTCCTCAATGTATTCTCTTTTCTTCTGCCCGCTAGTCCAAAGAGAGGCAACTGAACAAAAGGTGTGAAGATTATAAAACCATGGGCACAGGGTGGTATGATGCAAAGAGTGTTTTATTCTGAGTCAGGACACTGGGGTTCTGGTTCCCTTGTTGCTGTAATCTATTCTGTCCATGGACTAAAGGAAATTTGTCCTCCCTGACCGTCCTCTGGGCATTAGTTCTCCCACATATAACTTGAGCAGCCGGGGCTGCGTATCTAACGTCCTTCGAAGATCTAAGATTCTTCAAGTCTCTGAGTAATCCTTAGACTCTGCAGACAAAGTTTGAGGTTGGGTCTGTGGTCCCTCAATCATTCCTCATTTGAACTAGACACATTATACTATGTTTTCAAAACTTAAATTCTGACACCCATCCTATTTAATGAGTAAATATCCCCTGAATATCTTATGTTACTACGCCAAGAATTCAGTAAATAAACCACTTTGAACAAAATTGGAACCAAGGACCAGGACAGCAAAATAATTGCTGTTCCTTCGGGCAGGGAATTTTCTGCCAGTGCAAAGGTTGCCGGCGAGCAAAAATCTGACAAAGAATATTATTACCAGGGACAAAGATAGTTGTTGCATAATGATAAAGTGGTCAGTTAATCAACAGGACATAAGAATCCTAAAGGTTTATGTGCCTACAACAGAGTTTCAAAATGCATGAAGCAGAAACTAATACAATTGCAAGGAGAAATAGATAAATTCACAATTATAATTGGAGATTTTAACACCCATCTCAATTATTGATGGAAAATTAGAAAATATGACCCTTAAAATTGGTCCTTATGCCCCTGAATAAAACTTTTTTTTTCTTTTTGCAACGAGTCCCTTTTCTTCTTTTGGAGTGACTCCTATATAGGATGATATGAGAATGATCTACTGACCCTGTTTTTCTCATGATTGGAGATTTTATTTCTACATGTGTGAAGATTGCAAGCAATGTGTCTACCTTTTTAGGTGTTGAATTTAAAAAGAAACACATGATATGTTTACTTGTTTACAAATGAGTATACATATCTATTGGTTCTTTTTTCAATATTGTCTTGAGATACTGTTTATAAACATCCCCTGATATTCCAAGTATTTCCAGAAGTCTGCCAACCAAGTAGCTTGGAAAAAAATTTATTCTATGTCACTATAGCAAAAGTTCTAAGACTAATTTGTTATTTATTGATAGCATTTATGGAAAAAGTTCCAGCACTTGCAGATAGAATAACAGAGAATCCTGCTAAATATATGTCTGTGTATATATATATTTGATATGTATGTATCAGACAATAATCCTGTTGAAAATTACTTTTAGAATGATGTGGAGCAAAAAGCAAAGAAAATCAGAAAATAATTAATTTTCTGTTATAATCTCCTCATCTGCTAAGGCTGGAGGTGTGTTTTTTTCTTCCTGCCATGCTGGGTAGCGATTTCTCCTCAAAACGGACTGCAAGAGAAGATAGGAACATTTCTGATGAATGGTCTTTGAGCTGATGCATAGAGACAGTAGGATTCAATCTACTTCGGTTCAACGAGCTTTGATTAAGGAGTTATGGAATGCAAAATACTGTGTTGTGAGGCATAAAGTTTCATTAGAAGTCTCTGCCACTCTGGACTCAAAATCTACTTAGGGATGCAGATGTGCATAAACAAACATATTTGGAAACATAGTATAAAGTCCCAAAAAGAAAGCAACATGAATTGCTATTGAAACAATATGACTTTTTCTCCAAACTGTGGAAGCTAGAGCAGACATTTCATTGGGATTGTGATATCTGAGTTGCACCTTATTCCAGTAGAGAAAGTGAGGTGGGTAATTACAATAAAAGGGAAGCATAAGAGGAGAACCATAATTGTGGAAAGCACGTGATAACTTTTTTCAGTTACAGCAAAATAGCCATGTTAGTCCTAAGTTAGAGAAACTGCCTAACAGGACAAGTATAGTCACATCATCCCAGTAAGATAGGCAGCCATCTCTTAAAGATGGAATAGACAGATTCAAGTCTAAATCCTGGCCTGTATTTTTATTCTTTCTGAAGCTGAATCTATTTGTAGATCCCAACTTTCTATCAGCTCTAGTCCTCTTAATGATTTTCACACACCCTGCCCTAACCCAAACCCTACGCCTTACGTCTCGGACACCGAAAGACCAAAGTGAGGCAGGGGTTTGTCATAGGGAGGAGAGTGGTGGAGCAGACAGGGCTGGAGAGGGCCAGGAGGAGAGTGAGATGGAGGAGGGAAATTGGAAGTAGGCTAAGGGGTGGAATATTATACCCAGAGCTTTAAAATACAAAACTAAGGGTGCAACTCTTGTAAATCTTGTAGGTTTCAACAGTTTACAGGCAATGTCACTAAAGTTCTGCTCGGAGAGCCATTGGTGGTTATTGTTGCCCTGACCGTCTGCTCAGCAAGTGCTTAGGTAAGTCATCAGGATGCTATAGTTTTTGTAAGAAAGTTGTTGAAAAGTTCACAACATACTTTCACAAAAAACTTTCAAGGGCCTCACCAACTAGTTCCTCATTCATCTAGGTGCAAAAGAATTGGACTAGAATCGGAGACAGCATCTCACTCCGAATAAGTCTTTTGAGAAGAGGAATGAATCTTATTAGCAGTGTTTGATGTAGTCACAATTTACCTTCTCAGGAAAGTCTCAGTGTTGAGGCATTTAAGTTCTTAACTACTTTGGGGAAGCCGAATAATCCTGGAAACTTGAACTCAGTCCGAATGAAGTGGTAAAAGCTTTAGTAATGCTGCTGAAGGTGACATAAACTCTTGGATTCACGAACTCTTAAGGATGGAAGTGCCACTTGAGATGATCTATTCCAATCCCTCCGTTTTACAGAGGATGAAATGGAGACCCAGGAGAGATGTAGTTGCTTGCTCAGGATTACAAAGCCAGTTAGTAGAAGAGAAGAAAAAATGAAAAAACTCTGACTCTCAGACCGAAGATGTTTTCCTATAATATATCTTGTTCTGAGAACTAGTTCAAAAAGGCTCCCAGCTAACCAAGCATGTTCTTGAAATTTGCCATTTTCACCAAAATATATATGTAAATCCAGTAGGGATCGTTAATTGGCTGATTGGTCAATCATGTCATAAATATTCACTCATTATTCCTCTTAAATGCCCTCAAAGCTCCACTAAAGAACAAAGGTGTGTATCACTTCTACTTGCAGCGATTCCAAGCTCATCAGGGTGGTAAGACACACGAACATGAAAAGACATCTAACATCCTCAGACGATGGATGATAAAATGCCAAATTAATGAGAGAAAAGGGTCTGTGATATTGGATGGGAAAAAAATACATCTTTACTTTTCTAATCTCTAGCTGAAATTTAGCATTTTCTACAATTATGAATATAAACTACAAACCACAGTGGTATTAGGAATTTCTGTGACCCTGTCACCAATAAAAATGACAGATATTTTTGTACCTCATTACAGTTATTGATATATTGAAAAATCATTTGTGCTCATCGCTATTTTGAATTTATAAACATTATTAGACCCGCTCTAGATCTTGTTATTAATATGTTAATAAATAAAAACAATAGTATTATATCACAAATTTGGTTTTTTAATATATTTTATTGCTGATTTCCACATAATTATTTATCCATAATCCTAATTAGGTAGAATCATGACCCCCAAAGATGCCCACACCCGAATCTCCAGAACCTATGAATATGTTACCTGACATGGCCAAGGGGACTTTACAGATGTGGTGAAGATTAAGGACCTTGAGGTGGGGAGAGGATCCTGGATTATCTAGGTGGGCTCAATTTAATCGCACGTGTTGTTTAGAAGCAGAGAACCTTTCCAAGTTGTGAGAGAGGGGCATGTGGAAAGGACTTGATCTGCCTTTGCAGGCTTTGAAAATGGAGGAAGGGAGCCATGAGCCAAGGAGAGTGGGTGTCCTCTAGAAACTGGAAAAGACAAGGAAGCAGACTCCTCTTAGATCCTCCAGAAAGGAACGCAGCCCCGTCAACACCCTAATTTTAGCCCAGTGAGACCTCTGTCAGACTTCTGACCTTCAGAACTGTAAGATGATAAATTTGTGCTGTTTAAGCCGCTAAGTTCATGGTAATTTATTATGGCAGCAATAGAAAACTACTACACTATTTTATGCATTTAAAAATATTATTCTGAGAAACTTCACCAAAAGTGTTCATGCACAAAGATAGGTTAAAAACTTACTTAGTAGTGTCTGTTGCTACAGTTAAAAGGAAAACCTTGGGTAGTTTGACACTGACACAAGTCAATGTCTACCGGGACCCAAAAGATGGATCTATATCTATGTATTTTTGAGAATTGTCCAAGTGTTCCAGTAAAAATTTTTGTAGCAAAATCACAAGTTAGTTCTCATTCAAGCTTGGCTTTTCCTCCCCACTTTCTTTCTCAGTGGTTCTTATTTTTTCTGGCTTCCACCATTTCCAAATCTGGATTGCATTCATATATGCAACTCGTTCATGCAGGAATGAGAGCCAAGGGAAGAGCACTTTTAATCCTTTTAATTGACATTATTACTTTATCAGCTTCCAGATGAACCTAGCAGCTACTAAAATATCATGCTAGGGAACCGTTGTGGGGAAATGAACACACAATAAAGACGACCTACGCCAATGGAGATGTTTACCGTTCCCAGTGGTAATAGTGTCTGGTGATTCCTTTGTTGGAGTTCTTGAGATCAATTCCTAATCTTGTTATAACATGTTAATGCAAAAATGATTTTAAAAAGAGTTCCCATTTTCCTATCTGTTAAATGTAAATAGCACCGTTTGAAGTATCTGGCTAATGAAAATCGGTAATGATATTTGGGTTTATAAAGTTCCAGGAAAATGCCTGATATAATTTTACCAGTGTGTTCTTATCTATTACCCTGGAGTCTATCATAAAAAAAATTCCTTCTTTATAATTCCCAGAGAGGTTTCTTCCTTTAAGGAAAACCACACTCAGGAAGTAACCCACGTGAGTCAGCTTTGTCAACAGCAGCAGGGTCTGTCTACCGTTGGGCACAACACACAGAGCACTTATCAGTACCATGTCCACATTCCCTTGTAATGAGCAGTCTTGTTAAATGTGTATATTTGGAGCTTAAGAAGATAAAAAAACTGCCAATGCAAACATTATAAAATTGTAGATTATTGATCAATTTGCTTTTGAAAATATGCGTAAAACAATCTAATCTTTCTGTCCCAGCACTAGCTCATTTGGGTAATAAAAGACAGACATGCTAGTTTCGCTGAGGCCGAGAACATACAGTGTATAATAAAGTTTGATATCTGGACCTTGGACAAAATGGAATGCCGAAACTAGAGAGTTGCCAGCTTTCCACTGTGCAAGGTCTAATTTAGTTAATATATCTGCTTTCCATACTTCATGACCTCTTGTTACTAAAGATGTATAGTCATTCTGGCTTCAGGTACATAAGGTTGTGTTAAATGACTTGTAGATTTACGTGGGAGATTTTCAGAATGCCTTGCAGAGAGTTTTCTAAAATGTAAAAAATGTAAAGTGATGCTAAAATTCAGCTGAAAAATCCGTAAACATTGAAGCTGTGCTTCATGGAGTTTTCAGTTACTTTTTCACTAAATCAGTTGCATACTCCCGCACCTGAAAAACATCTCCGATCTCTAATAGCAACCCTCAACTGAGACCAGCATTTTACTGGTATTTTCATGTAACTAAACACTTCCTCAGTGCTTGTGCATTGTATGGTAAATGGTGACGAAGAAAGAAAATAAGTATTGGTGATGCAAACAGTTTGCACTTAGCAGCTCTGATTTTTTTTTAATTAATTTTAATCTAATAGAAAATAGCATGCAACTTCATGCTGTTGAGGAAAATCTGTAGGAGTCTCTATTGGAGGACTACTATAACGTATGTCCTCCAAAATGCATAATAGCTGAAACACAGTATGTTTGCTTCTTGCTCATATGGAAGTCCAGCATGGGTGCATCTGGTGAGAGAGCGGTGCTCCTTCAGGGGGTGAGTGAGGGACCCAGGTTTCTTCTAGTTTGTAGTTCTACCATCCCCCAGAGGCTTTCCATCATCTACATCCAGCTGGCAGTAATAGGAAAGAGAACTTGGAGGTGGAACAACTTCTTCTTAAAGTCTTTCCCCAGAAGTTGAACAAATCACTTCCACTCAAATTCCACTGGAAGAATTAGTGACATGGCCACCACCTAACTGCAAAGGACAGTGGGAAATGTAGCACAGCTGTGCACCCAGGAATAAGAGGAATCAGATTTCGTGAACAAGCCCTAGCACTCAAGTCATTTTTAGGTTGATTTTCATGGGTATGAGACTTATAGCTTCTTATCTTAGAAAAATAACTGATTATCAGTGGGAAAAATCCAACACTGTAGAAAAAAAGTAGTAAGTGAAAAATCATGTCAAGCCCAGAGATTATTACTGTAAACATTTTGATAAACATGCTCCCTTTCTACATGTTTATATATTTGTAAGATTTTACATCACATAATAGTACTCATGTAATTCTATATCCTGATTCTTTTCATTTAGCAATATCTATTACATAGTTTTTCACATCAACACTATAAAACTATATCAATTTTAATGGAACATAGTATTCGATTTTATATGAATGTCGTAGTTTAATTAATCTCGTCCCTTTCTGCTATTATTGACAATTATTCAATAAACATGCTTGTGGATATATCCTTTGGCATTTGGGTGTTTTTTTGTTTGGTACAAATTTATATAAAAATTTGTACGAAGATCAAAGAATTTGCACATTTTATATTTTTAAATATATTGTCTATCTGCTCCCCAGAAAGGTTACACCAAGTCGCAGTCCCACCAAGGGCATGTAGTAGAGCCCATTTCCCAATGCCCTCTACATTGCAGCACTTGGTAGTATTCATATTTTTACCTACACAATTTGACAAGTAAAGTATACTTCGTTTTTAGTTGACATTTCTTTTATTATTAGTGAAGTTGGCTATTTTCAGTTCTTTGGGAGCCATTTGTCTTTCTTATGAATTCCTTCTTACTGTTTATTGCCAATTGTTCTATAGAGATTTAGTTTTATTACATTAATTTGCAAATGCTCCTTGCATAAGGATGTCAATTCTTTGTTTTTCATACATTTTGCAACTATGTTTCCTGTTTGTGTTTCATCCTTATCTATGCTTTTATATGCATGTAGTAAGAAAAAATTTTAATTTTAGATGAGTCAAATTTGATTTTTCTTTTTCTTTTATTGTTTCTAGGTTTTGTGACATGCTTAGAAAGCCTTCTATAATTGAGACTTATAAAATTGTTCACTACAACAGATTTTTTAATTTGATTTTTTTTATATATTTAAACTTAGTTATATCCCAACAACAGAACAAAGTAAGAGACCTCAGTGCTCACTCTTCATATTGCTTTGGCAACAAACGTCTATGCAAGGAGAGACTAAGGCTAACAACTAGTTTATTAAGTTAGCCCTGGGGAAACATTGTCAGGGCTGGGAAATTTTCACTCAGTTTGCTGTTTGTTTACATAAGGTCAAACATCCAGTTTAACTGATTATTTTCTTTCAATTGATCCAGTATTTAGCTATGAAATAAAATATGGTTTTTGTATTATTCTAATGCCACTTTTCTTTAATAAGGACAATGGCAAAAATGAACCTAGAGTCCATACTGTATTATGCATATAAACTACAAGTATATTTGGATCTGTTCAAAGTAAATTATGCATAATCATTAATTTATATTTATATTCTATGGTTGATAATTTCCCCTGTGGATTCTTTTAACTATGAGATACAGTTAAAACCAAACTTAAGAAATAAGCAAATTAAAAAAGAAACACATATAGAAAAGAAAACTTCTTCTGATAAAATGTATCCATAATGGTACAATTACGCTAATTTAATTGTAGGGATCCTTGCTTCTCCAAAAATACTAAATAAAAACCATGTCTCACCTCATCACCAAATGCTGTAGTGAAAAGAGCAGTGGGCTGGCAGTCAGGAGACCTGCCCTTGACAATCCAGGACCCGCCACCATTTAGCCACATGACAAAAGCTCCCTGTGTCTCCGTTTTCACGGGGCCCGCAAGATCCAGTTAGATCTCTTACTTTTCTAAAACATTACAGTTTATTTGTGAAATAAATCTTTGTCTCTCCCTCTCTTCAGGGTTCAGTACAAGGCATGCTAGATCAAAAAACTACAGGAAATCAACTTGACTTCCATAATATCGAGTGTGTATTAAGCACTTACTCTGTGACAGTCCCTCCACAAAGTGCATGCTGTGTTCTCCCCCTGGGAATCTTATGATAACTCTGGAAGATGTCTGTTGGTTCCTCTTTCCATCTGAGGACCCTGAAACCAAAGAGACTGAGTAACTTACCAAGTCCATGCAGCTAATAAGGACATGAGGTAACATTTAAAGCATATCCCTGTGGCTTCAAAGTCTGAACTCTACCGTTAGGCACCATCACGCTCTTGTCACTGCTGTCCTAGATATTTCCTAGGCAATGAGGGCATCACATGGTCATCAGTCTCGGGAAAAATCTTGTTCTGTTGAGATGTAAAATTGGAATTTCTCTGAAAAGTTGCTGTAGCTTAACCATTTTATTGTTTTAGCTGAGATGAGCCTTGGGTGAATTTTTTTAATAATAGTTTTTTTCTGATTATGAAAATACACATTTTCGTTTTAGAGAATTAAAACGTGGAAAAATATATAAATAATAAGGATCATTCATAATCCCACAACCCCAAGAAATTCCTCAATGACATGAGTGTCCACCCTTCTCAGACCTAGAGGAGGAAAGGCAGATTGACATGCTCAGCTATCAGGCTGCCCAAGGCCAGCTAGACTGCAGTCCTCAAAGGCACAGTAGGAGGAGCATCTGAGGACAGAGCTCACAGCTTCGGCGGGGCACGTGTAGTTTGAAAAAGAAAAGTGCTGCTCCCCAGGAAATTCTGATAGCTCTCCCGGACCCCACCCATGCACCTCTTTTAGCATCCCTGTCGTAAGGAGAGATGTTAATGTCTGTTGCATTTTTAACTTATATCCACGTACAAACAAGGTGTCAAAACCTCCTGCCCTCGCCTGCTTTTCTGAGGGAAATTCCTCTTGTCTGCCCTGGTGCATCTTCTGTACCCCTGTCTCTGGCCCCCGACACTGTGAATAGATGAGAACCACGGACGCCATCACCCCCACTGTACACTGCTATCCCCACTCTTCCCCGTGAGGCCACCTGCCATGCTCACCCACCAGCTGCAGTGAACCTGGAGGATGACACTCCCAGTCATGTCTGATGGCCCCTTTCTGCAATGTGTTTGGGGAAATGAGATCTCTGCCAAGACATACAAGGAGAAGAACCAGCACGAGGAGAGGGATAGCACTCTGACGGCCTCAAGAAGCAATGCTTGCCGAGCAGATGATAAGAGCTCTACTCTAGTTAGTTCAGACTTTTGCTCACCACTTATTGTCAGATGCCTTCCCACTCCTTGAAGACAAAGACTCTGGTTCGCTCACTGCTGTATCCCCGGGCCCTAGACTGGTGTCTAACACATTGTAAGTGCTCCATGCACACTAAATGATTTAGATTTTCTGAAAGACCCTGCCAGAGACCCTCAACAGGATCCTCCTCACCAACCGCTAAAAGTGAGCCCCCTCACAGTGCTACTGTGGGCTCTCCTAACTCTCTCCATCTCTATCTCATCTGCTAGCCAAGCCTCAGTTAACCATCTACTTGCTGATGCTTTCTAATTTTATTCCTCAAGCTCAGTTCTTTCCTCTGTATTCCAGACTTTACTTGACATTTCTATTGGGATGACTCTAAAGGTACACAAACTCAACATGTCAAAAACTAAACATTCTCTCACACCCTCCACCATCTGACCCTCCACCAGTGTCTCAGGGGACACTCACACAATCTATTCCGTTTATTAGATTGTATAATCTAGGAGTCATATTTGACTCCTAATTTCCCTCACTCCCCACACCCAATCCATTAAACCCTATACGTCTGGATTCCTAATATCCAGTTTGTGCATGGCATGCTCTTTGCTCCCCACTACCATGACTCTAATCCAAACTACCAGCCTCTCTCAGTAACATCCAACTTTTCTCCCTGCATCCTCTCCTTCTCTCTCTAGTCCACTTTTCACCACAATCAGTCACTTTTTAAATCTGATTCTTCTGTACCGTGGTTTAAATCCCCTCAGTATGATCCCATTGCCCTCTGGATGAAGACCAAAATCCTTCCCATTGCCTTTAAGGTGCTCCATCATCTGATCCTCACCCACCTCTCCAGATGGCCTTGTACCACCCTATCCCTTGCTCTCTGTGCTTAAGCCACCCTAGGCTTCTTAAATGTTCCCCAAAGTCATTGCTTTCTCCTACCCCAGGACTTTTGCATATACAGCCATGCATCACTTAATGACAGGGATACGTTCTGAGAAATCGTCATGAGGTGATTTTGTGTTGTGTGAACATCATACGTAACTTACACAAAATTAAAAGGTATACCCAGGGGCTGGCCCGGTGGCATAGCGGTTAAGTTCGAGCACACTGCTTCAGTGGCCCAGGGTTTGCAGGTTTGGATCCCAGGTGCAGACCTATGCACTGCTCATCAAGCCATGCTGTGGTGGTGTCCCATATAAAGTAGAGGAGAATGAGCATGGATGTTAGCCCAGGCCAGTCTTCCTCAGTGAAAAAAGAGAAGAATTGGCAACAGTTGTTGGCCCAGGGCTAATCTTCCTCACAAAAACAAACATAAAAATAATAATAATAAAAACATAAATGGTATACCCTACTGCACACCTAGGCTATGTGGTACTACTCTTATGGGACCACCGTCATACATGAGGTCCGTTGTTGACCGAAGCATCATTATGCAGCACATAACTGTACTAGACCTCAGTCTGAAAATATTCTCTCCCTCAACCTCCTTCCATACGTTACCTAGTTCAGTCTTGCTTTCTGACCTCAGATCTATTGTGTACTGAAACATGTTTGTTTTAATCACATTTTTGCAAGAAGAGATCCTCCAGTTTTAGATTTTATAGTTATTTGAAAAATTACTAAAGAGCATATACTTTATCAGTAGTTCAAGTGTTTCTCCTCCTTTAGTACATATTCAAGTAAAGATGGCATTTCATTATAAAAATTAAGAACATTGAGAGTATATTTGCCCAGAGAAAATGCATCCCTTCACTGTTGCAAATTAGCACTGATCCTGAGAAGATTCTGGACAATCTTACACTTAGAAAGAGGCCTCAGGATTCTATACCACAGAACAGAGGTCAGCAAACTATGACCCACATGCCAAATCTAGCATACCACCAGTTTTTATCAATAAAGTTTTATTGGAACACAGCCATGTTCATTCACATATGTATTGTTTGTGGCTGCTTTCATGCTGTGACATGAGTGGTTGTGACAGAGACCATTTGGTCCAAAAACCTAAAGTATTTCCTTCCTGGCCCTTCACAGAAAAAGTTTCTTGACTCCTATCATAAAATATAATGGCAAGGATTTTAACCTACAGAATTCAATGCCAGATAGTACCAGTAATCCTGACAGATGTTCAGCATGAATTCTTTAAAACATCTGGTTTAAATTGCACTCTATTCTGATGGACCTGCCAAGAAGAATTATCTGCAAAATGTACCAAAGTAGCAGAATCAATTAATTTGTCTGAAGAGTGACTTGGAATTGTACATTTGAACATTAGAAAATGTCTGCCGTGTGTGTGTGTGTGTGTGTGCGTGCGTGTGGTGGGTGTGTGTTGTGTTTGTAGAAGTTAATGTTATGACGTGGAGCTGTTTTATCAGGGAGTAATTTGTCATCAGGCCCTACTGTTAAGAACAACTTGGTTTATGACAGGAAAAAAGCATCATCGTGAAAGAAGAAATGATTTTTGATCGTATCGTACAAGTTGTTGTGTGTCCAACGTTTCTAAAAACCAAATCACTGAGATATGTTAAAAAGAGGCAGGCGAGGCTTGCACCAACCTCTTTTCTACCACTTACCGTTGAATTCTGATCTGCCAAGAGACTATTTCTTTAGTCTCCAACTATAGCTTTAGCATTTCAATACTTCCTCTGAGACATAGTTGTTAAAAGTATGTCTTCTTCCACTCTTTCAACCTGAGTATAATCAGTAAGTGCATGCTTATGTGCATAAACTAACCTCTAATTCTGCATTTGGGGATGTGCGATTAATGTTAATAATGATCCCCTTGTGGGGAAAAATGAACAACAAAAATACAGACCCTGTGTAGTGGTTAAGCTTGCATGCTCCACTTCGACAGCCTTGGGTTTGCAGGTTCAGATCCCAGGCGCGGACCAACACACCGCTTATCAAGCCATGCTGTGGCAGCATCCCATATAAAGTAGAGGAAGATGGGCATGGATGTTAGCCCAGGGCCAGTCTTCCTCAGTAAAAAAGAGGAAGATTTGCAACAGATATTAGCTAAGAGCTAATCTTCCTCACACACACACACACAAAAATACAGGCCCTGAATTCCAATCACTAGAATAAAATCAGTTTCTGCAATTTACTGGCCACATTGCCATGAACAAGTTACTTAAAACCACAAAACTTCCATTTCCTTATCTATAAAATGGGGCACGGGGGGGAATAGTACCTACCACATACAGCTTGCTTGAATAAAAATAGGATATTTGTGTATGTATTATGAACCTATACTAAACAAAAAAGATTCATTTGTGTTTACACACAGACAGAAATCCCTGGGACGACACTGGGAAATTTGGTTACAGTGTAGGGTGAAAAAATAGGCAGAGGAGACAAGGACCAACACCGGAGGTAGGAGTTAGGGTGTGGTGCAGGTATTTTGGTAAATATTTTTCTCTCTAATATTGTCTTGAACACACAATTATGGTTGCACAGCAGGAAACTTGTCAGCAAGCTTGGAACCACCAAGGGGCAGATGAGTAACATATGAGTGACACTGGAGCCAGCTGGTGGGGAAGTGGTTTACAGCGTGCATGGACAGCACTGGGTGGTCCCAGCATGTTCACATGGTCTTCTTCCCACATTCAGTGGACTAGGTGTCTGTAACAGAGAGAACTAGATCCTGGAAAGTGCTGAGACTGGGATGGGTGTTCACACAGTAATGACCCTGGGTAAGTCCTCTCCCCCACGCAACCCCCAGCTTCATTCTCTAAACCCAGCAGGAGAGGCACAAACCAGACTGTCGCTTTCCCCACCCAGCTCATATCCCTCATGAGCCAAGGTGGCTAATATCCCCAGCACAGGACATAGGAGTACACAGGGGGAGAAAAAATAGAAGTTTAAAATAAACAAATTCAATAAGGAAGGATATTAGAAATAAAGCAGGAAGAAAATGTCATAATGAAGCAAATAAAAATACTGGGTATGGAAACTATAATCACTGAAATAAACTTAATAGATGGATGGATGGAAGAGCAGAAAGGATACAGTTGAACAAATTAATAAGCTAAAATATCAGGTTTAAGGTACTCTGCAAGAATAAAATAATAGAACATTGAGATGTGCTTACATGATGTCTTGTGTAGAGGAAAATATGAATGGAAATGTATCAGCCTATGCATGTGATGAATCATGCAGGTGGGCCTTTCCCATTTCTGGCATTAAATTTGATGACAGATTAACAATTGGTGCAAAGAGTCCTAATCAATGAGTGGTGAAAGAGTGTTGCATCTTCTGAATCTGCCTCTTGGTGAGAAGAAAAAACACAGCAATGATGAATAATGGAAGAGCTACACCCAAAATCCACTTCCTCCCTATTCAAGGTATTGAACTGATGTCCAGAACTGTAGCATCTTTTTTTAAAATGTGAATCTATTTACTTATTTATTTTTTAATTTATTTTACTGAGGTCATGTTGGCTTATTATATAAATTCATGTGTACATCATTACATTTCAACTTCTGTATGGACTGCATTGTGTTCACCACCATAAGTCTAGTTCTTATGTGGTATATATACATATATGGAATACTACTCAGCCAGAACTGTAATATCTTAAGAAAAAGACATTAAAATATGAAGAAATGTTGAAATAAATTGGGAGGCATAATTTGTAAAAGAGAATTACTTTTTTGAAAATAGAGTACATCAGTGCTTCTCAAATGTTCTTCTCCAGAAGGCAAAGGAGAAGGAATAGACACCTGCCAAGCATTCCGGGTAGAGCAGAAACACATGACTTCTCTGAAATCACGAGGTATAATGTATGGTTCATTGAAATGTTATATTCTACATCTGATTTTTTATATTTGTCATTCAAAAATGTCCTCGAAATCCCAATGAAAAGATGCAGCTTGTACATTTGAAGGCTTCCTTCAACACTGCTACTTATCAGTTAAGCACAAATTGAACAGGGGTTTATCTATGGTCTATAGAGTTGTTGAGGGAATTATCTCTAAGGAACAAATTAATTTAGGAGGGAAAAGAACCCATCACCTTGAACAGCATCCAAACAGTTATAATGATAATATTTTCCCTCAGTGAAGTTAGAGTGATATTACAGGGCCACTATTTAAACAATCCTTTGGGAAAAGCGGTAGATTTTTATTCAAGGGAACCAGAGGTGATCTTGTTATTAGGAAACTAGTCACGTAATGGAAAAAATGAGAATTTTGCAGTGGGTGTATTCTAAACCTGGGTGTGCCCTTCACTGTCTGAAGGAAAGTTATTTAACTTCCTTGAGCCTCTGGTTCGTCAGCTGCAAAGGGGAATAATGAGAAAGGGTCGTTTAGAGGATCAGAAATAATGTGTATACAATGCCTAGCTTGGTTACCCCATGGCGTGGATGCTAATGTAATAGATATGGTAATATTTATAAAGTTTTCGTCGTTCATTCATATATTCATTTTGGTGGAAGGGTGTGTCGCTGAGACAAGGTGAAATGGTCTGAATACTCTTCTTGACACACGTCTTGCTGATATCTAATGCGGAGATTTCTCCAGATGTAAGTGTAGATCACAGTGTGCACTGGCTGCTAAATAGTCCAGAGTTTGAGAAACTTGCTTATCTACAAAGACTGAGGTTACAACTCCATGAGGGTGAGTTTGCACAAAGCTCTTTCTAAAAATAGTTATTGAGCTTTCACTATGCAAAAAAGCATCGTGCTAGCCATAAAATGCAAAGAGTTGGCATGAAATGGAAGTATAAATTATAAAGAGCCAGAACCGCTGTTCCTAACTTCTAAGGAGCTCACCTCCAAAGGAGGGTAAAAGGATGGACATGCAATCAACCCAGTGTGTTTGTTCTGGAAAAATACAACGCATCTAGGCTCCGGGAATATATATTCTCAACACTTATGAATACAGTCTTAACATAAATGCAGTACTTGCTGGATGCACGAAGCACCCAAATAAAACTCAGCAGCGTCAGCTCCAAAATTGCTCTGTAGTTGGGGCTGGAGGCCACCTGGTTGGAGGGAGAGCCAGCAGACTTGCCTTGAAGCTTGGTTCACCTGTGCTCTGATTCTATTTGGGTGCCTTTGGCAGTGGTGAAGATTACGGACAAGGTTTAACTACGACCTCCACCCACCACTCCCACCCAGGGACCCCTTAGCACCACCTCTGAAATCTGGGTTTTAGAACTGGCTTTATCCTGTGTTTGGAACTTAGAAATAACGTCTGTCCTCAGAATACATATTGAGTACCTTATAGATACTGTACCAAGTGCCAGGCAAAGACACGATATCTTTTCCCAAGGGGGTCAGAGTCTCATCTAAGGGAGACAGACCTGAAAACAAGTAAGTACGGCAGTGTGATAAGCGTCCATCTGGACTGAACTCTTTCTAGGGTGATATAAATGGGGTGGGAATCAGGCTTCCATCCGGAATAGGCAGGGGGATCTTCCCAGAATTAGGTTTGTTGGACATAAATCTTGAAGGAAATTTTTTTTCCGCAGCACAATTTCTATAAAATAAATGTTTATTTTCAAAACCCTTGTTCCCTGTAAATATTATCTTCACTGGTAAATTTTAAAACTGGTTCAAAATACAAAAGATTTGCTCATAACTCTCCTGAGGTACCTATGGATTGGAAAAAAATTCACTGGTGCCTGAAGATGGCATTGGGAGAAAAAGAGAGATACGTTGACTGCCCATTGCTAATTCAGGTAATTAGTGCCCAACGAAAGCCGAGCCTTGTTCTACAAAAAGTTGAATATATCAAGTGACCACCATGAGCCAGAGAGGGTGCTGGGTGATTACATTTATTATCTCTAACAGAATTCCTCAGAATAATTCGTCTTAAATTTATATCTCAAAGCCCTGAATTACTCTTCCCAACAATATTTTGACTATCCTACCAATATCCTTCCCTCCGTCTACCAAATATCACTCCAAGGGCAGAGTTTGAAAAGCAAGACCCTAAATGCCTTAATTTCCTTTTGATTGTGGTCTACATGGGATCACAAATATTTGGTTCAGGATTGATAGCTTCTACGGTGCCTTAAAAGAGCCTAATTCTGATGTGGCTCTGACTGAAATATTTGCCAAAGGCTTGAAGCTAAATATTGACTTTATAAAGAAATGAATTCCTCCTAACCGTAAATGTGCTCTTCCCCTTGGCCTAAAAAGTAGTTAGTTCAGAAGGAAAACGTTCAATAACATATCAAATAAAACATTTCTCTGTAGCTCAAGTTTATTCAACCCCAGATCATGCACACTTCGGATCACGTACTGTAATGAACGGCACACAGGGCGGAGCTAGCCCGGTCTGCTCACTTTGTAGATGAGGAAGCCAACCCAGGAGGTGAAGACCCTGTCTTGACATCACGTGGCTTGAAGAGAAATGCAGGGGGGGCTGGAATGCGGCTCTTCTCCCTCCATCCTCTGCCTTCCCACTGCACCTCTGCCTTTCTTGTTGTGTTTGTGTGCAGAGTTCCCGAGAGCTCCCCAACAGTGTGTCATGCTGCTTATATCTCTGTTCCGTTATCTTTCTTAAGTACTTCTGAACGTAAAAGGTCACTCAAGAAAACAGTCTTTCCTAAAACAATACCCAACTGTAACATAAAAGCATGCTGATGGTTTTCTACAGCAGGAATCCCCTTATCCCGTTGGATGTTGTGGAATGCAAATGTGTAATAACAGGAATAAATAATTCATTGGGAAACCAAGACACTACATGACTGGAGTTGAGTTGGGGTTCAGGCATGTCAACTGTGGGAATGGCTAAGAGTTGATAATGGCTTAAGCTCAGAAGAGTATATTCCAGTTTCTGTTAATTGATAGAGGCAGAAAATTTATAAATAATAAAAGGTCATCAGTAGCTTTTTAGTTACCAAATATAAAAGCTTCCTTAGCTCCCTTGTCCTTTTTGTAGCATTTCACATCACTAATTGTCCTCCCCTTTTTGGAGCTGTTCTCCATTGGTTTCCAGGACGCTGTTCTAGGCCAGCTCTCTCTCTACCCCACTGATCGCTCCCTCCAACCCTCTCCTTCCAGCTCCTCATCTTCTAGAAACCTGCTGCATATCATCCTCTAGGGCACCGACACCTCTCTCTCCCTCCCTCTCTCTCTCTCTCTCTCTCTCTGCCCTTATTTTTCAATGGAGCTATAATTTTGCATTTGCAACATTCACAGAGAATTTTCACCATATATTTCTAAGGCATCTCAAACTCTGTTTATCAAAAATGGACCCATTTTATGTACAAGCTTCTTCCTCAAAGAAGTAGACCATAATTCTCCATTCCTTTAAGTATGAGCTGTGCATAGTGACTTCTCTCCAGAGAGCACAGCGTGAAAAGGAGAGGAAAGAGAAACCTGACAAGTTACGGTGGAGAAACCCGACAAACCACCTCCGCCAGATGCTCAAAATCAACATCCACACGAAGTCACGTTGACAGTATATATCCTTAATATGATGTGAAGAAGATGGCACTTTTCCTCTGTGGTCTTCCTTCCAAAACTCCTGACCTTAGCCTGATTGTGAGAAAAACATCAGGCAAATCCCAACCGAGGGACATTCTACAAGTACCTGACCGGGACTCCTCAAAACTAAGGTCATCGAAAACAAGGGAAATCTGAGAAACTGTCACAGCCAAGAGAAGCTTAAGAAGACATGAAACTAAAGGTATGTGGTGTCCTGGAAGGGATCCCAGAACAGAAAAAAGACATTAGAGAAAAACTAAGAAAATCCGAGTATGGACTTTAGTTCATAATAACGAATAAATATTTGTTCATTAATTGTGACAAGTGTACCACACTAAGAAATTAACAGTGCGGCAACTGGGTGTGAGTACATGGAAACTCTGTACTATCTTTACAATTTTTCTGTAAATCTAAAACTATTTCAAAATAAAAACTTTATTAAAAAATGAATTCACCTTTTTCCCTCTCAAACTTTCTTCTCTTATGTTCCCTATTTTTGTCAGTGTAATTACAGTGAGACAACAAGGACTTTGCCTTGGGTATCCATGTTTATAAGGCACAGATTTTAGTGTGTGATGTTTCATTAATTTTGAAATTTAATATCTATTTAGCATCTAGATATTGAGAAAAAATTAGTTAAAATAGGAAGCTTCCAGATGGCCCCAATTTGTTAATGACACAAATCTGGGCACCACACCATGAAATACAAAGTTGATTTGACACAATTCATAATGAAGTCAAAATGGACCCGCTATGACTCAGACTCAGAAAACTGTAAACTTATTTTTCTATAATCTATCTAAATTGCCTCATATAAAGACCATCCCACAAAACCCTCTGCCTTTTCTGCTAGCCAATTTAAATTTATTAAAGTCTTTCCAGGTTAAATCCTAGACCCATCTTCCTGGTTACCTTTTGTTGAATAAATACTTAGTCCTCAAGTTTTGCTCCTTCTTCCCCTTTCTACTTATCAAAGATGGTTTAATGTCTCAAGTGGCCTATGTGCCCCGTTGCCTGAAGAGAGAAGTAGCACCTAGTTTGCCACCATCCCCTGTCCTATGGCCTCTGCTATGGTCCAGGTTGACCCCGTTGGTCACTAACACCCTGAGCTGGCATCCACACCAGGGCACAATGAGGCCCATCTTGCTCTCTCAGGTTCTCTACTTTTCCAGTGCTGCCTTCTCTGCAGTGGCTTCTGGTGTTGCTTTCTCCTCACTCTTCAGCCTCTGCTTCCTGACCTCTGGCCTCTTCCAGTTCTCTTACCACTTCCATATACCTTTCCAGGACATACAGAAAGTTCTGGACCCCATGCACTCCACATATAGGCCCTGGCAGCCAGGAATGATATCTAAGGCCCGTCCACCTAAACCCTTTCTTTATCGTTGGTAATTACTGTTTTGCTCACTGCTGTGTTCTCCGGATGCCATGTTGCTCTGGCATTATGCTGAATGCAGACCTTCGCGAAGGGGCCCTGCCACAAGAAAGAAGGAGCAAGTCCTCTGCTTTGGGATTATCTCAAACCCCTCAAAGTGGGGTTTTAATACCACTGTGCCTAGCACTAGATCCTCTCCCCTCTTCACCTTGGTGAAGTGGCAACAGAGCATGGACTAGATCCCCAATTGGCTCATCTCTTGCTCTGCTCTTCATGCCTACTTGTGCTCATGTGCTCGCTCTCTCTTTCTTGCTCTCACCCCACCCCCTCTCCTTAGCCCCCTCCCCCAGCTCCCATCCTTAGACATAGAAAGAATTTTTATTCCCTCTTCCTGCCTAATAGGAACTGCCTTCATGTCATAGCCCCACCCTTCTCTATTCTATCATTTATATTAAAACTTTGTGCTACCATTCTCTGTGTATGACTCATATTCAAAGCCTAGATTTGGAAATTCTATAAAAATTCTTTATCTCCCATAAAGCCAGGCTCTTACAAATCAAAAGACTTCTTTTCAAACTATTGTCTCACCATGGACTTCAAAAATCTCTTTTTGACATTCAAAGCAGAACACTGATTTCTTTTGATTTTTTTGTCTAGTCTACCCAGTGTCTGTCCTCTGCTGCCCCTGGGCAGTAAGATCAGGCTTAGGTCTTGGCCTTCTTGGCAGAAGGGCTGCCAGGGACAAATCTCAGGTACTCAGGTAAAGAAATACCACAAGTTATATTTAAGATATTATCCCCAAATAAATGCTTTTGCTCTGCTTGGCTTCGATTCCATCAATGCAGGCCATGGCTCTGGACAGAACCCCCATTCGCCGTAGTCACCAAGCCTTGTAACAGTGGCTTTTTCTTGACTTCTTTCTTTGCCCTCATATTCAATCAAATGTCAAGTGTCATCAATTCTGTCATCATAATATTTCTATCATTCTTCCCTCTTCCCAGTTCCCCTTAATTCAGCTGGTACTTCTCACCTAGATTATTTCCTTAAACATCTAACTTATTTCACTGCCTAAAGACTCTCCTCCTTCAGTTTCTTTCAGATATTCTTTCCTAAGGTTGGGAACATGAACCATAGAGTGATGTAAAGATCCATTCCTGAGATCCATTCCTACACCTACATTTGCTAGTTTGTAAATTTGATCAAGTTTTTTTCCCTCAGTTTCCTCAACCGTAGAAGGCTGTCATGAGTCTGAAATAAGATAACACCCACAGAGTGCTTAGCGTGGTGTCTGACTGATGCAGAGCAGGTGCAAACGGTGACCGTTATTGCTATTACTCTGCTCAAGGGTCTAAAATGTCTCACGAGGGTCATGGATGAGACAGACACTGAAGACAGGATGTGCTTCAGGATAGCGTCATGGGGAAAGATAGTGAACCCGGGTACGAAGGCGGGAAGGCACCCAGCAGTAAGTAAGCAGCGAGATGGGAGCAGACGGTGTCAGGGAGGCAGGGACAGAAATACTGGGGAGACGAGTTACAGAAAACTCTGGATGACCTTCATTTCTAAGGCGAAGAATTTACATTTTATTTCCTAGGCATTGAAGAGGTTTTTTGTTTTATATTAACAGCAAAGTTGTGTGTGTAGTGTGAGCACACAGTGCGAATTCTAAAAATAAGCAAATAAACACAGAGTGTTCAAAAAGACGGCAAACACCAATGGATCTGCCTGTTGAAACGAACATGCCTACACTTTCTGAATATTTGCTTCAGACTTTTTAAAGAAATAAATCCTTACAGATGACGTCCTGATCTTCCTTCCCTGTTCTATTAGCCAAACATATCATTGGGCCTGTATATCGTGTCTGTTAAATATTTAAATTTTTTTTCCACCTTATTTGTAGCTTTGCAGTAAGGTTCTTCTGCTCCTGACTTCTGTTACTCTTCACAAAAATAAAAGGGAGAGAGAAAGAAACAGGTTAGGACCAGCGAGAAAGAGAGAAGGAAATTACCAATATAATAAGATTTGGAAAAACCCAGGGATGAAATCTTAAGGATGAGGCTCATAAGAAGCAAAGTTGCTTAAGCAAAATGGCAATAAATGAATTCATATACCTAGAGTAAATGCTCAGTAACTGCTCCTCCCAACAAATAACCCAAATAGAGGAATAAGACAGACGACGATGCAGGTGAGAAATTGAGTCCATTTTATCTTTAGAAGCAAAAGGCCCCAAGTGAACCCGACTGCACTGACAGTCACATTGGGGAAAATTCATGATTCAGCTCATCGGGCGACCGACTGTCAGGCTCTCGGCAGGGAGAAGCCATGCCTTATTTCTTGTCTCAGCTCCTGTCAGTAACACATAACTGACCTTCAATCAGTTTATTGAACTGGACTCAACTGGATACTAGAGGGTTGGAGGATGTGACCCTGGCTGTGGGGTCAAGTTGACCTTTCCCAGCTTTCAAGGAGCTCTGAATTATCCTCCTTCAGCTGCGTGACACCTGGCCTGGGGGACGGGTGAGTCAAGTCTCGTGTAATTTTACATCTGACTGAGGAGGGTTTATGGGGTTGTTTTTTCCCTTCCTGGCCCTTAGTGTAAAGACAATTTATTTATCATGACTTTAACTATACTCAAGGATCCAACTGTTTCCTCCTACCTCGGGTCTCGGGAGCTGCTCAGAATGGGCCAGTACTTGGACCACCGTGCTGTCCCAGAAAAATGATATGCAAAGTAGGATCCTTATTCACTCCATTCTCCTTCCTGTTAGGTCCTTCCTAAAAGACCCTGAGACGTTCCATAAGGAGTTCAGAATTACTGATAATGACCAAGGGAACAGAGAAAGGTTAAGAATGCTAAGATCAGTGGATTAACAAAAAGAAAAACCTGAAATGATGCTCTAGATCCTTTACCCCAGGTCCTCCAGGTTCTTAACTACCCTCTTTGGTTTACAAGAAAAATAGGACCTTAAATCCCGGTGGATGAGCAATCTTTGAACCTTTATGGTGCACTTGAATTATAGCTATTAATAGTGAGATCCTGGAAGAATGAGTAAGACATTCCTACTCGTTAAAGTTCTCCCAAATGATACATTCAAAACGTTAAGTCTCTTAAGTAGCTGTAACTTTCCATTAATAATGAAGAAAGTTTCCTCGTTCTAAAATTTCTAGGAAGTGGGACCTTGAAATAAATGTACCCTAAAAAAAGATCAGTTCATTTGTTATGAATTATCTAGCGTATTTTTTCTGTTTCTTCTCTCTTTCCTACTACTGGGGTGCAAGGTGTGGCTAGAGTACTATCCTTTATTTCTAGGCCCCCCCAGAAGGTTCCATGTGGATCAGTGAAGATTATATTAAGGATTCAAAGAGTCTGGTGATGTAAAATATGCAGATACTACTACTGTAGACATTTTTGTTATTGGTATTACTCTGCTAGCTTCCATCTCACATGTTGACTTTCCATTCCCAGTCAGCGGTTTTGTCCGCTCAAAAAAAGTCTGATTTTTATTAATGGTCACTTCTTAAATATCAGATAAATAACAGAATTTCTCCTTAATTTTTGATGGAAACAAATAAAATAGTGGAAAAAAAAGCAGGGAGGGGATCTGCTCCTTGAAAAGTTATCAAACACATTTTGGGGACAGCTGTGTCCCGGGACAACACTGATGACCTAGATCTTTCATAAACCAAATTTTCTTGTTTTTTTCTTGTGATGAGAATTTTTAAGATCTCCTTTCTTAGCATCTTTCAAATATACAATCTAGTATTGTTAATTACAGTCACCATGTTTATTTATTTTATAATTGGAAGTTTTTGTCTTTTGATTATCTTCCCCCATTTCATCCACCCCTCGCCGCCTCTGGCAACTATCAATCTGCCCTCTGTATCTACAAGCTTGATTTTTTTCTTTCAATTCCACATATAAGTGAAATCATACGGTATTTGTCTTTCTCTGACTTATTTCACTTAGCATGACGCTCTCAAGGTCTATCCATGTTGTCGCAAGTTTTCTTAGTTTGAAAAGCAGCTGCATATTTTTATTATTATTCAGTTTGAAAATCTGCAAGAGTTTTCTCAAAAGGATGAAAGACAAAGAAAATCCACAATTAAAAAAAAAAATTCTAATCTGCTCAGGTCTGAAAAGAGCCCAGATTCAATTTGCTTTTTCCCACGCAGCTGAGGCGCTCCAAAGTTGCAGTGGGAATAAGATGGAAATGAACTGAGAACCATGTTGATTGTAGAGGAGAACCTTCCAGTTTTACTTTGATTCAAATTCCTGAGGGCTGAGGCCACAGCACAACCCGGAAGTGGAGGAGGTGAGGTTGGCGGCTGTGTAGGCTGGATTCTGAGCCTGCAGGGGAACAGAGCGAAAACCGGAGACCAAGCCAAATCCACGTGTCTTCCATACACCGTGCCCCAGGGGCTGACAGATGGGAAACACGTGAACAAAATAATTGGGCAGCTATGAATTCCGTCAGAACAGTTTCCCAGTGGGAATAGGCAATAAGTCCATTAAAAATAAACCACAACAGGCATTCTTGATGGTGGAAAACATTACAAGTAACTCGCAAGCTGGCAAGAAATTACAACCAATAAGCGCGTTCTAAGAATAGTAGACTGGAGGAGGGAAACTACCTACGACAAATGGTTTCCAAAGGAAATTCCAATTATTAGGAAAGGCCAACAAAAGAGGTGGGATGGCCCGAGTTCTAGCATGCAGGCTTCTGTTTCTCCACCGGCCTCAGTTAAAAGAAAGAACTTTTTTTTAAATATCCCCCATTATGAGCAGTTCCGATGATTTAATATAGTCAGAAGGTTTACATGTTTTTCCCACAGGGTGAAAGGGGGCCTCGTTCTTGAAGAAAAGAACAGGAATTGCAAACGATTCTTACCATTCCTGTGTCCACAGAGGTTCATATTTCTGAGTCTTGAAGAACACATCTACAGAGTCGACAAAGGAAGCCAGATGGTGGCCATAAATCCTAATCCTTTAAGAAATGCAGGCATATAAAGTACACACTTGTGTCAATTGCCCACCAAGAGTCAGGCACTGGGGATTTGGGGTCAAACAGGCCCTTGGCCTTTCCATCAATGATTATGCTTGAGTGGCAGAGAAGGACACTGTGTGGGTTACCATATAATTTCTGCAATAAGACAGGTGTGCAAAGGAGCCCCAAGGAGAGATCTAAGACACACCAGGAAGCAGATTGCTTAAACTGGGAACTGGGTTTTCTCACCCAAAAAGGAGTATATGTCAAATATAGAAGTAGAGAAAATCTTTTTAATCGATATTGGAACTTCAGCATTGTATAAAAACTTCAAAATTAGAAGTTTTTATATTGCAAAAACAAAATGAGGAGGAAATGACAATGAAGGGAAAATATTTGTAATGTAGATTTATGTTAAAGATTTAATATATATGCTATACAGAGAGCTATTAAAAATTTGCAAGAAAATGACAGACAACCCAATAGAATATCCAATAGCATAGCCTAGGAGATGAAGAGAGGAGTTCATCTAAATGGGTAAGAAATATTTGAAAGAAATGCTTATTTGAAAAAGAAAAAAACTCAAAAAAGCAGAAAGATAATCACATTGTACCCATCAGGCTAGTAAAATTTAATAAGAGCTATAAGACCTATTGTTGGCAGAATGAGGGGAAGATTACTTTCATATATTTTCAGTGGAAATAGGATGTGTCACAACTCTTTGGAAGGCAATCTGGCAAGATACACTTTCTTTGACCTAGCCGTCCCTCTTCTGGGACTCCATCCCAATGAAATATAAGTATTAACATGTAGCAGCAGATGTATAAGGCTATTTGTTGCAACCATGTTTTAGTGGCAAGAAAACAGACAAAATGTTAATACCCATTCATAGGGGAGTAGACGAAAAAATTATAGAACACTTGTTCTTATGCATGAGCACTTGTTCATAAATTATTCTTCAGCCATTAAAATATTATTGCTATACTAGTTTACTGAGATAGCCCCAAGAGATACTGTTGAAGAGAAAAATCAAGATATTAAATATATATATAATATGATCTCACTTTTCTAAAACAATGATTTTTTTAAACTCTCTGCATATGTGTGTTTATATAAAGAGGAAAGGAAAGGTCAGTTTCTCAATTCACTCATCTAATCCAACAGTCTAGTATAATGGGAACGTGATGTAATGATGTCAGAAGGGCATTACGGGCAGGCATTACAGATCAGTAGGGAAACAATGGATATTTAATAATTGGTTCTGGGACAATTAACTATGGAAGAAAAAATTAGATTTGTAGTGCACGTCAAATACTAATAAAAATCCTAGAGAAAAATCAAGACCAAAATTTTTTTTTAAATAAAAGTTTTTTTGCATGAACATAGGAAAAATTGTTATGATATTGGGGAAAAGATTTCTTTTTAAAAAAGCACAATCCATAAAGGAAAAATATTAACAAAAGGGCTATTTTTAATTAGAAACTTCTATACATCAAGAGAAAATTAACAGTGGGGAAAAACAGGCCACAGATTGGGAGAAGATATTTGAAACTTTGTATATCCATTAGATATAAGAAAACTACTAAATATTAATACAAAAAATACTAAATATTAATACAACCCAACAGAAAAACAGGTGAAGGATTTATATTAGTTAAGGCAATGCTGCTAGCTTCTCTAACCAGTAAACCTTCAAATTTCATTGGATTAACACAAAAGTTACTTTCCCATTCACATGGTAGTCCAAAGTGGGTATTCCTGGTTGATGGCCATCTTTCCTCCACACAGTGACTCAGGGACCCAGACTCCTTCCATCCTGGAGAGCTTTCCACATCCTAGGGCTTCAGAGAACTCTGCATGCAGATAAAAGGAAAAAAAGAATAGAGAAGGGTCACTTGCTTCTTATCCACCTTGATTCAGGTCTAACACATCATTTCTGCTCATATTCCATTGGTAGGAGCAAGTCATATGGCCCAATCCAGATGCCAGGGGTCCCTGGAAATATGATTTTTGGCTGATATCACTTATCAGCAACAGGTCCACAAAATCATTGGGGAGCATGAATCTTTGACAGCACTCTCTGCCACGGGTTGTGACATGGCAAGTAGCAGAAGAAACTGGAAAGGTCTACAAACAAATGAAGAAAGCTTAATCTCAGCATTCATCAAGGAATCACTAATTAAAACAACAATGAGATACACAGAATTTTACATCAAATATGGCTAAATTAAGAAAATAATAAACATAAAAAGACCTGATAATATAGAGTTAGGAAGGTTGTGGGGAATCATTTTTTAACCGTGTGGTTGACAGCTGAAGTTGATAGAACCACTTTGGAAAGTAATTTCACTATCAAGCGAAAATGAAGATTCCATTTCCCACGGCACGGTAATTCCACGTCTACATGGACTCTCACATTTGAGCGAGTAGACCGTTGGAGGATGTTCATTCACAGCACAGTTTATAATGCCCAAAATGTGGGAAAACTCAGGAGGAAAATGGATATATAAATAGTACTTTCTTCATTCAATATAACTTATGCTGTGTTAAATTAAGTAAACAAACATCCATATAAATCAATAGGGATAAACTAAAAAATACAAAGTTGAGAAGCAGATCAAGTTGCCAAAGAGTATGTTTGGCATGCCACCGTTCATTCAACATTTTAAAGTATAAAAAACAACAGTACATATTGCTTGTGGAGACATACAAATGTGCTGGATATATAAAAACGTGCATAGACTTAAAACTCCCAACTGTAAGGTAGTAGTTACATCAGGCAAGTGTGCTGGGAAAAGGAATGGGAGGTGGGGGAAATTTTAGTTTACAGATCGGAAACAAATATGGCAAAATATTAATGTGTAATGTCAGTGTTGGGTACATGTGTGTTATATTATTTTCTATGCTCTTCTTTGTGTTTGAAATTAAAATTATGATATTTTCAAAATTGAAAATTGTTTGTCATTAGTCTGGGGCAGACTTTTGGAAATAGTTGGTAGGCAGAAATGCTTGCATTCCAAAATCAGATTTAAAAATGCCAGATATCTTCACACGCTTTTACAGGTAATTGAAAAAATGCAACAAGATTTTGTCAGGGAAAGTATTCCATATTTGTTGTTTTTAAATAGCACACTCTACTACTCTATACTATACTTCATTCTAGTACAAATTACACTAATCTACCAAAACATGCCCACACTTAAAGGTTTATGTACAAGAATCTCTGCTCATTGCCACAGAAGATATTGAGGACAAAAATTTGATCTTTTAAAATACAGGACCATGAATAAAAATACATGAAATAACTAATGGCCCATATTAACAAAATGGTTCATGTCTCCACTTACATTTTCATCTCTAAATATGTTTGACAAAATCTCTATAGTTTTAGCAAAAATATGAGGTGGCAGTTTTTATTCTTACAACTAAATCTTCACATAACTAGCCAGAGGACTTAAGCAATAACAAATAAATGGTAAAATTGATATTTGAATTCAAGTTTATCTTGTTTCTAATTCTTACTATTGAACACTAAACTACACTCTCTTACTTTCCTTATCTCTAACACAGGGCAGGATTAAACGAGAAAATCATTGAAAAAAAATCAGTTTTTGAAGGTGGGTGATTGTCCTTGTTCCCCTTGACTAATTTATGGTGATTGTTCTCTCCCATAGTCTTGATAAAAATGCATAGACGTGGGCACACTTCAATCTAATTTTGTGCTGTTAAACAGGGTAGATGAGTATATTCAAAAACACCAATTTGTTATTAAAATTTTATACTCAAGCAACTTTGTGTGAGTGTGAAGTTCCCAGGTCAACTTCCCTTCCTGAACGCTAAAAAAAAATAATGAATTTTTTAGAGAGAATTTTATAAAATGTTAGCTAGGAAATACTTCCTCATACGACTTTCAGTGATACAGCTATATTCTCCTGTTCCATTGGCTGAGAGGACCCAACCCCATCTGACATTCTTCAGGTATAAGAATGTATGAGAAGAATGTACAAGAAAGTATGATCTTGCAAATAGTGGCTTGTTCTTCCATGAAGCACATCTGTTAAGGAGAATTGTTAATGGACAAAAGTTTAAATTTAGAAAAAAAATATGATCAATAAAATATGACAAAACAGTCAGAGGATTGCCATGAGAAAGCTGAAGATATGAATGTAAGGACAACCTTATACCTGAAAATTGCCATATCTAAAAAGATACCACCATTCACTGTGTCTTAATAAATTCATAATTGCATGTATATAGTAATATGGTGAACTTTGCAAAATTCCGGATTGAACACATTTAAATGTTTCTTCATTACAGGACTTCTCAGAGCCTTTATCTTGTTAATTTGATTTATTATTCTTCCAGAGAAGGGTTTACCATACATGACTGTATGATCCATTTTACTGAGACTCTCTTACTCAATAAAGGTTTCCAGGATCATATGTTGAGGACTGCTGCCCTGAAAGCTGTGTTTCAATGTGCTGTCTTGTTTTCATTCAGCACACATTTGTTTACGGGATTCCTGCTAGGTACCTTGTACTGTGGAAGATCCTCTGAAGCTCTGTTCTCCTAACCATAGGTGAAGATCTCTTTGCTGAACCAAGAGATCCTTTAGTTTCTTCAGAAATTTGTTTTCATAGCCAATCTCTCAAAGCCAGACTTTTTCTGTCTTCCAAGGAAACAGTCTGACGTACTGATTCTTACTAATGTGCTGTCGAACCAGGTCAAGGGGCAAAGTGTTTATCTGGGATAGGCAAAGTGTTTATCTAGTGCCCTCAGGATAGGAAGGAATTGCCATTGGAGGAACGCAGATTCGGGTAGAAACCAAAACAGAGTCCTGATTACAGGAGAGGGGCTCAGGGTTTTCATGGGAAAAAGGGATTAAGGAAGAGTTCACGGGTGCTAGATGAAGTAAGGCTAGGTTTGTACTTCAGAGGTTGGCTTGAGATTCAGTCATCAGGCAAAAGGCTAGGTTTGTACTTCATTGATTGGTTAGCAACTCGGTCATCAGCAAAGCTCAATTTCATCGTTCCTTACAAACAGGACAGCCTTGTCCTTACTGACTTCTTGGAATGTCGGCGGTTTGGTCCAGTTTGTAAGACAGAGAAACCAAGACATACAAGCAATTCCCCTGAAATGGCTATTTTTATTTTAACGTGGCTCTATTTTAATTAATGGCTCCACTCGTGCCATCTTTCACAGTGCCCGTGGGAGTGTGTTAGCTTTAGACCTCCAAGAAGCAGATGGGGTTAGGAGTGCAAGAGAGTTATGGGGAAAATGCTCATGAAAGTTAAAGGGAAGGGAATACGAGAGGACAGGAGAACCATTAGTCTGGAATGCAGATCTGACGTCTGTGAAGGGAGAGGGACTGGGGGGAAGAGTCTCAGACTAGAGCTCAGTTCTGAGAAGATTTCAGGCAGACCAATGGAAAGTCCTCAAGACAAAGTTACCCATTACAGGAGACTCAAGTCAGGTAGGAATGGCTGGCGCTAATACCCCTGTGGTGCTCAGCCATTGGCTAGGAGGGACAAGCGTGGCCTTGAGGGGTGCATGGGGTGCAAGCCGGGGGGGAACAGCAACTAGGGTCTTCGGTCAAATACTTGCTCCCCTCAGAGGATCTGAGTGGTGTGTTTTTATGACTGCCACAAGGAAGGAATTTAGAAGTGCCCCTTTAGTGTTTCTCTCCCCACCCTGATAACCAATGGGAATTTTCTAGTGCCCTCAGGAAAGAAGGCTCTGCTATTGTTTACCCTCATGCTTCCCGGGCTTCTTCTCATCTTGGCACACATGGAAAATGCTAATGTATTGACAGCACATTGCGGTAAATAGACAGAGGTTCAGGGCTCCAGCAATCCAGAAGATTGATGGAATCAATATCTCAAACTTTCTTTTTTTTTGAGGACACACTGGTTAAGAACATTATATAAATTTCAGCTGTACATCATTATATTTCGACTTCTGTGTAGACTGCATCGTGTTCATCACCAAAAGTTTAGCTGCCATCCATCACCATACACCTGTGCCCCTTTACCCATTTTTGCCCTTCCTCTCTGGAAACCACCAATCTGTTCTCCGTATCCATCTGTTTGTTTGTCTTCCACATATGAGTGAAGTTACACAGTCATTGTCTTTTTCAGTCTGACTTATTTTGCTTAGCATAATACCCTCAATGTCCATCCATATTGCTGCAAATGGCAAGATTTTGTCTTTTTTATGGCTGAGTAGTATTCTACTGTATATATATATATATACACACACACCACATTTTCTTTATGCATTCATCTGTGGATGGCCACTTGGGTTGCTGCCAAATCTTAATTCTTGTGAATAATGCTGTGATAAACATAGCGGTGCCTGTATCTTTTGAATTAGTGTTTTTGTGTTCTTTGGATAAATACTTAGAAGTAGAATAGCTGGATCATATGGTATTTCTATCTTTAATTTTTTTGCGGAATCTCCATACTGTTTTTCAAAGTGGTTGTGCCAATTTACATTCCTACCAGCAATGTACAAGGATTTCTTTTTCTCCACATCTTCTCCAACACTTGTTATTTCTTATCTTTTTAATGATAGCCATTTTGATTTGCATTTCCCTAATAACTAGTAATGTTGTACATCTTTTCATGTGCTTGTTGGCCATCTGTCTATCTTCTTTGGAAAAATGTCTGTTCATATCCTCTACCCATTTTTTTTAATATCTCAAACTTTCTTAACCCATGTGGGGAAGAAAGAAATTTTCCTCTACCTTCTAGGTTCTTCTGGCTGGCCTAAGAATTGAATTGACATGAGACAGTTTAACAGGAGAAAATCAAATTTGATTGCATATGTACAGAAACCCCACATACATGAGAGATTGAGAGAGAAAAAGGCAAAATGACCTATATATGCCATCTGGAGCTGAGGAATGGGATAGGGTCCTGATGCTTCAGAGAGGAAAAGGGTAATTCACTGGACAATAAAAAGAGTAGATATTTAGTAATTAGAGGTTTGCCTTGCCATACACATAGGTCATAAAAATTTGTTTCTGTGGATAACTCTTATTATGGGCAAGGCCCTCAATTTAAATTCTTTAAAGGAGAAGTAAAAGTTTCTCTTAAACCCACAGGGTCTCAATTGCCTTCAGTTGAAACTATTCCATGTGTCAGTGTGGCACATCTTGGGGAGGCCTGCTCTGAATCCCCTCAGTCTCACCTTTGAAACTTCATTAGAAGTTCCACATTCCAAACCTTGGGTTGATGGATTGCTTCATCTCATTGAACCATTCTCTCAGTTTAGAAAATAGAACAGTTTCATTAAATAATAGTGTCCAATTTCAGGAGGCAGTGATGCAGGTGGACTCCAAAAGTTGAGCCTTATGGTGCAAGCAATCAGGTATTTAATAAGAGGCATTTATATGGGAACAAAAGAAAAATAATGGTTAATGATTAGAGCAGACTATAATCCCAATTTTGAGTTCTGAAGGCAGCCAGTTGAGGAGATTTCTAGATGCCTAGCCTGAAGCATTTTCAGATTGAGGGTGGGCAGTGGCAATCTGACAGATTTTCCTAGATTGCACTGTGAACATCTGTGATGATTTTTCTGAGTGGCCCATACAGCAACAGGTATAAAGGTTACCCACACATAAGTTGTTGTGGTGATTTCTCTGAAATTAAAACAAGTTTTTTGGCTGTAGTTTGCAAGGCTTCAGAAAAAGGGTGGATTTAGTTCTCAATGATTCCAACTCAAAACGTAGGATATGTTCATTTGGAGGATTGTAACCACATACTGGAGGAAACTAGAAAAATTCAGGATCTAGTCCAGTTTATAGCTAGTAAACAAAACCTCAAAAGACAGTGAACAGGACTAAAATCTAATAGTCACAAAGGTGTATTATAGTTTCTATTGAAATATAATTTTTCTCTCTAAAATCACCTCCATTGTTATTAAATATAATCACAATAAGATTAATTTGTTTGTAAAATAAGTCTCATTTCAAGAAATTTGACCTGTTATTTTCATAAGTGCAGCAAGAATAGCAATTGATCATATAGGCTCTTTAAATCTGCTTTGCTGGAACGTTTCATAAGGAATCTCTAGATTGAACTTTTAAAGGCTTCTCAAGGCCAGGAAACCAAGCTAAGGACTTGCCATCAGATTTACCTGTAATACCTATAGATTTGGGTGAATTCCTCTCTTTTTGAGGTTTCCAAAATATCCTGAGGTTCCTGTGCCTGTCAGGAAGTGACCTGCCTTACTCACCTGGTAAGGCTGCTGGGAATACTATAAGCAAGGTACCAGGACAATATTTTCAAAGAGGATTTATTGGCTCCATAAAGTCAATATTCGTTCCTCGAGGCTGTTGTCCAGGGCACATGAATTCCCTGGGAAGGGATTCCAGGATATATCCACAAAGCATATTGCACAGGAAGGCCTGAAGCGGGCAGAGCCTGGTTATAGAACCCAGCATAGTGAGCCCTACTGCCTGTCCCAGATGCTTCTGCTGAATTCATTTTCTGACTTTCAGCACATACATGAGTGACCTGTATATGCTGAGAGATTAGGCTGGAGTGCTCTCTGTAAATCTTATAGAAAGAGGGAAGATAAAATAAGCAGATGGGGCCAGATTTTAAGAAGGGGTTTTAAGTTGGATTTTTGTTTTAAATCTAAACTTTCATTCTTTCATCTTGTTATGGAGTCCCTAAGTAGATCTGTTATGTTGATTTTTCTCTTTTCTTTTTAAGTGCTGGACAATTGTACTCCCAACATCTTGATTTTTTTTTCTTACAATATCTGCAAATGTCTGATGGCAAATAGGATGGGGTCTGAGTGGACTCTGATTTTTGTTCTAATTTATATCCTTCTATCTTACTAAGGGAGTCTTAGAGAGTAGCCATTATACAAATGTGAGCGACCTCTAAAAATTTTTTCCAATTCAGAAGTTTTTCCAATTTAAAGGATCCATCATCTGGCCACTGACAAGTGGGATCTTAATAGTGACTCAAACCAATAAGCTTTTTTATGACTTACCCATGGATGCAAGAGGTATCCATGAAGGAGAGTGCAAAGGGTGTGATACCGGGTTAAAACAAGGTTGACGTAAGGGAAGCCATATTGTAGAAAAGAAACCATATTGTAACTTTGAATGACCTGATTAACTAACCCAGCTGGATATGCACCCTCCAGGAGATATACATGCTCTGTAGATTTTATGGCCCCTCCCAGCCGTGGTAAGTTGATAACTTTGTTCTTTTGAGTTCCTTAGGAATGTGATGATCCCTGGGCAGAGAGTCTATGCTGATAGCCGCCATCAATGACAACTGAAAGATCTGGGTATAGGGTGCTGCTCCAGTTTCTGATGCATATCCAGTAAAACAAAAGATTATCAGGAACTAAGACCAGATGTCTGCTCCACCCAGAGACCAGCCCCCTACCTAACTGGCCTGTAGTCTTTGTTCTGTAAGATGGTTCTTTCAGACATTAGTTAGCCATCTTCCCCCTTGCTAGCGAGCTGGAATAAAACCCTTCTCTCCTCCCACCTTGTCTCTTGACTATTGGCATGTCTTGCAGTGGGCAGAAGACCCCTCGTTGGGCAGTAACAGACACAGCCCTCACAAGATCCCAAAAGTTTGCTTCTAGAGTTAGCCTAAGAAAGTAAAGCCAATAACTAGGAGGAGTGCTGTTTGTAAATAGCCCTTCCACAACATAGAGAACCGTGTGTTCCCCCCACCCTTTCGAACAGAATAGGGTCTAAGATTCCCTAAGCTCAGCTCCATAGCCTACTAGGCTGCCCCCCAAAAGCATATGCATCTTCTGGCTGGTGGAGCCAAGGAAAACAATGACCACCTCTGGGAAAAAATCTTTAACAGAGTCACTTTTGCCCAAGAAATGAGTTTCACGGTATTTTCTCCTGCTAATCTAAACTTAGGAGAGAGAAAAAGACTGTTATCACTCTCACTTCCAGTAGACCCAGAAGCAGGCAGGGATCCAGGAGACTGACCGGGCAAGCAGGCTTACCTTCTGCTGGTGCTCGTCAGATGTCCCAGGATCTCTCAGTGGCAGCAGCCTCTGAGAGAGCAGAGTCCCACTGAGAAGTTCATCCTACTGACTGTGCCAACTGTGGGGTAGGAAGAATTTTTTTCTCCCCTTCTAGGTTCTTCATTCTGGTCTAAGAATTAAAATGACATGAGACAGATTAAAGAGGAGAAAATCAAATTTAATTGCACACATACGGGAACCCCACATACGTGAGAGGGTCAGAGACCCCATATACATGACAGGTTCAGAGACAACAAGGTAAAATGAGATATATATGTCATCTTGAGCCTGATAGGGGCCTGAGGCTTCAGAGAGGATGAGGATAATTCACAGGACGATAAGAAGAGCAGATATTCAGTAATTAGAGGTTTCCCCTGCCATTCAGACAGGGCATACAAATTTACTTCCGGTAATAACTCTTATGATGGGCAAGGCCCCCAATTTAAATACTTGAAGGGAGAGGTAAAAGTTTCTCTTGAACTCACAGAGTCTTGATTGCCTTTCACTCAAACTATTCCAGATGCCAAAGTGCCACATCTTGGGGAATCCTGTTCTGAACCCCTTCACCCATTTGAAGCACAGTGTAGGGAAGTTGTGATCTAACTCCTTAGTTATTTTTGTTGGGGAGTAAAAATTTTCCTTCTCTGCTTCTAGGTTCTTTGGCTGGCCTAAATTGATATATGACAGATTAACAGGAGAAAAACAAACACAAGTTTAATAACATGCATACATGGGAGAGACCCAGGAAAACTGAGTAACTCTCTGAAATGGCAGAAATCATCATCTTAAATACCATCTTTAGCAAAAGACAAAAGAAGATGTTGGGGGTGGGGAGTCAGCTATGGGCAGTTACCAGGAAATTCACAGTAAACACAGTTGTTGTGCAAACTTAAGTCATTGCCTTCTGCATTGATAAGAGTTTCTAGAGATTCGGTCATCCCCTTCTTCCTGGTACTGCAAGGGAGACACCATAACATAGGGAGATTTCACTTATAAATGTAAATGTCTCTTACGAAAGGGTAACTTCTACTCTTCTTAAGAGCTTCTCCTGTGTCCACAGTTTCTTTAAAAAAAAAAAAAAAAAACCTTAAAATAATCCTTATGCCAAAGAGGCATATTTGGGGTGGAAAATTCTGCTTCCCTACATTTCACAGAAGGAGTTTTTCTATGTTATGATTCGCAACCCTGATTGTGCATTAAAATCACCTGGAGAGCTTTTTAGAAAGAATAAATGTCCTGATCCTATGCCAGATTGATCAAAATCTCTGAGGTGGATCCCAGACATTTGTACATTAATTTTTATATATAGTCAAAGTTGAGAGCAACTGTTCTGGTGCCTACTACAATGACAGGACTATGGAGAAGAGATGGTAGGGCAAGCAAGTCCCTAAGGCACACATTCGGTTCTCTACATAGAGGTGACCCCGACCAGAACAGTAATGGCGAAGAGTATTAGGATTGTCGATCCCTCCACTTTCCTTTTATCCGGTACCTCTCGGCTTTCTAGGAGCTGGGAGGCACATATACGGCTGGATTTCACGCTGCACCATCATAGCCCATCTCTCAGCTGGTGTTTAGTACTGAGTTTGTATCGAAAGGCAAAAGACTCAACGTGATACTGAAGAAGTTTGGTAGTTTTTAAAAATATTACACCACAGAAATTGGCAAACACTACAAATCATGACTTTTCTTTCCTCCAAAGAGTTGGTTTAACTGCATACCACAGTTTTTAGGTATCTTTTAATATAGGTTTCTCCTCTGACTTCTATTTCTTTTTTTAAAATTTATTTGTTGCAGTTACCTGGTTATTTTTGCTGATTATAGCACACTTTGGTGTGGTTTAACATGTATTTCCTACACGTCAGTATCATGACTAGATTCAGGTCTATAGTTTTGAAGACTGTGTCATCAGTGATGTTGCTAAGCGAGGGCTCTTTCCACTCATGCACACAGAAGCCGATACTGTGTACCTCAGTCTTTGAGGGAAGAAAGTTTATTACGCAATCGATTGGTAAGGAGACAGAAGGGCAGCCTCCCAACTCCATCTCCCCAAGCCAGGGTATGGGGTAAGGTTTAAGACATCAGGGAGGGCAGGCTGGTATGCAGAAGTGCTGGCAGGATGAATTTTCTCTTCTTCACTTACTCTTGGCTGGCTGTGCCCCTGAAAAATAGCCTTAACATTCTGTTGATAAGATGAGGTCAGCACAGGAAACAAGGGTAAAGTTGCCATGTAGATTTAAGTCATTGCCTTCTCTATTGATAAGAGTTTCTAGAGATTTAGTCATCCTCTCCTTCCTGGCACAGAGAGGAAGTCACCCTTACAAATAGTGATTTCTCTTATAAATGTAAATTTCCCTTACAAATGGGTAACTGCTACTAGGTTTTCAGAGCTTTTCCTTGTGTCTGCTGTTTCTTAAAAATAATCAGCCTAAAATAATTCTTATGCCAAAGAGGCATATTTGGGGATGACAAATTCTGTTCCTAGTCCTGAGGTTATAGTGTTATGTTCTTCTACAAGGAGGCACATAATTAAAGCTTCTCCTTCTTTTGGGGATGTTAACAGGCATTGAAGCTCAAGACCTTGATCCGTTAACACATTGTAGGTTACAACGTCAATCTTATTTTCGTTGCTTAACTGGAGCACATCCATAAAGAGAAGCTCGCCTTACCTACAATGTAGTTGCACCGTGACATAGATATTATAGGAAAGACAGGACACATGTTTGATTCCTTTTCTTTATTTACCATTCTTAAAATGATCAGTCAAATCCTAGAGCATCCTCTAATGGCAGCCATCAGGTTTCTAGCAGTTTTTTTTCTCCAGTATTACTAGAACTCGTGTATATGAGCAGGTATGATATGTTTTAATCCACCATAGTCATTATCCTTATGGATGTCCCATCTTTGATTGGTGGAAGCACTTTAGGTTGGGTCCTGAGTCCCTCTGACCCAATTCTAGTCTTTGACAGATTCATTACCTTCTGGTGTGATAACATGTTCCAAACTCATCTTATACAATTCCTGCCCCAGAACTAGGAATTATACACATTTCTAAGATATGTTCCATTCAGTGGGAGATAACATTTAGGAACCACAATCCAAGCTCTAGGGGTACTATTTGTTGACACAAATAATTCATAATCAATCTATAAATCAAAATTGGGTTGAGTTTATTATGAGCCAGATCTGAGGACTAGCCTGGGGCTTTCTTCCCCAAGGAAGGAAGGGCACTGAAGAAGTAGGGTATGCAAAGTGGTTATATACCCTCTTGGAACAAAGAGCATGCATCACATATGATAGGAATGTCTCTTTCACAATTGTCATGAGATGCTTAGCTAGCACAGCAGATCAGTGGTCAGCAGGTCAGTGGTCACAAGGTGAGCACAGCAGGTCAGTAATTAATCCTTAGTTTAGGGAGAGATGCTTATTCTTAAAGAAATGCCAATATGGGAGAAGTTACATCCCTATCTTTAAGGGCATCATTCTTGTCTTTGGGACATAGTAAATATTTAAAGCAGATGTACAATGCATGCTCAACAGGCCATGTCAGGCACTTTTGGAAAAAACAAGGTCGGGCCAAATTAGTTTTATGCCAAATGTCTTCCTCATATACTCCAATATATACTATTGCTTTTCATTTATTTTTCATATTTATTTATCATATTGCTATGACTGACCAGGTCTTTTCAGTGGATAGAGCTACAAAAATATAAACTAATTCTGATACTTCCAATACAAATGTAGAACTGTATGGTTTTTATATATCCTCAACTATCTTAAATTTCTGTCTCCTTTCTCTAATGCCAAGAATTTTGGTGCTAGGGATACCAGGGATGCTAAAATATGAATATAACATAAGTGCTCATTTGATTTAATAAACATGACTCACAGAACACTCTCAGAATAATAGCATCATTACTCTTAAGAATATAATTATCAAAGGAACTAAACATTTTAACAGTTCTTCTGTTCCTTGATACCCTACTAAAACTACATGAATTCCTTTCTTTTAAAGTAATTTGAAATAATTCTTCTTGGTGCATTGGGGCCCCAATACAAAGTAGATTAATTTATTTTTTAAATTATTTTTGCTATTTAGAAATTAATTTTTAAATTTAATTTTTGTTTTAAAATTATGTAAAAAGTGTATATGTTTAAAATGTAAGTCTACAAAGACAAGATAAAATCAAGGAAACACTGCACTATCCCTATCTCTTCTACGCTATTCCCTCTCTCCATTTATTGGTAACCATTTAAAATGTTATTCTTATCCTTCCATTGTCCTTTATTTCATATAAGATATGCATATATACCTGTAGTCTCTCCTCTCTTTGACAGATAAACAATAGCATTCTATACACACTTTGCTCTTTTGACTTAATAATCTTGGAGATTATTCCATAGTAGTACATATGGATATTCCTCATTCCTTTTTACATCTCCATAATATTCCTTTGTGTTATATAGATGTTTCAACCCATCTCTTGATGAAAATTTGGGTTGTTTTTCCAAGCTTTTGCTATAACAACAGCCCTGCAAAAAAATAGCCTTGAACATACATCCTTTTCACATTTTCGGCAGTGTAGCTGTTGTATAGGTGCCTAGAAGTGGAGGTACTGATTTAAAGCATATATGCGTATATAATTTTGTTAGGCATTGCCAAAATCCCCTACATTGTGCTTGCATCACACCAGAAGCGTATGAAGGTTCTTCTTTCCCCACAGCCTCTCCAACCATCTACACCATCAAACTTTTGGAATTTCTCTCTAGTGTAACAGGTGAGAAATTGCATCTCAGTAGACTTTTAATTCACATGTCTTTTATTATGAGAGAGGTGGTGTGCCTCTTCATATAATTAAGAACCATTTCCATTTCTTTTCGTGTGAACTGTTCATTTTACTAGCCCATTTTTCTATAGCATCAGTCTTTTTCCTCTCTATTTTTAGAAGCTCTTTATATATTTGTAAACCTTTGTCTGTTGTATAAATGAAGCAAGAATAGAATTGAGAGATATGAGGAAATAGGAACCAAATTATAATGTGGCTGAGGATGATGAATGAAGCCCAGAATAGCTTTCTCAATGTAGCTGTGAACTTCCATCAGACCACCTTCCAAACTAGCAACAAAAAAAATGCTTACTGTGTTCTTATCATGTGTAATTATCTGCATCCTAGTGAGGTGACTGATGCTTTACTCATGTGATCCAACATGCTCTACTCACGTGACTCAAGATATAAAGTACTTAAGATTTTAGTCTTATTCATATTCTTCTTATTTTTATTATTCTTTTCTATCTGCTGATCAGACTGTACTCTGCAAGGAATTGCTTTCAAACCTAATATTTACATAGCACAGTGAGGTGAGCTACAGGTAGTTTGGGAATGTTTATATGGGGCTTCCTGAAATTATCTTTATATTACTCGATTATATAAAAGTCAAATGTTTAGAGATGACATTAACTGTTGAGTTTGCATGCAACTTCAAAACTAAAATTTCCAAATTGGTTAATGTGAAACTTAAGCTTGCTTTTGTGAACATAACTTTTTAAAGTCAGTTTGAAATAGTGACATTGAATTCCTAATCTTTAATGAAAAGATATTTTCTTCATAAAATGAAGTGACAAAAGTATTATGACCGCTTGTTTTATCCAACCAAAAATTTACAATCATTGAAATTTTATTAAAGAGACTAATGCCTCTTTTTCTTCTTTCATTGATAAATGTAATGTGAACGTTCATTATGATTAGCAAACACAGAGGCTTGGAACTACCACCCAGCCGAGCTTCCTCAGACCAGCTAACCTTGGTCTACAGGTCTTTTCTTGGGGCACCTGGAACACGAGCTCCTCCAGTGGAGGAACATGATGGGCAGTGTCATTCTCTGAGGCCAGTTGCTAAAGGAGTTGTCCAGGTGATAGATCACCTCTGTGGCGATCTTGTTTCACCAGCCACATCACTGGGGGAAAGGTGAGTGCTGGGTGTGGCTCATCATGCTTATCACCTACAGGGACAGCAAGATGCGCCATTGGACTCTGTGCCACAGTTACCATCTGAACAGCTCCAGACACACCTGCTGTTCATCAGCAGTGACCACCCCCAGGGGTCCAGCCACCTGAGGGCTGAAGGGACCCATATCTCCTGGCAGAGGGGTCACCCACACCAGTTAAGAAGAGCTGCTATCATGTACCACAAAGAAAACACATTGGAGAGGAAGTGCTCTCACTAAATCCTTTCCTTACCACTCCATGGTGGGTGACATAAAGGAAACATAGACTTAAATAGCTATTCTAAAATGGAATGTTTGTGAAATTTTCCAAAAATTGAGAAGCAATCCTATTATAGATTTTATCTTACTCTTTTGGGTATAAAAAGGGAGATTTTAGGTAGGAAAAAAAATGTGTGCCTAAGCATTGCATTTCCTGGATTACTTCTCACATTGTCAACCAACAGTACTCAAGTAGTTATGGCCATCCCAACTGGCACCCTCAGATTGCAAGACTCCTTGTGGCCTTGCCTAACATTCACTACAACTAAATCAGAGAAGTATAAAAACAGTAGAGGAAGAATATTTCCTATAATGTTTTCCAATCTTTGAAAAAGATATCCTATAAAATCATCACTTATATGTACATTGAAATCAATCAGATTATAGGCATCCAAATTCTGTCAATTGGTTGAGGATAGCATGACAAATTTCTTGCTTCTCCAGACAGATCTAAGGAACAATGTAAAGAAGTGTTTGCGTGCGTGTGTGTGCTGGGTGGTGGGGGTAGGTAGTAAAGTGAGAGGATGGTGGGAGGAGAGGGGAAATATAGACAGAGGGCAAGGCTGGAGAGGGAAAGGATGAGATCACAGAGTAGAGGAATCGAGAGAGAGATGCAGTTAGAGATAGACAGAGATTGTTCTTATAGGCACAGAAGTGCCCATATAATAAATCATTAATTCCACAAAAATTTAGTAACTACTGCACTGAGAGCTGGGATACAACAGTGGATAAGGCCAAATAAAACCCCTGCCATTCACAGTTTACATTCAAGCAGATTCTGTGCAGCTGCCAAACCTAAGTGAATAACCAACTGATAATAGATTCAGGCAAAGTCCCTATTAATAGTGTGTCTTGAGGGAAAGATGTACGTTCAATTTGATTTCTAATCTTGAGAAATGTAGCAGAGGATAAAGTATTATACAATTGTCTTAATTTCAGGAAATGTGATTTTTTAAATGTTTAAAAAACAAAGGGTTTGGTGAAAAGGTATAAAGGCAAAGTTGTGCCTCTCATTATCACTATGTATTTCCCTTTCTATGTTTTTAACAGGAATTTTGTGAAGTCTGTTTTCAAAGAATTCATTTTCAGATTGCCCATTGATCCCAATATGCAAAATCCCTTCATAAACTATAAAATTGCATGCAAAGGGGGTAGGACGAATTCTATTCCCCACTTGTCATAGTTCAGGGAGCTTCCCTTTCTGCCTCCTGGGGCTCTGACCCACACCAAGTGAGGTTAAATGAAGAAGGCTGTCTTAATACTCTTTAGTAAGTGGAACACTGGACCCAGAGGTCTTGTTGGCACAGAGAAGTACCGGAGATGCTGTGAAGGGTAAGAGAGACGTTGGTCTGAAGCTGTATTCTACAGAGTATTTCAGGAAGGACCAGTTTCTGTCACTCTTCCCGGATGCATACAAGACCTGAAGACACCTATGGTACGCTCTTACAGCTCCATCAAAGGGAAAACCAGATGGAACTGCCCAATTATTAGCTCAAACCTAGAGAAAGAAGTGCACTGCTGGGGAGGAGAAAGAAAAGGGAGTGGGCCCAGAGAAAGAAAAGGGGCACTCTCATGTCCACACAAATTTATCAATTTGCACCAAGCTCTAGATACCAAAAATACAATTTTCTTCTTGTTCTTCTGGCTAGTAAGGACATGGTTAAGGAGTTTCACAAATACTTCATCATTATTATTATTGTTGTTGTTGTTAGACAGACTCTAACCATGCCTCTCTCTCACACACCTCCCACGCTATCAATGCCCACCTCCAAGATTCATACAACGGGGGTCATAATGAATGTCAGACAGCAGCAGTCCATGCCCACCATGCCATGCCCATGGGAATAAGGGGGAAACAGCAAAGCTGTGCATGTCCAAAGACCCAACCCGAATCACTTTCCCTTTGGATTCTCAGCATGTCCCTTTACTTTAGTCCTGCTTTCAGATTAGAATGAGACTGTAGGCTATGGACTGTTGTACAACAAGAACTACACAAGGGAGAAGAACAGTCACTGAATAAGAGCTGCATGCTAGAAATTCTACTTTCCTTATTTAATCCTAAGAATAATGCTGCATGTTATTATCTTTATATGGAGGCTCAGAAAAGTTAAGTGAATTGTACCATGTCACATTGGCCAATAAGTGGTGAAAATAGAATCTAGCCCTAAACCTATCCAATGCCAGAGACTATGTATTTTGCATTGTATATCCTTGTCGTCTTAATTTAAGGGGCTCTATGAAAATCCTCTATGTGCCTAGAGCTGCACTGAGCACTGTGGAGACCACAAATAAATCACTATTTCATGTGATTAGTAAGAAGCTCTGACTTGTGGGCTCACGTGTTGGCCAGATCCGTTTCACTCAGAGCAGGCACGGAGCCTGCTGAGGTGGGGCATTCTAGGGATTTGCCTCCTGTGATGCTACGAAAATTGTCACCTGAGGAAAATGTTCTTTGGATCCCTTCTTTTCCAGACCTGCTGTTATTTCTTTAGGATGGTAGTGAAGTACATGGACCAAACTACGTCCTCTGGAGTCAGGCAAGATCTGGGTTCAAAACTTCTCCATCACTTTCTAGCTGCATGATTTCAGCCTAAATGTTCTCATCTGTTCAATAGGGATAATGACAATATCTACTCATGGAGTCACTGAGGGTTAATAAAATAATGTACCTAAAGCCATGGCACAATGTGTTATACAGTAATCAAGGTAGCTGAGGGAGTCCACCTGGAACCGCATATGCCTAAGTCAAGGCATCGCAATTTAACTTGCATTGCCAAGGGTACTCATTCTAATTAAAAAAAAAAAACTTGTTCCCTATTCCTCTCTCTGTTTAAAAGGTCAGAATTTCCCTGCAGACGGTTCTGTCTCTTCTGAAAAAAATTTTTCCACATAAATAACAGCCCTGCAAGGACTTGGTCCATTCTAATCTTAGCCATACAAAAAAGGCGTGTTTGTGGACAGCGAGGATAACTCTCCATCTCAGTTTTCCATGGTGAAGATTTTTGTTCCTTTTCTTCTTCAGCCAGGCCACCATAACATAAAAGCTCTTAGCTATCCGTGTGGACCAAATGTGTGTCAGACATCTCTCAAAAGTATATTTCTCTAAAAAACATGGTTCTCTCCTGGATGCCTAGGCATGGGAAAAACTCAATTTTTAGTCAGGAAAACTAAAAATTTCAGGTGACATTTTTAACCAGCCACATCCTTCTTTTTGAAATATTTTGGGAAGATTGAGCAGATTTGTATATGATTTCACCTAATTCAGAGATTTTTTTCAATTGTAAATTGCAAAGTTCAGCCCCAAAGATGCCTTTCTTGGGTGGGAGCTGAGATCCAGACATCAGCATTTTCATGGGATATACTGAGATTTGGGGAAGTGAGAAGGTGGCTGCCAGATGTTCAGAAAGTCAGCCTGATGTGGGAGGAAAATAGATCAACAAGCTGCCTACAACACATACACACACACACACACACACACACACGTGCACGCGCACGCACATACACACACATCTCATGGTACATCACGGGCAAAATGTGTTTAAATGGTTTTTTAAATATTAACCCATGTTCTAGATGCACCAGGAGAACTGGTGCGTTCATCAGACTTCTTCAGTTGCAAGCAATGTATCCAGACTCTGGGTATTTTAAGCGAAAAGGGAGTTTATTGAAAGTTGCTGAGTAAGATCACAGAATTGAAGGGGAAGCACAAGAACCACATAAAAAAATTCGGGAAGCAGCTAGCCTCGGGGGTTTCTGTGGCAACAAAAGCCCTGTTTTCTTCATCAGTGGGGCCACCAGAATTAGAAGTTGTAAATTCCCACCGTCTTTTCTGACTTGAGGCTTAGGTTGTGAAATCCTAGAAGAGAAAATCTGATTAGCGTAGCTTTCGCTTTACGCTTACGTCTTGGCAAGGTGAAGAAAAGCACGTTGTTTTGTGGTAGTTCCAAGATTGCAGCAATGGAAGGAGTGAGAAACTGGGAGATGTAAATATCCAAAGGAAAGAGGGAATGGGTGCTGAGTAATCAACAAGAACCAACATCTGTTATTGTTAGCTATTTGAAGAAACCCTGAATTTTCCTTTAAAGAGCGATCATCCAGTTCGCCTTCTTTCTTCTCCAGGATGCTTTCTTCAGCCCTGCGTGTGGGTTTCGCTTTCTCAGAACTGCTGCATCACCTTCTGTAGACCACTCATTTTGTCACTTACTCATCCATTACTTTGTAATGTTATGTTACTCATTGTTTCATGAATCGGTGACTTGTTTTCCTGACTAGGGAGTAAAAGTCAACCAATATTTAGGGAGTGCCTAGAGATTCAGAGTTCAAGGATGAGTAAGGCTTAGTAAGGGCTCAGCCCTTAAGAAATTTGTAGTGGGGTCAGGAGATGAGGAGCAGAACAGCAGAAAGAGAAGGCTTTGTGAAGAAGTTAGCACTTATTAATACCCTTCCTCATCGGGAAATAATGGGGAAAGTTGGACCAGGCAACAGGAAGGGCTTTCAGGTCAGAAGGGTGATCAAAGGAAAAAGCACAGATGTGAATCACATCTTTCACTTCTTTTCAAGTTTCCGCAGAAACCGGCCAAGTGCTAAGTATATTCATGGGACCTCAGTAACTCGCAATTGAATTTCACAGAAAGAAAGGAATAAGTGGGCAAAGAACTACGTTTGAGGAGTCAGAGAACTCAATATTATCCTGGGTTGCTTCTTTTGTAAAGTGAATCAAGCTTGAATATGTATCCAACTGTTTTCATTCAGAATGTTCATGGAACAGGGATCAGGCTGGTCATGGAGGTGGTCCTTACTTGTCATTTATGCCCTGCTTCAAAGAGATAATCAACAGCAAAACAAAAATGTCGATGGGGAGGGGGGTCTGGGTTTCATGTCTCTGCATCCAGGTAGAACTGTACTTGGATGATGCTCTATACCCAGATCACCATTCTTATTTTTAAAAGCAAGTACATTATTCTCCTTTCATCAATAATTCATTCATTTCACTGAGTTACTAAGTTAGCCCAATGACATTTTATGTTTTCTTCTATCACCTTTTGCTGTTGTTTACATTTTAAGCCAAACCACTAAAAAGTCTGTTCTGAGGCAACATTACATTAACTTTATTTTTGCTGTAGAGGCTCACTGCTCAACAGGGGTCTTTACATATTTTTATCTCTAAACATACAGTGTTTTCCACAAGGAGCTTTCAATTTGCTCTGGTTTCCGTTGTAACCACCGCATTGTACTGACCACCCACTAGTTCCTTGTTTTTCATGCATAATAAACTTTAAAACCACATTTCAGCCAACATTTCTGGTAGAAACTGCTACCTCAAGGGAGGGAAATGAAATATTCTTTTGATTTATTAGTTGACCATTAGGCATAGGCATTTAAGTGAATGCAGAGAAACAAGTGCTCAATGAAATCCAGGTGGCCAAAGAATAAAGTTTCCTGTAAACAAAATAAAATGAAACAAAAAGATACCCCAGAGAAACCACATTTAGGGAAGTTCCAGAGGGCATATCTTTATTAGTCTCGAGTACAGAGACGGTATACAAATTTCTAGTGGAATTCTGGGCACTTATCAAAATATTTTCCTCTCTCAATCAATGGGATATTTTAAGGAGGACTTTAATAGTGACTTGGCAATGACAACCATGCCACACAGCTGCTAATTTAATATGCAGGTTTCTCAACAGTTCAACCACCAGGTGTCCATGATTTACATTTCCATACACCTAGGAGGTACATGAATGATATTTTTCTTTGTCCCAAGCCTTCCCTCCAGACACAATCTAAGGAAAGCCATCTCTAGTCATTTTTCTCACATTCTCTTACAAATTATTTGGGTTCTGTGTTGACTTTGGTATGTTGCACAATAATAAGGTGCTATTCTCTTTTGGCCTTTTTAAAAATGACCCCCAAAAAGTCATATTCCAATTGCCATTCGGATATTTTTCTGCTTCATACTAATTGAATGTAGATGCAGATTTTCGGTCACCTAAAATCAGTAGGCAGAGCTGATTTCTTAGCTGCTGGCAAAGACCTTTTCCTAAAAATCCCTTGCTAGTATTGTAAATTCCTGATATTCTACCACTAGATATTTATTAATTCTTTTCCCTACGTGTTAAACTACACATACCCAGGGAATAAGGTGGCTGTAACACTCCTATTTCTAACTTTTTTTTACAGCTTTCTCAATGTTTTAGTTGGCAGCGGATTTTGATGAGTGGTAGAGCGAGAACGAACAAACCAGGAGGGAGACTGTACCTGAGGGAGTGAGGGAGATGCTATAAAAGAAAGAGAAAAAAGGGAGAAGTGCCTTTACAGAGAGATTAGGCATGAAGGTTCATATTTTTAGGAGCCAACTTAATGTCACTTTCTCCTTGAATTCTTCCTCGTGTGTCCCAGTCAGAAGCAAGATGATGCCACTCTCTTATCAAATCTTCCTCGCAATGTCATGATATTTCCGCATCCTCCCTTGCACGGTGGTAGTTTTTGCAAACATTTAATCTCCTGTTTTGTGTGCAGGTATATTTTATACATTTCTCTGATCCTCTTTCTGTAGCTTCTAATTCATAAGTGGGTTTGCCCAAAAACCTGGGCAACTCCTTTAACACAGCATTTAATCCTGAAGTGAGGAGATGAGGAAGGAGAACAAAGACTGTCTTCTTTCATGAGAACAAATGATGCTCCCCTGAACTCTGACCTCAGAGCACCCTGTCAACACATAGAGTCAGCCTTGGGTTATAGGAAAAGCACGCTGTAAAGCAGATAACAGGCTCGCTTAAACAAATACTCTTTGTGATCAGATTACATGCTATTTGAATAATATCAGTAATACTCGTGTTTGCATAGTCTCTATCCTGTCATACAGCAATTCTGTGATGATGTCAGGGGTTTATTAATTTCTCTCTTTCAGTCTCAAATAGAGATGAATCATTTGAAGCTAGGAGAAGTTAAATGACTCTCCTAAAGAGCAGAGTGCAGTGAGTGCAGAGCACACTATACCCAGATAGGGAGAGTTGGATCACTTTAATATCATAAATGCCTTGCTGATCCTTTTCTAGAAAAGATTGCCTACACTTTCTCCTCTATCTCGTTTTGGAATTACTGTCCTTTTGTTCATCCAAATACAACCTCAGAATTATTTCATCTCCTCCTTCATCCCCAGAATCCAAGATCTCTCCATTCTACGTTGGCAATGTTCAAAACATTCATTTTCACTGAAAACGCCTTCATGCCAGTTTCCCTGCCTAGACTATTGCAGGAAACACATAAATATGTTAAATTTCAAACTCATTGTCTATACTGGTAGAGTGCTCGTCTTAAAGTCTTGAATATTTCATTACCTGATTCAGCTAAGCATTGATGAGTGTAGGATGGAATCCACATTCTATTTAGCATGACTTTCAAAACGTGCCCTCTGAATTTCCTATCTTAAGAGTTGATTCCTTTACTTTACATCTAGTCATCCGGGAAAAGAAGAATGTAAGCCTTTCTCAAAACATGTCTTTGCTTCTCTAATTCTGTGCTTCTTCTCCCTCTTTTCTCAGCACGATAGCTATATCTGAAATTCATTGAACTTGTTCCATGCCCCGGGTATACATCGCCTTGCTTATTCCTCACAACAACCCCATGCGATGAGTCTTCTTCTTGCTGTTTGGTAGTTGGTATGCAGAGATTGAATAACCTTCCAGAGTTATAAAGCAAGTGGAAGCACAGTGTGAAACGTCTTTTATCTGACTTTAAAGCTGCACTCTTCATTCCTCCTCCTCTTATTTGGAAATTTTCCCAACTCACATATTTCATCTCAAATGCAAATATCTTGTTCCCCTTCTTGTGTTCTTTGTGTCATGTTGTATTTAATTTGCTAATATTGTCAAGGTTTTTGCAACTAATCTTATGAGGAATATTTTTTTATACTTGTACTTTTTTTCATTCCGATTTTTGTATCAGAGGAATAATGGCCTCGTAAAATGAGTTAAGAAATGTTCCCTTTTTCTCTATTTTCTGATCGTATTTGTGTAGGATTGATATTAATTTTTTCTTTAGTGTTTGATAGAATTTACCAATCAAGCTATCTGGGCCCCAAATTTTCTTTGTAGAAAACATTTTAATTATGAATTCAGTATTTTAATTGACATAGGGGAATTCAGATTTTTTTGTTTCTTCTTGAGTCAGATTTTTATAGTTTCTTTTAAGGAACTTGTCCACTTAATCTAAGTATGAAATTTATTGGCATAAGGTTTTTCATAATATTACCCTTTCAATATCTGTAGATTCCTCTCTTTTATTCCTGATATTAATAATTTGTGTTTTCTCTTTTTTTATTCATTAGACTAGCCAGAGGTTTATCAGTTTTATCAATTTTTTTAAAGAACTGCCTTCTAGTTTCATGTATTTTCTCTATTGCTCTATTCTTTTCTATTTTATTGATTTCTACTCTTTTTTGGTTCATTCATTTTACTTAAGGGTTTAATTTTAGCTTCTTAAGTTGAATGCTTATATCCTGATTCTAGATCTTCCTTCTTTTCTAATGTAACCATTGAATGCTACAAATGTCCCTTGAAGCACATTTCATTCCACAAATTTGCAGTACTATGTGTTCCTTATCATTCATCTCAAAATAGTTTCTAATTCTCCTTTTGTTTTCCTCTTTGGCCAATGGGTTAATTTTCCAGTATTTGTTTAATTTCCAAATTGTTTACTTTCTAAGTATTTGGGAGAATTTCCAAATATGTTTCTGTTTAAATTCAAGTTTATTTTTGTTCTTAGAGAACACACTTTGTATAGTTTCAATCCTTTAAATTTATTGAGAGTTGTGGTACGGCCAATGGTCTGTATTGTTGGTAAATATTCCATGTATGCTTGAAAAGATTGTGCATCATGTTGTTGGTGTATAATGTCCTTTATACATGTCAATAAGTTGGTTACTAGTATTGTTCAAGTCTTACCTGATTTTCTGCCCACGTTTTCTGTCAAATAGAGGAGTACTGAAATCTTCTACTATCTTTTTAAATTTATCTATTTCTCCTTTCATTTCTGCAGTTTTGGGAGCTCTGTTATTAGTGCATATGCATTTATAACAGTTGTATCTTCTTGCTCTATAAACTCTTTAACTTCACGAAATCTTCCACTTTTTTAGTAATGTTCCTTGGCTAGAAGTAATTAATATAGCAACTCCAGTTTTCTTATGCATACTATTTGTGTGCACATTGTTTTCTATCCTCTTTCTTTCAACCTATCTGTGTCTTTGTATTCAAAGTTGAAATGGCGGCTTAGAGTAGAGCCCTGCTTTTTAATGCAGTTTCACATTCTCTCATTTTATTTTGTGTGTTTAGTCAATTCACATTCGATAAAATTATTTTTCCTGTGGATTTTGAAGCTGCCATTTTGCTGTTATGTTTGTTTCATTTCTGTTTTGTTCCTCTACCTTGTCCTTCACTGCATTCTTTTGTGTTAAGCAAATATTTTGCAGCATATTATTGTAAATCCTGCATTAACTTTTTAACATATGTCTTTACGATTAATTAGTGGTTATAACATGCAACTTGAACCTATCAAAATATACTTAACTGGGGGTTTGTCCAGTGGCATAGCAGTTAAGTTCGCATGCTCTGCTTCTGGCAGCCCGGGGTTCACAGGTTCGGATCCCAGGTTTGGACTGACGCACCGCTTGTCAAGCCATGCTGTGGTGAGGTCCCATATAAAGTAGAGGAAGATGGGCACGGATGTTAGCACAGGGCCAGTCTTCCTCAGCAAAAAGAGGATTGGCAACGGATGTTAGCTCAGGGCTAGCCTTTCTCACATACACACACACACACACACACACACACACACACTACACATGTATATACATGTATATAAATATATATATATTTATATACATACTTAACTGGTATTGAATTACTTCCAGTTGAATATAGGAAACTTTCAATATTATAGTTCTGTTTATCCCTCCCTCATTTGCATTGTTTTCATCTATATATTTTAATTCCAACAATATAGTAGTATAAATTTGGCTTTAAATATACGTATATTTTTTAATGAAGCCAATAAAAAAGGAAAATTGTATATATATATATATTAACTCACATATTACATATGTAACTTTTCTGCTGCTCTTTATTCCTTCTTGCATATCTGAATTACTATCTGGTGCAATTTTCCTTCAGTCTGACAAACTTCCTTAGCATTTTGAATACTGCAGTTCTGTTAGCTTTAATTTCTCTCAATTATTTTAATCTAAAAATGTCCTTATTTTAGCTTTAGTTTTGGAGGATAATTTCTCTGACTATAGATGTCTTGAATAACTTTTTCTTTCAGCACGTTGAATGTGTCATCCCAATATCTTGTAGCTTCCATTGTTGCTGGTGAGAGGTCCAACATTAGTCACACTGTTTTCTCTCCCTACATAATACATCATTTTTCTCTTGCTGCTTTCAAGTTGTCTGTTTATTTTTGGCTTCCATTAGTTTGAATCTGTGCCTGGGTATGATTTTCTCTGCTTTTATTCTACTCAGATTTCACAGAACTTCTTGGATTTGTAGTTTTATATTTTTCAACAAATTTAGGAAATTTTACAGCCACTATTTCTTTAATTCTTTTTCTGCCATTTCTTTCAGTCCTCTCCTTCTGAGACTCTAATTACATGTGTGCTGCACCACTTGATATTGTTGCAAAATGTTTTAATTTCCTTCAATCTTATTTTTTTCTATTTGTCAGATGGGATAATTTTTATTGATCTATCTTCAAATGCACTAATTTCTTCTCTTCTGTCATCTAAAATCTGCAGTTGACTTTATTGTCAGTTTTTTAGTTCAGTTATTTTTAGGTACTTTTTAGGTCTAGAATTTTCAGCCCTTAAAAATAGTTTCCATTTCTTTATTGGCATCCCTAAATATTTACTCATTAACATGTTGTTTTCTTTAATTATTTGAACAAATTTCCTATCATTATTTGAATATATTTATAGTGCTGTTTTGAAGTCTATAACTGTTAAATTCAACTCCTGAGCCCACTTAAAACTAGGGTCTATTGACAGCTTTGTTTTCTGATATTTTTGTGTAGCTTTTTTTTAATAACTAATAAACTTTAGTTGAAAGTTAGACATTGTTGCAACTATGGAATCTGTCTTTCTCTTAGAAGAATTGTCAGTTTTTGTGTGTGTGTGTGAGGAAGACCAGCCCTGAGCTAACATCCATTGCCAATCCTCCTCTTTTTGCTGAGGAAGACTGGCCCTGGGCTAACATCCATGCCCATCTTCCTCTACTTTATATGGGACGCCGCCACAGCGTGGCTGACAAGCGGTGCGTCAGTCCATGCCCGGGATCTGAACCTGTGAACCCTGGGCTGCCAGGCGCAAACTAAACTGGTGCACCACTGGGCCGGTCTCTAGAGGTTTCAGTTTTTTATCCAGTAGTCTGTAACTTGCCTGGACTCAAGTTGTGAAACCTGCTTCCACGTAATGTGGGGTAACTGATGTTTCTGCTCAGTTTTTTTGGCTTTCAGTTGCTGTTTTTATTTTATCTTATTTTACTTTTTAGCTGGCATCTTGGAAGTCTCCATAGCGCAAGAGAAAAAATTCATATGACAAAAGGCACGTGTGTGTGTGCACGTGTCTTGTCTTGATTTTGCTTGCTGAAAATTGACAGTCGTAGGACTATTACGCACTGAGAGTTTCTCCACCACATGGCCATACTGAGGGACTGCTTCCTGCCAAGGTGCCATGTTTTTATATTTGCTCACTCATTCTTGCCTACCCTTCCAGAACATGATGCCAATGGGGTTCAGAGACCATCCAGTCTACTCCAGTCTAGTTGTCCCAAGCAAACAATAGGTTACTGATTTTGACTTCGGAAGTCTCTACTTACTTTGAAGAACCCTGAGCTCTGCCAACTCTGCCCAAGGTCTTCACTTAGTTCTCTCTTATAATGGCAGGATTTTGCCACACTTGGGGGCCCTTCTTTATTTATTACTGTTCAACATTATAAGTGTTTGTTACTGTTCTCAAAGATGGAGTTGTTGGCATTTTTTTTTCTGACCTCCTGAAACTGGAAATCTGAAAACAATTTAAATCACATGGAAAAGACTGAAATAATAACAAACATTTTCTCAACACTTCACAATGTTAATTTATGCCCCATCCTATTATCTAATGTGATCCACACCATATGTGAAGTAAGTGTTGCTCTATGTGGCATGGGTGTTGCTATAATTCCAATTTTACAAAAATTAAACTAGGCATTCAAAGTCTCTTAGATGGCAGTTATGATGCATATTTATAGGATGCACGAGACAATCCTGCTTTAACATCCCCACAGACCATACCATACTCCTCTCAGCTTAGTTACTCTGGGACTATGGCAAGGGCTCATATTAATTTTCACTCCAAATTAGTGCTTCTTTCATTTATAGTGTGCTTCCATAGCTATAATACTGTAGGGCTAATAGAGATCACAGCGAAAACGATAGTTTTAGAAATCTAACAATTCAATTTGAAAGTCAAATAATGAAAAAAATTCTTACATTTTAAACTTAGATTAAATTTAAACCAGATATATTTACATATAATGACAAGGCTCATAACTCATATTTATGCAATATACAGGTCATCAATTTAAGCCAAAATATTAATTTTAGCATATCATTATTTATCATATGAACACTAAGGAAAATATGTAATGTAAATAATTATAAGTCTCACAATATAGACAAAATGAAGTATGACCAACCAGGAAAAAACGATGGTATGAATTTATTAATAAATCACCTATAATGTTAGGCAGAAATTTGGGGCTAAGTACGATTTGAAGGAAGGAAGCTTACCTTTTTAGGAAGAAATTTAGATGCATTAAAAATGAATAAAAGATTTATGAAAACATCATAGCCAATTCTTTCTTTCTTTTTCTTTCTTTCTTTTTTTGAGGAAGATCGGCCCTGAGCTAACATCTGTTGCCAATCTTCCTCTTTTTCTTTTTTCTCCCCAAAGCCCCAGTACATGGTTGTATATCCTAGTTGTAGGTCCTTCTAGTTCTTCTGTGTAGGATGCCGCCTCAGCATGGCTTGATGAGTGGTAAGTACGTCCACACCCAGGATCCAAACCAGTGAAGCCTGGGCCGCCAAAGACGAACGTGCAAACTTAACCACTACGCCACTGGCCAGCCCCACCAATTCTTTATTTTAATGGCAGGCACTGGAAATTTTTTTGATGACAGAATACTACAAAAATAAAACATAATACTTTTGTTAACAATAATAATTACTCTAATTTATTGAATACCTACTCTGTGCCAGGTTTGCATAATTAGTAGATGTTTTAAGTTTATTACCCTTTTCAGTTATATCTAAAATGGAAACTTTATTACACTGTTCAAAATCTGATTAATACATTTGAAAACTGGCTTCAAATATGATCACACACATAAAAAGTGGTCTCCCAATCTGGGATTATCATTCCACTTCCTATGAAATATAGTATATATATATAAACATAATACCTCTCATTGAGTTCTACATACATTAGAAACTCAGCAAATGTTGATTTACTGATAATTAAATGTAAGAAATTCCCAATTTCTTCATTAATCTAGCTCTGAGGTAGAAATGAAGAATTACAGCAAATAATTGTATATTATCTTGCCTGCTTTTATAATGATTTACTGAAAGGAGACATCTCCTTTAAGAGACAGGGTTCATTGCCAGTACATTTGAAGAGTAAATCTAGCCATTTTAGAACATGACTTTGTACTGTGTTTACTGTGTTAGTACGATGAAAAAAACTGAAGACCAAACAATGTCCAACAGGAATAAATTAATAGTTCTCTTGAGTTTCATTGGAATCAGTTCCTACCCAAAGCAATGACCTATGCCTTGATTATAAGAATAAAGTTTGTTGAGTCTAGCTGAGTTGGGAAAGCAAGATCCGTGATTCAGGTTCATTTGGGGAAACCATAAAAATGATGATGTGTTCACAGACATGAATCCTATTAATTTTGGCAAAGATTTCCACTTAAATCAATGGCTATATATGAAAATAGAAATACATAAGCTTACAGTGCAACTCTATTGATCATAAGTGGTATTTGGCATTTAAACAGCAGCCATCTTAAATTTAACATACTCATATGGGGATGTTGATAAAGTAAAACGTAAAATCGATTTGTCATATGAATGATGATTTCTTTGATACCAGTCATGATTTTTTAAATGGTGAGGAGAAACTGATTATAAAATTTATTAATATGCTACAGAAATAACTGAGAAAAAATTATGGGCACTATTGAATATACTAATTTAAAAAATATTTTTAATTAAATTCATTTAAAAAAATATTTTGTGGGTTGAATCAGTTTGGATTCTAGACATAGTTGCCCATGCCCAAATGCACTAGCATTTTCCATGTCAAAATATTTCTTTTCCTGAAACTACCTAACTATTAGCAGCTGTCTATGTGAGAAGAGAGGGAGGATTGTTTTCACTTCCCTCCAAGATTAATGATATTTTACAGCTTCAAAAGAGGTTTTCAGTTCTGGCTTTCATGGCAGGCCCCTCCTTCTTGTCTCCTTTAGTTTTATTGCCACTTTTTAAACACAATTATTCTTTCTGTGGCATATTAAAATAGTCTACAAAGCAAAAGTTTTTATTGGAAATAAGAGTTTGCTTGCTGCTAACTCTGCAGAAGTATACTTCTTTCTTTCTCTCCTTTACCGGGTAGCATTGTAATCATTCCAATCATTTTTTTAAATTTTTGCTCAAATATTTAACACTGGCATTAGTATTAAATTAGGAGACATGGAAAAGGGGTGAGAGAGTGGAGTTGAATTTGGTCTATTTTCCTCCAGGTTGTATATTTTTTGGTTCTCCAAAGAAGATGCAGCAAAATTTCAATGATATAAAGTTCTGAAGTACTATCCACTCCACAATTCTCTGACCTGTTATCCGAGCTGGAACTAAAGTAGCACAAGGATGATAAACCTAATATGGGAAATCAACATGGACTCTGCCAGGCCTGTCCTGTTTCTGCTCACCCACCTTCACTCCATTTCAAAAGCCTTGGCTTTACTGGCCACTTTTTAACCTTGTGTGTGATTCCAGCAGGACACCCTTCAAACTCTGAGAATTAAACTTTATAAAATGTATGTAACACTCAATCAAAATCCCAGCAAATTATTTTGTGGTTATGGACAAATCCATTCTAAAGTCTATATGGAGAGGCACAAGACCCAGACTAGCCAACACAATATTGAAGGAGAAAATAAAGTCAGAGGAATGACACTACCTGACATCAAGACTTACTTTAAAGCTACAATAGTCAAGAGTGCAGTCTTTGTGAAACAGTAGATAAACAGATCAATGGAATGGAATAGAGAGCCAGAAATAGACCCACGTAAATACAGTAACTGATCTTTGACAAAGGAACAAGGGCAATACCACGGGAAAAAGATTCTTTTTAATGAATGGTGCTGGAACAGCTGGACATCCACATGCAAAAAAACAAATCTAGACACACACATTACACCCTTCACAAAATTAACTCAGTGTGGATCATAGACCTAAAGGTAAAATGCCAAACATTAAACTCCTAGAAGATAACATAGGAGAACTTAGATGACCTTGGGAATGGTGATGACTTTTTAGATACAATGCCAAAGGCACGATCCATGAAAAAAATAACTGATATGCTGGACTTCATTCAAATTAAAAATTCTTGCTCTGCAAAAGACAACGTCTAGAAAGTGAGAAGACAAGCCACAGACTGGAAGAAAATATTTGCAAAAGACACATCTGGTAAAGGACTGTTATCCAAAATATACAAAGATCTCTTAAAATTCAACAATAAGAAAACAAATAACTCAATTGAAAAATGGGCCAAAGACCTTAACAGTCACCTCACCAAAGAAAATATACAGATGGCAAAGAAGCATGTGGAAAGATGCTCCATATCATAGGTCATCAGGGAAATGCACATTAAAACAAAGAGAGGGGTCAGCTCCATGGTGTAGTGGTTAAGTTTGGCAAGCTCCACTTTGGTGGCCTGGGTTCAAAGGTTCAGAACCCCGGGCATGAACCGACACCACTCATCAGTGATGCTGTGGCAGTGGCCCACATATGAAATAGAGGAAGATTGGCACAGATGTTAGCTCAGGGCAAATCTTCCTCAGCAAAAAAACAAACAAAAAACAACCACCACCAACAACAAAAAAAAATGAGACACCACTGCACACTTATTAGAATGGCCAAAATACAGACCACCCACAACACCAAATACTGGTGAGGATGTGGAACAATGGGAACTCACATTCACTGCTGGTGGAAATGCAAACTGGTACAGCCACTTTGGAAGACAGTTTGTGGTTTCTTACAAAGTGAAGCATACTCTTACCATATGATCCAGCAATCGTGTTCTTTGGTATTTTCCTAAAGGAGCTGAAAATATGTCCGTGCAAAAACCTGCACATGGATGTTTATAGCAGTTTTATTTATAATTGCCATAACTTGGAAGCAACCAAGATGCTCTTCAGTAGGTGAATGGATAAATAAAATGTGGCACATCCACACAATGAAATATTATTTAACGCTAGAAAGAAATGAGCTATAAAGCCATGAAAAGACATGGAGGAAACTTAAATGCGTATTACTAAGTGAAAGGAGCCAATGTGGAAAAGCTACATACTGTATGAGTCCAATTATATGACATCCTGGAAATGGCAAGACTATGGAGATAATAAAAAGATCAGTGTTTCCCAGGGGATGTAGGGAGGGAGGGATGAACAGGTAGAGCACAGAGGATTTTTAGGGCAGTGAAAATATTCTGCCTGATACTGTAATGGTGAGTACATGTCATTATACATTTGCCCAAACCAGTGGAATGTACACCACCAAGGGTGGACCCTAATGTAAAATATGGACTTTCGTTGATGATGATGTGTCAGTGTAGGTTCATCAACTGTAATGAATTATCCACTTTGGTAGGGGATGTTGATAATGGGGAGGCTGTGCATGTGTAGGGGCAGGAGGTATATGGGAAATCTCTGTACCTTTCTCTCAATTTTGCTGTGAATCTAAAACTGCTCTGAAAAATAAAGTCTATTTTTAAAAAGTTAATAAATAAATTATGCCTTTGGAAGTAAAAAAAAAAAAAAAGTGACACGATCTTAAAAAGGAACGAATTGTGATCCATGCTACAACATAGATGAAACTTAAAGGCCTTATGCTAAGTGAAATAAACCAGACATAAAGGAAACATATCCGAGGTACCTAGAATAGTCAAATTCATAGAGACAGAAAGTAGAGTAGAGGTTACCAGACACTGGGCAAGGGGATAGTGGGGAGTTGTTGTTAGTGGGTATACAGTTTCAATTTGGGAAGACGAAAAAGTTCTGGAGGTGAATAGTGGTGATGGTTGGCAACAATGCCAACGTACTTAATGCTACTGAACCATACACCTAAAAACGGTTACAATGGCAAATTTCTGTAATGTATATTTTACTACAATAAAAAAGTTGATATAGCTCAATACACCCTTCTCACTGTAATTTGAAAAGGCATTTTGGAATGTTTCAATAAAACAAGAAATTACAAAAAAAGTATATGTAACATAGATGGCAGATATGCAAACAGCACTTTAGAGAAATTATGAGAATAAGAGTCTTGTTGTAAGTTTCTCATCAATCAAAACCAGGGCTGGTTTGGGGCCAGCCAGGTGGCGTAGCAATTAAGTCCGTGTGCTCCGCTTAGTTGGCCCAGGGTTCTCAGGTTGGAACTACTCATCAGCCATGCTGTGGTGGTGACCCACATACAAAATAGAGGAAGACGGGCATAGATGTTAGCTCAGGGCCAATCTCCCTCACCACAAAAAAAAAGGGGGGGGGCTGGTTTATAGAGGACTCAGAAAAAGTAGTTTCTGATGATGGTATTGCTCACAAAATTATTGTATTTTAAGAATTTCAGTTCTTCGGCGAGCTAAATACCCAGTTTACCTGGCTTGTATGTTTGCACTGTAAATAAGGAAACACCGACCAATCCTCAGTGATCACGTGACACCTCCAACAGTCTAAGATCTGTGTCCTTACTCCATGGCAGGTCAGCCAGACCATGAACCTTTGAGATGGCAAAATCTCTTACACCACAATTCAAGGAAGGCCAGCTACAAACTACATCCAGGATGAACAATACAGACACTAAACAGAGTCACAGAATTCAACTTGGTATGAATTAACAACTAATTTTGGCGATTTACTCTGTTAGTGACTCTTACCTTCTTTATGAAGAGGATCTTTTTTTCCCCCATAGAAAAATCTGATTCTACTTTGAAATTATTATTAATAATAATAGCTCCTATCATCTTTAAGCTCCAACTCTGCCAGACATTTTACAAATACTCTCTCTAAGCATAATAACAGTTAGTAAAGGTGGGCATCATTTATTCCCACTTATAGATATGGAATCCAGCTCAGAAAGGCCAATCTTTGCCTAAAGCCACCTAATGAGTGAGTGGGAGAACCTGGGTTTGCCTCTCTGCTTCTGTGGTTCCCAAGTGTGTGTTTTTCCGGCGTGCTCTGCTTTCTACTGGCGCCCCAAGTTCATTGCTCCTTCTGCTGGATCTTAGAATCTCTTGATTTCTTACTCTCTGAGACCTCTATTTCAAGGTTAAGTTCCAAGAGTAGCAATTCTCCGTGTTACGTTTCAAACAAATTTGGCTCCTCATTCCTTTTTCTGAGAGTTCTCATTTATAGTCTAATAGGCATGGCTTATTTTCAGTCATATTATTTGACCTGGGGCAATTGTGCTTTTCTTTTTTCCCAATTGTTCTGACTCTGCTAGACAATTCTAACTAACAATAAAAGTAGCTTCTCCAAGACCAGCAGAGAGAAGGTATGATAAAAGCATTATTAGAAAAAGGAAAAAGTCCAAATTCTGGCAATGTTTCATACCAATTGGCACAACAAATATCAAATGAATAATCAGTGATCCAGTTGGAACTTAAGTATACATAAACTGTTAGAAAAAATATGTTCAAAAGTTTACATGTGAATAGATATCTTTGACTGAAAAATAATTTGTTTAAATTTGTATGATGTTAAACTTATCTTTTCAAACAGTTAAAATTTTAAACTAGCCATCATTTTGCTTAGGAAAATATGGATTTAAAAATCTTAAGTCAACTTTTTCCTTCCTAAAAACTCAACAAAGCTCGCTTGCTCTTTGATACGAATTCTAACAATTCTTCACTCTTATCAAGGATTTTCAATAGATTGTTTAATAACTATCTATCGGTACCACCACAAGTTCACTTTCTCACCTGATGGTGGTGATCTGTGAATATAATCACTATTTTGCAGACACATTCTTTTTTCTTTTATTGAGGTAACATTGGTTTATAACCTTATATAAATTTCAGGTGTACATCATTATATTTTGATTTCTGTGTAGACTACATCATGTTCACCACCCAAAGATTGGTACCATCTTGGATACCATCAGACACCATTTTTGGATAGTGTGGTGGGACCTATTAGAGACCAAGTCCTCCATATGCATTCTGGATTCCTCCACCATTCCCTCTTGGTTCTCAAGGACATCACCCCTGCAATTACCTTCCACCCCCACCGTCATCAGTTTCTTCTTCTTTCTGGCATCATTTATATCAACCAATGAACATACTTTCGCATCTCCATTCGGAGGGAAAACATCTCTGCCACACTACTTTTCAAACATCATGTTCCACTGTTCTGCTCCACTTCAGAGCTAAATTTCTTGAAAACTTTGAATATTGCCAACTGCCCAGCTTCTGTTCTTTTCTCAGGCTCTTTCACTACGGTTTCTGGTCTCCCCACTCCACTGACACTACTCCTGGGGGTTCCTGGGGAGTTCAATGTTGTCGTATCCAAGCACTTCATCTTTATCAGCAATGTAATGGTGATAGCTGAGGCCTTCTTCCTTCTTGAAACATGTTTTTCTTTTGCTTCTATGACATCATGTTTTATTGCTTTGGTTCTACCTCACTAGCCACTTCTTCTTTGTCTTCTTGGTTGGCCCCTCTTCCTCTTTAAATATTAGTTTGTCCCAGGGTATGGCCTCAGCACTACCCTTCTCTATATGTCTCTCTGGATAGCACTCTGAGTCATTCTAAGAGTATTAAATGTCACTTGTATGCTGATGATTTCCAAACCTGCTCCTTAAAATCTAGATCTATATGCCAGTTGCCTGTTTGATATCTCTACTTAGACATCTATAGGCATCTCAAACTTAACATGTCCCCTTTCCTAGAAAACGACCCCTTCTACAGTATCAACCTTTACCCACCACCATCCATTCACCTGTTCAAACCTAAAACCCAGGTGTCCTCTTTGATCCCTGAGCCTTCTGCATCTAAACCATTATAAGTCATGTGACTTCAACCTCCAAAACTTTTCCTGAATCTGTCTACTTCTCTTGCCATCTTTACTACCAACACCTTAATCCAAGCCACCATTACCTCTCACCTCAGAGTGTGCAATACGCACCTAAGTGGTCACCATGTTTCCATGTTGTCCCTTTTTAATCCATTCTCAACCCAACAACCAACTGTCAAGCCTCCATTTGAACCCCTTAATAGCATACCATAGTACTTTAAAGAAAATTCCAACTCTGTACCCCGACTTACTGTGTAATCTGGCCCCTGCCTATTTCCCTGCTCTCATTTCCTATTCTCTCCTCCTTACCCACTATGCTTCAGCCACACTTGCCTTATTTTTTCCCCTCAAACATGTTAAATGTGTTCCTGCCTTAGATTTTTATAGTAGGTATACCCCTCTGCCTTAAATGCCCTTCCACTAAGTTTTAGCATAGCTGGCTCCATTGTGTCAATCTGGTCTCATCTTAAGTGTCATCCTCTCTGAAGTGCTTTCTTTGGGGACTCAATCAAAATTAGAACACTTTCTTCCAGAATTATTTTTCCATTTTTTTAAAGCAGCAGCTGCTTAGTTAAGTCTAGATAATACTTCTATGAGTTCCCATTGCATTTTGTTTTTAAGAAGATAATTGAAATGTGTTCTGTCAAAGAAAAAACAGAGCTGGGCAGTAGTTAAAGCAGTAAAAGCAGATTTTAATCAGGAACTATTGTAATAGGGAAAAGAGACCTCAGTGGAGAACTGGGCTCAATTCTGAAAACAACAAGGAACAGTGGGGATTTACAACTAAGGAGAAAGGTCAGGAGAGGGGCTGGGGAAAATTACTAAGAGGAAACATCAGGGTAAAAGGAGACTTCCAACTAAACTGACTTAGTGGGATTCTTGCTAAAACTGGGCTCTTGGGGACACACCCAAGGATGGGGTTAGTCAGGCTCAGAGGAACCTGTCTAGAGCTGGTCAAGGAGAGTCTTTGTCAGTTCCTATAAATCTAACATGTGAAACTGAGTGTTTGTTCACCTCTATAAATATATTCCTGGCTGCACAGTTCTAAATGAAATGGCACGATGTCCTTTGTGTTAAGGAGTGTGTTTATCCTTTTTAATCAATGAGCTTTATGTTAATCAATGTTTTCTCCAATTACAGAAAAGTATCTCAGATATCAAATTCTGTACCAATAAAAGATATTAGTTTTGGTGTTGCAAAGTGTGTACTTCTCTAGTTTGGTCATTCTCCCATGGGAATTTAGTTTTCCCCTCTCTCACGCACAGACACACACAGGGACACACACGCTTTCCATTTTCTGCCAAATCCCTGGAAAACTACTTTACTCTGATTTTTTAAAAAACAGACCCCAGAAGGCTTTTATAGAATCAACTCATAAAGCAAATACATAATAAAAACGGTTACTTCCTGTTCATACATGTCTCTTTTGGGCAAGACTTACCAATATCATTATACTTCAAGTGATATATCTGTTGCTTAATACTTTTGAAATGGAAAGATAAGGTTTTCTACAAGAAATAAGTCCCTTTTAATTATTTAAATATCTTTGACATTCGATTGTATATTCCTTTATCAATTCTTTAGATATCAGCTATTGTGTCAGTCAGGGTCAGCTGGATTTTACCCTAGTATCAAATAACCCCAAGTCTTAGTGACTTAGAGGAACAGAAGCTTATTTGTCACTCACACTCCACCCTGCAGGTCGGCTGGAGGAGCTTCTCCACATCATCCTCACTCTGGAACCCAGGCTGACGGAATCTCCATCATCCTACAGTATTGCCAGCTGCTGTGTCGGGAGGAAGAGACGGTGACAAATTGCACTCTGCTTTTTAAAAACTTCTGTCCCAGAATGATACACCTCATCTTATACTCACATCGCATCTTCCAAAGCAAGTCACATTGCCATGCCTAACATCCAAGGGAAAGGGAAGAGGATCCCGACCATGTGCAGAAAGGGAGAACCATCACCCTGGTAAACAATCCTAATGACCCCCACAGCTGTATCATGTAAAATAGCAAAGGATCATGTATAATCGCATAAATTAACAAGAATCCAACCAATCACAGTTTGTCTGCATGATGTCAAGCACCAAAGAGCTTAGACATCTGTTATGTAGGTTTGAACTAGAGAAGAATCACATCTCCCTGACTTCATGAGTCCTTTGAACCCATTACTTCTGTTCCATTTCCATTGTTTCCACAATATTTATTCTCTCACCCACTGCTACTGCATAAATCTCCTTGCATAAATCTTCTCTACATAGTCCATCCTGACTGATTCTCTACAAACTGCTTTTATAATGTGGCTCCCTCGCCAACAAGCTAAACAAAAACAGATGTCAGTTAAAAATAAGTCAAACTCCTTGGCCTGACCCTCCAAGCCTTCTACAATCTCCCAGCAATTAGCCTTTCTTTCCCAATCAGCCTCTAGATCTACAATTGCAGCCAGACTGTTTGCTCACTTACCTTCAAATATTTATCATCTTTTCCGACATTGTTGCTAAAATAGTTCCATCTTCAAGAGTTAACTAAACTTCTAACTCTCCTATGAAATTTTATTCTACAAACAATTGCCAAGGAAGCTTGACGTTGGGCTCAGGTAAAATCTTAGAATGCAATGTTTGCTTGCTTAATTAATTAGTTAACTTTCGTTTTACACCTAGTACATTCTTAGAAGTGTGGTAGCTGCATGTTTGAGAACATCTAATAGATGTTGGACTTACCATGTCCAAAACTGAACTCTTGATTTTCCCTCCTGAACCTGCTTTTCCCTCACTCTTTTCCAACTCAGTTATTAGCGACTCCATTCACCCAGCTGTAGAGGTGGAAACCCCAGAGTTCTCTTTAACTTTGCTTTCTCTCATACTCTGTATTCAATTATCAGTAGATCACCTTCAAACTATCCAAGTCCAATTTCTTCTCACCACTTCCATTTCTATCACCCTAGTTCAAACCATTATTATCTCTTTGATTATATAGCCTGCTAAATAGTCTCTCTGCTCCCACTTTTGAACTCCAAAGAGTCTATTTCATATGTGGGAACCAGAATTGGCCACCTCAGGTACTGAAGGACGCTTTGACCTTCACCCTCCTCCCAACTGTCTAAAGGGATTTGGGATGGAAGTCCTGTCCCTGGGATGGGCCATCACTTTGGATAACTCTGGGTATTGATAGACTAGGAGAGTCTTTGCTGGGCCCATTCTTATCAAAGTTCTGTTTACCAAACATTTACATTTGTAAGGGAAATCTCCATTTGTAAAGGTATCTCTTTCTCTGTACTGGGAAGAGGGGCAGATGACCTCATCTCTAGAAACTTGTCAGTGTGGAAGGCGAGGCCTTAAATCTGCATAAGAAGCTTACTGTGATTTTCTGGTGATCTCCCATAACTGACCCAACCCCCAATATCCTCAGTTGTCTATTTAAGAGGAGAACCTCCACCATTCTGTCAAGAAACTCAGTTTCCTGGGTCTCTCCCATGTATACATGTTATAAAGCTTTGTTTGATTTTCTCCTGCTATTCGAACTTATGTCAATTTAACCTGTAGCCCAGCCAGAAAGGACCCAGAGTGGGTAGAGAATGCTCTTTCTCCCCTTCACATACATATGTCAGACTATGCTCTTGTCTATTCAAAATTTCTCCAATGACTACTTATCAACAATAAATCCAAAGCCTGTTCAATTGCATATAAGACACAAAAGTTGGCCTTTTGCTCTCTCTCAGACCTCATTCCATCTTTCTCCCTCAAGTCCAGCCTCTCTGTTCTCCTTGCTCTGGGGTGTAGGCCAAGCCCCTAGTGCCACAGGACATTTGCAATTGCTTGTCCTTCTTGTTTAGAATACTCTTTCTTCATATACAGTTATGTACCACATAAGGACATTTCAGTCAATGAAGGACTGCATAGACAATGATGGTCCCATAAGATTAGTGCCATATAGCAGGCTACACCATCTAGGTTTGTGTAAGTACACTCTATGATGTTTGCACAATGATGAAATCGCCTAACGACACATTTCTCAGAATGCATCCCCGTCATTGAGTGGTGTGTGACTGTAACTGCCTGGCTATTTTCTCCACTTAATTCAAGACTCTTCTACAATGACATCTTATCAGAGAGGCTTTCCCTGACCACTCTGTAGAAAAAAATAGTACCTGTCATCCCTATCTTCTTTAATCTCTTCTTGCTTTACTTTTCACGGAACTTATCACCATCTGTATATTATAAATCTAATTTTTATTGCTTTACTATCTACCTCCTCTCCCATATCAAGTGGATTTAAGCTCAATGAAAGCAGGGACTCTATTTTCTTTTATTGCTGTAAGGACAGTGCTTAGATCACCACTTGCCATAAAGTAGGTGATCAATATTTTTATTAAAGGGATGAATGAATGAAAAGGGAAATTAATAATTATTTAGGTGAATATAACTCTCATAATTGGATTTCCTTCCATATTTGATTTTCTTATATAATTCAGGAGTGTTTTCCAGTTTTTGAAACTGTGAACTTTGCAAAAGCAACGTATATATACAGCTAGATTCTCAGAAACATTAATTAATACCCACCCGGCTAGTGAAAGCCAGTTTTGGAGTACTTTTGAAAACAGGGTAATGCAATAGCAGAAACATATGTATGCCTGTATTTCCTAGATTCTTGTCTTTTTTCCTTGCATTTCTTCTGACCAGACTGTATACTGGAACCTCTATGTAAACGTTTCAGGCAAGTATAGCTGAACCAGAATTGGTTGGTCTGGAGTATAGGTGTTGCAGTCAGAGAAAATGAGTTTAAGTCCTGGTTGCGTAAACCCTTTAAGGTCAGCTCTCTGTATCTGTAGGGTTGGTGTGAAGATTAAAGGTGATACTACTTGTGACTGTCTTAATAAAGTGTCATGTACATAGGAAGCACTAAGAATGGTAGCACTTGTTGATATTAATATTTTTATTATCCATGGAAGACTGAAGAGCATCCAATATATGAAAGAACTTTCAGTCCATGAAGTTCACAGCAGCCTACATTCATCACCAAACAAAAGAATCAGGTTCACAGAATATGTCTTGACAGCTTTAAAACAACACACAATTTGTTCTGATTTTCTCATAAGAAAGGAGGATTTGTGGAAAGTAGAATCTAGCAAGCACGATGTTTCTTCTACATATTGTCAAGGATGGGTTACACAAAAGATAGCTCTTGAGCACTTGAAAAGAATGGCGTATCACTAAGAACCAGCAAGAGCTCATCAAGAGCAAGTCACGTCCTCAAACTCACGTTCAGGATTGATAGCTAGAATGTCCACGTCAGTAGATCAGGATGACATAAAAGCTACATGCACTCGCCCCCTGACCGTAGATTCAGATCGTTGCATTAGGGCGGGATGAGCTTTCTGACTTGGTGACAGCTCACGTGAAAAGACTTGGGGCCAACAGCAAGGAGAGCCCACGAGGGAAAAGCACAATATCGCAAGTCACTCAGCAGGCCTTGGCGTGGGCTCAGCTTCCCCTTGCTCATTGCGTGATCTTGGGCAAGTTGCTTAACCATTTTGAACGTCAATTTCCCATGTTTAAAATACGAATAGTGACCTGCAAAAAAGTTGAATTTGTGGAGGCATGATATTTTTGTGAGATGAACTTTCTGTTTTCCTTTTTCCCTCTATTTATTTCCCTTTCTCCTTCTGCCTATTCAAGCTTCTAGCTGGGGTCTGCTCACAGCTTCTGGAAATGATGGGGCAGGGGAGAAAACAGAAAGCATTTAGAATGTCTGGATTTGTTTTTCATAACCTTAAGCACCGAGAGAACAGGGGAGTTGAGGTACAGATAAAATGTTGGGACACGGCAGAGAAAGAGAAGCTATTGCCCCTCTCACAGGTTAGAAAGGGAAGGAAGAGAGATGGGGGGTGTTGAGAGCAAGGAGCTGAGAGTTTTCCTGCACCTGCCTCTCAGCTAGGGACCCAGAGAGGAGTCAAGACCCCGGAGGGAGAAGGGCTGCTTGGAGGGACAAGGCTGGTAGACAGTGGTGGCTCATTAGGGAGTCAAGAGAAAGCCAGACACCTGGAGGACCCTCACGGACAAGACCCACACCCTGTGTGGACCAATGACCAGAGACCAGACAGCTTGATATCTGTTGACGTGGATAAGTCAGGGACCACGTTTATTCTACCCTCCCCACTGAAGAAAGCAACAAGCCCAGTGAAAGGAGAGGGATTGACTTGATTAAGGCAGAAAGAGATTAAAACAGAAATTGGGTTGAATTACTTACAAATTAAGATGTACATCTTGAACAACTTGATTTGTAGAATAAAATTTATATGCTCCCTGGCACATAGTAGAAGATCAATATAATAAAATCTCTTCCTATCCCACTATAAATATTTTATGCGGCCCTTCAAAAGGTCAATAGTAACTTTTATTTACATAAGAGTAATATCCAGTTCAGGAAAGATAAGGATCCCACTATCTGAGACAGGTGTGAAATCCACTGTGAGTACATGTCAAGAGGGCTGATGATGACTCATGTGTTGATAGGGAAGGAGAGTCACATGTGTAATGAGGAGCCAGGTACTGAATGGTTAAAATAACTCGGCCCGTGAGACTGAATCAGGGAAGGCAGAGGAGAGCGATGGTAGCTGTCTTCAGATATTTGAAAGGCTTTTTGTGGAAGATAGAATGTCCTTGTTCTGAATGGAAGTTGATGGCATGAATGTTTGATTCAATCAACAGACAGGGGAAGTTTCCCATAGTCGAGTGTTCGTCAATGCTCAGGATTCAAACAGATGTTCAATATTCATTTTGTCTGGAACGTTGTCAGAAGATTCCTTTACACAGAGGAATGTGGTCCTGGCACTTGCAGTTAGGATGATACATGGGGCAGGCAGAGGCAACCAACATTATCAAATTCCAGGAAATGTGCTGGGTGCTCTGTATGATGAGCTCATTGAATCGGCCTGATGGCCCTATGAGTTAAACATTATAAGTATTATTACACACCAGGCTTGCATAGTTTACATAGTGAGCTGCCAGAGTTCATAGTGCCGGTAAGTTCCAGGAACAAGTTTTGAACCCAGGTTGTTACATTAAAAGACCATGTACTTTCCTCCGCACACTCCATTTCCCTCACATGCTCTTTCAAAAGAAAAAGAAGAAATCCTTAGAAAAGGTATTTGACAAAATACAACATCCTTTTATGATAAAAACTCCCAATAATTGGATATAGAAGGAACATACCTCAACATACTAAAAGCCATATATGACAAGACCACAGCTAACATCATACTCAATAGTGAAAGGTTGAAAGCTTTTCCTCTAAAATCAAGAAAAAGACAAGGGTGCCCACACTCACCTCTCCTATTCAAGTATCAAAATACAGATTTTACTAATGTACTGACCAACGATAGGCACTGGCCTCTTGAAATATTTTAGCTGTGATTCATGTAATTGTGTGGAAATAAATTTATGAACATGCAACATATAATAGCATACATAAATAGTACATAAATTTATGAACATTTAACATATAATAGCACATGTAAGTACACTATTCCTGTCTTCTACGTATATGTACATTTGTTTTAGTTACCGTGATGGTTAATTTTGTGTGTCCACTCGGCTGGGCCATGGTGTCCAGATATTTGGTCAAACATCATTCTGGATGTTTTCTGTGAAGGTGTTTTCAGATGAGATTAACATTTAAATCAGTGGACTCTGAGTAAAGCATATTATCCTCCATAATGTGGGAGGGCCTCATCCAGTCAGTTGAAGGCCTTACTAAAACAAAGACTGACCTCCTCCAAACAAGAGGGAACTCTGCCAGCAGACTGCCTTGGACTGTAACTCGTCCCTGAGTCTCCAAACTGCTGGCCTCCCCTGCAGATTTTGGACTTGCACCTCCACAGTCCCGTGGGCCAATTCCTTAAGACTCTCTCTATGTACATACACACATCCTGTTGGTTTTGTTTCTCTAGAGAACCCTGACTAATACAGTTCCTTATATTTCTTTGTTTGCCCTTATGTTTCCTGGTTTCTTCTAGCTTTCAAATTCTACGAGTGGAACAACTACAAGTACAAGCTTGCAAGCAGATCATTCCCCAGTCAAGCCTTCAGGTAAGACCACAACCTTCACCAACACTTTTCTTGCAGTCTTGTGAGAGATACTGAGCTAAGACTCCCAAACCTGAGAAGTGTGAAGTAATAAATAATAAATTGTATGAGTGGAACGTAAATTTCTTTAGGACAGTCTGGTGTAGTGGGGACTGATTTGAACTGCAAGACCTGGGTCCTAGCCCCTGGTCAATGGAATCTGTACACTTGGGTCCTAGCCCTGGTCACCTCTAGCTAGTTTGTACAGATCTCCCATCTCCGGGCCTCATTTCCCTTTCTGTAATAGGAGAGGGCTGGACAGAGGAACTTGAGTTTCCCTTAAGTGCTACAATTCAATGTCTCTATTAATCATACTGCTTATTCATCAAAATAAATAGTGATACAAATCACAAGAAGAACACACCCTGGATTTTCAGGCCTCTGGATTTGGTGGCAGTATTCCAGCTTCCTTTCTGCCCGTAGTTGTCTGTGCTTAAATCCGGTTCTACCTCTTTTTTTCCACCCCAACAGTTCTCTATCACTAGCCAATCAATGTTATATAATTTTTTGGCATGGCTGCGTGTGGCCTGCGTAGGTACGAATATGCGTGTGTGCTCACCGTTCAAGCTGGGTTGCTCTGCCCTTGGATGTGTCTACAGTTCTGGCATTTGAAGGTTTGCCTCTAGCATTTCGGGGATTAACTCTGGCAGGACAGAAGACGAAGGGAACTTCTTTTCTCTCCTCATCTCCGGGGAGGTGTGTCCAGATCCCATTGCTGGGGAGCTACTTTATAGGAGCGCTGGCGTCCAGGTAGCTGGCTTTCCCCAGTGAGTAACTGGATTTGCATTTGCAAATCAATTCTGCTGAATAGCACGTTATGTGAATATCTTCCCAGCCCTGTTAATGTTCCTTCCTTTTTTTATGGTGGAAATTTTTTTCAAAAGCGCGACTTATCTAGCCCTATCCCTGAGTCCCAGTGAAGCAGCAGGGAGGGTTCAGACGGGAGGGTCTCGGGCCAACTCGCGGAGCAGGCAGTTTGTCACTAGTCCTGCGAATTCTGCTTTCGCTGACTCCCTCTGCACCCACTCGCGGACCCCTGAAGCTGTTTCCACCTCATATCATAAAACCGCCTCCCCTGCCCCCATGCTACTTTCCAGGAGGGATTTGCACAATGCAACCAGGGGCAATGGCAAAGGTTTAAAGTGTCACCACGCCCTGGGAGGTTTAGATGCATAGAGGACAAAAATTCTAAGCCAAAAGGATGAATCTCTAGTTGTGGAACCACGGGCTTCCCCCATCAGTGGGAGAAGGTCGTGGGCGTATTTCTGTGGTGGGTACACGGCGGTGGGCACAAGTGTACCGCAACCTCCACCTGTTCAGGTCCTCTTAAGGCTGGTCTTCACCGCTGGCTGGAGGAGGGCGTGTTGGGGACTCACCCCTCCACCCTTGCAGAGACCGAGAGATGCGCTGATGGTTAGGGGTGGCTGAGTGTGCTCTAAGACAGACGGGCCGTCCCTCCACTCGGATCATTAGGAAAGAAAGAAAGGACGAACAAAACAAGGAAGAGAGCGAGATGAGAGAACAGGAAAGAGAAGCCCCCAGAACGCGGCGGAGGGTCCCGCGCGCGGGCTCGGGCGGGCCAGGGGGGTGCGCACATCGCCGCCCGCACTGCGCGCTTCTCGTTCCCTGTACGGGGGGACGGTCGCCTGGATTCGGGCTCCCGGCTTTCGGGTGACCACCGGCTCTGCCCCGTCCCCGCCCCGCCTGGGAGCTGAGCCCGGCCTGGCTGCCACCTCGCACCCCTACGCGGCCCCCTCGAGGTTGTCCTCGCCGCCGTCCGCGCGCCCGCCCCGCAGCCGGGCTTCTCCCTGTCCGCCCCGGCCGGCCAGCCTGGGTGGGGCGGCTGCGCCCCCGGAGGCCGGGCCTGGGGCCGCCGGGCCCGCCGCACCTGAGCCCCGGCCCGGCCGAGCCCCGCGCCGGAAGCGCGGGCGGGGGGACGGGCGCCGGGGGCCGGAGCCGCAGAGGGGCGACCACGTGCGGCCTCGCGCCGGGGCGAGGACCCGCGCCCGCCCACCCGCGCGCCCAGAGCGCGCGGCGTCAGCGCCGAGGGAGCCCCCGGCCTCGACCGTCTCGCCCTGACTCCCTCCCCCTTCCCCGCAAGGAGGGACCTGCCGCCCGGAGCGCGCTCGACCCCGCCGCGCCGGCCCGCCACCTTGCGCCGCCCCGAGCGCGGGCGGGGAGCGGCTCCGGGAACCCCTGATGAACTCTCCAGAAAGAGCGTGAAGGCGGGTCCGCCGCGCTCCGCCGGCCGCCGGGGTCTCCCCTGGGGAACTGGGAGCAGCAGAGCCGGGGAGGACCGTGGAGAATGATCGTGCGGCCCCGGAGGACCCCTGCGCAGTAATGCCAACATGTAAGTCGCACCTTTCAGCTCCGAATGACTTCACACCTTTACCTGTATCCTCCCCCACCCGGCCCCTCACCGCAACTGAATGATTTTGTGAGACCTTCAACGGCGTTGACCGAATAAACCGGTTTGTCTTCAGTTTGCCTCCCCGAGGCACTGAGGAGCGAGCTGGTATTGCCACACGGAGCTGTGGCATGTGTGTGCGGCTTCCTTTTCTTCCAGCGAGAGGTAAACCTCACATTTGGGCGGTGGAAAGCGTCACCAAAAGGGCAGAACTGCAAGAATGGGGAAAACGTGTTTTTGATTCAAATTAAACAGGGAGTAACAGGCAGGGCTTCTCTATCCAGGGGCCTCGCCGTGCGAGAGAGCGCTCTCCTGGATCAACACCGGGGGCTTGGAAGGTACTAGTATGCTGAGGAAATGTTGACTTGACACATTGTCACCCTTGACTGTAGAAGTGATTATTGGATCTTTGGGTTATTTGAATGGTTAAAAAGAAAAAGCGCTCAGAAAAGGTTCTTGGTTGTACTTTGCACATTATAAAGTAGTTAAGGAGTTTGTCATTTGTGATAGGATCCTTGAGGTGACTGCCACAAAATTAGAAGTGGAGGGCTGTAGAGCGAAGAAATGGTTAGAGAAACCTAGTATTCTGCTTCTGTGGACTTGTCATCTGAGCGGTGAGATGCCTCCGAGCGACCGGGTGGAAGGGCCACCGACCACCGCGTGGCCTTCCAGAATGGAAGAAAGGAAGGTTGTTCTCTGTTGGGCCAAGCTTATTTTTGTGGCTAACTCAGAAGTTACTTTTTCTTGTAATATGTAATTTTCCCTCTGTGTTTTGTTTAATCTTGGGCAGACACCCTGATGGACATTTTGCTCCCTTCCACTAATATACAAGAGTTTCTAGAAATTGAGATTCATCCTCCCTCTGCCAACTACTGGAACCTTATTTATTACCACTTAAATTTCCTCTTTCAGTATGCTACCTGGGAAAAGACCAGCCCCTCAGGCCCTATCTTTCCCTTCCTTGCACTGTCTGCTCCCTCCCCACCCAGCACACATTTTTAAAACAGGAAAAAGAAGAGTGCCCACAAGCCTAGCAACCTGCAGCTCTGTTTCTGGTGGTGAGCAGTATAATTAGAAAGGAACCACTTATTTTTATTAAAACTGCATGTGAAGTAATTCCACACCTGTGAATTTTAAAGTTTTGTTTATGCTGGTGGAGTCAGCAAGGTATAACCTGAAAGAATTTATTTTGGGAGACAGCCAGCAGACTCATATAAGACTTGTACTCACATACAGGGGACACGTTTTGAATGAATGTGCGTTTGTTTTAAACTTGAGTTTTTCCTGAAAATATAGTAGGGTTTTTAACAGCAGATGTTTGTTTAGCTTCCTTTCAGCTTTCCTAGGTAGATCTTGGGGAAAGAAAAGCACGTTATACACACACGAAAAGTACGGATATGAGTTTTTAAAATGAAAGATGTGAAACTGATCAACAGGTAATGTAAAAATTTCCTGGTTATGGAATTAAGTTATGTAGTCCATTTGAATTCCACATGATTAAAAAATCTTATGTCATTACAGAAAATAGCATGAATATTTAATCATACAAAATATAGTTTAGTACCCTGATTTGAGTTTCTTTATTGAGCTATTTTGAATGAAAGTTTTTCCATTTCTTGCTAGATTATAACTATCTTTTTTCCATTTTGCTGTTTATAGTTCATATGGAATGGTTAAGATGATCTGATTCTTTTTAGATATTAGTATATTAGAATATGTAGAAATAATACTAATCTTTCCAAGGTAAATATTCCTACTATCTTGTTGAAAAATGTTAAATTGGGGAACATAAACTGTATTATCTTTTAAATTTTAATAGATTCAAGTACACACACTACGTAAGTATATTTTCTGCCTACTCTTTGTGGAGATAGAGTATTTATATGTTGTCACATCCAAGTTCTGAAATTACGGACTTTGTAAATATATTTTGGAGTTGTAGTGACTGCATATTTCTCATACCCTAAGAAATTTAATAGATTTAGCAAGACTTGCATTAATTGGTTTCAAACTGCACAAAGCCACTGTTCCATTTATGGCTTATATAAATTACATGACATTGTGCTTTTCCAATGTGAATGGTGAATGAAGCTATTGTCTCTTGGCTTATGGGAAATATTAGAAGCTTGTAGTTTTACTGCCCAGCTGGACACGTCACTCTGATTTCTGGAAATAATGATTTGAAAGAGAATCAGTTTATATATTAAAAATAAACTGACAACCGCTTCCTTAAACCTGACCGTTTTTCTCACTGCCTATATCTTACAGAGTTTACATTTCCGATGGGATGATGAAAAGTTTCTAGAGACTGTTTAGACTTTAGACTAAATAGAAAAAGACTGTTCCATGTGTGTGGCATGCTTGGGCAAAAACTGTATCTTTCCATTTTCATTTCTAATTGGATGATGTTATTACATCATCTACACGGGGTGACATGAAGATGCACACTGAGTGACTGGGGTACTAACATTTAAAAAGACATTTCAATAGTAACAAAAAATACCAGCAAACCTTGCGTGTGGCTACCTGAGTATCATCTTAGTTTCCTTTATAAGCATTACTCGGGATGGAATTATTTGGAATACCTTAAGGAAAACTTCAAGATTAGTGTATTTAAAACATTTGTAGCAAATATAACAAAGATGTAACATATTTAGTATAGAATTGATGGAAAAACATCATGTTAGTAAGAAAAACATTTACATTGTAATAGAAAAGTATACAAATGACTTGAACATGCCAATCCAAATAAAGGAAATCCAGATGAGATACCACATCTATCAAACTGGCAATGGTTAAAGCAATAACACTCGATTATCGTATTGGTCTGTGTAACGACGTCCTGGTCAATGAGAAACTGCATACACGATGGCGGTCCCATAAGGTTAGCACACTACAGCCTAGGTGTGTAGTAGGGTGTACCATCTAGGTTCGTGTAAGTGCACTCTATGATGCTCTGCAATGACGAAATTGCCCAAGGACGCATTTCTCAGAACATAATCCCATGTTAAGTGACACACAACTGTGTGATGAGAATGTCATGAGATAAACGTTGATACACTTCACTGTAAATGTTTGTGTGTATTTAATTTTATTTAGAAACAGTTTTAAACCTACAGAAAAGCTGTAAGAATAATACAAAGAATGCTTGTATACTCTTTATGCAAAATCACTTATTGTACATATTGACGCCATTGGTTTTATTATTTTCTTTCCTTTCTTCTGCCCTCCACTCCCACTCTCTGTACACACACACACACACACACACACATGTACATACACACACACATCATTTTTTTCCTGAACGATCTGAGAGTAAGTTACATACATCAGGGCTTCAGGGTTTACTTTTTAATTGAAATTTTTCTTGAGATATTTGTCGAGTCACATGAAGTTGTAAGAAGTAATACAGAGAGATCCGACATATGCTTTACCCAGTTTCTCCCAGTGGTGAGAAAACTAGAGTACAGTATCACAACCAGGATATGGATACGATTCAGCTCTCTTTTTCAGATTTCTTCAGTTTTACAGGCACTCTCTATGTCTGTGTGTTTCTCAAGGTTGTCTTTTAATTTTACTTACGGTACAAGCCAGTTAATGCATGTTACAGCTTAAGTAAGGGTCCAGATTTGTGCAGATTTGAAGAATAAACCTTTCTGCCTTTTTGAAGCAACGCTTCTGCCTACTTGAACCCAACTTAATGAAATAACTTAACCTGAGAAGTAGAGTAGCACTTTCTTCTTGCTTGGGCTCAAGAACATAATCTTGAACCAGAAGAAGAAATACAATTATAAGTTGACGTGAATAAACCAGATTACCGTTCTTTTCACTATGGAAGAATTAAGGTATTCTTTGTGCCACTCCTCACGCCCCTTTATGAAAAGATTTGCCATAGAAATACAGTTGGGATATGAAGAGTGAAGCTAAGTCTGACTATTGCTGGTATTAACAGAATTAGTACCATGTCAATTTCTCCACTAATTTCGAAATTTCTTCACTAATTTCTCTTTAAATCGTGACTTTGAGGTGAGCCAGTAGGAGTAGAGAGTTGGAAGATGGTAGGGTTTTTAGATTATTTCAGTGATGTGTTTGAATTAAATCACATCTCTAAGAGGTCATACCCACATTTGAAACAATTCCTATGAAAGGAAATTGTAAAGCTTCATGAGACAGGACTCGAGCATATTGTATTTTGTAGCCTGTACAGATTGAAAAGGAAAGTGAGTTTGCACTGGAGGTGGCTTGGTTCTCAAAAAGGACAGGTGACTTGGGGGGTCGGCCCAGTGGCATAGGGGTTAAGTTCATGCTCTCCACTTCAGCGGCCTGGGGTTCACAGGTTCGGATCCCGGGAGTGGACCGACGCACCGCTTGTCAGCCATGCTGGGGCGGCGTCCCATATAAAGTAGAGGAAGATGGGCACAGATGTTAGCCCAGGGCCAGTCTTCCTCAGCAAAAAGAGGATTGGCAGCAGATGTTAGCTCAGGGCTAATCTTCCTCACAAAAAAATTTTAAAAAAGAATAATAAAAAAAAAAGACAGGTGACTTGGAAGCCTGCTGACACAGGTCTTTTGGCTCTGCCGCCATCGATTATGTGATCTTGCGCACGTCATTGAGCATTGTAGTTTTTTTCACCTGTGACATGATAGGTTTTATTGCATAATTTTTAGATTCTTTTCTGGCTATAGAAGTCTGTGACTCTCTTTTACTTAAAAATATTCTTGCTCTCTTCACTAGAACTTTGAGGCCACAACCCAAGTGACATAGATTGTATTAAGTTTTCCATAGTTCCCATTTAGAACCTTGGTAACCCTGTTTGAGATTTTCCGTTCTTGTGAGAAAATTGTTTAAGTCTCAGGGACGTGTCTTTGCTAAGTGATCCCCTGAGAAGACACAGTGCTTTCCTTCCTCTGTTCTATTCTTAATTTACTTGTTTCTGTTCTTCAGTAAACAGTCAAGTGGAGGAAAGCTGGCGTGTCATGTGGTTTATGTTTGGTTACAAGTGCTTGCCCCGTCCTGGGTTCCTTTTCTGTGCGAAGTGATGGTGTCCTGTGAACTGGAATGCATTAAGCCCATGGTGGTCATTGGCGCGATTGTCTGATGGGATTGCAGGCCGCTTTTGTACAACAGCTTCAGGACTGGATATGGAATCCCTAAATGTCAGAACCTTTTATAGCAGAAGAAAGTTGCGTGAGCACCTAAAATAAACAGTATGGGTGTTGCCAACTAATGAACTTGATTCCCTGGGTATTGTTTGGAGAGCGGGGGCCGTTATGCACATATTGATAAAGGAGAATTGTCATATGCCACAAAGGTTACAAAGCTGGGAGTTCTCTTGGGCTGGTGCTCCCTTCTGTTAATATCTGTAAGGCTGGCAGCCAGGTACGATTGGTCTGCCCCCTTATTTCTCTGGGCCTCGTTTCCTCCTCTGTGAAATTAGGAGGTTAGACTTCATCTTTGGTCTTCTCAGCTCTAAACCTCTTTGATTATGTAATTGTGCTTTTGTCTTAGAAACATACTGATTCCTCCTCAGCTTGGATGGGAACACTCATTCGTCCAGTGTCAATGGGAAATTGACTCATTCTTCCAAATGAGTGAACACTGCATGTCACAGAAGTTTATCATCTACCCTTTTGAAAGCCCTTACTAAGTGCCATGCAATGTTATCTCCAGTTCTTTTGGGTGGATAATATCCTATTTACAGAAGAGGAAATAGGCTCAGAGTTTAAGTACTTGCCCCCAAAACCACACAGTAAATAGAGGCTCCGGGATGTAACTCTGTGCTGTTCCAGAGTTCACATCCATCGTTACTATGTTGTTATTATTATGAGTCACTCTAACGTCATCTCATAAGCAGTAACACTGCTCTTAATTTCAAATATTTTCGATGGATGTATTTGAAAACGTACCTTCCATACAAAAAAGACTCTTCCGATCTTAACCTTTTTCTAGTTTAGAATTTCCATTAGGAGCCGCATGCTTCTAGTTTGGTGAATGTCAAAACATGGCATGAATATCAGACACCACTCTGTATTCATGGCAGACCTGAACACATAATCCATTTCACATCTGTTTCCAGGTGATCCCAGAAGTAGCCACAAAGTCAGTTGATTGGTGTTGGCTTATGACATTAATCCTATTGTCCATTCTTAAGTCTTTTCTTTTGATTTCACTGTGGACAGAATAACCATGCTTACATTAGAGTGCCCGGGTGATAGTTACAATAGTAATAGCTAATATTTGCTGGGTGCTTGCTGGGTGTCAGGTGCTGTTCTTGAAAGACATGATCTGATTTAATCATCTGGCAACTCTGTGGACTAGGTACTATTGTTGTTCCTATTTTACAGGTGAAAAATAGGCACAGGTCGTCAAGGAAATTTCCCAAGGGTTGCATAGTTCAGAAGTAGCAAACCCTGGTCTGGTTGACTCTCGAGTTTGTTCTCTTTGCTTCTTAGATGTCCTCTAAGAGTGAAAGATTGAAAATGCAGAGTTGAGGCAAGTGCAGGAATCATTTGATGGCTTTTTTTGCTTATTAGGGTATTTGTCTTCCCACTCTTCTGGTTTTCTGTGCAGTAATACATTTTCCTCCAGATAAGCAACCTTCAGGTAAAGAAAATACTACTACAACTCTAAAGTATCTTATTAGTTGCCCCTCCTTTTAGAAACAAAGTGACTCTCAATTACCACTTAGTGGCGGAGGTAACTCCCTTTGGGGATTTTAAGATCTGGAGAGTTATTACTGCTACTGAACAATCTTGCTGCCTTGTGACTCTCCTGTTCACCAGTCCATTTATGGTCCCTTTTGGTGACTGACTTCTATGCTTGATGCCCCCTTCCCTGGTTTGCCTCTTTTGATGGGGCCAAGTCAATGAACCGTGTCGTACCACTGTTTTAAGCCAAGATAATATGGATGTTCCCATCTAAATCATTACTAAGTATAATTTTGAGTTTAAAGATGAGACCATTGTACAGAGAATTATTTGAGAGTTTTCAAAGCACCACCCCTCCATCTAATGTCGTTTGCTAGTTTCTATAGTACTCGATGTTTACTAGCTATTTAAAAACATTGGTAGCTATTGCTATGTATAAAGAAGTTATTCTTTTTGGATGTTAATGCTTCAATGCTTCGTTTCAAGAAAAGAAGAGAGCTTGGGCAATTTACTTTTGTTTTAAATATTTCCATTTGTCAAGCAGCAAATGTTATCAAATTAAAACATTTTCTTAAAGTCTAAATTTCTGGGAGATTATAGGGGAGGTTGATAGAAACATCCTCTTGCTACCCAGGTGCTCATGTGACTGGTGATGCTGAAGGCTGAAGCTGAAATGGCTTTAGTTTTTAATAAATGATTTTTTTTTGAATTCTCTGAATATTTCCCCATCTTCAGGCAGAGATCACCTATTATATAGTCTCTGATAAGGAAGGTGGCAAATAAAATAAATGGATTTTTTTTCTTTTGCCTATTTAGCTTAAAGGAGATAGTTAATTTATCATCTTTAAGGTTCCTTCTTTATTTGGAAGCAAGACAGAAGGTTCCTACTTCTCGGTCCCTGCTGGAAACCGACACCTGTGTTGTCCTGATGCTCCACTGAATGTCACTGTCCTGATTGTTACTTTCTTTCACTGCAGGATGTTTCCCTCAGGTCGGATGTGGAGCTGTCATTGGAAATGGAAGCCAAGTTCTGTTTTGTTCTTATTGGTTTTTTGTATTGTCTGTGTTCCTCACTCAGGTGAGTAAGACTCTCTCTCAAACCGTGAATTTAATATTGATTACCTTGCCTTCAAGATAAGTGGGCTACTTATTTAAGGTACCCTAACTTTATTTTTTGTCATTTTTCTCTTTTTCTGTCCTTTCAGGCTTTTTCTGTTCGTGGCCTCTCATTCCTCTTGAATTCTGTGTGAATACTGTTACTTTGATCATTGTTTTATTTTCTAATGAGTATATTTCTTTAATCTTTGTTGCATTTCCTTTGGTTTTATTTATTTATCTAGCCCATGTTGAATGATGAGATAGCTACTTATCTGACATTAAAAACGTGCTAGCTGTTTCTTCTACTGTGGAATAAATATACAGTACTTCATTCTCTCTCTTTCAAGTTTTTGAATAGTTTTGCATGGAAAGTAAAGTTTAGACTTTACCGTTTTTATTTATTTTGGTTTTATTACCACGTTGCAGTATGAGAGAAGAATGTGAAATTAAGTGTTTAGACCATGAGGTTTATTTAGTTGACTTGGTATGAGAAAGTTAATTTTAATTGTAGTATTTTGGGGAATTAAAATATCTAATTTTTGTAATTACAATTTTTTTCTAAACTTTGAAACAAGATTCTTTTAGCCATTGTTGAAAGCTAAATTTTCTATAAAAAGCTAATTAAATGAATAAGCCAATTAGAACCAAGGAATGTGAATAATGTTTAAAAAGGAAACTTTCTCCATTATCTGGTTTTGTTGCTGAGCAAACTGAATTTCTCTTAAGTCCATTTTGTTTTACTCTTTTTTTAAACTGATATATTTATTCAATTTATTATATTTTCCTTTAGAATAAAATCATTACTCATGAAGTCTTATGTATTTATTACTTGGGATTTATTTAAGATTTTATACATTCCATAGTTATAATATATCTGTATGTTGTTATAAATAATACATTTAACAAGTCATGGAAATAGATTGTCTGCTAAAATTGCTTATTCATGGATCATGAAATTCAACTTGTATTTAATATATAAATACTTTTTTCCAAGCCATCAAATATTTTAAGAGTTTCAGTTACTTACTTGGAAAATCCCTGGCACTTGTTTAATGACTTCAAAACAGAACTGATCTTTGAGTGGATTTTTTTGTGTATTTGTTTCAGTCTCATTATGAAGTCACTCTTTCTGTTACTTTCATTGCCAGAAAGAGGAAACAGACTTGTAAAGAGATCTGAAAATTAAATATACATTGTATCTTTATGATGTACAGTGTTGAACTATTTCTTAACTTTCAAAAGTGATCCTTCAAGAACCAATTACATGATGTAAGATAAATTATAAGATTAAAATTAGCTGAGGTCTGTTTGCTTTCATTTTTGTTAGGTCATGGGCTTTGTAAATTTTTAAGGCTTATTCAAACCTTAAATTGAGACTTTTAGATGTCAATGTTTTAATTGATATATGCACATTCATTATTTTAATCATTTGAATAAATGAAATGAAACACATGTCTTTAGACCAACTAAAAGGAGTCAGCTGGGCTGGGACTAGGGCAAGACAAGAGAAACACCTAGGGTACAAAATTTAAGGAGGCCTGTGTTCTTAAGGTCATGGGAATCAAAGTATCTGTATTTGTTTTTAAGTTACTATCTTACACAAGAAATCTTTTAAAAAAATTCTTTCACTACCCAACATTTGCCGTGTATCACGTAAGGCTTTGTGACAGATGGTTATCTGTTTACTCATCGAGCCAGAACATTTTGTATCTATATATTTGTAACCATGACTCACTTAAAATGCCACCACCTGACTCATGAATATATGAACTCACAAAAATGCTGTAGGGATTGTTATTGGCATTTTAATATAAAATTTTTGCCTTATTAGATAACTAACTCAGTATCGAGTTCCTTAAAATAATGCATATTAAAACTTTAGATATATCTAAGTTTTCAGAGTCCTGTCTTTAAATCATAGTGTAATTCCATATATTTTTGAAGACCATTTGGTGCTTACCTGTAATGTTATCTCTTTATATACACTCTTTGACTTCTTTCACTTCTTTGGATGACCCCAAGGTGATCTTATTGAGTCCATGGCTCTAAATGGCATCTTGTTGCCACTGTCACCTAAATCCATGTCGTCAGCCCTGGCTCCTTCCCGGACCCTGGAGTTACCTCTTGGGTTTATTATCCTCATCTGCGCTTGGATACATCATGGACCTCAAACTTCACATATGCAGACAAGACTCTTGATTCCTACCTCCTATACCCAAATCTACTGCCCCCTCAGTCAGTATGAACCATCCTACTACCCTGCTATTCTCTCTACCCTCACTATTTTCTAGACACTTTGACCTTTCTTTTTTTTAGGAAGATTGGCCCTGTGCTAACATCTGTTGCCAATCTTCCTCTTTTTTCTCCCCAAAGCCCCAGTACATAGTTGTGTATCACAGTTGAAGAGTTGTAGCTCTTCTGTGTGGGACGCCGCCTCAGCATGGCTTCATGAGAGGTGAGTAGATCCACATCCAGGATCTGAACCATTGAACCCTGGGCTGCCGAAGCAGAACGTGCGAATTTAACGCTGCTATGTCACCGGACCAGCTCTGGGCCTTTCTATTTTTAACCATGCCTTCTAGTACACTCTTCTCCCAAGTCTACACGTGCCTTCTTTTTGACACTTAGATCTTAATCATTACCACCTCAAATAAGCCTTCCTATCCCCCCATTCAAAGGAGCTCCACTGTCACTATCGGTTACCCTTTAGTGAAAATCTGTATAGTTTTGGTTGCTCTCTTGGTTAATGTTTTGTTAATTTGACTGGGATAGCTAGGTTGGAGGGTTGGCAAAACCTCTTTTGATTGTTAAGATTGGCACTTAGTTCAGATGATTAAAAATTAGAATCTTATAGTTTAATTTGGATAACATGCATAGTTTAATTCATAGAGTAGAATTGCAATGTTAAGTCTCCTAGGAGGTAAGTTAACATTTGTAGTTTCATGGAGCATCTACAAAGCAAATAGTATACAAGGTTTGTGCCCTTCAAGATTTTAAGAAGTAATGTAAAAAAAGAACTCATTTGTCTCTTGACAAGTGATGAATATAATTTTTAATAAGAACTATAACAAAATAACAGCTGAATATTTAAACTGGTCCCACAGAAGTACAAATTACAAAAATGTGATTGGTTTTTACCCTCTAGCTTGATAACAGCTAGCCCTGGTGGTCTAGTGGTTAAGATTTGGTGTGCTCACTGCCGTGGCCTGGGTTTCATTTCCCGGTCAGGAAACCACACACCCGTCTGTCTGTCGTTGTCATACTGTGGCGGCTGCATGTTGCTGTGATGCTGAAAGCTGTGCCACTGGGATTTCAAATACCAGCAGGGTCACCCAGGGTGCACAGGTTTCAGCGGAGCTTCCAGACTAAGATAGACAAGGAAGAAGGGCTTGGCCACCCACTTCTGAAAAATTGGCCATGAAAAGCCTGTGAGTAGCAGTGGAGCACTATCTGATCGAGTGTGGGAAGAGGAGAGGATGGCGCAGAAAGACCAGGCAGGTTCCCCTCTGCTGTACGCAGGGGCGCTAGGATTTGGAATTGACTCCACAGCACTAGCAAGAAAACTTGACAATGTTTAGAGAGGTTGATAACTAACATTCGGTATTATTGAAGTTGTTGGGGCACACACCAACACAGTGGGCTCTGTCTTTTGGTAGAGTAATCGGGCAACATTTTTAAAAGGTAAGAATGTGTATTCTCTTTGACTGTCACCCCCAGTATCCTACAGAAATAAGAAACATAATAAGTATACATGTGCCAGTATGTTAACTGTAACGTTGGAATAGCAAACAATTGGTAAAGACTCTAACTGTTCATCAACAGGGGAATGAAAACAGATTACTTTACATTCATACCATGAAATAGCATCAGCCATTCAAAGCAATGTGGTCAAACTGTGTGTATTGGCTGGAAAAATGTCCAATGTGATGATAATGTTAAAACTAAAAAGCAAATTGCAGAACAATGTAAGATTATCCCAGATTTGCAATAGGTTGTATTACAAAACTGGATGTATTATGCGTATATATGTGTCTGTGTAAGGCTGTATAAACCTATTAATAAAACGCAGAATGATTCACAGCGGGCTTTACGATGGGTCATCTCTGGGGCATAGGTTGGAGCGAGAACTGGGAAGGCAGTGGAACTTTATACAACTCTGAACTAGTTTCCTTGTTAAAGTGAGCATTGTTACTTTAGTAATTTGGAAAAACAAAAAAACCTGATAAAATTCTTTTTTTTTTAAGCCACATTAAAAAAAATGGCCAGAAAGACTGTTGAAGTGTATGAATGTTGTAATTTTCTGTTAGTCACGTAACTGTTACTCCCGGCCTTTCTTCCCTTGGCAAGAATCTCCAGAAGTGTTTCAGATAATAACCTCTCTTTATGTGGCGTGACACTCCGTGACTCTGAAGATGAATGATAGTATCTCAAGCAGACGGAGGTTATGGCTTCAAGTAGAGTGGGAAGCAGACATCAAGAGCCAATGAATTCCTAAGCAACCAGGGGCCTGTTTCCACACAGATTGCCTTAGTCATGAGCACGGAGGGAGGAGCCTCCCTTCTCCCCCGAAAATCGATGATATCAGCAGGTTATTTCAAAGCTCACTGTTACTCTGATGTCTATGATACATCAACAGCTAAAAGGGGAAATGTTTCTAAAAGTACAGTCTGGCCTGAATTGTGTGCTTTCTAGCCCAGAGCACAGCTTCTAGAAGGCAGGTGATTGGGCAAAAGGAATCTTTTGCCTTTTTTTTTTGTTTATGTGTTAATTTTTCTCATGATCGTGGAATGAGCAATTATTTTGTAGTATCAATTACATTGCAATCTGTATTTAAGCATTAGACATATCACTTTATATATATTTTAATAGTTGACCAAAAAGCTTTCAAATGCATAAAAAATAATCCTTTTATAAATCTTTCAGGTTTTTTTAGCCATTTTAGTATTAATATGTCCTTAAAATTACTAAATAAATGTATCTGAAAAGTTAAAATAAGGCTCTCATTGTGCAAATCATTCTTATGTGAAGAAAGAGCCAGAATAACAATTAAGTGACTTCAGAAAATTATATAATGATAAATGTTTGGGTTTTTTTTTTTTTTCAATCAGGGTTACAGGCTCCAGATTACTCTCTGAAGCTTTCAGCTAAAGGGCTGTTTTCCATTCTACACTTCAGGTGGGAAGAGCTAGATTGAATAAACAAACCCTAGAAAGCTGTAGACAAAACTTCTTCCCAGATAGTTTCCTTCATATACCTTTGAGATGATCTGAACTTGATGTAGGTCAATATGGAACCCTACAGTGGGGTCATAAAGTCAATTACATAATTGTGGAGTAGAGGGGCTTCTGTTGTCACCACAGCGGCAGTTTCAACTGACTAAGCAGTGTCATGGGGCCACTAATGAAACTGACTCCACTTGGACAGTATTAGGAAGAAGGGGAATGTCCACAAAGAGTCCTACTCTTCACAAGTCAGATCATACTCATCTCCAGGCGTGGTTGTCATCCTTCAGAGAGAATTCATAGACAGAGTATCTAGACCAGGTGGATCAGCATGGCGACGAGTCTCCAGCGGTCCGAGGAATGTATCAGAGCATCTCTGTCTATACTATGTTATATGAAGTTTTTGTGGGGGTGGGCTGCAGCTGTGGACTCACATCCTTGTGTCAGCCACAACATTGTTGCTTTTGTGTAACAGTTTACTTTTTAAAAAAGAGTAAAAAATCCTGCTGAATAAAAAAAAAAAATAGAGAAATGGCACACTTAGCTTGGAATAGTGAAGTCAGAATAAGATAGTGGTCTCTAGATATTTGAAGAGTGGTCATTTGGAAGTGATAGTGGACTTAATCTTAAGTATCTCAAAGAGCAGAGATAGAATAATGGAGTTGATACTCTTAAGTACCATATGACTCTCCTAGTAATTGGTTGCCAAGAAAATAAAGCCAGCTGTCCTTCAAATTCCTCGTTGCTGGAAATCAGGACATGAAGAAGGAATCTTAATATTGAAGAGGAATTTGCGCTAAAAACCTTGAAGGTCTCCTCAGCCTACAATTTAATCATAGAGTGGGTATGTGTGTGTTATACAATCTGGTTTTTGGATGTGCGCATAGTTTTAATTGTTTTACCTCAAAAGTTCCTTCTGTGTGCATTTCCTTTCAATTTTAGCGGTAATTTTTATATTGAACTAGAGATTGGGCAGGTAACTTTCTTGGACAAGATAAAACCGGGGAACTCTAGACTTTGGCGGGTACAAAATTTATTGCCACTTCGAAATTAACACTTCTTTAAGGAGTTTTCCTTTTATTTTCAGCAAGTAGAACACGTGTTTTTCGGTACCATTCTTACTAAGATTGCCTTATCACAGTATTGAGTAAGTAAAGAATGTGGAAAAGAACAAAATGGAAAAGAACCAAAGAGAGAAATAACTTATTCCAGATTTAATAAGTAAATATATTTTCCAGGGTGGGGCAGCAGAGGAGGAAATAATGGAGGTTAGGTGAGAAAATATGTTAGTCCCACAATGAGCATGAAGTCACAATATGATAAACATCCTTTCCCATCCACTGAACTAGATGATTAAACACCTGAAAAGAAAACCAGGTCATTTGCCAGCACATGGATGGTGGCCATCACCAGCTCAGATGAACCTTTTTAATCATTTTCTAAAAAAAAAAAAACAAACCCAAGAAAAACTTTCAGAGAGGAATAAAGTAGTCTATGTTGCTACCATATTTCTATGGTTAAGACTAGTTATCTTGATTTTTTTAAAAAAATCATTAAAAATATTTACAGCCAATTAATCTTCTTATGTTTTTATTTTTATTTTATTTTTGTGTGTGTGAGGAAGATTAGCCCTGAGCTAACATCCATTGCCAATCTTCTTTTTTTGTTGAGGAAGACTGGCCCTGGGCTAACATCCGTGCCCATCTTCCTCTACTTTATATGGGACGCCGCCACAGCATGGCTTGACAAGTGCGTCTGTCCGCGCCCGGGATCCGAACCTGCGAACCCCAGGCCACTGAAGCAGAGCGCTCGGACTTATCCGTTACGCCATCAGGCCAGCCCGCCAATTAATCTTTTTAGATGAGCTCCTTTCGTAGGAAAATAGTTTGAATTATGATGCATTTCACGTCAAAATATCTTCGTTTACAGTAGTTCCTAAAGAGCTTCATCTTCAACTTGTGGTTTAGAAATGATACACTTTTTTAAAAATTACAAAATTTTGTTCAATAAATCAACTGGTATGAATCAAAACGATGCTCCCCCTCTAATACATGCTGCTCCGAGCTGGTGTTGCTAGTTTAGATAAAAAGAGAGGAAGTGTTCCCATTGGAGTTCAGGGGATGGATTGTGTCAACCCACTTAAAAATCAGAATCTTTTCTTTAACTATAAAATTACACTAATCACTATTATTAGTCTGGGCAAAGCTACAAGAATGAGCTAAAGCTCATACTTTTTGCAAATCCCCAAACAGAAGGGTCTTTTTAGAAGATTCTTTACCTCATTGAAGCTTTAAAGAGTATTGTTGAAGCAAAATACAGATCTGAAAAAAAATACTCTGAATGGGAATAATAATCACTGCTTTTAAACCATCTACAGTTCCTTCCTTTATTTATTTTTTGCCTTAAATATATGGACAGGAATATGCCATTATGTATAGTTGATACTGGCCCTTATTGGGTATAAGTAACAGTTTGCTGGATTACTGGCTTTATGGGACAGAATTTTAAGGCAGAGGATGAGAATTTTCTGGTCATAGTGATTTCAGTGGCCTCACTAATGGTGTTATGGGGAAAAAAGGTAGACTTTTAGAGAGATTTTGCTTTGGTGTTGGGTATTTTAGAGAGAATGAGCTCCCGGTATACACACTAATGCATCGTGGAATGTGGCCCCCGCCTCCTCCTGAATTCTCTTCATCAGACTGTGTATGCGGAGCGGCACTGGCCGGCCCATCGGAGGTCAGCATCAGCTTCTGACTTGGGCTGCTCCCTCATCTCTCTTTACAATGGTAACCTGTAGGAAGTTCATGACCACGAAATTTCTGTTACGGTACTGATGAAGCACTCCTATCTCAGTGAACAGTGAGGTCTGTGGTTCTCCCCTCGGAGCCCCGCTAACTTACACAGGACTTCTTCCCTCCGGTTCAGTCAACACTGAGACTCTCATTGGCGTTTGGTCGGGAGCCTCGTTACTCATCGTCATCTGACTTGCTGACCTGTCTCTCACAAGTGTTGGAAAGGGCTACCTCTTTAACTATTTCAGAAGAAAGTTCTCTCTGAAGTTGCAACCATTTCTTTTTTTTTTTTCAGTGAGATATGATTGAGATATAACATTATGTTGTGCAACCATTTCTTATGTTTAAGGTGGCATCTCTTTACGATTATGATGCCATAATTGTGCCCCCACAGACGTTTTCAGTCAGTGTGCAGTAAAGGACTCAGATTGCTTTCAAAGCTGCCCTTTTCTGACTTTGGATTTTCTTAGCAGGCTGAGTCTATCCGATCTAGGGGTTAGGTATTCTTAATCAGAGCCTTTCTCCAACCCCTGATATTACTAGAGTAAGTTAAACATTTGTGAGAGCACTGTAGTACTTAAAGGAGTTCCAGAGAACATAGACTTAGTATTAGACGCATTTAAAAGCTAAGGGCTATGTCACGATAATATCTTCATAATATTTAAGTGTCGTGTATGTGTGTGTATCAGATATATATCAGGCTTTTTTCAAAGTCCTGGCTGTGCAGAGCTAAATCATGTTTCTTAATGTCAAGGGGTTTTAGTGTTGATGGGGAGACTGACATGGGACAAATAGGAAGCCCTGTGGTAAGTGGTCTACTAGAATTGCAAAGGTGACATCAAGGGATAACAGAAGAGATCTCAGAAAAGTTTCCATAGAGGAGGTAATGTTAAAATTGTGTCTTCTAGCCAGGATGGTGAAAAAAATATTTACAAATCGGTACGGCATTGTCATTGACGGTGTGGAGAGCTTTCCCTGCGGTCAGATTGGATGGCTAACTATAGAAACTGCTGCAGCCTTGGGAGACGTTTGTACCCATCAAGTATCAGCCCTGGTGACAACGGAGAGCAGGACGATAGAAAACAGATAGGGGAATGGAGAAGGGCGATCTAGGAGGAGAAAGGGGCAAGGGCAAACCCACGAAAGCTTTGAAAAGGATTTTACGGAAGGACAGATACTCCCTGTTACTAGAATAAAGAGTTTCTGCAGAAGACAGTAAGGAGTGAAGATGGACAGGTAAGCAGGAGGCCAGACTGTGGACGATGTCACTCCAGGGACTGTGCTGACAAGGCTGCATGAGGACTTCCAGCCCAGTGAGGGAGATAGACATTTTGTCACTACCTAAAATTCAATAAGATATGTGCAATCAGAAACGTATGCTGAAGAGACTAGAGGTTAAGAACTTCCCTAGGGTCGTAGTCAGGTAACTCAGTGGCAGAATTGTTTTTTGGTTATTGAATCTGTAGTTGATGCTTTTTCTCTATCATACCATTTTGCTTCAGAAATGACAGCCATACTTTCTTCATTGGGGAGCAGCATTGATATACATATTGAAGAGCTGGAGATGTTCGTAGAACTTCAGGTACTCTGGAGGCCTTCTCTTTCTTGCTCAGAACCATATTTAGTTGTGACCAAGGGTTGCTGAATCTAGATCAGAAGTATCTTCTTTATTTTAATAACCACTGCCTCCAGGGTTCTCATTCCACCAGCTTTGTGTGAGCTTCTGAGTCATCTCCCTGCATCCAGTGTTTCTGTTGAACCACAGCTGGCATCATGCCACTACCTGGTTAAGTTCCCTTGAAGATTCTCGTTGCCCACAGGATAGAGTCCACAGTCCTTAATTTATGTAATTTCATAGCTCCTTAGCTCTGTAATGCCCTGTCCAGTGCCTGCCAAATAGTAGGATCTCAAATATTGAAAGAGCTCAAACATTAAAGAATTAATATGTTTTTGCTAAGCAAAATTGAGATTTAGCTGTAGATATTCAGTTATTTAAGAGAAGAAATTTGTGCTCAGCATGGGTACTACGTTGAGTTTTAAAAAGCTAATGGGCCAACCCTTCTATCTGTGTGGAAGACCAGCTATTCAAGAGAGGAAATTTCATAATAATTATTTGTGCCAGAAGAAAAAAGTGTTCACGCTAAATGAGTATAAGAAACAGAATAGTTTCTTTATTTTCCCTTGCTGCAAGGGCTGACCTTCTTGTGGAAACGTTTTCCTTTTTAGTGCCAAACTAATCTCATCACTAAAAAAATGTATACTTGTTAAAAAATATATCTTTTTGTTGAAAGTAGAAAAAAGTGGTTGCTTTCTTAAAATTCTGTCTGCTGTTGCCCTCCTCCCCTCTGGCGATCTTTTCCACGGCTCTCCCCATCATCACCTGTATGTTAAGCTTCTTATCTCAGTTTGTACCTTCCCCAGCTTAGCCCACAAATGTGTTCAAGTCTTTTCCAAACACACCTTCCCTCAACCCTTTTGTTCTTTTAGGATACCATTTTCGTTTGTCATCGCCTTCATTTCTGAATGTCTTGAAAGAGTAGTCTACATTTGGATGTATTACTTTCTCACCCCTAAAACATAGATGATTCTATTTTGTAGATGTGTTGACAAGTATCAGATTGTGGTGTGTGTGTATAAACAATTATGTTGTGGTTTTCTAAAGCTGTAAAGAGCTCCTGAAGTCTCCTGTAGTCTGAAGTTTTCCCAAGGTTTTTTGTTTTTAAGAAACATTTTTAAGTAGATGGGGCATAGTCACTGCAATAATTTGTTTATTTGTTTATTAAGGGGACAAGAAAGCACTTTCTTTGTAGAGTATGTTTTAGGATGAAATTGCGTCACAAAATGAGAAGACCAATGATTTAGAATTTAGTCTGTTTACATTCAACTTTTAGAATGTACCTTTTGGGTAAAGTTTTTCATGCTCTCCAGACTGTCCCTTCAGGTGCCTCTGACTTCCTAGCAGCTTATGTTACTTCCTTTTTTCCCCCTCATTTCAATCAGATTTACATCCTGATTTGCCTAGTTGGTTCTGTTTCTCATTCCCCTTTCTTTCCTTTTGAGTCCTTTTCAATATTCCCATCATATCTTAAAATTTTCTGTAAGACAGTTATTAGGATATTTATTTCAAAGTGGTTGGTTTGAGCGAAACTGAAAGACTTAACCTTTATTCTCTGCCCACTGTGTGCACCTGACTTTCCTTTGTACAACAACCTTTATTTTTGTTGTAATTATATTTGAAAACACCATGAACTGGGAATTTTTGCCTAATTTACATTTAAAACTCCCATTTGTGGGGAGTAGAGATGTATAAGATATGAAAATTTAGTGCTGTAAGTCACAACTTATTGTTTCGGTCAGAAAAACATATAGTTCATTAAACTATTTGTTAAACTAGGCTAGAAGTCATTTAGCTTTTAGGGCAGAATATAAACTAAACCAATTGTTATTTATATGGAGGCAAAAAATTAGATTTGAAATCTAATAATAAAATTGAACATGTGCAATTTTCTTTTCCCTATTATTAAAGGAGAACTTGGTGTTTTTTCAAAAGTAAGACCAGAGTACCTTCTGAATATTTTAAATTTTAGTAATCCTAGTCAGAAATAAAATCAGAAAATATATTATGGGCTATTCAGGTTAAAAATACAAGTGAATCCTGTATTGTTCGAGAGAAAAATATGCCTTTGAAAAACATAGTTTAAAAAATTTAAACCTATGTCGGATTTTATTTAAACTTGAACTACACATACCAAGGCATCAAGGAATTTTTCAGTGCATCTAAACTAATGATGAGAATGAAAAAGTTGACTAGATATCGATGGCTCTGCTGACGTGACTCAGTGACTTGGTCAATCAGTAACGTGAGTTAAATGCTGACTCGGAAATTAAAGTTTCACAGAGATGTTCTTTTACAGTCAGAAATACCTTCTCAGTGTGTACCAGGACTTTATTCCTTGAGGGCTCCAGGTGGGAGGAGACAGTAAGTACACCTGGTGAAAACTGTTTGCCTGATCGTTTAGATTCTGTTTCTGGCAAAATTTGGCAGAGGGTGCTTAGAAGTGGTTACACTGGATGGTGGATTTCTGTTTTTCTGTCTGCATGGCCCAGGTGTCACTTGATCAAAAATTAACTTCAGTTCTTATTTATTCAACTTATGAATATGGCACAGCTCTATATGAAATTATTCAGTAAGTTGAGAAAGGATCCTGTGAATTTGATTTGTTATTTTACATTCTTCTCTTTCTGTAAGTTTAATATATTTTAGTGTAGTAGGACGTTTTTGAAAAGCTAATAAGTTTTATATCTATCAAGCTTTTTCAAAGTCTTTGACCAGTAGGAGCCAGTGGGTAACAACACGTGGATTTTCATTACAGAAACAGTTACAACAATTAAATATTAAAGACAACCTAAATATCCAACAATAGGGAATTTGATAAATTATGGTATATTTATGTGATGAAATGGTACATATATCCCTAACTTTATTTTTTCAAATGTTGAGTGAAATGGGATAAAGATTAAAATGTAATTGAAAAGAGCAGACATTAAACTATGAGTAGTGTGGTTTTTTAAAAAATGGTCTGAGTTTAAAAAAAATAAATACAGCAAGAAAGCAATCTCTGTGTTCTTAAGATTCGGGTATTTCCTTTTTCATCATATCTTTATGTTTCCAACAATAAGCGTGCATTGGGTTCATAGTGATATAAAGTCAATGCATACTCATTGTTTTTGTAATTTTATGTAAGGATATGATTATAATACTCCTTGATCTTATATTGACGTATATTCACTGTATCCATACAGTGCTTATTGGTTATATGTGTGTGTAAAGTTCCCTAATCTAATTCTAGTGGTTAATATTTTTGCATAAGAAAACTGGTTTGAAAGGTGGTAATCTCACCCTGAAAACTGGAAATACCACTTCATCTCCACTAGGTTGGCTAGAATTAAAAAGTCTGAAAAATACTAGTATTGATGAAGATGTGGAATGGTTGGAACTTATGTATGTTGCTGGAACAAGTGTAAAATTGTACAACCACTTTGGAAACCAGTTCAGTAGTTTTTTTAAAAGTATATATATATACACACACACACACACACCAACACTATGATTTAGTAATTATATTATTGGGTATTTATCCAAAAGAAATTAAAACACTTGTCCACAAAAGCTTCTATAAGAATTTCATAATATCATTATTCATAATAGCCCCAACTGGGAAAAATGCAAATGTCCATCAACATGTAAATGGTTAAACAGATTTTGGTATATTCACAAAATAGAATAGCACTCTGCAAAAAAAAACAAGAGATGCATTACTGATACATGCAACAACATAATGGGGATCTCTAAAACCTGTTGAACAAGGAAGGGACATAGTGTCCATACTCTGTGACTTTAGTTATATGGAGTTCTAGAATAGGCAAAACTAAATGATAGGAATCAGAACAGTTGTTGCCTCCAGGGATGAGACACAGTAAGAAACACTGGGTTGATGGAAGTGTTCCAAATGTTGGTTGGGATGTCGTTACGTGAGGGTAGACATCTATCAAAGCTTGTTGAATAGCACACTTAACATCTGTGCATTTGATTGCATGTCAATTATACCCCCAAAATAAAAAATCTCAGCTAATCGGAAAAAATACTGATGGTAGTTCTAGGATGCAGTAAATAGAATTCCAATGCCCCCAGAAACATCTGGATTTTACTAGCTATATTAAGAATTAAATAATAGCTTTCTAAAACACAAATTCTTTGTTGTATTTGCTGGGTTTTTTGTTTGTTTGTTTTGTTTTTTTAGCCGGCAGAAAAGCAATATTTAGTTTTACTATATATAGATGAGTTATACTTAGTCAGATGTTTTCAGTACTTAAGAATATTCTGTTTTTGTGTATGTGGGAGAAGACATTTCTGCAAGGGATGTAAGCTTCACCTCGCTCAAGTGTAAGTTTCCATTTGACCCTTCCTTAGCCTCCACCCACATTCAAAAGTTTAAGTACTATACCTTTGCCTGGCAGCTCTTCTCCTTGAGAGCTTTTTCCTCCATTTAATAAAAACACATGCAATGATCAGCATATCATTTTTTCCCATTAGGTATATTTTTCATGCACATGTTGGGTTTTGCTTTTTAACTAAGACCTTATGGGAGATTTATTGTATTTTTGGCTTGTTACTATTATTAAAAATAAAGATAAAAAAGGGGTAGCCCAGGAAAAATCACTCCATTTTTTGTTGTTGTTGTAAGCACGTTTTTCTTTCTGTTTATTTTGTTCTATCTTAGCAGAGCTGTTTATAATTTACTATAACGTGATTTGTACTCATTTCACAAATGTGTGATATTAGTGAAAAACTCCACAGATCTTTTTGTAAGGTTGATGGCTCAGCAAACATAAAACATGAACCAGAAGGTAAATTTTGATCAAACACTTGAAAATTCCGACCTAGAGTAGACTGGGCACCTGGTGAGTGGTTTCTGAGGGGCTGTTTGTTCTGCCCTGGTTACTGACTTGAGAGGTTTACGTGGGTAAATAGTGGTTGAAAGCATCAGTCAAGACAGTCTCATTTCTGAAGAAGCACCTGCTGTGGCTGTACCCCTGGATAAAGGTCGCTATTTGCCTCTGAAGGGTGTAATGAGAATGTGGCCATTGATGGAACTGAAATAATGGGACCCGTAATCATCAACTGTTAATGTCAGCATCCCAGATGATGCACAGGTTATACAACGGCATCCCGTGGAAGTGAGAATGTATTCTTATCAGATGGATGCTTGGAAGAAGCTCTGTCTATAATTCGGTAAATCCAAAGGGGGAAAGTGGTATAATTTCAAACTTCAATAAATATTACAAAAAGGTGAAGCTCAAACTTTACATCTTAAAGTCTGGTCTCATTTCTGAGTTTCATACAAGTTTAAAATTAAGCCAATTGAGCAGGTGTTTTGCTGTGCAGAACCTGTGCTAATAGTTATAGTGTCATTGGCTGTAGCCATGGAATAGGACAACCTTTTATTTTCTTAAAAGTCTTCACCTATTATTAAGATACTGGTGGTCCCTTGAAACCAAGCCTATGTGATAATAGAATAGGGGAAATTTTATGGGTCTTCTCTCTTGAGAAGCCACTGCTCCCTGTTTGGGTACCAGTTACCTGTGCAGAGGCTTAGAAAGTGCTGTCAGACGGAAATACGGGGCTCACTTCACATGTTTCTTTCTCAAGGATCAGAGCTTTGTTCTGTCAGTTTCCCAATGTCTGAAAACAGTTGCTTCATATATTTTGTGCACTTAGATTGTTGCTTATGATGGAAGGGGAGGTTCAGTACTTGCTACTTCATCGTGGTTGGAGCCAGGAGTCCCTACCATTTTGTTTGAACTTAAGATGTAAGCTTACATTTATTTGCCAATCATTTGGGGTAGAGCTGTCCTTTTCTCTGAGGGTAGGTGCTAATGGAGCTCAGTGTTGTCTCACATAAATCATGCCCAGAATGCATCATCAGTGATGAAATTTTAATTTTGATTTCTTTACAGGGGAGAGGGATTGCTTGTGAAGTGATCTGAATGCAGAATCCTTTTTTTTAAAGAGGATTTAAATCCTCTTTTTACCACCAGTCATCAAGTCATCTTGCCCATATCTAATTGCACAGCTGTTTTTATTTACCTGTATCAAAAACTTTCTTAACTATTCAGCTAAGTTTTCGTAGACCCATATATCCTTTTTCATTCATATTTTTATTGGTTCATGTAAAATACCATAAATTTGGGGGTCAGCCCCACGGCGTAGTGGTTCCCCTGTGGCATGCTCCACTTCGGCAGCCTGGGTTCTTGGGTTCAGATCCTGGGCACAAACCTACACCACTTGTCAGCCATGCTGTGGCAGTGACCCACATACAAAATAGAGGAAGATTGGCATGCTTGGTAGCTCAGGGCTAATCTTCCTCAACCAGAAAAAGAGGAAGATTGGCAACAGATGTTAGCTCAGGGCCAGTCTTCCTCAGCCAAGAAAAACCAGTGAATTTTGTTACTGGAATATGAAGTACCACTAGCAAAAAAAGAGTCTGGGAACAAACATAATCTAATAAGCACAACTCAACTAGTGGGAGCAGCTGTTCACAGGACTATTAGCTTTGAATATTCAGCTTGCTGTGTCGTTCAGTATATTTTACAGAGAAGGTGATGAGTAGGGTAATTGGGGAATCAGTGAAGCGCAGGTTGGTTAGGAGGGCTTCTCATGGACCATGCTCCCCTCTGGGCAGCAATCTTAACTCTTCGAGCTAAGCTTCTTTTTCCTGGCTTCAGTGTATCACTAATATCATCATCTTTCTTCCCTCTGGAATCAAAATTTCACAGGAATCTTTGACTCCTCTTTAGCAACACCCCTCTGAGCTTTAGTCCATTGCTAAATCTGGGAGATCTCTTGTTTTTCTGAATGTTCTTCACTTGAATGCCTCTTGCCTCAACTTTTGTAATAATAGAAAAACTGATGCTGTTGTCTCTTGTCTTCCTCTGCAATCTAGTAATAAACCCTCTCATATAAACATTTCTTAAAGTGTCATTTGCTCAGGAACCTTGAAGAGCTTTCAGTTGCTGAGTTAAGTATTGCCTTTACCATTTTGGGTTAAGGGTTGACATTCAAGGTCCTTCATCGTGTATCCTCAGCCAGGATTTTCTAAGCTATTTCTAAGTTTCCTTATACATAATCTAAGAAATAAACACACAAAAAATATTTCTCTCTGACATTCCATATACTTCCCTGCCTCCGAGTGTTGCTTCATACCATTTCCACAACCTAAAACTCCTTTCTCCTCCTTTGCTACCTAATAAAGTGCTTCCCCGTCTCAGCACCTGTGTTAAATGCCTCTTCCTGGAGGGAGCATTTAAAATGAGGCTGGTAAGGGGGGTAGTTTTTTTACCCTAATTTGCATGTATGTGTATACCCATGTAACCGCCTGTTGGGATGGCATTTTAAAGGTGGAAATGGAGCAGGAAACTATTTTCTAAATTTCCTATTTTTCTCCATCTCTCCTTTGGAATTCTGTAATGGTTTGTACTTATTCTGTGTTTTGTTGCCATATTGTGTTTTGTGATTATTAATGTTTGTATTTTCTTCCTTATTGATTATCAATGCCTAAATGGTAGGAGCCACGTCTTCCTTATTTTTGTATTCTGTTCAAAGCTGGGAGAGTGTAGCTTCTGCAATATGAATGAATTAAAGCACATTATTTAAAGGGAGATGTTTGTGATTAGGGTAATCCATCCACTCTACAGGTTTGATGTGAAGGGCAGAGAAACTGTGTTGTGAAAAAGTTGACCAAGCACAACCATGCATTTTAGTTATCCTACCAGAGCAGATTCACTGGAATCGTTCAGAGTGCTGCAGACCCTGCTGGCTCATTCTGCATTTCATTCATGTTGGATCTATTGATGCATACACAAAATTACAGAGTACCTAAGAAAAACTTCCCAAGAAGTGGTAACCTAGCAGCCCTTAACTTTACAAAACAACGTGTCCGAAAGGCCAACATCATGAAGTTGGCCTCTTCTTGTCTTTTCTTGACCGCACTATCCCTGTGGTCGGTTTATGCTCCAGCACATCCCTCCACTATAACCCACCTTCCTCCCCGTTTCCGTAGAAGAGGGAGGAGGCACCAGAGCCTCCACCCAGCTCCACCTTCATGTTCCTTACATCTCCCACGCGGCTCAGAGCTTAGCAGAATGGTGGGCTGAGGTTCCAGGGTATCAAGTGGATTTGGGATTCTAGGCTGCTATTAATTTTCTTTTAGCTACATTATGAGTTGGCCTGGGATTTTAACTGAATTTTATAATGGTATTTCCATGGGGGAAAAAAATTCTAAAATCCAAACAACCAACTAGAAACTTATTTTTTGCAGTGTAAGGAATTAGTACATTTTGGACTTGGTATTTTGGGCTCTTTAAGACCAAATATTTCAAAAGTCATTCTATCCATGTCCTATTCTTTTAAATCAAATTAAAATATTGTGAATTATCTAGAAACATGACATAATGTTTATCAGTTTATCTGATATACTTCCCATTTAAGTGAGTATTTGTGGATTTTAAAAGAGGATTTCTCTCTCTTATAATTAGTGGATTTATTATACTTAAATTAAATGTAGAGGTTTAATTTTTAAAAATAGTCCATGCTGGATTCATTCAAGAACATGGTGTTGTAACTGCTGACTTACTGGGAGATTTATCAAAGAGAATGATTTAATAGAAACAAAGCTCACATGTGGAGATGCTCATTTAATACTATTTGTGGTAGAAAAAACAAAGAACTGCCTAAAATTTCATAATACAAAATAATTTTATGAACTATGGCAAAATGACTGCAATTACAATGTAGAAACATCCACAAGGGTTAGAATAAGAAGCAAAATAATACTGTGTATTAGGTATACCATGTTTGCAAAATATGCATGCACATGGATGATGGGGAGGTAGTAGGCCAATATTAAAAAGGAGGGAAAGAGTTAAGACTAATAGCTTTATTTTTTCAAAATGTGTCTTCAAAATAATTCTACTTGGGGGCTGGCCCAGTAGTATAGTGGTTGGGTTTGTGCTGTCTGCTTCGGCAGCCTGGGGTTTGTGGGTTTGGATACCGGGCGCGGACCTACACACTGCTCATCAGGCCATGCTGTGGCGGCATCCTATATAAAGTAGAGGAAGATGGGCACGGATATTAGCCCAGGGCCAGTCTTCCTGAGCAAAAATAATAATAATAATAATAATAATAACTCAATTTTAAACAAGTTGCTTCTGGAACAATAATGCAGGCTGACTTAGGAGAAGTTCAGAACTATAATTTTTGTTTCTCTGTACTCTCTCCTAATAAGAAAAGTTATTCTTAATAAGGACTTGCCAGTTGTGGTTCCTTTTCCCTACATTGCTGCAAAATTTGTGAATTTTCAAAACTCCCATACAAAAATAAATGGGAATTAAAAATTAAGTAGACTTTTAGAAAGATAATTGGTGTATCTCATTGGCCTAATTATTTCCCATATGCACTATTATCGTACTTTTTCAGACTCTCGGCTTCTTTTTTTTCATTTTTGGTCTTGAATGTGGTTCATGATGAGCGTCACGCTGAATGCTGACTGCTTGTCCAGAACAGAGTTGTTTTGTTCTTATCTACCCCTGACTGTTCCCTGTTTTTTATTTAATGGTGCAGAAACGAACTCATTCTATGAGACTGAGATCATCTGTTATCAAAACTCAGTTATTAGGTGGAGACAGAGAGCTCATGGCTGAAGTGATCGCAGAATCATCTGTGGAGGGGGCCAGACGGTCAGGTTGTGTGAGGGTGAGGGCAGTGTGTGTGTGTGTGTATGTGTGTGTGTTGGGGGATGAGTGGTGAGTTGGCTGAGAACCCTTTTTGTAGACTTCTGTGAGTTATATTTGCATACATTTGCTTTTTATTTAAAAATCCTTTCACTTCAAGAATCCTTTTTAGATTAATTGACATAGATCATTCTTTCAGAAACTGATAGCGTCCAGAAAAATCTTAGTACGTTCTTTAATGATTCAGTGCCAAGTCATGGGTATTGTGAAAGTGTAATTTCTCCTCTTGGTCTGATTATGAAAGACTAGTATCCCATCTTGCTCTAATACATTGTTTGGTTGTTTATACTTTAAGTTGTTTTCAGATGTAATGCAATTGTCAATGGGAAATTATTTTTCTAAAAATGCTTTAATTTTTCAAGCCTCATAAAATAAAGGATGAGGCGAATGAACCACAGCTTCAACTAAAATAATAATAGACAAGAAGAGAAAAAGAGGAATTAATTTTTTTTAAATAAATCTTTGAGGACTAGGAGGAACTGGAAGTATCATATTAGCAACTTTCTGTATAAACTGGAAAATCCCCTAATTCAAGCTTAAGTCCATCTTTTATATTAGGAAATGCTTCTGAATACAGGATGAAAATCAGTGCTAGTGAGAAACAGATTTTATTAGCACAGACATAGAATACACTTCTGAGGCTGAATACTGTTACTCAATTCAGTTTAAAAATAAGCTATTAGATATTTGTAGGAAATATATATTACCTTTTCTTGATAATTTTGTAACACTAGAACTCTTTCACCTGCACCTGGTGATAAATGTGAAGGACTTCTTACCATCATCTTTCCCTCTATTTCTGTTCTTTCTCCTCAAGGGGGTTGTGTAACCAATCTCTACTCATTTTATTGTTCAGTAGTCAGTTATTTTTGTAAAGGATAAACTCTTTCCAGTTTTCCAATCTTCCATTGTCTCCTCTAACTCTTTAGGAAATTTTTAAGTTAAAATATGCTCTAATCATGACTCATTATAATAGTCAACAATCATCAACTGGTATAAAATTTAATTTTCTCTAAAGACAACAAAAGTCCTACATTTTGAGATTAAATCAAATTTAATCAGAATCACAGTAATGCTACCTTATTTTGTGTATTGTTCCTTGGTGTATAAAATATTTTTATTCAGTTTCGCCATCAGATTCTTACAATGTACCAAAAAAAAGGCAAGGAAATTTATTATTCCTGTGTTCCAGAAGAGGAGACTGAATTTGAGAATGGTTAAATGCAGCTCTGCAGAGTAAGAACCAGACAGTTCTTCTGGCTTCTCGTCCTTGTTCTTTCCTTTATGGTAGAGGTGAATCCCTAAAGGGCCCAAATGCCAAGCAAGCAACAGCTGTGAAGATTCACACACCCTCACGTGCTTATTCTTCTCTATTAAATTTACGTCATTTCAATAACCAAGAGGCAGGGTATGTGTTTTATGTGTAATTTTTATTCAGTAATAGTACTCAACAAAATTTCTTCCACTGTGTTTCGATTATAAGTATCACCCGAGTAATGGTTTACATCATTACACCGGTTCTTCAAGTGTGGCCTGATCCTGGGACTACAGCATCAGCGTCACCTGGGAACTTGATAGAAATGCAAATTCTTGGGCCCCATTCCAGCCCTACAGACTCAAAACCTCTGGGGATGGGGTCCAGCAGTCTATGTTTTAACAAGCTCTCCACGTGATTCCAATGCAAGCTAAAGTTTGGAAACAACCGTTTTAAACTCTTTTTCACTGCAGTTGAAATTCGGGTTAATTTTTTCTTTTGAGACATCTAAGGAGGCTCCCCGGCATTTCTAATACTGTTCTCGTGGATGTCTGCATCCCCCACACTGGCTGCCTGAGCTGGTAGAGTGTGATGGTTCATTATGTGGGCCCTGAAGACAAACTATGAGATGGAATACTAGTTCTATTACTTACAAGTTACATGGTCTCTGGAGAAGTTACTTTTCTGTGAAATGCCCTCGTGGTAGTTCCTACCTCCTAGGGTGGTTGTGACAAATAAGGGGATTCCTGTAATGTAGTTAGCAGAACTTGACCCCTTGGAGAACACCAAAGAAATTTTAACTGTAATTCTTATCATTATTCAGCGCAGTGAACAATTTTTCACCAAGTAAATATTATTTTGGGAAGTAATGTTTTGTTTTTATCAAGGTTCTTAAAAATTAACTTTTGGGGAAACAACCAATTTAGGGCTTTCCAGGGCTAGCACATAATGTGTGTGTCTCGTTAGAAGTTTTGTTTCCTTTCTGGATGTTGTTTGTGATTTCATCTTAATAAGCAATAACTAAAAGTAGGCATAAAGAGAATGTCTATGCCAAAATAATTATTTGAAGGTAATATTCCTCATTTTTTTTCTCTAATATTTTCACTTTTGAAAGGGAAGTCAAGAATTGCGTAAGCACCCAGCTTCCGGGCATCAGCCATCTGCTGCAACCTTTAGCATCTACTTTGTTTAATCCACGAGATTTTCATGATCCTTACTAAAAGAAAATTCTAACAAAGGAATTTAATCTACACCGTCTAGCATTTCCTCCTTCCTTCAGTGAATAATCGTTATTCGTGGAAAGCTCCCATCACTGTCATTGCTGTTGTGACCCACACAAGGGTGGGTAATTAAGAGCCTTGTAAGTGAGGGAAAGGTGTTCTTACACTGAAGGTCTCTCTTTCATTTAATCATTGGTGCTTAAACACTTAGGGAGTTAAGGCATGCCCAGTTGACTCCTGAAGATTTCATGTTCCTCCCATACGTTTGCAGTGGTCACTCATCTTCCACCGATCTGCCACCTGTAATAAGAAGAGGGCAGGAAAGAAGGCGGTAGGGGAGGTTAGATATGTGAATGCTGCTTTTGAACATACGCTTCACAGCAGCCCATAGCCAGCTGTTGCTCCTTTATTTTAGTCTTTAATAGGATCTGGCAAGAAAAAAAATGTTCTGTTGGAAGAGATTTTTTTATTTGCCACTGCAGTTTTTTTTTTTTTTAAAGCAGAAAAACAGAATAGGGGAGAGGTCAGGAATTAGGTGGTGAAAACATTTTCTTCTGGATGCTATTCTCAGCCAGAAGGGGCTTATGCAAGCCGGAAAGATGTGGGAGTAAATATGGAATGTCATTCGTTAATCATGAAAACCATATTAAGAAAAGGGCTTCCCCTAACCTCAGGGTCATCTACTAGGTCACCAGATCCATTTTTGGACTCAGAGTTTTCTATACTCTGAGTTTTCTATACTCTGTTCAGAATCAAGAAACAGATGATGTTGAATACCTTGCCTTTCCCCACAGGAAAAGAAATAAAATATCTTGGAGAAGAAGACACATTTGATTTACTCTAACCTCGTCGTATTGAATGCATTCAGCAGGCTGAAAGTTGAAAATAGTTTATATGTCTTTTTCCCTAATGGTCATTAATTTGGGGTTTTTAGGAGGAGGAATTTACAACTTACTCCATTTTCATTACTGGAGTATAAAGTCATGCTTTTTCTATCTTGAAAAATCAATTTTCAATTTGTTATACATCAGAACTGCAGCACAGTATTTTTAAAGCGTAGCATGCTTGCCCATGTAAAACCCTTAAGAATTGTTTTCAAAAAGGGTCTTTTACGTTTCATTTATATAACGGGGCTTGATCAACAGCTTTGTCTGTCGGAGCTCAGAAGCAAAACTTGCCTTTGTCTGGAAGTCACTGACGGGGCTCAGGGAGGCCGAAGCTCCTTGGGAGTTGCTGTCAGAAATGCCTGTGAGTGACATGGATGTTCTATAGAATATAGCAGGAAAAGAATTTAAAAAATAACTGTCAAACTAGTGTTTTTAAAATTTTCCTGGGTTTTTTAGTGTTTCCCCACTAAGTTCTAACCTTTGCCATCCCTGTGTCTCTGTTTCTGAGATGTCCTGCCTCTTCTTTTTCTTCGCTCTGTCGCCGCCCCTCCCCCCTTGAATCTTATGGCTCCTTTAAAGCGGGTGGTTCAAAGAGAAGCCACAGTGAAAGGGCTGTGTCTTTTCAGGCGCAGTGAAACATGTCCTGCAGCCCATGGGCTTTGTCTGAGGTTTTCTGTGATCTCATCGTGCAGGGTCAGAAAGGAAAAGAGATTCTTCTGTTCTGTGTTTGCCGGTACAATCATCATGCTGGATGACGAAAATACAGTGGGACTCCAACAATGACATGACCCTCTGAAAAGATGCTAAAAGAAAACTTTTTAGAAATGTCATTAACTTGACCTCGTTTTATTTTTATTGATGAAGATAGTTCTTCATCGGTTATTCACAGACTACAGATCTAGATTGGTATATTTAAAAATTTTTTTAAAACAACAGTATTGATCATTATTGGCAGGGTTAATGGAACAGAATGGTTGATGAAAACTGTTGCCCTCTGCTCTATTTTTTTAAAGTGCTCTTTTCTTTGGTGTACTTATGACTCAGTAGGAAAGTATGTGTCACTGCTTCTCCCACCCCCTCTCCGTTAACTAATCGACTTAATTCACAGCTTGTGGAATTTGACATGTTTTCATATTGATTTTTTTTTTGTCTAGTCTGTTAGGATATCTTTTAATGAGATGTGAAGAAATACTATTATCTCAAAAAAGTTAACTGCATTTTTACAATTCAGGACGGTATTGATATCTTGTGTTAACAAGAGCTTTACGATGGGACAGTTAAATAAAAATTTGGGGATGATTAGAATAAAATACTGACAAATCTAAAATATATATTGTTGGTATTTCAGAAAAAGAGAAAGCATATATAAATCCAGGTATGGCACACAATCCTTCTTACAGTAGATTTAACCTCAAAATATGAGTAGATTACTCCTTGTTGCTTACTTGAAAATGACTCTATTGCGATGGTACATCATAGGTTCCCGTCCGTCCTCACAGAAGATGCAGATACAGAGCTCTCGCAGCGGGACACTGTAGTCACTAGCATAGTGACGAGTGGGTGGCATGTCCTGGAATATTAGGGATAATCTCTTCTAATTCAATTCATAAACAAGTATAATCATATGTAAGTATTAGATGGCATTCCATAGAAATGGAACAAAACCTCTATTTAATAAAAGTAAGTTATGTAAATATTGGCTTGATGACCTTTCTCTGTTCTCCACTAAACTAGAATGTTTCTAACCAGGATGTTTTTTGCCTCATTTGTGAAGGAAGTCTGGGTTAAGCAGAGTTGACATTCTGCTGCCTTAGATAATGAGCCACCTCGTTTCAAGGCAGTTTCTCTAGAAAATGATTTCCTTTCCTTATAAATCTTGCTGCAAGGCTTGGATGTTGTGTGGACATAAAATATTATTATTTACCAAGTCAAGAAATGGTAGCTTTTGCAAGAGAAATACAGATAGATTATGTGTATTTTATATACATCTCTTTTGTTTATCCTTTGGATTTTATCCACATCTTCCTCCTCTGTAAATTATCCTATGTAAATTAGTGAGAATACCCTTGAGATCTTTTCCTTCCCAGTCCAGAGAAACAAGAAGAGAACCAAAATATAGGCTGAAGGATCCTGGCAGGAGCAGCAGGCCAGTGGGAGTTCTCGAACCTTCCAGGGAAGGGCTTCTGTCCAGATGTCTGGAAAGTTCAGCATATGGCAGTGCCAGTGTGCTGTCTGCTTATCATCCTTGAAGCTACACTAGGAAATCTACTGAGCATAAAAATAGCCTGGCACGCACCTTACAGACTCAGAGGTGTTTGAACTGTTTTAAAAGCTGGAGTGTGGGGACGGTCACAGGCTTCCATCATCCAAATGGTGATAACAGTGGAAAAGGATGATCCTGTTGTCTGCCTCACATTTCAGAGCAAAGAGAATATATGATACAAGACTTGAGTAAGATAGCATTAGAGTATTCTCTTGCTTGGATTTGTCAATTAATCAGTGTCTTAGTGATCAAATCTGCCCAGGGAACAACTTTGAACAGAATGAGAGTCCTAGATGGTGAGAAAAAGAGCACTGTTTGTTGACTTTTTAAATTCATCACCAAGAGTAGTATTGTTGGTTTTTCAGGTTATATCCCTTCTCAACTATGTTACTAATGCCTAAGTGTTTGCATATGTCATTAGAATCGTAAAATATGATACACCTTGAACATCAGTGAATTCTTCTTCCTCCTTTTAGCATGTGGTGTCCTCAGGAGTGGATGTTGGAGTTAGGCTGACTGGAGTCATTAACTCACCTTCACCACCTTTAAGCTTCAGGTTCTGGCAACATGAAAACAGTACTTTATGTTCTGATTTTTTGAGGATGGGGTTAGAAATACCTATGTCATATTGTGGTGAGGTTGAGACAGTATAAGAGATGTCTGCGGTACGTTGTAGTTTATTATTATTTAGAGATGAGGAAATTGAGTTGCAGACAAGTTCATTGATTTGCCCATCATCACACTGGGACTTAGTGGCAGGGAGGGGCTTAAATTCAGGCCACCATCTCTAATCCTGTGTCTTGTCCAGCTATCATTCCTCTTAATTCAAATGGATTTTAGTGAGTAAATCTTTTCCAAGGGACAGTATGTAGGTAAACGAATGGTGTTTGCTGAAGGAGAGCTGATAGAAATGACCACCAATAGTGGTATCGGATTGTTGACCGGGGGAGGAGAGTGGGTTTTCCAGTAACTCCCATGGAATGGGTATGGCAGTTTGTTCTTTGGTAGTTTCGGGGTGTTTCCAAGGTGAGCCCCTACGTATGGCAGCTCACGTTGTAATTCTAGAAATATGGTCGGTGGAGGAAATATAAAATTCCTAGGCAAAGGATGGAAGAAATAATCCAGTGAGGAAGCTAGAAAGAGTACTTTATGTAAAGAGTTCTTTATAAACAGTTCTTTATGTAGGAAGCAGGGAATTAAAAGTGAGTTTGGCTAAAGCAAGAAATTGGTAAAGAAAAGGAGAGAAAAAATTACTCCGCGTTACCAGATATTTGTTGTTAGTGCCATTGAGTGGATTTCAACTCCTAGTGACCCTGTGTCCAGAGCAGAACCCTGCCAGGATTTTTTTGAGCCATCCTCTCACCTTCTGGCACTATAGCAGACAGTGCTCCACTGCTATTCACAGGGATTTTATGGCCATTTCTTTTTGGAAGTGGGTGACCAGGTCCTTCTTCCTAGTCTGTCTTAGTCTGGAAGCTCCACTAAAACCTGTCCACCATGGGTGACTCTAGTGGTATTTGAAATCCTGGTGGCGTAGCTTTCAGCATCACAGCAACATGCAGCCACCACAGTATGACAGCTGACACAGGGGTGGTGTGTTTCCCTGACTGGGACAGGAACGCGAGCTGTGGCAGTGAGACTGCCGAATCTTAACTACTAGACCACCAGGCTGGCTGTTACCAGATAGAGTAGGTGTATATTACACTGGTTAGCAGCTAGGGGATCCACGTTGTCTATACCATCCTTTGCCCCATAAAACAATAGGGTGGATTTGCAAACATTAACAGACTGTAGAAGTCCTATTATCTAACTGTCCAGAAATAACAGAAGCCCAAGTATTTGTAGTGCTAGAGCTGGGAGTAATGAGGACAAGTTACCAGGAAGTATGTCTTGGCCCAGAGTAAGGAAGAACTTTCTAACAATAATAGCTGCCAACAATGGAATGTCCTATTCCCCAAAGTAATGAGCTTCCTCTCGCTGGAGAATCAGGCAGCAGCCAGAACATCGTCTGGCAGGGGTGTATCAAGGGTTCCAGCACTGGGTCACAGTTTGAATCAGATGAACCCAAAGGTCCCTTGCCAAGATGCTGTGATTCTGTGACTGTTTGGTTACACCTTGTCTCTCTTTCATACTCAAGTTTTACTGTTTTTCATAAATATCCTTTAATATACACAGGGAGAAATTTGGGCTTATGAAATAAGATTAGCTGTGATAATCCTTTGAAAAGAAGTAATCAAATGAAATTCACAATAATGTATGTTAGAGGAAAATAACCAGAATATGAGATTCTTTTGAAAGTTGTGTTGTATAAAGCCTGTGAGAGAGATTATAAATCTCAATAGAATGAATAAAAGTGATTTGCAGTGGACACAAACGCATCTGGGAAAGAGTTTATCAGTTGCATTTAATACTGTTCTGGCAGAGGAAAGGACTTACACAGAGCAGGCAAAAGCCATTTATAAGGAGCTACATGCAAACGTTTTCCTTTAGTATAGCTGATTGGAGGACAGTATTGAGGAAAAAACAGTCAAAAATAGTGTCAAGTATTTCTAGTTCAGATGTTTGATCTTTGTTGGACACCTGATTTCTGTTGAAGGTTTTTGTTTTTGTGTTTTGCTGAGGAACATTAGCCCTGAGCTAACATCTGTGCCAGTCTTCCTCTAATTTATATGTATATATGCCTGACAAGTGGTGTAGGTTTGCACCGGGCATCCAAACTCATGAACCCAGGCCAGCGAAGTGGATTGCACCAAACTTAACCACTACGCCACGGGCTGGCCCCTGAAGGGTTTTGTTTTCTAAATAGAGATGGACATGATATGAATTTTGTTTTGCAGATACTAATTTGGTAGTGGTGGGAAGGAAGATTTAGAAAAGAGAAGGTTTAGAAGAGAAGGATAAAAGCGCTAGAGGAGACAAATTGAAGGCCAGAACGAAGTCATGAGAACTCAGCTCCTGGGAGGACAGAGTTGCCTTTCATTGAAATGGGAGACCCACGGGGAGAAAAGGTGTTGGAGGGTATCGGTGTGAAAGCAGGTTGTCTTGTCCATCTGGCGGCCACAAATGCAGATCCAGTGTGTGGGACAGAGGTCAGGAATTGAGACAGATTTGGGGGCTGTTTACATAAAGGATAGAACTGAAATAATCAAATTTGATGAAATTCCCGTGGGAGAAACTACCAGGGGAAAAGAAAAGACTTCTGAGCTGAACTTTGGCAAAGAGCAAAATATAGGGAATGAGAAGGAAAAATCATCTGAGAAGGCGGTAATAAAAGAATATTTAATGAATAAGGAGAAAACCCAAAAGATAGTATCTCTTGGAAGCTGAGAAAGAAGAGAATTTCAAGAAAGTGTGGTCAGGGACCCCCGAGAGACCTTAAAGGTGGGAAGTAAGGGAAAACCTGAGTTGCAAGTTTCCTTGGAGGATTCTAACCCCCCTACGAGAGCTCAGGAACTGGGGTGACCGTTCCAATTTTATAAATGTGAAAGAGTAGAAATCAGCCAGATTATAAATTAGTCAAAGATTTGTTTGCTACACTAAGTGACTTTTCATGATGTCTTTTTTCCCCTTCTGGGTGATAGCGAGGCCTCTCTCTGCCCAGGTGTGCAGAATTCTCCTGCCCCAGCCTGCAGCTCAGACTTCTCTCAGGGCTGCAGACTCAAGTCAGGCTTAATTTGTCATTTTGGATCAAGCTCCAAATGGAGAGCGGTGTTACTCCTATTTTTCTTACTCGGGAGGAAGTAGACAACTGAGGCATCAGTAGCACTGAACTTCCAGTGATCTCTGAAATAATGTCGTGTGTGTGATAGCCTGGTGTAAGACTGACTTTGGTCTAAGCAGTAGTTCAGAAGGGGCAAACCCCTGTTTGCAACTAGATTCGTTATACGTACGGGTACAACTGGAATTGAGGAATACTTAAAGGTTTGCTTTTTTATGTTTTGCTGTCTGATACGATAAAAATAACTGCCATAGTTGAAACTTGAGTCCTTATTCGAAGAGTTCACCTATTACAGTGTAGCAACTATACTGTATGCTGCTGGTAATCAAATATCCTAATGCTACTAATGTAAATGTCACAGCCACCACACAGGTACTGAGGCATGTTCTAAGGTTCTATGGTAGATATTATATATAATTACATATGTACACACACATGCATCTATATTATCTTCTTTTGTGACATCTCCTTAGAGGGTGGTATTATTGTCATTATACAGATGAACAAACTGTTTGTGAGAGATTTTGTAACTGCCCAAGCTCAGATGAATATAAGAACTGAGCTGAGAAACGGCCCTAGGACAGTCTGTTTTCAAATCCGATGTTCTCCATCTCTGTGTTGTGCTGCACTTGTTAGGATATGGAGACATCAAAGTGGGGACTGTCCAAGGACTTCAGTGTGGAGGGGTGCAAGTGAGGGAGCTGGTTCAGGACCAGCTGTGCAGCCTGGTGCCCAGGTCTGCATCTGCCAGCCCCTTCCATTATGGGTGCCTCTGTAGGAGCATCTTTTTCTCCTTTTGAATAAATTTCAGAGACCATTCTATCCAATTTTTATCTTCAGAATTTTTGCCATTAGCATTCTTTAGGTTTTTACCATTAGCATTCTGGTTTTCCTTGTGAGTTTGGCACTGTGTGTTAGCGGAAAAAAAAGCCCTCAGCTCTTAGGGTGAACAAAATTTCCACCTACTGGAAGGACTCAGATTGCATCAGAATTTAAGATGTTTGCACCTAGTCTTTTGGAAGTTATAATTAAAACAAGGTAGGTTGTGGTTCTGTTTTAATCTTAGATGGACTGTTCTAGTGAATGTTGCAGTGTGAACATTGATGGCTGCGTTGCTCAAGCAGTGAGACCAAAACAAACCAGAAAATGGCAACAGTGCATGTTAGGGAGAAGCATATCTTTTCTTCTAATGGTTCTTCCCTGTAATGGGAGCTCCAGGCTGACTTTTTCCTGGAGGGACTTTAATGATTGGTAATCTGTGGAAGGCGTGACTGAGCATACTCAGCCTCACTCCACCCTCCCACGTGGAGGTAGATGCCTACCAGAGGGAAGAGGTATTCTCCAGTGTTCTAGTGCATCTCCACAGAGACCCGTGTGGACATATATGAAATGAATATTGTTAGTGAATAGTTTATATTTGATCATTTTGTATAAGTCTGACTGAATTTAAATATACTACTTATGTTGAAAATAAACAAATGTTCTGACAATAAATCTTTTTTATGCCCTATCTTTGACACTATATTGAAATTAAAGAGATAAATCTTTGATCTTAATGATATTAAAGTTATTTCTAAACTATGTTGAGAATAGTTAATTTTCTTTGTAGTTCAATAATTTAATTCTTAATGAAGGCTCTAAATAAGGGTATTTGTTATACTCCATAAATTTAAAATTTTAAAAGAAATACTTGGTATTTAAATAATGGCTAGTAACTTTACATTGATATATCATCAAATTCATCTTAGCCATAAAACTTTAAAATATTCAAATTAATTTTCTTTGCTATTTTAATACAAAGGGTTCTCAGCAAAAATTTTACTAAGGTAATTACCATTTCATAAGTAATTATAATATAGTTAACATCATTAGATTTGTATATTTTAATCCTATAAATAATCTAAAAGAAGTTGATTATAATTTTTAATTTCATCTGATATGTAATTGAACCATTTAAATTATTTTTTTCTCATTCAAATAGTAATACCTATCATCCATTCCCCTACTCTTCCATCCACCCACCCATACACACACATAAACTTGGAAGTAACCCAAATATAAATAGACTTTTTCTCGGTGGCTAACTAATTGTTCGAGAAATTTGTCAGATTTACCCCCCTACCGACACCCAATCCATATCCCACTGGTCGATATTGTATTAACGCTCTAAGTCGATATAAGAGTTTTATCTCTATACTTTTAAATCTTCACATCCAGGACAGTTATTAATTTGTAACCTGTGTTAGCCAGCTGTTGTACAAATCTCAGATATTAATTTGAATATTTATATTCGTTAACAGTGTTCTTCACATTTTTGAGTCAGGGTCCTTGGTGAGAATCTGACACTAGCTATTTACAAGCTGTCCCAGTCACTTGCTGGAGGTTAATACATCGCTTAGAGCTCATGCACGGACCAGCCAGGTGGAGAATCCCTTCTACACTATGAACTGCCCATTGGCATGGGAGGCAGAACAACAGTACAAATGCCTCCAAAGAAGCTGGAGACCAGCAGACAGTAAAAATTGGCATGAGGCATTGAAACTAAAGATTTGATTTAGGAACTACCAAGCGTGGTTGTGTCAGGGCTGATCTCAGAGCTTTCTAGAAACCACACTAAAATTAGAACCCCTCCTTTCTCTCTGCAGTGCCAAGAATGAGTACTGATACAAACTCTGGCCCTTTCTTCTTCTCTACTTCTGCTTTGCTAGAGTACCCGGATTTGTCATTCTGTGTTGTTACTGACGTCGTCTTATGTTAAAAAACATAATCCTTTTGGGATCTCCAGGGCTAGGTCCGTGCAGTGCTCCGTCACACTTGGCAATCACGAGCAGGCCTGCCTCAGGACTGTCCATGCTGCTAGGATGTTTTGACTTTAAGGATTACCATGTGCCTTACTAGAAGTCAAGAAAAATAATCACTCTGAAATTACCTCCTTAATCTTTTCATTGAACTCTCTCTATTTAATGCCAGCCCACTGTTTCTGGATTGCCTTACATCAAGGAAACTTTAGAGACCAGGTGGGGTTTTTTTGTTGTTTTTTGCTTTTATTCTAGTATATTACTCCTCAACATAATAGGGTGCGTATTCCCTTCTGTGTTGCATTGTTGTTTATGCAAGTGTTGCGGGTGTGGTTGGCGTTGGAAATTCTGACTCCTGATCTAAAGACAAAAAAGCTTTCAAACATTGGATGCAGAGCTAGGTGGTGCCAAGCCACTCTTGTTTAATAAAGTTCACTTCTTACTTTGTCTTATTAATGATAAATATTGCGTGTTAACAGTAGTTTATATGCACAGTGGGACCAGGCTGTCTTTTCTGTGACTACACATCTGTAGAAAGAGGAACATTAGAAGGGGGAGTTAGATTAACAAGTGTTATGCTGACTTGCCAACCTCTCCTGTGAGTTATTCTGCAAGGATGACAGCATGGAATGCAGATGTATCCCAAGAATAAATGTCCATCTATGGCAGTTTGTCCATCACCAAATATTTATCGATTACCATGTACAAGTCTCCATGAATCAGAGAAATATTTACCTCTTAATCAGTGAAGTTGCCAAGTTGCAAGTGGGTAACTTTTAAAAGCTCAGAGCATTTATTTGAAGTCTCTATAATGTATGTTTCTGTTACCATAAGGTCTCTGGGATACTCTCATATTAAATTCAGAGATTTAAATGAGTAGAATCCTGCTACACTACATCATTTTCTCTGGTCATCTTGGACTTGGCATTGCAGGATGACTTGGTTGTAACATTTTTAATATTTACATAAAATAATAATCTCCTAAAGTGCAGGCATAGGAATTGGTTTAGGAAGTCATTGTGGGAAGATGTCTTAAAAATAAGAAAATAAGAGCCAGCTCTGTTGGTCTGGTGGTTAAAGTTTGGCACTCTCACCGCTTTGGTGGCCCAGGTTTGCTTCCCGGTCACGGAACCACACCACTCGTCTGTCAGTAGTCATGCTGTGGCAGCAGCTCACATAGAAGAACTAGAACAACTTACAACTGGAATATACAACTATGTACTGGGGCTTTGGGGAGGGGGAAAAAAAAAGAGGAACATTGGCAGCAGATGTTAGCTCAGGGTGAATCTTTCCCAGCAAAAAAATAAAAAAATACTAAGGAATATGACAAAAGAGTGAGCTTCTTGCTAGTGGATTTTGAGAATGAAAGAGGTCTTCAAGATAGAAAATGACAGCCTAGAACTGACTTCTGTGTTTGAAGGTAATTAATAATGGTGCTCCTAGGGTGATGTGATGGGGAGGCCCTGGATTGGACTCCTTGAGCTTGAATCCTGGTTCTGCCACTTCCAAACTTTGTGACTTGGCAATTACTTAATTCTCTTTAAGCATTGGCTTTTATTAACTCTTCAATAGGGTTATTAATAGTGTCTGCCTCATTGGGTTGCTTAGCATATTGTAAGGACTTAATATATTTTTTTAATGGAAAATCAAGATCTTGGTTTATTACTTGCCTGGAATTATGAATGGACAGCTCCTTGGAGAGCAAGATTCTAATCGTAGTTATGCCACTGAGTAACTGTGTGGCCTTGGACAGGTAGCACTCTCCTCCTCCTCTTCCCCCTCCTCCCCCTCCCCTTCCTCCTTCTTTCCCACCTCCCCTTCCTCTCCCTCCTCTTCCTTCTAAATTATAAAATGAAACAGTGGACTATATGCTCTCTAATTCTATTCCAATTAGAATTCTATAATTCTATGAGTGTTTTACCAGTGAAAACCAAAGTTTTTAAACACTTGGTCAGTGGATCTTGACTAATTGAAATGCCCCCAAAACTGTTTTGTTTGGTGAATGTTAAAAGTGGAATCTAGCGTCAGACCCCATACCTAGAAGACTTGCCATTTAGAGTTAATCTAGAAAACACGTTTTGTGGGGCACTTCCTCTCTTAAGATGGCCAGCGTGTGGGGAGTCAGCTGGTTGCAAGAGCCTGCTGCTCTAAGGACCTGTGTTGCAGGAGGGAATGAAATGGAGCGGAAGGCGAGCAGGGCAGTGGGGATTCTGGAGAGATGTAGCAAGTGGTACAGAGGCAAAGTATAACTGAATGGAAAAAAAACTCTCCAGAGGCCAGAGAAAATTGTTGAAAGGAAAAACATGAGGAAACTAAGTTTATCTCAGGGATTTATTCCAAAAACCAAATTCCAGAGGAGTTCCATTTCCACAGTGCTTTCCCATTCCGTATTTATGCTGTAGTGCAGGGGTCATTATTATTCAGAATGAGAAATTATAATTTCCTGAATAATCGAGGAAAAATGGAATGATTTTTATTGTTCCACAGTGCACAGTATTTTCTTTTAAAGAGAATTTGAGGAGAAGTGATTCCTACCGTGAACCCGAAAATAGTTATTATGAAACCCCTAATTTCCTGAGTGTTCTCCTTTACCATCTAAATAAAGCATATAGAAGTTTTCGTAATTAACTGGCCATTTTCAGTTGTTGTTCACCAAGACCCAAATTAGTAAACCACAAAACTGATAGTAATGTTCTTCCCATTGCCCTCTTCTGAGTCTTTTTTTTAAAGTTTACTAACCTTAGAAGCAATTTAAAAAAAATTATCAGAATTCCTTAGCAAAGCCAATTACACACTAGGAAAATGAATAAATCAATTGTATTCATAATCATCTGGCATAAATTATCATCTCCCCACAGTAAATATATATTTAGCTATTTAGAAGAAGAAAAATGACAAGATCTAATTTTATTTATTTTAAAATAAATTTAGATAAGTAAAATTTCTGCTGAGAATACAGATGAAATTCTGACTTCTGATTTACTCATGACTGTTATTTTTATATATATCCTAACATGTTTCCCAGACATACATGAATAGATTCTTTATATTAAACTGGGTAAAAATATAAATATTGTCCATAAATATATTCTCTGCATTTTCTGCAAAATGAGATATGTTTTTGACAATTATATGAAATTTATTGTCTGCTTTTCCTATATTTTTATTTAATAATTTTGAGGATACATGAAATAATATTCATGAAGAACTTAACTAAAACTTATTTGGTTGTTTGGAGTAAAGAGAACATAATATCTTTTAAAAAATTCAATAGACAGAGATAGTGAACCGTCTTGAAGCAAATAAATAATAAACTCCACTTTAATAACATTCAGAAAAAGAAATTATATTTATTACTTGTAATAAAATGAGGAAGGGCATCAGCATCTTTGACCAAAGATCTTTATTTATTGTTTATTTTAAATTATGATTTTTCCCTCATGATGTCATTTAGTGAAATTGTTCTATGAAACAGAAAAAGATGAAGTTTTTAGAGATACATATTTTTATTATATACAAGTTCAGGTTTTTCCTGAGATTGTAAAATTGTAGATTTTTAAATTCTGGATTTTTAAATTTGAACAATGTAAAAGCAGTTTTAATATTTTAATTACCGTTGAAGAAGAGAGCAAGAGTCAACCAATTTGAAAAATGCATTTAGTTTCCATGCATAATATTATTTAATCATCCATTACTTTTAGATTATCCAAATCTAAAGCCATGAAAATTTGCAGTTCACTTTTTTAATACAGTACAAAAAGTCAAGACTTTTTGTGTGAATTTTCTGGCAAAAGGGGAAGTTCTCAATTTGTATTCTCCTGGATTGAAACACGAAGATTTATAAATACCCCAGAGTATTTTATTTGGTATACTTCACTAATACTTGAAATTTACAGCACTGAATTCCTGTTTCTAAAGTTTATCTAAATGCTAAATGAAATGTGTGAAAGATATCTCTGTTGAGCAATAGCTACAGTTCCTAGTGGATTTTTTTATTGGTTGGAAGACTGAAAGGGTGGAGTTCAGAGAGAAGTCAGAAAGATCTAGCATACACGCTCGTACGTGATTTATTATTCTGGATTTATTACTCTGTGAAATGTGAAAAAAGCCTTCTCTACATGCTGTCACTGATTGTTTTGTTTCCAAAGGGTTAGCGATAAGAAAAATATTACATGAGCTCAAAATTGTAAAAGAAATACATACTGGAGAAAAAACCATCTAACAAGGTGATGTTCATATAAATGTGTTTTTTTTTTTTTTTTTGTGGGGAAGACCAGCCCTGAGCTAACATCTGTTGCCACTCCTCCCCTTTTTGCTGAGGAAGACTGGCCCTGGGCTAACATCCGTGCCCATCTTCCTCCACTTTACATGGGACGCCGCCACGGCATGGCTGACAGGCAGTGCGTCGGCGGGCGCCCGGGATCTGAACTCGCGAACTCCGGGCTGCCAAGCGCGGACTAAACCGCTGCGCCACCGGGCGGCCCCTAAATGTTTTATTTATACTATAATGTTGTAGTGAAAGGATATTTGAAATGCTTTGATCAATATAGATAAGTTTTATTTATACTGTAGCGTTGTAGTAAAAGGATATTTGAAATGCTTAGTTAATACTATCTGAATGTTTTACATGAGTTTTAGCACATCACAGGGCCATCCTAGGTCATGTCTACAGTACTTACAAAATATCCAAACTTAAAAGAAAAATATGACATGATTTATCCTTTGGATGCATTTAAAGTTAACTTGGTATTTAGTTACAAATGTATTTTAGAGAAAATAAAGGGATGGAAATTTCTGAGACTAGACAGTCTAATAACTTTTACAGTTAGCTAGTTAGGTGATGTTTTCTTTAGACATTTGATACCACACAACATATTAAGAAGTACTGCCTCTTCCAAAAAGTTTTGTTAAAGTAGCTGGGTGCCCTTAAGACTGTAAATAGAAAGCTGCTGTTTCCATTCTATTTTAGGCAATCACTGGTGGATAAGAGTTCATGGAAAGAATACTTTGAGGAGATACACACGCTCCTTTGAACATATCTGATAGCATCGTGCTGCTCAGTCCGAGTCTAGAACTGTGGTTATCAAGTTGTCTTTGTGATAAAATAGATTGATGACTACAAGGATATTTGCAAATCTCTTTAGACTGTGGGGATCTTAGGAAATGAACTGATTCTACTCCCGCTTCAGATAATTCCAGATACCCTAGACCAGAACATAGCAGAAAGGGGGAATGGGGGTTAGGAGAGCTGAGAGTCAAACTGGCCCAATAGGTCATTCAAAATTGGATTGTAAAGTCTTGAGGAATATTCATTTTGCATTTTAAAAGCTTTGCTTGACTGAAAAATTTCCTACAGAGTGGCAAAGGAGAAAAGAAATATGTGCTACAGATTTGTTGATGAGTTAGGAGAGTTTTTGATGGAAAAATGCAGTTGTCTTCAATCTTTCTTTAGTTTTCAATTAAGAACTAGACTTGGGGAAAAGGTATGTAACTTGGAAAAATATCTTAGTATCCTTGGCAGTCGTCGTGAAGGCCATTCTGCTTATACTTCTTGGCTGGTCACTATGAACGTTGTATACATAACTAAAATACTGAAAAAAGCTTTGTTTGTAAACATGAAATTAACCACTATATTAAGCCTCTTGCTTTTTTGGTTAGAAATCCTTTTCACATCATGATAAACTGTATTTGAATTGAAAATAGTCTTTCTGGTTTACATGTCAGTTAAATGCATGAAGTTTTAGTGGGTGTTTCTGACACGCAAAAGGGAAGGAAACAGAATATCATAAATATTAGCCTTCCCCAAGCATGTTCTGAATATACCCTCTAAGATTGTTTATTTTATGTTTCATGTAAATATATGATCAAATAATTTCATCAAGTAAGCATACATTTTCCCAATAGCAACATGGCTAATAGTCTGAGTCTAGACCATAACAAATGAAGAAGGAAAGGTTTATTATTATGTGATTAAAAACACTTTCAGAGGGGGCCAGCCTGGTGGCGCAGCGGTTTAGTCCGCGCTTGGCAGCCCGGGGTTCGCTGGTTCGGATCCCGGGCGCCCGCCGACGCACTGCTCGTCAGTCATGCCGTGGCGGCGTCCCATGTAAAGTAGAGGAAGATGAGCACGGTTGTTAGCCCAGGACCAGTCTTCCTCAGCAAAAAGAGGAGGATTAGCAACGGATGTTAGCTCAGGGCTGCTCTTCCTCACCAAAAAAAAAAAAAAACACTTTCAGTAATCAAACTTGTAGCTAATAGCCAGACTTTAATTTGCAGTATAATTGACTTATTGTATTAATCCATTAAATTAGTTAATTGTTTTTATGTCTTAGATTTATGTTGAGAAGACCAAGAATGTGAAGTTGTTTTTAGGAAAACACATCAGTAGATGCCTTCGATTTGGGAGGGTTGGATTCTTAGGGGTTGTTCCAAGTCTGTTCTTTATGTTAGTAATCTCACTGCAGGCTCTGTGTAGGAAAATCCCCCTGGTGTCTGCAGGGCTGGGTCAGGAGAGTGGGCTGCCTGTAGGAAGACTTTCTTTTTTTCTCAGGGCCAGGAATTATCCCAGGCTTTGGAGATACTGTGGTACATAAGATAGTCCCTGTGCTCATGGACCTCGTGGTGTAAGACAGAAGAAACATGTTACACTGAAGTAACTGAAAGTTTACTTACACATAAAGGGAAGTACAGAAATCTCACAATCAGAACTAATATTTAGCTGTTTTTAATGGTCCACCTTACTGGCCAGCATTTACTCTGATTGGTCAGACCCCAAGTCCTGATTGTTACGGGTTGTTAAATATTTTTAATATTACCCCTGTTTGTATCACTGTCATGGGGATATTTCTCTACTTGAGAAACCAAATTTTAATGAGCCGATTTGTTGATATGTAATGAGTAATATCTATCAGAGGAGTCAGGAGAGTCAATGGTCCACCAATGTAGGAAACCAAACAGTGGTCTGAGTGTGAATTGAAAGATTGTGATGAATTCAGTGTTTAACCGTATCAGTTCAAATGAGCCTTGTGTGTCCGGCTTATGAGAGGCTTGCTCTTAGTGGCACAAGGACCCTGGGCCATTTTCTAGGATTTTCTTGCTGGCCCAGTACAGTACTTAGATGGGTACTACCATTGAGTTCTTCTTAGATTTTCCTTTTGCCACACTCACTGTATTTCTTCACATTCATTCTAATAACAGTCAAGTCTTACTCAAAAAGATTCTCCTTTTCTAAGATGACTAGGTCTGTGGGTATTAATGCAAAAGAGCTAAAATTTAACACTATAGTGATCAATCTGATTTCTAAATTCCTGGGGAACTCTTCATTATAGCTCCCAAGTACTGACAAGAGTTTTTATTTGAATAAAGTAGCTAAATATTCTCCTGGATTCCTATGTTAGTTTTTTAATATTTTGGACCAAACTACTATGTTTTTTCTGGCCAGCAGGTTTAAAATCTAAACATAAAGGTTTATTTTTCATAAATGTGTTTTGAATTTGACCTTCACAGGGAACGTTTTAAGTGTTGTAATCAATGAGGTTTCAGGTACCTCTTTACAGAGAACTACTGTGATCATGGTTTTGTGGTTGGATTTTTCTGAACCCATTAGCTACATGGTAATGGAGTGGTGGAATTAAGGTTTTGAGAATCATCACACCACCCGCTTACCAGAAACTCAATAAAAAACAAACATGAGTGATAGGTTTATGTTCTAGTACAGTATATTTTTAAAATGGTGTTTGTTAAGCCCTCCAGAGGATACATCAAAGGCAATATGAAAATCCAACTTTGATCAACGGAGCCGTCTCATAATTGGACTTGCATCAGATGTTAAAAGATCAGATGGAAGAGGCAAATTTAGATATAGGCATGAGAATGGTCATTTCTCCAGCGGGAACAATGTGTATCTTTGGATTGGTAAAAATAGGATAATAGGAAAATATCATTTTCTAATTCCCTATATTATTTAAAAGTACTCCTCCTCTGTTCATGCCTGACGTCATTGGAAAGCATCTGCTACTTCAGTGTGAAGACAAAGTTCACTTCAGTGACAAATAACTTCCTCTTTGTTAAAAAATTCATGGGTCATGAGCAAAGAAATATTTAATCATGAAACGTTTTTTTGAGATATTTAGACTTCATAGAAAAAAAAAGAACTAGTTTCCTAAAAATTACTTTAAATCTTAATGGAAATATAGGAAATTTTATTTATTAACAATATACTTTGATTAGTTTTCCACAGTGAGTTATTTAATGAATTTCTACTTGGTTAGATTAATCTGGAAAGTTCTGCATTCCACATTTGTTAAGAAAAACATCATGATCTTTAAATTACTCTTTAGTCTGTGACTTGATTGGGATTTGATGAGACTATAATTATCTATTTTTTTCAATACAGGTCCTTCTTTTCTTGACCTGGCGGAAATATCAGCGCTGTGGGGCCTAAAGAGAGAACTAAAATGAGGGAGCCTAAACTTGTGTCAAAGTTATAATGCTGTCACATTCTAAACCGTTAAAGCTGAGATATTAAATAAAGAACCCAACATATCTAGGTAGCGACTAGAACCAGAACTTACATCTTTTAGTTCTCACTTCAGTGTTTTTCTACTACATCACTGCAGTTTTTGAATGGAGATTTCTTCACTGAGCATCCTCAATGCCTGTTGTTTCATTCAAGCATAAGACAATGAAATGACCTGATGTTGCAGGTTGAGTTCCTGTGACTCAGACTGAGATGGAGATTAGCCTGTGGGAGGTTTATCAGGGAGAACACTTCAGCCGACACCCATGGGGGAAGCGAAGGGAGCACAGGGAAAGGGAGAAGTGGGGCTGAGACGCAGTCACAACAGTGGCCTCAGCAGACACTACAGGCAGTTCTGGAGCTGGGATGCCCTTCAGAGTTCTCGATTGGGGCAAGGGGCCTGGACCTTGTACCCCTACTTTTGATCAGTCACTGGAGGGTGGCTATCCTGGACAGGCTTTGAGTGAGGTGTCTTTTTCAGCTGATGGCAGTCTTCCGAGGGAGACTCAGCTGTGTCAGTGGCTGACAGTCTCAGCAGCTGAGAGAATGAGTCGAGTCCTGAAGGGGCGCCTGGGCAGCACTCCAGCATCCATCACACGACAGTAATCGAATGACTCTCATGTCAGCCATTGGGTGAGGCCATTTCCATGGGGTTTCATTCATCTACACAGTAACCACAAAAAAGGAGGTGATGGCTTCCCTTTTCTAAGAAGAAACACAGGTTTAGAGAGGTTGAATAACTTGCCCAACATTCATACAAATGGCAAGTCTCCCTAACTCCAAAGCTTGTGTTCTTCTCATGTTGCTTCTTCTTACTGTGGGAGAGATGGTGGAGTGGATTATCTAAACTCTAAAGTTCCTTAAAATCCTTTGATTCTGGAGAAAATGGGAAGATTAAATGATTGTTATTATTAATACCTGACCACCAATACCATCACCCCTAGATATGGATTTAGCATGTAATGTTGACTAAACCAAGTTAGATGTGATCTCTGACTTCCAGAAGTGTACAGGCTAGATTACACAAGAAAAGTCGTGCATTAAAATGATATGCGGAAATCTCAGTTTTCTTATCAATAAAATGGTGATAACACTGCCTACATTGCAAGGTTGTTATAAGAATTTAATTTGCATATGGAAAGATAATAGTGCATGACTTGAGAAACCTTAGGAACTTCTATGTTTAAATTTAGTATAAGCATACACAAATCAGACAATTTTGCATTGACCATAGTTGGGAAGTAGAGACGACTCTCATTTTAATTTTAATTTGTGGTGCCCTCTCAGGCAAGTCAGTTGGTATCTCTGGGCCTTAGCTTTCACATCTGTAAAATGAGGGGCAGGATGTGGGTGAACTAGGTTTCTACAAACAGTAATATCCTACTAAATGTGGTTGATGATAGAGATCCACGTGGTTCAAGATGAAACAATGCATAAAATCAACAGCTGGCCTCTAAGTACAGTGGCCTTCCTACATCAGGAAGTTTTGGGACCCTCTGCTGTAGCTTGTCTTCCCCGAAGTAAATCATTTTCCTCTTTAGTACTTATAATATGTGCCTTATACATAGTGTGTGCTAAGTAAATATAGATTGAAACGAATATATTATAGGAAACAAATATCATCTCAGCCTAGAATGGGATTCAGTTTAATTTTTATCATGACCAGCAGGAGAAAGGAACAAGCAACTTGATGCTCTTCTACCATGTAAAAATCCTGATTGTTCCAAAAAAATTATCTTGTCGTGTATGTATTTAAAATATATGTAAAAGGATAGTTAATAGTTTATATATTTTGAGTACACACATACGTGTGTGTGTGTCCGTTTTTCTCAATTCCTGGATATATAAGTGGTGAGGCTTTGCCATGTGTAACACTGGGCACTGGAGACTTAGAAGGGAATCGAATAGACATGCTGCCTGGCCTCATGGAAACTGTCTGCATGTATATCACATATGCATCCAGAAGGCACGTACATTATGCATGTACATGTCAACGTTCACCCTTTTTTATTCTTTCCTTTTTTTTTTCAGTCTGACTCATCTTATGAATTTGTGGTATTTAACTGAGAAAATACTGAGAAAAAAATATCTGACAAGAAAGGCAAGCAAATAAAATTAGTTAAAGGGTGCCAAGGAAAATAGTCTTATTAAATTTCAGAGGGTGTGCCACAAGAAATTCAGATCTCCATCCCACCAAAAAAAACCCCAAAAACAAAAAACAAAAACAACACAAGCCTTTTTCTTTGTGGATGAAGGAAATCTGTAAGTTTGTGTCCTGGAATTACACAATGTCACAGTATGAACTCAAGATAAGTGGGTCATCTTAGAGATATCCACTTATTTTTTTTTTCTTCTCTCTACTTCCATTTTTATTGGCTACAACCCAAAGAATCAAAGAGGAAACAGACAGCAAAGGGCTCCTACCCAAGCTATGTCAAAATATATTTTACTTCTCTGTATTCCTTACCACCAATTACTAAAGCAGGTCAAGAAGAAAGTGTGATAGTTTAATCTGCCATAATGCTATTCCAGTTACATTTAGCAAGATGCCACTCGTCGTGTGATGATTTCATCACAACTTATATCAAACATTCTTAGTGTAGAATGTTCCATCCAGCCTTCCCCTAAAATCCTGGCTCAAATCAGCTGAACGTTGGCATTATCTTTTCTTTTTTTAACTTCTTTTTTTTTAGTCCACTAAAGACAGAGAAAGGATCAGCACATTAACATCACTTGGATGTTATACCAAGTGGAGTACAATTTGATGTACTTTTTAATTAAAATGTCATTGACATTACGATTTGCCTTTATTAATGTTCCTCTAACTTATGAGGTTTTCTAACTGGAGCCCTTATTTTTTTGTATTTCTGAAAAGAATGTACCCCAGGAGGCAGATGCACGTCTTTTTACATGGCTTTAACATCACCAGAAGCCATGTGAAAAAACCAAACTGTGAATTGAAAGGCTGTACCTAAAAACAACGTCATGAAGCAAATTGATAGAACCAATAGGATATAGTGCTGTCTTTGTCTTCTGCTTCAGCAGCCCAAATCTAATTGTTGAATAATGTGCTTTAGAAGACAGTAGTGCCTTTCACTGAATCACTGTGTAGAAAGTTCCAGCCAGGCAATGTGCTATTTCCAGTCAAGTATATGGAGGGTTTACATACTGAGAGCAGCTGTGAGGATGTTGGCACGGGAGCGACTCTGAGGCCGGTTCAAACAGAAACTTAGACTTGTGTCCAAAATAGCATCTATGAACTATAGGTGTTTAATTTCCAGCTCTCCTGTGAGCAAATGTTAAAATATGGTAAACATAAATGACAAGATAGGCTATCCTTTAAGCTTTTACTTTCTCGTATTCTTCTGTGAAAAGGGGCTTTGTTGTGTCTGAGTTGGTCATGACCAAATAGGATCCCCAGTTGTCAGCTGTACATGAACTCTTACATGCAATCACTTCGAACTTTCTCTTTTATGTTTATGTTTTGGCCAACAGCTCTGGTCTGCATTTTAAGCTCAGTGTGATACATATATTTCTTATCGACTAAGTTTGTTATAACACAATTGGTGACCAAGGAACTTCATCTATGCTGTCTGCTTTTAAATCATGACAGTTTTACAGAAAAGAAATTTGTGAGACATCACAAAATAACGTCTTTAAAAAGGATTGTTAGAGACAAAAATGTTTTTGTAACTTAAACTATTCCTTTCAGACAAAATCACATATATGTAAACTATTAACATCATTTTACAGGCACATATTAAGTTTTATTAAAATTTCAATTAACGTTGTTTTTGGCCCATTTTGCACAGTGAGGCAAGCCGTCCTTCTGCTTAGAACAGTACCACATTGGCTGGGTTGTCCTGCAGAAAAATGCCTAATGTCTTGCTCCTCCTAAAAACTGAAAGTCAGCTGATTTTATTGGAGGGAGAAGAGGATTATTTTGGTTTCCTTGAGTAGAGATTCAACTCAAATTATCTTAGCAAATAACGTTCGGAAAGATCTGTTAATCCAAATGTCTCCTGTATGCTTTAATTCATTATTGCAGAATCCCAAAACCTAAAGTTCCTCATCTTTTTTGGGGTTAAGATTTGATGCCAGAATGGCACCTAGTCTTCCCATCACATACCCTTCCCTAGGGAAATTATTTACAGTTGTGCACCATGTAACGACGTTTCAGTCAATGATGGACCACATACGTGACAGTGGTCCCATAGTTAGTACCATATAGCCAAGGGTGTAGTAGGCTGTACCATCTAAGTTTGTGTAAGTGCACTCTATGAGGTTCACACAACATGATATCCCCTAAGAATGCATTTTTCATAGCGTATCCTCGTTGGGAAGCGACGCTTGGCTGTATATGTATCTAAAGCTTTGTATTTATACTGGGATCCCAAGTTGCCATTATTTGAAATTTCCCTTTCAGTTTTTCTGTAAGATGGACCCCCCCCCACAATGTGATTTCAGCAATCACTGGGGCTCTGCGTCTACCTATTCACCAGTGTTGTTTTGATGAGGAGTGGGGTGACTAACCTATGTACTATAGCTTGTACTGAACCCGAATACCGTTATACCTATTATCATTTCAAGATGACTTCCTGAGATAATACCCTGCAAAACTTCCCCACTTGATGTTCTAAATGGGATCATGAAAGGAATCTGTATATTAACGTATATTTCTCTTTCTCCCAAACAACGTTGTAGAGCTTAATGGTAATGAAGAGCATAGAGCAGTTTTACAGAAATTTGGAATGGTCGTTCAGCATCCCCAGTAGTGGGGGAAACAGGTGGAGCAGCTCAAGTACTCCCACTCTCTGCAGCAACAGTGAGGTCTGCCCCCAGGTCAGACCTCTCGGTCGGTCTGCCCCCAGGTCAGACCTCTCGGTCGGTCTGCACCTGCAATTGGAAACATGCTGCCATGTTTGCTCTGTAGACCACCCAACCCACCCACTTTTGGTGGTTTGGCCTGCTCTCTGGCTTGCCTGCAGGTGTGCCCTTAATCACCCACCTATAACAAGTCAGTCTCCCACTTTTCTGAAGTTTAAAAATATAACTGGCTGAAAGAAGACAGTACGTAAGTAGACTTTTATACTGTCCTCAAAACTTATAATTATGAAGTTTGGTGAACTTCATGAACTTTTTCAAGCATGTTTTTTGCTGCAGACTTGTGATTGATGTGGAGGCTCGCTGGGGCAGGGGTGAAGTAGTTTAAATGTAGAAAAGTTGAGTGAGTTCCCCAGATGTCCATAAACCGCCAGAGGCTCTACAAGGCCTCCATCACCTCTTCCCCAACCCAGTGCAATTAGAAATTAGATAAACATTTTGGCAATGGTGTGGCAACCCCAAATTCAGCCTTATTTCTCAATAAGTATACTAACTTTATAAGAGTAATAAACTATTTTTTTTTTTTTTGCGAAGTAAGCTGGTAGGCATCAAGAACACACTAAAGCAGCTATGTTAAGCAGAAAGGAGGTGTTTTTTTCCCTGATGTAACCACACTCTAAATCTTCATAATCTGTCACAGCTTGCTCCATAATTCTAAGCCAGCAATATTCAAAATAGCACAATAAGTGCTGTTAGCAAGATGTGGAAATTTTCTCGAGCAGTCGGAATATATCCCCAAAGCCAGGATGTTTGCTGACCATTAGCTCTACTTGCACTCAGTCTGTGTTGGCTGACTTATAACTCCGAAGTGGACAAGTGAACGCAAACGGGCTGACTCATGAACACTCAAAAAGACCCTCTTGCCTCCTAATCTTGTGAGCTGTACATCAGTTCACTCTTTTCCTTAGGGAAGTGTCAGATGTCTTTATGAATCTTCTAGAAGATTCTTCCTAGTAAAGGGAGCATTTGAAGCTCTGAGTGTTAGGTCCTGAGTCTGTCGTCTATACTAGGGTTTTAGAACCAGAAGAAACATTTCTTTCAGATGTGGAAACAAAGGTCTCATTGGCTGGTGACTAGCTCAGATTCACCTGTTGGTTAACGGAAGAGGCAAGACCAGAACTCAACTGTGATGGCCAAATATTCATGTAAACGTGGATTATTTCAAGAGGAAGGCAATTTAGTCTTTCTTCTCTCATCTGGCACAAAGTTAACTCACTAAATGCTAACTGTTGTTACAGTTATTATTTTTATTTATCTGCCTCTGCACATATTGTTGTGAAAACAGTATGCCTTATGGATTTATATGGCTTGTATTCAAATTTTAAAGAAAATACCTTGAAAGGTATAATTTTAGATCTGGAAAGGATCTTGAGAGAACTCCTAGTTCAGCTTCGTGAGTGTATTGTCCTTCCCACAATGAGTTTTTTCCACACTAATAAAAAATATATTTTATCAGCTGGATCTTGTGATTTAGCTAGAAACAAGTTTGAATAGAGGAAATCTTTTTAAAGTTCAATTTCAGAGTTTGCTGGAAAAGTTAATCTATTTCTCTCTCTCTCTCACGCGCTCTTCTAATATATAATAATTGAGATCTATGTGCAAAGTTAACATTATATAAATATTTTGAAAAGTAGTTAATTCTAGCAATGAATTAACTTAAGGCAGTTAGACAGCATATTTAAACAAGCTGTTTATATATAAAATGGAAAGTTTGACTGAAAAAACATTTTTCTTTACTTTTAAAAATCTATATTATGGAATTTTTACATCAGCCCTTTCTTATTACTAAGATGTTTACATAAAAAAGTGTTCTATAAAGGGGCAAAATTATGTCAGTTTCATCAGTAATTTGCTTTGCTCAAAACCTTGGCTGTTTAAACTGCTTCCATTTAGGTGTACAAACCTGAGTGGTTTTTTTCTGTGCCCTCAAATTAAAGGCTTATTTGGAAAATTTGAGCTAAGACGCACACTTACCCTGCTGCTGCCGTCTTCTTCCTGTTATATTCTTCCCACTTATTGGGAGGGCAAGTTTGTAAAACCATAACTGGTTGTAGCTATTAATTTCAGGTTCTTCATCTGCACCACATAACATGGAATAAATTGGGAAACAATAACCTTCACTGACGTCTCAAATTTGTTTTACTCTTGCCTCCCTTCTGACCACCCTCTGGTAACCGTATGTAAAGACATCTAAAAGAAAATTGAAGATGAGTGGAAATAGGGTCCCAGAAAATTAAATGAATGATGATTGAATGAATGAAAAAACTGAAATGTGGCTAACATGCTCTGCTAGTAAATAACAACCATATTGAAATTAGAGATACAGATAATCTATTTCTAGATTATTATTTAGAACTAGAGCACCAAGAACTAATATGAGCATCTTACTGCAAGCCAAGGACAGTCCTAGTACTTTATATGGATAGCCCATTAACTGCATTCATGTGCTCAAGAAGTTAATAACGCACTGTTTAGTCAGTAATGACATCATGGCCATCATGGGTATTAGAACTATAATTAGCTTTTATTATATTCTCCACTTATGTTGGTAGTATTTAGCAATATTTTTCTGGTTAATGCCAGCATACACCAGTTTTACCCTGCAACGTTGCCTAGATAATCCATATGGAAAGATTTTCTGTGACATTCTCAAGTGTGGAATGAACATTAGATGAGTGTTTGTTTTTTGTAGTTCCCTCACTGTTTCTTTAGGGGTAATAAAACACGTAAGATCAAAGTAAGACAGATCTTCGATGAACACAAGGTTGCTCACTTGGCTGCTTTTATATCTTATCCATCAACACTTAGGCTTCAGTGAGTTCTTGTAGAATTCATCTTTCCTACCACTGTGACTGCTATTTTCTTTCCATAAACAAGCTGCCAGGGTAGCTTGCTGTCTTTTGTCTTTCTTCTTGTCATCTGTCAAGTCCTTTGAGTTCAGCTGCAGTGATTCTTACAAGGGTCTGTTCATTGGTAGTTTTGTGTTGTTTTTGTATAAAAGGGTGAGGTTTGAAAAAGTATCTGTGCTAAACACAAATTATTTTACTTTCCCATAATTAAAACCATTTTTTTCACTACTGCTCCTATTATAATTTTTCATTTTCTTTATCATGGCTTGCAAAATCCTGCAGAATCTCATCTCTACCTACCTTGGCCATCTTTATCTCTTATTTCTCCCCACTTAGCACATTTCTGCTTCAGCTAAACTCCTAAGTTCCTTGAATAGTCCATGTTCTCTCTGCCCTGCAAGCCTTTGCACCTGCTGACACTACTGCCCAGAGCACTCTTTTCTTTTTCTCCTCTGCCTCCCCTCTTTATGTGGCCCACTTCTGTGCTGCATATTTAGGTCTGAGTTTCTTTCTCATCTGTTAGAAATGGCACCATTTCTGTAAAGTCTAAACCTAGATTATTACATTCATCCACCTGATCCATCAGAGCAGTTTTCACATTGTATTATCACTGTCTATGTATTTATCTGTGTTTGCAATAATCTGTCCATTTCGTAAAGTCAGGGATTATATCTTGTCCATGACTGTATACCCAGCACAGTGCCAGGCACATAGATGCTCAATAAGTATTTATTGAGTGAACCGTATGTGTCATTCAAAGGAGCTTGCCTTATTGGATCCCAGAGATTTTGAGTTATCAAAAACATGCTTATATATTTGCATTTTCATTTTTGTAGACGTTTCTTGTAGTGATGTGGAGGATGAGTTGGAGGTGACAAGACTATTGACAAGAAGACTAGTTACTGAGCTTTTTGTCCAAGAGAGAAAAGAGGAGAACCTTAAACTAAGTGGCCGTGGGAATGAGATGAGGGAATAAATTAAATAACCATGAATAAAATAAATGTCATAACCCTTGACAGACTGTTTGAAATGGTGTGGGAGAAGGAAGAGAGAAGAGATATTCAGAGTCTTAGCTTTGATGATTCTCATACTACTAACAATTATAAAGTGGATAAAAACAAATCATTTGACGAATGGTGTTTGGATGGAGGAATCTATGGGATCTCCAAATGGAGATGTCGAGTTGACATTCGCACGTGTGGATGTGGTGCTCAGAACATGTGTGTCATCAGCATTTGGACACAATGAAGGCTGGCGTTTGGATGAAATCACCCAGAGAGAATGGGTGTAAAGAGAGGAGAGCCCCGCAAACTGTTGGCTTGAAGCACACTTGGTTGTAAGGAACAGAAATCCACTAAAGTTGGATCAAGTGAAGAAGTGGGACGGTAGGTATAATAAGAGTTCTTGTCATAGAATCCAAGGACACGCCACAAAGAACAGCTCCTCCCATTAATTACTGGACATGGAATGTCTCGAATGAAAGTCTTTGTGTTTCTCAAATGACTGGTTTTCTCTCATCATTCTGTTCTCTACATTTTCTCTCTTTCTCTTTTCTCTGTCTGCTTATCAGTGGCCTTTGTTTGCAAGTGGCCATGGCGGCTGCTGCCTTTGAGTTTACATAACCTGATCATTCTGATTAGATTGTGTGTATCTCTAACTTCAAATTCTCAGAGAATCTGACTGAGTAGCCAAGCCCATGATTGGGTTCTCTTCAGTTCAGACGTCCTCCCCTGGAGTCATGGTACAAATATGACTGCAAGAGATGTGGGAGGGGCAGATCTTCTTCGGAGAAGGATATGCATGGCAATTGCAGATAGCTTCTGTAGTATGTTGTTATTTAAAGGGGGACTTCTCAGATTATAATGTGCTTATGAATCACTGGAAAATCTTGTTGAACTGCAGATTTCGTTTAGTAGGTCTGGGTGATTCCACATGTCTAACAAGCTCCCAGGTGATGCTGATGCTGATGCTGTGGGTCTGAGGACCATAATTGGCATAGCAAGGATTGTAGGGGCATGTGGAGTGGAGGGAAGGCTCAGAAGGGCACAGACAAGGGCAGGAGAAGAACCAAGGAGAAGGTAGGAACTATGGGGGAGAGACTCAAGATTCAGGGAGTGTTCAGAGGCATCGAATGTTGCAGAAGGTGAGTGAGATAAAACTGGCAGCCTCTTTAGTATAGATAATATGCACAATTTTGTGAATTCTTTTCAATAGTGCTCAGAAGCCTATGTGTTGGAGAGCAAGAAGGTCCATGGCTGGATTATTAGAGTTGGGGGTTTGCAGTACAGGAGTGTGGAAGGGGATAAGAGACTTAAATATGTTAACCAGAAGGTAGGTTAAGTGATAGACCATACAGCTTTAAGTCGTTTCAAGGTATGCATTGCCTTTAGATTGTTTTTTAACAACTGGAGAAAGACTCAACCAGTGCCTGAGAGAGAACAGTTTCCCATGCAAATGTGTGTGGGTGTGTGTGCATTTGCACACCCATGCGCGCCCGTGTTTAATCCTCTTGCAAGGGAGATATAGCTACATAATAAACTGACTCTAGAAAGATTTACAACAGTTCACTTGTTTGGATTTTCCGAAAGTATTACCTTTTGCAGTTACACATGGCATGTTTTCATGCCAAGGTGATCGTGCAAAGACAGGACTTGAAGTTTAACAACAATATTACAGAAGACGGAAGTGTGTTTGAGGGCGTGGTGCATGTGAATCTTTTTGGAGAGTCAAGAAATTGTCAAGCTTAATGGTGCCTCATCAAGGAAGCTTCAGTTTAACTTCTTGTTAGTTTTTTAGCTGTCAAACTTCACTGCACTGATTCAAGTAAAGAGCTACCCTTTTGAGCGCATGCGTGAGTCGTTGCGGTGTCTTCATATTCGTGGTGCTTCCGAAGAACGTTTTGAGGTTGAAACATCACAGAAGGAAATCAATTTTCTGGTTAACTCGTGGGGAAAACAGTGTTTTAGGAGGAGTTTGGGAGTGAACTGCTATCCTTGCTTGGCTGTGGAAGTTCTAGCAGGAGATCGGAATGACCAATGTAACCCTGGCCTAGGAATGACCCTCCCCTCCATGGAAATGCTATCTTTGAGTGCAGAGCTTGAAGAGGAGGGTGAAGGAGGGTGGGGACGCCTGCCAAGTCTATCACATTAACAGAATTGCAGATGTCACAGCCAGATTGCCTTAAGATTCCTTGCCATCCTGAAAAAAATCTGCATAGAGACCTGAAATCACTTAAATTTAAATACTTACTTCGATGAAGGCCTTCAGTTCTGTATCATGTCAGCCATTTAATACATGCCAGCATCTAAAGTATTATTTATATTTTACATTTCAGTGATGTTACATCTGGCAGCATTTTACTTGATCTGGAGAAATGGTGGGTGGCTTCCTGGCTTTGTAATGCATTTGGCGTTAGCACTGGTCCTAGAACTCTCGCTCACTGACCTTTAAGTTTAATCTTCAGAAACCACCAAGGCTACTAAATATTTTAATCCTTTTTAAGCAACTAACAAGCTTTTCATTCATTAGATTTTAATATAGTCCCATAGATAATTCAAACAAGGACTTTGAATAGATGCAAACTGAGCAGGCAACTCAGTGAAATTTTCTGGAGATGATTTTCACCAGCCAGGTTTTCCAACAAATTCGTTAGTGACAAGTTTTACACACATGCAGATAAAAACCAAGATTTAATCCAGATGCATTCGTTTTGTTCACCATTTAACACAGTATAGGAAAAACAGTTATTCCATCTACAGCCGTGTGTTGAAAGCAGCTAAAACTGATCTCTTTTGATATCTCTTGGGATCTGATACTCCTGTCTTAGATTTTAAAGAACATAGTATTTGATTTACAGAGAAGTACTTACAGCAAGGGTGGAGTAAGAATCCAAATCTCTGAGATAAAAAAAAAACCTCATAAGATAATAGCTATTAAATCTGTATCTAAATGTTGTTTATAAATTGAGATGGGCTTTGGCATGACTGGGAGGTTTTCCGTTTTATATTTGAGTTTCTTTGAAGAATCAAGTTTTGTGAGAACGTTCTTGAGTAAATTACTAGTAAACAGTCGCAAGCATGGGCGAGAGCTAATGGTGGAATTTGGTTTGTTTGTCTGGATTACCTGAAAACTTTGCTTTTATAAATTATAAGTGTGAAAATGTTACTCTGTGTCTTTGAGGACAACTTAAGCCAGATGTTTTGAGTTGGGCAGCTTCTGGAAGCTGTGTTAACTCTAGTTTTACGAAGGTCTCCTTCAGTGGCTAGTTCAGTAGCCTTCTTTTTGAGACGCCCTGCTTTTAAGAAAGAACAGATTAATTTCTCAATGAACCAGCTCATACTGTAGGAATCAACTAGCAGTGGCATTTGGTTGCCCCAAATGGGCAAATCCGAGGTACTATATTCCAGACTCTATAATTCCTTACTCAAATATTTCAAAATTAGTTTCTTAAAATGTATTAATTTTAGGGTGACTATACTATGTTTAAGAAATTGCCCATTAAAAAATGTTGTCTCTTAAAACAATATTCGAGCTCACCACTTTGCTCTTTTGTTTAATTGTGAAAACTTTCTTTTTCCTATAAAGACACTAGACTTACGTTCAGAAGATTGGTTTGAATCTTGGTCCTGCTTATCAATTAGATGTGTACCTTTGGGCAAATTATTCAATCTATATTAGCTTTATTTGTTTCATCTCAAGATGGAGGTGGTACTAGTTCCCAAGGTTGTTATGATGTCAAATGAGATAATGAATGTGAAAGCCCTTTACTGTGAAGCGATCTATAAATATAATAAACACGATGAAACTGTGCCTAGTTAAACTGACATTTCATCCAATTAAGATAATTACTATATAGTGGCACTATCTCTAAATGCCGTCTACCTACCATAGATAAGAACCCTCTAGAAGGATGCTTTCAATGTTGTTTTAATGACTATTATGCATGTCTTTCTCTTTTCTATCCCAATGAATGCCTAAGGGGGAAAAGATTCTACTAAGGTGGGGTGTTATTTTTCCTCTCTTAAATTATTGATGCACAGATTTTGTGTTGTAGTAATGATTAACACTAGTCTACACTTACATAGTGCTCACTGCGTGCCGGGTACAGCTCCTAGGACTTCTCAGTATTAATCCATCCAATCCTCCCAGTAACCCTGGGAAGTGGGTGCTGCTATTACCACCATGTAAAGTGGTGAAACTGAGGCACAGGGAGATTCACTTGTTCAAGATTACATAGTCAGTGTTATGAGTTGAGTAGCATTTTCCTGTACCTTTCATTCAACTCTTAGGGAAGAATTTGGCAAAAACAATATATGAGGATAAAGGAAGTCATGAACATTACTTGGGTCTGGATGTGGAGGATGGCATCTCATTTTGGAAAAACGATGCTGCCTGAATGCATGTTGGAATAACACAGAGATCATATCTTCTTTTCCTTTCTATTTTTCTTTTTTAATCCTCAGTGCCTATTACTGGATACATTATTGTTAATTTACTAGGATTGCTTCTCTCTCCTGAGCCCAAGATACAGTAACAGGCACTTAAACTTGTCAGAGAGGCCCACTCCTCTCAATCCTGTGCTATGAGAGAAATACTTGGCAGAAAGAGCCCTAAAACCCCATCTAAAGAGATACTCCAGCGTTCATGCACTCCTTATCTTTTCTTCAGACTTAGACTTTGATGTAGTTTCATATACCAGACTTAGTCATTTTTAATTTAGGCACATTTCCATTCATTTAAGCTACTCTTCTATTCATAAATTTAACACATTTTATCGAAGGTCTCCCATGGGCCAGGGACTCTGTGAGGTCCTGAGGAGAGAGTGGTGAATATGACAGTACATGCCCTCTGCTTGTTCAGCTTAGACACCGGTAGGAGCAGACAGACAATAAGCAAATAATCTCACCAATGGAGGTAACACGCGTGCTCCCGAGGGGAGGACCGAGGTGCTCCAGGCATGGGTGAGAGGAGACATTCGGCGAACACTTGATGATGATACATCATTTTCCCTGTCTGTCTTCGGCCCTGTACAAGATGTTGGAGACTTAGGGAGGAGGAGCAGACGGAGGGCAAGTTAGAAAGAATGGACGGGGAGCAGAGTTGGCAAAGCAAAACAGTGCATACCCTGAGGTAGCCACAGGGAAAAGACAAAAGAAAACATAATTCGAACAGTGTAACATACCTAATAAGTCCTTGAATATATCTCCGTATCGTAGAAGAATACGTAAAATTTGTAATAACTGCCATTTTCAAGAAAAGTTTTTGCATATTCATTCTACTCAACTCAGTAAAAGAGGAAGGAAGACAATAAATTTAGAGTGATTTCCATTAATGTGGTTAAAGTATTTCATTGTTTGAAAATGTATGTGTCAGTGGTATGGCAGTTTTTTTAATCCAGAATGTTAGATAAATGAGTTTATTGTCTGTATTTATACACATATTCAAAAGTAACTTGCACTGGGGGCCAGCCCAGTGACTTAGTGGTTAAGTTAGCGTGCCCTGCTTCAGTGGCCTGGGGTTCGTGGGTTTGGATCCTGGGCGTGGACCTACACATTTTTCATCAAGCCATGCTGTGGCGGCATCCCATGTACAAAGTAGAGGAAGATGAGCTCAGATGTTAGCTCAGGGCTAATCTTCTTCACCAAAAAAAAAAAAAAGCAACATAAAAAAAAAAAACCTAGATAGGAAGACAGTAGACCTTGGTTTCTGGTTGCAGCTGGTGACCAGGCCCTGGATAAACAATAATTGAGAAATAATTGATTGCTTTACTTTTCTTTCTACCTCTTATTACCGTCTGTCATTATATTTTATTATTTGTTTATCTTTGGGTCCAACACTGAAGTGTAAGAAACGTTCAGACAGAGACTTTGTCTTTCTTGCTCATTGATATACACTATTTAGACTAGTGCCTGGCATATAAGAGGCATGCAATAAATATTTATTGAGTAAATGAATAAATGAGATAATCACATAGGTATATAATCACCAACTACGATAAACAAAGGAGATAAGTGAAAGTGTCTTCAAAACTGAAAGTATTCCACACATGCAAGTTGAAGCTATTTATTTGAATTTTAGAAAAAGTACAGTCTGTCAGAAGATAACTTGTTTTGTATTGGTAGCTTTCCATTTAAGCATTTACTTCCTACGAGTTTCTCTTCCTTTCTCTGCACGGGTTGTCATATTGAGTTCTGCCTTTATGGTTCAGTATCCCCCTCCAACCCAGTTCAGCTCTAGAGTAGAGCTTTTTAACCTGGGTCGCTGAACCTTTGTGAAATCTCATGCTGCCTTTGGAGGATTCTGATAACTCTCTAAAATTGTGTGTACGGTGTCGTGGCCCCTGAGCATTTTCCTGGAGAGAGTTCCCGTGACTGTCATCAGATTCTTAGAGTGTTTGACTCCCCAAGCTTTTAAGAATCATTGGTCTAAATGTGTGTGTTTTTCTTTTACTTTTTGTTGCCTTGTGGTTTTTCCTTTTCTCCTTTGGCTGGTTTCATTTTCTTTTGAATTTCAATAATTACATTTTGGCATCTTAAAAATGTTCACTGTTTGGTTGTCCCCAGTGTGTGGTATTCTTGGTTTATCGGACGCCTCTGATCCCAGCTCTCCTCTCTGTCTCTCTTTTGTCCGGCCAACAGTGTGGGGATGTGCCAACTGCAGGCTTATCCTCTCCAACCCTTCTGGGGCCTTCACTTCTCCGTGCTACCCTAACGACTACCCTAACAGCCAGGCCTGTATGTGGACCCTCCGAGCCCCCACCGGCTACATCATTCAGATAACGTTTAATGACTTTGACATTGAAGAAGCTCCTAATTGCATTTATGATTCATTATCGCTTGATAATGGAGAGAGCCAGACGAAATTTTGTGGAGCAACTGCCAAAGGCCTATCATTTAACTCAAGTGCGAATGAGATGCATGTGTCCTTTTCAAGTGACTTTAGCATCCAGAAGAAAGGTTTCAACGCCAGCTACATCAGAGGTATGTAAACCAAAGGTGGTGCCAACCTTCTGCTTTCATTTAACATGTTGTACAGTAAACACAAGGACCAGGAGACAGAGTTATGCTCTTTTATGTGAATGTGAATGATTAGGATGAGAATTTAAGGGCAAGAATCTGTTAATATTCTCTGAGTGTTCTCATTAGCAACACGTAGTTAGCAGATCCAAAATCTGGTTACAGTAGAGCTGAATTCTTTTATATTGTTTATATGCAGAACATTTAAAAGCTACTTGAGGGACACTGTAGATAATTCCACAGCTAATAATTAAAATCTGTAATTCTAACGTCTCTCCACTGAACATTTAAAACTTTCCTTGTTAGAAATCATTTTATTTTAGGCTTTTAAGATGTTGCCCTTGTAAGGAAGTATGCCAGGAGACAAATATAGAAAATTAGCATATAAATTAAAATAGAAAAAGAGCTATTTATAACTTAAGCTGATAAACAACATAGCCTTATGAAAGCCCCTTGAAAATGGCTATTTGAAGGAAAGGAAAAATATTTTTATAAAATATATTTCCCAGATTCTGGCATATCATAACATTTAAATAATCTCATTCTCTCTGAAACCTGTGTTTGTGTAAGAAAAACTCAAGCTTCAAGACTATGTTGGTTATACATTTTTTTTCTTTTGACTTTCTTAAGTAGATGTCATGTATCAAAAAAAGAAATAAAAAAGAAAAGCACCACTATGAAAAGGACCTTCATTATTATAACTTGTGTTTTTTGGTATAAATTGGCAGAGTTATTTACTGTGTGTGATTGACATTAGATACATGTGTGGTTAATTGAAACACATATGCTTTAATTTTTCAAATAATATTTTAAAAATTATAAAATAGTACAGGAAATTTGAAAATAAAAAAGAAGCAAATTAGAATTACCTGTATAGCTACCCTCAGCCATCACCTCTATGTCGATGGACATATTTCCTTCCAGCCTTTTTATTTTAACAACAAATATAGAACACTAGGTTTGTATTGCATAAGTGTCCCTTTGGGTAAATAGACCTATAAACTGCTTTATATTTAAAAAGTAGGCTAAAATCCATAATTCTATTAAATTCCATTGTGGATTTTTAACAGAATATTTATATTAAAATGACATTTTTACCATAGACTTATTCTTGGTGTATATTAAAATATATTCAAAGTGGCAGTTAAATGAAACCAGTATTAAACAGTCTTTTTGAGGAGAACTACTTCTCTCTCAAGTCAGTACATAACGTTTCACAGTGACTATTATTATTAGTATAGGGCTAAATCCATTGCATTATTTAATAATTTCACATATGTCACAGAAAGAGTAGGCTAATGCATTTTTATTTTGAATTTATTATGCTTATGATAATAGTCATCATTAGTAATCAGTAAGAACTGTATACTGACTCTGCCCAGGCACTGCTCCTGTGCTTTGCAGGTATTAACTTATTTAATTCTTATTGACCACCTATGCAAGAGATGCCATTGCCCTTCATTTTACAGACAAGACTAGGGTAGCACTAGGTGGATAACATGCCCAAGGTCACAGGGCACTGTGTGGAAGAGCTGGGATAGGAAGCTCCATTATCTGCCCTTTTAAACCCTGCTGCTTATCATCCCTCAAAAACTAGCTCACATGTCCAGATGTAAAGGAAATATAGCTTAAAATTCCATTTTTGTTTGTTTGTTTACTAGGCTCCCTCTCCTCATGGACTGTCTTTGCCTTTGTTGTTAAAATAGGCTGGCGATGGGGAAGACGAGTAGGATATGGGTGTCTGAAGGGGAGAGAGTAGCAGAGGAGTGTTTGGAAAGAGTGAAAGGCAATTGTTCATGAAAAGTAGAACTGTTAGCTGTTATGTTTAGGAATTATTTGAAAAATAACATAGTTTTGAAAATCTTCATTTATAAACAGAGCTTTCCTGAAACTGGTAGTTTCCTTAGTTATGGTTTTTTGGTTTTGGTATTTTTCCAGTTCAGGGATTAAAAAAAAATACTCGTTATCAACTTGGCTGGCTGTAACTCGGAGTTTAGGTTCCTGATTAGAGTAAAAGGGGTGGGGTTCCTTACTGTTATTATTATTGGTATCAGGTGGTGGATGGTGAGAGAGAACCAGACAGTCAGAGACCAGGGAAGCAATAGGGCAGAAGTTAGGTAGTAGAGAGTGGTGGCAGGGTTGGGTTTAGATTAGTCCATATCTGAAGTTCACCTGTTTTATCTGTTACTATGTTTTGTTCCAGTTGCTGTGTCCTTAAGGAATCAAAAGGTTATTTTACCCCAGACACTAGATACTTACCAGGTGTCTGTTGCAAAAAGTGTCTCTATTCCGGATCTCAGTGCTTTCACACTCTGTTTTGAAGCAACCAAAATTGGCAAAGAAGACAATGAATGGATAGCTTTCTCCTACTCAAATGCATCCTTCACACAATTGCTCAGTTTTGGAAAGGCCAAGGATGGCTACTTTCTATCTATTTCTGGCTCAAAATGCTTACTAAACAGCGTGTTACCTGTAAAGGATAAAGAAGACATTTTCACAGAAAGCTTTGAGCAGCTCTGCATAGTTTGGAATAATTCTCTGGGCTCTGTTGGTGTAAATTTCAAAAGAAACTATGAAACAGTTCCATGCGATTCTACCATTAGTCAAGTGATTCCTGGGAATGGGAAATTGTTGTTGGGCTCCAATCAAAATGAAATTGCCTCTCTAAAAGGGGACATTTATAACTTTCGACTTTGGAATTTTACCATGAATTCCAAAATCCTCTCCAATCTCAGCTGCAGTGTGAAAGGGAATGTGGTTGACTGGCGAAATGACTTTTGGAATATCCCAACCCCAGCTCTGAAAGCTGAAAGCAATCTAAGCTGTGGTAAGTCTGTGACATATTCTCTTTTTTTTTTTTAGCATTGGTCTATGAATGTTTGTCAACAAGAAATTATACACACACACAAACATATGTATATATATGTAAACATATGTAAATGTATATATTTGTCATTAATGAGTTCTTTTAGTTTTTAAAATGTTACCTGCTCAGCTGTTCGTAGTATACATTTGATTACAAGCCATGCTTATTCAATCAAAGTTTTTGGTCCTACTGTTTTTAAGTTTTCTCTATGTCATAAAATATCACATAGTTTATCACTAACATAACAGTTATAATTATCACGTCTCAAATAGAAATGTTAACGCCAGGACTGAAACAAAAGAAATTAAGTTATTGTTTTTAATCACAAAAATGATCCAGTAAAAAGCTGATCTTTATCATCCTGGAAGGAAAATTCCATTACATCATTTAAATAAACAACCACCACCTCAAAGAATGGTATTTACACAGCCAGTAGTAATATCAAAACTGTCCATTTTCTCGAAAATCTTTGATAATCTGGAATTATCAGTTTTTTTCCTTGAACTTCTTTTTTCTGTTTGAAAAATGAGCATTTGTCATTTGTTTCAAATACTCTTCTCTTTTTGGTTGCTCTTTGAGAGACTTTAAACGTGGTATTATTGAAATTAGCTAAAAGCAAAATATTTAAGGAAATAATTCTATGTAACAAAATTATGTTAAAATAGACTTCTGTCAAATATTCTCTATGTACATAAGTTCATTTTAGAAGTCCTTATTTTACTCTAGGACTGATTCAAATACAAAAAGTAGAAGTTTCATGATCAGTTTTGAATGTCATGTGACTACCTCTAAGATGTTGATAATACATACATTTTAGTCACAGAGATAACTCTAAAGGGGGAGAAGAAAGGGCCTAATATTAAAAAGTAGTTTGTATGTGACTTTGGAGGGGATTCTACAGAAATTTGTTCCCAATACTTGGAACAAAATAGGATCCATTCCCCTGACCTGTGTTTGCCCTTCCAGACTGGGGAACTACTATTACCTACCCTGCCGTGTGGGTCACCCATCTCCCCGTGTGGTCCATGGTGCTCCTGCAGATGGTGGGAGGCTACTAAGTGATGTCACTTGGGAGGTATTTCCTTGTGGGTTGTTGGAAAGAGGGTAAACCACGACCCTGTTCCAGAAGGAGACTGCAGAACTTTGTAAGAGCTAATGGTGTGCCCAGCATCCTCTCAGCTGAGGTTAGCTATAGTGGATTTTGGGGGACTCCTGAGAAGTCCTTCACTCACTGAGGGAATTGAGATCAAATGTGTGGGATGGTGAACAGCGAGGAGAGGGCAGTGGGGCACTTCCTACATCCAGGGCGATTGTCTTTAGTTGAGGGGCCTGTGTTCAGCTTATCGTTGGCCATTATCAAAAAGTCATAATATAGACTGTTTAATATTTGCCTTTCTATAGGGCAATATTTGAGGACTACGACAACCAAAAAAAAAAAAAAAAGAGTTTAGCCAGTTATATGAATAATTGCTAATACTTAGTTTATAGTTCAATTGAATACATATTATGTACAAAGGTGCTGTTTTAAGCACTTTGTATATATTAACGAATTTCCTGTAACATAGGTCCCATGATGTGGGTTTTATTATTAATCTCATTTGGCAGATGAGAAATCTGAGGCACAAAGAGATTAAGTAACTTATCCACTGCCACTTAATTAACAAGTGGCCAAGCCAGGAACTGAACCTGGAAAGTTTGGTTTTAGAGCTGTGCTCTCTTAGCCAGTGTAAATTAGACTGTCCTTCAGAATAAGCAAGACTAGAAGATGAGATGTAACACGAGAGTAAGCGAGCTGACTTACCCAGATGGGGAGTCTGAAAGTCCAGCAGCCATCTCTTCTGACCAGAGTGCACTCCATGGGAAAACAGTAGCTTTCCAGGGTGTTAACGTGACATATAATTTATACAAAATTAATAAATTTTCTTTCCTGTAATGCTTTCTGGGTACCTTAATATAGTAAAACGTGAGGGATATAGTATATAAGAATTCCTAAACTCTAAGAAATCCTGTAGACCAGGAGTTGGCAAAGTGGAAGAGCCTATGGCAGGCTACCTGTTTTTGTAAATAAAGTTTTATTGGAGCACAGCCATGCCCACGAGTTTCTGTATTGTCTTTAACACTTGTCTTTAAAGCTCCTTTCCCAAGCCTTAAGATTCCCAGAATGCATCAAATACGTACTCATGTAGCTTAGTCATCTATAAGTTTTCAAATGATTGTATTCAAAGAAGGAGCAGAAGCCTACAGAGTCAGGGTATTTGAATTCCTTTAGTGTTTATAGTGGTTGTCTTGACATTCCACGATGATGCTCACACCCCCGTCCTGGAGTCAGCTCTCCTGGGCTGTGTTTCAGGAGCAATAACGGGAGAGGGAGAGGGAGAGGGAGTTTCCTGCTGCTTAATCATCAGCTTCGGGAGTTGAAGAACACAGGTCACTTATTAACTGACAGGAAATACCTGTTAACAGAGATTATATCTAAGCTTGTCAGCTAAGCAAAACTTAACAAACAAAAAAAAAGTACGCTCTATTAACATTTTAACCTTTCCTTTTTTTCCAGAACGTTGTGGCTTGCTATGTATGGTAATAGTAATTTCCAAAAACTAATGATCAGTACAGTAACCAATGGGAAAATGGAATTTCATGCCTAACATTCCATGGGCCTGACAATGTCTTTTAAATATGAGCTTTTATTCCAGAATCAACTTGTGGTAGAAAATGAATAGATTTTCCAAAGATCTATTGCTAAGTAAATTTTCATATGAAAATAAGTCAGTTTAGAACAGAACTGACTACATTTAACATTAAAATGTCCTGTCATTTTGTTTCAAATATTAAATATCCTCACCTTAATAAAATCAATAGTTATTTCAACAGTTTCAGAACTGGACTTTTAAAATTTTTCCTAAACTATTCTAAGCATACTTAGGGAATATACCTTAATTAAGACATTTTCAGCAAGTTTTTTTTTTTAAGACGTGGTTAACCTTGTCAGTCCTTTTCGGAAAGAAATGCTTTATTAGCAGCAGTTCCTTTTATTTTATAGCATCATTCTTTTTCTTAGGACAATTTTATTGGACATATTCAGTTTTATGACCTCCATGGATAGACAGTTCTCCCAGCAGGCTCTTTAATTACGGGAGCAAGTATTTGCCTGTGTTATGATTCAAGTTTAGATACTGGCTAATGTCTGTCAGTTTTCACAAAGAACAGACAGTGCCTTCTCTAGTTTTATTTATTTTACTGCTGACTGCTCTTTCCTGAGGAGTGGTACAGTGTAACTCAGTGAATAGTCTAAGTTCAAACAAATTACATTTATTTAACAAGCATTTATTAAGCACTTCCATTTATTAGCCACCGTGGATGTAGAGATAAGACGCAATTCATAAGTACCCAACTTTACTGTTATTCTTTTCTAGAAATGTTTGGATTTGTACCAACTTTTGTTTTCATTTCCAAAATTTTGCACTTAATTAGTAAGGCTCCACCAACTCTTGGATTCCTACCCTTTCATTTTCAGCTATTACAATTCTGGCCTTCCCAGCGTAAAACTCTGAGTCACTGTTGGCTCCTTCCTTTCATCCCTAACTAATTATTGCATATAGCATTTTTAGATTACTAAATTATTTTTTTAAATAAAGATAAAATCACTTAGTCTTTACAAAGGACTTTATTCTTTGAAGATGCCCAAACTTTATGCTTCATGAGCATAAATGGGGCTTTCAGAAACAATTTTATTTTGAATTATTTATTTATGGAAAAGTGGTAAAATTCAATTTAATAACAGCTGCAGAGAGGGAATTGAAAGGGATTACTTTTTGCCCATTATTGCAACTCACCGTGAAGGTTTAGTGTTGTCAGCTGTTATTTGGATTATCATTAAGTAGGGTGTGAGTTGAGTTGGCTACACATCTGTCTTTTTTACAACTTGTGTAAATAAATAGTCACTCCTTTCAGCAGCATGATTTGGGAAGAACAGATAGAGAAGAAGGATTAACAGCTTTACAGTTTTTCATCAACCGCCTATTTTCAGTGATTACATTTTTTTCAAGGAAATTTCGCTCCACCTCTGTGGTATCCACAAAAATCAGTGAACACACGTAGGTCACATTCTGAAAACAATTCCTTGATGATAAATATATCGTTATCCAGGAGAAATAATTGTCTCTTTTTCCTTAACAGTCTCCTGTATTATAAATCTGTCGCCCTAGGAAAATGGATGACAGCAGTAACATTTTTTTATGCAAATATGCTGAAAATGGAACTGGGTAGAAATAAGAAAATTGTGTACACTTTCTATATTTCATGTATTTGTTTATATAATTTGGCGTGTTTGTAATGTAAAGATTTCACTCATCACTATCATTTCCTTCTAATTAAACTCGTCACTTGTATTTATTCCATTTTCGCTAAAGCAATCTTCAAATTTAATTTCTGTTGCTATATTGAATCATCATAAAAGAGTGTTTATTGATTATTTATAAAGCAATGCCAGTTTGCCGAACTAAAAGTGCCCAAGAAGGAACAACTGATAATTTAAACAAGAAGTAAATGTTACAATTTCCCATGACAAGGATGTCACATATTGAAATTTATACTTATCATACAATGAAACTGATGAAATTTAAAGAAAATTGTTAAACATCTTACTCTAAATTATAACTCTTCTGATTTTCTTGCCTTATTTGCACCTCCAGTGGAAATGTAGTTAGCCTGAAAACTTCTTTCCCACAACAGTGTCCCCTTATCTCCCTTTGTCTTCAAGAGATACTGTATCAGTGCCAGAAGTGGCCTAAGGAGCCTGTGGCTGCCAACATTGTGTGTAATTTGAGAAGCACGGGAACTCCATCCAAGGGTCTCCTCTCTTGCAGTGCCTCAGATTTCCTCAGTCATTTTGAATTTTAAAGACATTTTAGTTTTCAGAAGTTCCTTACTAAAGTATGAGTACCTAAACGAGCAGTGAATTCCTGCAAGAAGAAGACATAAGTTAAGTGTGATGGGAAAGAAGAATGGGCAGAAAACATCCAAGATAAAATTCTACCTCAGTCCTGTCCAAGGCTGGCCTCAACTTCCGCCTCCTCACATGCTCCTTTTCCATAGTACACTTGTCTAAGTTTTCAATCTTTAACCCCCATTCCCTATCTCAACTTCCTTTCATAGCCAAGTTTCCTCTTTTTGCATTTCACTCCTCAATCAAATGTTGGCAGACTAGAGTTCATCGTTCCCACGCTACTGAAAGGACTTTCTGTAGAGCTACTACAAAGTTCCAGTGTAGAGTTCAAGGTCTTCTGAGTCCTTGACCTTTCTGGTGCACTCGATACTCCCACACCTTCCATGAAACTGTCTTCACTTGAATTCTGTACAAACACCTTCTAACAGAGCTATAAGTCTGTAGCTCTTTTTACAAAAACGTATCTGACACTTAGATATAGGAATATGTATATGGTTTCATCCTGTCCTCTTCTCAGCTCTACACTCTAGCTTTAGTGATCCCAGATAGATTTATAGATTCTGCTGAGTTTCCTTGCTAGACCTCTTACAAAAACCTGTACAACTACCTAAGTATCTCGATGTCACCCAAGCACCTCAGTTCCCGTTACTGGACTTACTATTTAGCCCACCCACCTAAGTTTGCTCTTCCAGGGTCTCCTATCTCCTTTTATGAGACCATTATGTACAAATTTCTTAAATTGGAAATAGGAAAACATCCTCTCTTCTTCCCTTTCTTTCCCTCTTCTCCGATTAGTCACTAAATCCTGCACATTCGATCTCCAAATGTCTGTATCCATCTCTTTCTGTCCATCTTCCTTGTAGTCATGACATCAAGCCTGAATTATTAGTATTTGTGCTTCTTGTATCTCCCCTCTTTTAGATGGTTATGGAGCCACAAAAGTGATTGTTTTCTAATTTAAATCTAATTTTCTCACCAAGTGCCCTTTCGTTTTTTTCCCACTTCCTTCAAGAAAGAGTTCAAAATGTTAGCAGTCATTCATAATGCATTCGGTAATTTAGTCAGTAAAGCTTAAGGACCCCCTACTATGTGTGTGGGATACACGATTGGAAGAAAGACACAGCGTCCCAGCACTCATGGTGCCTCCATTCCACAAGGCCCTTCACGAGCTCTCCGTTACCTGTATATCTGATCACTCCGACCAGTTTTCCACAATGACCCTACTCCAGTAATGCTGTGTCACCTGGTTCCCAGAGCTTTTCACTGCCTTCTTCATGTATGTTTCAGTAATCCTGTCTGCTAGTAATACCCATCTCTAGTCTTTTATCCCTGATCAGTATGGCGACCCCTCATATTCCTCACAGTTCTTCTTTGTAATGGATTTCCTGTTCACCCTTCCCACCAAGCTGCTGGTCACATCCTCCTTGGGGCCACTAAGCACTTCACTTACAGCATTCACAGTTGTGAAGCCATCCCCATTCATGCCTCTCTGAGAGCAGGGACATTATCTTAAAGCATTATTCTCACCTCCGTGCCTCACACACCATAAACAGTGCGTGAACGTTTATTGAATGAGCACATAAAGGTCTGTGGTGAGACCTTCTTGCCAGTTAACATCACAGACCTGCCGGGGGGTTGGGTCTTTCTGAGGTCACATGATTCCTTTTTGGGGCCAGGTGCCCGAGGCAGTCAGGAATGAAGAAACCATGACTTCTGACATGCTGTTACACTGTTGGGATGCTTTCTGCTTGTGCATACCATCTAGCTAACTAGACATCTTTTGTGAGATCGTGTCCCTGCTCTGCCTTCATGTCCTGTTCCCACAGGAAAGTTTGGAAAATAGTTAAACATTAGAATGGGATTTCTATTTTAGAAACATGCTTTTAACATTGTGTGTGTGTTATATATGTGTGTGTTTGTGTATTTATTTTTCTGTCTGTATTCGTAGTGCAGTAGGCTCTGTGATAAGTTTAGCCCATCTTCCCAGCCTCAACCTGTTAGTAAAATTCTGTTAATCGCCAGAGGCAGATTTAGTGCAACAGAGAAAATCCATACTTCTACTAGAAGATCAGCTCAAAACTTGTTCCCTGCTGAGGATGAGTCGGTAAAAGCGTGAAATAAAAAGACAGATACCAACTTGAAGTCATGGAAATATATGTTTGAAATTGTAAATAGCATATGTTAGTGCCTATGAACCGAAAATATGCATTTTTTGAGTATTAATATTATCCAAGCTCACTTTGAGACTTATCTTTGAGGTTTATATTATTTCATTTGTATGAATTTCCGCCAGAGCCTTATAATTTATTATGCAATAATTATTATGCAAAAGGCCCTGGACTTATTACACGAACTTTAAGGGGCCGTAGTGCTGCTTTTCCTTTCATATGTGGATGAGGCCAATACATTGAGTTAAAGGTTTTAAGGGAAATTTCAATAATTTGATTTTACATTTATGGAAATTAAGACACAAAGACCTTAAGAGACCTTCTTGATATTGGATGTTACTGGTGGACTCCTTTAGGGCTGCTCCTGTAAAACCAACCATATGATTCATGATTTTTTTTCTGGATAATATCATTAAATCATATATCAAATTTGAATACTTCCTCTGTGTTGATCCAGGTTCCTACCTGATCCCGCTCCCAGCAGCAGAACTAGCCAGCTGTGCAGATTTGGGGACCCTTTGCCAAGGTAGGGAGCCAACATCCTCTGGAGTCTCTCTGTTTTCCACTTACTATTTTGGATAATATAGTTGTCATTGTTTTTATTTTTATTTTAATTTTCACTTGAGAAGGCAGAAACCAGCAAAAGAGAAGAATTTCTGGGTGTGTTTTAGTTGTGTGGGTGCACAGTACATACAGTGTGGAGAAAGAATGCATTCACATACTGGATGACCACATTTCCATAAAGCACCGAGTTTTTTAAATGTGAATGATTATATGCTGTTAAACAAGGGTTGATTTTATTTTTTCCCTCTATTTCTTCTCAAGAATATTGCAAAGGTCCAGTATAAATATAGTCATATAATATTTTGAAAAAGTATTTATGTCTAAAAAACAAGGGAAAAAGTTAAGTTGAATATTAAATTAAATTTAGGACAAGGCCAAGAGGCAATTTATGATGTGCAGTATAACTTCAATATTAAGATAAAAATAGTTATACTAAACTAATATGATGTAATTGTATTAATTATTATAATGCATAATGCATATGGTCAGTATTCTAATTATATATTATGTACTAAATAGTTGCATGCTAAATAATATATAAAGTAATGTAAGTGTTAATAATATAAATATTTTGCTTTAATTTTATCATTGCTTCTCCTAATTGCCCATGATCCATTTTCATCCATTTATTCTATTAAATACTTCTTTATAAAGTAGCACATTCTATGTCCCACATTAAGAATCACGACCATGCCTTTTGTAAAAGCTGGATCTCTTATTTAAGAGGATCATAGAATGAAAGTGACAGGGTTAGAAGTAAGACTAAACAAATGGAAACCTAAGCTGTCTTCTGTGGTGCCAGTGTGGGAGTAGAGTAGGTAGGGAGAAGGGGTGTATTTCATTATTATTTTTGTTTCCTTTCTGAGACATTATTTTTTGATGTTATTGTCAATGAATACCCTATGAAAATAAAGTTATTAAGTAGTTTCTTTTCATGAACCCAGTGTAGTTTTAAAATAGTTATATGAAATAGAAAAAGCCTTAATTTTGCTTAGTTCAAGATCTGAAGGTTTATTTTTATTATTTTTTTTTCTTATAATCTGATATATCTGTAGTACTGATTCCTTGGGTCAAAGGACCAGATGCCCAGCTTTTTTTCCCCCATGTCGTAAATGACCAAAAAGTATTTTCATGTTCATTGATGTATTTTGCATTAAAATAAATACAACTGATTATTCATAATTTTTTAAAAATAAAGACTTCCAAAAGAATTTTTTTTTAAGTATTATGTATTACTTTGGAATGAAAAATTATTGTAGTTAAGGATGCATATTTTGAATCAAGGAATTCAGTACAGATGCTCCTCGACTTATGATGTTACATCCAGATAAACCCATCATAAGTTGTAAATATCATAAGTAGAAAATGCATTTAATTCACTTAACATACCGAACGTCATAGTTTAGCCGAGCCTTCCTTAAATGTTCTCAGAACGTTTACGTGAGCCTACAGTTGGGCAAAATCATCTACCACAAAGCCTGTTTTATAATCAAGTGTTGACTGTCTCATGTAATTTATTGAATACTGTACTGAAAGTGAAAAACAGAATGGTTGTATGGGTACTCGTCCGGAAAACACTGGCAAGACAGTACACTGTAGAGTACTGGTTACTTACCCTTGTGATTGCATGGATGACTGGGAGCTGAGCTCGCTGCTGCTGCCCAGTGTCATGAGAGAGTATCGCTAGCCCGGGAAGAGATCAAAAGACAAAATTTGAAGTACACTTTCTACTGAATGCATATCGCTTTCGCAGCATCATAAAGTCAAAAAATCGTGAGTCGAACCATCCTCAGTCAGGGACTAGCTGTATTTTCTAAAAATACTTAGGGAGGTAATTCTCTGCATAATCACTTACATGTTTTAAATTTAGATAATTTAAAAAAATTGAGATACATAACAAATGGTCATTGTACATATGAATGTACATCTAATACAAGTGTACCCCTAAAATAAATTGAAGGAAAATTATGTGTATAGCTATTTTGCTGCTTATATAGTTCCTCCAGAATTTCTTAGAAAGATATTACCAAAGCATTACATAAGGGTTTAGTCTTTGAGAGTTTAGTAGTATCAGAAGCATAGCTATGAGATAATGCCTTGAAGATGTCTCCCCCTGTCTTGAATATTTTTTTATTGAAGATGTCTTGCTCTTATGAAATCGGTTTTATCCATTAGTGTTTAGTCAAGTTGTTGGGATCTATAAACGATTGATTTAGCCTGTATATTTTATTCTCTTTTGTTTTTCTTTACATATTTCTTCTCAAGGAGAAATTCCTTTTCCTTTGAGATTTTATTTCTCTAGTCTCAGAGTATCAGGAAGACTGACATAGGTTAGATAATTTTCAAGCTGATAGGTGCTGTACAGACTGACTTCTCTAATCTTTTCTTTTTACAAACTTAGGAATCTGAGTTCTAGAAAGGTTCAGTAATTCGCCGTGTGGTCATCAGCCTGTTAATGGCAGACCTAGGTCTAGAATCCCCATGTTCTTTCTCCAGTCCCTGAGTGCCAGCTCCAGGCTCTTGTGCAGTCTGGCACCAAAGGCCATGGGAAGTGATTCTTAATGTGCCATAGAAAGCATTGCTTCATTTACGCATTATGAACTTGGAGGCTTGTATTTAGTGGCAAGAAGTGGTTTCCATTTCTCCTCTATGTATTTTCATGCATTAATTATAGGTTGCTCGTCCGTATTAACTGTCATGTGCTCCTTGCGAAATTACATCTTTCTCATCTTTATTACCAGCTACTGTAAACTCTCCTAGTCCTACACCACCCACTGTCACCACTAACATGCCTGTTACTAATAGAATCGCTAAACAAAGCAATGGTAAGAAAACGTTACCTTTTATATTTGTAGTATGTCTGACGTGATAAAAAATTGTATGCTAAGGGTGGGAATACCTAACATTCCAACAAAATTTCTGTTATTGGAATCATTCGGTACATTTGCAAGACTGGTGAAATAAATAAATGTCACTTGACTCCCTTGAATTCCCCATTCTAGTGGCCAGTACACTTCCAGTACCACTCTGCTGCACTTTTAGCAAAAATTTTTTCAAAGGAAGCTTTAAGAGGAAGACATTTAATCAAAAGGCATTAATTTGCATTATATTAGATATCAGAGAAAAAATTATTCATGGTATTTTCTCAGATTGTTTTCTTCAGGAAACTGGTTTTTAAAAGACTTTATAATTTCAAAACCTAAATAACTTTAGAATTTAATTTCTCACGAATGCCAAGTCTATGGTCAGTTATTCATTTAAATTAATTTGTATGGTAATACTTTGCTCTCTTTTTATTTGTTGAAGAATAATGGTTAGAATGTAATTGTATATCAGCTAAATCGTGAATCAATTTTTGACCGACAAAACTTCAAGTAACTGCCAATACTTCTTGCCTTTTTTTCTCCATATATACTTTTCTATTCATAGTATTTGTAATTTGCAGATATAGCAGTTATATAAGAAAAGAAGGGAACAGGAGAAATGCCAGGTGAATTGAGTTATTATTTAATCTGCTATCTGTATGGACCACATACCATAGCCTTTTGGTAATTCAGAGCAAGCAATTTCAGTTTCTTCTGAAAAAGAGAAATTCCAATCAGGTGACCACGCCATTGCCTCAAATACAGTAATATTCTCCAATATGAGGTATTAGAAACAAAGGAATTTTCTCAACCCCAATCATTTAACTTGTGAGGCCAAGACATCTGTAATAGATCACCAGGGACCAAAACCCAGAGAAAAGAAACACACATAGTTCATTTTTTTTCTTTTGGCTTTGAGGGTTACATCAACTTCCTCTGTAAGGACATTTAAATTGGAAATATGGAATATTTTACATGAAATGTAGGTATAAATTTCATTAGGGTTATAAAGACATCAATTCAGGGAAGTGTTTATGGTTATTCTGGTAGTTACACCAAGGAGATTTATGATGGAGCGAAAATTCCAGCAACCCCCAAGAAAGCAACAGCAGCTGAAGTTTCCAGTGCATATTTCACAGGGACTCCAGCCAGTAGATGGGAATATTATAATTCTAACTAAGTATTTCACTCTTTGTATGAACATACAAAGAGCCTCTGTGACATTCGCCCTCCAGGACTGGCACATCCTCTACTGCCCAAGAACGTTTATATCATGCTTCAGAGCCTTGACTTGGTAGGGCGGAGCTGTATTCACTCAGTCATGTTGTTCCCGACATCCTTGAAGAGAGACTTGTTTAGGCCGTCTCTCTCTGCGTCATAACCTTCACTGGAGTTGCAACAAAGCAAGCAAATGTTAGAGTCAGTTAAAATGGGTTGACTTGACCACATTTAAGAAAAATAATCTAATTCAGATGATTCTTGATAAAAATGTAATCTTGGCATTTAAAAATATTCAAAAGTCATCATGTGGTAGAAATATTCTCAAAATTGTGTACTCAGATCTGTGTATCGTCTCAACAATTTTTGCCACATCCTTGAGCCACCTATTGTATTTATTTAATAGTTGTTTTCTAAAGTGACACTTTTTTTACGTAAACATTTGTACTGATAGGAGAAAATTGATGCCGCTATTGTAAAATGAAACCAGTGCTACTTGTTTTAAAATAGAAGTTAAAAGTGAAGATAAATATAATGAAAACAATGTTATTGAATTCTCCCTGTATCCTAGTGCTTTCTCACATCTCAGCATCCGAAGCCTTCCTTATCTTTTTAAAAAGAGAGAGTAACAAAGTCTTAGAGACAGGCTATAATCTGATTAAGGTTTTCCCTATGATGTGGTCAAATTTGAAATAATGGAAAAGAGAATTCCCTGTTTACCTTGTGAATGAATGGGATTTAATGTCACGTCCTGGACTATATCTAAGATCATTCACATACTGTCAACAATTTCAGATACACTTTGCTTCTTCCTTGGGAAACTTATATAGTAAACATTCTCAGCCTTCTGATCTGATATATTAGAGAATCCCATTTTGTTCACTCTAAGAAAGATAGGCACAGCTATCAAGTCTGTTATCTACCTTATCCAGTCCTTTAAACTCTGTATTGGCAAAGTTTGAGTTCATCAGTAATGGTATGCTGGTGTGGGGAGAGGAGAGGGATTAAGATTGACAATCAGACGTATTTCTTCAATATATCAATAAAATTTATTTTCCTGGCTTTTGTGAAATGTTCCCATTTCTGTGGGTAACGTGCTTTTTGTTATTTTCAATAGGACTTTTATCTGATACCCCAGATTAGATACTAAGAAAATCTCATCTTTTAAGCTACTTTTCACAAACAGATATTTCAGGATACAGTGGATAATCTAGGTGTTCCCACAAGTAACCTTTGTGCCTTTTCCATTACCATCCCAAGAACAGCTCTTGGACTCATTATGATTTCCATTCCAAATCATATCTTCCATGCTTGAAACATCACTCTTGTGCTACTGGATATTAAACTTTTGTAAGGTTGGCACAGGCAACCGAAGGTGGGAACTGTTAGTCCTTATTATTGTTCCAAAAACCTAGCTTACGGGGACAAATTGTCACACTGCTTCTAGTTTCTCACATACATTTAGCTACTCAAATAAAGAATTCACTCTCAGGGTGTTTGTATGGATCCAGCAATCAGTCTTGTGTTATATGCCAGATGTCTTAAAATTGTGTGTGTAGAATGAGCAAGACTTCAGTCGTATTATAAATGCCCCTGTCGATTATAACTGCCTCATCACCAGTTGAGAGGAATAATCTTGATTCTAAAATAACATTTGGTTTATATTTTAACATCTATCTTTTCAATTATACATTTTAAAATCTACCTTTTCAAACCTGTATTTCATACCCTTGAATCTAGAGTAGATAAAGTAGTGTCATTTCTGTATCTACCAAGAAACTGAAAAGAATGTTACGAAGATGAAAAAAGAAAAGATTAATTGGAGAAAAACCTGCAGACAGGAATACTGTCTTGATACCACATCTGTAATGGAAAGCAATAATTTCTACTTTGAAATTCTGGATGGCTAGAAGAATTATCTCATTGGAAAATGGATATATTTTTAAATACTTTCTGTTCCAAGTAATGTCAATCATGAATTCTCTTGGTCTGGATGCCATTGTTAGGACAATACATACATCTTTTGAAGTTTCTGGAACGTCTGGAGATTTGTGCTTGGCTTTTCTGTTGAGACCATGGGAGTTGTTACCTCTGTATGAGAGATGACTTGACTGCTGGGATGGCATGGAAAAGCCTGCCTCAGTGTGTCTTCATTGTGCATTTCCTGCAATGGCAATGCTTAAGCCAGTTATTTTGCTGCAATCCAAAACCCTTCTCACCACCCCTTCAATGAACATTTCATCTTGCTTTGACAATTCACTCTTGGACATTTCTCATGATTACTTGTTGACTACATTATTCAAAAGTTTTAAATAAGTGTAACAAGTAGATCCACAGAGTAGTTTTTGGCTAATATATTAATACCTCATTCCGAGGGACTACTTAACCGTGATCCATAGCACGAGAGAATCTGTAATATGAGATTCTAAGTTGTTTGATTTATTCACATATTTTATTTGCTATAAGCAATGTAACTCTAGAGAAAGTACCATATTTATAAATTGATTTAGGCTGTCTCTGTTATTGGATGTCTTTCTCATTTATAAAAAAACAGTGAATTGAAAAAAGAAGTGAGGCAGGACATGTTTAAAATGTAAAGAAACGTATCTTAAATGTTTGGATGCTTCCAGAAAATTTCAGAAATGACAGTGACTAAAAATGCTAATTTTTAGTATTTTGCATTATTTTCTTGAGAGGGGAAGACTTCTCATATAACAAACACGTGCTTTAGGTCTCCATCTAGTGGTGGCTTCTCAGTTACTCCACTAGGACATGAATCTTCACAGCATGTCCCTGGGATCCTGAAATAAAGGCAGCATCTTGGACCCTGCAGTTGACCCTTGCTCCCAATATTCAGAATGTCCATGATTTGAAATGATGCGCTCTACAGCATAGAAAAGTTTTTTCTGAATTATTATTATTTGTTTTAAATATATTCCTCTAAGTACTTTTTATTCAGAATATTTTTAATGGAATATAAAATTAAGATCATTACAATACCCGAAGAGTTTTAGAAGCTGTAATACCCCAGTATGCATAAATTAAACTCACTGTCCTTGGACTTATACCAATTTCATATACTTATATTATTACACACAGGAGTGGGGAGTTTTCTAGCATGAGATTCTGACCCCTACACTGGAAAAACATTGCCTTAATAGTGGGACTGGAGTTTGCATTTTGGTAGATTTGGGGGTTCCCGAAGGCATCCTTTGGCACTTTTTTCTACTGCCCCAAAATCTTCATTAAATCTATTCCCCATCATTTTTTTTTTTTAAGGAAGATTGGCCCTTTGCTAACACATCTGATACCAATCTTCCTCTTTTTTCTTTTTTTCTCCCCAAAGCCCCCTCTACATAGTTGTAGAGTTATAGCTCTTCAACATGGGACACTGCCTCAGCATGACTTGATGAGTGGTGTGTAGGTCTGCACCCAGGATCCAAACCGGCGAACCCCGGCTGCCAAAGTGGAACATGCGAACTTAACTGCTAGCCCACCTGGCCAGCCCCTCCCCATCATTGTTTTAATTATAAATTTCTACTTTTCCTATGCATATTTTACTTATGACGTACCAAACCACAGGCACAAAGAAAGATGATTGACAATGGAAATTCAAAAAAAATTTTTTTCCCTTTATAATGTACCATATTTTAAAAGGGTCTTTTTCTCATTAGCCACTTTTAGTAAGGTGCCCTGTAACACACATCTAGAGAGATTTAGCAAACCCTGGCTAGTGACTTTTATTTTCCAAAAAAAATTATATATTATATATATGTATATATGAGACTGCTTTAAAGATTGCCCCCAAAAGAAAAAAGCAGAACCTTGTTCTGACATAAAATTTTCTTTCTGAAGCGAGTCAGTACAATTAAAATTCTATCTGCAAATATTCTTTCTTTTTTCCCCTCTACTTTGGTACAAATGACTACATTTATGGGATTTTGATGAAAAATCTGGTGAAATCCAACCCAGTAACTTAGTGGAGGTAAATGCTTTGCTGGGGAGGGAGCAAGGAAAGGGAGAATGGGGCTGAGGGCAGTAAATCTGTGTCTGCCTGTTCATTTTCGTGTTAACTCCTGCCCGTCATCTCTCAAGTTTTCACATCCCAAACTCTTTATCATTCTTTATAATGTACAAAAAAGGGTAATTCTTGTTACAAGAAATGAAATTGTACATGAAAAAATCACCACTTTACGGACAGTAGATGTGCAGGTGATAATTTAGGAGGAATGAATTATTCATAAGAGTAAACTAACTGATAACTTTTTGTAAGAAGTTGCAAAGATCAATGAGCTTAAAGTAAAAATATCTCAGAAATTTTCTATATCATTGTAGAAGGTGTTTCTTTTAAATTGAATGAAATTATGTGATTGTAAATTTAAATTGATAATTATATGACTGTAAAATATAATTAATGGACTAAATCCTATTTCCAATGGACAGATGGAATTGTCTATAGAATTTCCATAGTGATTCAAAACATACATCATCACCCGGAGGTAAAAGTACAGAGCAAGGTGGCAGAATGGGTAAGTGAACTTGTAAAATTTCTTTGTTGATTTTAAACTTTTAACCCCTGGAAATCTGGAAAAGACTCTACTGTCTCGGTAACCAAATACACGACCATACTGAAACATAGATACTGTTCATTATAAATGTATAAAACGATGCAGTGATGTGCCGCCTAATGACGTTTCCGTCAACGATGGACCACATATATGATGGTGGTCCCATAAGATGAGCACCATATAGCTCACGTGTAGTAGACTATAACATCTGCGTTTGTGTAAGCACATTCTATGATGTTCACACGATGAAATTGCCTAATGGCACATGTCTCAGAATGTGTCCCCGTTGTTAGCCACACATGACTGCATATAAGTGAGGTGCTGCCCTTATGCATAGAAAGAGAGGTGCATCTGAAAGAAGGACCAGAGACTGAGCCTAACAGACTATTCATGTCTAAATCATAAAAGTGCCACACAAATGGAAAGGTATTTTGGTAGGTATCTTTATTTACTATTGTATCCATACATTGTCAGCACTCTTTTTAGAAATATATATATTTTTTATTTAATTGTTTGAGTATTTGATTCAAAACCAAAAAGTATAAAAAAGATATATCATGAAAACCTTCTACCCATCCTTGTAGTTCATCTGCCCGGAGACCAACCCATCTGCTTAGAAATCATTCTTAGTTTTTCCAGAATTTCTCTGTGCATATAAAAGAAAAACGACTAGATTCTTTTCTCCTTTTTACACAAAAATTAGCATATTTTACACCCCATTCTACACTGTACTTATTTTTGTTATTGCCAGATTTGCAGCATTAGTATACAGAGACTTTCCTTATGCTTTTGTTGTTTAAACAGTGCATAGTATTCCATTACGTGGCCGTCTAGTCGTTTATCTAACAAATCTTCTGTTGATGGACATTTAGGATAGCACTCATCTAACCAGTGTTCTACTGATGAACATTTTGGCAATTTCTAATTTAAAAAAATTTACCATTTTGTTTTCTTCTTTTTCCTTACAAATATAACCTATGGATTTTTTTCATTTTCTTGTTCATAACAACCTCAAAAACTTAATTTTCCACAGGTTTCTATCCTTTCTATTATTTTGTTTCTGTTTAGTATACTATCTATAATATACTGTGGGACTTTGTACTGCTTTTTATATATAATACTATTATAATTTAAACAATTTTTGTGAATAAAGTCACTTAGGCATATGTTCTAAAGTAAGAAGAATGGGTTTTCTCATGTGGCAGATGTCTAATAAATGTGTCCTTGGTAGCAAAAGAAAGTTAAGCCATACGTTGAGAGGTAGTGGTGACAATACTTTATATATATGTAATATATTTGAAGAATGATAGGACAATGGTCTTATTTTTAAAGGCAACACCCTTTAAAACAAGTTGACCGCAGGAAACAATAGTATGTGATTAACTCTTATAAATTTGGGGGAGAAAGTGAAATTCTCTAATAGAAGTCAAACGAAAATGCTCCTGTTGACTTTTTGGAGTGACACATTAACATTAGTAACTAATTCAAGCACTAAAAGATGTGTTTAATTTCTAAGTGGAGAGCAGGGTTTACAGAAAGAGTATCTTCTTGCATCTCATTTTCTTTCCAGCATTGCTCTTTTTATTTTTTTAAACTCAGAATGTTTTAAAAAACTAAATTATTTTCATTCTCAAATAAACCACTTTTAGTGTTATGAATCTTGAAAATTAGCATTCACTGGAGCATCCATACATTAGACAGTATAATATTACATTTATATTTATTTCATGAATCATTTTCAACATAGCAGCATCCTCATCTGAAGCTCACCTTTACTGGGCACTTTTAGTTTAAGATGCAAGATGTCAAAGCAGTCACTTGATAACAGAGAAAATATAAATGGTGTCCCTGATTCATATTATTACTATTTACAATTTAATAATAATTTAATGCTTTTTGCCAGAATTTCCTAGAATTTACATTCAATTTTAGAAGTGCTTCCAAGGAAGGCTGAATGTGTATATGAAACAAGACCTAAAAAAGCCCTTTGGAGGTGATATATAAATAAGAGAATTTGTGACAATTAAGAAATCCTGTTTTGTGATTGTATTGGACGGTGCATTCATGGAAGATTTTATTTATATTGAGAGGAATTCATTGCCTCATTAAAAAATCTTGTGCTGAGACCCATAAAGATTGTTCAGTAAGCACATTACAATTAAATGGTTCCCAATAATGTTGAACTTATTCTTGTTTGTTTTTTTAAAAGTTTATGTTGTTAATTTATTTTTCTTACTACTAATATTCTGAGGAGATGATAATTACTAGAAAAATGTGTGATCGCACCTCGGTACCTGTTGAATGAAGACTATGGAAGGTGTTCATTGTGCTAATCTTCCCTGTGTATCCTCTTACAGCTTAGTTCTCAGTGTGGTGGCTGATTTGGAGGCCCATTATAATATGAGCTAGAGAGGAAGGTATAGTGTTCCCATACAGACAGACGTGGGTTCCAGTCTGGGATCTGCTGCTTCTTAGTTGGGTGACCTTGGGCAAGATATTTCATCTGTGTGAAACTCACTTTCTTCATATATAAGATGACGGGAGCAGATAATACCTATCTCATTCGTTGTTGTGAGATGGAAAGAAATAGCATTTGTAAAGTTCTTGATATACAATGATCCAGTAGCTGTTATCTTTACCTTCTTTCACTCCTCTTGCTCTCCAGGATTTTCCCAGGGTCTTGTTCCAATAACAACTTATCCTTTGGGAGGAAAGAAACTTGATTCAGATTTTAAAACAACATATATTACCAAGACTCACCCTTTCCCATTGTATTTTTCAGCTCAATTCAACCTTCCAGAATTGGAACTACACTGTTTATGTGGTTAATATCAGGTAAATGACAGAATGAATTATTTGAGAAGTAAAAGTAGTGTCTAATTTAATACTACTCTCTCTCTAGCTATACCTACACCCACGTACACACACGCACCATATTCATAACCTTTCTGAAGATTATGACATAACTCTATATTATGTCATTTCTTTGCACAAAAACTTCAATACTGCAGTAATAGTTTAAAAATTTTTTGATTGGGGATGCCAGTCATTTTTTTAAAGTTTAGCATGTATTTCCAAAATATGTTTTTAAAAATAAATTGTATATATATGTGTGTGTGTATTACTTAACCAATATAAGTAAGTTATAATGTATCACAAATTACAAGAGGATAATTAAATTTAATAGAAGTTCTATTAGTTTCTTCACGTGCCCCAGTGGATCATCTAGAACACCCCCTGGGCTGCATGCACCCCGGTTTGGAGACCATTTTTCTACATAATAAGACATCTACGGTCTGATGGCAACCTAGCTTTTCAAAATTATCATTCACTGTTCTTCTATTTAAATACTCCACTAAATCCCTAGCAAATAGTGTCTTCTGCATATCCTCCTCTGAACCTTGTTTTCACAGTTTTATACTTAAATAAATTTTCTAAAGCGTGTTTCATGAACCCTAAACATATATTCTGTGAACCCAAGAGATGCGATAACTTAACACAGAGGGAGGGATCAAATGGTCAGATTAGTCAGGAAGGACATTATTAAAGAAACTGAAGCAGGCTTCTATATATCAGACCCTCTCAGACTCTTCAGTGTCTCACATACTTTGTGAATCTTGAGAGGACTGCAAGGCACACAGCTGCAGAGCTCATTTGACCATGAGGCCGCCTGGTCTCAGGCACAGGAAAGAACTAGATTCTCAGAACACACATTGGGAAATACTGGCTTAGAATGTCCATTCTGCCTCTTTCTTTCACCTCCTCAAATTTTGTTGTTGACGATGCAGCAGACGTGGTTAGTAATGAATGCATATATTTGTATTTATAGTTTTCACCTGAGCACGGGGGAGGACAAGATTAAAGTCAAGAGAAGCCTTATGATTGATCAAAGGTAATGCTGGCCAAGTCTTATAGAAAATATAACATCCTTTCTCTTGCTCTCTGTTTTGGCTGTCTGGTAGAGAAATGAAAATAATGAGATAGGAGAGAAACATTTCAGTCAGGTAGAACATTTAAAATGGATGAGTTATTGTTTTTAGTATATCTAGTTTATTAAAACCCATTACCTCTTATTTGAAATTTCAAAAGGGCCTTCAAAGAAAAAATAAAATATGTAGTTACAGCTTTAAGTAAGGTACTATAGCATGTAATAATATGGGTAATAGGTGCCAAAATATTTTCAGCATTCAAAGCCATTAGCTAATTTTCTGAAGTCTCCATTTTAAAATTTATATCAAGATCATGACTTAAGCAGACAGGTAATTTAATGGATATGTCCACCATATATAATCAGTTGGCATATTGATTATATGTTGGTCAGAGTGCTACATATTGAAAAGCAGCCTAAATGAAATAAATTTACTTGTGTTCCAGTAGTATATTGCATTTCCTTAGAATTAAAAAAAAAATAGTGGAAAAGCAAAAGTTTGTGTAAGTCTTGCTCAGTTTCAGTTGACTGAATTGATGTTACGAATTTATATGATGGAATATACTTCTTGTCAGGTGATATATTCTTATTAGGAGAAGATACGAATAAAATTTCATGTAAGAGTTGACCACAGAGTATTCTTATGTTTTCCTTTTTCTGTTCAACGTTAGAAAAATAAATGTTTTTAAAGTTACGTTTGAAACTTATCATTTCTGTGTATATTCAATGGACTGGGTTGAGCCATCCGATTAGAGAAAGTTGTTTTTATTTTCTGACATTGTTCCTTTTCCTTTGTGATCTGAAGAGTAGAGTAATGTATTTTAATACTGTGTTCTTGTTGGTGATAGGACTTTTCTCCTCTATTTAGCTAAATAATTTCTTCTCCAACCCTTACCGCTAGATTATATTGAGTTTTTTGTGTGTGTGTGTGTGTGAGGAAGACCAGCCCTGAGCTAACATCTGTTGCTAATCCTCCTCTTTTTGCTGAGGAAGACTGGCTCTGGGCTAACATCGTGCCCATCTTCCTCCACTTTATATGGGACGCCGCCACGGCATGGCTGACAGGCAGCGCATCGGCGGGCGCCCGGGATCCGAACTCGCGAACCTCAGGCTGCCAAGCGCGGACTAAACCGCTGCACCACCGGGCGGCCCCTATATTGAATTTTAACAATTGAGCTGGACACTTTGTCTAGCAATTGGGGCTTTCTACTTTGAGATATCACCCACGGTAGACCCTGTTCAGAAAGTCAGCATGGTCCTTGTTAGTTTATTTACTGGATCCTTCTACTACCTGACAGTACTAAAATTACCCATCATTAGTGTATGTCAGCACCTCAGAAACTCGTGCTTAAAGACATTTAAATCCAATGGCATCTCAGTTTCCTGTCTTTCAAACTAATGGGTAACTTCACAGAAAATTACATAGAGAGTGAACTAAGACAGTGTATATGGGAAAATCCACGCATTTAGTTTTTCTTCGGTATGAACTCCTGGCATTGTTTTAAAATTTATTCCTCTAGTCGTCCCCCCTCGCTTTTTGCTACTCTGTACTGCTCTTATGCTCAGTAATGAAACTTTACAGTCTCTCCTAGTTTTTCTCAAAACCACAATCTTCTACTTTTATGAGTATGTAAAATACTTTTTTTCCAAGCTTTTCCTTTCGATTTGATCATAACACCGGATGCGGACCACAGCTTCACATAATGCTGTCATGCTCTGTCACCTAGACGGAGCCCCAGAGACTGGTTCATTTAAATAAAGAATGACTGATGGTAACAACGGAGAGAACTTTACTTTGTAGAACCATAAAATAGTTTCAGTTTTCAGGATGAGAGAAGAAAACAACACAGATAAGACCTGTGAAAGCTCATGGTCATTCTTGAATTGCTGAATTTGGGTATTCAACGTCATCCACAATACATCCTTCTAATCATGTTCTCAGCATTCAGGAGAAGTGAAAGGTCACGTTCCCAACTGTAAGTTCTCAGTAACAGGAGTGGCAAAGCTTATCTTCCAACAATAATTTAATCTAATCAAGGGATACTTTTTCACAGGCTGTGTTAAAAAGTATTAAGATATCACAGTTCACCATCATATTCACATCTGTGTTTGTCTCATCCTGAAATATGGCTTATGTATGAACTTTAAGCAGTAGATCATTTTAGAGATAAATAGCTTTTCAGAGTGAATTATGACAACGGTAGATTAGCACAGGTATTTAGGGATAAAAATACAGCTATTCTTTAATTTCACCTAACCTTGACTAGCAAATATTTCACTTATTCTTTCTTTTTTTATCACCACAAATATATTAATCCTCTATTTCATTTTTATTGATACACACAGAATTTTATCCATAAAATATGCCATACCTCTCCACTGAGTACTTTATAGTTACTTAAAAAACAATACTACTGCTTTGACTTTGGCAGGTGGACAGTAACTGAAATTGATAATGTAATGATTTATCTTATATCATATTACTCATTTCTCCTGAGAATATGAAGAAGATGAAAGTTTTATTGCAAACCCAGAGCTTTCACATATAAGGGAAAAATTTTCTCCTCTATCTGATAAAATAATGTCATTTAGTTTTACTTCCATGTTGAATTAATAGTTTTGATTTCTGCTGTTGCCTATAGCCGTGATTACAGTTGAACTGAAGATTATGTTACTTCAAATTGTAGAGGCAAAAGTTTTGGTGATGCCTTTAGGATACACCTCTGTTTCCCTGAGAGATATTTTCTTTTTTAAAGACATTCAAGGTCACACAGTCTATCAACTTCTTCAGCAATATGCAAGCCAATCACTAAGTATATTTTCAGTACTTATTTTGTAACTTTTCACGATACAGAGTATTTGCAAATGCTTCATGGGGATGGAAAAGTATTTGTCACAATTATGAGGAAATTGTGACGTATTTTTGAACAATAACACTCTTAATAATTTCAAAAGTCAAATGATCAGTTTAGCCAGGTTAGTTGAGATTTAATTTTTCTGACAAACTTTATGTTTGGCTATAAAGAAACAATGTAGAATTAACCATAAGCATGGCCCTTTCTTGCATGTATGCTATAAAATGTTACTTAAAATATTTCTCAAAAGAAATGAGGTGATGTGATATGATAGAATTATACGTGCAATAGCCTATAAAATCTATGCATATTGAAATATTTTTAACATCATAATCTGTGCAGCAGCAGACATCTATGAGTCCTGTGGCCTGGTTCTTCAGTCTCAACACTTTATGGTCATCCCTCTTATTACCCTATCCAGATGCTCTATTTTTCCACCAAAGAAGCAACCAACCTGTCAACAAGCCCCAACAACAGTCCTATTTAAAATGTTTTCCTAGGTTGGTGATTTGGGCCCTTCTAGTTTACAATGCAACCAACAATCCCAGTTTAGAAGGAAAAGTCATTCAGCAGAAGCTCCTGAAAAACAATGAGTCCCTGGATGAGGGCTTGAGGCTGTATACTGTGAGTGTGAGGCAGCTGGGTAAGTGCCTTGAATTTTTTTATAATATGTGTTTTATATGACTGTATATTCAGGTTTAATGGAAGCAACACCAAAAAAATATTCTTCCTATGTATGTTGTTCGCTTATCTAAAGCTACTTTTTCTGAGGGTGAAACTCATCATATTGGTGACATTGTAACAGATGGGTGACATGATTAGCATAAAAGATATCAACTCGATACCTACAAATCTAAAGGAATGAAAAAGGCAGATGAGAGTTTATACTCTATTTTAGGGACATATTATGAAAATACTAAGAATATGAGCAAAATGCCAGGATAACCTTGACCAGAATTGGCTTCAAGTTTCGGGGTAAAGAGAGTGTGTATATGTGCATAGGGGAACTCTAGTAAGGTAGATCTTATAAAAGGCAATTTCCTATTATGAAATAGTATTCCCTTCTCTGATGTTTTCTGTCTCCTTTAATGAAACCACTGTCTTGGCAGGAATAGGCCAGAAATCTGGGGCTCATTCAGGACCTAGATTCAGTTCTCGTCTAGGCACCATTCGCATCCTAAGCCCCAGGTGGTCCTGCTAGTACCTCCTCAGACATACATGCTCCTTTATGCCTCCTTTCTGTGTCTTGGCCCACACTGCTCTTCTCTACTGTCACCATCCAGCTGCTTATCGCCTGCTTAGTTTTAAAGTCAGCCCGAAGTCACCTCCTTCTGTGAAACCTCTTCTGATACCATCCTGCATAAATAGATATCACCACCTTTGAGCCTCCACTTCATGCTGTCCAGACACCCAGAGCACCGTACACGTTAGAAGACCATAGTATGTGACTGGACTTATTTGCGTTCTTACATATTTTTTCTTTAAACAAGATTTCCTCTGGCTCGAGAACCCATCTTAGTTTTCTTTAACACCCTCACCTCCCACCTCCTCCAGCACCCAGCACATGCCCCAGCTCTTAAATACTTGACTAAATCAATGAATGAGGCTTGATGGGAATATTTTAGAAAAGTAAATGATCAAAAATAGGGACAACAAAAAGTAAAGTTACTGTTCTAAGGTTATACGATTAGAATTATATTGTGACTAGGTACATTGGTAAAGAGCAAGAGAAAAGAGAACTTTGACACTTCTCCTTATATACACGCAGGAGGTTGAAGTGGGGGAAGTGGGTATTCCTCAGCCTCTAAGAGGGTGATTTCGGGTGAGGCCAGAGTCATGATATAGTCAAGAAGCAGGCGTCCTCCCTTCTATGAGGAACCACCCATCTCTAATGCACCACCATACACAGTTACAGAGAACTCAGAGAAGGGGAGAATGCAAATCATCATCATCATCAGTATCGACAGCTTCTGAGCCTCTTCGGGAAAATGCTTGCTTATTAACAAACAAGGCTTCTTGGGGATGGGAGAGATGCCACCCTTTCATACTCAGGAGTCTCCACAAAGAAGTAACGCGATGAGTGCTAGTTTATACCCTAAGGAGCCCTGTGAGGAGCAACCCCGCTCTGTGCTTAGAGGCTGGGGAATCCCAGAACCGCTCTCTCTGCGTCCTTAGACATGTAATTTATACCACTTAACTTACATTCTGTGCTTTACTGTTTTTCTGTAACTGTATCTATGAAGAAAAGTTTCTATCAATTGGAAAAAAAAAAAAAGCCAAACCCTGACCATTTTTAAGGCTCAGAATATCAATGGGAAAGTTATTTAAATGTTCAGTTGGTGACTGCAGTACTGGTTCCCAGTAGTCGGGTAAAACGTGCTGTTTTTCAGTCCTGAAATATAAGATTTTGTTGTTATTGTTGATATATCGCTTTTCTTTTGATATTTTTGCAAATGTAACATCTGAGTCATTCGTGTCATGACACTTGCCCAGAGAGTGTCGAGACAACAGGTGGGATGACTTGAGGGTGAAGGTTCATGTGTGGGGCGTGTGGTGCTGCCCCACAGGTGTCTTCTTGCCCTTCTCCCAGCAAACTTCCAGGCAGGAGATGCTGTCAGAGCAGCTGGAAGATTTTCTATAAAATGTGCTCGCAACTCAGTGACGACACTATTGATGTGCACTACTTTATAGGCTTTCCCCTTTGAAAAAAATCAAATTATATTTTGAATTTTTCAGGACTGTTTTCATTTTATGTAGTGTTTATATTTTGAATAAACCTTTCTTTTACTCATTTCATCTGCTAATGATTTACATTAGAATGATCATGTCATGTTCATACTTGCATAACTGTGTTTTTATTTGATGGTTTTGTAAGATGTAATGATTTTTGTACCTGAAATGTATTAGATGTTTTATTTTTCCTAATTTCTAAATTTTTACAAATTCTAAACACAAAAAACTAATATTGTAGTAGTATATGAAATAAATACCGAATTACCGGCGTTGTCGTTTTGCTTTCATCTTGCAATTCTGATTTCCAAAAAGTAGATGAGTATTTCTCGTGTTGGTTCTTATTTTCTTTTACACAGGTGTCTGTCCTGCCGACGAGGACCCCAAAGGCTATCAGTGGCCGGCCATCTCCCCTTCGGAATACAAGCATCCCTGTCTAGGGAAGCAGGGCTTCTATGCCGCACGGATGTGGTAACACTCGTTGACTCTTACCAGCAAAGCTCCACATTGTCTGCTTTCCCAGGGTGACACCTGCTGCAGAGTAGTTCCCGTGCATTGTGTATTGATTGGAAAGAAGGGCAGGAAGCTCTGTGTATGCCTAAATCATACACTCCAGGGTGGGGTAAAGAGGAGGCAGATAGGTTACCAAGAAAAGCCTTTCTACTCCAAGCACCACGCTCACTTAGCCTTCTCCAAAGACAGATGGAGAAATTTGGAAACCAGAGGGGGGCTCTCGAGCAAAGTACTTGAAATTGGATGAACTGAGCCAGCTCACCGTCTTGGAACAGGCATCTGAAATTCCAAGACTTCTGAATGATGTGGAGTGGTTCCTGTCGGAGGGAAAGGAGGTGGAGAGAGAGAATAAAGACAGGATCCAGGTTAAGGCAGTTGGCTAATGGAGACTGTCAGGGTATAGATTTTCCTGGAATGCTTAACAGAAACCTTAACAGATTCACCAAATAGCAAGTCAAATGGAGTTCTTCACCCTCTACCCCACCCCAAGAGTTTTCTTGCGGGGAATTCAGAAACCAGAATTGCCCGGATAGAAACATTTTGCACCTCCCACTGTGTTTGAGAGGTGGAGAGGAAAGAAGGGGGTTTTAGAGACTTAATGGCGGGAGTTGAAACATGGTTCTACCTCTTCCTGGCTGTGAGACCTTGGGAAATTCCTTGACTTAACTAAGTCTATTTCCTCATCTATAAAATGTGGATTATATTCCACTTTAGAGAGTTATGTGAAATCAAAATCAGATTTTGTCTAGAAAGTTCTTGGAGCAGTACTTCACCCGTGTTACCAAATATGCCTTTAACCTTAGTAACCTGATGTATCCCAGTTAAGATACAGGCTCTTGCTAGTATTTTGTTTCTGTGGTGCACGCCCCTGGTTTCTTTCCAGTAAGAATTTTTTAATATGAGTTTTATTTCAATGTCTTACAGTGTTGTTGTCAAAATGACCTGGGTGTCAAGGCAAATTCTAAAACTTATTAACTAATTTTGTCTGTTATAATGTCATTTATGCCAAATATTTGAAATACTTTTGTTTCATAGTTATCGTGACCCCGCCAACACATCTTCAGCCTACTGGGGGCCTCCTGATCTCGCCAATTGTTCAAGTAAGTGAGCTATCTTTCTTAAGTTCTCAAAGACAAAATGAAAGGACATCGTGCTTCATGGTCTTCATCCTTTTCAGACATATTCTTCTGCTATAACATACTACTGGAATATTAAAAGCTAGGCAAATGATTGTTTCACGTAAGATAGAAAATACTGTTTTTCCTCATTCTGTGTTTCTGTTCTATTCATTCTAAAGGAGATTAAAAAGAGTAAGATTTCAGAGAAGACAAAAATTGATACTTGTATCAGTGTTTTTATGGTTTCATGTTATTTTTAAACAGCAAATATACACTTATTCAGTGATTCTGGGGCATTTCTCTTAGAACTGTATGTGAATGTTGGTCCCTCTATGTTGTTTACCTAAGTTGCACAATTTATATCTTACTAAACAGAGGTTAGTGTCAGTGGGTAAGGGAATATTATTGCCCTGTGAAGATTGTGATAAGGGGGTACACTCTGGAAGCCCGCTTTGCCGCTTCAGCCATGAAGTGAAGTATCACACTATGTTTTCGATTCCTAGAAATGCTCAAAATACATAGGTCAAACTTTGTATGTTGTTTCTTCCACCTTTTTTTAGGGGAAGCAAATGAAGTTGCCAATCAGATTTTAAATTTAACTGGTGATGGGCAGACCTTAAACTCAGCCAATATTACCAGCATTGTGGAGCAGGTCAAGAGGATTGTGAGTAAAGAAGAAAACATTGATATAACGCTGGGCTCAACTTTAATGAATATATTTTCTAATATCTTAACCAGTCCAGACAGTGACTTGCTTGAGTCTTCTTCTGAGTAAGTATTTTTTTTCTTCTAGAGCGTAAAATTTATTAGATTCATGTGGTGTTATATAATTTCTCATGTATCTGAATGCTTGATACCCAGCTTTCATAATTTAAATCTCTAGATGATCCATTGATATTTCCCAAGATTATTCACAAAAGGAACATCAAAGTTCTCTATTTTTTCTGAGAAATAAAATTTACAAATTGATTGAGATCATCCATCTGACTAGGTATATAAATGGTCCCAGAAAAACATAATCAGTATTTAATATTTTCCATCTAAAAATGTTAACTGGGTTTAATTCAAAAGATAAACTATTATTATATATTAAGTTATGACACTTCTTTTTGCCTGCAAAGGAGACACTTAGCAAACATTTAACTCACATCTTTTAGGCGTAACTTGGTCTCTATAAGTCACACTCCTGTTGACTATGGCGCAGAACTACCACAGCTGTCTGATTATTGTGCTTCTGGAATGAAATGTACCTATTTACACACAGTTGAGTTTGTATCCAATTATCTCATTTAATGTGTTAATATTCAGATACTTAATTTTTCTTTCTGTTTCCTTCCTTTGAACCAAATTTCTTTGATGAAAACTTATTTGTTAAAATGTATTCTCTAACTTACCTTAACTACATAATAATTATAAACTTTGTTTTACAGTGTCTTGCAGTTCAAAAAACACTTTTGTCACATTATTTCCTTTGACTCTCACTCAGTTATGAAATAGGAAGGGTATTTTTCATATGAGAAAAAAAGGCTAAGATAGGTGAAAAATAGAGTATTTGTTTAGGATGTTTGTGAATTTTCCTTTTAAAAATATATGTTTCTCTTGAGGATGTATTCATCACTATGATTCTGTGTTTTAATTGATGCTATTGTGGTTTGGGGTAATTTTGTGTTACGATCGGAAAATTTAAAGACAATTTTATTTGATTTGTATTTTGCTCTGCAGCAAATTATGTATCTGCAGTGCCTAATACGCGTTACTTAACAGTGGTATTATTTGTCATTTCTTTAGAGCTTTAAAAACAATTGATGAATTGGCCTTCAAGATAGACCTAAATAGCACATCCCACGTGAATATCACAACTCGGAATTTGGCTCTTGGAGTATCATCCCTGTCCCCAGGGACTAATGAAATTTCAAATTTTAGCATTGGTCTTCCAAGCAATAATGAATCATATTTCCAGGTAATGAGCCAGTGGTTTCTTTAATTGTAATTAACTAGACAAGTAAAATGATCACCTGCCAGTTGCTGCTTCAAGGAGATCTTGGTCTGAAGGGGGGCAGGCAGGTCTGAACGTTGGCTAAGGCTACAGTCGCAGTAACCGTAAGGTGTGTGGACATGTGGAGGAGGTATGCTTTCAGAACCTGGGTGATGGGTGGCTCAGCTTACCTTCCACAAGGGGCAATAATGGAACTAACTATCCAAGCATGAGTAGGGGCCACCCTTTTGAGAGTAGGGGTGGGGATTGGTTCAGTCAGAAGAAAGAGCTTTATTAAAGGCCCAAAGTGGGAAGAGGTATGGTGTATGCTCTTTGCCAGTGATTCTCAAACTGTGCATTATAATCACCTGGAGGACTTGTCAAAACAGATTGCTGGGTCCCGTCCCCAGACATTCGAATTTAGTAGGTCCTGGGTCGATCCTCAAAATTTGCACTTTTAACAAGCCCCCGGGTATTTCTGATACTGCTGGTCTGAGGACCGTACTTTGAGAACCAGTGACATGGAAGACTGGGAATGGCGGGGATAGCATGTCTGGACAAGAAAGCTGGGGCTGGATTCATGGAGAACCTCTCTGGCCTGTTCAAGTGACACTTCAGCAAATAATTTTCAAGTTCCTACTGTGTGTTAGGCAGTGTTAGTTAGCCATGTGGACAAATGAAATGATTGGAACGTCATTTTTGACATGGGAGAACACACATGCAGTGTGTAATACTTCTTAACTGTGGAGATAAACCAAGATAATATATAAAGAAATCTGGATAGAAGAAAGAACTTTTTTCTGCTTTAGACTAGGGGCTCTTTTGGATAATTCTGCTTCACATTTTAGGGGTGAAAACTCGGTCAGCCTCAGTCTCGTTCCAAGTCCATTTGCAGGAAAACACTCTTTGGCCTGATCTATGGGTTCAGGAAAAATGATATCCAGGAGTGTTCATAAAACTTCAGCTGTTTCCTCTGTGCAGAGGTACTCATTCTCGGCAGTTAGACAAATTAATTCCAGTCTTTTTTAAATTGTTGTTGTTATAGTTATTTTTCACTGAGTGTTCTGAGAAAACCTCAAAATCTGCTAAGGGTAAATCTAATTCTTATACTTGAACATGTTAACTCATTTGTAGATTTCTCAATTTGCCTTAGTTAAAATCAGTGCTTTTCCTCTTTGCCACATATGCAAAACTAAACTCCAGTGAGGTCCACGCTTTTGTCTGTTGGGGGTTCACCCAGGAGGGCGTGATGCATTAGAGGTAAAGGGAAACCCCGGTCCCAGCTAAGCTGATACTTGTGGTGGTTCTTCTGCCTTATTCAGCATGTGGAGTAAGGTAATCATTGCAATTTAATTGTGGTTACTCGACCAATATATCTTTGTGTGCGACAGATGGATTTTGAGAGTGGACAAATGGATCCATTGGCTTCTGTAATTTTGCCTCCAAACTTACTTGAGAATTTAAGTCAAGAAGAGTCTGCATTAGTTAAAAGAGCACAGTTTACTTTCTTCAATAAAACTGGACTTTTCCAGGTAAGTGTTCATGAAATTATTTTTCCATTGTAAATTGAGTTTCTTTGCTCAAAGGGAAAAATAATAGTTCAGATTCCTTGAAACTGTATCAAGAGATACAGAAAAATTAACCTACTATAGTTTCAAAAATGAAAAACTTGAACATAATCATCTAAATATTTTATTTGAAATATATATTTCAGATCACCCGCTTACTAACAGGGCATGTTTAGGTTTTTAAAATGAATCAAATACTAGATTAAGACGTGCATGACACAACTAGAAATGGAATTTGTGAAGACGTTATTATTTATTATTCCTTTTGTTAAATATTTTGTGCTTTCCAGCAATTTAGACCTTCAGAGTTAAAGGAATTGTGTGCCAAAGAAAACCTTCTTTTTTTTTTGTCAGCAGGAAGCACTGTTTACATAATGAACAGCATTCTTGGCGTTAATCAATTTTCCCATTAGTATTTCAAGTGGCCTTTGGCCTTCCCATATCCCTGGAGTAGCGTGGCATTGTGCTCAGCACATATTATCATTTTTATTGGCATTGTTTCTAGATACTAGAAAGTCCACTGCTAGCAAACACTGGTGACCTCTGGTTGCCTTTGAAAGTACAACCCAATCTAGAGCAGTTTCACTGAGCCCTTTCTCAAAAATAAGAGTTATCTGTTAAATTGAAGATACCATTGTATATCAAACAATGCAACCTGGGAGAGAAAGTAGCAGGTCTTAAGGCCAGTAGAACTGTTTCTGATTGATCTGCCCTATCCTGTGTGGAGAAATGGCACAGTAGGCTACAGGTCAGGAAAAAGAACACCATGGAATCATTTGCAGTAACTCCAAAATTTTAAAATTTTATCAGCAAATGTTTTAGGAACAAGCTATCTAAAAATTTTGAGTTGATTAAGAGGGTAATTACGTGTAATTACTCTGAAGGATTTAAAAACTATGAACATATAAAACTGCATTTGTTAGAATTATTTGAGGCTTACAACAATGTCACCTTTAAAAACAATAAAAAATGTAGTAGGAGTCACAAAATGTGAATGGTGGTGGGGGGAGTCCATTCAAAAGAGAGGTTGAGTCCAGAGGGAAGGGTCTGGGACAACTCTTAGAGTTCCAAGAATGAGTCCTTGTTTCATTTCGAGTCTTCTCCACATCATCTTTTCCCTTGCCTTCGGCATCTCCCAATCAATGTTCTTATTAGGAAACCTGTTTCCTGTGTTTTTTTAAAGTAAATTTATAGCAGAGTGAAAACATTTTAAGCGTTCTATGGTCCTCCCCCAACAGAGTGAACAGGGTGTGAGTATTTTTTAAGAAAAGGCTGGGTATCACCAAGCCATGGCTGACCTTCTTTAGAGTGACCATACAAGAGTAATAAGAAGCTGTATTTTGGATACTGAGATTTATTTGGAATTTAGGAAATTCTGCAATTATTCCAAAACAACTGACTTGTAAGTTGAGATAGAGAAATTCAGGAGATTTGACAAGAAAAACATGAAGGGAAGAAAAAAGTTGAGACAATCTGTTGGTCCCAGTCATTGTGCAGCACAGATTCACTAATTGGATTTCCTGCCAGACGTATCTCGAAGTGGAAGCTACAGACAGTGGCGAGTATACAAACAAAGAAGATAGACATTCTGGATGGGACTTTAATCCAGTAGAATTACATTTAGGTGTAAGTTAGTATACACGTCAGGGTGTTGGCATGGATGTGAAAGATGAATTTTTATTTTTCACACCACATTTCCTTCATAATTCACTAAAGGCAAATAACTTCATCTATTTTCTAGGGTAGGGAAATGATCTAATTGTTTCACAGCTTTTTATGAGTTTATTTATGGTTAGCATTGTTTCAGATGTGAACTGGCTGACATCAGTCACGACAATCAAGAATGAATTTTTATGAACATTGCCTTACAACGTCAGCCATCATGTTCCCTCAGTGTATTTATTATAATAAGGGAAATAGCAAAGCTCTTTCAGGAAAGCCAGCAATTTGATCTTATAAACAGGATGTTTTATAATTGAAGATCTGAAGTGTAAAAAGTGCTGACAGTTTGCTTATGTTGGAGCAGCAGAAGAAAATTAAAGTGTGTACTTCTGACTAATAATTTTTTTTTTCTTTCAAAGGATGTAGAAACCAAGAAAAGCACCTTAGTGAGTTATGTCATGGCATGCAGTATTGGAAATATCTCTCTCCAGGATCTGAAGGATCCTGTTCGAATTAAAATCAGACACGCAAGAAACCAGGTAAGAAAATGCTGCAAATAGCAGTGGAACGGAGACAGACTATTCCAGAGAATCATGGGGCCGTGTTTTCTACATGATAAGAAATAACTGGCACTTGTTTTGAAGGGGACAGTTTTCCAAAAAGGAAACAGCGAGTCAGGTAGTGCTTCATGTCACAGTACGTGGTGGAGCCTGGGGGGTTAGTCTTGTCTAGGACTCAGTAATGGGAGGGAGAGGGAGGGACCAGAGGGCCACTATCTTTAAAACATGACGTATATTACTTCAGATAAATTCCATGCAGATGGTTGCACAGTCCTGCCATTAAAGATTTTGGTTGTTTTTTTTTTAAGTCAAAGATTACTACAGCTGAGAAAGCTGAGGGGAATGGGAGAGGTGACCTTTTTTGAGTGGTTAGCAGCTGTCTAAAATCGTGGCCAGTGTTGCTTTTTTTATTGCTTCATTACCCTCCCTGATATTGGTTTATTTGATACAATTATATGGGGGTTCTCACTGTCCCAGACGGCCTGGGCACAGATCGTTCCCTCTTTTATGGGGGTCCCGGTCCGGATTCCACCGTTCACAAGGCGGGCAAGAAGGAGGTGGGAGGTGAGCTGGCTGAGGAGGGCGAGGCCTTGGAGGTTAAGTCATCTGAGGACCAGCCCTGCTGAGTCACGGAGCCCTCTGAAACCTCCTCCTTCTGCCCGTTGGCCTCCTCAGTTTCAGCTCCTTCATCTGTCAAGAACTCTTTTTATTATGGTAAAATATACGTAGCATAAAATTTACTGTTTTAACCACATTTGAGTGTACAGTTGTGGCATTGAGTACGTGCACATCGTTCTGCAGCCAGCACCACTGTCCCGTCTCAAGACCGTTTCTACCTGAAACTGTGTCCCCGTGACACGACAGCTCCCCGTCCCCCCTCCCCCAGCCCCGGCAGCCACCATTCTCCTCCTTCTCTCTATGAATTTAACTACTCTGAGTACCCAATCTAAGTAGAATCATATGGTATTTGTCCTTTTATGACTGACTTTTTTCACTTAACATAATATTTTCAAGGTTCATCTGTATTATAACATGTCAGACTCTCCTTCCTTTTTACGTCTGGATAATATTCCACTGTGTATGTATGTATGTGTGTGTGTATACACACACACATACACACACCACATTTTGTTTATCCACTCATCCATTGATAGACTCCGGTTGCTTCCACACTTTGGATACTGTGAATAATGTTGCTGTGAACATGGGTGTGCAATATCTGTTTGAATCACTACTTTCAATTCCTTGGGGCATTTACCTAGATATAAAAGAGAATTTTGAAGACGAAGTGATAGAGTGTAAAGAGCTTTGCTAAATGCTAAGCATTGCATTTGATGCTGAGACATATATAGGAACCTACAGGTAAATGGGTGACATGGCGGTTATAGTGGATTTCCACTTGAAGTCTTTGTGAGAAAGCCCCCTAAACCACCTGCCATTCTTAAGTTGTATTGGCATGACTAATGCTGATCTTTGTGAAAACCTTGGCATTTTTACTCTTTTCCCATGTTCAAATCATATGATTTTTCATTTATTTTAAACACAATTTCACATGTTTATTCTTATATTAATATAGGCCGTGCCTCATCCCATCTGTGCCTTCTGGGATCTGAACAATAATGGTAAGTTTTAAAAAATATTGGCTGTCTTAATAACAGGTGAATTTTAAACATTGTTAGACACCCCTGTTTCCTTTAATTCTACCCCAAACCAGAGTGAGACAATATAAGTGTGGTGGCAGCTGAGCTGCAAAATTTAGTTTAGGTAGCTTGGGAAGTAAATTTTAATTTCTGTAACTTTTTATTCATTTCAAGAAGAAATAGGCAGACTTGACTTTTTTTATCAAACAACTCTTTGATTTCAGTTATTTATAAAACCCAGTATCCATTTTTATTACCACTTTTGGTTGAAGGTCGATATAGACTTAATCTCATTCTTCTGGGACACTTCTGAGGAGATTACTTGATATGCACGAGGCATACAATTTAAAATCCAGCTTCCAGACTTCAGATTATGGGTGAAAGTGTACCAAAGGACTGTAAATATAGGAATGGTTATAATGGATGTATATTACCTGAAAGGAAGTTCTGACTCCAGAATGACATTTGACGATTCAGAGAGAAAGGCAAAATTAAGGGATAAATCAGTAGGTGTAAGGTGTGGAGGTCACTGAGGGGAAGGACAAGTGATGCAACGTCCCACCTGTGCCCCCTCAGGGTCACCTTCCCTCGGGGTTCCCCAGTGGGATTATCGGGGAACCGGAAATCAGCGCAGCTGCTGTGCAGGCTGCTTCTTGGTAGAAATGTCATCTGAAGTGTCTCACACCTCTTTTGTTTTGGTACTTCTGATCACAGCTGGAAAATATTTTTAGTTGCACAGTTTTGAGAAGATCCCAATTTACGAGGTACATGGTTAAAAATGATTCCACCTTGAAGTCTTAACATATGAGTTGCTCATATTCTGTGTCGTACCATAAGTCAGACAAGGTGTGTTAAAGGCATTTGTAGTAAGTGGCCACCGTGCATGGCTGCTGTGTTCCAAGAAAACTGAACTTCTTTGTTCTCATGTCTTCACAAAAACCTAGGCTGACCCTAGAAAAAAAATATGTTGATCTCCAGAGACTTTATTAGTACGTAACGTATTGGAAAGGGGATTTTCTTTTAATGCAAGTTGATTTTAAAATATATTAAAAACTAAACTTGAGTCAAACTTTCGCAGAACCCCTGAAGCCCTTCAATGGAACACGGTTGAAAACCACTCTCTACACGATCTCTAGCTGTCCCCCGGCCCTAACATTCTACGATGCCAGGAATCTAAGTATTGGCAGCTTTAAAAACAGAATCTGTTTTACTGATAAACTGTAAGGCAGAGGAGCCTGAGGCATATTTCCCTAAAGAAGTTATCATCCACTACAGAGAAAGAACTGACCTGCTGTTATTTTCACACTGTTTGTTGACTTCTTCTACAGAAGGTTCTGGATTTTGGAACACATCGGGATGTGTCGCACAAAAAAATTCAGACGCGAGCGAGACGGTCTGCCTGTGTAACCACCTCACACACTTTGGAGTTCTGATGGTACGGAAGGAATTTCTAAACTTTTCTTTGGAAATGATACAGTTCTGGAAGGCATACTTCTTTTTGCGCGCCAGCCTTTTTAGATTATGTGTTTGGGGAATTATTTTCTGATAATTTTCATCAGTACCCTGAGTCTTGATTCTTAATGAAGAATCTAATTAGCAGAGATCATATATTAAAAATATGCATAAGTAATTATAGAAAAGAACCCTATTTTTTCCCCCTTAGCATTAACAGTGATGATAAATAATCCCAGAAACAAGAAGATCACCATGAGACCCTTGAATTAAGAGAGAAACAAAAAGTCAGACAGAGAGAGAGAGAAGAGGGAGAGAGAAAAGTAAAAGAGGAAGAAATGTTGGGTTTTACTCACATGGAAGGGAACCATGAAAAGTTTGATCAAAAATTTTCTTCCTTGGGGCTGGCCCAGTGCTGTAGCGGTTAAGTTCACGCATTCTGCTTCAGCAGTCCGGGGTTCGCCGGTTCGAATCCTGGGCGCGGAACTACTCACCGCTCATCAGGCCATGCTGAGGCGGCATCCCATGTGGAAGAGCTACAACTCTACAACTATGAACTGGGACTTTGAGGAGAAAAAAGGAAAAAGAGGAAGATAGGCAACAGATGTTAGCACAGGGCCCATCTCCCTCAAAAAAAAAAATTCTTTCTTATAATGTGTTATCACTCAATATGTTTAAGTGTGACTTAGTACCAGCTACTGTGCTACGTGATCCATCTGTGACCCGAAATGACTGCCATCCCCTCGTGGAGATGGCAGCCTGTTAGAACAGGCTGGGGACTAGGGATGGCATGGAGTCTTCAGGCCTGCAAAAGAGATGATGGGGGTGACATTTCTCTCACTATTGGGCCTTCATATCATTTTTTCTTTCCTTCTTTCCCATGGCCCTGCTTTTATCTCATTAGCCAGGCTCTCCAACAGTCTTAAACAAAAGTTAGATTGCATCCACTCTTTCATCCCACCAACGTTTCAGGAGCCACCCTACATCCAACAACTTCTTTGAATTCATGCACAGACTTGAACCTTCACTTATGTCTGATCCACTGGTGTTTTCCCAGACATTTTTCTGGTGCACAGTGCCCTCCAGATTGTAACATAGTCATTGTTTCCTTAGTTTCCATGAAGGGATCAAACCACATTTGTTTTCACTGGAGCTGGGAATCATGTGTGCCGAGACAATAAAGCTCTCCGAATTCGAATCACAGACATCAGGCTGTGTTATTCCCCTCCCTTAAATCTTATACCCACTTCCTGTGGGACTGGGAGGAAGTGGTGAGGAGCTGGGGGATGTAGTATTTGGCGCATGAATCTACTTGGCCTGTGCAAATGGCCATTGTCCTATGACAACCTTGCAAGCTGTGATTTTCCTGACAGTAAGTACATAAGTGCTCTCAGGGATAAGGACGAGTTATTTAAAAAGGTGACAATCATAGAAAATAACCTTTTAACTTTCTCAAAACATACATATTTATTTTTACTGCCAAGGAACTGACAAGGAACAAGGATTTTTACTGACAAGGAACAATTGAACTATAACATGTTTTCCCTAAATAATTAAAAACAAAAACAAAAACCCTCCGTGTTCTTCCATGTTCTCTTTTCTCCAAAAGTGACAGTAGCCATTCTTTCAGAAAACAGTTATTTTGCATGATTGCTTATTCAGGTATATAAGCTTTGGCTTAATCCATTTAAATATTTCAGCTGTGTTTGTGTGTGTGTGTGTGTGTTTGAGCATAATTGTGTGTGTTTTATAAATCTAAGGTAAATAGATAGTAACACAGTTCACTATTTAGAGATGATTTATATGCAGCCAAAGCTTGGCTTCTCATTACTCTGAATGGTCGGTTTCTTCATATACTGTTCAAATTTTATTATGAGTTTGAATTACTTATTACTTTTTCTGTTGCCATCTGATAAAGCAGTTAGTTTTACAAGTATATGGAGACATGCATTTTTTAGTGCTCTCCTTCCATTTTCCACCTTGGCTCCCTTTGTGGGATTCTAAACTGCTGGAAGAAAAACTTTCCAGAATTTATCCTTTCTGGCGACGTGCCCATATCCTTTCAGCTTTTCCAGACCACCAAGACTTTGTTAGGAATCTTTCTTGATTTACAAACTCTTTAGTTGCTTGTGTAAGATATTCCGAGTCCACATTGCCCCATGACACATTCACCACATGAGAAGTTAAAAAAAGTACCCCAGACCCATAATTATATCTTCTAATCTACAAATGTATGAAAAATTTAATATCCTCTGGTACATTTCTTTGTAGTGAAACTTATTTTTGTGCTTTTAACATTAGTACATTTTCATGTTGGCTAGTTTAAAGGAATAAATAGTTTCATATTCTTTGTTCTCAAAGTACAGAACAACATGAGAATTGTGTGTAAATGTACATCAGTAAACAGCATTGTTTTATTTAATTTACATCTTAAATTGTGGCTTTAATTGTGGTATGCAATGTTTACTGCCTCACCTAGGTAGGAGCTGTAGGTTTTTTAAAGACAGTGACAAGTCACTTGGAGATTCCTCAAGACCATTTCTCTGGCCTAATGAGAACCTGGAGTAACCAAAATGTTGGTTGAGGTAACCTATCTGTGAGTCGAGGGGCCCTCCCTGACTTGAGCTCCGTCCCAAGTGCCATGGGAGTCCCATATCTTCCCAGTGTTTTGAAGGATTCTTGGGAGAGGAGGATAGGGAAAGTCCCCTGTGACCCTGAGCACCTGTATCTGCAGAGTTTGATCACTTTGTCCATTTCTTGTTGTGACAGAGGTATTGTTACCGGTTCCTTACTGCATCAGCCAAACTGGGAACTGAGTCCCATTTCTTCATTTCACACACATGTGCACACATATACCTCCCACTTACTGGAGGCCTTTGTGTGAATAGCAGATTTTATTGACATTTTGGTCAATATGAAAGAAAGTCAGTGAAAATAGAATAAAAACTTCTAAATAAGCATTTTGTTTTTCATAATTTAAGACCTAAAAGTTTAAATGCGATATTCCTTTTGGAATATATGCCTTCAAACATCTGCATAATGGAGGTGTCTTTGTCCTCCAACTGGGACTGAGTGGTGGGTCTTAACTCAAGATTTATCCCTATCCCAAATTCCCCATTTAAGGAAGAAAAGACAGGTTTTCCTACCAGGCCCAGGCTTTACAAGTCTGTCTTAGCACAGCGAAATTAACACTTCATGGTACTATGCTAGAAAGTGTTTACTTCTTTCCACTCCACAACAACCCCTGACATCTTAGTGGTGCCCTATCAGGTCTAGAGGGGTCCAAGAATTATGACCCAAAAACTCTTAGTGGATTCTCATTTCTAAAAAGAAATAAAGACTCCACCCGATACATACCAAGTTGTGAAATGACCAGTTAGGAGCCTCAGTGCCATGCCACAATGCCAGCACCAGCCTCTGGCTGTCTGCTGGCTGAGCCCCTCCCTACCGTGCAAAGAACCCAGGGCCCACCCGAGGGCTTGGCCATGTGCACCATGGTGGCCTCTGGCTGTACTTGTGCCCCCAGCCCTGCAAATGTTAGGAATGGCCTGATGATTTATTATGCAAGGCAATGACCTCCTGTCCAGTTTCTGTTGGGGGACCTAGTCGTTTTGCTCTCCAAGTTAAACTGGTGCGTAAAGAGCTTGGATAACCAAGTAATGATAAAAAACAATGTGCAACTTTCTCAGTAATGCCACAGTTTTGTTTCCTGGAGTGATCCACAAGAGTCCAATAAATGGGAATTTCAATATTGATTTACACTGTTGCTTTTAGCCCATAAGACCAAGCTGACAGTCTATGTTCTAGCAGTGAACTTTCTAAGGAAACAGCACCCTCATGAAAAAACAGATTCTTAACAGCTGCTTCCATGTTTTGTGTAGGACCTTCAAGGAACCGCCTCCCAGATAGATGCAAGAAACACTAAAGTTCTTACCTTCATCACCTATATTGGGTGTGGAATATCTGCTATTTTCTCGGCAACAACTCTCCTGACATATGTTGCTTTTGAGTAAGTATTTTTCTATCTGCCAAACCCAGTGCTAACTGTTCCAAAATGTGAAGAAGAAAATTGCCTCAGCTTTTAAAAACATTTATGCACTTTGTGAATCATGTAGGGTGGTTCAGTTTTAATGTTCAGGTTTCTCGTAAGATATATGATGCAACATGAATTTTCCAGCTATAGAGTCTTAATTTATAATTACCGTATTTCTGTTGATCAAATACATTTAAACCTGTTAGAGATAATTACCACTTAAGTAAATAAAAGTAGTCTGAAATGCTTTTTTTTACATTGTAAAAGATGAAAACATTTGCTTCACGAATCTTATTAAATTAATCCTGAAACAGGAATTTTTTTAAAAAAGGATTCCTACCTTATTAAAAATCAAGAAACTTCAAAAAATTTTAGGAAATTGTTTTTTAACAAAAATATCATTTTTATATAACTCTAGCGTTTTTCCTGGATTGAACACAAATCAATTTGTTGACATCAACTGGAAATTTTGGAAACCATTAAAATTAGTATTTAAAAAAACCTTGATAATTTGCCAAATACTCACAAATATCTTTAGCCCTCCTCCTAGTAGAACCAGGTCATAAAGATGGTGCTACCTAACCTATTGCAGAGCTGTATAATATATGAATTTACTGCCTGTACTTCAAAGACTTATTTACAATATTAGTTCTCGCGTATATTTCTTTTCTCCTTTTCTAGAAAATTGCGAAGGGACTATCCCTCCAAAATCCTGATGAATCTGAGTACAGCCCTGCTATTCCTGAATCTCCTCTTCCTCTTGGACGGCTGGATCACCTCGTTTCACGTGGATGGACTTTGCATTGCAGTGGCTGCCCTACTGCATTTCTTCCTTCTTGCAACCTTTACCTGGATGGGGCTAGAAGCGATTCACATGTACATCGCCCTGGTTAAAGTATTTAACACTTACATTCGCCGATATATACTGAAATTCTGCATCATTGGCTGGGGTGAGCCTCCTAAAATTTTTTTTCATTTTACTGTCATGGAAATTGCCAGCTTCTCCTAGGAAAATCCTATTTAGAAAGAATCGCACCACTAAAAGAAACTTCAAAATTGCAAATGAGGTGGATTTGATATACGTATCCTAAGAAAGGGCCTTCCTCAGAATGGTGTTTTTAAAAACTGTTCAACGGTCCTCACTAAATTCAGAAGTAAAGGAAAAAGCCCTAGCTCCTGAGTCACCACAGACTTATTTCCTGAGTCCAGAGCCAGCCCACCCAAGTCTGAAGAAGCAGCTGGCAGACGGTGGTGCATTTCCATTATGTTTCAAAATATAAAGGCCAGCTCAGACTCCTAGCTATACTGACCCCCTAGACACATGCCTATGTCTTGGAAATCAGAGGGAGAATGTTATTTTTGTGTGTATAGCCAGAATACCGCAGAATTCTTGCCTTGAACTTCTTAACATGATTCCTCAGCCAGACATGGATGGTTGTATTAACCTATGTGGAATCTCATAATTGGGCCCTTTTCTTTATCTGGGTTTCATATCAGACCAGGCATTTTAGAGCGTTCTCACAAATCTCTTTTTCAGATGGCAATATGGAAGTATGAGACATTACCAAGGTATTTGGCACCACCTTAGGAGACCATGAAAGTATCTTTCAGGGAATTAGAGTGGCGTAGTATTTCCCCACTGAAATACACATGGAAATACTTTATTGATTCTCTCAAGGGTATCAAGAAGACTATAAAGACTTTATACCCCTATTGTGTTTCTCCTACTTTTTCTGAAGGCTTTTCTTTTTACAGAAAGGACAGAACGAGCTACAGTTCCCTTATTGCCTGAAATCTGGCAGTCTAACAGGCGTCATTAGTGAAGCCGCATTTGCTGGTGCTGGATTCAGTATAAGTCAGGTTCTGGTTCTCTAGTGGGTACCAGAAAGCAAACAGTATGTTTAAATATCTGTCATTAAAGAGTAGGTTTTGATTGCTGCCAACTAGAGTTGGATATTTCCCAACAAAGGGGATTTTATGGTTGTTTTTGACCAAGTTGCCAGTTCTAAGAAATCTGGTTCTGTGATATGGAGTGTTTTCTTTCCTTCTTTTTTTCTTTCTATTATCAGTCTTATAAAGCAGTTCCAAATGCTTCAGAAGAGTTGTTTATGTTGTGGTCTTTCTATAACAGGTTTGCCTGCCTTAGTCGTGTCAATTGTCTTAGCGAGCAGAAAGCAAAATGAAGTCTATGGAAAAGAAAGTTATGGAAAAGAACAAGGCGATGAATTGTAAGTAATAAAAACTTGTTGGGAATTTATTTGTGATGAGTAGATCTCCTTTGATTCCTGAAGTTTAGTGTAAGTTTCCGTGCCAGTAGTAAGCCTCTTATTTTGGAAGATTGAGGTGCATTTGTGTGCCTTTGCCAAGATCTCTGCTTACACCACAGATGAATTCAGTTGAATGCCCTGAACAGTTCAAGCTACTTTTCCATATTAACGCTGTGCTCTGTCATCTGGGGGAATTCAGAAGTCTAAGATGCTATCTCCTAGGCTCAGAAAACCCCTTCTATCAGAAGAGATTCCATAATACTCCCACCTCCTTAAACCCACACGCATCTTAGGGAGTTAAAGAGCAGTATCGTACAGTGAATGGTTCAGTGCCAGTACGAGTGCATGTGGAAATGGAGAGAATGGAGAAATCAGTGAGTTCCTGAATAATTTGGAAAATTCTCTTCAGACTGTGAGACCATCGAGGCTAAGATTTTGATATTGTTCGGTTTGGACAAATAGTTCTCTCATATGTTATCTAGCATATAGTAGATACTCAATAAATCTTTGTTGATTGAATGAATTACTGAATGAATAAAGAGCCTGCTCCTGACTGTAAGAGCTTGCTCATTTCTGTGCACATTTCATGGATGGATAACACTTTTGTGTCCAGTCAATATCCAGTCCTGTCCCGTTACCTCATGGCCTTTCCTTCTTTTGTATTTCCAAAGTAGCACTTGAAAGACCCCACAAGAACTAATGGAAAATAAAAGATCCAGGTCAGGAATTTCAGGATTCTAGAAGGACTTCCATATGGACCTTTGGAATAAGGTATATTAAAAGTAGAAGTCAATGCATAAGTTCTAAATAAGGAAATTTAAAAAGTATGCTAGTTAGCGCTTACAGGACTTTAAAGGACTATTTAGTAAGTTGTTGTACCATCAACAGCTCTTATTTATTGAGCATTTACTATATGCCACAAATCATGTTAGGTTATGGGATTCGGATACGTTCAAGACAGCTTTTGCCTTTGTGGAGGTCATGTTCCAGTGTGGAAGACATAACCCAGAATGATGACCATTCACACTAGAATTTTAAGATGAATTTAATTGCCTTAAATAATTCATCCAATTTTTTAGGTACCTAAGAACTTCCATAGTATTAATTAGGCACTGGGGGCATCTGAGAATTGCAGTATTTTAACTTTCCTCTTAGTACACTTTACACATAATACACTTTTAAAATTACTTTCATCTATTTTCTGATCTATATATCATTCTGAATATCAAATATATCCTTCCTCATCTCCTAAGGATGTTATAATAGAGGTAAGCTTTTTAATTGTGCATGAGAAGTGTCAGTATAAGAATATCACAGTTCTACAATAGGTTCTTGCCTCATCTACACCAATTGTATTAATAGGAATTATTTTATCTGCAATAATGGAATCCACATTTCTGTGTCTTAAATAAGTAGGAATTTACTCCTCTCACATGACAAGAAACTTGGAAGTAGGCAACAACTGGCATTGATTTTGTGGCTGAAAATGTCAGGGCCAGCAGCTCTGCTGCCCTCTTGGCCTTGGTTTCGTGGATGTAAGATGATTGCTGCAGCACCAGAGCTTGCTTTCCTGTTTGAAGCAGAAACGAGGAACAAGGGCCATGCCAGTTGCATCTGTCGAGAATAGCTCCCCCAAAATCCCTTAGGGACTCTGCCTCCATGTCATTTTATAGAACAGTGTCCACAGGGCCACCCCTTAAAACAAAGGAGATTGAGGAAAGGAGTCCTCACGTTTCCCATTCTCTGGAGTGTAGGCATGTAAGAGAAGAGAGGGTTAGACCTGGTTTGGGATGAGCCAACCAAGAGCGTCTTCACACCAAGTCAGAGTTCAAGAAGCCGCCTTGTTTTCTTCTTAATTGTTGACTTAACTAGCTAGATATTAAGATGATGGCTATCCAAAACAAACCAAGAAAACTATGTAAACTGAGGCCCGAGAAAACAAAGTGACTTTTCTAAAGGCATTTGAGAAAAGCCCAGCCGTGAAATCTGCAGAAACCCAGACTGAGCCAGAAGTCTTAGGCAAACAAGACGCAGTAATAAGTCCCTTTTTCTGTCTCGTTTCTGCTTCTTGTTTAAGCTGTTGGATTCAGGATGCCGTCGTGTTTTATGTGACCTGTGCTGGGTATTTTGGAGTCATGTTTTTCCTGAATGTTGCCATGTTCATCGTGGTAATGGTGCAGATCTGCGGGAGGAACGGCAAGAGGGGCAACCGGACTCTGCGCGAAGAGGTCTTGAGGAATCTGCGCAGTGTGGTCAGCCTGACATTTCTGCTGGGCATGACGTGGGGTTTTGCGTTCTTTGCCTGGGGACCCTTGAATGTCCCTTTCATGTACCTCTTCGCCATCTTCAATTCATTACAAGGTAAGATAAATGGTACCCGAACGGTTTCCTCTTTCTAATTGTATCATATTTGCGAACAGCTTCACTGTTGGGCTGATGCCGTGCTGTTTCTACATCACTCTTCCGGGTGCTGAGCACAGTTCCAGGCACAGAGTGGGTTCTCGTGAAAAAGGTCTTGAATGGAGAGATGAGGTAGAATGTTAGTTTGTTTTCAGTGATGTGTCCCAAGCACCTAGAACAGTGCCTGGCAGAAAGTAGGTGCTCAATAAACTTGTATTGTTGCTTGAATGGATACAGGGCAGAGAGGTGCCCAGTGGGAAGTGTGAAGGGATGCACAGACAACTTTTACCTTCTTCACAGTTTTGCTGAGTGTTGGTGCTCTTCATGGAACCTTGTCACGTGTGGATGTCCCCTTCTTGGCCAGAAGAATTTTTAGATTCTATGCAGGGACAGAGCAATTCACTTTGATTCCTTAGATCCTTGGATTTCAAAATAAATACCAGCACTCTAGTTCAGAAATGCTCTTTTTTGTGTGTGAGATAGGACAATTAGTTCAAGAGTTTAACAAACATTTGCCAGTGGCCTCGCTTTTACAAAAATACAAGGCTTCCTTCAAGGAGCTTACTGTCATGCTTCTGATTCCTACATACCCTAGTGTAATCTATGATGAATTTAACTTTTAAGCTTAAGGGAATATAAATTACGTTTTTTGGAAATTGACTGACATTCTTTAAGATATTGGATATACCCTGGGTTGTTAATAAAACTCCCTCAGAAGCATCGTGAGGCCCACACTCCCACAGGAATGAGGTGACAGAGTCTGGAATCTTTTTGAGCAGGGCAGGACCACTGGCTTACCGGAAGCTATGGGCCGTGCACTTGCAGGTGTGTGGGGAAGGAAAAGCTAGCTAATGCTGAATAAATCTGAGCTGGGGTGGAAAGTGTGGTGAGAAGCAGGTTTGTGCCACTCACCAAGTAAGATGCCAAGGGAGCTGCTCCCTACAGGAGCATTCTAAGAAAAGTCCGTTATCTACCTGCGGGAGAGTGTTCACTGCTTTGTGTCGTACATTCCTGCTTGGCTCATCCTGCTAGGTTTCCCACCGGCTCATGAGCTCCTGCAAAAAAATGTGTCCCATAGTAGGTGCTCAACAATTGTTTGTTAAATGAATAAGTGGATTTCTGGATGAAGTAATGGGGCGGGGCTCCGGGGATGGCCTGAATCCAATGTGAGACTCCTCCAGCATAAATACGCATTAGTTACTTCAGCAACTTTACTCAAGTTTACTCTCCCATAACAGGGGAAATATGTGGACTCATTATCTTTAGTAAATAGAGTAATAAACCTCAAGTGCACCTCCGAAAGTCGCGAACTGAATAGGTAGTATATGAGAATGTCTTCATTGGGATCTACCTTCGTAAGCTGAGCATTCCTCTACTTACTCTCTTCTATAATATACAACATAAAAGTGCCCAGATAAGTATTGACAGAGAAGTCCATTCACATGAGAAATTCCATGGTTTTATATTTCAGGGCTGTACATGAAAGGCACATTAATCTGCCAGCCCAACCTTGTTTTTGCTTTTAGAATTTCCTGGCAGGTTCGGTAACCTTCAGCGGCTACAGTTGTCTCTTCAGCTCTGTTTCCATTAATGAGAATTGGGATGTTTCATTTTTCCCAGCGTAGGTCTCCTGTCGGGAGGGAAAAATGTTGTAAACCATCATCAAGTCAGTGTTCTTCATAAATCACCGACGTTTAAGACTGATTTTAAATTATATAAATTCAGAACAGATTTCTGCACATCTAGTGATATTAAAAACACCTCCTGAAAAGGAAATTTAAATTAAAAGGCAGTGATACAGAGCACAGGAGTCCACCGACAGTTGCTCACGGGCCAGGCTTGTACAAAAACTTCTCAGGATGCTGTGGAAAGTCACTTAATGGTTTTTATATGAGTCATTTTCTGAACATTCCAAGAGAGGCTTGGTGGTTGTTAAAAGTATATGCTTTATTAAAAGACACACGTAGAATCTAGACGGTTTAAAAAAACAATTCAATGAATGTAAAATGAACTCAGGTAGTACTTAGGCAAACTACATTATGTCTGGTTTTTTTCTTTCTGATATTCTTTATCCAGCAGAAAAACTTGACATGATCCCTTTGCCTCATGGAGCTTATATTCTAGTAGGAGAGACTGACGTTACTCAAATATATCCTATATAAGACATATGTGGTGGTATTGGGAGCACGTGACAGAAGGCATGATGTGTAAGCTGAGATCTGAAGAAGCAATAGAAATTAAGTAGGTGGAAGGTGGGAGTAGGAGTGGGGGAAAGACTCTTTCGGGTAGCAGGCACTCTGTGTACAAAAATTTGCTGTAGTTGGTGATGATAGCATATGCTCAAGGAATTAAAAGAAAGCTCGTTTAACCTGAGAGCAGAGAAAGAGAACAGAGCTTGGGGCGTGACAGGCGGTGTGGTGCAAAAGGAAGGCAGAGGCTAGGCCACAGGTCCTGTATTATGATCTTTGTAAAAAAGAGCAATGGGGAGTCTCTGGAAGGTTTTAGGCCTGTGGAGTGACATGATCAGATGTACATTTTGTAAAGATGAAGCTGGACATGATGTGGAGAATGGATTGGAGCAGCCCAATGGTGTCTGCAGGGAGAGCAAATAGAAGGCTATTGCAATGGTCAGGGTGAGGTAAGGCGATACAGTATTTCAGACTATGGTGGGGATGGGGGAGCTGGAGAGATGTGCACAGAGTCAAGAGAAATTTCGGAAGTATGCTACTACAAAACACTCATCATTGGTTTGGTCATTAAAGTAAACTTTTATTTTTGTAGAATGATTAGGGGAAGAGGTCTCCTTGTTAACATAATATTGTAGTTAATTGAAGCCTGTCGTTACAAGTCTTACCAATGGCTAAAGATTTACAATGTAATACAATATTCTGAAAACGAAAACTATGCCAAACAAATTCTAATCTTCTCAGATTGAGCTTGTAGTTGAGTGTCTGAAATTCAGCAGGGTCTTCATTGTGAATGCCACAAGTCACCCTGCAGTGTCATAGAGGTGGGACCTGCAAGGGGGACAAGTGCTGGGTCTATGGTGATGTCAGGGCATGTAGATCACAGGATATACTAGCTTTTGCTAGCAGAGTTCTTTGCAGTTTTGTGTATGTCTTCAAAAATTTGGTTCAAACATGTTAAAAGCCATTTTATCTTTCAGGACTCTTAGAAATAAATGTATATATGTGTGTGTACAAACACACATACACATGTGTAATTATATGAGTACTCACATAAATTTATATAGCCTATATTTTAAAATTTTATATATGCTTTATTTTTATTTTGTTTTTGTTTTTAATATATATTTTTATGTTTATTTTATTTTTATATGTATTTTTATTTTTTATGTACACTTATAACTGTACAATTTAATTGCCAAAAACCATGTTAAATGGATATCAGAAAATTCTTGTAGTCTGCATGGCTATAACTAAAATTTTACCTACTTGAATAAGCACGTGAAATCACGTATTGAATCAAAGCTGAAACCAAGTTTATTTTCTAATTTTCCACAGTGTATTGCTTTGTTCTTTTTATTTTACCTACTTCACTTGATTAAATTATATATTAATCATTTCATTGGTTATTTTTCTTCTAAGATGAAAAGATAAACATATCTTCTCTTAACATAGTGGACTTACCTATCTGCTTTTGCTGCCTCCGCTGCTTTCCCAGGATGAAACTGGCAAATCATTGTATTAGAAATTTTAATTATTTCTAAAGAGTACAACGTGAGAAAATTGGTGTACAAATTGCTGTTCAAAAGAGAACAGATGTTTGACAAAAATACATCATAATTCACATGCCTGGGAACATTAGCCTACAACCATGATATAATTCATCCTAAAGAAATAAAAGGCAATTCCTTAGTTGCTGAGAAGATCTTAGCCAGCGTCCTCTTGAGCATCTGTCCTGTGGCAGTATCCGTGCCCTTGTAAGACTGGATTATTGCTCTGGGATTCAGCACAGTTGCATAGTTGCTTGTTATACAAGTGATGAACAGTATCTCAGACTGTGTATTTTTTCATTAACTGTAGAAAAGTATTTGACACCACCAATTAGATTAGCCTTCTCCAACTTATAGGGAAGTTTAACACTCCTGATAAGTTCATCAGGATCTAAAGTCTAGCCCCATGCCAAAAGCTTCGTCTTCAACTTTCCTTTTCCAAGTATGTGACGCAGTATTGATTAATATTCTCGGGCATAATCAGCCCATCTTCTGTACATATATGTGACAGCATAAGGAGATGCAACTTATGGTTCTGCAAGTAGAAGCTGCTATGGCGAACACAGAAGGGTATTAGTCTACTCAGAGAGAGTTTGCCATTAATTAATTTGATAATATTAAGATACCCAGAGCAACAGAAATCATTTACATGTGTATAGTGCATTGTGATTTATATAGCACTTTCACATAACATCTGTGATCTGATGTAATTCTTGCAGCAAGTCTAGAAGATAGGTACCCAAGAAGGAGGGTATTTTCTCCGTTTTATAGATGAAGAAGCAGGCTCAGAAGAGTTAATGACTTTCCCAAGATCAGTTTGAATCCAACAGTGTAATATTTACAATATAGCATATATAAAAACAGACACATTATTAGGGAACAAACGCATAAGCAGAAAAATAAAACAAATTATTGCCCTTTCAGTTTTTTATTTCAAAGTTTCTAGAGAGTGAATATCTATGTCTATTTAAAGAAACTGTTAGTAAATATAGTTTAATGAGTAAATGGGAATTTACTCTCTTACCCTTATTTAGCAAAAATCACTTAGGGAAGCATATTTATTATTATTATTTTAATCTTATTGGTAAACTAAGAAAATTAAATCAAGGTATGTCTCAGGAGCCTCCTGGCAGTTAAGCTTTGCCATAATTACATGTACAACACGCTGAGTGAATTGGCGCCAAGGTAAAGAGAGGAACCACCTTTAAACCCCCGACATCTGAAGCGACATCGTGTTGGCTGAGACATTACACACTGCAAGGAAATAAATTACTCATCTTTTGGCAGGGCGTTTTGTGCCAAAGAGAACTAATTTTCTAAAGGGCACCTTGGTAGTATGAAAGGAGGATTCAGGAGGTTCCCAAAGAGAAACCATAAACCAAGATTCCCAGCCCGGCAGCCAGCTGGCAGTGTCCGTAAGACAGCAAATGAGCTGTTCGAAGATTTGGACTCGGGCTTGCTAGGAAGCTCAGAGGTTATCTAGACCATTTTTGTCAAAAATCAGTTATCTAGCGCGTGTATCCTTTTTTGCTCAAACACCTGGCTTGAGTAATTCTTGATTGATTTTTGCATCGAAACTCCAGAACCACCTATGTCCATGGGCCAGATTAAGATACTCGTCATCACTCGTCATCACTGCCCACTCGGATTCCATCCCGCATCCCTGAAGTTACCCTTATCTGCAGTCTTCCCATGTCTCTGGGTCTTGATTATCCAGGGTAAGAAAAAGTCAGCTTAGGCCATTTATTGGAATTTATTGATGACAACCCTGCTGAAAGTGGGCCTTTAGTTGGTAAAGAACTCATAGGAGATGAGGACCCAAGGTTTTTTGTTTTATTTTCTCCTCCAGCGTTCTTGAAAATGACCTTTTAGAGCTACCCTGAATTTTACTGTATAGCATCTACTTTCATATCCAAAGGAAACTGTTCCTTGGCAATTTTTTTTTTTTTTAACTTTCGATAATCAGGCTAAAGATCTGAGAACATCTCTCTGGCTACTGATTTTACATCTGCCCACATATCTTTGCCAGAATCAACCAAAGGGAATGAGTTCTATGGTGGAGCCAAATTCTTAGCTAAAATGTTGAGGCTAAATATATCTTTTTTTCCCCCTAAATAAAGACCAAGATTAAAGACAAGCCCATACAATTTACGGTGAATATAATGCCAATACTTGGAAGGAGGCTTATTTTTTTTTTTCCAAATATGCTACTTGAACATGTTCTGAGGTAGGCAAGAGGACTAGATATCAAGTCCTCTGATGAGATTTTTCAGAATATTTCTCACTCCAGGTTTAGCACACTCCCTTAGGTGTCCCTTCACCATGTTCACCGAACCATCCTTGGCCTGTGGTCTGCTTCTCTGGGAGGATTTGAGAAGGTGGAGTTCACTACATTTTCCTCCCTTACAGAACCCATAGGCCCGCCCACTGCCCACATACTTGCAACGCGCTTCCTCCATCACAATTCAAAAGGTCATTTATTTTAAGTGAGAAAAATTGCAAAATTTACTGAGAATTAAGACGTATTGAATTTGCATATTGGTCTAATTTTTTTTTAAAAGTGAGCAGATGCCTCTGGTTAGGGAAAGGTGGAGGTTAAAGGAAGACAGGGGTAGGGTGGGATGAGCAGGAAGAGGACTGGTCAGGAATCTGTTCATTTAAAGTAGGTTTAAGTTTTGTTTTTCTCTTGTCCTAGCATGGAATCTGGGTTCATATAGGTAAAATAAAGAATAAGGCAGTTATCAAGCTGGAGAAACTTATCGCTAAGGAGCTTTGGCTTGGGTTCATCAGACTGGTGGTTTTTCAGGGTATGAGTCCCCACAAAAGGACCATCATGATCTCTGTTTGGTGAGCTATAAAGGTTCCGTGGAACTAGCATGAGCCTGTCAAGATGAAGTAAAGACATCGATTCTGAAGTCAGTCTTTTGAGCCATTTTAGCTTCCAGCTTCTGTGGGCGATGTTCCCTACTCCCTGGTCAGTTAAATAAAGTTGTAAAGCATTAGCAAGAGTAAGGCCAATGCTTATAGCCCCCAGTCACGGCTTAAAGCCCTTTCCAGAAAGCCAGAAGAGCATGTTTTTCCAGGTGGTATGAGGGCCTCTTTAAGGTGCTGTGTGGTTGATATGAAGATTCTCAAAGGAAAAACATTTGTTAGAAGGAGAACAGAGACAGGGATGAGAGATCAAGCCGATTCCCTGGATGTCCACGTAGAACTCTAAAGTTTTATGACTTTAGTTCTGCTTCTGGAGCCAAGATCTGTAAGTAGATGGAAAAAAAAAAAGCCACTCAGAACTGAAAAGGGAATAGCCCTCTGTTTTCTCACTTTGGCCTCCAAGTGCCCTTGGCTCGCCTGCTGCATTTTCTCCTCTTCCTGCCTGAAGTGTTTAGAGTTTCTTTCTATACTGCATATGTGTGCTCTTCCAGATGCGATACCTACCACATTCCCCACTGCTGAACTCTAAAACGGATGTTTTGTCCTGAAAGAATTTTGGTATAATATTTATTGCCAGACTAACTTAAATTCATGTGAAAAGTGCTCGTTACTGCAAATAGTAAAATAACCTATAATGAGAATCCTATTCTGATTTAAAATGGAAATGTATCTCATGGCTAAAGAATCTGCATATTACTTTGAAATTTGAAAATATATTCATTCCTAAGAATTCTAGTTTTTCATGCCTACTATCTAATTTTGTCACATAGCATCACAATTCATAGTGAGGGATGGAGCATTTAAATGACTTCTATCACATAATTTTATAGGAGATGTGTCAAATTTTGAATCTAATTATGCCAGTGTCTCTTAAACTTATTGATGCCTGTATATCTATAAGCAAATGTGGTTCCTTAAAAACAGGCAATGTCATCTAATGTTTTATTATTATGATTTAGAGGAACACTGAATAATCTAAAAATAATGTTTTGTTAAGCCAGTTTTATCTTTAATCTCCCTCTCTCTGACTATGGTCAGCATCAGATCCTCAAACTAATTCACATCTTAACATCCCAGCAAGGCTGAGAAAGTGAATCCATGAACTCATTCTCTCCAATGTCCTCAAAACACCAGACATAACCTCTGAAGTTCTTTTCTCCAGTATATATGACGTTTATAAAAACTACTGAGTGTTAAGGGAAGCAGCGTCTAGCAGATTTCACCCTCTGCCCTCGACTACAAGAATAGCATTTGCTCCATGTGAGGCCCTATAGTGAGTGATGTCTGGATGAATGCCTGGGAATGAAAGCCCTTAACTAGTGTTTATAATCTCTTCCACCTCTAATACTTGGTCTTGTTAAACAATTCTTTAGGAACACACAGTTACCTACCTATATTTTCAGCTGTGTGATAAAAATACCTCTAAGAACAAATTCTGCAAGTTCTGCCCTAGTTAACAAAAATAGAGTCAACCGCAGGCAAAGGGCTCCCTCCTCTCAAACTGCAGCTTCCTTCATCTGTAACTTATGTTAACCTTACCTCAATTCCGTGCCCTCTCATCTCTGCTCTGTAACTGCCACCACCTCATACAAACTTCAAGGGATCTGAACCAGTTCACATTGTTTATACACATTGGTTATTTACACTACTGGTGATACAAAGCGTATTTGCTTACTCAAAGGATTTTCTGCATGAGCAGACTGGTTAGGGAATTGGGGGTTGTAGGTGTGGGAAGGCTTTGAAGAACTATCAGATTTAGCCATTTAGAGTGAAGATGAGGCCCGAACCCAGTGATGTCTACTCCCTGCTCCCTGGGAAGGTGGATCAGCCTGCAGGTCCTGATTCTGAGGGGTTTTAGTGTGGAGGAAAATCTTTCCCCTACTCTGAGACTTGGGATTCCTGAGCACAGGCCAGGCCAGTCTGCATGCAGGTGTCTTCGCTCCAGCCCATTCTTCCCACCTCTCCCCAGCACAGGGACCTTCAGTAGGTATTTGCTTTCTGAATGATTGAAATTTGATTTATATATATTAGAGCTTTTTAAAATAAAATTAGAACCTCCCTAATCTATCTGATATAATTTCAGACAAAGAATAGGTCACTAGGATATATTTCCTTCACTAACTGCTTTATTACTAATAAAGTATTAGTAATAATATAATAAAATAATATTTTACTTATACACATGTATAATGATATAATAGTAATAATAATAAATAAAATGATGGGACTGGCCTCATGGCATAGTGGTTAGGTTTGGAGCACTTTGCTTTGGTTTGTGGGTTGGGATCCTGGGCACAGACCTACACCACTCATCAGCCATGCTGTAGCAGTGACCGACATATAAAATAGAGGAAGATTGGCACAGATGTTAGCTCAAGGACAATCTTCCTCACACAGAAATTAAAAAAATAAAATGATAATATCACTAATTACTAATATGACTTCACTTAGATCATTGAATGCCTTTTTATAATTTTCAGATAAATGTCTGAATTTCCGAGGAAATTTTTAATGGGCTGGTCATTCATTTGAAATCAGTGACCAGAGTTTAGTCAGTCTTTTCCTCATGACATTTTTCTGCAAGTCAAAATATGGAATCATTTGGGGGCCGCCTGGTAGCGCAGCGGTTTCGTTCGCGCTTGGCAGCCCAGGGTTCGCGAGTTCGGATCCCGAGCGCCCGCCGACGCACTGCCTGTCAGCCGAGCTGTGGCGGCGTCCCATATAAAGTAGAAGAAGATGGGCACGGATGTTAGCCCAGGGCCAGTCTTCCTCAGCAAAAAGAGGAGGATTGGCAACAGATGTTAGCTCAGGGCTGGTCTTCCTCACACACACACAAAAAAATATATGGAATCATTTTCAACCAGTAGTTTCAGTAGGAATTTATAGAGCACCTACTAAGTGTTAGGCACTCACTGATGATCAAACAAGAAGGCAGACCCAGGGGAGGATATTCAGCCATGGTCATTTCACCGTGGTCAGGGCCCATCCTGTAGAAAGCCAGCACGCTCCTTTTTTAATACTTCATAAGAATGTAATTCTGAAATAAAATTATGGGCCATTTTGAGTTAAGCTACTGAAAAATAAAACATATAAGCATAACCTTAGACATATTTTGCAAATTTAACTGTACACATCAAAAGAAAGTACTTTCAATACGTTTTCCCACTTTGCCAGTTGCACACGCTACAATGTAATTTACAGTTTTCTCGATGAATCCTTCATATTTGAAAAGAACAGATAAGTCTTAATGTCCCTTGAACATACTGTAATAAATTTTTACTTTTGTGCCTTTCCATGCTAGACCCTTTGCCCCATGAAAGCAATGATTTTGTTTGTCTTTGAATCTCTAACTCCTGAAACACAGTGCCTCCTGCTTAGCAGTGCTTAGTAGTCACTGAATGAAACGTCCCTCACCTCCCCACTGGAAGCTTTTGTCGGGTTCAGTTCAAGCCCTACATCCTCTAACAGACCCTCCCTTTTGTAGATATTCTGCGTGGTATGGTATATCACTGAGGCAGTACCTTGGCAACTAATTTGCATGCTTTTCAGAAGCTTTTGCCTCAAAAATATTTTCAGTGTGTTCCTATCATCCCTTAATTTGTGTTCTACTCCCTCCTATTTTTAAGCCCCCATCCCCAAACACATTTAATGCAGTATAAGTATTCAGTTGACTCATGTAGACTAGGTGAGCGATTAATCATGGTTACTATTCATTCATTCAACAAACATTCATGGAGTTCCTGCTTAGTTCCTGGCATCATCTGGGAATGGCCAGCACAGCATTGGGTAGACAAACATCCCTGTGCTCTTGGAGCTTATTATCTACTAGCAAGAGATAATCAAGAAAACAAATTAATGAATAGATGAGGGATATAAGGATTCAGGTACTGATCAGAGCCATGACGAAAATAGGTATGTGCAGGGGTGTGACTAGAGACTAAAACATAAATACAATGATTGGTTGATGATGGCCTCTTGGAGGAGTTAACAGTTGATCTGAGACCTGAATGACAGATAGAAACCTGTTATGGAAAGATTTGGCAGAAGAGTCTTTAAAGTGGTATAGGGCACGGATGAGCTTGATATGTTGGTTTGAGGGTAGTGATGAAGATGACTTCTATGTAGAATAATCAGGGGTTTGAGATGCTGCTAAATGGAGTGAAGATGTCCTGTAAGCAGTATGGGTTGGAGTGCTGGTTGGGGAGAGAAAGGAATAGGGGCAAATATAAAGGTTAGCCTATGGTACTTGTCCAGCATGACTGGATGAGATTAGAGCCTACTGAGACAGTGTAGCCATAGAAAAGATAGAAACACAGGATTGCATCACAGGCATGTCAACATCTTAAAGTAAAGCTGAAGAAACTGTTAAGGAGACCACGAAGCAAATGGGGAAGAAACCTAGGAGAAAATGGTGTCGAGAATGGATTTGAAGAATGAGAGAACAGTCAATTGTGTTGAATGCTGTTGAGAGGTCTAGTAAAATGAGAATGAAAACTGAGTTGGCAATATGAGAGTCACTGTGATTCTTACAAGAGCAGTTGTAGTGGCATCATAGATGTAGATATAGCCTATTTGGAGTGGGTTGAGAAAAGAAGAAATGAGGAAAAGTGGAGACAGAAGGAATGAAGAAGTTGAAGCTGGAAGAAGATTGGGGGTTAAAGGAGGAATTTTTTGATTTTTAAAAGAGAGTTACTGGAATATGCTTGTAAGTAATGGGAATAACCAAGTATAGAGGGAGAAATTGATGAGACAGAAAAGAAAGACAAAAATGCAGAAGCAAATTCCTTGAGAAGTTAACAGGGGTTGGCTTCCAAAGCACGGGAAACATAGTTTTTGATAGGTGCAGGGGAGTGACTATAAAAAGGAAGACTATTTCACAATACAGAAATATTTCTGTGTTAAAATGTTGAGAAACTAAAGCAGGTCAGGTGGAGTCGCATGAATTTGCTGATTTGGGGCCATTTTTGACCTGCAAAAAAATAACACTTTTCTATAGTCCAAACTTATAATATTGTGCATACATAAAATAGCTTAGAATACACAAATTGAAATAGGTGGTGAGCTCATGGACATTTTCAGTTTGTTCTAAATTTTGTGAAATGTTTTCACATAATTTTAGAATAAACATTAAGGGAAATACTAAATGCCTCTTACATTGAATATTGCCTATTTCAGCTTAGTCTTTAGGTTGGGTCATAATGAATGCTGAACAGAACAGGCAAAGACAGAATCAGATTGATGTAATTATCCTAGTTTTATCTGAGCCTCTGTGTTCTGTTCTAAAGGATTAAAACATCTATTACACACTTCAGGATTCCGTAGGATCTTTGTTTCCTAGTGACTCAGGTGTAAAAATTTTTCAATTAAAATGAATTCATGTGTTTTAAAAGATTTATCTTTAAAAATGTGTCCATTGGCTGAAATGTTTATATGTTCTTTCGTCCCAGGCTTATTTATATTCATCTTCCACTGCGCTATGAAGGAGAACGTTCAGAAACAGTGGAGGCGCCACCTCTGCTGTGGGAGGTTCCGGTTAGCAGACAACTCCGGTAAAGGGGCATGTGGTATTCACATCTAAGAGGAGTCGGGAACATCTGTCACTTGGCCTTCCAGTCAGAGCACCCCAGTCCCAATGGCAGCAAGATGTAAAGGTGGAGTCTTAGCGTATTAGAACTGCAAGAGATCTGAGGACTCTGGCCCCGACCCTCCTATTCTGCAGAGGAGGAGCGTGAATTCCAGACAGGCTGAGTTGCCCAAGATTATATGTCTGATTGGACAGCTCAGATATCCAGAGGCTCCACACCTTTCCCCATTTTTGAGGTCCTCAATTAAATTATTAGGCAAAGAGATTTTTCTTAATATAACAAATACCTGAAGAAGAGTAGTACTTTTTTTTTTTTTATCATCAGTGGTTACTTCTCACCCTTAGGTGATTAAAGTAGGATTTTAGACAATACATACACAAGGTCAAAGTAAGAAACTTATCTGTGTCTTCAGTTCATTACTGTTTACATGTCAGTCTCTCCTCTGAGCCATTGTCAGTGTATCAGAAAATTGAATGCTCTGGACAAATTATTAAATGAGATGATGATTCTCCTGGGCAGAACATAGTCCCCCTAAAGCAGATTCATGGAGAGATGTCATTTCTTTCAGACTGGAGTAAGACAGCTACCAATATCATCAAGAAGAGTTCTGATAATCTTGGAAAGTCTTTGTCCTCAAGCTCCATTGGTTCCAACTCAACCTACCTTACATCCAAATCAAAATCCAGCTCTACCACCTACTTCAAAAGAAATAGCCACACCGGTGAGTCATTCTGGCTATGGTAAAGATGTTCTTTGACACAGTTCTCATTACATTTTCATTGTGAAGACTGGCATATCATGAAGATTGATAGATCCCAGTGCCCGTTTGGGTGCTTCTTTTAGATTTATGAAAATCAAAATCTATTTGAAGACTTTATCCAGCACCTTTGTGAATACTTTGGGTTTTTTTTTTTAATTTTACAACCAAAATTGAATCTACATAGCCATAATATCATTAACTCTGAATATTATTATGACTTCATTTGATTCAAAACTTAGGTTTCTTAAAAAAAAAGTTATGTGTTTTTATTTTAAACATATAGAAATTGAGTTGCAAATTATTTCAGCAGAGGTTGAAAGTTACTTGTCAAGTTGTCATGGGAACAGGAAGAAACACCATCCAGGATGTGTGTTACATTTAAAACTTAAGTCCTTAGTAGAGAGCATCATATTTGAAAAGTGATGCAGGATGGTGAGAGACATCTCATCTTTGTTCCTCTCCCGTATCTTCCTGAAATTTACACACTGACGCTGAGCATGTGTATGAACAATCCTGAAGACAACGTGGAAATAAAGACTGTTTTGCAGTACTTGATAGCCAGTGAGTGGTGTGAAAAGGTGTAATCTTTTAATAATTTCAAAAGAAAATATCAGAATTGCTGCTTTTAAATACTAATTAAACCTCAAGCAAACAGCTGTCAACACTTAGCACCCAGCACTTTCCTAATTAAAGATGCTCTAAAAGGATAATGGAAGTAGCTTTTTCATTTTGAATTTGTTTAGCTATAAAACATAGGCAAAGATTACTAGCACAGAAGAGATTTATATTTGGTTTTTTGCAAATCGGGAGTGTGCTGTGTGATGTGTCCGTAACTGTTCACACTGCAAACACTTGAATTTCAAATGACCCTTACGTCCATTTGAATTCTTCCACTTGTCCCTGCTTGCACCACTGTCATGCCTTGCCCCTGGAGTGGCCACTGCCTGGGATTCAACATAGCACCATGGAAAAAGTTTGAGTCTTTAGAGAGTTTGTTAATTCCAAAATTAATTAAAGAAAGATCTGAAACCTTGGAGCAGCTTAGGACAGCAGTTCTTAAAGTTTCTTGGAATCAAGGACATTTTTGAGAATCAAATAAAAGCTATGGCCTCTCTTCCAGAATCTGGTGCAGCCTTTGAGTCCTGTACACAAAGAGTTTTGCCTAAAATTAAGAAGGCTGTGCCTCGCTACTTGAAATACCTGTGTAAGAAAATTGATAACAGGTGTATAGTCTTCGATAGATTCTTCTACCTAATTGGCAGTTCCCCAGCACAAAATATCTTTTACTTATAATGAATGAATTTTTCACTTTATTTAATCAACCTTAAAATTAGATACTCATTTTGCCTCCCCTTCTAAAACGCAAATAGTTAATGCATTTTAAGTCAGTTATGAATGAATAGAGATTACTAGACCAACTGAATTGTTTTCCTGTTTACACAGTCTAGAATAGCTAGCTTGAAGAAATGCCACTATTAAAAGGGGAGAGAAAATAACAAGGTAGACAATTTGGAACAGGGAGCATTTTGTAAGTATTAACGAAATATTTGGCACTATTAAGGATAATGGGGAAAACTGATAAAAGGAAATGCAGAAATGGCGAAACCAAAGAAAAATTTTACTATTTCAAAATGTCAAGAGTGTGTGTGTGTGTGTGTGTGTGTGTGTGTGTGTGTGTGTTTGAAGAATGCATTAATGTTTTTCTGTTTCCCATAACAAAACCCTTGGGGTGAAATAGGTTCTTGTCAACTAGCATAAGGACATAGTCAGCTATATGACATTACTTCTTTGATATAATAAATTCTGGTTTCTAATCAGCTGACACACAAATGGCCTTCTGCTACCTGTCCAGTTCTCAGTGGGACTGCTGGTGTCCTTAGGTCACTGGAAGTATGCAAAAAGTCACTGCATATCATCATGGATATCTAGTTGGTTTATTTCTTGGAATTGATCTAGAAATTCATATGTTTATGGTGTAGATAATGTCTTCTAAGAGCATTCCTTCAACAAAAGTGGATCGTTCAGGTAAACTTTTATTACTTTTTTGAATGCATGAATTTTTTGCAAGGTAATAAGAGAATATTTGCATGGATCGAGCTAAGACTCTTGCTGCACCAGCACAATTGCTTGTTTTTTACAATACTTCTCAGCTAGCACAGTGATATTTCTGCATTGAGCTGGAACTTCTGAAATTTCAAATGGTTATCTGCTGTGCTGCCTCTTCTCTGCTTGGGGGTGTCTGCAAGCCGCTCTTTCTAGGAAATGTACCATGTTCTGCAGTGAGTGGGTCACATATCAGGTAAAATAACAAGAAAAGCAGTACTTGAGATGTTTGTTACAGAAGGGAGTGAAATTCTTTACGTTTCCACTGCTTTTATGAATTACTGGATATGTCATGGTACGTTCACAGAAGTCATGAAAGAAAAATTGTCAATTCCAAGTGTGCTTTCTGAAGATTTTTATCTGCTTGAAATTTCAGCACAGGTCAAGCTGTAGTTCATTTCCCTAGCCCCTGGTTTTCAAACTTGCAACTATAATCAAAATCTCTATTGCCCGTAATGTAATATCTAACCAGAGACTGGGAATATCATATATATTGAAATGCATCCCTTGCTCAGAATTTTACGTTATTGGACTGTGAAGACCCAGAAAATTGGGTCACATATTTGGAGTGGAGCTGGTCAAATCTCTAAAAAGTGCATGGAAGTTGTCAGTGAAGCAGAATGAGTATCACCTTGAAGTTTCTTTGAGGATTCGTGGTTTTCTGAAAACATCAAACACACATTGTTCATTCTTGAGATTTAAGTCAATAGAAAAATCCCCAACAGAAAACCAATGGCTGGTGAATATGAACTGAAGGGAAACACGGAATCAGTCAGCTTGCTGAGAGCTAAGTGGGGCGGGGCCCTAGACCATGACTCCCTGAGCCTTCATCTCCCCAATCCCGGGACATAATCATCCTGCCATGCTGCAGTCTGCCCGTCCTTCCCCTAAGCTGTCTATTCTCTCTTGCTTCCTCTAGTGTGGGATGAGCACACCATTTCCTGTTTTAGCCTTTGTTTTATTTAGTGTCTGCTCCAACATAAGACAACAGTTGAGCAATTTGAGTCAGTTCCAAAGACAACAGATGCAGTGATGATGACTTCTACCAATTATTGATGGATTTCTAATGTGACGTCACATCCTGGGTCCAACTTACCTCAAAACATAAAACGCCTGGTGTGAACATTCCAATTTTGGAGCCGTGATTCCTAGAAGCAGTTTTTCATGATAGAGTTTTTGCCTCTTCCACAGTGAATAAAGAGGATACGTCTGTAGGGAACTGAGTATTTTCTAGAAGGTCATATTTGTTCCCTCCTGGGTGTGAAATCTCTGTGGTTAATTTTAGAGAATTTTTCTCCAAGACGTGTTGGGAGAGGGAAGAGGGCAGATACTTAACAAGATATTCATAGGGTACATGAAGACAGCCATGTGTATTTGTAGATGATAGAGCTTAAGTGAGTTTCAGAGCACCATCTGAGCCAATTTTAGAAAGCTTTTGGGTCTAGGGAAATAATATTTAAATATGATACTGAGAAATTCAGAAGTGTATTGAGCAGTCCTTTACTACTATCAATTGCTCTGATATTGCTCTTAGCAATATCATTCTGAGACTGTAGCATAGTTAATAAAAACATGTACTTAAAATATTTCTGATAAAGATAATCCTGATTTCTATAATTTAAAAATAATTAGTAAAAGATGCCTTTTTTTATATTCCAGTCATTTCACAAGCTAAAAACCATGGGAAAATGTGTTCAGAGTAGCCTTTTATGTTTATTTTCATTCACTTTTATTCTCCAGAATCCTTTAAATTATATTTTATAAAATTTTTTATTATGAAAAGTGTCAAACATATATAAAAAGTAGAGAGGATAGTATAATGAATCCACTTGTACCTATCAACTCATAGCCACCTACCAATTTTCCCCTTCCTGTGTTATTTAGAAAGCATATCTTAGACATCATATAATTTCTTTCATAAATATTTTAGCATCTTTTAATTCATTTGTTATATAATCTGTTACTTCTTCTTTTGAGCCATTTGCCACATATATTTTTGCAGCAGTTTTCTGATTATTCTATTTGAAAAATATCACTTACAAGAACATCTCTTAAAGCCACAACACCAATCATCAGAAGGCAAATTAACATTCATTCGTTCCTAAGAATGCACTTTGAAGATGAAAACCATGAAATTTTAGTGCTGCCTGTTACCTAACCTAAGGAAGAACCAGAGCTTCCTTTCCTTTCTGCAAAACAGAGTGTCCAGTATGGTGGCCCTGAGGCATGTCACCTGCTCTTCTTGCAGCCTAATTTCTCATATCATTTCTTGCAGAAAATGCTTCCTTGGACAAGTCATCATCAAAACTGACCCATGCTGATGGAGAGCAGATGTCAATCATTCCTGTCCATCATGTCATTGATAAGGTCAAGGGTTATTGCAATGCTCATTCAGATAACTTCTATAAAAATATTATCATGTCAGATTCTTTCAGCCACAGCACGAAGTTTTAATGTCTGTAATATAGGAAAGAGGACTCAGTCTGCAGAAGCGTGAAGATCTGCACGCAGTGAAAACTACGACTAGCAGATGTAAACGTGCAATTGCCTAGGTATCTGCATGTATATGAGGACTGTATTTTGTTAAGAAGCCTTTTGTGATATTCAAACTCTATTTTCAGTGTATTTCTTCCATGAGGGAGTTTCCATTATCACTAAAACTTCAGTACTGAGAGCAATATGAGGATATGATTTTTTTAAGTATATAATTGAATCAGACTAATCAGAACTTGGCAGAGACATTAAAATAGGAGGACAAGGGAGAGGCAGGGCTAGGGAGAAGCCCTAGTTCAGACCTCATTCCCACCCCACCTAATAGTTAGGTTTGGATATGGCCATTCACTGCGTCATCTTTCTCAACAATCAAAAGCACATTAATATTTGCTACTATTCTGGATGTCCACAAGTCCCATCTCAGTGCTAGTTTCTATGAATGCAGTAGCAGTTCCTCTTTTTTGGTGAAATTTCAACCATGGATGCAAAAGAACGGTTAACATCTGATCCAAAGATTAGAAACGAATTTTTTCTTTTTACCAAACACTTAACCTTCAAGACCATGACATGCTTAAGAAAGAAAGAATTCCCCAAGTTTTTACCTAGTTAATATGAGGCCTTGTCAATTTCTATTTCATTTATCCTATTCAAGACACAAGGCTTAAGTATCATCATTAATTATGATTTAATCCCATACATTTGAACCAAGTTTAATGTTCCATTAACATGGACCTCGCAGCAGTTGTTGAAGAATGAATCTCTTCCACCTCTACTTTTGCTGCCCTACTGTATATTGAGCCCACGGGCTCGTGGGAGGAATGAGAATTTCCATTAGGCATGCTGTGTACAGTGGTCTCTTCCTTTTAGGAAATACAACCATACAATACAACTGCATGCTCCCGTCCTTGCTCTAGAGACTTGAAGGCATTTCCATTTGCACAAATGAAAAGCCTCTTACTTCGTCTTCAAGAGTTTTGTTCCAAGGGATATAAACTGAGACGTGTGGATGACTTATCATAATCAAACTAATTTATAAACATGTGGGTCTACAACTGCTGGTCTAAAAACTGTTTGTACATAAGTCCTCTGATTATAAGAGCCAGAGGAGGTCTGGCAAGGTAGATGGTGTGTTGTTTATGGATTAGGTTTCTGCATACAAGCTATGCATAATATTAAGCAGCTTACCTAACTATCCTTGCTAGTGACTGTGTAGGAGATTTCATTTTAATTGTTGTTAAACAATGGAGTCATTTCCAGTTCCTTAGAAATTGGTTTCAGTGCATGCTGCACCTGTACGTTTGCTCTGGGTTATCTGCAAAGTATCAGGCTCCGAGAGGTGGCAGCCTCGGTGACGAGGAGAGGAGAATTCTGGCAGAGCCAGTCTGCTTAAATGCAGAAGCCAGAACTGCGCACCTGGGGGCCTCTTTGTGCACAGAGCAGGTAGCTCTCGGTTGGAGACATAGGAGAGCTTTCAGGTTATGGAGCAACCAACGGCTTCTCACGTTTTGCTGATCTGCAATCATGAAGCTATTTGCCAGACCTGAATGGATGATAAGATAATGTGGTGGTGGGTTTTATTACCGTTCTGTTTGCAGCAGCCTGGAACACTGTCCTGGGAGACATGAGCATTGCCCGGCCTGGATTTCACGGGGGAGGGGTAGATATAGTAGGAAAGGATAGTGATGATGTCACCATGATTGACTCCAGTAGAGCCACATCCTTTCTCTAGGCAATATAACAGGCTGCTTGTTCTGGCAGAAGTTACATATAGATGAAAATAAACCTTAAAGAGTCACTGAATCTTCATATGCTTTATCCTAAGCCTTAGAGATTCACGATAGAACTTAATTAGCTTTCTACTGTGAGGTTTTTACCCAAAGTGCTTATTTAGTTTATAGTAATTAAGAGAGAGCTTCAGAAATGGCTTTGATTTCTACTCATATTCATCCAGATCTGGGAAAACTTTTTTTTTTTTTCGTATTTGACAAGAATGTCAGATCCACGTTAGAAATTTCCAGTAACCAGGTAAGGAAAAATGAAGAACCAGCTGAACAGAAACATTTGCAAATGAGTATAAAAGACTGATTGCTCTAAGTCACCCTCGGTTCCCAGCATGCAGATCTCACCTTCATTGACCCCCTCAGAATAGAATTACAGGAATTTAGCTGTGGAGCCAAAATTTAGTTTAGCCTAACTTTGAGAATAATATCAATTCAGACTCTTTTTTTTTTCTTCTTCTTTTTCCTCTTTTTAAACTACATTTTGTTAGAATCTTAGTCTAGGATCCTGAGATATTTTCCATTCTTTTCACCATTACTTGATTGTAAAGCTTTTCTTTGTTGTTGGCATAGACTCTTTTGTACATATTTATTTATTTGTCTTTATAAATGTCAGCCTGTTTTGTATCTTACCGTCATATTGCCTGGCTTGTTTTTTTAATTAACTTTCAATTGGAGAGACTGTATATATTTTTTCTAAATACTTTGTGAAATAGTTTTCTGTAGTAATATCTTTGAATATGATGAATAAGAATGACTGTGAGTGCAAATTAGGATTAGTAGTAAGAAGCTACTACAGCTGATTTGCCATTTTACTTAAATGGAAAATGTTGTTCAAATAAATGCCTATGTTGTTCATGTTCCAAATTATTCAATTCCTTTATGAGTGAATGTTTTTATTTCTGACTCTGAAATAGGAAAAGTTTATTTGACAACTGGAAAATAACCTGCCACCAATTAAGCTAGTGACATGGGGCCACTTTGCCAAAACACTAAGAATGAATATATTACAAAGATCCAGTTCACTAGGGATTAATGCATTTTGAAGTTCTTAGATTTTCTTAAGATGACTGATGTGAAGCCAAGCTCTGTGGAAGATTAAAAGTAATGTAGGTTTCTTTTTTGGAAACTCTTTAGGATCCCAAAAAGAGAACCAAATCAGTAATATCAGGTAGAAGTTAGGTCCTGGGATGTTTTCTCACATTTATAGTTACTATTTTCATTGGGGGAGGCTTAGAAAAGGATAGAATTTAGCCAGCTTCACTTGCATGATTAGAACAGAACCTCCCCACTTCCTTTTGCCATGGTTATTTAGGATAACTCTTTTCTGATGAGAGCCAAGGCCCAATTTGGCTCACAGCCCCACTCAGTGCTAAGTTGTGAGGCGTGGTGGCTGGACCCTGTTAGATCAGGTCTTCTGAGCCAACATTCACAACTCCTGGCCAAGCCATGTTAAGAAAACAGGCAAGCAGCTGCTTAAGATTCATCTGCAGTCATATAAGAGCAGGTTACTTCAGAAAGCTTGGGGAGTAGATAGGAAACACTTACTTGATTTGCAGGCTGACCTATGTTTGTAGGTATTTTGAAATCTAAATGAATTGAGCTTTATAAAGAGTGTTTTGGAAGCACCTCTGAATAACATTCCACTTTTCTCATATAAAAGCATTAACTCTTCCTCTCCCTGCTTTCTGCCTCCCTCCCTCCCTTCCTCTCTCTCCCTTCTCCCTCCAACTTTCCTCCTTTTCTCACTTCTTCTCTGTATCTTTCTCTTTCCCCTCCTCCCTCCTTCTTCATTTCAAGGAAGAATACTCAGAGGAACAGGTTTCTTTTCCTGCTTCCCTAGAGAAAAATGAGAATAAATTTGAAACACTCAGATGTTTGCTTTTATATTCTATAGCCTATCAAAAAAATGGAAAAAAATGACGTGTTTTATTACCACAGGCAGCTTCAGGCTAAACTGAGTAATTTGGACCTGCTAGAAAAAACAATCAAATCTATAAACATGTTCTGTTGCCAGATACTTTGCTCTCTCTTGTGATTTTCACCACAGTTCTATGAGGGGGTGTCATTATTCCAGTCTTCCCTTTGGGGAAACTGATGATTCAGTGAGGAACCTGCCTGTGGCCCCAGAAGAGGTAAGAGCAGGATTCAGACCCGGTCCATCGTGTTTGCTGTTCCACGTCAGAGCACGTAGCAGCCCCTTCAAAGAACCTGTACCCTTGGGAGGGAAGGTAACCCAAGGACGGGGTCAATGTCGTGAGATTCCCACGAGAGCTTCCAGAGCTTCCGACAAAAGCTCTGGACTAACAAAGCATAGTGGCGATTTGGCCTTTAAAGTTCTGAGAGATTCTGGTAGGCCTTTCCTGGGAGGAAGGAGAGCCCTTCCTTCATTCCACGGAGGTTGGAAAGTCCAGTGCGGGGAGTGGACGGAGCCGAGGTTGGCTTGATCGCGGGTGTGGAGTGGGGCTGTGGGACCGTGTAAGGGCCGAGTGGCTGGCTGGGGAGTTTTCCTGCTTGTAAAAAGAAGCTGCTTACGTCAAGAAATGAGGGGAAATGGGGGAGCAGAGAGGGTGGGCCGGCTGTTTAAAGGAGCATAAACATGCAGGAGAGGTGTCTGAGGGAGTGCTGCGTTTCGATTTGTATGAATGGGATCCAGTATTTGACGGCACGGGGGGTGGGCAGCCAAGGGTGGACTGTTTAGGTAGCAGGGTCCTGAGAGTGAAGGTGAGGGTGGGGAGAATCCCAGGAGGCGCCTGGCCCTCGCATCGCCGAGAGAGGTTGAGAAACAGGTAATTAGATGAGACAAGGAGGGACAAAGGGACAGCAAGTGAGGAAAGCTTGGTGCGTTTCCTCATTTTATCACTTAAAATAATTAGAGGCTCACTTCACCTGCTGGGTATCGGCAGGGCGGGGGCATCAGGATGCAAATCTGAGTAAAATTGAAAAAGATTTGAAACAACCGTACAGAGAATGCAAATCCTTGGCTAAATTAAATTAATAAACGGTGTTTGCCCTGAGAGTAACTAAGTATATTCCCCAAACCATCTCATTAAAATATTGCTATTAGGTGTGTTTTGAAAAACTAGTTTATTTCAAGGTCATAACCGAACACTTAATATTCTGAAGTCTCAAACTTATTGGTCAGGAATTTATTTTAAACACTTGTGAGTAATTGGATGATGACTAATTTCGGACATACTCCAAAATCTTTTGAATCTTTTAAATTACATCTTCTGGTTGGCTTGACTATTTTCTTTCTGCATTAATTAAAATGACTTTTATAAATTCTGGATGTCAATGAGAATAAAATATTTGATATTTACATTAAATATATTTTAACATTGATATTTATAGTGTCTAATCACACTGTGTGAGAAAATCAAAACAATATAGTTTAAATACTCTAGGAGTGAAAGAAAGACATTCAGAGCCCTGCAGTATTCTCCTGCTTCATCATCCTAAAGTTCCATCAGTAAAGTATATTAAGTGACTACAAGGAGTTCACTGGCCAGAAGAACCGACAGATCTGACACATTTGATACTATTTTGACTCAAAAAATAATCGGCTTATCTGTAAAGACCTGAAATGTAATCAGTACCACCAAATTAGAGCTAATGCATTGTCTCCATAACACTTAACAGCAATAAATATTAAGTGCCTACAATGTCTAGAGCACTTGACACATTATATTGTGTTGTTGTTTTTTAATTTCATATGTGTATGGCTTTTCTACTGAAGGATGTTATTATTAAGGTCCGATGCTCTGGTTTATGTTAATGCTCATCATTTTCATAGGCAACAGCATACAGCTAGTCACATAGGTGCTTGGTTAATGTTTATTGAATTAAATTGAAATTTATATGTAGTGTACCTGGTCCATTTGCATTTTATATTTTGGAAAAGTAGATCTCAAAGTACCTTGGATTTGGTGGGTTTGCAAGGATATGGACTAGAAATACAAAGTAAAGGGGAAAAAAAATGGTATCAGCATTAGGCTATTCAAGACCCTTACCCCAATTGCTGTATGTCACCTTACGTGATACAGGCAAGGGGGATAAGAACAAAAAGACGTCAGTTTGATATTAACTCTAAATCCGTTTTAAAGGTGTTGGAAAAGGAACTAGATTCAACTCAAGTCTGAGATGAATAAGTACATAAACCTGCTTTTGAGCAATTATCTTGTAAACTGTTTTATGACTCACACTGGCTTCGGTATTAGGGAATTTAATGTAAGAGCACAGAGAGTGCTCATGGAGCCTGGCAGCCACATGTGCAACCAGACTTTGAGGAATCTGGGACCAAGGGCTGTTAGTCTTGGACATCAAGCAGTCATTTTCTTTGTGATGCTATAGTTGTTTCTTTGTTTTGTTTTTTAAGACTTCATTTTTTAGAGCATTTTACGATCGCAGAAAAATTGTGAGGAATAGACAAAGATTTCCCGTAGACCTCCTGCCTCCACAGGTGCATAGCCTCCCCCATTATCAACATTCCCCACTGGAGTTGTACCTTTATTACAGTTGATGAAGCTACATTAACACATTATCACTCACATTCCATCGTTTACCTAAGGGTTCACTTTGGTGGTGTACATTCTTTGGGTTTGGACAAATGTATAATGGCATATGCCCATCATTATAGTATCATGCAGAGTATTTTCACTGCCCTAAAAATCCTCTATGCTCTGCCTAGTCATCCCTCCCCCACTCCCATACCTGGCAACCACTGATTTTTTTTACTGTCTCCATAGTTCCTTTTTCCAGAATATCATATAGTTGGAATCACATAGTATATAGGTTTTTCAGATTCGCTTCTTTGACTTTGTAATCTGCATTTAAGGTTCCTCTATGTCTTTTCATGACTTGACAGCTCATTTCTTTTTAGCACTGAATAATATTCCATTATCTGGATATACCACAGTTTATTTATCCATTCACCTACTGAGGACATCTTGGTTGCTTCAGGTTTTGACAATTATTATTAAAGCTGCTATAAATATCTGTGTGCAGGTTTTTGTGTGGGCATAAGTTTTCAACTCCTTGGGTAAATACCAAGGAGCACAATGGCTGGATTGTACGGCGCGGGTATGTTTTAGTTTTGTAAAAAACCGCTGGACTGTCTTCCAAAGTGGTGATGCCATAGTGGTTCATCTCTGCGTGTTTCTCCATGTCTGCAGTGGACTCACTTCCTCTCTAAGGCCTGTGGTTTCTGTTTCCTCATAGCTATGTTTTACACGACGTCTGAAGTTGCCGTGGTGCCAATCCTGGCCTCAACCCCCAATGTGAACACGCAGCTCCGGGTCTCAACACCCTACAAACGTGGTTTCAGTATCTCTTGTTTAAATTCTTGAGCAAGAGCCCCTCATTGACTCAGCGTTGCTCATGTTCCACACCTGGTCCGAGAACACTTAGTGTGACTATGGCTGCAAAGGCTTACTCAGCAACAGAAACTGTGGTGGGGGGAAGGAACAAACTCGCTCATTCAGGCAGGATTCGTAGAGTGTGTTCAATTAGAATAATCGGATTACAGGAAAAAAGTGATTTATTCAAGGCTGTTAGTTAGCGCATTGTGTCCGCTTGGGTCATCCAGGAGGCAGAACAGATTTAGAAACTCAAGCAATTTACTGGGAATAACACCTGTGAAAGATAAAGGTGAGCCTGCAGGTGTGACACCTGTGAAAGGAGAGTGGGAAGGAGGAGAATGGGGAAGGAAGAGCTTCGAGGGTGGTACAACTCGGAGAAAGTCTTGGCCAGCCCAGCAGGAAGCTCCAGCAAGGTGGCTCTCTAAGGACTGTCGTGTTGTGTAGACACAGCTGCTCCCGCTGTGCTCAGCTATTGGCTGGACCTGCTTAGAGAGAAGCTGGCAGCAGATCTCTAAGGTGCTGCAACTGGAGGCCATTAGCTGACTCCACCATTGCAGCGAGTTCTCGCTTGAAAGGTCCCAGTGGCGTGTGCCCATGGCCACCAATCTATGTTCACAGAAATCCGGGGTGGCTGGACAGTCTGCCTTGAAGGCTGTGTAACCAGGAGCAATACCGAGTCACCCTAGTGGGTTGCTACCAGGCACCATCCGAGTGCCTCCGAGCACAGGCCCAGCAAACACAGCACTGGGCACTAGTGAGCCGTGTGTCTTCAGCCAGAGATTTACAGAGAGAAGATATTTTAATAATAGAAAGAGGGTTAGAGATTAACTGGCACTATTAATTATCCATATTTTTCTCTATCAACTTTTACTGTGTAAAATCAAGAGATGTTTTAGACAACAACAAACACACACGTAGAGACAGAAACTGGATTGGTGGTTCCCAGATGGGAAGCGGGCAGGGAGGAGGGCGAAAGGGGTGATTAGGCACATGTGTATGGTGATGGATGGTAATTAGTCTTTGGGAGGTGAACATGATGTAGTCTATGCAGAAATACAAGTATAAAGATGTGCACCTGAAACGTATATAATGTTATAAACCAATGTTACTGCAATAAAAAAAAGCATTTAAATACGTGAAGAAGCATTATCTATTTCAAATCTATTCATCCAAAAGCATTTATTTGAAATATAAAAGTATCCCTTTTTGTTATAAAAAAGAAGATATTTTAGAAACCATGCTGAATTGAACATTTGAAAATCATTTTTTTCATCCCCACTTGATAAATTCATCAGTTTCTTTGAATGGCTGTGAGGTTGCTGAGAGAACAGCAGTAATTTGGCTAACAAAATTCAATATTTGTTAGAGATGCTTTGTATGAACTTCTGGTAAATATGTTTTTGTTCTGGATAACTTGTTGTAAAGAAGTCTGAGACCCCAACCAGCATATTAGCCTGAGTTTTGTTACTATCTGTCTAGCAGTATCCACAAGTGAGAAAACCATGTTACAGCCTGCGCTAAGGCTGGTGGGCTCGATATAGCTAACTAGTAAGGGTAAGAACTAGAGACAGCAGTCATGTAGGATTAGCACTGGTTAAGGTTTAGAAAGGTGGATGGATCCCCTTTTGCCAAAGCCAACAGTTCCTTCACCCTGAAGGAATCATATAGTGCAGAAGAAAGGTCACTGGTTTAACTTTTAGGAAATATTTACTCTGCCAGTGACGGTCCGTGCTGCGTAACTTTAGCATGTCACCTGTCTGCCGTGGGCCTCAGTTTACTTATCTGGTAAATAAAGGAGGCTGAGTAAGAGCTAAAATACTTTCAGTACTAGAATTTTGTAGTTCCCTTTAACTTCTTTAAATATGAAAATGCTAGTAGTTTCTATTTAAACACAGAATCCATAGACCTAAAAACTAAATGTCCAGCAAGATATTTGATCTCGTTCAATCTGCATCTTTCTAAGGGAATACATGTATTCTGTGTCTCTTCATTCCCACAATAAATGCCTTTTCCATACACATACTTTAATATTTTCAGGGTACTAATTAAGTCTTTTAAGGATAAAACTAGTAGGAAGATTCACTCTCAAATGCAAAAGAGAAGATGGCCCAGCAGTAAAGCAGTACTTATTGTGAAAATCAGAGATAAAATCCCAGTCTTCTTTCAGCAACTCCGTGGAATTAATAATCCCCCCAACGTGGGTACAAAAACCCCATGTCTCCTCCCCAGCTATGTGACAACACTGGCACGGTCCACAGGGGAAAAGAAGAAAACGGACCAGCAGGAAATATGAAGACAGCAAGCAAAACAGATTTGACAGTGACCAAGAATTGTCCCCCAGTGTGCCAAACAGGATCTCTTGCTGGGTCAGTGAGAAAGGCAAGACCACAAGGCTCTGTGTAGCGAACCTCGTCCCCGTGCCCCACAGCACAGAGGCGCACGCCTGTACCTTTGCCCTGGCTGCCCAGGCCAGGTTTGCATTCAAATAAGAGAAAGCTGCGTGCGTGTAAACTATGGAGGGCAGTTCCCAGCACAGAACTCCATGCCAAAGATCCAAGAAGCACTTTAAAGAGGTAATATTTCATGTGATTCCTTTTCAAGGGCTCTGAGAATCCTCAATTGTACTAAACGTGAGTTTACAGCCTTGGTGACGATGGAAAATCGTCCGTGGCAATGCAAGTATGTGGAGCGGAGTGGGAGGGACGCTTGAGGAACTTGGAAGTCAATACAGCTACTAGATTAGTATCTTAACATTTTTAGAACAGGAATGTATATTGCTGCAAAAACCAAGTTGTCACTTCGTTGATTAGCCCATTTCCAGTTAACATTTTAACCTGAAGCTAATAAAAACTCATTTCTTCACAATTTTTGGTAGATAACTATATGCGTATGTGCACATATATACACATACACACAGGCTATTTTTTAAAGTACTCAGAATTGTAAAATTAGACATTTTCTTCTCAGGAACAATCCCAAGCAAGTACTCCAATCATAAGAGTTAGAAAATTTTTCACTAGACCTTTGCCACCGTCACAGAAAAATTGGTTTGTAGTTACAAAGTGTTGGGTTTATTTTCCTTATCTGCAAAAGCTATAAGGGATTGCTAACATAGTTGTGGGTTTCATTCTTCCAATTCACTTGGAATTTTTTTTTCCTTCAAAGGATCTTTTTTCTGACGTCTGTTCTATTTTGCATAGTCAGTGTTTACTCAATAAAAGCACTTGAAGTTTAAGCATTCTTTCCCGAATCCTCGAGTTAATTTTTCCCATGTCTCCCTTAGCATGTATGTGGGATCAAAGTGGCCGTGATAAGCCCAGAGTCACAGCGAGGAAGCAGGTGTTTCATAGCTTCTCCTTGGTTTCAGTCGCCTCCTTGACATCCACCCATCCAACCGGTGTGAGTGACTCCCGGGGCCTCTAAGCACTTCCTGAAAGAGTTACCATGTGCGAAGCCTCGTTTTCTTCAGTCACAACAAAAGAGCAGGGCAAATCCGCCGTACCCCAATCCCTCCCTCCTAAATCCTTGTGAGCACAAACCGCTGAAAGTCCAGCGTGGCGGCGGGCGGGGGTCCAGGATCTGATGTTTCCTGAATGATAACAGTGTTATTTCCTAAAATTCATGAAAATCAGCTGTTAGGTTTCATGAAACATTCCTTCTCTTAAAAATTGTTCTGTATTGTTCAGGCAAGTGGAACTAGTCTCCTAGAGGGCCTGGAAGTCAAACTGAGTCCCTATCTGTTTCCTTCACAGAGAAGAAAGCAGCTCTAGAATTCCACTGATTACGTTGCCTTCTCTCCTGAACCCCTAACCTCAAACCTAGAGACAGCCAGGGTGTGGTTGGCATCTTCTTGAAAGGATGATCCGTTCACTTGGTCAGCAGTCTAGTTTGACACGGGAGCTGTAAAGCTCATTCATTTCAGTGACTGCATTGAGTATATATAGATATATGTGTGTGTGTGTCTATGTGTGTATGAATACATATATGTTATATACCATATAACATATATCACATTATTGATTATTCAGGGTTCTCCACATTGGAGAACCAACAGGAGGTGTGTGTATATATAGAGAGATTTATTTCAAGAAATTGGCTCATGCAATTGTGGATGCTTGGCAAGTCCAAAATCTGGTGGGATAGGCCAGCAGGCTGGAGACTCAGGGAACAGTTGCAGTCTGAATTCAAAGGCAGTCTGCTGGCAGAATTCCCTCTCACTCTGGGGAGGTCAATCCTTGTTCTATTAAGGCCTTCAACTGACTAGATGAGGCCCACCCACTTTGCAGAAGGTGATCTCCTTTACTCAAAGTCCATCGATTTAAATGTTAATCTCGTCCAGAAAACACCATCACAGAAACACACAGAATAGTATTTGACCAATCATCTGGGCAGTGTGGCCCACCAAGTTGACACATAAAATTAACCAGCACCATTATATTAATAGAGAGGGACTATGTGCAAGATGCTTTTTGCAGGATGGGGTGATGTTAACCTTCATATGTCTTCCCATTCTTGGCCTCACATAGGATCAAGACGTTGTTGCAAGGGAAACACTTTAGCACTTCTGGGGTTTAAAGGAGGTAATGCTAGCTTGTGTCTTTGGAAACTCTGTAAAAAGCCTAACGTAATGGGAATGGAAGGAGGTCATATGGCCCTGCCACCAACTGTCAACTTCTCTGGACCCTATTTCTTCCTTATACTCTCTTTCCCTTCATTTGAGCTACAGGGTACTCTCCAAAAGTCCAGGAAAGTGATATAAAAATGTCATTAATTTAAAATAAAAACATTAATAATATTGATGGTTCTTTCTGTCCTCTAAGTGTGATTTCCTTAAATCAGAAAAGGATAGTATGATGTTGTGGAAACAGCAAAAGATTTGCTATTAAGAAATATGCGTGCAGTCCTGATTGTCACTTACTGGGGAGTATCTCAATCTTCCCAAGCTTCAGTTTTCTCATCTCTGAAGTGGGGACGATTCTGGTGATGATAACTAACTCACTGGATTGTGAAGGTCAACTGAGATACAATATGTGAAAGTATTTTGTACATGGTAAAGCATTATGGCCTTGATTAGAATGGCCAGTATTCTGTGAAGTCAGATTCTCTGAATCCTGGGCCCCGTTCAAGGTCCCAGCTCTCTTACCATGACTGTGGAAACTGTGGTTACTACAGAAGACAATTCTCAGTTCTCATGTCTACATAAGGTTACTAACTTATTGCACAGGAACTTGACTTTGAACTTGGGTGGAGGGAGTTCCACCTAGTGAGTCTGTGGCCCTAGCAAACACACTGTCTCCTTCCTGGAATGTGCTGAATTTCATGTCGGAGAGTCCTTCCACTTCAGGGAACCCTCTCCTCCCATAGGACAGCCAGTGGTCTCTGCACTTGATGCCACACGCCCAGAAAATTATTAGACGTACCTTCTGTGTCACCTGGATGAAACTAGAAGCAGAAACACGATGTTTCGTTAGGCTTTGTTGCTCCTGGTGAGAACTAGTGCTCGTGGTGTCAGTAACAATCTTGTGCCTCCGCAGCCCAGGCTCTGGAATACCAACACCAACCAAACCTCAGCAACGTCCTGCAGATGGCGCCAACTTGTTAGTGGAAAAAACCCTACGTGCACAGTGTCTCCAAAGTTTATGATGTTTTTCTGTCAGAATACTGGTTTCTAGCTAGGCTAAAGTTCTCCAACCTTCGTGAGGATTTCCTTTTCACCATTTCACCATAGTCTATAAGAAACGTTTCAATTTTACTACAATCTATCAGTGGCATTTTCATACTTCAATAAGATTCGTTATCCCACTCTATCCTGATCATTTCTGAAAATATTTGTCAACTAGATTACTAGAATCATCATAATCATAGCAAAAAAAATTCTCTATTTATCTTGCACATCAATTCCTATTAGTGTGTAAAATCCCCCACATGCCCAACAGTTCCCATAGCAAGCATATATACTATACACCATGACAAGTACTGAGCATTTGTGAAACTTAATGTTTTATCAACTTGAGTGGAGAACTATTTTGCATTGCTTTTTTTTATTTTGTTTTTCACTTCTGTGTTTGTAGAGCTATGTATTCTAAAATTCATTCAACCAACTTTCATTGAGTAAACCATGTGGAATGTGCACAAAGCTGCAACCTGGGTAATTTTCCTAAGTCTAAGCTTCATCTGTATCACATCCCCCACCTTACCCCATCCCCCATCTACTAAATTGGGTCTAAAGTCCTTTCCCTAGAATTCAAGGCTTTCCATAATACTCAGATCCCGTGACCCAACCAAATGGTTTCCCCAAATATGCCCTGCCCCTTCCCAACCCATTGACTTGGTGCACACTCTTTTCTCTGCCTTGGAATGTTCTCTCTTATGCTCTGGCCATTTCAAATGGTCACCATTTTAAATGCCTCCTGTAACGTGATGTCTCTCCTATTGCAACACGGATGTCATTTTTCCATTCATAAAACATCCAGAGTCTTTTTTGTCATTTTCATTTTCCCCTGAACAGTAGTCATTTGTGAGCTTTTCTAGTCCCCTCTGTTAAGACTGTAAGCTCCTGTAACCAGGAACCAACCATGTTGTAACCACTCATTCAGTGTACATTTCAGGAGCATATAGTATTTCTTAGAGGATATGAGCAGGAGATATGGAGTCCACTGCCTAGGCTTGGATTCTGGTTATGCCTAAAATAATCATAAATTTATTTTCCAGAAGGGATACCTTGTATAAGGGGAAGCTGTTAATAATTGCACCAGAACAATAAGCATAAATTAGGACCATCCCAAGCACACCACGATGCAGCAAATTTTTTAATGTAGACCTCGGTTTCCTCATCTGTAAAAATAAAAATACTTTTATCACACAGTTATGTGAGCATTAATTGAATACGTATGTGTAAGGCACTTCGGACAATTCCTGTTTCTATGATTATTATTGTTCTTACTGACACAACTGTGTACTGAGTGCCATAGTAGTCAAGCAGAGAAAAATATGGGCCCTGCTTTCAAGAAGCTTGTAGTCCAGTAAAGAGACAGATGTGAAACAAATAGGTACAATAAAGTTGGCAGTGTTGATGTAAACATGTGCAGAGGCGTCACAGCCCAAATGTCAGCACACAAGACCAGAACATAAATGGCTGGCAAGTCAAATGGCTTGCCTCCTTAGATTTAAATGAGGAAATAGGTATAAATAATTGTTAGGATTTTTTGATGTCGTTGTACTTTCAAGATTTACACAATTCTATTTTAGTAAAAAGCCTCTATAATCTTAATATAAAAGAGTAGATTCTTTTTCTGGTAAGGATTAGAGGAAATGACGCAAGGTCAACCATGGGGTGAAGTAATAAATAATTGTGAGTGAGCTGTTTGCTATGAGTCAAACCCACTGCATGAGAGCAACAGTGGGAGCAGAAAGGGATTTTCACTTCTAGATTGGGGAGTCATCAGGAAGGGCTTTGAGTAGGATGTTTTTCTTTGAAAAGAGTCTTGAAATGTCACCATCAGACACTGACTCTGTCAAGCAGGGTGAAGTTCACGAGCAAGGACATAAAAAAGTTAAACTTGGAGTTCATTGGAGGCCTTCAGTGAATTTGGTATGACTGATTGACAGGGTGTGTAAGAGAACATTAAACTGAAGAGTTAGTTAGGGTCCAACTTCTGGGCCTGAATATCATTACTATTGATCACCTCTGTATCCCATGCGGCAATGAACACAATGCCTTACGCATAGTAGATGTTCAATAAATGTTCGATTTAATTACTTCGTTAATTGTTATTAATCTATGACTCTTATAATGACAGGGAGTTTGGTTTCAGCTCTAAGTTTTGAACAGTCTAGAAGAATCTCCCTCTGTACTTTTTTAAACCAAACCACAAGTAGTTTTATCCATGTGAATTTCATTAATAGAAACCAAACACTGAAATACATTCAGATTCAAAGATTCCCCAGGAGAGTAGAAGCTGAGTTTCATCTCACTTTGCTTCTCCTTCCCCAGAAATATCCGCCCGCAGCTCAAAGGGCACACGGAGTCAGGGTTCTCTCAGCATCAAAATTCTCTTTAGAATTCCCTGGGCACATGGGCACGTGTCCGAGGAGTCTGAGGCAAAGTATTCTTGTTGTTGTTTATTAATTTTTTTCATCTTCTATACTTTGTAGCAGCTTATATGATTATGGGGATTTTGTTTTCCTCATGCATATCTTATAATACCTCATACAATTATGGGGATTTGGTTGACAAATTACCTTGAAATAATCACCCATTTTTGAGGCATTGACATTATTTAAAGAGTCTTAAGAGACCTAGTTTTAGGTCCCTCCTCCCATTCAGTATATCTCAAATTTAATGTATTTCATGCATTTTCTTCCTACATGTATGGCCCAGTTTTCTTCCTATGTCTTTCATATATAGAAATTCTTTACCGATGCTTTGTATAGAGGGGCAAGGTCTTCCCCTGTGTAGGTAGAACAACCAACAGTTGTTCCAATATATGAAGACATTTTACTTTTTCTTTTTCACTCCTGGTGCTTCTATTTGTCTCCACAATTCTTCCAGAGGTGCTCCGCTAAATTGTTTCTTACTTTGGGTAAATATCAATATGGTTCTTTGGAATCTTTCTCTTATAATATTTGCTAAAATGAAAGCAAAGTTAAGTATGCTCAGAATTGCTTCTTCTCATGATTTCAAATACGTCAGCAAATCCTTACCACATCTGGTTACCTATCCTTAAAACCAACGAAATGGCTTTTCAAGGATTCTAGCATGATCTAATAGGAAAGAAATAAAATCAGTAAGTTAAGATTTCTTATGAGAAATGGATTCGTTAAAATCATGGATTGAAAAAACAGAACAGTTTTGGGATTTACTCTTTTTGTGGCAGACTACATTGTCCCTCAAATCTTCTTAGCAAGTGAGAGGAAAACTACCAACATTATAGGCAGAATAGGTCACATTCCATGCATTTAATTTCTATTAAATGCAAACAGCAAACTCGGCTTACACATTACTAGCACTGCTCTCAGCCGGCCTCCCAAAGATGGAAAACCTTTGACGTCCAGTTGGATCTTGGGACCTAACCTGGTAACACCTGCTCCTATTGAAGGCAGATGGCAAGACAGATGTTTCAGTGGTTACACTGAATATGCTACAGCCACCAAACTTGTTCGTGGATCTGTGAAGGCAGATGAAATGTGCCCAGGTTTCCTGGTCTTACTCCCATAATTCCTTGCTGGGTGAAGGTCCTTGTCCAGGCATTTGTCTAGTCCTTAAACAAAAGGACAACTTTGTCTAACTAGATTGGGCATCTGCAGAGTAAGCCAGCAGGGTCCCTCAACAACAACAACAACAAACAGACTTTGGGTAGAAGAACTTGCAATTTATTTTTCATCCTTCCTTAGACAAATAAGTAACAGAAAAGGCAGAATTTGCATGGGAAAATAGTCATCAAAGTTATATTCCTTTTTTCCTATCCTTTTATCCTATACATGAAAGCATGAAGCTATGAAGTTCAGGCCTCCATAAGGTTTTCCAGGTGTCATTGTAGCCTTTATTTTTTTTGCCCTGGATTTCTACGTTAGTTTCTAACTAGTTTCTTGCTCTCTTTACTCTCCTTGCAATCTATCTCCTGTAACACTGGAATGACTTTTTTCTAAGACATAAACCTGATTGAGTCAGACCCGAGCTCTGCGGGTTCACCTCACTCCCGCCTGCATTTCCAGCCTCATTTCCTACCGCATCTTCCCTTGTAGCCTTGACTTCCTCCACGCTGACATGCACCAGTTCCTAAAATTGCTGAGTTTTCATTTACCCATGTGAGCTCACTATCTTGCACTCTATAGACCCTATAAGAGTTGGTGTCCTTCCCTTAGGAGGATTTCCTGACCGACAGGTCAAACCAGGGCAAAAGCAAATTCTGATCAAAACAAATGTGGAATGGATGCTATTTGTACACGTTTTAATGTTGTAATTGATTTTGTAGCCTTGTGTTCCCCTTTGACTGTGAGTTTCCTGAAGATACGGACTGTGTCTTAGCAACCATGTGTCCTTAGTGGCTAGCACAGCGCCTGGCACAGAGCAGGCCACAAAAATGGTTTCTTTTATCATGTTTTTACATAAACGAGTCTTTAAAGAGTGGAAGAGACAGAAAATAAAATGAATGGAATGCAATAATATTAACTGCAGTTTTGATGATATATCTACACGTATATGAAGTATGACAATATTTTTGCTAAAGATTTAAATCACTAAGAGAAATCTCAAGAGATCCAGCCCTGACGGCCTAGTGGTTAAAGGTCAGTGCACTCTGCTTCGTTGGCCGGGTTTGGTTCCCAGGTGCAGAACCACCCTGCTCATCTGTCAGTAGTCATGCTGTGGCGATGGCTCACGTAGAAGAACTAGAAGGACCTACAACTAGAATAACAAATAGGCACTGGGGCTTTGGGAAGGGGAAAAAAAAGAGAAAGTAAGATTGGCGACAGATGTTAGCTCAGGGCGAATCTTTCCCAGCAAAAAAAAAGAGAGAGAGAGAAATCTCAAGAAATGAGTGGCAGTGTTGAAAAAAGTGTAGTGGTCATGTGAATGGCAGTGTCAACCTGCACACAGCTGGGTATTCAGAAGGATGAGTTCATGCATCTGGGTGGACAACCCCAACTGCAGCCCTGCCACGTCTAAACTGGCAGAAGCAATTAAAACTGTAGCAGAGAAAGTGCCTTTAAGATTAAATATGTAAGACTACTCTACTAGAACACAGATTTTTAAAACAAATAATACTGTAAATTGTGGAGACTAAACATATAGTTAATGTTTCTTGGCACAAAACAATGAGATGACCAGACCACATTTAACTGACAGAGTCCCTTTTCTCTAAAGTAATCCAAAGAAGAACTAGCCATCATTCTTCCTCCATATTTCAATTTGGCTAAGCAGGATTTAAAACAATTGCCATAAGTATTTTAAATTAAAATTTAAGTAAATATTCGAAATTGGTTATGTTTGGACAATTATATACCAACTGGGATAATTCATGATCATTTACATTCATTACACATAAAATTAAAGCAGACATGTTTAAGAAAAAAATAATACTATTCCATTCTGATGAAAGCAATCAAAGCACTTTCCTACATATGTACAAAAGTCTCTTTGAATAATCCTTATCAGGAAAAAACTAAACACTAAAATATAATGTAGTATATATAGTATATATTTCTATATAGCATTTGGAACTTATCCCACCAGTAATGAACATTTTAATGAATTAAAATTTTATGAAAATTTAATGAATGAAAATTTTAATGAATGAAAATTTAATGAACATTAGTGAATATATACTGTTCCACCAGTAATGAACATTTTCCGTGGAAAGGTAAACCATGTGTTTCTGGTCTCCTTATTTTGTCCCATTACAAACTGCTTGGTTCTAAAAGCCAGTTACTTACATAGAGGGTTGAAAACTTGTGGTGTGAGCAAAAAAAGCATCCTGTGACCCCAGAATCACAGACAGCCCTGTTGGATAAACAGGACTCTCCAGGACACCGTTTTAAAATCATGTTCCCTGTATGGGCTCTAAGGCTACTTCCCCAAACCTATTACAAATGTTTTTGCATGATCATTTTTTCCAGGGAGCAAGGTTATAAATTTTATCTGATTCTCACAGGATTAGGTGATCCCCCCAAATTAAGAAAGAATGAACTCATCCAACCAACCTCCTTGTCTTTGAGTCATGCACATTCCGGCCAGTGCCCTGTCTTTAGAATCCTGTCCTGGAATGTTCTGGGAGAGATCTGAAGACAATGGGAGTTATTGTCCAAAGAACCTACTGGGTCTCAGGAGATGCAGCTATGTCCTTGTATCTTAACATCATGTGGTTTGGTGCATGCTGCTAGGATGGATGGAGTTAGGGATCCCTGGCTCATCTGAGCTTGTTTCAAAGTGCAGATCTGCTTTTCTGTTTGTAGGGAGATGATAGAAGCAAGAGTAGACCCCGTGGAGCCTGAGTCCAGGGCTGTCCCATTGCTAAGACCCATATTCCAAGAGAATCCTCCAGACATCCGACTGTAGCAGTCAGGGCTCTCCAGAGAGACAGAATCAAGAGGGACTCACGCATATGGAAGTTTATTATGAGAATTGGTTTGCATGATTGTAGAGGTTGAGAAGTTCCAGGGTCTGCTGTCTGCAAGCTAGAGACGCAGGAAAGCCAGTAGCGTAGTTCTAGTCCAAGTCCAAAGGCCTGAGAACCAGGGAAGCTAATGATGTGAATTCCAGTCCAGGGTCAGAAGAAGATGAATGAGGTGTTCAAACTCAGCAAGGCAGGAAAAAAAAGGGACATATTCCTTTTTCCTCCACCTTTTGTTCTATTCAGGCCCTCAACAAATTGGGTGATGCCCACTCACATTGGGAGGGCCATCTACTTGACTGAATCCGCTGATTTAAATGCTAATCCTCACCAGAAACATGGTCACAGGCACACCCAGAAACAACGTGCAATCTGGACACCCAGGGCCCATGCAACTTCACACGTAAAAACAACCATCACACCAGCCCTGATGGGAAACAGTGCAGTTAGTGATGGCTGAATCCCAATAACAAGGTCAAAGCCTTCCGCAGGGCGTCACGGCCAGCTGCATCGTCGTGGGAAACTCCTGTGATGAACTCTACATCCCTCAAAGTCACACTTCGGTTTTTGGATTCGTATACCTGTGCTCCTTATATCTATTTTTCTTTTTTCCTTAATCAACTTTATTGATTTTTTTTCCTGAACCAACTTTATTGATTGCACTCATTTTAGGTGCACAATTCAGTGAGATCTGACAAAAGTATAAACCCATGTAACCACCTTCACAATCAAGATACAGAATATTGCCCTCATCCTAAAAGGTCGTTCATGCGCGTTACAATCAGTCCCTCCCATCAACTACGGGAAAGCACATTCCTGTCACTATAGATTAGTTTTTTTCTATTCTGGAATTTACTAGAGGTGTACTCATACAGGACTTATTACATACATATTTATTTTGCTCTACATGTTTTTGAAATCCATCCATATTATTGTTTGCATCAATAGCTTCTTCCTTTCTATTGATAGTATTAGTCCTCCAAATTTTTCTTCTTTTTCAAAGTTGTCTTGGCTATTCTAAGTCCTGTGCATTTCATATAAATTTCAGCACAGATTGGCAAACTTTTTCTAAGGCCTGATAGTAAATATTTTATGCTTTGCAGGCCATAAGGATAAGGTTTCTATAGCAACTACTCAACTCTGCCGCTGTAGTGTGGAAGCAGCAGTACAGTGTGTAAACGAATGAGCGTGGCTGTGTTCCAGTAAAACTTTATTTCCTAAGACAGACGGCTGGTCAGATTTGGCTGACAGGCTATAGTTAGCTATAACAAGTTTTTTAATTTTTAATAAGTTGGACATAGAAATAAATATATCTACATCTATCATCTTTCCACACACACACAAACACATATATACACACACACACACACATACATAACATACATATACATATGCCTGTTGGGATTTTGACTAGAGGTGCACTGAATCTATAGATCAATTTGTGATAATTGATATCTTCAAGATACTGACTCTTCCAACCTATGACCAAAGCAAGTCTCTCCACTTGTTTACATCTTCTTTAATTTCTTTCAGCCATGTCCTGCTTTCAGTATAGAGATCTTTTACATCTTTTGTCAGATTTATTGTTCAGTATTTCGTATTATTGATGGATAAATTGTATTTTTAAAACATCAACTTTTGGTTGTTAATTGCCAGAATATTCTTATTATATAATATGTAATTATTCCAGTATCCTGCAACATTGCTAAAATTACTTATAAGTTCTAGTAGTTATTTTATAGATTCCGTTGGATTTTCTATATATATATAATTATGTCATCCAGGAATACAGACAATTTTAATTCTTTTTTTCCATTCTGGGTGACTTTTATTTCATTTTGTCTTGTTGCTCTGGCTAAAACCACTAGTTCAGTGATGAACAGAAGTGGTAATCAAGATGGGTTTCATTTTAAACAATCACCTACTATGATGTAAACAGAATAAAGTAAAAGTCATATGATCGTCTCAATAGATACAAAACAGTTCTCTTTATTATGAACATTTGTTAGCAAACTAAGAATAAATGGAAACTTCTTTAATCTTATAAAGTTATCTACAAAATAAAAAGTATTGTAAATATCAGATTTAATATTAAAAGCTTCCCTCTGCATTTGAGAACAGGACAAAAAAACATGCCAATACCACATCTATTCAATAGGTCTTAGCAGGACAACAAGGCAAGAAAAAAAATAGAAATTGTAAGGATTAAAAAGGAAAAAATAAAATTGTAATCACATGAATATGATTCTGTACACAGAAAATCTAAAAGAGTCTTGAATTATTAGAGTTGGTAAATAAATTTAAGGCTACTGGATAAACTGTCAAAAAATCAAATGTATTCTCTCCCTATATTATTTCTATGTATTTCTATACATGTATTCCTTATATGTATATTTCTATATATAAACAAAAAGTTATATGAAAAAATTATAAAAAAGTGTCATTTGCAATAGCATAAAAATCTTAAATGTAGAAAAAATGTGCAAGATCTCTACACTGAAAAATATAAAGCATTATTGAGGAAAATTGATGATGAATAAAGTGGAGATGTACACCATGTTCACAGATTCAAAACATCAATAATATAACAATATCAGTTCTTCTCAAATTGGTTTATACATTCAATCCAATCTTATTTAAAATCCCTGAGGACTTTCCCTTTTTGTCTGCAAAAATTGACAAGCTAATACTAAATTTTTATAGAAAAATGAAGGGCTGATAGTAAGTAAGGTAATCTTAATGATCTGTGTTGGAAGATTTACTTACATTGCCATGTATCAAGACTTATTATGAAGCTACAGTAATTAAGACAATGTGATATGGACATGGAGATTTGACAAACCCACAAATAGAATAGAAAGTCCACAAATAGACCCACAGATTTATTATAGTGACTTGATTTATGACAAAACTAACAGCTCATGGAGTATAGATAGTTTTTTCAATAAAGAATGTGGAGTCAACTGAATGCCATATGGAAAAAATAGAATTTGACTCCTATTGCACACAAAAAAATCAAACCTAGGTGACTGGCAAATCTGAATAGGAAAGGTCAACAAATACAGTTTCTATACAATCACAGAGAAGACCATCTTTGTGACCTTGGAACAGGTACATATTTCTTAAACAGAACACACAAAAATGTTGTTAAATTTTTGTACTTCTGTTATAAATTGAGAACTCTGTTCATCAAAAACACCACTTAAGAGATTGGAAATGCACATTCTAAAAAAGTTGAAATACATATATCCTGCAAAAGACTCATATCCAGAATATTTTTTTAATTCCTACATTAAAAAAAAAAAGGTCAAGTAACCTAAGAGAGAAGTGACCAAAAGACTTGAGCAGAAACTTCACTAAACGAAAATTAAAATCACGCTGAGATATACTACACACCCATAGTGGCTAAGATTAATAAACTGTCAATATCAAAGGAACCAAGAACTCTTACACACTTTTCTAGGAATGTAAATTGATATCACAGTTTGGAAATCTGTTTGATAATAATTCCTAAAGCTGAACATACACATACTGTATGCCCAGTCAGTCCATTGTTAGGTATATAACTAACAGAAATACAAATTGGGCGTACCAAAAAATATGCACAAGAATGTTTATGACAGCACTGTGTGTAATAACCCCAAACTGGAAACAGCGTTAAGTCCATAAACAACACAATAGATAAATAAACTGCTTTAAAAACACATAACAAAATGTTATTCAGTGGGGAAAATGAAGAAATTACAGCTACAGAGCTCAAAATATAATGTGGAGCGAAAGAAACTACACAGAAAAGAATCCTTGCTGTTAGTTCATCTGTATAAGATCCAAAAACAGGTGGAAGTCAAGATATGGGTAACTCTTGGGAGAAGGTGGTAGTGACCATGAAGTGACTTTGAAGGGGCACAATGGGGGTTTTCTGGGGTGCTGAGAATGTTCTGTCTCTTGATGGATGGTGATAATAGGGGAACATTCACTTTTTCGAAATTCATCAAGCTGCAGTTACGATGTGTGAGCTTCTCTTTATGTACGTATTTTTAAAGTAAAACAATGTGATATATAGTTGCTAGAGAAGCAGCTGTGACAGCTGTGCTTGGGGGCCTATAATATAACACCTGCGATTGCATAATGAAAAGCAATGGAAACATGCATTTGAGACGCCTGTATACTTTTTAGGAGTATTTTCTGAAGCATGCCTATTTCATAAACTAAAATCTACCTGCCGTTAGAGATACTCTCTTTATATGAAGGTGTATGCGTTTCCTAAGGTCGCTGTGACAAACTCAGTAGCTTAAACAATTCAAGTTTATTCTCTTATGATTCTGGAGGCCATAAGTCCCAAATCAGTTTCACTGTGCTGAGGTCGAGGTGTCAGCCGGCTCTGCCCCCATGGAGGATCTCGGGAAGAGTCTGTTTCTCGGCATTTTCCAGCTTCTAGAGCAGCACCCCTTCCAGTGCTTGTCTCATGAGCCCCTTCTTTCATCTCTAAAGCCAAGTGTCTCTCTGCTTCAGTCACACAGCCTTCTCTGTGCACGTAACCCCCCCCGCCTCCCTCTTATAAGGACACTTGTGATTACATTTAGAACCCACAAAACTAATCCTAGATAATCTCCCCATCTCAAGATCTTTAATCTCATCTGCAAAGTCCATTTTGCCATAAAAGGTAAAATTCCCAAGTTCCAGGGGTTAGGAAGGACCTGGATGTCTCCAGGAGGCATAATTTAGCCGACCACAGTGAGCAAGTCAGAGTGAAAATCCAGTTGATACCCAGGAATCTTATCATCTCATAGCCTTTTAAGGATTTCATTTTGCTTTTACTGCAGCTGATATTTTTTGTGGGAATGACATTCATTCTTACTCAGTCCCAACTCAGGAACTAAATGGCATTTTACATCAAATGGTAATCAGCACATTCTGACGTGCCCGGCTTCCAATACCCTCTGTGCCAGTTACTCCCGCCACCTACAGTTCTGCCATCTGAACTATACCAAGTGGTGTCCTTGCCTAAGTATTTACTGTTTTCCCCCATCCTATCTGTTGTTGTAAACTTTGGCTCTCTAAGCAGCAGCTGTTCACAAAGAATGTAGGGCGGCTCACAGTACATGTTTCCGGGGTTTGAATCTCATCTCTGCTAATTACCTGTTGGATGACATTTATCAAGTTACTGACCTCTAAATTTCAGTTTGACCAACTGTATGACAAGATAATATACCCATTGCACAGAGCTGTTATAACAATTAAATGAAGAACTATCCGTAAAAAGTACTGTCACAGAGTGGCCAATCAATCAATGGTGACTTTGTCATTATAGCGTGCTGTCTCTCTGACTTGGTGTATATAGTCAAAACACTGAAGTTGCATCTTCAGAAATTTTACATCAAAACTATTATTGATGCACTTCATTTCAATGTAACCTGCTTTTATCAAGCATCTACTATACTCTGTGACCTGGGCCCTATGGGAGATACATTGCTGAATAGAATCAACCCATCTCCTTGATAAGCTCATGGTCTAGCGGAGAAGCAGGTGTGTTAAACAGGTGATGACAATACACGGTGATTACAGCTACAAAATCAAGGATATTTGCATATGGAATTTGACATTAAGGAATTATTAATTTGGTGAAGTATGATAACAGCATGAAGATTGTATTAAAAATCCTTATTGACTAAAGATATGTACAGTGTTAGTTTCCTGTTGCTGCTGTGACAAATTACCACAAATTTAGTGGCTGGAAACAATGCAAATTTGTTCTAAGTTCTGGAGGTCAGAAGTCTGAAATGAGCCTCCTGAAGCTGAAATCAAGGTGTCTGTGTGGCATTCCTTCTGGAGCCTCTGGTGGAGAAGTCATCCTTTTGCCTCTTCCAGTTCCTAGAGGTTGTCACAGTCCTTGCCTGATGGCCCTGTCACTCCAATCTCTATTTCTGTCATCACTTTGGTCCTCCTTCCCCCTGTTATGAGGATCCTTGTGATTATGTTGGACCCACCTGGATAATCCAGGACAAGCCCCCCATCTGAAGATCCTTCATTTAATTACATCTGCAAAGTCCCGTTTGCCATGTAAATTCTCATATTCACAGGCACTGCATCCCAGAGAGGGGAGGGATGGGGAGGATACTTTTTGAACAGGAAAGCTGAAATACTTATCAGATTGAATGTTTTCATAGCTTCAATTACCTTAGAGTTTTTCTAGAACAATCCATATTTCATAGGACAAAATTGAGGCCCAGAGCAATCCCATGTGGCAGCAACCTATCCCGGCTTCTAATAAGAAACAAATTTTGCTCACAAGGGTTTGTGCTAAAACATGGTGGGAAGAATTTAGACATGTTGAGGGAGATTTTATTTCTAAAGGACCAGGCGCGATAGCAAATGAGACTTGGGATTTTTCTAGGGATTCAGGAATCTCACTGTTCGTTTTAAATTCTCTTAAGAAGCGGTCTGCACTTGCCCAATGGAGCCCAACCTTCATGCCTTCATTCTAGGTGAGGCTCTGAATGTCCACAGGGGGGCGCCCCTCACCGTTGTTCGGTTTCTTCTCCCTCGGGTGCATCTGTTCACTGCCCAGTCTTGCTTAGATTTCTCAGTATAGGTGAAGGTAACTATTTTGTCATTTTGTGTGGAAAATGAAAAGGTTTTCTGGTCTCTAGAGATCATATTTTTTAATTTTATTATAAAAGATATAAATTGTTCGCACAGTATTTTCTCTAAATCCTGTTAAAGCAATATTAAAACAGAAAAGGAAAAAGTCCCTCAAGATTTCCTTTTCACGGATGCCACTGTAATTATTCACATGGCCAGCAGGTGGCACTGCACCATCAGTTATAGTGGAGCATCCCCTCAGACCTGGGCGGGTTGTTCAGTTCAGAGGTTGGTAGATCTATATACATCAAACCAGCCTTTATGGATCTCCTACGGTGTGCCAAGTTCTTAATCAGACCTTGGGTTGTACTGGTTAATAAAATAGGCAAGAACTTTCTCTAAAGGAGAGTACTCCTGGTGAAGTCACATGTGGAGGCAAGAAAAGAGAATTGCCCCAAGCTTGTCTTTTAAAATTTCATCTCATCCTTCCTCACTTCTCTGAAAGTCACATTTCTAAGAGAAAATGTTATGGTGAAAAAGGGGTGGGGGGGGTGAAGACAGCTAAAATCCTTTTATCAATGAGAAGACTTAAGATAAAATGATTTGCCTAAACACGCAACTAGTACTGGTTAGCTGCAAGCCGGTTGACCCAATGTTTTCTCTGACATGTCACTGCACCCCATTCTCAAGGTGACAAATTCAGGGCTTCCAAGTTCTAGTCCTTGACCTGTCACTGACTCCGTGGGTTCTTAAGCAAATCGTTTCATCTCATGGGCCTTAATTTACTTTTCTGTAAAATTAAGACATTGGACTGGTTAAGTTCAAACATTTTTACCAGCAGAATCTTTTCTTTCTTAAAATCTTATCCAAAATTTCAATACTGAAAATGAAGGAAAGTGCTTGAGTGGAAGGAGACCTTCCAACTTTCCTCCCTTGAGGCTCTGACTGCACAGCACAGTTTGAAAACTACCAACCTGAGTGACCCTGCAAAGACCCTCCAGCTCTCAACATTCCTTGTTCCTCAAAGGAGTTGAATGAAGTGTAAGATAGTAATAATCTCAAAAAGTGCTTGTTGCTAGGGGAAAAAAAACCTTAAATTCTGAAGATTATGACAAACTGGTGCGATCAGTCATTAAGAACAGAGAGAAACTGACATTTAAAGCATTTTCAACACAATTTCTTCTGAAGGATGACATTATCCTCGTGCTTCCCAGTGCCCTCAAACGCAGCGTGGCAAGGCTTCGGCTGTGAACGGCCTCTGGCACACGCTCTCGGAGGTGAGACGGCCGCCTGTGGAGAATACGGGCTTCCTGCATTTAGGCATCAAACACAGACTTTTGGCTGTAATAAGTGCCAAAAGCCAAAGGTGGTATGGCTTACTGCTGATTCATGGTGGATTGAGCCAAAGAATTCTGGAAACCATGCAACCACATAGCCATAGGCAGTGGTGGGAAGGGCAACTTAAGGTCAAAGCACTATGGGAGAGTGGGCCAGACAGACCTGAGAATTGGTCTTCCTGGGTTTCCATCCCAGCTCCATCATCTTGGACTAGTTGCTTTGGTTCCTAAATTTTAATTTTGGGTAATAACAGCAACTACTCATAGGAATGGTAACACCTCCAGGACAAACAGTAGTAATATATGAATACCAAGTGTGTATCAATTATTGGAGAAAGGCCCCATGGCCTAGTGGGTAAGTTTGGCACGCACTACTTTGGCGGCCCAGGTTCCGTTCCTGGGCACAGAGCTACACCACTCATTGGCAGCCGTGATGTAGTGGTGACCCACATACAAAACAGAGGAGGATGGGCACAGATGTTAGCTCTGGGCTAATCTTCCTCAAGCAAAAAAGGAAGATCGGCAATGGATGTTAGCTCAGGGCGAATCTTTCTCAGCAAAAAAAAAAAAAAAAAAAAGTTAACAATGTCTCTCATAGGATTCTTGCACATGCCTCCAGGCTGGGTCCCCCACTGCTCCTCTTGTTACCGTCTTATCCTTTCTCTACACAACAGGCTGCATGACCTTTAAATCATACGGCAGGTCACATCACTCCATTTTTAAAACCCTTCAATGACTCTCCCTTGTGCTTGAGAGAAAATCTAAATTCCTCACGTTGACCTACAAGCCCTGCATGATCTTCCTTGTCCACTCCCCAACCATAATTTGCCACTTGCAGGCTGCACTCCAGCCACACTAGCCTTCTGACAGCCCCTAGAACAGCCCCAACCTTTTCCACCCTTTGGGACTCTTTTGCTTACTACTTCTTTTCCCAGAACACACTGGCATTCCCTAAAGTCTCAGCTAAAATATTTCTCCTCAGAGAGGTCTCTCTGACCACTCCATCTAAAGTATCAAGAATAATTGCTTTCTTCCTTCACAAAGGGTTGGAAACTTTTGATCTATGGACCCAACCAGCCCATCATCCATGTTTTTATATAAAGTTTTATTGGAACACAGCCATACTCATTCATTTATGTGTCAACTGTGGCGACTGTGGTGCTACAATGCAGAGTTGAATAGTTGCAGAGCCTAAAATATTTACTCTCTGACATTTTACATAAAAAGTTTACTGACCCCTGGTCTGTCATATTATCCTAGTTATCCCTTGCATTACGCTAATCACATCGGTAATGTTTTGCCTGTTTACTTGCTCATTGTCTGTGCCTCTATTTCTCTCCATGAGGCTGAAGACCATTTCTGTCTTGTTCTCTGTTATATTTCCAGTGCAGTGCCTAGAACAACTTATAAATCTGTTGATATAGTGAATTGCATTGTTTGAAGAAAATAATACTTATGGGGGAAAAATAATAGAATCTAGATTCTCCATAACTCAGCATGTCCAGGATTCAATCCAAAAGGACCAAGAAAATGGAATACGTTCTCAAGAGAGAGAAAAAAGAGGTGTTCCCTGCAGGATTTTTTGTTTGTCTGTGTGGCACAAGGGCAAAAAACAAATTTTACACCATGTACTTAAAGTCATGGGTCCAAATGGCCAAGGAATCAATGAGTGAAATGCAGCTTGAAGGAAAGAGGAAACTGAGAAAGCAGTGTGGCTTCTTAGCGATGAGACATGAATTCACTTGCAGAATTCATCATATTCCGTCCTTCAAGCAAGCATGCGCTCCCTACCAGTCTCTCTCTGCTTCTGTTCACTTTCTGTTCACTTTCACTTTTCAGAACCTTCAGGTAGCTGTTGTTTGAATTACATCTAGGTTTTATAGTTGTTTTATTCAGTGTGGGTCATCCTACGGGGTCTTATTCTATTACAAATAGAAGCCAATCTTGGCTATTTTAGAGATTCTGTATGATAGTTACAATATCTGAATCATCTCTGTGTCTTGTTGAGTTGTTGAGTTGAAGGAGACCTGTTCCTCTTGAGCTAAGTCTTGTTCTATAGTTGATTCATCTCTAGCAATGGGTCATTTTTTCCTGTCTTTAATTTTATATATCTCATAATTTTTATTGAATGCCCAATGTTATGTGTAGAAGAATGCTAAAAACTGAGGTCAGTAGTACTTATACCTGGAAAGAGGTACACCTCCTCTTTGGTCTGGGTAATGTTATGGTGGGTTGAGTTAATGTAGTCAGTAGCTGGGCTGTTTGGTATTTTATGTTTCTATTATAACCTTCAGTGTAGCTCAGTCTTCAAAATCTTCCACAGTGTGTTTCTGTCACCTTACATCTCGTAAGAATCTACTGGAGGCCTGTGGAAATGAGCTTGCACATGAGTGTGAACTCTCCTTGTATGGCACTTGTGGTTATTCTAAGCTGATATGCTAGCTCACACTTGGCTTTTAATAAGTTTTTAAATTTTTGGTTGATTCTATCTTAATTACTCTTATGGCAGCCATTTTCCTCCCATGTTCTGCTGAAGATGAACCAGGCCATCTGCCCCATCTCTCCTCAAAGAGACTTGTCATCCTTTGGAATTCAATCCACTTGTTTGGCTTACAACCTCAGCTCTCCAATAAGTGCAAGAAAAGTTATGATTTATAGATTATCCAGCTGTTCTCTTTATTAGGGTAAGAGTGACATTCTGTTACAAGTTTTCACCTTATAAACAAAAGCAGAACTCAGGAATCCACATTCTGAAAAGCATTTTTTACCCCACTCTCAAATGGGCAGAGATGAAAAAAACAATAATAATGCCAGTAAATTAATAAAAAAAAAACACAAGACATTTTAACTGACAGTTGGGTAATAAATTGTTTAACCAATCTGAGAAGGAGTTTGAAAAAATGTAGAAAGGGTCTTAAAGTTTGAATGCTTTGGGCCTAATATTTCCACCTCCAGTAATCTAACCAGAGATGGTGACAAATATTCTTATATATAAGGATAGCAATCACACTGTTATTTAGAATACCAAATTATAGAGACAACCTAGATGACCAATGGTAGGGAAGTGTTTTTAATAAATTCAGATCCTTCCATACGAGGAAATATTATGCAAATATTAAAATCCTACTGCCCAAGAATATTGATTGAGACAATGATCACAATATAATGTTGAGTATAAAAAACAGGACTGTATACATAGGATAATTCTAATTTTTCTATATAGATCCCATCAGAAGCTTATTAATTACAAAGGTTAAAATAGTAAGTTTACAGTGAGGAAATCAGGAAGACACTTAACCCAGTAATTGTAGTTAATATCACTAGCAATAGGATAAAGAGTTATCATGTCCCTCCTAACAGATGTCCGGAGAAGGATGCAGTGTTTTATAGTATTTCTGCCAAATGTGTAAAGACTGAACCTAAATATAAGGAAACATCAGACTAACCTAAATTGAAGGACACTCTACAAAAATAGTCTGTACTCTTTAAAAATGTCCTGGCCAAGAAAGTAAGGCCAAGGACTTTTCCATATTAAAGGAGACCAAAGAAATGTGGCAATTAAATGTGATGTGTAATCCCGGATTGGTTTCCAGGCCAGAGACGTGAAATACATACATACATACATACATACACACACACACATACGCACCACACACACACCTATAATTTATTTTTCCTACAAAGGATATCAGTGGGACAACTGGAAACATTTGAATAAGGTTTGTAGACTAGATAATATTTCTGTATCAATGTTAATTTCCTGATTTTGACAGTTATATTGTGGTTATGTAAAAGAATACTCTTATTTTTAGGAAATACACACTGAAGTATTCATCAATAAATCGGTACAATGTCTACAACTTACAGCTTACTCTCAAAAAGTTTAGAAAAATATTTGTCTATCTATCTATCTATCTATCTACCTACTTACCTACCTATCTATCTATCTATTATCTGTCATCTATAGAAGAGAGAGTGACAGATTGGATGATAAAGCAAATGTGGCAAGATGTTGACGTTTGGGAATCTGGGTTAAGGGTATACAGAAATACTTTATACTATTTTTTCAACTTGTTTATAAAACTAAAATTGTTATAAAACATCACGATAAAATATAAAGCATATATGCTTTAGGGTGGCCAATGGGAAATATTATAATTCAGTCCTCACCCTTCAACATTATTTCATGGCAAATTATATTTACCTTTGCAAGATGAAGCACAATAAATTCTTAGAAAGGCTTAATGCTTTTACCTTCCTCCCCACTCCCATACCTAGTAGAAACGAGCTAGAAGCCTGTATAAAAACATATTAACAGTGTTCATCTATAAACTATATATTTCCTGGTGCCATTTATTTTCTTCCTTAAACTTTTCCATCTTTCTAAGTTTCTATAATGAGCGCTTACTACTTTTATTATTGAATCCTTGAATTTCTTCATATTTTCCACAGTCCTAGAAAAGAAAGAAGGAAAGATAGGGAAGAGGACAGAGAGAGAGAGAGAGAGAGAGAGAGATTGAGAGAGAGACAGAGATGAGCCCCGATATCTTCCCTGGCTGTCTGGGAGCCATTGACTATACCTGGATGGGAAAGTCCCTAAGGTTGCGTAGTGTCAGCTAATGCTGACATTCAGGTAACAAAGTGTTACCTGAAGCCCCACCATGATCTGGCTGCCTGGAAGGGAAGGCAGCTGTTTAACTCTCCAGGCTTGACAACTTGGGGGGCATTTAGAGCCAGTCTGGTGGCTAAACTCCATTTAGTTCCATTTCTCTTGTCCTCATTCCACCTGAAGAATGAACCTCGACTCCAAAGGCATAAAGCAGTAAGATGGACACACAAAGACACACAAAGACAATGATGCCACTGCCACCTGGCGCTTGGCGCACTGAAGGATGGGTGAAGCATTAATACCAGCACAATGCTGGACAAGTGATGGATGAATTCGTGCAAACTCCTGGAATGGTTCAGATACTTAGTGGATATCTGTTCAGCATTAAAACTCTGGAAGAGTACCAAGTACTGCAAAGTTCACAATTTCCTTTTCTAGGGACAATTTCTTTATTAAAATAGCACCAATGACAAGCTAAAATAAAGCCTTTTATCCACTAGCTATTTGACTTCTCTCTTCCTGAAAGTTACTCAAAGGCACATAAAGAGGCTTCTTCCCCCATGCCTGTGGATGGATTTACACCTCGCACTTGGCACTGCTAAACGCATTACAGTGCCCCACGTCCCCGTTAACAAAACCACGTGTGAGAGTGGGAGTAAGTGCAGGAGAAGGGATGTCTCACAGTTTAATTACTTGGCGGGGGAAATAACTCGAAGTGCTCTAGTCTAGAGGGATCGTCATGATCTACGGCTGAGAAATGCCTGGATACATTAAGCGCTGAGCTCTCCGAGTCTCGCCATTCTACAAGACACCTGTTCTACAGATTTTATAGACTGTGGGGGATGGGAAGGACATTACATCATTTCTGAGAGGCCACACTGCTTCCTGTTTCCACTTCCCTTCAAGCTATATTTCATTCATTCATTATTTGGCCACTTGGAGCCATGGTTTCAGAAGCACACACATCATAAAAATTATTTTTCCCATCATGGCTCACAGATAGATGAAGAAGCCAGCATGCAACAGTTCCTTAGATTCTGTGAAGCCAAATGCTTCACAGAAACAACCATTTGGTCTTGAGTTAAATAGTCCTATCTACAAGCACTCCATTTTAAACACCAAATCTACCCCAAGCCTGACTGTCTTCCAAGGTTCCCAGACAGGCTGCGTGAGGAAGGAACATGGGTTTGCCTCCATGTGTACCTGACTTCCAATCTCAGCCGTAATTCAAGGCCACTGTGTGACCTTGAGAAAGTCCCTTATTTCGGAGAGCCTTACTCTCTTTGTCTGTAAATTGGGATGAACAACTACTTGTTAGAGTATTTTCATTAGGATTAGAAACTGCATAGAAAGTATCTTGCACACACTAGGTGCTTAACAAGGAGAGCACCTATTTTAACTATTACTATATGAAAATGTGCCTTACCCTTTCACAATTCCCTAGAAAAGATTTTTTTTAACATTCTCTAATCCAACTGGCAGAGAGTTGAGAGGAGACGTTAGAAAGAGAGAGAGGAAGGAGGGACAGAAGGAAGGAAGGAAAGGAGGGAGGGAGGAAGGAAGGAAGGAGGGAAGGATGGAAGGAAGGAAGGAAGGAGGGAAGGAAGGGAGGAAGCAAGGAAGGAAGGACAAGTGTTTCAGGAAGAGCCTATTAGGATATTTTGGAGACCTGAGGTCTGTTCCCAGTGGAAATTTAAACATAGCCCCTCAGGCTGTCAATTTCCTTCTCTGCAAAATGAGGGCATCTCTTGTTAGGAGATGAGGTTTGGGAGGGAGCCGTTCCTGAGTGTCTGCTTGAGGAAAAGAGCATGTGGCCCCTATGGCCCAAGTGATCAGCACCCCTCCCCTCCCCCCAACCCCAGTGGAAACCCTGCACAATTCTCCTGAAGGGAATTATTTCACCTGCAGGCTCCTGATAAGAAGTCCTCCTTGCATTGACCCTTCATCAACTCAACACTTAACCTCTTTGCTTTGAGATATTTTTACAATTTTATTCAAAGGAATTTGTGGTGGTTTTGTGCTGTTGAATTTTTGTTTGGCTGGTGAAATTTTACTCTTTTATCTCATCTTCCTAATTGGGAAATGTCTAGATTATTTTACTGCCTATCTGTTTTTAATCCAGGTCTAGGAAATGGCCACAGGGAGTGAATAATCCCAAGAAAGGACCATGCTTCGATATGGATGTGCTTCTTTCTGGTTTGCTCCACATGGTCCTACCCAGCCTGCAAGACAGCACCGAGATACCTACCTTTCATAAGGCCCTTAGGAAAGATGTCAAGTTTAGAATTGTGTTTCAGGTGATTTCAGGAGAACTACAGCCCACACTGCCTCCTAAGAAGAAAGACTATGGCAACTCCAAAGAGAGCACTGGGCTGGAACAGGGCAACTGTTTTCTATTTTCAGCATTCCAGAACTCAGCAAATGGCCGTACAGTGCCAGTGCCAGGGTTCAGAGTGTGGGTTTGGGTCCAGGCTGCTGAGTTTGAATCCCAGCCGTGCCACTTACCAGCGGTGTGACCTGAGTTCTGTAAGTGATGTACACTTTCTGCACTCAGTGGCCTCATCTGTGAAATAATACCATCCCATAGGTTGTTAAGAGGATAAATGAGTTAATTTATAAAACCCTTAGAACAGGACCTGGCATATAGAAAGTGCTATATTTAAATATTGGCTAGATAAAATCTACTATCTCTAATAGACGTAATTATAGTTTGGTTGTTCCTCTTGCGTGGCCCATTCGATGGAAGAAAAAGGAAGTAAGTGGAGACCTTTGTTATTCCTCTTCCTTCTGTGTGTGTGTGTGCGTGTGTGTATCCACTGTCCCACCTGTTGCTTTGCTGTTCTCCACTCATTCTCATGTTAACCATGCGTGGTTGTCATTGTCACCAGTTGGCAGATGAGACTCATAGAGACCAATTGCCGGCTCAGGTCTCAGCGCCTGTGAACGGTAGAGATGGGATTCACATCTCCGTTACCAACGCCCAAGGCTCCTTCCCTTTCCACTTGCCCCCACCTTCGAAGATACACATCTACACCTGGAGCTGATCCTCAAATTCTATTTTATAAGAACGATTTTGGGGAACAACCAGATGGCTTTTAACAGCAGAGGATCAGTGAGAGAAAATAGGCCAAAAAGTCCAAAGTGGTTTTGTTAGAATGGTGGGATTATAAACTTTTCCATTTTCTCTATTTTTTGAAGTTCCCCTTTATAAAATTATATTACTTTTATGTAAAACCATATGTTTATTTTTAAAGCATCAGTTATTGGTAGAATTATTTTTATATTCTGTATTTAGACTAAATTTGAGTAACCTGATTGACTTTTAAAAAAGAGATTCAAAGACTTCCCCCTCCATGCCTCCAAACATGAGAACTCCAGAGTCTGGGCCATGGCCGGAAGTGGTAGGCCAGGAGCAATAATACCTACCCTTATGGGTGTCCCCATTTTCCAAATCAAAAACCCTATCGTCTCTTCTCCCATTCAAGCCTGGGAAGAATTGTTGAGACCATCAGGATAAGGGAAACTGCTTTGCCTCCCGAACAGGTCAACCCCCAGCTTTTTCCATAAGCATTCTGAGAGCACACGGGGATAGCTGAGGGGACAGGCCAGACGTCTTTCAGAGCAAAGTGACCAATAAGAGGCCTCAGGTGCTAGATAACTCAATCTAACTATTGACCTTCCTAAACTACATTCTAAGGAGGAATCACATTGCAGAATGACTCATACAGACACCTTTGGTTCTGATAACACACCTGACATCGATCCTGTCCTCTTATAGGGGACAAAGCTTTTTGTCTGGTCACCATCTCCTTATCCTTCCTGTACTTGGGGATCTTCCACCTTTTGGGTCATGGGGGGTGGAACTGACTCCCATTTAGAAAGAGAAAAGGTATGTCTGCTCTCCTGGGCCCTTCTACTGATCAGATCCACCTATCCCAAGCTCTGAATTTGGAGACTGTGACTCAAAGAAGTGGGCAGAGTGAAAATTTCTACCTTTTTGGAGCAGCAGCGTCACCAGGCACTTAGAAGGATCAGCAAAGGCAGGGGTGCCTGGGCTGTGTCTGGTGGCATCACCAGGTAGGCTCTGGGCAGTGATTCTGGAGTCTCCACCTAGGTTCTCTGTATCCTTGCTGGCTCCCAAGCCTGTGTCTCCATCAACTCCATGAGCAACATAAACAGAGTCATTTTCTGGCACTTGCCCCTAATAACCTGACTAGTTCATACTTCCAATTCCTTGGTTGACCAGTTTACTCCCAAATCCCCTTCAGTGGTCATCTTGACCTCACTTGCACCTCATCCAACCTGGTTCCGATTATATCCATCCACACATGTTATGGCCCTTTACATTTGGATGATTCCTTCCATCTTCAGAGATCTGGCTCAGAAACCTTATCCATTCTTCCAACACGAATGAGTAATGGTAATAATAATAACTAACATTTATAGCAAGCGTACCATTTGCCAGGTACTTTCAGGCATTATATCAGATAAAGTTAATAAAAAATAAATATAGGCTACTTCCTATTGCAATACAAATTTTACTGATTAGGGAACTTGCCCAGAGTCATTATATAACTGTCCAGTGTGCATGAGCCAGTCAATGGCAGAGATGGGGACCAAATCCAAGTCTGTCCAACTTCAGCACCTGAATTCAAACCACTTCACGCCCACATCTCTGGGGACCCAACCAACTGTGTTCTACTTCAGCCCGGGAAACTGGGTCAGGCTCCAAATCAATCACTATAGAAACATTTCATCTAAATTTCAGAAGGCAAATAATGGAAGTTTTGTGAAACTGAGAGATCTGGTGAATCATATTCTATGATGATTAAAATATTTTCTTTTTTCTTAGGGAGGGAAAGACTGGAATAATTATTATTCCTTTATAATTTCAAAATTCAAGAAATAAGGAATTTAGAGAAAAAAAATCTTGTTTTAGGTGTTAGGTCCTCTTTCAATACTTCCACTGGGCAATGTGACTTTGCCAGAGCACATGGCGGCCTGCACACACCAATTTCTGCCAAATCAAAATTCAAAGCCGTTCTAATCAGTACATTTTTTTAAGTGCCTATAGCAGTCATTATGGGTCAGGCAGGTTAATGCAAAAGACTATTTCTGGTCTAAATGACTTGAACAGTAAAAAAGGTATATTTTTCCTCTTTCCAATGAGACCCAGAAAAGACAGGCATGGAACTTTTAGTGTAAATCCTTTCCTAGTAAGAAAGACATTGATGGGCTCCTAGTTCCCCCTTCATAGTCATTTAATTCCTAAATATTCAGAAGACCTTGTAGCTGTTAAGAAAACTTGACGTCAGTATCAGACGTAATACTGCTTGAGTCTCATTCATAGATGTTTATCTCCTTAAAGACAATTTTAAAATTTTCTTTTCTTTTTGGTATATCACCATTACTTCCACGGTCTACCTATATTCAGTGATGGTGATAATTCAAAACAATGATGACATTTTACTCCAGGACAGCCAAACACCAGAAACCACAGTAAACTGCATGGTCTTTCCTGGCAGGAGGGAAATATACTAAGTCCAACTAGTAACTGACAGCACATGGGGTTGGGAGACCCGTGTTTCTGCCACAAATCCATATAAGGCTTTGGCTAAATGAGTTGGTTATATTGTCTAAGTTTTCCCAACCAAAAGCTGGGAATTGTACCCTGGTGTCCTACGACTCAAAAACATTTTTAAAATTAGGTGAACACATGGTGTGTTGAAAGTACATTTTATAAAAGAAAAAATTTATAAACTTGTCTAATATCTTCCCTCATGTTGTTTTATCAATTTTATTCTGTAAGCTTCTTCCCTGAAAAAATTTACTGTCCCTTATGCTTGCCTTAATATAAAATGATGATATATCAGCTATGGCAGGAGAACAAGTTTTGTAATGTATTCTGCAAAGAGAACATTACCACTGACTTATGTTCAAACCATCCTCACAGGGCAAACTAATCCATATTGCATTAGAAGCCCAGAGGAGCTAATGAAACATATCAATGACCTTCAACCCTTATTCTTTCTGCTGGTTGCTTTTTTTTGTTTGTTTAATCACTATACCAGTTCTGTTTTTAATGAGTTTTTTCTCTACTAACTGCCTTCCTACCTTTCCTCCCTGCCTTCCAGAGTAGAAACCCAGGGGCTTCAAAGTGGCCACCATGACATGCACAGCCCCCAGAAAGCTGTGGGAGGTCCTGAGGAGTTTCTGCTCCAGCCGTTACCAGAGCTTCACAGAGGGTGACAGGACCTGAAGACATGAAGTGACTGTGCTCCCTTGTTAGTGTCAACATTGCACCAGAACTAAACTTTGATTCTTTAAAACTAGATTCAACCCCTCCTAACTTTGAGAAGAACATTACGATTCAAGATAGAAAGGATGTTAAGACCATTAGAAAGCAGCAACTTTCCCCAAAAAGGAATCCTCTTTTAGCTGTAGTAACTCTAGTGTGGAAGATTAAAATAGGAAAAATCAGGATGGAATAATCTAGATTGTGTCACTTGTGGTGTAACAATTCACTTAATTTCTCAGAACCTCGATTTTCTTATCATTTCTTGTAGGGTTGCTCATACTATACAACATCCTAATGTATGCAGTAGGCACTCATGACATGTTGGATCTGTCCCTCAAAATATTTTGGAGAATTAGATCTTTTAAAAATTAATATACCTATATCAACTAAAGAATATTTTTATAACAAGCACAAATCACACACACACGTATTTACCACTGACAAAGCTATTATTATGTAAAATATAAGAAAGTTTAATCACAGTATGGATTTTTGGTGTGGTTTTTCTGGGGCGGGGGTGGGATGTGGCATGCACTGCAAATGAGAAGAAACAGGGATTTTTTTAAAGACAACTTTTTAAGAGCAGTTTTAGGTTTACAAAAAAATTGAGAGAAAGAAAAAAGGATTTTTGACTTCTAATGTTTTCGAAGGGCAAATGTAAGCACAGGCTGATGTTTTACGGAATAAAATCTTGGGGCCAAAGTATACCATCAACAACTGCTTTCTGCCCCAGTAGAATCAGTATTGTTTGGATCATGGAGGAATAAATATTATGAGTCCCAGCTGACCAATTAATAGCGTGCACAATCCAGCTACTGAACACACAGATGAGAGAGAGAGCATCTGGCTTTCTGGCAATGGGAGGATGCATAGCAAATGCAGCGGGAAATTATTCAGGAAACTGCAGAGAAATTCAGCCACATCGCTGTTTGTTAAGGAAGCCACACGGAAGGTTGTGTTATCATGCACACATGTACTGGAATGCAATCATCCTCTCTTCCTCATATGAGCTTCAATTCTATTCAATTCCAGAAATATTTATTGAGTACCTACCATGAGAACCAACCACCTGCAGGCACATTGGTTGGCATTTGTGGGACGCAGTGCACTAGAATGGTGGCAAGCACAGACTTCGGTGTCAGGCAGAGAGGGTTTAAAACCCAATTTCATTACTTACTAGTTTTTTTTGGTTTTGTTTTTGTCTTTTGTTTTTTGGTGAGGAAGTGGCCCTGAACTAACATCTGTGCCAGTCTTCCTCTATTTTGTATATGGGGCTCTGCCACAGCATGGCTTGATGAGTGGTGTGTAGGTCTACACCGGGGATCTGAACCCACAAATCCCAGGCCACTCAAGTGGGGCGCACGAACTTAACCCTGATGCCACCAGGCCAGCCCACGGTTTTTGTTTTTACCTTGGGAAGTTTGATGGTTCTCTCTCTCTCTTTAGAAACAGACGCCTGCAAGGGTGATGCTTATAGATTGACAGACGGATGTACATTCACTGGGACACTATGAAATAATGATAAAAACCATTGGTCCTGTGATGCTTGGCAATTTGCTAAGTACTTTTTATATGCCATTTTTCATTTTGATAGAATATTGAGGCTAAAGAGATCTGACTTTCCTTTCTTGTTTCTACATCGTGAATGACTAAAGATGACCCAACCACAAAGAAGCTATAGTTATATGTAAAAGGGTGTCTTTGGACCATAACAAAGAAATGAGGACTTAGTGAAATGGTGGCTGACTCAGAGCATGACATCATGTCACTCGGCTGTACTTGGCTCTGGTCACAGATGTAGGAAGCAATAACATCTTAGCAAGAATCAGAGGTGAAGAAGCATAAAGCTCTTAGCAATATGTGGGAGTATATGAGAAATTGGCCTAAACACAATTTACTGTGAAATACCTGTGGAAGTATGAGCCTGGATTCAACTACCTTAAAGGGTAAAAACACCTGCCCAGGAACTAGTGGGTTGACCGGCTCTCCTTGGAATTTTCTTTTGAGAAAAATAGTTCTTTTTATTTCAACTATTAATTTTTAAGAAAAATAAAATAAATACAACGATAAAGCAAGCTTTTCAATAGTCATTTGTGGTTTTGTAAATTCTAAAATGCTTTATTATAGTCTTTAATTTACTCTAACAGGCACACAGACCTCAAAATTTGTTTGAGGTATAATTGACATGCAATCAACTGCACATTTTTAAAATGTACAATTTTAAATTTTTGTACAATTTTGTACAAAAATAAGTACAATTTTAAACTTTTGACACATATATACAGCTGTGAAATCATCACCACAAATAAGACAGTGAACATATCCCTCACCTCCAAAAGCTTCCTGTCATCCTTTAGAGTTTGCCCCATCCCCAGGCAACCACGACTTGCTTTCTGTCACTATAGATGTTTGCTTTTTCCAGAATTTTATATAAATGACATTATATAGTATATATTCTTTTATGTCTGGCTTCTTTCACTCAGTATAATTATTTTGTGATTCATCAATGTCATGGCAAGTGTCAATAGTTCATTCCTTCTATTACTGAGTAATTTCTATTGTATGGATAAACCACAATTTGTTTATTCATTCATATATAGATGGACGTTTGAATTATTTCTGGTTTTGAGCTATCATAAATGGGGCTGCTATGAATATTTGCATATAACTCTTTGTATGGGCAAATGCTTTCTTTTCTCACGGGTAAATAATTTGAGGGGAATGGCTGGATCATATAGAAGGTCTATGTTTATCTTCTTAAGAAACTGACAAACTTTTCCAAAAAGTCATACCATTTTACGTTCCCACCAGCAGTGGATGAGAGTTCCCATTCTTCCATATCCTTGGCAAGGCTTGGAATGGTATCTCTTTAATTTGAGCCATCCTAAAGTATCTAATTATGGTTCTAATTTGCATTTCCCTAATGAATAAAGATGCCAAGCATCTTTCCATATGCTTATTTGCCATCCCTATGTCTTCTTTGGTGAAATGTCTGGTCAAATATTTTAATCATGTTTTAAAAATTGGGTTGCTTTTTTTCTTATCACCGAGTTCTGAGGATTTTATAAATACTGGACACAAGTTCTTTATCGTATATATCTTCAAATACTTTCTCTAGTCAGTCTTTTCAGTCTCTTAACAGCATCTTTTGAAAAGCTAAAGGTTTTAGTTTTGATGGAGTCCACTTATCATTTTTTTTCTTTTATGTTTAGTGCTTCTAGTGTAGAATCTAAGAACTCTGCCTAATCCAAGGTCACAATAATTTTTACCTGTTTTCTTCAGAAAGTTTTATCATTTTAGGTTTTACATTGAGTTCTATGGTTCACTTTGACCTAATTTTTGTAGATGGTGTGACGTACAGCTCAAAGTTAACTTTGGGGGAGAGAGGCATGTGGATGTCCAATTATTTAGCACCGTTTGTTGAATAGACTATTCTTTCTCCACTGACTTGCCTTTGCACTTTTACCAGAAAGCAATTGTCCATATATGTGTGGTCTGTTTCTGGATTCTCTATTCTGTTCCCTTTGTTGTTATGGTGATACCACACTGTGTTATTACTATCACTTTATGATAAACTTAGGTGGTGCAAATCATCCAAATTTGTTCTTCTTTTCCAAACTTGTTTTATCTATTCTTCGTTCTTTGCATTTGCATACGAATTTTGGAATCAGGTTGTCCATCTTTATAAAATAGCCTGCTGGAATTTTGATTGGGATTGTTTGGAATCTGTAGATCAATTTTGAGACAATTAGCATCTTAACAATATTGAATCTTCTAATTTGTGAACAAGGTATATCTACATTTATTTAGATGTTCTGTCATTTCTCTAAGGAACATTTTGTAGTTTTTAGTGTAGAGGTCTTGCACATCTTTTGTCAGATTTATCACTAAGTAGTACATAATTTTTATGCTACTGTAAATGGTGTTTTTTAAAATTTCTGATTATTCATTGCTTGTATGTAAAAATACAATTGATTTTGTATATTGAGCTCATATTCTACCATCTTACAAAACTCCCTTCTTGTTCTAGTGGTGAGATTGGATATCAAGTGTGGTTTATTTAAAGAATGCAAGGTTGGTTTAACATTGGAAAACCAGTCAATGATAGTCACCATTTTAATAAACTATAAAAGAAAAAATACATATATTACCTCAAAAGGTGAGGAAAAGCATTTGACAAAGTCCGATATCTATTCCTGAAAAGAATCTCTCAGTAAACTAGAAATAGAATGGAACGTCCTCAGTCTGATTAAGGACAACCATGAAAAACCTAAAGCTAACATCATACTTAGTTGTGAAAGACTGAATACTCTCTCCCTAAAATCAGAAATAAGATAAAGACACTACCATTTCCATACCTGCAGCCACTATTACCTTTCACACGGAGGGCTTTAATGACCTCCTAACCTCACTGCTTCTACTCTTATTTCCTTAAAAAGAATTCTCCACACAGCAGCCAGAGTGATATTTTTTAACTTTTTATTTTGAACTAATTCCATACTTAGAGAAGAATTGCAATTGTTCAATAAATTCCCCTTTAACCTTATCCCAACATATTAATAAGAACAATGATATTCTCTTGTATAACTATTATGCAATGATCAAATTTGGGACTTTAACATTGGTACTATAATATTATTCAATTCATATTTACATTTATATATTTATATATCAATTCATATTTAAAACTTGCCAATTTGCCAATAATACTCTTTGCAGCCACCGCACCTCCTTCAATCTCAGGATTTCACATTGCATTTGATTGCGTTCTTTGATTTTTAGTCTCCTTTAATCTGGAACTATTCCTCAGCCTTTCATTGTTTTTTATTACTTTGACATTTTTAAAGATTACACATCAGTTGTTTTTCAGAATTGGGGTTTGGGGTTTATCTTTTCTCTCCTCGTGATTAGATTCAAGTTATGTATTCTGGCAGAAAAATAGCATGACACACATTGACATGACATATATATATATATAATGACCCCACATTAGTTGGCTTATTTTCCTCATCCTACCTGATCCCTTGCTCACTCTGCTCCAGCTACACTAGTTCCTTCCTCTCACAGAGCTTTGGTAAGAGGATTCTCTCCGCCTGGCTCCTTACAGGGCTGGCTCCTGCAAGTCTCTGCTTGACTATCCACCCAGATCAGTACATACCAACCATAATGTCAAAGTAGCACCACCTTCCCCCACCCCCATGCCCAGCAGTTACTTTCCCTTGTATCATCCAGTTTCCTTCATGGCATGTCTCATGTTTGAAATGATTGTGTTTATTTATGTGTTTACTTCTTCATTTCCTGTCTCCCCCAGACAAGAAGCTCTTTGGGGGTAGGGATGCTTCTGTTTTATTAACTTCTGAATTTCCTGCATCTGGAAAGGGGGAAAAAAAGTTGTGCCTTTCTGTTTCTCTTTCTCTTGCACTTTACGGTCATTTTAATTCCACATATGAAATGAGGATGGGCAATAACGTTACTGAAGCAAGGTTGAGAGTTAGATGCTTAATGTTTAAAGCATCAGGTAAGATATCAAAGCTGTTGATGTGACCAAATTTATATTTCCACGCAATTTTTGCTCTTCTAAATGTTCCTGAGTAAGATGAGTGGCCTAGACCTACTTTTCGTTAGTCTGTGCCATAGTAAAGGGACACTTGGCCATGGAAATGAGATAGTAATTTTCTTGTTCAATGCCAATTCCATTACAAATAGTTTTGAATAGCAGTTACTTTTTATATCCCCATTACTTACTTCAATCACTGGATTTACCATAAATAAATAAATAATTTTCCCAATAATAAGTGTGAACATTTCATTGACTTTAAAGACCAGAACATTTTGTCCCTCTTTTTCAGGATAAAATCAGGCCTTCTAATCACTTCCTGGGCCCAAATGATCCTTGGTAATCTCTTTAGACTTTTAGGTATAGAATACGGAATTGCAACCTGATCACATTACAAAACATCTCAGTTGGAATCATTCTGGAAATGTACACTTAATGTGATGGAGTCATTCTCAGCTGCTAGGAAATATGAGGTTTAAAAATATGTTGGAATAATTTAACTGCAGAAAATTTCAAAACACTGAGCTCAAATATTCATTTAAATAAAGAAAGAAAACCTGGAGAGAGATTCATTTAAAATGTCCATTTCCTAAAAGATGCTCTTTAATTAAGATTATTCCTTATTCTTTCATATATAGTTGCCTTCATCCATTTATTTCCTAAAATCACCATGTAAACTCATCAGTACTCTGGGGTGCTTGTGTATTCTTCAGAGCATTTCTCATTTGTAATTGTTTATAAATTGCTACCTTTGAAAGGAAACTGAACTGAAGCATTGCCTAAAAAATTTTAGCTGTAGCACGGCAACTCTTAATTCACACATTGAAATGAAAAGATGTTGTGAAAAATCCCTTTAAGGTGATTAGATGCTGCTATCAACTCTTTCAGACTTCTAAATATATTTCTAAGATTTTTTTTAAAATCCATAGACAAAGGATAAAGGCAGCTTTTTTGTTTCTTCATTCATTATTCAACCAATCATCCAAGAACATGCATGGAGTGTCTCCTATGTTATAGACAGAAGACATAAGTCTTTCTGTTGTAAACTCAGAATCCAGAAGAGAGTTCAGGCTTGCACACAGTACGGCAATGACTATAATAGAGCCGTGTATGAGTTACTCTGGAAAGCCAGGAGACAAGTGGGGCTCAATGAGCCTGGGGCAGTAGGAAAGCCATCACAGGAGAGGGAACACTGGAGCTGAGCCACCAAGTTCATCAGACAGGAATGTGAGTGAAGAGCAGCTCCAGTGACAGACAGATGAAAACAAGAGGAGAGAAAGGGCAGTCAGTGCCCTTTCCACTGCCCGTCAGGTGGAAATGAGAGAGCTAACAGACTGAAAGACATGAGACAACTAATCCCCATGTAGTCATTTAATGCCCACTCATTGAAAACTCTTGGCTGAGTGCTGAGTGTGGGGAGGGGGATTGCACAGACGGTTCCTGTTGTCCGGTCTACATTCTAATAGGAAAAGAAGACATAAGCACTTTAACGTAAGCTATGACAGGAGGCAATAATATATGCTGAAAGGTTTAGGAAACTGGAAACTTTATTGATTTGAGCAGTTGGTTCTCAACCTCCTCATTACTCATTCCTACCAGTAAAAAGTGTTTTTTAGTGTGCATGCCTCCACATATATATTTATTTACTTAGAAATAATGCACATATACTATTGTCCCAATTCATTAAAATTGATAAAGTTTAATCTTGCTTTTTAGATAAAAGCAAATAGAAATTCTAATATTTTTTCTCACACCCCAATGGATCACCTTGTGCAACTCTTAGGGTGCACACACCTGCTTGGAAGACCATTACCTTTGAGTATTTAGAAAGAGTTTCACAGAGGGAATATTTCTCTCTTTCACAGCATGGCCTACATTTGGTGCAGAAATGAATGGCATTTTTAAGAAAGAGTGAAAATGGGAACAGGATGTGTTCTAGAAACTGCAGGAAGAAAATACTTACTAGATCTTTGATTAAAGGAGGCCATTACGTCGAGCTTAGTAAATCCATAGCATGCTTTCTCTAGTGCAGTCTGTGGACCCCGTGCATCGGCAGGACTTGGGGCTGCTTGTGACGTGTACTGACTCCTGGGTCCCCCTGAATCAGAACATCTGGAAATGGAGATAGGGAATCTGTAATAAGCGACTCTTTTCATCATTAAAGTTTAAAAACAAGTAATCCAAACAAGGGAGACTTTAAGTAGTCTAAACTAAATTTTAGTTATGAACCCTAAAGAGTCACGGAGATTACAGATATGTAGAAACAGCCTGTTAGAGAATCCATAGCCACAAACAATATAGAATCTGGGAAAGAGGCTTCCTTTCATTGTTTAGTTTTGCCAAGGAGAGGAAAATCTGCTATTTTGATCCCCATTCAAAATAAAAAATGCTTTCTCTGAGAGAAGTGAGCCCATTTACAATTAAGGCTACACCTTTTCACCAGTAGAATGCCTGTCATGTTGTTCAGGAAAGTGGTTCTGAGTCTTTGGAGCAATTTTCTCTCCACACAGAGAAGTATAGACCAATAGTGATGCCTGATGAACAGTCTCTGTAATGATCGTTAGTGAGGCTTAGTCTTTGGTTTATAGCTCTTGTCATAGTTTGTTAGTTCGAGTTCAATTAGCTCATTCTTCTCTAAGGCTAATCAGATACGGGATAACTGAATTAGAACCAAAATTTCTGATTGGCCTGTTCCATCAGTACCTTTTGTTACATCTTGGAACTTACACTCAATAGTACAAACTGACTTTTTTACCTTGAATTGAAAAGAAACCAAATATTGGTTCATGGTGCTATTCATGACACAGCTCCAATTTGTACCCAAATGTCCCCTGATTGAATTGGAACATAGAGCTTGTTTGTGTCTCAATGACCCCATACTTAGATATAGCTTTTGTTGAGTTCAGACAAACTGAGGGGAGTTTAAAAAATCGCATTCTATTCCCCTCAACTGAAAGTAATAATCTTCTTAACTTCCATAACATTTTATCTATACTTCTGTTATGACACATGTCACTTTCTCACTTGTACCAGTATATATACCTCCCTGCATATATCCTTGTGATGATCTATAATTTACGGAGGGAGTGTTTGTATTTATTCATCTTTGAAGGTCACACCATATCTAACAGTAACTTAAAAAATAAGCCTCAAAAATATTTACCTAATGGGGCCGGCCCAGTGGCGCAGTGGTTTAGTTCGCGCTTGGCAGCCCGGGGTTCGCGAGTTCAGATCCCGGGCGCCCGCGGACACACTGCTTGTCAGCCATGCCTTGGCAGTGTCCCATATAAAGTAGAGGAAGATGGGCACGGATGTTAGCCCAGGGCCAGTCTTCCTCAGCAAAAAGAGGAAGATTAGCAACGGGTGTTAGCTCAGCGCTGATCTTCCTCACACACACACAAAAAAATTGTTTAATGTGAAATGAGCTCTCAACACCCAGTCAAGAGTCAGAGAAAATCAAATTTTACGTACAAACATAGTGCCTGCTTTTAGGTCCTCCAAGTTCTTACCGTAAGTCTGCAACTCTGCACCAGCCAAGACAAGGACCTTTCCACACCCGGTCACCCATTTATGCCTTAATTACTAATAACAATAATTAATATTTACTATGTTCATTTATAGAATTGAGGAAACTGATGCTTTGGACTTTAAACAAGCTGCTCAGGGTCACAGAGCATTAAGTGGGCAGAAGCACTCTTTCAAACAGGTCTGTTTGACACCAGACGTGACCATATGCTACCTGCCCTCCATTGTTGACTTGTTCAGTTCTCTATTCTAGTTTCTGTCTAGTTTCTAAATTTATTAACAAAAGCAAAATATGTTTACAATAATTAACACTGAATCATGACGCTTGGTGAGAAAACATATTATTTATCAATGAACCTGTGCTTTACATTGGTTTATTCATAAAGAGTGGAGAACGTTGGCTACACTAGACAAACGTGTATCAGCATCACTCTGCTCTACTCGAAAGTCAGAATAACCAAGCATTTCCCGGGGAGCTATACTGAAAGGTTCGAACATTCTCTGAAATAATTACAAGTACTATTTGTTGAGCCTCAATCATGTATCAGGCATTATACTATCTACTTTCAGAGATGATAAAACTCCAAGGAGATAGCGGCTAAATTGCACATAAGAGAAGGCAACGTCTCCGGGGGGAGGGGTAAGGTCTCTCACCCCACCAGGCACAGTTGGGAAGCAACTCTCAGATCTTTCCCCTCCAAAGCCTTCTTCCCTCCAATAAACCACATTTCCCCCTACAAGTGTTCCCCTGCTAACTTCAGTCCAAAATCTTCCCTTTGAAGGGTGGAAAGGGGTGCCATATCTGAACGTTTGTTACGCACGAGGTCTCATAACTTTCCTTTGCCCTGTTCTTAATTTTCTGTGTTGAAGAAGCTCTGTACTAAATCTTTAGTTTGTACCTCTTTCCCTTTGACTAAGACTGGTATTTTCTCAATTAGCAGGGCATCCAACATCTGATTAATCTAGTAATATTGTTCTTCTCCATTTTTTCTCTCTGACAGTTACTCTCCATATATTTATAATTCTGTGCTGTCCCCATGAATGTGCAGATCCTTCCCATTCTCTCGTTCTGTTTTCAAAAAATCATTTTTCTACTGAGTCTTTCCTCGTTGCCTTTCTTTATTCCACACACATTGGCATTTTCCTGGGCACCAGTACCAATGACAATACACAGCATGAGACAAACTGACAGCCTGCTTCCCATCACCTGGCCTGTAAAGAAGTCCACACAGTTGCTTAATCAAAATCCGTTCTAGAGCTGAAGGAACACTGGCCACATAAAATATTAACAGTTGAAACCCCTGCCAGCTACACATCTAGAATGAGTTGTTATTTTTCCAAAAGAATTCAAATTATGTTTAACACGCTTCTCACAGGGAAGAGTTTTACTGAGGTCTCTCTTCTCTGATTGTGAGCAAGAAGAAATAGAATGAAAAAAAGAAACTTGCTATTTTAGTGCTGGTGGAGGCTATATTTGGAGAGGAAGCTTGTGTTCTATTGGAAGCTAATTTTGGAGGAGATTACAGTGGAAATTAAGGATAACTAAGATGGAGGGCAGTAAGGACATACAATTGAAAATGTTACTTTTACCTATAACCAGCCAAACTGGGAAACACTAACACCGTTATGTAATACTTCTTCAATGCGCTCTTGGAGGTGCTATAGATTCTGTATGAAAGATACAATGCATTCACCCATTTAAACCTTCCAGTCCCTCAATTGAAAAACCAAAGCCTACTTTTTAAACATCATGCTTGCTTTGGAGAAAATGAAATATTCTGAGATGATAAATGAATAATAATTTACCACCTGAAGAAACACCCACACTGCCACCGAGCATTTTTCAGGATAGGCAGGACATCCATTGATCATGAGTATTTACTCCTGACATACCCAGACCACCTGTAGATTTCCTGGTCTGGAATGGAAAGTGAAAAATGTTTGCCACACCATTACACTCCTCCCAGATGAATGTCAACACTGTATGAACAGCATTTTACTTCAGAAGAGATTTAACACTGGAGTTAACTGCTTTTAGCCTGTGAGAGGTAAGGAAAATGTGGATGTTAGTTTTAAGGGTGTTAGTGATGGAGAGCTATAGGCCATGTAGGTATAACGTTGACTGTAGGAGTTGATGGAATATGCAGCAAATCATTTTTTCTCAATTAAAAATAACATCTAAAAAATCAAAAGAAATGTCTTTTCACTGCAAACAACTAGAAAATTTAGATGAGCAAAAAGAAAAGGAAAGGAAAAAAAATTTTTAAACCACCCATGAGTCCAACATGCGGAGAAAAATTATGTGATACTTTGGTATATATTCTTCCAGGAATTTTTTCAATGCATAAATCTACATTTTTTTCCTAAAACAAATATTGAACATATGATTTGTAAACTGTTTATTTCATTTAAATAAATGTCATAAACAGTTTTTTGTGCCATGAAATACGCTTATTCTTCTATTCACCAATTTCAATGGATGTATTGAATTTAATCAATATTTTAATCTAATTTCCTCCTGTAGATTACTTTGTGTTTAGTTTTTTAATTATTATTAACAGCACTGTGATGAACAATTATATAATTTAATCTTTCTACTTTAAGAAATATTTTCTTTAGTGGAATTGTTCATAGTAAATATTCAAAACATCAAAGTTTGAGGGCTACTCTGTATAACATGAAATTATTTTTTGAAGTGGACAATTCTATAAGCAGTATTTGTAACCCCCCCCAAGGTGCAAAATTATTTAAATCCATTTAAAAATCAAATCACTTGCAATAAAGAAATTTAACGGTAGTTTTCAACTTACAAATGAGCATATTCCAAAGGGTAATTTGCAGTTCGATTACTCTTTCCCCCGGACGCGTGTTCTGTGTTCAGGTTTGCATGTGCTGGTGCAGGCCTTAGGTCATTCATCATTCATTATTCATTCCACAGATATACTTTGTAGAGCTTTCGGCTGATTGAGTTACGGTTAAAGTCTTATTTCTGCTGAGAAAATGGTAATAAGGGCTTCTAGAAAGATGAAAAGTTGTATACCAGAGGAGAAGGTGGACATGAGGTTACAGTGGATGAGCCCCTCTCCCTGCCATGCTCCAGGCTCTGGCCAAGCCCTCGTCTTCTTCTCTGGACCCTGTCTTCTCTTGTCCTCTAAAAGCTATCATTTTAGCCACTTTTCCTTTTCCCTTCAATTACTGCTTCTCTATTGGGTCAATTAGGTCATTTACATCAATACACAAACATGTTTTCCTATTTCCTATCTTAAAAAAATCCTCGCTTGGCTCAATTCCCCCAAGAGCTTGCACCCTATTTCTCTGTTCCCCTCTACAGAAAAATTCCTTGAAAGCATTGACTATACTCTCCAGTTCCTCTCCTCCACCTCCTTCTTGAAAACTCGGCTCGGGCATCTCCGGACCCAGAAATCTTCCAGGACTCTCCAAATCTGAGGTGGGCAACCTTCCTCCCTCTCTGCCTGTCATGGCTCCCACCACTTGGTATTGTAACGACCTGCTTGCTGGCTGCTTCTTTCATTAAACTGTAAGGATCTCTCGAAGAGACACAATGACATAAAATACTGAGTCCCTAACGCAGTGTCTGGAAAATTATAAATGACCAATCAATGTTGCTGAATGAACTGAGACTTGAAAGATGAGCAGGAGTCCACCATGAGCCACAGAAGAGTGTTCTAGGCAGAAAAAAGAGAATGTGCAAGAGCACGGAGGCCAGAAAGAATGATTCAGTACAAGCACTTCAGTGTGGTGAGAACACAGGAAGGATGTGAGAGTGGAGGGAAATCTAGTCAAATTTATTCCATCCGGGGTCAGTAAGGTTCTCATGCCCTATGCCAGAGAGATTGGACTTAATCTTATTCACAATAAAGATTCACAAAAGAAATATGAGCTGGCTAGTAACCTGATCAAATTTTCATTTTACTGTTAACTAACATTTGTTGAGCTACCCTATGCCTATTACATGCAGGAGGACATTAACACAAAGTATTTTTTGAGTTAACCTGCCCAGGGTGCATAACTAACAAGTATAGAGCAGGCATTCAAAAGCAGGTCTCTCTGAGTACAGAAGACGTATTCTAAACTTTGTGTTCAACACCGAACAATCTGTTGGGCAGTGATGTGGTAGACTGGAGAGATGCTCCAGGTAGGAGGCTCTTGCAATAGGCTGGGTGAGACATGATGACAGTGTGAACTAAGCTCAGCTCTTTGAGCACAGGGACCACATCTTGTTCACCATTGTCTGCCACGATGTTCTCAACATATTTAGGTGTTTAATAAATATTTTATGAACAAATGAAAAGGTAACTGAGAAGAGGAGAGAGTAAATCTACTTACGAAGTAGAGTTGACAGATGGGAGGTAAAGGGTGAGGGTTAGCGAAAGGAAAGAGTTGAAGAAGACTCTGGTTTCTAGTGGAAGCCGTGATGTGAATTGCAATGCCATTAACTGAGACGTAGAACACGGGAGGAGGATCAGGGCTGGTGGTGTTGATGAAGAGGGGTTCTGTTTTGAGTTTTAAGTGCCTGTGTAATGGTTGGGTGGAGATATCTGGGAGGTAGCTGGAAATACAGATTTGGAGCTCAGAAGAGAGGTCTGATCTGAAGATAGCCATCTACATATTGGCAGACATCAATATAGATGGTAAATGAATATGCGTGGATACAACTTTATAGGCAAAATGTGCAATAAGAGAAGACTGCCAAGGATCGTATCTGAAATACACCAACATTTTAGGGATGGGCAGAGGTTACTGGAAAGGAGTAAGAAAACTCAAAACAGTGCCATTGAAGCCAGAGGAAGAAGGCCAAGGAGGGAGTGGTCACTGTGTCAGATTCCACAGGAGTCCTTACTTAAGTGAATCAGTCAGAGAAGGAAACAGAAACCACTGCAGGTATTTTAAGCAAGAAGGGATTGGATTCACTGAATTAGCTGCTTACAAAATTGTTGGAAAGACTGAAGCAGTAGATTCTAGGCTTATTTTCTGACCAATGCAATACTGAGTCATGTCTCTTCACTCTGAGACCTGGGCTGATGGCAATTCCACCATCGAGAGTGTTTCTGGTTTATCGTGGCAAGGGGAAGGGAACAAGGACATAGGAAGCACTGTTTCCTGAAACTTCTGTCCAGGAGTGGCATGTGTTACCTCCACTCATGTTTTATTGGACAAAGCAAGTCAAATGGCAACATCTACTTTCAGGAAGCAGAAGCGTGCTGTCCTACCACGCGGTCAGAAGGAGAAAACTAGTAATGGCGAGCAGACTAATGACCCCCACAGGCAAGTTACTTAACTTCTTGTACCTTACTTTATTCATTAGTAGTAATTCTACTGTACTTATCCCTTAGGGTTGTTAGAGAGTTAAATGAACTAACGTATACAGTCATGCTCTGCATGACATCCCTTCAGTCAACAACAGACCGCATATACGATGGCGGTCCCATAAGATTAGTAAGATTAGTATCATCCGGACTAGGTGTGTAGTAGGCTATACCATCTAGGTTTGTGTAAGTACACTCTATGATGTTCACACAATAACAAAATTGCCTAATGACGCAGTTCTCAAAAATGTATCCCCCTCGTTAAGTGATGCATGACTGTACAAGATGCCATAAACAGTGACTGATCTATAGGAAACTCCAAATAACTTTTAGGCATTATTTTGTTTCTCTATTCCTTTTTCTTAACTCTTTTCTCCTCTAGTGACTCCCTTTCAGCCCTGGACTTGCTCTGTCCAGCCTGCATTTTGCTCTGGTCTGCCAGTGCATTCTTCTTCAAATGAGAACAGCCCCTCTCTCCATCCCCCACCCCACAAATCCACTTCTAGGGAAAGAAAGAGAACAGAATATGCCTCTTCATCCTTGTTAAAATAAATCAGATTTCTCTCTTGAAAGAGGACAACTCAGGGAGATTATAAAATTATACCTAGGAAACCGCCCTCTACCCCTCCCCTCCCGTAACTGGTAACAATGGCCCGCCTGCAACAAGCATTGAAAAATAATTTGGAGCAAATTGATTCCTTAGCTCTGTGATCAGCTGCTATGGGGACTTTCATTCCTAATCAATCTCGAATGGCCTGGAACTTCATATTCTCCAAGGCAGCATCTCAGACGGGGACGAATGGGCGTGGACAATCTTTCCTCTCGCTGTCAATGCTCTCTCTCGCTGAACCAGGGAATTGTGTGCCTTCATGAACCTATTTCTGTCCTCTCCCTGAGAGCAACAGAATCCATCACAGCTGCAGCCTGGAAGGGGAAGTGTTCTGGGTCTGAACAGCTGCCTCTGCTTCTCACACCAGGAGAAGCACAGAGGGATTTATGGAGCCACACATGGTCAGGGTAGGGCTTCAGCTCTCCTCCTGAGCCTGGGGCTGTCTTTATCTCCCTCTTCCCAGCCTGCCTTCCTCTCTGAATCTTCAGCTCCACAGCAGTCTAAGGCACCACACTGGGTGGTCTTCCACTACCCTAAGGTCTTCCTCCTTCCCCTAGCCTCGTGGGATCAAGATATCCTCCTGGGAATTCTTGACAATGATGAAAAGCATCCGGCAACCGAACATCCCTTCCTGGTTCTGACCTCGCGTTTTTAAGGAAGGAATGATGGTGATCTTTTCCCCACACTGTCATCTCTATCAGGAATACATTGTCTGGGATGTCTGAACTCTCCTGCTGATTTCCTGTACAGTGCTCTGGAATGAACAAAGCCACTAGCCATAAGGCTGTCCCCTGCCAACCCTGCCCACCCCCTCCCTGCAAGCCTGAGCACTCTACCAGATTATTTCATGCATGCGATCTAGTTTAGCATGCTCTCTAATGTCATTGAATGTCCCAAAGTCCATTGGTTGACCAGCCAATGAATTCAGCATCTACTATATCCCAAGCAAGCCCTAGATGCTGAGAATATGGAACAGACATGTTACCCATGTTACTTTGTTTTGCTCTCAAGAAATTATTTTTTTATAAAATAATTCAAATAGTCAAAAAGTATAGCAATTAACATATCGCTCAGTAGATGTAAATATCAACATTTTGCCATATTTTCTGAAGACCTTATGTGGGTAAACAAAAGAAAATGTTACTAACAGAATAAAAGGGTTCTCTGCCAACAGTTTAACTTTCCTTTCTCCCTCTCTCCTTGCCCCTCTCCCTCCATCCTTTCCCGAGGGGAACTGCTAGCTAGCCTAGTTACCTGGTGGTGATGTATTTATAAAATGTATCATTTTGATTTTTTTAAATACATCAAAATGGAATAGTTTGGGCCCTCTTAGACATTACATCTTCCATTCAAAATAATGTTGTTGATATTTATCCATGTTGACACGGGTAGAGTTAGTTCAATATATTCTGCCAGTTGAATGTTATTCTATGAATTTACCATACTTTTCTACTTTTAATGAATAGTTATGCATTTCAAGTTTTTTGCTATTAAGTATAGTTCTGCAGTGAATATTGTCGTATATGCCTCCTTGCTCCTGTATATGAGAATTTCTCTAGGGCAGTGTTTTTCAACCTTGTTTTTACAGGGGACCACAGTTAGACTACATTTTATATCATCAGCCACAAGCCCAGGTGCAAACACACATAAACATACACACATACATTTAACTGAAACAAAATTGAGATGCATTTTGATATTTTTCTATTCTATTCTATTCTATTTCATTCCATTCCTTTTTAAATTCTGAGATTGACATACAAATTGAGTCTATGATTGAACAAAAGCTTAGGACCTAAGGTTTGAAAAACACTGGCTTGAGGTATATATCTGGGCACAGAATTGCTGGGTCGGAGGGTTTGAGAGTCCTCAACTTTATTAGATATTGCCAGATTGCTCTCGCAATAGTAAGATGTATCCAAATTTAGAGATATTAAAATGTGAACAAATGTGCATTTTATAATCTAGGTTAGGCAGTATTCTAGATACTAATTCTTTGTCCATTATATGAGTTTCCAATATTTTGTTCACTTGTCCTCTCACTTTCTTTACGTGTATTTTATCGTGTGGAAGTTTTCTTTTTTTAGAGAGAAAGAGTGGCCCTGAGCTAACACCCATTGCTAATCCTCCTCTTTTTGCTGAGGAGGATTGGCCCTAAGCTAACATCTGTGCCCATCTTCCTCCATTTTGTATATGGGAGGCCGCCACAGCATGGCTTGAATGGCTTGATGAACAGTGTGTAGGTCCATGCCCAGGATCTGAACCCGTGAACCCCTGGCCACTGAAGTGGAGCTCAGGAACTTAACTACTACACCACCGAGCTGGCCCCTATTGTGTGGAAGTTTTTAATTTTAGAGTAGTCAAATGCAGGCTCCCTGGTGGTCTAGTGGTCAAAAGTTGGTGCTCTTACCGCCATGGTCTGGGTTCATTTCCTAGTAAGGGAATCTCACCACCCGGCTGTGGGTGTCACACTGTGCTGGCTGTGTGTGGATGTGATGCTGAAAGCTATGCCACCAGTACTTCAAATACCAGCAGGGTCACCGATGGTGGACAGGTTTTAGTGGAGCTGCCAGACTAGACAGACTAGGAAGAAGGACCTGGCCATCCACTTCTGAAAAAACTGGCCACGAAAACCCTGGGAATAGCAGTGGAGCATGGTCTGATAGAGCGCCAGAAGGTGAGAGGATGGTGCAAAAAAGACCGGGCAGGATTCCACTCTGTCTGCTGTCCACAGGGTCGCTAGGAGTCAGAATCGACTCCACGGCACTGTCAAAGTCAAATGTATGCAATTTTTTTCTATATGGCTTATCTATTTATTTAGGCTTTAATATTGTCTTATGTGATGTCATAAAGATAATCTCCTCCATATTTTTCTGAAACTTGTGCAATTTTGATTTTTTAACTTTAAACCTTGAATCCATTTGGGGTTGATATTTTGCTATGGTGTGATATAGGGATTGATGAGCATAACCAATTATCAAAAAAACATTTTTGAGTCATCCATCCTGTCCCCATTGGTTTTTAATGCCATCTCCGTCATGTACAAAGTATCCAAAATATGTGTTTGTCTCTGGGAGTTTCATTTTTTTCAGTTAATTTATTTATTTATCACTGCACCAATATCACAGTATTATTTACTAAAGATTTATTTTAAAATTTTCTATCAAATTGGGTTGGCTTATCTTGATGTTTTATTTTCTTATAATTTTTTAGAACCAGCTTGTGTAATTCCATGAAAATCATGCTGAGAATTTGATTGGAATTACATTGAATTTATAGAGCAATTTAGGGAGAGTTGTCATATTTTAACTATTTATTTTTCCAGCCCATGAATGTAGTATATCTCCTTATGTATTTAGCTATTCTTTTACATCTTACAATAAAGCTTTTATAAATTTCTCTGTAAGTCTGGCATATCTTTGATTTCCTCCTAAGTAGCTTGAATATTTTTGTATTACTATAAATGGAATTTTATTTATTATTATTACATTTTCAAATAGGTTGATGCAGGTGAATAAAAATATTCTGGATTTTTATATTTTGACCTTTTATCCAGAAAATTTACTGAATTATACAATTGATTTTAATAGTTGATCTTTGTCTTTGGTATTTTCCATCTATTGAGCGTCTGGGATCAATCTGAAGATTGTGGCTTTTCTTAATTCTAGAAAATTATCAGACATTATCTTTTACAATAATGCCTCACCTACATTAATTCCCATTTTTTCCCTGAAAATATTTTGGATATATATTGGATATTCTTCTTCAGTCTTCTATTTACTCAGCCTTTTATCTATCTACCTATCTATATATTTTTTAACATCTTCATCTATTTGTGCTTCTTTCTGAGCACTTGCACTAGATTCATCTTCCTGCGTACTGATTTTTTTCCTTTGGCTATGTCTAATCTATTGTTTACCCAAATTTTTAAGTTTGTTCACTTTATATTTTTCATTTCTAGAGTATCTATGTTCTCTTTTCCAGGTCCACATTATTCTTCCTCTCATCTTTCATTTCATTTTCTGTTTCTTCTTCTCTGTCTTAAACATTTCAATAACTATTGTATAGTGAATTCTTGTCATAAGTTCAAATCCTTGGGACTTTTTTATTCTTTCAAATTTTTGTTCTTTATCATCGTACTTGCTATTTCTTCCTCCTGGTGGATCAATTCCTTGTGTCCTCTGTAATGTTTTTACTGTGAGCTACTCCTCAGGTGTGTGTGGGGGTTTGTATATGTATTTTGTTGGAGTCCCGTGTGCCTTAACGGAGGAGATCATTCTAGTGAGAGATTTTATATTTGCTTTTATGTAGGCATTTCACTACTCTGGGACCAAATTTTATATATGTAGTGGGAAGGATTGTGTCCCCCAAAACGATATATTCAAGTAACAACCCCTGGCACCTATGAATGTGACCTTATTTGGAAATAGGGTCTTTGCCCATGTAATAAAGTTTAAGATGAGGTCTTACTGGATTAAATCCAATTTAAATCCAATGACTAGTGTCTTATAAGAGAAAGGGGAGGGAGATTTTGATGCAGAGACACAGAAGGAGACACAGGGAAGAAGGCCACATGACAGTGGAGACAGAGACTGGTGTGATGCAGCTGCAAGCCGAGGATCACCAGGACTGCCAGCCACCGCCAGAAGCTAGATGAGAGACATGGGACAGATCCTTCCTCAGAGGCTCCAGAAGGAACCAACCCTGCCAACACCTGATTTTGAACTTTTGGCCTCCAGAACTGTGACAGAATAAATTTCTGTTGTTTTAAGCTACTTTGCAGTTCTTCGTTATGATATGCTAGGAAACGAACCTGGTCCTGGCTTGGGATTTCCTGTGAGGAAATTTCAAAATTTCAGTTTCGAGCTGTGAGAGTTTTGTCTGAGTTGAGTACCCTTTAGCATCAGCTTAGACACTCACTGCTTTGACTTTAAAATCCCACTTTAGTCCTGGCACTTGAGGTTTCCTTTTTCCCTGTGGATGAATTTTCTAGTAGTATAATTGTTTGAAATATTTTATCTAGCACAGACAAGTGTATCTAAAAAGAAAGCTATCTACCTGTGTTAACTCGATCTGCCATATTTCTGGACCCTGAAATCTGATTCTCCTTCACAGACATAGAAAGGAAATCACTATAGAGTGCTATTAGGGGAGGGTAAATGCCCTATGGGCACAAAAAGGTGGAGAGATGTGAAAAGCAGGAAGTGTGCAGGGGTGCCACAGACCTCTCCAAACCCTCCCATCGCTTTAATTCTTCTCATATTAAAGAAAGCACAGGCTCCTTCACGTAACTGGCAAGACCCCTGCCTGCATCTCCTGCCTCATCTCTCACCGCCTCCTCCTTTTCATAATCCAACACCCCGGCACAGGAACATGCTTCATTTCCTCAGAGGTACTATTATGTCCATCACCTGCTTGCCTCACGTGTGAATTTCTTCTTCTAAGAACATTCTTCGTTCCCTCCTGGTGTCTAAGTCCTACAGATCCTCAGGCCTTCTCAGGATGAGAAACGCCCACCAGCTAAAGAATAAAAAATGGACGAGAGAGAAGCAAGGCTGAAGTCAGGAGACCAGTAAGGATATGGCGCGATCCAAACTAAGGTTTGGGGATGGAGAGGAGTAGATGGTGCTGGGCGGGAAGAGTCCCTGACTTCCTATTAAGGATGCGGTGTTATCTCGTCGATGGATATCTTGTGCGTATTTTGTCTGTGCCTTTCTTACCAGATCAGAAATTTCTTTAGTTCAGGAATATTAAGGAAACACATTTTTATCCTACATGGAGCCTATTCCAAGACTTTGCAATCATGTCATAGGTATTCCTTGAATGAAGGAAGAAAGGAGTAAATTTGTAAACATATATTCATTGAAAATATATTTTCCTACATATTCTAGTATATCTGGTCTGACTATCAATCAGTGTGCCTGGTTGTGGGGTTTGCTTTGTTTTTTCTTGGGGAAAGAATGGTATTTTGTGCTGTTTTGAGGATGGCTGGTGGAATTCATTTTATAATTCTATAGTTATGGCTCCGATTTGTGTGTGTGTGTGTGTGTGTGTGTGTGTGTGAGAGAGAGAGAGAGAGAGAGAGAGACGAAGATTAGCCCTGAGTTAACATCCATTGCCAATCCTCCTCTTTTTGCTGAGGAAGACTGGCCCTGGGCTAACATCCATGTCCATCTTCCTCTACTTTATATGTGGGACACCTGCCACAGCATGGCTTGACGAGCGGTGCGTAGGTCTGTGCCTGGGATCCAAACCTGTGAACCCCGGCCGCCAAAGCAGAGCACGCAAACTTAACCACTACACCACGGGGCAGGCCCCACTTATGTCTCCTATTTTAATCTTTTATTTTTCTAGCGCTTTGTGTCTTGATTTGAGACCTCAGAGAAAGAGCTTTGCTCCTTCTACGTACCGCTGAGGGTTTAGCATATTTTGGCCCTCATTAAATGTGAACATCAACAAGAGCACCATGAAGAACGATTACACAAGAGAGAAGTGAACAGAAACGCAAGGGTTGGTGAGCGTCAGATGGATATACCCCCTTCTTCCCCCAAACTCATGATTATAGAAGGTCTTTATTTTCTCAGCATCTTTAACTCTTTCATTTCTGGACACAAGCACAGAGCTGAACAGATTGCAAACATCATTTTTTTAAAGAATTCATCAGGAACTCAAATCTTTTTTTCACTGCAGCAGCTATTCCAAGAATCATAAAACAACACTTATTCTTTTGAAACCTCCAAGGTCAGCAGCATCCATATTGGAGGAATAGTACATAGGGCCCTAGTTTTCCTTTTTCCCCAATAGTGAAAGGACTCCAGTGTGTGGGGACCGTCTCTGGTGCCAAAGGACTGGGCCTCCTCACCCCCATCTATCTCAAAACTGGGGAAATATTTTAAAAAAAGGAAAGATCCAGCTACCCAGCACCTTGTCTCCATCAATAGTTCTGGCTGGATCAGCTGCTTTCTGATTCTAATTAAGTCTTTCCAAAAAAATTTATATGTCAGCAGAAGTGAGAGAAAGAAAGGAAGCATTTTTCCTTGGCAACAGTGAAACTTTTCATTGGCCAAAAAATATGTGAATGAAGTAAGCTTTTAAGAGCTTATGGTTTCTTTGTCAATATGAGCCTAATAAATTAAAACTGGAAATATTTTCTGTCATCCCCACCAGATCTCATCAATCACGAGTTTGCTGCCTCTCCCTCTTTCCTACCTCGAATCCAACGAGGGGTGAGAGCTGGCAAACTCTGGAGCTTAGTTAAAGCAAGCCACGTGATTAGTGAAGAGACAGGGCTCTTGCTCAAGGAAGTTTGAAGTGCTAGCTTCAGGTTTGCTTTTTAAATGTGCAAAAGGAAGAGAGGGAGAAAAAAGGAAAAAGAAAATCTTCGGAATCTTCAAAGTTGGTCTTTGTTGGCATCACAGCTCAGTGTTAGCCCCAAAGCCCCAAAGACTTGGAAGTGGGAGGAATGAATTAAATATTATCCTCACATCTACGTCCTTCAGTTTGAATGGCATACAGTGTCACTCCAGCAGAGAGGTAGTGTTCTCTGAGGATAAATATCAAAACCTTTCACTAGGTAAAATTTGCACTCTAGTTGAATCACAAAACTAATTTTTTTTCTTCCAGATATCTCTTTAGGCTACAATATCATTAACCTGTTTAAATATAGTGTAAATATAATATAGACTAAAGCCTTGACTGTCTTCCTTCTTATTTTTTAAAAAGGGAAAGAAAATAAAGGGGCTTTTACACTTGGATCATTTGGACATTGATCATTAGAGCTATCAAATCATGAAACTCAGAACATCATAAGAAATTATCAGAGACCTAGACCAGGGGTCATAAGTTGAAATGTCTACAGACCTTAAATGAGTGCTGCAGGGCCAGTGGGAAACACTGAGGAATGGTGAGGACTATAGCAAAGCGTAAAACTCAATTCCTATCTTAAGGGCATGATTTTTCAAAATTGTCAAATAAGTGAAAAAAAAGGAAGCAAGACCAAGACCAATATCAATAATAGTGTATTATATTTACACCACGTCAAAGACCAAGAAAGACTCATCTGCAGTCTCTGGCTTTCAATTTGCAACTTCTCATCTGGATAAAAGGGTTGCAGAGTTTCTGACCATTTTCAGATTTCCGAACAGAAAGGCCATTCTCTCAGATTAGGTGAAATATTCTGATGCCAACCCGGCTTTTGTGGCTGCATCTGCTTGTCTTTACAGCTCATATATATTCTGATGCTGATGCACCAACCAAAACAAGAGATTTTCTTTACTTCTCTGGCTACAGTAAAATCTCATGTTACAAAAGCCACCCCCCCACTCCCCCCCCACCACCGCCTCAGCCCTTGAGAAATCCAGGATTGTTTTCTATACTAAAGAGAAGTGGTTCTACCCTAGTAACACTGCAGCTGCTCCATAGGAAACCAGAATCCAGAGCCCAGAGCTCCCATTTCAGCTCTACAGACAACATTGCCTGAAGCAATGACTTCTCTATGGTGTACATATGTTAACCAATGGTGCAACATTGAAGAATTAATGTTGTGTGGTTGGTGGAAAGAACACTGGCTAAGGATATTACAGATGTGGGTTCAAATCCTGACTCTGCTTGTTACTTAGTCTATCTGAACTTCGATTTCTTCATCTGTAAGATGGAGAAGGTAATTGTATTAGTTTGCTAGGGCTGTCATAACAAAGCACCACAGAGTGGATGGCTTAAACAACAGAAATTTATTGTCTCACAGTTCTGGAGGCTGGAAGCCCAAGATCAAGGTGTCAGCAGGATTGGTTCCTTCTGAGGGCTGTGAGGGAGAATCTGTCCCATGCCTCTCTCCTAGTTTCTGGTGGTTTTCTGCCAATCATTGGTATTCCTTGACTTCTGCTGCATCTCTCTGATCTCCACCATCATCTTCACACAGTGTTCTCTCTCTCTCTGTATATGTCCAAATTTCCCCTTTTCATCAAGACACCAGTCGTGTTGGATAGGGCCTGCTCCAGGATGGTCTCATGTTAACTAATTATATTTGCAATGACCCTATTTCCATGTAAGCCCGTATTCTGAGGCACTGGGGATTAGGACTTCAACATATGAATTTTGGAGGGTACACAATTCAACACTTCACAGTAATACCTCCAAGGATGGCTGTCAGAATTAAATGGAGCAATACCTGATACAAGTCTGAAATGTGGTAGATAACCAACAAACTTCACCTTCTATGACCGTCAATCCCAAATGGCTGCTGAAATTGATCCTTAAACTTGAAATACACTTATAGCCTGATGTTCCAGCTCCCTCCATCCATCTTCCATGTTGCTGCAGAAGTGAATTTTTAAAATTCTAATATTAGTCATGTTATTCTCCTTTTTAAAGCTCTTGAGTGGCTCCCTAACCCTACTGGAGGAAGTCCAGTCTCCCCCATATGACATACAAGGTCCTGCCTCCATGATCTACCCTTGCCTAACTCCCCAGCCTTATCCCCAACTCTTCTCTTCAGAGCCTCCACTCCTGACAGGCTGAGTCACTTGCTATTTGTTCTTTTTTCTTCCACACATTGGTGCTTTTCATGGTTTGGAATGCCTTTCCTCACTGTCCACCTGCAATGCCCACTCGTCTCTTATGACTCAGCTCAAAAATATCTTGAATGAAGTCATTCCCAACGTCAGCCTGTACAACTGGCTGGCCTTCCCTCATGTGCTTCACATGCCTTATTTTATCCATGGGGTGAAACTATGTCCCGGATTCTCGTGGACAGCCCTATCTTTTGCTATTGTCCCCAAATCCCATATGAGTTAAGTTTATCCCAAGTTAGCTACCCCTTCCATTCCCAAAGGTATTGCATTTCAGAGGATAAATTATTTGGTCACTCCACCTGTACGGGGTTTTTCTTAGCACCTATAACCCTTAACTTACCTGTTTATAGGTCACATATTGTAAGAAGGTAAGTTTTTGTGTGAGCAAGAACATTATCTTATTTATCTCTATATATGCATTGCTCATATAAATTAGTTTAATAAATAGTAGCATAAGCCGTATGCCTAGTTAGTATTTGTTCAATTAAGGAGTATATGTCTATATATTATAAACTAATCTACTCAAATATACAACGTGAGTTAAGAAAAACTGTTTTTCACCTAGTTTTTCCCTCCTGTGTCTTTCTTTCCTATGTGTCTCCTTTACTGCTCACACAGAACGCTTCATTTCTGGTCACTGATGTGTGGGGCTTTTCCCCACACCAAGCAATCCTCTGAGACACCAGCTGGGTGTCCTACAATTCTACTCAATTCTAACACTGTTTACCCAGAAATAGCATAGTTCGCTCCGGTTAAGGGCTCAGTCCCACAAGACTGCACCCCCTCCCCCAACTTCAGATACCGGTCACAAGCCCAGGTTGTTGCCTGTGACTCTCACCACCCAGCTGTAGATCAGAGATTGCAGTGACCTCCGCCTCAGGTTTGGTAGAGGGACTCACAGAACTCAGGGAAACACTTACTTACACTTCCCAGTTTATTAAAGGATATGATAAAGGATACAGACGAAGAGCCAGATGAAGAGATATGTACGGTGAGATCTGGGAGGGTCCTGAGCACAGGAGCTTCTGTCCCCATGAGGTTGGAGTGCATCATCCTCCCCGTGCGGATGTGTTCACCAACAGGGAAAGCTCTCCGAACCCCGTACTATTGGAATTTTATGGAGGCTTCCTCACATAGGTGTGATCAATTATTAACTCTGTTTCCAGCCCTTCTCCTCTCTCTGGAGAATGAGGGATGGGGCTGAAAATTCCAAGCTTTTAATCATGACTTGGTCTTTCTGGGGACAGTCCCCCACTCAGGAACCATCCAGAAGCCCACCCAGCATTGCTTGAATAGAACAAAAGATGTTCCTAGTGATCTTATCACTTAGGAATTTACACGAGTTTTAGGAGCTCTGTGCTAGGAACCAGGGACAGAGACCAATACTCATTTCTTATTATTTCACACATGAAATACAAAGTTATAATCATGCAACCATCATTTCTTGAGGCATTTCCTTCTATATATTCCCATTCTCTACTTTCCTTCTCCTAGCTGTCCCACCATGAAAACTCAGAGCAGGGAAAGAGGGCAAAAGAGCTGTAAAATGCCACAGAGACACACTCACTAGATGGGATCGGGGAGGAGTTGTGTTCAGGCAATAGTAGAGGGTCTTGACAGGGAGAACTATTACAATACACATTACACCTAGCAATGGGATTCCAAGCTCAGCAGTGGTGGCTTGGCAGGACTTACAAGAGGTCTGCCTTCCAGACACAGAGCTTCAGTCACAGGAATGGGTTGAAGGGACGGACTCTACACCCTGGGAAAAGAGATGGCCAGAGAAGGGCCTTCAACAGAAAGGGAACTGGGTCACACTGGGAAAGGGCTAAGGAGAGGCTTGGCTTGAGGTCACGCAGCAACACCGTTGGGCACTCCTTCTGATTGTCTGCTAAGGAGACGCTGGGGTGAATTCGGGATCTTGTTGGTCAGCACTTAGCCCCTCCACTTCCTGATTTGGGGAACATAATTTAATCCTCAACCTTACTAAATGTGGAGCCAGAGCTGTTTCATGTCTTACATGTGGACTGGTCCTTGCCTGCAGAAAGATTGAGTCTTCAGAAGAGAAGAGCTGTGACAGCAATTCCATTTCATTTGGAATATGAGCTGGTAGAAGCCTGGAAATGAGGTGGAAGCTGACACCAGCTCCCTTCCAGGAATCAGCAGGAACATCATTTTCTCAGTCTGGATAACAGTTTTTGATATTGCTTTTCCATATAAACGCAGTTGCATAAAATCTTGGTGAAAGAGCTGGCTTTGCCAAGATCTAATATTCGTCCTTTGTATTCAAATAAATATGTCCTTTTACCTCATTTTATCTGTATATCAATTAAATTACACTGATGACTCAAATTAGAAGTCACATCCTATCTCTAGGGAAGAAGTATAATTTAACTTGCTTCCTGGAAAATGAAAAAAAAGAAATCTGCATGACCAGGTGGGCTGTGATATAACTTTTGTTTGCCTTCCAAACCCCCTCTCTAACCCCCTTCCCCACTACCTTAGGAGGTTGGTCTTTAAGGAATGAACAAAGGAGTCTGTTAACCTCTGGCTTCCAGTTGGTTCTAGCAGAGGGAGAAACCAGCGGGAGATCAAAGGGTGGGAGGGATGTGAGGTGGGGGTTGCCAGGACTTGGCCTTGTGCTTCTACTAGAATTCCTATAGCCTGTCAGGTTGTTTTTTCTTTCTGGCTCTTGTACCAGGTTCCTCTTCTTGTCCATTCAGGCGAGGAAGTGGTAACATCTACCCTTTTGCTTTCCTAAATCCTTCCTTTATCTTTGTAAATTGACATGTCCCAGGTTGGCTTCTGGGAAGCAGACTCCAAGACTGAGATGTGTGGGTGTGAAGTTCATTAGGGAGTGCTCTTGGGATCAAAACCTGTGGGAAGAAAGGACAGGAAGCAAGGAAGGACAGAGGAAGAGGATGGTCCAGCCCAAACCAACTGGGAGCTGTGTAAGTGGGATGGACCTTCATAGTTGTCCCAGTGAAGCAGGGGGATAAGGCCTTTATACCCCTATGCTGACAAGTTATTGGATTCAGGCTGCCCCAGTGATGGAGCATAAAGTTGGACAAGGCCACCCTCTTCACCTATGGGAAATAGGTCCTTCAGACCTGACAGGGAATTTAAGTAGCGTACTGTAGTGTTCATGACAGCCTACCCTTTGTGCGTCTTGGATCCACTTCTTTCTGTATGGTATAAAGAAGCTCCTCCAGGATGCCAGTTGGCCTCTTCTCATAAAACTGATAAGAAGAAAGCTGGTGGGTAATAAATCTTCAGGTCAGTGGTCTCAAGGTCACACTGTTACTTATTACCTTCCTCCTCTACTTTACCTTCGAGACTCCCCTGTCTCTTGGTTGGCACTTCTGCGCTGGTCTAGTTGGCTGGTGTGGTGACCTAGACTCTCATTCCTGAGGAGTCTAAGCCCTCATCACCATGCCCTTGTCAGGCTAAAGCTGTTGCATTTGTCCATTTGTCATCAAAATTGGGAAAGGGAATTCTAAGAGACACCCAAGCGAGTTACCTCTCTACTCGCATTGTGTAAAAGCAGTCCCATCTCCTTCTGAAGATCAGGGTTGATTACCCCTGATAAAATGGAGACTCCTTGAATGTTGGTCTCTTGGTATGAGGAGCCTGATGTCTCCAGGTGGCAGACTTAGCTTAATATTCAATTGGATGCTTGTATTCCCTGGTGGAAACATGTCTCCTTTGGGCACTCAGACCCCTAACCCACAGAGCCGAAGCACAAATTCCCCAAGCGGGTCAATTGTATTGATGGTGAGTGAGGCTATTACTGCTTCCAACCGTTGGTTCCCAGGTACATATATTTTACCTCTTGGGGACATAGCATCATATAATGGCTGTTTATTTAGTATGTATGTTGTATCTGGGAGGATGGTGCCCCATCCTTGCAAGGTGACGCCCCCAAACTCACACCTCAGCTGTGCCTTCAACATCAGCCTTCCATCACTCTATTATTCCAGTAGCCTCTGGATGGTGCAGTATATGAAAGTACTCATGGAGTCTATGGTCACTTGCCCACTCTTGCACCTCCTTTCCTGTGAAGTGAGTCACTTGTTTTGATGGAATGTGACTCTCTAAGCCTTTAGATAGTGGTGCCAGCTGAGGCCCTACAGGCAGGAAAGGCAAACTCAAACCAGAAATATGAATCAATTCCCTTCAAAATGACTCACTGCCCTTTCCATGGTAGAAGATATCCAGCATTGCTAACTTTCTGCCAAGTGACTGTTTGGTTTTGAAGGGGAGGAAGAGCATCCTCTACCCACTCTGGATCCTTTCTGGCTGGGTTACAAATTCAATTGACCTGAGACTGACTAGCAGGAGAAAATCCAGCAAAGCTTTATAACATGTACACATGGGAGAGACCAGGGAAACTGAGTTTCTCAACAAAATGGCTGAGGTTCTCCTCTTAAATAGAAAGACAATGGAGGATGTTGGGGGTGGGTCAGTTATGGGAGATTACCAGAAAAGCACAGTAAGATTATTATGCAGCCTCACCTTCCACATTGATAAGTTTCAAGAGATGAGGTCATCCCCCACTTCTTCCCAGTACAGAGCGGGGGACACCTTTACAAATGGAGATCTCCCCTACAAATGTGAATGTTTGGTGAACAGAACTTTGATAAGAATGGGTGTAGCAAGGATCCTCCCAGTCTATCCACACCCAGAGTTATCTACGGTGATGGTCTGTCCTGGGGACAGGCCTTCTATCTTAAATCCTTGTAGGCAGTCAGTGGGGGAGAAGGTCAAAGTTTCTTTCAGAGAAAATAATCAAGGTAAAGAGACATATTTTGAGGTGGCCAATTCTGATTCACCGCAGTCTCAAGGTATAATGCCACATTAAGGTGGAATAAAGGGGTCATTGTTGGTCTCTGTTGCTGGCAGGTTAGAGGTTGGTCAGCACTAGTGGTGAGATCAGCCTTGGGTAGTGGAATTTGTGCATGTTGTTGACCCATGTACAGCCTCCGTTCTTGCCGCCAGGGCTTCTCCACTGACACACCATTGTTCGAGCACTGGCATCTGATGACAGAGCCTTGCTGATGTCAACTGACCAACTTACTCTGTCCTGTCTACTTGGTGGCTTAGTGGTGGGTGTTCTTTTGTAGTGGATGCTCTTTTGTGACCATTAACATGGAATAAAAGGGTCTTCACACCTCCTTCCCTCTTCCTTAAATCCACACACAGCCCTCTGACCCAGACCTCCTTAATCCTGATCTTCCCATCTATCTTGAACAACTGGCTAAGCTATTTGTTTGTCCATGAATCTGTACATATTCTCACCTGGAGAGGAGAAAGAGAGAAAGGGAGGAAGGGAAGAATTGAGGAAGGAAAGAGAGAGAAAGGTTGAAATGTTGGGTAGTCATTTCATGAGAACACGAGCAATCAGAATGCTGTGGCACATGTTGCATATTTCCATCTAGTTCCTACTACAGCCTCCGAAGACTCTGAAGACAAATATTTTGTTTCATATTTGAAATGGGCAGCAGGACAAATAATGCTGATATGTAAGTTACCTCAAACATGAGTTATCTGACACATCCATATCTCATCTTCTTCTCTGAAATTTCCAGCAAATTAAAAACAGGCAGATAGTAACAGCATTCAGAATGAGGTAATTCCAAATAAATTTACATGAATTCAAGGACGAAAGAATGCTTCCTTCTTTGTAAAGTGCTAAGGCAGAGAGGAGAAGGAGGAGGAGGGGAGGAGCCAGAGAACGTGCAGGACTTCCACTCCCGCCAACACATTTCACCCTCCCCCTTCAGCTCACATTTTAAGGGAAGCAGGACACAGGGAAGTGCCACTCCCTCCCCAGCTCCAAACCTTTCAACAGCTCAGGGTTTTCTCCTTGATGTTTCCCCTGACATCTTTAGCCTTCTTCCCCAGTACCAATCACAGCCTCAGCTCTTGAATCAAAGCTTTCATCCCATTAAAAAGCAAACACTCTATAAAGAGAGAATAAAGGGTTAGTGTCCTTTTTGTCATTTATTACTCACATTCTTAATAACTTTTGGTTGAATGCCTCACAAAATGCTAGATTCTGGGCATATGTGGATGAGCAACGCAACCTGTCTGAGTCCAAATATAACAACATATCCTGCCTGTAGTGATAAGAGAAGTGAAGGGGATCATGGAAGCAGATATCAGGGCCCTTGTTCCAGCCTGGTGGGAGTATAGGGGTGGGGCCAGAGACTTGACATTAAGCTGAGACCCGAAAGTGAACAAAGGACCGCATATACAATGGTGGCCCCATAAGATTAGTCCAAATAGCCCAGGTGTATACTGGGCTACACCATCTAGGTTTGTGTAAGTGCACTCTATGATGCAGGTAAAGGGGAGAAAGGAGAGAGTTGGGGAGGCAACAAGCAGGTAATAAAAGGCTGGAGTCTATCTCAAGGCCAGTAGGAAGCCAGTAATGGATTTCAAGTATCTTTCTTTCTTCCCTCCCTCTTGACCCGCCTTCTTTCCCTCCCTTCCTGCCTGCCTTCTTTCATTCTCTCTCTCTCTCTCTCTCTTTTCTTTTCCTTTTTTGCATTTTTTGAAAGACAGCTCTGACCACCTCTTGAAAATGGAAGGAATGCATAGATTCAAGAGCTGTTTTGAAGGTGGGCTCAACAGAATTTGGCCACAATGCATGTTGGGGTAAGAGACAAGCAAGTGTAAAGGAGAAAGCCCTGATTTCTCCCGCTCCTATGAGGAGGTGGTCTCACTGACTGAAATTGGGAGCAGAAGAGGAGGAGAAGCAGGTTCCCTCTCTACCACCCTGTCACAAATATAAATATGCCCTTCATGTGGCAGACTAAAGTCTTTTGTTCGTTTTTTTATCCTCAGCACCTAATCATAGATCTCATTTCAGATTTTATTTCAAAATTCTTATATTGATTTGGAGCCTAATTCCTATGTGATGACAGAGAATAAACAGTTTTCATTCAAGAAGTCCACTGAGTTGAAAATTCTTTTTCCTGTAGCATACAAGTATATGATAACCTAAAGAAGCAAAAAACTAACAAGAACTGAATAAACACTATGGTGGATTTACACTGGGCCTAGAAAACTCAACAATGTCCTTTGATTTTGGAGTGTTCTGGGATTCGGTCCTAGATTTTCTTCCCTTCATTATCTACACTAATATCCATCTAATCCAGTCCCATGGCTTTAGACACCATCTACACTTTGACAACTCCTAAATTCATTTCTCCAGCTCCAATCTGTCCACTGAACTCCACGTTTGTATATACAACTGCCTAATCAATGTCTCCACATGACATCTAACAGACTTCTCAAACTTGGCATGTAGAAAACTGAATTACTTATCATCCCCCACGATTCCACTCCACCTGAAGTCTGCTTCATCTCTAGCCATCCAATTCCACAGGACAAAATCTTTCTCTCACATCCCACTTTTAGTCCTTCCCAAAACCTGTTGGCTCCACCTTCAGGAAATATCTAGACTCTGACGATTTCCCACCCTCCAATGCTGTCACTCTGGTCTGAGCTGCCATCATATTTCACCTGGATTCCTGAAATAGCTTTTCAACATGTCTCCTTGCATCTATCCAGCACCCTACAGTCTTTGCTCAACAGAACAGTTCCTTTTAAAACAGAAGTCACATTAGTCACGTCCCTCCTCTGTTCAAATCCCATCAATGGTTTCCTAACTCACTCAAAATAAAAACTTAGGAGGCCCCATGTGTTCAGATATACACTTAGGTAACTCCCTGACCTAGTGCAAGATTTTGCTCAAACTTTATTTATTCAGTGAGTCCTTCGCTGACAATTCTATTTAAAATTGCCATTCTTCTCCCTCTGGCACTTCCAATCACATGCTACCCCCTCCAACTTTGTTCTACAGTTTCTTTTTCCATAGTACTTATCATCTAACAAACCACGTACAGTCATGTGTTGCTTAAGGACGAGGATATGTCCTGAGAATGCATCATTAGGCGATTTCTTAGCTGTGCGAACATCATAGAGTGCACTTACACAAACCTAGATGGTGTAGCCCCCTATACACCTGGGCTATTTGGACTAATCTTATGGGACCACCATTGTATATGAGGTCCTTTGTTCACCGAAACATGATTATGCATCACGACTGTAATTAACTTACACATTATGGGTAATGTGTATTGTCTTACTCCTCCCACTAAAATATAAACTCCATGAGGGCAGGGATCTTTGTATATTTTGTTCTCTGATGTATTGTAAGAGCCTCAAAAAAGTCATAACACATAATATGTGCTCAAAAGTGTTTGTTGAATGAATGAATGCTTTCTTTCTGCTAATGAGTCCATGTAGCCAGTGGTACACGATATCACTGTTCACAAATATTTAGTGTCCCTGCCTGCAGAAGAACTCAGTCATAGCCATGTGACTTGTTTAGCTAGTGAAATCTGAGCAGAAGAAATATGTGTTATATTTGGTCAGAAGCTTTAAGTACCAGTATGTGGTTTGGCACGCTCTCTCTTCCCTACCTCTGTACTGTGGAAGTAAGTGTTGAGCTGAGGCCTCCGTCGTCCAGGGTTCCTGAGTATCCACGAAGAGGAGAACCTCCCTGGCAGGTCATGATGGACATGCAGTTTAATGATAAGTGAACTTTGGTATTATGCCTTTGATAAGAATCAAAGTCTGGGATCTTCATACCCAAATTCAGTATTATTGGATGAATGAAATGCATTGCACTTTATTAACATTTCTATATATTGTGCTCTCACAATTAAGGCAGAATATCAGGGAGTCACGCTAGTCCTTCAGAATCAATGGTGATTGGAATGTAGATAAGAAAATGTGTTACATGTTTTCATTGTCTCTTGAAACATCAAGATATAGGGAGACGCCATGATGCTAGAGGAGCCACAGGACAGTTCAGTTCCCAAGACAGCAAGCACACAGCAGCCAGAAAAAAGGCAAATCAGATGTGGTAGATAAGCAATCACGCTGTAAATGAACCTCGCCTAGATTGCGATCAACGTGTCATCAAGTCGATTCAGGTCTCTTCACAACGACACTTTTAATCTGTTTGCAGAGCGTTGCCAGTGTTTCACACCATACATACACAAGAGGGACACTGAGTCTTCAAAAAGACAAAAATGGCCAGCCTCTCCACAGTTCTGCAGATGGTGGAGACATTCTTAAAGCCTACGAAGAGTTCAACTCAATAAACTTAGAACCAGGGAGACCGGTTGGGGCCTGGATGACCAGAGCCCCAGACCAATTGCCTCTAGCTGTGGGCAACTTTATCCAATTAGCCCAATGACTGATGCAAATATTTTAATTTTTGAATGCATGCTGTGAGCTGAAAAATTCAGAAATCACTGTATACAATGTGGTCAGTGATAGAGGAATACAAGGTGCTGTGGAAGCCAGGAGAGTCAACACATCTATGCTTCCTGATCTCATGAAAAAATAAAAATTTCTGTCTGAATCTGGCCATAGTGCATATTAGGAGTTCACAGCTGAAATGCTTTGGGAATTCTTGTCAAAACCTTTGCTTAATATTTAAAATTTTTAAAAACTGTTAATGATAGAATATGACAGGGATTCCAATGAAAAACTATTCCAAAAATTTAATTGGATTTACCTAAGACTAGAGAGAAAGTTTTCCATGATTTTGGAGGGCGAGTGTGCAGAAATTTTCTCCTTAGACATCTATGACATTGTCAGCAGCTATGCCCCTCTATTTCTGCCCATGGTGGCAAGATGAACACTTCCGTGTCATCCAGCAGTTGGATGAAGGCTGTGATCCTTCTGTTTGTAGCTGTGTTTCCACTTTCTTCTCCCACCACTCCCCTCCTTCCCCATTGCCACTTCTCCAAAGATCCAGAGAATGCATGTGATCAGGCATGTTGGAGCAAGTGTGAGAGAGGAAGCGGATGCACTCTCGAGTTTCCTTATGTACCCACCTCAAGCCTGACCTGAGGGTCCCAGCTGGTGGTGTCTCTACTCAGAGAGGAGCAAACCCCGTGTGGTCACAGGCTGGTGTCACACTTATTCTGACCAGGCATCTCTGATGGCCTGGTGTGGGTGAGAATGGAGGTTCCCGGGGCAGTACCAAAATAAAGCACTGCCCCAGTCTCCTGACATTGACGCAATATCTGTGAAATGTTATTGGGTAATTGGAAATATTCCTGAGATACAAAGACCTTGGAGCACATGTTTCTGCCTCAAGGTTCAACAACAGGTCTGGGAAAGGTTATACAGTAATTCACTTACCTATAACGTGTAGGAAAATGAGCCAAGGACACACCTGCATTTTAAGGATAATATATAATGGTTCCCAGGAACTGTGAGCACTGAGAGGTAAGTGGCCTCCGTAAAACAAGGTTGAATTGGGGTGCTGGGTCTTATGACACACCAATTCTTCTCACCCAATCTTGGTTACAAAATATGGTAACATCCCCATGGGATACCTTCTATATGCCTCACTTCTGACATCTGAAAAAAACCACATCGTCAGGGGCATGGGGCACGAAGAAGGGTGGTATCATGTTCACCTCTTGCTAGAGGCAACACTCGCTGAGGCATATAGGATGGCCACACACTTCTGGGCTCCAGCTCCAGGGAGGACACCAGGGCTCGTGCCATGTACACATGCACACTGCTTGGAAAAACCCCCGTGAAACTTGGGCGTTGTGCATGTATCTACCTGGGAGAGAGACAAAGAAGCAGTCACTTCTAGAGCTACTTTTGAATTCAACCACCTACGTAACCACTGGAGAAGTGTCTGAGGGGGAGTCTCCCTTTACTCCTTTTCTCGTGCTCATATCGAGTCTGTAGAACATTGTTCTCTCTCACACAGTAGCTAGTGCAGAATTTCTTACAATTCAAGGTGTACTATTCAACCCATATTTTTATTTTAAAAGAACATGTTTATTCAAGAGTTATTTACTAAAGATACTTTACCAAAATCTTCTCTGTGCTTTGTGGGGCTCTGTACATATTCTCTCAGAATATTTAGAGTGAGCCTGTCTCTCCAGTGTCCTTAAGAGATGATCTCTGTGGGGGATTGTAGAAGACTCTGTGGTACCGTCACTCAAGCCACTGTCCCTGTTTTGGTCTTTTTTGTTTTGTTTTGGTGAGGAAGATTAGCCCTGAGCTAACATCCGTTGCTAATCCTCCTCTTTTTGCTGAGGAAGACTGGCCCTGGGCTAACACCCGTGCCCATCTTCCTCTACTTTATATGGGACGCTGCCATGGCATGGCTTGATAAGCGGTGCATAGGTTCGCACCCGAGGTCCTAACCTCCAAACCCCAGGCCGCTGAAGCAGAGCACGTGAACTTAACCATTACGCCACTGGGCTGGCACCCAACTGTCCCTGTTTGAAGGTCATCTGCAAGGCAAGGTGCTGAGAGAACAGTCCTACCTACATGTGCACATGCACACACACACGCGTGCATACCCACAGACAGGCACACACATCCACATCCACATCCAGGCACACCCACACTCACCCACACACCCACATACAGACACACACACAGACTGGGTGATTTAAGGATAAAGCAGCCTTTTAGGATGTAATCCTACTTCTGAATTCAAAGCATATGGTCAAGTTCTGATTTTTAAAAAATAGCCAATTTGTATGCTCCCTGTGCTCAAAACTGGTTTGACTTGACTTTTTCCGGCTGAAAACTTTTCTCAGTTGCTGCCATCAATGGAAAACAGATTAAGAGACAAATTTCAGATGAACACTTGAAGCCCTTTCTTGAAAGGAGAAAAACAGAAGGGGAAAGCTCTGCCGGGGCTGGATTTTGCAAGGCTTGCTGTCATCAACACCGGCCTTATTCCTCTGCGTTCACAGCATATATTTAACTGGTGCTGAAAATGTGCTGGGTTGTGAAAACGCGATCGAGCCCACCCCTTGAAAATTTCGGGGTCACATCATTTACTGGAACACAATTATACTTTTTGCACATAAATTACTTATGTGTCTTTAGATTAAATGCACTTTCCAAAAAACAATTCCACATGATTATTGAATTGCCTTTCATACACTTAACCTGAAATTTCCATTCAGCCAGTATCACTCATATTACCCACAGCTTCAAAAGACTAAAATCCTTTTTCCTGTAACTTTTTTTTTCAATACTAGGCCAAGGATAAATGTGGTTACATTGATTTCTCACAAAGGAACCTCAAACCCCTGATTTAAAATGAGAAAAACACTCTTCACAATCATTTTCAATCTGAGGTATGTTTGATTGGCTTTAGAGAAATGTTGCCGGCTCATTGGCAAAAACCTTTCGAGCCGGCTCTTGTTTCCAACGCCCTAGAAGAAGCCTGACTGCGAAATGTCTCCTTCTTCGCTGATTTTATCCACTTGATCCTGTGGTTGCTTCTCTAGGGAAGTAAAGGCCACCAACCTCCTGTCCCCTCCCTTCTGAGCCGCCCTGTCAGCCTCGGGGTTGTTAACATACAAGCCAGGATTCAAGTGGTCCCAGCCCAGAGTCCAGATCCAGACAGTGATATTTACTCTCTGATTCTGAGGGCATTATTAACAGCAATCTCTGCTCCCAAGAGCCTTTAGTTTAGAGAATAATCATCAACTATTCATCAGTCAGATATACCCAGCATTGATCCACAAAAAGCTTACTTCTTCTTAACCTCCCCACAGTCATCCTCTTGGCTGGGCTCAGATGCACTCCCCTCACCTGCCCTTGGTGCCCTGGGACACTGACCTCCACGTCTGCATCAAAGACTCTCTTGTCACCTGGCCTCTGGCTGGGGTCAGCCCCGGGAGGCAGAGGTAGGAGAGCAGAGTGAGGAAGCAGAGAAGATCAGAGTGGGTGTGTTTCCCTGGCCCCATCACTGCTGGCTCATCGCTAGGGTTGCTTGAGTTTTTTCTTTTCTTGCTTGTTTATTGAAGGCTGCAGCTCCTGTCTGGCAGATCTCGTTTACAACTAACTACTGAACCTTCTCTAGGGTCTGTGAATCTTCCCTCTCTTTGTCCCTTAGACCTAAGGGTGGTGGTATCATGCTGGGATGCTTCTAACTTTTTCTTCCCTGATCCCACCAATTCCTTAATAAAACTCACTTTAATGACCTCTTTGAGTGAAGTGTGTTTCCCACTGGGACAAGTACTGATACAGTACCATAACTGAAGACCTCTTCCTTTACCTGTACCCCACCCCCAGAAGATGGAATGAAGGATATATTGCTCACTGAAAACTAAGCCCATTACTGACTTGTAGATACAGAACCTGATAGGAAGCTGCGCAAGAGTAAGGGCAGAAAAAAGTGAAGCCGACTCTATGGTATTTCACTCTGAGGACTTGCGGGCTAGCTGCTACACTTCTACACTTCCTTTAATGCTACTTCCAAAAATTCTTTAGCCCTAGGCATTGTGAATAAAGCTGTCTGTGAATAAATTTGTCTGTCTGCATTAGCATTTCTTCTAAGAAGATTAAAAGATCAATGATATTTAAGAAAGGTACACATCATTGAATTTGAAGTTACAAATTTGAACAAGTCTAGCTGCTCTGAGCAACATAAAGATATGAGGGGAATATTAACACCTCAGCTTTCTGCTTTGAAAGGGGATCGAACAGGGACAGACGAGTCCAGGTGGGGATTGCTCCAAGATGATCTACAGATGGAAGCAAAGTGGAACCAACGGACCCAAAATTGATATGGATGTTTCAGCATCAGATCATCTGGTTTTAGGTCCCACTCTTAACAGCTGTGCTGTTTGGAGAAGATTAGTGTTAGAGAGAAGAGATTAGGAGGCAGGCTTCTACAATACAGTGCTAGTGTCCTGTGTTCGAATTGCTAGAAATTGGCTTCTCTTCATTCAAACTCTAGGATCTTAATGATTGGGTTACCGGCTCTATATCATAGCTACCAAAACATATGTTTTGATGGCTATAATTAAAAATATTTAAACAAATAATAGACTTTTGCCTATTTTTCTAGAATAGATAGGCTAAATTCCAAGTCCTTAAGTTATTTCTTGAACGGACAGGAGTCACCTCCAAATTATAAGTCTTAAACCCACCTAGGCATAACGCCACACATAAATCCATAAATTCAGCATTTCTTGTTTTAAACATGTCTAAATCCCAGTCTTCCCGTATTGATATTTCACCAAACATTTCTTCTTCAGCTGATCAAATGTACTCCAGTCTTCAGATTTCTGGCATTCTTCTCTTTGCACAAGTACATTGACAGGGACTTTTTACGGCTAAACTAGGTCTTCCTTGTTACTCATTTACCTCACTGTTTTGAAAATATGGATCCTCAAACTTCTTATCCCTACTTTCTTCTATACTTTCACATTCCACTCTGGCAAAGTTCTGAAAGTTCCAATATACCCTGCAATGACCTATCTCAGGTCATTGGTTTCCTTCATTAATGGCAGTTAAATCTAATTGAGACCCTTAGGGGGGACTCTGGCAGCCTCGCACTGCTGACTGGCTCTCTCCTTGATATTGCTTATGCACTCCATGAAGGTTTTCAGGGCATGAAGTCTTCTATTTGATACTAGTTCAATCCCCACTGAATCAAGGTTTGTAGGTTGCATAGTAGAAAACTGTTGCTGGCTCCCTGAGGTAGTGCTGGAAAAGCTGTCTTTATTTGGATTTCCTATTGACAAGTATACAAGGTAGAGCTAGTAAGTTTAGCCGGTTAGTTTAATTTGGGTATATTTCTTTATAAAAAAACAAATAAAGGAATAAATATGGATATATATGCCACTGGCCAGTTCAAAAATATCTCCTGACATTTATTACTCAAGTAAATAGAGTATTCACACTTACTCCATAAGAACAACCCAGCATGGAAAGAGAGATTCTTTCACACATAGGAAAAGCAAGTCACAAATCAAAAATGGTCATTGCACGGTCATGAGTGTGCCTCCTGCCTTCTGCTTGCATTTCTTGACATTGCTGCTAATTTAGTGTAACCAGGACCAAATCCATTATTCACAATGTAATTTCACTCCCTGATTTTCTTAGTTTTCATTGAAATCGCCATTGTCCCAATCATGCAATATATGTTACCCTTTCCATATTTCTATCTCTCATCCATATGTCTAATCTATCACTGGTCCTTACATTCTTATAGTTAATGAAAAGTTCTTCAACATATCTATCATATTATTTTTGACAAAAGCTATGATATAAGAAGACTGTACCATTTTAAGAGACGGTAAGCGAGAATGCCATTCTGAAAACAGTTTTTCAAGAATAGAATTCCAGAACCTTTTAAAAATAAATACCAACTGCCAGCATAATAATATGCATAACATATTGATAAAGCAAAATAATTTAAATGAATATTTATTAAGGCTTTATATCTCCTCACATGTTCTGAAAAATTGTATTTTTGACAATGGTTTTTCTTAAGCAATTGTGCCACTTCATCTCACTTCTTCTGGTTCTTTTGTGGGGTCAGCTCACTTTATGATACCTATCCTGGGGAAATATAGGGAGACAGAACATCAAGGGGGAGAAGCAGGATTTCATAATCATTGCTTTGTGGTACGATGTAGCTCAATGGTAGCTCTAACCTGTCTTTACCCTAACTCCCTCCACCTCCGGAGAACTTGAAAAATGGCAGAGGATGAAGGTAAGCACGATCCATTTGTACCTATGTAAACTGACTATTTATTACCATCTTTTTAAAAATTATTCCAATCCTATCTATACTCTAAATTTAACATCAATAAAAAGGAATTATAGGAAGAAAAATATTTTCTAATCTTTTATTAAAGAAAAAAATCATTGGGCAGGGACCTCACTGTCTTGCAAATCTTTAACTAAAATAACCTCCCAACTGTTCCCAACCTCCTGAATTCAGATTCTTCAGACTTGGTTTTTCGTAAACATTTTCAACACCTAATCAGTACGCCCTAGTATTTAAAGTTCACATCTTGATGTCTGGTTAAGACTTTCCATAATTGGGACTCACCCTACTTATTCAAACTTATTTTCCATCACCTCCTGCCATGCGTTTGTCAGCCATTCTCCTAAATGCCCTCTCTTCTCAAAAAAACCAAATCCCTCCCCTCCAAAACCAGTGAGTGTTCCCCTTCCTACATGCCCTCCCTTCTTTCTCTCTCCCAAGTAATCTTTCTCGCCCTCAAAGACCATCCCTTCATAGTCCCAACACCTACTGCCTCCGTTCTCACGTGCCCTATACCTCTTGGTTTCCTATTGACAGTATTGTGAAATTTAGCACCCATCTTAGCACCTTCCTATTGTTCCAGAGTTAAGGTATGCATGCGAGTCTTATCTCCTCGAGTAGACTGTAAGCAAGGACTGTGAAGAAAGTTATTTGTTTATATATATCTACGTGTGAGATTAAATTTGTTTTAACATATGTTGTGCATAAAAATAACTCTGATCTTTTCAAGAGATGCTAAGTGATTTAATCATTCACCTAGGATCAAACCTGAAGATTTGCGAGACTGCAGTCATCAGAAGCTGGTCAGCATAGGCGTGGGGTACATAAAGCCGTCTCGGAATTTTGGACGGGGTCATACACAGGAGCCAGAAGTCTAGAGCAAGAGAGGCCGCTCCAGGAAGAGAAATCATCACTTTAGTGTCGTAGTTTTGAACTAAAAGGAGTGTTCCTTAGGTTCCTCCAGGAAGAGGCTACTGACTGATATGAAACCCAAGAAATAAGCAAAACAGGGGGAAAGAAGGTATTTGAACTCTAAGCAATATTAATTTATAATTTTCACTGGGACTTTAATCATTTAGAACAGAAGATTTTAAAAAAAGATGATGTAATAGCCAGTGGGAGAGACAGAATTAGGTCAAAATTAATTACCTACAAAGAGACAGTATATGACAGGTCCAGTTTGAGGTGTGTGTGTGTGTGTGTGTGTGTGTTGGGGTCAGGGGCCTGGGGGTGAAAGCCCAGCAGTGGGGATTGAGAGGAGATGGCCGCGGGGAGGCGGAGAGGGTACTAAGAGGATGTAACGACAGATGAGAGACAGCAGACAGGTGGGCAGGGAGGCAGCTTGCAGAAGGTTTGGCAGCCAAGTACCAGGTACCTATTTATGGGAATGGAGCTAAGAGGGAAGATGTAGTCTCTCAAGGATCTGGAAGGAGCAAGCAGGAGGCCGGTTCCAGGGAAATTTGGGTATAACAGCCCAGGCAAGTGTCAGCTTCCTCTTTTTTGGAATACAAGGTCGGGGTTAGGGCTGTAACAGGAGGACTGATGGCCAATCACTGGGTGAGGGCCCTTACAGAGCTCAGACCAGGAGGAGGGGTAAACCTTCAGGTTATAAGTGGACTGGCATAGGAGCAGGAAGGATGCAAAGACAATTAGTATGACCACTTATTCTGATTTGCCTTTAGACATTATTAATGCTTATAGTGCTTAAGGTCTAAATAAATTATTCTATGTTTATTTGAAGATCATTTTTTTTCTTACTATTTGTAACCTTGGCTTGGCATTTCCCCAGGGGTTCTTACTTGTTCGAAACCAAAGCATGTTTCCTCCTGCACTCTAGTCTCCTTTCTAGAAGACAGCACCATTTACCCTGGACGTCACAGATGGGGAAAGGGCAGCGTTCAGAAGAAAAACTACGATGCCCCAACAGGTCTGAGTTCAGCCCTCAATGTCCCTGCAAAGTCACAGGGGCCCTTCTTTATGCTGTTTCTGAAAGCAGCCCCTCTCTGCTACTGGGCTGAGCACATGGCAGGTCCTCGGAAAGCACTTGGAGGAGTTGGATCGCTCTACACAAATGTTAAAAGATGATCTCATTTGCAAAGTTTACTGCAGGAGCCCTGTTCACTGAATAAAAGATTTTTGCCTTGGTTGCAAGAATTTAAATGTTACCATTCTCTTTCAGGGGGTACACATTTTACTTTAAATCAGCATGCATTATTCATTTCACTTGAATTCTGTGGTGCTGACCCCAGAATTTCACAGCCATGGAATACTGCTGCATACCCAGGGCCTTCTAGGAATAAGGGCCCATCTGGAGCTTCAAATAGCATAAAACCTCGGGTGTCTCCACGTGCTGCTAGTGACTCGGGGACACTTCCCAGCCTTCCATAAACTCATCTCCCCATGGGTAGAGGAGATAAATCTGCTGGCACAGCTCTAAGCAGAGAATATGTTCCATCCCTGAAAATACATGTTTAAATATTTAATAAAAGCATAAACTTGAAGAATTTCTAGCAGCTGTAGAGAAAGCAACTGAACAGTAGGCAAAAACAATCTTCATTTGGGCGGATTAAGAGAGTTAAAGATACGGCTGTGGTATTATACAGCTTTAGGTAAACAAACACGCCAGGGAAAAAGGAAAGAAAAAAAAATACGTGGAATGCTTGCCCCGTGCAAGGAAGTGAACACAGCACAGAATATTCTGGAGGTTCAAATCTGAAGCAAAATCCCAGCTATGACAGCGCCAAACACAGTCTGTAGCCTGGCTTGTAAATCAGCCTGGCCCCTTGGGAAGACAGATGGCTCAGCATGTAACACTTACATAACCACAACCTGAGCTGAGCTGGACCTGCCAGAAGCAAAGGAACAAGGATGCCTCTGAGAACAGATAAACTGTGCTCTCTTTAAAACCCACTGGAAGTGCTCTCCCTGGCAACCCAGGGGACAGCAGGGGGCATCAGAATCTTCCCACACACACTGGCAACCAGCTGTACAACCTTGGCGAAGCAGCCGGTGGCCACAGCCAGGCGATTGTGTGTCATTAGCGCAAGCCTCCAAACCCCAGGGTGGCTCCCAGGTCCCCCAGGCTGTTCACGGGCGTGGCGGGAGCTGCCTTCTGAAGGTTTCAAGAAGTGGGCGTTCCAGTGCCTTGGCGTGGGGGGTGTTAGTCAGCCTTCCTGAGCACAGACAGTCCCAGACTTGCACATTCCCAAATTACAAATAAACCATCCAGGGGTGACACACAGGGTCAAGCCTGCCCAGGCTTAAGGCAGCACCGGCATTTCTGTTTCCAAGAAAGTCAGAATGAAATAACAGAACATTGAGAGAAACTGGGAATCCTGAAAGACAGGCAAAATCTGGGAAAATCAAGACTAGTTTAGAGGATTAACCTCAGTCGCCACTCAACAGAGCAGGCATCTCACGGATAAGTCATTCACTTTCGTTGGGTTCGTTTGGATCAGCTCGTTTTGTGCTGAACACAAGCTTGAGGTCTCGCACAGGAAGAAAATCTGTGTGATGTTTGGAATTAAAGGGGATATTTTTAAAAGTGCAGCATTTTAAGAAATGGGACAGATGTAGGATGAGGTAAAATAATATTCTAAGATAAATGGGAAAGTCTCAAATATTCCTCTTTCCAAAATTCTATAAAGGGTCAACCTCACACAGACGGGAGAAGACGGCTCCTTTTCCTTCATTTCTGTTTCATGAGACCCCTGACCCCAGGTCCAGATTTCAGGCTTGTGATGTGAGTCTTATGATGTGGTGACATTCTTGGTTGCACTAACTTTTATAGCTTGGGTGGGAAGCTACCCACCACATATAAGAATGTTTCTCCAAGAAACACTTTCCAAGTTCTCCACAACTGACAATAAAATGAACGTTTGAACAGCGATGTTTGTCAATTGGGGTCAGCCTCTCTAGTCTATAATGTATTAGCTTACCATCTGTAGTGAATGCAATACTTATAAAGGAAGAGAAGTATTCCCCCAATTTCATATTCCACATCAACTGTCATTTGACAGTTTGTTGGATACTTGCAAGATGCTGTGGATTCAGAAGTGCATAAGACATGGTCTCAGCTCTTAAGCAGTTGGTGCTCTTGAGAAGCAATTACTGTATGATGCATAAAGAGCTATGATAAAAGACAGAACAAGACACTTCCTTGAGAAGGGGATTCTGCAGAAGCCTAACAGAAAACTTTTAGGAGGAAGTGGCTCCAGACTTAGAGCTTGAAGCACAAGTACATTAGATTTCTCCTGAGGAAAGTCCTCATATAATAGTCTCTTAGAGGTTGGGACTTGAGTATATTACTTTATGACCATTTAAAACAATTATTAAGTGCTGCTATAATCTGAAAACCTGCTGGACAAAACCATCTAGCTACCTTCCCCCAAGCCTCCCGCCCTTGCCACCATGTCCACTAGGCCATTTGATTTACTTTTGGGATTTGACTGGGATTTATCTCATTGGTAGTAACTAAGTAGAAATACTCCTCCCAAATTCTTGGAGACTCTGAAAACAGAGGTTCCATGGTTTGGAGACATCTGGTACTAATGAAACCTTGACATATTTTGTGACAGATTCCTTCCTGACCTCCAATCTCTATGTGCCTTTAGGGTCAGCTGAGCTGCTAGGCCTCATGGAGGAACAATCAATGGAATTTAGCATTTTGCTGAATATTTAAATTCTTCATTAATTTAGGGGATATTTCAAATATTACATAGGCACAGAATTTTGTCAGTAGGTACACATGCAGTTCATCAGTATGAGTCACCTAGATCAGCACTTCTCAACTGGCAGGGTAGTGCGATGCTGTGCCACGAATGGGCTAGGAGTGCTGAGATACTGATTTTCCCCACCTTATGGCAGCCACGCGGAACCTGGAGTTGCCAAAGTTCCTGGGCCAGTGGCCTTGGGCCAAGAGCATCTTTATCCACTTCTCCAAATGCCCTAAAATATTACCATTTTCTGATTTTGCATGATTGAAGAGAGATTGGGAAGCCTCCATTTGTACTCAAAGCTTGTTCATGCCCTTGACCTCAAGTTGTGTTGGACCTTGGGCAAGATGCAGACTGACCCCCACGCCCCACAATAGCTCTCGGAAACACTGAGCTGAGCCTGTGGTCGTTTGTTTCAACTATGTGCAAACAGTGTTTACAAATTGTGTTCGGTGGTGACGATGGTGAAGACAAACACATGATTGTGTTTGATGATGATGGTGACGTCTAGACTCACACTCCTTACACCTGAGGGAGAGGTGCTGAATCAGCTGCAGCCCACACCACACTCTTCCATTTGCCCCAATCCCCCCAACTCACCCCATTTCTCGCAGAAGCAACTGCAAAAAACTTCCTGCCATAAGTATACAACTTTGATTTTTTTCTCACACATGAGCAATTGAATAAAAGATTTAGAAAAATATACAATGACTTATAAAGGGATAGTGTTCATATAAACCTGAGGCCAGTGCAGTGTCAGAACTCAGGCTTAATGACCCGACAGGAAAATCAGTCGTCCATTCCGCCATAGATGATAGTAAATGAGGAAAAGAAATGCAGCGGCGCCTTTCAATGTAGACGCGTGTTGGTGGTGGTGATGATGGCTTTGCCACAGCCTCTGGGGCCCTTGACATGACAGAGAATAGAAGGCCCGCTGAGCATTGGAGCCCAAAAGATCACACTGAGATCACACTGCTGGCCTGTCACCATTGTCACCTCCCTGCCCCACACTGGAACTCTGGACAACCGGCATCGTTTGCTACAGAGTCCGGAGGTGTGAGGAACAATGGGAGGAGGGCACACAGGAGCCACCTCATCTCAGCCATCTTATTCCAGTCTCACCTACATTTGTCCTTCGTTTGAGATTGAAGAGTTGCACCAGCCAAACAGCCCAGAACTGGCAGTTCCCTTCCTCAACTTGTCTGACCGAGCCGGCCATGCCTCTGAAATGAGAGGGCACTAGCTCGGGACCCAAGGGGTCACCACAGTAGGCCTAAAGTCAGGAAGGCTGCCTCGGGAGCCTGAAGACAGATGTCGTAACAAGTAAATGAACCTATTGTAGGGGATCAGAATTGGCCACCTCAAAATGTCTATTTTCTCTGAAGGAAGCTTTGACCTCCCCCCACAATAGTCTAAAGGGATTTGGGATGGAAGGCCTGTCCCTGGGACGGGCCATCACCATGGATAACTCTGGGTATCGATAGAATGGGAGGGCCTTTGCTGGGCCCATTCTTATCAAAGTTCTGGTTACCAGACATTCACATTTGTAAGGGAAATCTCCATTTGTAAAGGTATCTCCTTCTCTGTACCGGGAAGAAGGGGGGATGACTTTATCTCTAGGGATCTTGTCAATGCGGAAGGCAAAAACTTAAATCTGCATATTCTTGTTTACTGTGCTTTTCTTGTAATCCTTCATGGCTGACACTCCCACCCCCCCCACCCCCTGCAAACTCCTCATTTGTCTATATAAGAGGAGAATCTCTGCCATTTTGTTGAGAGAGTCTCAGTTTCCCCGAGTCTCTCCCATGTATACATGTTATAAAGCTTTCTTTGTTTTTCTCCTGCTATTCAGCCTCATGTCAATTTAATTTGTAGCCCAGCCAGAAAGGACCCAGAGTGGGTAGAGAATGCTCTTTCTCCTCTTCAATACACTTTTGAAATGGTAGAGAGTTGTACGTTATATAGCCCGAGACTGATAGGGAGAATATTTTCCTAGGTTTTTAAAGATAGCGACATATAAGAATTTTCCTGGGGTCAATGGTCCAGGTTGTGAGGTGACGGTTGACACATAAAAGCAATCTCTCAGGAAGTGCTCATGAATATTTGTTCTGAGTGACGCTGGGGTACATTCTGAAATATGACGGGAAGAAAGAGACTATGCTGGGCAGCCACTAGAGCTGTAGAAAACTCATGAGACAAATCAAAGGTTTAAGAATAACGATTTACTTCACAACGATCCTGTTGAGAATGCATATAGAATATGTAATACATATGTAGAATATATATATCTTCATATCTATATACTCTGCATATATATCATATATGTCCATATGATATACATGCATATATATAATCTACATATATATATATATCCTATCATTCATGTATTTATGGGATCATTTCATCTACAAGAGAATGGAGTCATAGGAATAAGCAGCATTACTTCTTTATATACATGGGGGGGTGTATTATAGTATATTTATCCATAGCTTGTTCATTCATCCTAATATATGAGAAAGAATTTCTTTTTCTTCTGGAAAAAGAAAGACCTGCAAACTTACAAGAAAAAAAATACTAAAAAGAAAAAAATGAAATTCAATTGCATCATCACTTCAAAGAAATGCTGAAGTAGAAATTTACTAAAACTATAAATGTTAGTTGTTATCCGACTTCTTAAAGACAAGAATTGATTTTAAGTTAAGTTGCATAGTCTACTAGACATTAGGTACAAGGTTCACCCAAACCTATTTTACATGTGATGTTCTTGAAAACAAGAAGAGAATTAAGTTACATCAACTGAATGCCGAAAGTAGAAAAACTCAACAATTCTAAACTGTTCTCACCAAATTTACACTGTCCATAGGGAGACAGCTTCATGTAGAGGACAGAGCATAGGCTGGGGAATCAGACAGAATGGATGAAATTATGGCTTCATCTTTTACTAGCTGGACATGATATTTAAGTATTTTGAGGCTCATCTGATGTATATATGTCATAGACTATTTTCTCACAGTTATTGTAAAGAGTAGACAAAGCAAGATGTGACATTCCTAACACGCATATGTATATTAAGTATTCAGTAAATGTTCATCCTTTCCCTGAAATCCTCCACCCCAAAATGATGAAGATACTTTGATCTTTGTCTAAGTGTCCAAAATAATGTATGGAAAATCTTCAGGACATCTTTAGGTAGTAAACTAGGCGCTTTCCAACAATAATGACCTGTAATACTATTTAATACTTGCTTCAGGCCTGTATGTCTCCCTATCCCATTCTACAGATGAGTAAGCTGAAGTTCTGAAGGTCCATATTCAAAAGCTAGGTGGTTGTAATCACAAAGCTTTTCTTCCATATATCAAGCTGCCCTGATTCTCTTTTGAAGAGAAAGTCCCGTGGCAGCACTCGTTCCAACAGCTGCGGGTGTCTGCTGTCTTAGGCTGGAGTATCATAGCCCTGGATGTCAAGAGTCCTCCCTAGGCTCTGCCCAGGCTAAGCATTCCTGTGGGTATCCCGTCAACAGGTATTTATTGAGCAATTCCTCTATGCCGGCGCTGTCACAAACTGAAAAACTGAGGGACTCTCCTGAAGATATTTAGATAAACCAGTAGCTTGAGACTTAAATCTTTAATTTTCTCATATCTAATGCTGTCCCCCCAGAGCATAAGAGCGGCTTTGCTGAAAACGATGGGACCTTTCCCTGATGAAGCATCGCTACACAACACGTGCTCTAATTCTCCTTGAGCCTCGGTGGATGCCATGTAATAGCAAACTGGCTTATTTCAGATACCACTTTGAGAACTATAACTCAGACTCCTGAAAAGAGTTTACACTTCTCTATAGTCAGGTAAGTTCTGAGTGAAAATTGCTTGGATAATGGGCTTTTGACGCAAGTGGTTAGCTTAACACGTAAGTATTTCTCCTTCGTGCAAGTGCAGTATTAGTGCACAGAGAACATAAGAAATAGATAGACATCGAACAGCAACGCAACATTGCAGAGCAAACTGTTTTGGACTATAAAGCTGAAACTCCAACAGTGTGGCAGAGAATTTCAGTAAGTAACTATCAGAAGTGCTCCTCAGAGCAGAAAATGTCAACAAAAGTACAACCCAAGGTATCTTCCAGCAGAGTAAGAGTTATTGTCAGTCAAGGGGCACTTCTGACACTCCTCTGAAATTCCAAGGTACTCTTAGGGTCACGGGGCAGTGAGGTTGTTACGGTTAAACTGATTACAGAAGTGATAATGACCCAAAGCTACTTTGGGAAGCGTTTTCCAGTCTAAAGTCTTTTCGGCCAAACCGAACAGCACCAAACCCTCTCTTCTCTCTCCATGGGAATTGTACCAGAATCCTAAAGTTCCTGGATTTCTGTGGCTCCCTCAAACCACACTACCTCAAAGAAGCTCACTTCTCTCTGATGGAAATGACTTCCCCTGGCGGCTATGCAATCTTGGTCAACGCATTGGGCTTTGTGGGCTAAACATCTGTCTCATAGCCCAACGTGCCCACAGCCCAGAAGTGAGTGCTGGAAACGCGAGGACCATGGCGAGAAAGAGAACCACCACAGTTCACTCAAAACATTCAGAGAGCAGGATTCTTTCATCCTGGGCTAAGAAGCATTCCTCATCAGTTATCTCATCACCCTTTTGGCTTTATGTATGTTTAAGTATTGACCCCTTTGTTCCAAATTCTATTCCTGAAAGCTCTCTGACATGGTACATAATTTCTTCCATTTGTTGGATTAGTGTGTATCACAGAAACCCACATATGCAACTGTGGGAAATGAACAGGAAAGTGATGTCACAAAGCCAAGGAAGAAAGGCTGCTGCAAACCACAAGTCAATATAGAAGCATCAGCTAACCATTTACGACCAATCATTAGTGTTTGTCTCCAGGTGGAACAGATGAAATATGGAAAAGACAGAGCTCTCTTCCGTCTGTGAATCAACTTACCTTGATAGGTATTTCTTCAAGGAGAGAAAAAAAAAAACATTAAAAAAAAAGTGCAACAGCCTCTTTTTCTGTTTAATTTTCTCCAGGTACTCTCTCTGTGACTCTTTATAGAACCAGAAATAATGTTTACCATGAGGCCGTGGAATTGCTGATACAGATGACAACAGGAGCTCTCTCAAATACCTAAGGATGATTTAGAAAGGTCTCTGATATCGGAATACGTGCTGTGCTGATTCTGCATTCAGTTCTCTGGAGTTGATGGACAGTGGATGTGGAATGAGAGGGTCATGGGGCAGTGGCTTCTGTATACACACACCTACACATGCACACTCCCATCAGTCGCCAGAGATGTAGTCAAGAAGCTTCCAGAGACGTCTAAGCAATTTCACACCGACAACACCAACGAAAAAGGATCTTTTGGGACAAACAGGAAGTCAATAGAGAAATGCTTTCCTATGTACAAACATATGTCATTCTCATAATATGACAATAGTGGCCTTGAAATTTATTTTAGGTGATACCCTTGCAAACATTTTAATTTTAAAAAAAGCTGTTGTGTTTGGTGGCGGCAAGCATAGCATGTTGACAAAGAAAGGACTGCTTGGTCTCTAATCACCAATTTGAATTATAAGGCAATTACACAGAGGTAATCCCCAGGAAACTAGAGAACAACCTGAAGGGCAAGGCCAGTGCTGAGGGGTGGAGTGGAGCTGCCCAAAGCCACACATGTACTGGAGAGCTCCCTAGGGCTTGGGGAATTGTAGCTTCTTCCAGGGATTCATCAGTCTCTTTCTCTAGAAAAGAGCTTGGGGGCTGTTGTCTCAGCTGCAGGTCCCTCTTGCTATCTTGCCTAATCCAGGTAATCCTTGTAGTTATTCAGGGGTCTTGCTAATAACGCCCATCAGTCCCCTCTATCTTCTTCCCTTTGGGAGTGCTCCCTGCTCTGGTCTAGGGCAAAATGTCAGTGAAAATCTGCTCCCAAGGTTCATAGTTTTATCATCCAGTCCTCCCAACCCCAAACTGGCAGGAGCTCCCAAGACTTCTTATGCTTAGGGGCACTCATCAAAAGTCAGAGCAACAAATGCAAAAAAGGCCTAAAATTGTCTCCCATACAAGAAGCACAAGACCTAGTTCTCATCAGGGCACTGAGAAAAACATGGGGTTTGATTAAGAATGTGTGCAAAAGGGCGTGCCATAGGGACAGACTCACTGCTGGAATTACGGGGTGTGGCTTTACAGCACAATAGATGGAGCACTCATGGAGTTTGTAGCCAAATAGAACTGGGTTGGTATCCTGTCCTTCTATGTGACCTTGGGCAAATTACTCAACAATTCTGAGCTTCAATTTCCTTATTCACAAAACAGGGAATAAGAAAATCGATCGCCTTGGATTGTTGTCTGGATTTAATTAAATAATAACTGGAAAGTACTTTGCATAGCACCTGCCATATCATGGGTCCTCAATAGATGATAACCACTTGAAAATAGTATCTTTGGTGTTTTTCAACATGATGGCTGAAAAACCCTAGTGATGATACTCTGTCATTTTAATTCCTACAGATATAGAATTATCATAATAGTTAACACTTACATAGTGCTTTCGGTGTGCCTGGTACTAATCAGCTCTTTACACATGTGAAGTCATTTAATCTTTACTACAAATAACTACTCTTACTCTCATCCCCATTTAACCATGAAGAAGTGGAATCAAAGAGAGTTTAAGTAACTTGCCCAAGACCCTATAGTTAGTTCACATTGGAACCCAGATACGCACATGAGTAGTTAGACTCTAAAGTCCATGCTTTTAGCCATTACACTTTACTGCCTCCCAGCACACCCAAAGGTTTCAAATCAAAAGCCTATTTATTTGCTTTCAGATTCATCTCTTACAGCTACCCATAGATTTCTCTGACTCTAATTCCGATCCTTGGATTTATACATTTATTCCTGCTCCAGAGCCTTCTTAGTTCATCTTATACACAAATGTATACAAACAGTTCTTAGGTGTAACTGACAGTCAACCCTCCCCGTTGACTGCAGACAGGCAACATTTGCAGCACCACAATAAAGTTCATTTTTTAAAAAATCCTACCCAAATGTATGACCCCTTTGTTGATAGTGATAGAAATCCTGAATAGGTGTCCTTTCTCTCTTTTTCTCCTGTGTGCTCTCTGTCATTCTCTTTCCTTTATGAAAATATTTATATACTTCCTATATGGGTAGACTTACAAGTTATAAAGGGAGAAAGCTTGAGGACAAAATATTTCCCTAGAGCACTCCAGAAAATAATCAATTCTTAAATCCTAAAAAAAGAATAGCTCCAAGGTAAGGTGTCTGCTGTTTTTAATGTACTCCACAAAACTTAAGGATTCAGAACTGGCTTCTGCCTGGATCTTCTTGGAAAATCCCTGGCAGGATACAGTACCCCCAAATGGTCACTGAAAGCTGCCCTGTGTCTGTGGAGGACTCTCATGGATGAAAACCCTCAGTTTGACAGATGGTTAACATACTGTTCAGTTGGCATGTTCCCTTTCTCTCTACCTTGCATTAATTCCTATGGTAGATTTGCACCGTGTCAATTTAGCTAACCTAGCACTATGTTTCCTAGAATTCTCGTCACTGCATTGTTCTAGATCAGCATGAGCCACATGAGACATTTTGCATGAGATCTGGCAGGCAGAAATGAAGCAACAACAATAATTTTTTTATGCTTGGAAGCTCAGTGCGGACCATGAAACACTGTTGATGGTCAGACATGTTGCCTCTTATCTGCTGGGTCTCCCGCTGAGCACGGGGCAGCAGCCAGTCCCATAGCCCCTTCAGCTTCGCTATATCTCCTCCTTCAGCTTCTCTGTCTCCTGGGCCGAGCACACCGTTAGCTCCAAAGGGTGCCGGATGCTCCTTCAGATCACCCTATCACCAAAGTTGGTGTCAAGAGGTGGTGAGAGACCGGCAAGTTCCAGGGCATCCTTGGGGCTTCTAATTCATCTTCACAGGCTCTGGTTTGTTCTTGCCTTCTCCTTTCATGCCTATCTTTCCTTCCCGACGACAGACTGCATTGTCAGCAACTTCAGGCTCCAGAGTCAGATACAGAAGCATTAGCCTCATATGGATTATTTAACCAGCTCCAACAATTGTGGATGGTCAAATTCCCAGTATATATTAGTCTCCTCAAGCTACCATGATGGAATACCACAGACTGGGTGGCTTAAACAAGGCACTTATTTTCTCACAGTCTAGAGGCTTGAGGTCCAAGATCAAGGTGCCAGCAGGATTGGTTTCTGGTGAGGGCTTTCTTCCTGGCTTATAGATGGCTGCCTTCTCTCTGTGTCCTCACATGGCCTTTCCTCTGTATGTATGTATGTGGAGAGAAATAAAAAGAGGTCTGATGTCCCTTCCTCCTCTTATAAGGACACCAGCACTATCAGATTAGGGCCCCACCTTTACGACCTCACTTAACTTTAATTACCTCTTTAAAGGCTGTATCCCCAAGTCATATTGGAGGTTAGGGCTCCAACATATGAATTTGGGGTGAACCCAATCCAGTTCATAATGTTCCGCCCTCTGGCCCCTCAAAATTTAAGTCCTTCTTGCATACAAGATACATTCACCTCATCTCAACAACTCCCAAAGTCTTAAACCACTCCAGCATCAATCCCAAGTCCCAAGTCTCATCTAAATATCATCTAAATCTGGCCAGCCCCAGTGGCCTAGTGTTAAAGTTCACTGTGCTCCACTTCAGCGGCCTGGGTTCGGTTCCCAGGTGTGAACCTACACCACTCATCTAGTAGTGGCCACGCTGTGGTCAGGGCTGATGTACAAAAAAAAGAAGAAGAAGAAGAAGATGGCAGATGTTAGCTCAGGGCAGATCTTTCTCAACAACAACAACAACAAAAAATCATCTAAATCAGGTATGGGTGAGACTTAAAGTATGATTCATCTTGAGGCAAGATTTCTTCTCCAGTCGTGAGTCTATGAAATCAGTCAAGTTATGTGCTTCCAAAATACAATGGTGGGACACACGTAGGATAAGCATTCCCATTCTAAAAGGAAGGAATGGGAAATTTAAAAGAGGTGACAGCTTCCAAGAAAGTCCAAAACCGACCAGGACAAATTCCATTAGAACTTAAGGCTAGAGAATAATCCTCTTTGGATCCATGCTCTGTCCTCCTGGCCCAAGGGAGGGTGGCATTGTTTCCATGGCCCTAGGCAGTGGCCTAGCCCTCAGGGCTATTTCCAGTGGCCCTACACACATGGCTTTTTGTAGGTGGCCTGCCCACTCGCTCCTTGTGCTGGCCCTGTGCCTAAGGCACTGGGTGGGTGCGTGCTGGATCACCCTCTGAAACCAAGGAGGAAACAGCCTTGCTCCCAGGCTTTTACACTCTGGGCCTGAAGGATAAAGCTTGTTCATAGATAGCTCTTTTGTCCTGTCCTGTAGAATCCCAGAAGTCCAAAAGCCTTCCGTTATTTCATCCTGTCTCTGTTCCCTTTAGTTCAAACTGGCAGTGTCTCTGCTGGTATAATCCCGTCTCTATTCCTGGCTTCTGCTGATTAACTCCAAGAGTAATCTCCTTATGGAGCGATTGTCCAGCCACGCCCTTGGTGTTCTCTCTAGAACATGCTTTCCCATTTTATGGAATATGGAGAGGCTGAGAATTTCCTAAATCAAGTTCTGGTTCCTTTTTGCTAATGATTCCTTCAATTTATCTCTCTCCTCTCACACTTTACCACAAGCAGTAAGAAGAAGTCAGGCCATGCCTTCAATGCTTTGCTTAGAAATCTCCTCAGCTAAATATCCAATTTTGTCACTCACAAATTCCATCCACCACAAAACACTAGAACATAATTCACCCAAGTTCTTTGCCACTTTATAGGAAGGATCACCTTTCCTCTAGTTTCCAATAGCATGTTCTTGATTCTCATCTGAGATCTCACCCAGAATCACCTTTAATGTTCACATTTCTACCAACAGTCTCATCAAGGCAATCTTGGCTTTTTCTAACAGGCACCTGAAACTCTTCCAGCCTCTACCCACTGCCCAGTTCCAATGCCACTTCCACATTTTCAGCTATTTGTTACAGCAGCATCCCACTTCTTGGGACCAAGATCTGTATTAGTCAGTTCAGGCTGCTGTAGCAAAATACCACAGATGGGGTGGTTTAAACAACAGAAGTTTATTTTCTCACAGTTCTGGAGGCAAGAAGTCCAAGATTGTGATCTCATTTAATCTTCAATACCTCCTCAGAGGCCCCATCTCCATATACAATCACACTGGGGGTTAGAGCTTTAGCATATGAATTGGGGGGTCATAATTCAGTCCATAACTGGATTGAGATATGTATCTCCTAGTGAGTCTGCTTTTCTGAGCAAATACTGATTGATACAGTTTCTTATGAGGAGTTAATTCCCCCACTGTAGTATGGGAAAGGGCATCCATTCCTTCATCCCTTTATCCCCAAACCCTAACTTTCCCAGTCATTGAGCATCCCTAGCTATAGGAGCAGACCTTGACGGATCTGAGCCAGTCTGTGATTTCCCAGTTCCTTGCAGCCATGATATGGACTCAGGGCTGGGCCCCTGGGCATAGATGATCTGGTCAGAGGAAAGCCCAGGTCTTTTACTGGATAATATGAATAAGAGAGCACATAGCCCTGGTAGTTCCTTGCAAACATCTTACTAGCATGCGTGACATCAGTCTGAGGACAAAGCAGACGTGAGCAGGAGGGCAGAACTGAGAGCACAGAAATGGAGCTACAGATTTAATGACACTGTGGACCTCTGCATGCTGAACCCCATCTTTCACTGTAGAGGATCTGTTCCCTTTATTAAGAAAAGGAAAGGAAGAGTTGAATGTTCTGTAATAAGAATCTTTACTGATATACTCAGCCCACGTGGGAGTCATGAATATATAACCTCAGTGCCTGATGCAATGATGAATCTCGGTCCTAAACAGGGCCAATCAGAGTTCTTTTACATGTGGGCAGGGGTGGTGGGGAAGGAACAGAGATTCGGCCAAAGGGGAAAAGATGATGTCTCTTTTTGTGAGAGTCTAGCTATATCTCTCATGTAGGCCTGGATGCTTCCTTTTGCAACTTTGTGGAGAGAACTTACAGCAGATAAAGCCAACAAATCTTAACAAAAACCTGAGATGGAAAAAGAGACAATTCCTGCTGACATCCTCTGAGTATCTGCGTCTGGTCCTATTTCACACCTTTGCATTTTCAAGATTCATAAACCAAAGATTCTCATTTTTGCTTTCATTAGTTTGTGTTGGGTTTCTGTCAATTCCAGCCTAAAGAGTTCTGATGAATGTATATTATTTTCAAGACAACAGTGCTTCAATGCAAATATAGCCCTTAAGGTGACAAAGAGAAGCCCACAGCACAGTGAGTTTATCACAGTACGTGTACGGCTGTGCTCCATGGGGCTACCTCTAGTTGGAGACCAAAGGGATACGGCTTCAGGGCCTGTCCCCTCCAAGCTAAGCAGCTCTACTTCGATCTGTTTTATGTTCCGGACTTCTGCATGAAATACTATTTGAAGAAAGGATTCCATTGTTAGAAGTATTGGAAAATCACTGGCTTGTCAGATTTGATAGAAGAGAGCAGGACAAGAAGGCGATAGCGATGCAGAGCAGTCCATTTTCCAAGGGAAGTTCTGCAGACTTTCTCCCTTGAAGAGACAGAGCATTTGGGGCAGGGACAGCCAGAGGGCAGTCTGGAGACACAGGAGGCCTGGGCCCTCGGTACAGAGAGGTAGCCTACAGGGCATGGAGGAAAGAGCTGGCTCAGACTGCCTGCCTCGGGAATGTTTTTTCTTAATTTTATTATTATTTATTAGCCCTCACTCTCTATGGGGATTGTCTGAACGCAACTCTAGTGCGAACAGAGCATTTTCCACTGCCTTTGCTATTAGTCATTACGCTTCTTGGCATACGTTGGCCAACTCAATTTATGTGTGTTTTGTTGTTGCTGTTTCTTTTCTGTTTTACTAAAATGATCATTCTGACAGAAGGGCAAACACCTCCATACCTGTATTGGTGAATAATTTATTCACCATATTGTATGTGTTTGCGTAAACCCATTTTTCACCACGACCCATATTGGATTATCAACCACCCCGGGTTCTTCTAATAATGGGGACCACAGAAATCGATCTTTCAGCTGTTCTAACCTAAAATCCAAATACTCGTGCTGAAGCCGAGGTTTTTAGACTTCCTATAAATCCAGGCGACTTTTTCCCTGGATGTTGTTCACAGTCTTGGAAACGCAAATTCAGCTGGAATGGTTTCCACATAAGTGAATAAAAGTCTGCGATGGGAACACTAATCTCCCAGTCGCCTGGTTCTCCCTGTGTCACAATGTCTCTCAGCGAGCAAACATTCTTGGTCTAACTACTGACAGCAGTATGATGCTCTCTCCCTTTCCCTTGGCTCCCCAAATCTCCATTAGTCATTTCCTCATTGAGACCATTTGCTAAAATTCTCCATAGCTTCAAAGTTCAATCTATTCTTGCTGCTTAATAGGCCATCTTATGATCTGGTTTTCTTTTCAAAAGCTTTTTATGTTCCCTTTTCTCAAAATCATTTCTACTTTGCCAAACGATACTATTTTGAATAACAGTCAGAGCATTCTAGAAGTAAATTGTGATTCTAAAACTGGCTTCATCAAAATAGGAGATGAAAAAAAAATTTTAATGGGCTTAGTTCAAAGGACCTGAGCCAAGGAGGCGAGGCAGAAATCAACTGAACTTCTAGAACTGCATTTCTCAGAGAGGACCACCTACTTGAGAATCACCTGGACTGCGGGTTAGAAATGCAAAGTTCTGGGCCCAATGTCCAACTTTTTAAATCAACATCTCTGGGCGTAGGGCCTAGACATCTGCATTTTGAACAACCTCCCCAGGGGCAGTGACATTTGGGAACTTCTGCCTGAACAGCTGGGCCCACGCCTGCCGAACTTTCTCTATGCGGCCTTTTCCTCCCCTGGATAGATCCCCTCACCTGGGAGGCCAAAAACAAGATTTTGAGTCCTTGTTAGTCTAGTACTGTTCCATGACCACAGACTATGCCTGAGCTCTTCAGAAATCCTATTCCAAAGGCCACAAAGGGGGTATTATGATGCATCAGACCAAATCCATCTTTACTACTGAAAAGACGATGCCAGAACATCCCCTCTTGATCATGTCTCTGGTATCATGAGAGAAGACCATGCAGGTGGCTACATGGTTCAGCATAGCCCTGTGTGTATAGGGAGTCTAAAGAGTACCTCTCTCAGTCCTTACATATTCCTACCAAGTGATCATCCCCGTAAATTCTCTGTGCTACCCAGCATCATTCTCCACCTCTTCCCACATCATTATTGTCTCCTTTGACACCTAATTTGAATTCACCAATCTATCACTGTATACAGAAGATGTGTTCCTGAAAAATTTTATGAAATGGTGTTTTTTGTTTTTGATCTTGTTTTGTTTTGTCAATCAAATCATCCTCCATTGACTCAATTTTATAGGATCTCAAGAAAAATCGTACTTCAACAATCGTCCATTCTAACTTCTCATGTCACAAATGGGGAGACTGAGTTCTTCCTGGTTCTAGAATTATATGATGCTAGACATCTTTGCTCTTCAATTACAAATTTTATTTTTAGAGACTAAGTGTCTTTTCAGGAATATGTGGGTTTAGTTCCTTATTTAGCTATCCCTCAATCTTAAGGTATCTTTTATGACCTGCACCCTTGAGAAGGTTTTTCAAAGGTCAAATCCGAGACAAAGTGGGAAAATGCTTAATTCTTGCATTTTCCCCCCTTCCATTATTCTAATATTAGCCTAGAAACTTTTACTGTTTTAAGACCTTAGTCTCTATATTTTCCAAAGATAATTTGCTCACAGACAAAATGGCCCCTTTCTTTCCTAAAAGTTAAGTGATTTGATTCCTTTTGGTAGAAGGGCTTAATAGTTCAACGTCCATCTGTTTCTTACTCTAAAATTGATAGCGACATACCTCTGCCTAATATTCTTTCTCCCAAATTACCCTTCCCATTTCAGCCTAGAATCACCTTTTATGGTACCCATAGTCAAAATTCAAAAGTTCCAAAATTCTATTTCTCCTGCACATGTGAGGTGGGGAAAGTGAGGGAGATGGGCTTAATGGTGAGGCAAAAGAGAAGAAAAGGGTGATTGGCTGTCTAACGACTTAAGCGTCTACCTCTGGGGCAGCTTCGAGTTTAAGATACAGTCTTCTTGAATTCTTCAACTGCAACTTTACCCACTTAACACAATTCATTACTTCCAATTTACCTCTTTGCTAAGCACTGAGAGATACAGAAGTAAGTAGGCAGTAAAATCCTCAAATGGTTCATTCTCTAGTGGGAAAGAGGGACATAAGAATAGATAATACAATGTGTTGTGTGACATTACAGGGCTGTGAAAAAAGGAACTTAAAAGCAAAGAAAGAAGAACTCTTTTTTTTCAGGAAGAGTCCAGATTTTTCTTCAAATAATGAATAAGGTAAAGAAGGGGAAGAGAGAAGGTTGTGAGATTTTTAGATGACACCTGTTTCAAAGTATACTGCAACAATTGATTGATAAGGTTAAATAACAGGCAGACAAGAAGCTTTATTTATCCAGGAGGCATCTGTGGAGGGCTGATATCAGGTACAAGAAGACAATGGAAGTTAAAGTAGGTGAAAATATAAGAGAAAATGAACTTTAGAGCCAACGGAGGAACTCTGTTATGAATAAAAACATCTAGCTTTTAAGAATAAATAGTGTGTGTTATATTCCTCTATTTCTCAGGACGATGCATAAAACACTTTATGCAGCAGTCTCTGCCTGCCGTTAAGAAGCCAGAATCTTGAAACAATGAATGATGATTTTTAAAAGATGGATTCTGCCATTCAAGGACTCTGGTAAGCCAGCAGGGCAGGTTGGCCATTCTAACATGCAATACAACAATTGGTAAACGAGTGACTAAACTAAAGGGTTTCTTATAATCAAATGACCAAAGAAACTCTAGAGCAGTTTTGGTTTTGGCGATGTCTGGAGACATTTTCGTTGTTAGGACTGAGTGGAGTAGCGGGGAGGTGCTACTGGTACCCAGTAGGTGCGGCCAGGGATGGTGCTCAACATCCTGCAATGCACAGGACATCTTCCCTGCAATAAAGAGTTATCTAGCCCAAATGTCAATAGTACAAAGGTTAAGAAACTCTGCTCGAGAGTTTAGCCAAAGTACTGAGACACTGGTATATTAAATCTGTGGAATATGCATGTTTATAAAGAAAATAAAAGTTATCATTAGCCGATAACCTGCATGGAACATAGAAAAAGGGGCTGCATCAGAATTTTGTCAAAAGTGTATTCAGAACTACCCAAGGGAGAGTATTCTCAGCTGTTGGACTGTACGTACCTTATCCCATGAGCAAGGGTATCCCTCTCTCAGCTGAAGGACTCTTTATGAGATCATCTGAATTCCTCTTAAAATTTATCTCTGTGTTCACCAAAGAAACACTCTGCTTGTGATCTTGCTTCTTACATTACTTAGCATCGGTGAGAAATTGCCTTCGGGCATGCTGGAGAAACATTTCATCTTTTTAGCCAATGACATTTTAGTCTCCTTTGATTCAGAAAATCCTCCCTGGCTTCTTTAATAAAAGTACTATACAGCATTAAATAAAAACTTCTGGGCTACCACTTTTTTTCCATTTTTTATGAGAGTCTGCTTCTGACTCATCAATAGGTGTGAAATAGAACTGTGGAGGGAAAGAGATAACAGACTCTGATCAAACACCAGGCATCACATTTTCCTGAAATTCACAGAAGACGCATAATGAGATATCACCTTTCATATTCTTCACAACCTGCATTTACCCAGAAGTACCAAAATGCAAAGTGGCCCCCAAAGAACTCCTTCCTTCTTAGACGCTGCACAGCCTCAGAGACCAAATAAATTGTGAGCGTTCAAGCTACAACTGACACCTCTGGTGTGCATTTTACTTACCTAAATTAAGATTTGCCACCGAGTTCAAGCATCTATTTAAAGTTCAAAACTTATGATTAATATCTAAATTGCTGATGAGCTATTTTTCTGATCCTGATCGTTGCTGAGCAAATGGCATGACGTTAAATGCTCGAACAGCAAGATTTATTTTCCAAAGGTCTGTACTCACAGAGCATGAGAGGGAGGCAGGAAGGAAAGGGTAGCAGCTGAATGGTAAGCAAAGAACCCTTTGGTTCTTTTCTTCACACTGCAGAATCAAAGGCATTTCAGCTTACTTCCCACACCTGAGATGTTGTCACTAAGCCACTTCCTTCTCTCTGAAGTGGTTTTAGACAGTCATTTTGCTGTTCTGAAATTCACATCCTGTTTTCCCAAACCACATCCATCCATGCTTTTCTCAGCTCATCCTCCCCAGAAACACCTACTCTCATGGAGGGTTTGCACATTGCAAGCTGAGAGCCTGACACAACAGAAAGAAAACAAGTAAAACTGGGGGAAAAAATCACTTTCCAAGGAAATTGTAAGACCTTTTGAAATGCAGCCTATTTTGCCAGGATTCTGATTTTGTCAGCATGAAGGCCAACCAAAGCAGATTGCGTTGTGATAAATGTTGTCAGTCCCGTTGAGTTTTCTTTAAACTAAGTATGTTGAAGGAAGCACACAATTTAACCTTGTTTCACTGGGATGCTTACCTGAAACTCACCTCGCACATTCCAATTACTGAAGCACATGGCAAGCTTTGACTTGTTCATAATTTTCTCCCGAGTTTTGAAGAGTAGAAACCTGGTATTTAACTTTGTGGTTTAAATTTCTGTTGCTATTGCAGCTGTCTTAGTATTGCTAATCCCAAAGCAAAGAATGATACAAAAAATTCATGCTCATTTTGAAAGTGTTAGAGAAATTTTTTTTAAACGTTGACTCCTTGAATTCTGCAGGAAATGATATCATTCAGTTCAAACAAACACTACTTTCCACAGCGCTGCAACTCAAAGGCACATGCTGTTCTATGTTCTTGGAACTCACCAGGTTGGTCTTAGGAGAGGTGGACTGGGCCATTAATAAGTAATGGAAAGGAGGGAGTTTTAAGGAATTTTAGCGATGAATGAGTTCTTGAGTGATTACCTAATTCATTCCCTTAAATTCAAACTGTTCTATTGATAAACTAGCCCTGATTGATGCCTTTCCATTGTGTTTTCAAATATTTTGAGAGAAGATCTGCCTTTTGGGTTAGATAAAATGAGTAAACAGTCAACCTTCGGATGGGCGCTACATGGGATTAAATATATCCACTTTCATGTCTGTGAGCAAAGCCTAGATTTGCCTACATGTTTTCACATTCAAGAATAAGTAAACAAATCTTTAGAGAAATGATACTGAATTATAAGAGAATATAAACATATTTCCAAAGACCCAGAGAAAAAGCTTGTCTTTGAAAATTAAATAAGAAAGAAAAAATTACATATGATATTTTCTTAATGTCATTAAAAGAAGCAAGACTACGTGGCAATGTAGAAGAGTAATAAGAAATTACGGAGGAAATTCATTAAGATGAAGACAAATTAAAAAAGTACTCTGAAATAAAAAATGCAAAAAGTTTTCTCACACTGAACCAAAATTAATATCTGATTGGAGGCATTAATGAATAGAATTGACAACACAGAAAATAAATTGGTCTTGTACAATATCAACTTAAATATCTTCCAGAATGTCAAGTAAAAAATACAAGACTTTAAAATATTGAGAGTGAAGATAATTAATGATCAACATGGAGGCCCAGGAAGAGAGAGTAATAAAATTATAGGTGTTCCAGGAAAAGATATGTGACTAACAAGAATAAAATGGAAATCAGATATTTAACAAAACAAAATAAATATCAAGAAAGGTCAAAAAGGAGGAGCATAAAACAAAATAACAGAAAAAAAAGCAAGTAAATTAGTTAAGACAACAATAAAAGTAAATGGGAAAAAAAATTCCTTTCTAAAGGGCAAATACCCAGTGTAAACATAAAAATACCTGGGGTACTAGGCTCCTAATGTATAAATCAGAATGATGAAAAAATATTAAATATAAAAGAATAAAGAGTATCATGTAAATACTAAACATAAAAGAGACCAGGGTTATGATATTTCTACCCAAGTGAAGTAAAATTATAATTAAAATGAGAAAAAGAATCTTCATAAATTGGTAAAAGTTATAATCAATAACAAAACTAAAACAATCAGGGACATTTACATGCTCAAAAACATAGCATCAAAATACAGAAAGCACAAATTTTAGACAAAGAATAATTAACAAAACCCAAACACATGTTTCAGCCAATGGCAGACCGAGGAAATAATAACCATCTATTGACCTCTATACTTTAAAATAGTTTCCCAACAAATAAGCCCTCTCATGTTCTATGATCTCCTAAGCCTTCGTTCATTCATGGAGCTTGGGGTTGCTGGAAACTTCAAGTTGGCCACCTCCAACCTGGAGCAGCCTTTTCTGGGACTACTCAGGGAATAATCTGACTGGAGTGCAGTCTAATGGCATGGCCCACAGTCTCTGACACCAACGAATGCAACAGTGACATCTCTTCTCTGTACCTCAATACACAGGGCACTGTCAAAGAAAGGCTCTACCACTTGGGCATCTGATTCAGCAGCCACCTGAAGAGTGATCTGCTGCTGCCTGTTAAAGACAGAAGGCCATGCAGCTGCTAAGAAGTTGATGTAGTGGTGCCCAAGGAGCAAGCTGTGCAGCTCAAAGTTAGTGAAGATGAACAGGAACATGCCCAGGCAGCAGCCCAGAGTCTCTGTTATCATATATTTTGGATACTCCCATGCCTTTGTGGTTGATGTGCCTTTCAAGCCAGCAGCCAGCAGCAGAATGACTGTTCTAGTAATGCACGCACAAACCACAAATTAGAGCTTCATTGTTTCTTTAAATATTGACATAAAAACTTCAATTACATATAAACCCATTTGCTTTATCACAATTTATTTCAGGAATGCATTTGTCAGGGAAATAAAACTGTTAGTTTCTTTAAATATAATTTTAACTGTTGTAAAATTTGGAGTGCTATTTTCAAAAATTTAAATTTGTTATCTGTGTAAACAAAGTTTGTTGTCAATTGTAATGATAAATTATTTGAAGATGTTATCCTTAAAAAGTTGCATCTAGGGGGCCGCCCGGTGGCGCAGCAGTTTAGTTCGCGCTTGGCAGCCCGGGGTTCGCGAGTTCGGATCCCGGGCGCCCGCTGACGCACTGCCTGTCAGCCATGCTGTGGCGGCGTCCCATATAAAGTGGAGGAAGATGGGCACGGATGTTAGCCCAGGGCCAGTCTTCCTCAGCAAAAAGAGGAGGATTAGCAATGGATGTTAGCTCAGAGCTGGTCTTCCCCACAAAAAAAAAAAAAAAAGTTGCATCTAGGAATTGTGTGTACATTTCACCAGAGAATAAAAACGAATGTTCGTGGAAGTAAGTTCCAGTGCTCATTAAAAATATTTTGGGAATATTTTGATTTTAAAAGTATTATACCAAATCAGCATGTATTTTATTCTACAATCTTGGTATTCCATTTTACTGTCAAAATTATAGAATATACGGGGCCGCCCGGTGGCGCAGCGGTTGAGTCGGCGCTTGGCAGCCCGGGGTTCGCGAGTTCGGATCCCGGGTGCCCGCCGACGCACTGCCTGTCAGCCATGCTGTGGCGGCGTCCCATATAAAGTGGAGGAAGATGGGCACGGATGTTAGCCCAGGGCCAGTCTTCCTCAGCAAAAAAAAAAAAATTATAGAATATAAAGAAAAATGTAATTGTTTTCACTAAGCCTATATATATCTATATAGATAGATAGATATCACTCCCATATTCCCTCAAGTTTACCCCAGTGTATCAAAGAAATATTTCCCTTTCTAATGTGTCATTTTATGTAAAAATTGGGAAGTACTGCCCTGAAGAATAATCCTTCTTTTGAAACATATCCTTCTTCATGACAATTATCAATATCTAACATTATATATGTTATTAACTTAGTTGTTGATTATCACATTTCCACCTCCATGAGAAGAGAAGATTTGTCATTGCAAGGACCTTCCCTGTATGGTTCATCACTGTAAGCAGAGAGCCTACAACCGTGCCACATACATAGTAAGTGAAAAGCTCTTTCTAATTTGTAGACTCAAGGTCTATGCAGTTTCTTTCTCTTGTATTTTTGATTACTGCTTCTATTCCAATCGTCTACCTTCCATCCTTTAGAACAAACAGAATTCTAATTATGGACCACTATTCTCTTTCCCCTGGGATTATAATCTCCTCTCACTATTTTCAACACAGTGACCATCTGGGAATGTTTCAAACATCCTCTAATTACATTACTGTCCTAGTCCGTTCAGGCTGCTATGACAAAATACCATAGACTAGGTGGCTTATGAACAACAGAAATTTATTGCTCACAGTTATAGAGGCTATAAGTCCAAGATCAGGGTGCCAGCATGGTTGGGTGAACATGCTTCTCAAGGTTGCAGACTCCTCATTGTGTCCTCACATGGCAAAAGGGGTGAGGGAGCTCTCTGGAGCCTCTTTTGTAAAGGCGCTAATCCCATTTATGAGGGCTCTGCCATCACGACCTCATCACCTCCCAAAGTCCTCACTTCCTAATACCATGACCTTTGGGGGTAAAGATTCAGCCTATGAATTTTGAGGGGTTACATTCAGACCATAGCAATTACTGATTCCTTTTCTTGTATTCCCCAATTTTCATCTTTACCGCTTCAAATGCATAAACTTTGGTTTTGCCACTACATTTGGAGTTTACTTGCATTCCCTCTTTGATCTGAGCATCCTTCATTTGCATGCCTGCCTTGATCTCATCCTTTACCTTAACTCATTTTCTCTTTTTTATTTTATTTTATTGAAGTATAATTGACCTACAATATTATATTAGTTTCTGGAGTACACCATGGTGATTTGATATATTTATACATTACAAAATGATCATACCACTAAGTCTAGTTACCATCCGTCACCATACTTTGTTATTACAATATTACTGACTATGTTCTCTGTGCTGTACATTACATCCCGTGACTTATTTATTTTACTGGAAGTTTTTACCTCTTGATCCCCTTCACTTATTTTGCCATCCCTGACTCATTTTCTTTTTATTGTTCCTTGTTTTTCTGTCGTAGTTGCCATGCTTTCTTGCTTGCTTTAGAAGACTCTAAGCACATATCACTTCAGTGCAGTATTTCTAACATGGCATGTGGATTACTATCATGGGATTTTAAATCAGATATGCTACCCTGTGTCTTGTCTCTGTATCAAGGATCTATGCCATCAACTCAAGAAATTCCAAACTTATTTTAAAATTTTGGTAATAGACTAGTAACTTGTATCAGACCAACCTTCCCACAGGAAAAAGAAAATTATACGCTCTGGATAAAACACTGAAAAAATTAACAATTGAAGGTACTGTAGAACAAACAAAATCAGACAGAAGCTGGAGGTAAGTTGAACCATCAAAGAAGGGAATTTGGCGGGGTGAGATTTGTGTTTATATGGCTTTTCACCTGAGGGGACTCTCCAGTCCACACGGTGCAGGGATATCGGGAAGTAGAGCAGGAAGTCATGGTTTTACTGGCTTGAAGGGTCAAAGCACAGGGTTCAAAGATGCCAGGGCAGCTGGAAAATATGAAGATAATTCCAAAAAGAAGAGAACTACTGAAGAGAGAACTCCAAAATCTGAGCATAAGCACCCTTCAATTCCATAGCTGAACCCTTATTCATGCATACGTAAGGGAGACGTCGAGGAGTTCAGCAAAGAGCAACAGCAACAACAACAAATTAAGAGAAGATTTCAGCTGCTGCTCACTTTGGGAGAGAGAGTTTGGATTTGTTTCTGGCCAAGATTACTACTTTTTAAAACAAAATAACATTTTTTCAGAAGAAGACAAAATCAAGAGTTTTAAAATGTATTTTTTTATGATATCCATCATTAAAGGGTGAATTGTGTCCCCCTAAATTCATATGTAAACTCAGAATGGAATGTATTTGGAGATAGGGCCTTTAAAGAGGCAATTAACTTAAAATAGGTTGATTAGGGTGGGTCCTAATCCAGTATGACCTGAGTCCTTATAAGAAGAGGAGATTAGGACACAGACAACAGCAGACAAAGGGAAGAACATGCGAGGGCACAGCGAAAGGGTGACCATCTGCAAACAAAGGAGAGAGGCCTCAGAAGAAGCCAAACTTGCTGAAATCTTGAGCTTGGACTTCTAGCCTCCAGAAGTGTAAGAAAATGAGTTTCTGCTGTTTAAGGCACCCAGTTTGTTATATATTGTTATGGTGGTTTTAGCAAACTAATACAAAAATTATGCAATAAAAATTACTAGACATGTAAAGAAACAAAAATGTGATGCATAGGAGAAAGGAAAAAGCAGTCAGTAAAACAAACTCTGAGATAACTGATATTTTGCAAAAAGAAGACAAGAACCTCAAGGGAGTAATTACAAATTTATTCAAAGACCTAGGGAATTACAAATAAATTCAAGATAAATAGGGCCATAATAAATGAACTTATAGGACATCTCATTAATGAAATGAAGATATAAAGAACACAATAGAAGTTCTAGAACTGGAAAATATAACATCTGAAATGAAAAAATTCACTGGATAGGCTTAACATCAGACTAGAGATGGTAGAAGAAAGAGTAAGTGAACATGAAGAGAGAACAATAAAAATTATCCAATCTCAAGAAAAGAGAGTAAAGGATTAACAAAAAAATAGAGAGAGCCTCTTGACTGTGGGCAATATAAAAACTCTAATGCCATGTAATTAGTGTCCCAGAGAGAGAGACAATGAAGGAAATTTTAAAGAAATATTTACCAAAACTTTTCCATGTTTGGTCAAAAACATTGACTTAAAGGTCAAAGAAGTTCAGTGAACTCCAAGCAAGATAACTTGAACACAGGCACATGCACACATGCATGCATACATACACACACTTCAGCACATCATAGTCAAACTGCTGAAGATAAAAGATAAAAATATTTTGAAGGAAGTCAGAAAAAAAATGGCACATGGCCTAACAGGAACCAACATATGAATCACGGTTTCCATCTCAAGAGTCATAGTGGAGGCTAAAAGACAATTAAATGGCATCTTAAGTGTCTAAAGAACAAAATATATGTTAACCCAGAATTCTACACTCAAAATATTTTTCAAAAATGAATGCAAGAGCCAGCCCTGATGGCCTAGTGGTTAAAGTTCTGCGTGCTTTGCTTTGGCGGCCTGGGTTTTGTTCCCGGGTGTGAACCACTCATCTGTCAGTAGCCATGCTGTGGCAGGGGCTCACATAGAAGAATTAGAAAGACTTACAACTAGAATATACAACTATGTACTGGGGCTTAAGGGAGGAAAAAAAAATAGGAAGATTGGCAACAGATGTTAGCTCAGGGTGAAACTTTCCCAGCAGGAAAAAAACAAGAATACAAAATAAAGTCCATTGTGTATAATACAAAAGTAAGAGAATTCACTGCCAGCAGAGCTTACCAACAAGAAATGCAAAAAGAAAGTTCTTTAGCTGAAGGGAAATGACATCAGATGGAAACCTGTCTCTATATGAAGAAATGAAAAGCCCTGGAAATGGTAAATATGTGGGTTAATATAAAAGACTGTCATTTTTTTCTTTTCTTATTTTCTTTACAGGTATATGACTGTTTAAAGCAAAAATTATAATACAATATTGTGGGGTACATAATGTATGCGAATATAAAGTAAATGTAAAGCTCACACAAATAATGGAGGTAAAATAAGCTACATTATTACAAGGTCCTTATATTTCATGGGAAATAATATCAGCTCTAAGCATATGCAATAAATTAGGAATGCATATTGTGATCTCTACAACAGCCTATGTAAATGAATAAGTAGTGCAAAGAAATACACTAAAAACCAATAGAGAAGTTAACATAGAACCTCACAAGACACAACAAACAGTTATCCCAAAAAAGGCAAGAAAAGAGGCAGAATAAAAGAAAAGATGGCATACTAGAAAACTAGTAGACATAGGTCCAACTATATAAAAATGAAATGAAATAGAAATAAACACTCTAATTGAAAGACAGATATTGTCAATGGATTCAGAAAATAAAACCCAATCCTTAGTTGTATATGGGGAACATTTTAAATGTAAAGAAATAAAAAGTTGAAAATAAAAAAATGGAAAAAGATATACCATACAGCAGTAAGATAAGAAAACTAGAGTAGCTATAATAATATCAGGCAAAATAGGCTTCAAGAGAAGAAATATTATTGGCAATAAGGAGGGATGTTTCAAAATGATAAATGATCAATTCTTCAGGAAAAAACCAACAATCACAGTTCAATAACAAAGCTTCAAAATACATGAAGGAAATAATTGATAAAATTAAAGGGAGAAATAGCCACACCCTCCATCATAGATGGAGATTTAAACAACTGGTTCAGCAATTGATAAAAAACTAAACAAGAAATCAGTAAGGGTATAGAAGACTTCAACAACGTGATTAATTATCATGACCTAATTGACATTTATAGAACAAATCATCCCATAGCTGCAAAATACACATTCCTTTCAACTATATATAGAATTCTCACCAAGAAGAACCACATTCTGAGAAGCAAAACAAGCATTAATACATTTCAAAATTTTTAAATCCTACCAAGTATGTTTTCTGACCACATCGAATTAAATTAGAAATCAATAACAATAAAATAGCCCCAAATATTTGGAAAGGAAATTAATCAGCACATTGCTGATCCCATGGGTCAAAGAAGAAATCAGAGGGAAAATTATAAAATATTTCAACTGAATGATAATAAAAGTGTAGCATATCACAATGTGTGGAATTTAGGTTAAAGCAGTGCATGGAGGCAAATTAGCAGTTTTAAGTGCTTATATGTTTTTTAAAAAATAGTCATTTAAATTCATTAATCCAAGCTATCACCCTCAGAAGGTGGGAAAAGACAATAAATTAAATCCAAAATGAATGACAGAAAGGAAATCTTTAAAAAGAGGAAGTCAATGAAGTGGAAATGAGACAAACAATACCCCCTAAAACTATAAAAAATTGCTAAGAGAATTTTTAAAAGACCTAAATAAAGCGAGAGATATACCACGTTTATGGATTGGAAGACTCAAAATTCTTAAGATGTTAATTCTGTCCAGATTTCTGTATAAAGTCAAGGTAATACCAATGACATTCTCAGCAGACTGAAAAAAATTAAGAAGGTGATTTAGAAATTTATATAGAAATGAAAAGGACTTAGAAGAGCCAAACTAATCTTGAAAAAGAACAAAATTGGAAGACTTACTTTACCTGAATTTAAAACTTACTATCATAATCAAGACAGTAAGATATTGGTGTCGGGATAGACTTATCGTTCAACAGAAGAAAATGTAGAGCCCAGAAATAGACTCATTATCGTTCAGTCAATTGATTTGGACAGTATTTTCAACAAATGGTGATGGAACAAGTGTTTCCATTTGGAAAAATAAATGCTTGGTCCCTACCTCACACACACTCATACACAAAAATTAAATCATGTTGAATCATTGATAAAATCATACAGGCTAAAACCACAAAGCTTCTAGAAAACAACATAGGAGAATATCTTCATGAACTGGGTGTAGCTAAAGATTTCTTCGAATACAGAAGCAGTAACCATAAAAGCAAATGAGTGATAAGATTTCATTGAAACTCAAAATTGTCCTCATTAAAGAACAATGTCAAGAATATGAAAAGGCAAGCCACAGAGTGGTAGAAAATATTCTCAATACATATAGCTGACAAATGACTTGTATCAAAAACATATCAAGAATTTCGACAAACAACTCAATAAATTATTGGCAAAAGACTTGAACAGACTTATCACAAATGGCACTGTATGTACTGGAAAAATTTCTCTACATTATTAGTCCACTATAGAAATGCAAATTAAACCCACAATAAGATGCTGCTTTGCATCACTAGAATGGCTAAAATTGATATGACTGACAACACCAATGTTGGTGATAAGGTAGAACAACTAAAACTCATACGTAGCTGGTAGATGTGTAAAATGATCAAACCACCTTTGAAATGGTTTGGCTGTTTTTCATAAAGTTATACATACATCTAGCCTGTGATGCAGCAATTCCACTAAAAGATATTTACCCAAGAAAAACAAATATATGTGTGTGTGCATTTTAAAGACTTGTACACAAATGTTCATAGAACGTTTTTCATAATAACTCAAAAGCTGGAAATAATTTAAAGGTTTATCAACAAGGAGAAAGATTTTAAAAATTGTGGTGTATCCACAAAATAGCATATCACTTAACAATACAACATACAACAGCTTGGATGAATTTCACTGACATTGTGCTCAGTGAAAAAACAATACGTTCTCTATGATTTCATCTATGTGATGTTCTACTATAGGCAAAACTAATCTATGATGAAAAAAACCAGAAGGCAGTTGTCTTTCGGGGGAGTACTAACTGAGAAGGGAGACAGGAAACTTTCTTAGGTGATGGATACGCTCTTTATCTTCATGGGAGTTTAGATTACACAGCTGCAGGTGTTTGTTAAAAATCATCAAATTGTGTATTTAAGATATATGCTTTCACTTTATGCAAATATTATCCCTACATCAAAAGAAATAAAAAATAGAAAGGAATATGAACAATATTGAACCGTATTTAGTGTGTTTGCTATTTTTGCAAAGTTTTGAGTTAGGATTTCCAAACTATTCCTGGTGTGTTCTACTCTTAAGTAAATGAATAAATATATTGAGGATAGTGGGAATCCATTTTCTCAACTCTTGGATAAGGGCATTGTAAATACAGAAAGCAATGAAACTAGAATGCACCTTGTGGTGTTAGGCTGGAATTAGAGATGTCAGTATTAACTCATTAGAGATGATATATAGATAGAGGATAGATAGATAGATGATTGATAGATAGATAGATAGATAGATAGATAGATAGACAGATGAAGGAAGAAAGAAGGAAAGAAAGAAAGAGAAAGAAGAGAGAGTGTGCAGATATGAGAGAGTGTAAGAGAGAATATCAGCTTATGGGGCCTAGAGGCAATGATATAACTGGAAAAATGAGCAAATCTAGCTAGCACCCAAATCTTGGTTTCTATATATCATTTTCCACTGAAAGAAACTAGGACTTGGAGAAAAGACTTATTGAAGGCTGGAGCAGAAAAAGTACAATATGACCCTGTAATATTTTGTTGTAAGAGAAGGTTAAAAAGTGCTTAAAAAAATTATAGGGTTATATAAAAACAACAACACAGAATCATGCTTTAAGGAACTCTCCCTGTCCAAATCCTGCAAATTTGCTTATCAAAAGAAATAATAACTACCTGATAATAATTCATTGACTAATATTAAAATCTATGAGACCAATTTAGATAGATGGATAGATGATAGATAGATAGATAGGTAGATAGATAGATAGATAGATAGATAGATAGATAGATAGATAGATAGATAGATAGATAATAGATAGATGATAGAAAGACAAGATAGATAGATAGACAGATAGATAAGGAAATTCTCTTCTTTGTAGTGGAAAGCCAACCAATAAAAAAGAGTCATGGAGTTAGAAAAGCATGAATGTATGCTAAAACTACATTGAGGAATAGGATATTTACATAATCTGAAAGTATGTCCTAGAAATTGCTTCAAAGAGGAGAAATCTATCAGATACTACATTAACCTAGTGATTAAAGTTACCGTCACCAGTACTGTGATAAATCAACGTCATGTGCCTCCTGATATGATGCATTAAGAAGGACTCAATATCACATCTCTGGTATTCTTGCCACAAATGCATAACCTGAATCTAATAATGAAGAAACCTCAGACAAACCCAAACTGATGGACATTCTACAAAATAACAGTCTGTAATTTTCAAAATGGCAAGTCATGAAAGAAAAGGTAAAACTGAGGAACTGTTCCTCGGTCTTTTGGTAGAATAAAACACATGACTCTAAATGCAGTGCATGGTCCTGTTTCAGATCCTGGATCAGGATGAAAAATAGCTATAAAGGACAGTATTGTGACAAATGATAAAATTAAATCTAGACTGTGGATTAGATAAGAATATTAATACATTGATTTTGATCATTATAAGAGATGAATGAAGACTTAGGGGTAAAGGGGCAAAATGTCTCCAACTCACTCCTAAACAGCTCAGGAAAAAATGTATGTATGTGTATACACACACATGTATCCATTTATGATGATGGTAAAGCAGAAGAGGACAAATGAAACAATTGGTGAATCTGGGCTAAATGATATACAGGAGGCCTTTGTACAATTCTTGTAAGTTATGTTAGAATTATATCATAATAATTACTAAAATAAAAACTCCACGAATAGGAAAATAAGTACAAATGCAGAAATGATGAAATTGAATTTGGACTATTGATAGAACAAACAAATTCTATAGTTTTCTCTTTGGCAAATAAAACAACAAAATATATATTTCCCAGAAAATATTTTTAAAAGAATAACTCCAATATTACAAATGAGAAAATGAATGTTAGAATTAATACAGTGAATAAAAACTTGAATTTCTATACCTAGAAACAGTAAGGAAGAGGGAAAGGTTTTTCTAGGAAGATGAAATAGTTAAATAAAAGTTAAAGATAAAAAAAATATTTCAAGAAAGAAAGAAGATTAATGGGACTGAAACAGGAGGTGCTTGTGAATGAGAAATGGAAGAATAGACTGAAAAAGCTAGAATGCCAGAGGAACTGGACTTAATCTAAGGATCTGAGATAGTATATCAAGGCAATGAGGTGTCTATAACGAAGAGTAGGGATTCAGTTTGTAATATAGGAAGAAAATTAACATGTCAAGTAAAGCAATGTATTCCTAACAGAGTGTACCTTTAAGACTAGCCTTTAAAACTCTTGAAAATCAGTAGGAGGCCAGAACATTAAACCTCTGATCTTTGCCCACTACTGTGCCAGGGTTCCGGAGATATAGTGGTGAGTTAGAACAGTCACTGGCCTTGTGTCATGGAGAGAAAAGATATTAATCAAATGATCCAACAAATGAAGGGTAAAATGGCAACTGTGAAAGGTGTTTCGAAACAGAAGTACGTGGTGCTCAATGGGAATGTTGGATAAGGATTGATTTAATCTGGGTGTCTTTTCTAGGTAGCTTACCAATTGAGATGAAATGAATGGTAGTTAGCCATTCAGAAAACGGAAGGAAAGACATTCCAGGCAGGGGGATGGGATGTGCGAAGATCATGTTCTGGGAGGGAGCATGGCAAATGTATGAGTTTTCTATTTGCTGCTGTAACAAATTACCACAAATGTAATGACTCAACACAGATTTCTTACTTTACAGTTTTTGAGGTCAGAAGTCTACAGTGAGTTTCATGGGGCTAAAATCAAGGTGTTGGCAGCACTGTTTTCCTTCCTGGAGGGTCTAGAGGAGAATCCACTTCCTTGCCTTTTCCAGTTTCTGAAGGCTACCCGCTTTCTTTGGCTCACGGTCCCCTTCCTCCATCTTGAAAGTGGAATGGCAGGTTGAAACCTTATCACATTGCATCACACTGACCTGTTCTTCTGCCTCCCTTCTCCACGTTTAAAGATCCTTGTGATTACATGGAGCCGACCTGGATAATCCAAGGTATTCTCCCAATTTTAAAGTCAACTGATTAGAAAGCTTAATTTCGTCTGCAACCTTCATTCCCTTTTGCCAGGTAACTGAACATAGTCACAGGTTCTGGTGATTAAGATGTGGGCATTTTGGGGGGACCATTATTTTGCCTCCTGCAATGAGTTTAATGGACATCAAGAAAGCCAGTGTGGCTGGAGTCCAGAGAGTACGGGGAAGGTTGTTGACAGACCACAACATAGCACTACTAACACAGCATACTAATTATTAGGCTAGAGGAAGAAGTATAGATCCCCACTCTCCCAAAGCTACTTCCCATCCTCTTTTCCACAAAGTACCTGGAAAACGGATGATATCTTATCTGAAAAATAATCAGAAATTTCAAATATTTAGCTGGATAGTTCGATATGCAAAAGCAATGAAGGTTGGAAACACCTGAAAGGGAGGATTGATTCTTCTCCTTAGAGAGATGGAGAAGGGTCAAAAGGAGAGGGAGGGTGGCAAGAAAGGAGAAAAGAAGATCAAGAAACACGGGAGATTCGCTGTAGGATCTTTAAAAACAAAGGCGTTTAACAGTCTACGTAAATTTTTCTGCTCCTAAAATGTAAATCTCTAATGTTTGGCAAAGTTTTCTGTGCATAAGAAAGTCCTTTGTGAAGAGATTTGTTGTAGAAATCAAGAACAGTGGCTGCGTGCACCTCTGGAGACACCTGATAGAGATAAATGAAAATTGTAAATTGAAAGCTGAAAATAATAATTCAGTAGAGGCAAAAATCCAAACCGGAGGTCATCAAGAGATGGCACAAACTCCCTCCCAGAAATTCATAGACATCTTGGGAGGGCATTCAAGGCAAACTTTCCCTGATCTTAAGAGACCTGAAAAGCCCAAGTTGACATGTAGACTACAAAGTTGTCCCCTTTCCTTAAAACCACATTTTTAAAAAGATGTCTGTTTTCAGTAGCATTTCAAATTCTCTCTTTCCTTTTGCAGCTTCTTTGTCTCACCAAGACCACTTTTCCATCATTTTAATCCAAAAATAGCTCTTTAAGTAAATAGGTGTGGAGAAAATCGAGGAAGAAGAGAGAACATGTCTGCAAGTACAAATCAGAACTGAAATGGGAAACAGAGCTTGAGTCTTCTAGAATAATCTCACAGGGCAGCATGTACAGGACAGCATGAAGGGTAACAGATATTGAGTTTGGCCAATTTAAGGACTTTCCAATTACTTTTAAAGCCATCAGTTGAATTTTCTATTCTGAAATAAATAGTCGTGGAGTGTTCAATCGCTCTGTTCAGGACAGAGACTTTTACAAAGCCATCAGTAGTTTAGTTTCTAAAACTGTTAGCCAAATTGAAATCACTTCGGTGTCTGACACCTCGTTTTTTATGAAGTTTGGAAATGAGATGTAGTGAAAGGAAACTAGTCTCCAAGTTAGAGTGAGTTCACAGCTCTGGAGGGAGTGACTAAAAGCCAACTATTCCCATCCCGAAAAGGAAATGCTTCCCGACACCTACACATTAAAAAAAAATAAGTTGTATTTCACATGTAATTTTATTTCAAATAAAAACAGCTTGAAAAACTCTGTAGTGTCATGTACTACAGCTCCTTTTGCGACATTTTCTTTTCTGATTTCCCAGGATTTAATTTCAACCTCCCATTTTCAACTCTGTGTTTATCGTGAGTGGGAGCAGTTACTCCCTTTAAAATATCAGTACTCTAAGCAGTTCAAGGGCCTCCAACCAAATGGTCAGAGGAGTAGTCTAGACTTTGTACTTTCCTTTGATTTCAGTAGAGACCTTCTATAATGAACACCTAGATACCCATCCTGTAGCCTAGGAGTTGAAATACTATACATGCTGCTGCTCTAGACCACCTTTTTAAGTTATATGGAAACAGGGTTTAATGACCAAAAAGAAGGATTATGGATGACGTCAGTATTGCCGTAATGATCTGGTACATCCATAAATAAACCAGAATTTTTTAAATAAGAAGAAGTTTAAAGATAGGATTTATATACAGCTTTTGGCATCTCATATCTTATTGTCACATACAGAATTCCTACAAGACAGAACTCTCATTGAAAACAAGATTTGACCTAGGCTATGTGAAAAACAAATAGTTGTCTCTGAGATATTTGTTTATGCTAACGGATTTTTGGCTGCTCCCAAATTTTAATCTCTACCTCAGAAATCAACATATTTGCACAGAAACAAATTTAGCTTGGGTTCACAGTTAGGATTTCAGGAGTTTGGCTTTTTGTTTTAGTTTTTTAAAAATTCAGTAGTCTCCCCAATTCTTGCTGAAGACTCATAGTGTTTATTTTGTAAAATAAGAAACAGACTTGAACAATACCGTTTAAGATGGTCAATAATGTCCTCTGGTATTGAAATCAGAATTGAGAGTTTCTGTTTCTGTCTAAACTACGCTATTTTCTGATTCTTTGCTATATTGTAAAATTGAAGTTTAGGAATGGCTTTGCTCTAACTCTCCCCCGACCCCCAAGTCTTTCTTCCCTTCTGCCCCAAAAAGTTTGATTTAAAGGATGGCAATGGATGGTCTATAATGCTTGGACTTTTAGGAGTGACCAATTCTATGAGGAAAAAAGCAATATTAGGATAAAATAAGAATGAGATGAGATTGAATGAGAAACTTGGAGATGCTTGTGTAAGTCACACAGGTGATTGCCAGTCAGGAGGGATTACTCGTTATAAAGGGAAAGGAAGAGCCTATGATGTTCTCTCATTTAATTTTCAAAAAACTAAATTCATTTTTATGAAGAAGGCAGGTCTCGAAGAGGTTAGGTTCTTGTCCAAAATGAAACTATGAAAATGAGTGATGGAGTCAGTATTAGATCCACAGTCATCTGACTCCAGCATCTATGTTCTTTTCATTAAAAAGCATAGAGATGTGACATGTTTATGGATTCATACGGGGGAAAGGAGGCAGAATCTAAGATAGAGAATGTGAATGCAAGGGAAGAGAGGAGGCTCCAGTCAGAATGCAGTATCTCCATAGTAAAAGAAAGACATGGTTAGGAATTTCTGAGCACACAGGCCAAGAAAAAATGCCAAGTTGGATTTCAGGGAGTGATGAGGAAAATGGATATGGATTTATTTATTTACGTTTGTTTGAAATTTAAGGGTCACCCCACCACAGTGCTCTCATTCTTAATGCTTCCTGCTTTGCAGGCTCCTGTCTCCCCACCTGTTACTCTTTTCTCTTCCATAACTTCATCCTGTCTATCTCTACAGACTTTTTTACATCATCATTTAAATATCTTCATGTCTCTTTCAACAACAAACACCTTTTCCTCTGTCCTATCTCTCCCTCCAGCTATGGCTCTATTTCTTTCCTACTTCTTTTCAAGCAAACTTGTTGAATTCATTGTTTTTACTTCCTCACTCCCCATTCACTCCTCAGTCCGTTTTCCTGCCCAAATCCATTATCGACATGTCATGAATTCTAATGAACATTTCAGACCTCCACCTTGCTTGCCCTTTCAGCAGAATTTGACACTTTCATCATTATGTGGTTTCCCTGATATCACTTTCTCAGGTTAGGTTAGGTTTTGCGCTCCCATGGCACCTAGCATTTTTCTTATAATATTCATCATATATTATGATAACTAATCATTGGATTGTCTTTCCCACTGCACTGTGAGCTCTATGAGCACAGGGCCATGGGAATATGCTTACTACCATATTTGCAAAGTGGTGTGTCTGACACATAGTCAGTTCTCAGTATATACTTGTTCAATAATAGAACCCAAGCTCAAAAGAAAATCACATAAAACCAGAAAGTCTTCACCAGGAAGTCTAAGGTGGCTGGACACAAAGTGGTACACTTCAGTCCCATTACTTTAAACTCATTGTTTGTTTTTTGCTCCACCAGTGTCAAGGACAGTGAGTACGTGATAAACAATGTGATCAGAAGTTCATGGAATAAATTGATTAATAACAGAATTTTAAAATCCTAAAAAAAAACAATGTAATCATGAAATATCTAGAAGAAACTGATCATCATCGTCTCATAGACTTACTCAGAAATGAACACAAGCTAATAGTCTCTTGTCCAGTTCATAATGAATACTATTGAATCCAAAAAATAGATTTAATGGAAGTAACATAAAATAAAAATATGAACAGCTAGACTGGCCTATAAATTTTGTTATTGTCAAAATATTTATAAAAAAAGAAACATCTTAACAAAAGTTATAGCAGTAACATTGACCTCAGAAAATCAGACTTGGAGAAATAATATCCATAAAAGAGAAAATTTTAAATGGAGGAACTCATACACATAAACTTCATGTGGATTTCAAAAGTGATCATATAAAAGCCATAGTAAAATTAATTGATCCCATTGAAAATAATTTTAGTAAGATATAAATGGAAAAAGAGAATTTAAAATAGTTTGACTACTCTTTAGAGGGGAGTGAATAATAAACTAAGAGCCTAATGGATTTTTATCTGAAAAATAATATTTGGCAAAAGTTTATCATTAAATATGTATATAAATGCATCATTAAATATATATACACACATAATATATGTCATTAACTGCATATATGTGTGTGTGTCAATAACTTTATATATAGTTGATGATATACACATGCATATATATTATGAAGATAAAAATATATTCTCTCTCTGTGTATATATAAAAACAAATATAAAAAATCTCCTTGAAGCAAAGACCAAATCAGCTGGGTTGAAGCAGTCAAACCAAAAGTATCTGTGACCTAGGTATCATCTCTTGCGGTCAATCTCGAGAGCTCACAGGAATGTCGAGTGAGAATCAGAGGATTGCTTGGTGAACACAAAATCAAAACAAAAAGAATTAATTCCAATTAAAGAGGAATAGCCTATGAGAGCCTGATGGGTCCAACTTCCTAGCCAGGACTAGACAGCCCAAATATTTTGGCCTCGTAGTTGAAGTTTTCAAAAGTTGTGTGAGGTTTTTTGCCAGATTTGGAATACAAATTTTCACCCCCTTACTCTCAACATAAACCGTTCACTCCCAATGGACTGGTTTTCTCATTTACTCACAAGTAATGCCATATGCGATCCCATCTTTGCAGTTTGCTCCGTATCTGGAATTCTCCTCTCCTGTCCTCTTATCTGTGTCTAATCTGTGCTTTCTGTCCCACAAGGTCTACTCTGATCAACACAGCCTCATATGTATCTTCCACATATCATTTTAAAATTCCTAGAAATTTTTATAGTTTATGGAATTATTTCCTTGGCATTGACATCTGTCATGTTTGGGAAGAATAGCACTTTATGAGAAGGAAAGGATACTGTCTGTTTCTCCTCACTTAATAATTACTTACTTAAGAAAAGGGAAAGGTGATGCCTTAGACAGCTTTGTATCTCCCAAGCTGTCTTGCTCTCAGTCAGCAACTGATGTGAGTTTTGTCTTTTAGATTCTAAAGGAAATGGAAAGATCTTTAGAGAACATTCTGAGAGAAATACATTCTGAAAGATGTATTTCTCCATGAACACTTAAGAGAAAGTGGTAAAATCCTATTTGGATAACTTCATTTAAAAAAGCCCAAACTGAGGCCTGCCCGGTGGCATAGCAGTTAAGTTTGCATGCTCTGCTTCGGGGGTCCCAGGGTTCCCAGATTCGGATCCCGGGTGTGGACCGATGCACTGCTTATCAGCCATGCTGTGGCGGCATCCCATATAAAGCAGAGGAAGATGAGCATGAATGTTAGCCCAGGGCCAGTCTTCCTCAGCAAAAAAGAGGATTGGCAACGGACGTTAGCTCAGGGCTAATCTTCCTCACAAAAAAATAATAATAATAAAAATAAATTAAAAAGCCAAAACTGTGGGATGCACAGGCGAGAGATTATAAACTAATCATCTTCGGCCACAGACAAGTTTTGTTCGGCACTTATATTGTTGTTGTTTTCAACTTAATTTGTTATCAATCTTTGAAAATCAGAAAAATTCACACTAAAATCCGGATTTATGCTTCCTCTTGAAAAATCAGAAGTGTTGGCGAACAGTCCATGTGGTTCAGCATGGCAATAATTGTCCAAATCCAAGAGTGGCTGCCCCTTATAGATACAAATTCGTGCAATTCCCCATCTCCTCCTTTCAGCCCTTGCTTCACTAGTTTTCTGCTTCTAGCCTGATCTATACAGGCATTTGAGGTTGCTGCCCTGACCCTTTGTGTCCTCCTGAAGCAATGGTGATGTTTGTAGTTAGTTTTAGAATAATTCATCTTCCTAGAAGCAAATCTCCTTTTCATCAGAAATGTGCCTCTGCTTTTTTGCCATCAAACAGGTCAAATAAATTACAAATCAGCTCCCATTCTACTGATGTCTGCAGCAATCCAAATCAAAGGTAGCTTTCCAAGTATTCAAGGAAAGAAACCAAGCTACTATTTATGTGATGAAATCATAGGATGGCTCAAGAAAAAAGGGAATATATCATTAGTCAGCCAGACAAAATGTAGGATCTGCAAGAACAGGCAGAAAGTTCACTAAAATTATAGCAGAGAGGAGCACCGGCTTATTCAAAGAGATGGGCAGAGACATAGACCCAGCAAAGACGGAATGCTAGCCCAGCTCTGTGAACAACGGTTTCTATTCTCACACTCAGGATGTCTAATTTAGAATGCTGTAAAAAGCCTCGACTGTCACATAACTTCTCAGAAACACTGTACAGCACAATCCACACCAAATGACACCAAGCTTTCAGTGGTCTATAAAAAGTTGGTTGATTTATCATAAGAATACATTAGGGGTGGGATCCAGAAAGACAGAGAGAAGAACAGAGTTCAATCACGAGGGAACAGAGAAAAAATTTTATATGTATTTTTATATAGAAAAGAGTAAGAGGATATTTAGGGGCTTTGGAAAATATCAACTCCAACAGGCACACGTCTGTTTCTCACTGAGGATATTGTAAAGATCTGAAGTAAGACTATATCACCAAAAGGAGCAGAGTGTGTATATTCTAACCTCTGCCCCCAAACTACCAGACTATGGGGTTTTTAACAAGTTACTTAGTTGAAAAGCACTGCCTGAAAAGACTTGGGAGATTCTAACTCTTGTTTTACAAGTGAAGAAACTGCAATCCAGACAACGTGCTAAGGTCATGCATTTGGCAATTATTTACTGAATACTTCTTTCTGATGTGCAAAGATGAATTATCCAAAGTCATTGCACCCAGAGAACTTACAGTCTAATAGGGCAAAAAGGGAGAAACCCCCAAACAATATATACTAATGAAATAATTAATGGTAATGATAATAATAATTATCAGTTACTATGAGCTGCAATGTGTCAGATGCTGTGTTACATGATATATTTTTCTCACCTCATTTGTTCTCCCAAACCTCTTGCAGGTAAGTATAATTGTCCAAAGATTAAAGATGCAGTGATTAAGGCTCAGGAGTTAAGTACACTCATTCATTCATTTAACAAATAATTCTAATTAAGGTACTTGAAATACAGCAATGATAAAAAAAAAAAAAAGACAATGGATATATACATATATATGCCTGGTAGGAATAAGTGGTATGAAGGAAGATAAAGTAAGGCAAGATGATAAGAAAGGGAAGAAGGTTTCTTTGTGAGATGATAGTTAATAAGGGATTAAAGCATTAGAGGAGAAGAGCCATGAAGATATTGGGAAAAGAATATTTGAAGTACAAGGCATAGAAAGTACAAAAGCTTTGGGAGAGGAGTATATGTGAGAAATATTAGTTCTGCCTTTCCTATTTCTTAGGGGATAACAAGATAAATCAGATTCAAATCCTTCCCTCAAAAAATTTACCATTTATTAGAAGGGTAATACATGTGCACTCATAAAAAAAAAACATGGTAGAGTAATAAAAAAGATAGAAACAAAATTCAAGATCAAAAGAGATAGGGTTTTTGTTTAATTTGGAAAGAGGGAAATTACTACAGATTGGAGAAGACTAAAAACCTCCCGGAAGCAGTTTTAAACTCTACCTTTAAGAACAGGTCATTTGACCACTGGGACGTTGGATATGGGTAAGTTCTCGAGAGTAAGGAGCACTTTCTATCCAGTGAGAAACACTTGATCAAAGTAGAGCATTGCAGAAAAAGTAGTCCGATTTGGCCAGAATATAGCAAAAATGAGAGCAAAAAAAGAGAAAACATTTGGAAACACTGAACGAAGGTATATTCAGTCCTAGCTAAGGCACTTGCAAGCCAGTATTGGTAGGAGTTGACTTATTGAATGTGGAGGCTGAAAGGGAAGGATGAATCAAAGATGACACTGACAGATGACTGTCATCACCAAGATGACACCTTGGTGACGAGAAAGGTTAATAGAAATGAAGAAGTCAAGAAGAGGAGCAGGTTGGTGATCTTGAAGACGACAACAATGTGTTTAGTATGTTAAATATGGGTTCCTGGAACAGGAGTTCTCAAGCACGAGCATGCATTGGAAAAATAGGGAGTGCTTGTTAAAACATTGATTGCTGGGCTCCGCCTGCAGAGTGTTTGAATCACTAATGCATTATAATTTGCATTTCTAACAAATTCTCAGGTAATTCTGATGCTGTTGAAGGAAAGACCACACTTTGAGAACCACTATCCCAAAAGAATATTTAAGTTGGAACAGACAGAGGAAAATTCAGGGCTACAAAAAGATCATCTGCCAGGAGTGGCAAAGAAACCAATCAGAGCCTAGGGAAAAGTGGCAAAGTTTTGCAAAAGTCACTGTGGGCATCTTCCTAGAGAACTAGGATTACAACTCAAGTCATCTATTTAGGTCTCCATTTTCATTGTCACATATTTTCTGGTTTTTAAATGCTAATGACACCGTGACTATTCTAGGATTAAGAACAGATGTTTACAAATTAATTTGAAAGTGTTCTGGAAAGCACTGTCCAACAGAAACATAATGAAAGCCACATATGTGATTTTTAGTTTTCTAGTACACTCATTTAAAACATTTTTTAAAAGTAAAAAGAAACACATGAAGTTATGCGTAAAACATATTCATTTCAAAATGTAATAAATATAAGAAATTATTAAGGAGACATTTTACATTTTTTGTAGTAAATATTTGAAATCAAGTGTGTATTTTACACTTACAGGCCATCTCGATTTGGACTAGCCCCATTGTAGGTAGTCAATAGCCACCTGTGAGAAGTGGTTATCATATTGGACAGTGCAATGATAAAGCCATATGACGGAAATATCTATTAATAATAATGAGAGTTAAATATATCTGCGATTTAAGAGCAGCAGTCAAGGAGAGGGGACCAAACCCAGTGAAAGTGTTACTGATCTTAACTTATTTATGCCAAGGCAAAAGCTAGGAAAAGGTGCACGAAGATAGCGCCAAAGATGAAATTAAACACAACTAAATTGACTTCTCTTCTGGCCAAGATGGAATAACAGGAATCAGATTTACCTTCACAACTGAAATATCTAAAAAACAAAAAAGTGATCAAAATGTATGAAACAATGGTTTTCACACATTAGCTATCTCTCAGTACAGAATATAATTCCTGAGAGAGGAGAAATAAACAAGTTGAACCTTACAAGTGTCTCAGCTTATTGTTGGGAGAGAGTTTCTAGGTCACAGAAGTCTTCCATCTGAACTAGAAAAGTGTTAAAATAGGCCAATATCCACATTCTTTTGGCTCTGAGGATGGGGAAGTAAGTGGGTTGGTTCAGATGGATGAGATAAATTCTACCCGGTTAAGAAATACTAATTTTAGAGTTCTTTTAATTTGCTTTTGTCAGCTATTAACTTTACGAGTGAAACTGCTGTAATTCAGTTTAAATTTTAAAGCTAACATAATAGGAAGAATACTCAAATATTTACTCGCAATTGCTTAGAGCTGCAAATCTGATTCCACGGATTACAAAATTCGTTCCCTCTTCCTGCTATAACTCATCACTCCATTTGTTTTGAATGTGTGCATAGTCTGCCCACCTTGTTTGTCTTCATTTTGAGTTTAAAATAAGATATTTCCAAGGAAAATCTTCAGTGGTGATAGTTTCTTAGCAACTCCTATTCTATTCTTATACTCTTAAAGTATGGTCATTTTTTTCATATATATAATTTTCTAAGTTTCAGATTTAATATCTGTTATTTCCTAATATGTCAGTTATTAGAATGTTAGAATTTGTCCGATTGCTTCTGGTAGGTGTTACAGAAGTCCTGGTCAAATTATAATTTAAAGGTTTTTAAAAGTGAACAAAAAAATGGGAAGGGAACCCAAATGGAGCCCAGAAGTCTCCCAGAATTGAGAATATGGAGCTGAAAGTCTGGAAAGGCCAAGGCAGGCAGAGCTTGCAGGACAGATCACAAAAGAAGATAGAACTGCATAGACAGAGAATTTCAGAAAGTCCTAGAGCATCCTGTGTGAATCTGTAGCTGAGTATTGTAAGAAAATGAACTGAAGCTGGAGTAAAAGCACCCTAAATTATTAGAGGGAACAATCTGTGGCATGCACACAGAGTTGCAAATAGTTTGTGTTCATTCCAGCAAAGGAAAATATCTTGTAATTCATAGGACATTGAGTAGAGAGTACAAAAGGCATTGCCTCAGTAGGGGGACAAAATTAGCCCTAAACTAAGGAAGTGCTGATCCATGTAATAAAGCTGAGAAGTAACCCTCAAAGGAATAAAACTATTTCTAAATAATTTTCATGCCAGAACAAAATTTAAGAATCTCTACATAAATTCAAAAACATCAAGGACCCAACAAGGTAAAATTCACAAAGTCTGGCATCCAATAAAAAAATCACCAGGCATGCGAAGAAGCTGGAAATCTGACCCATAATGATGAGAAACTAATCAATCAATGGAAGAGACTCAGAAATTATAAAGATGGTAGAATTAGTAGACAAAGACTTTAAAACAATCATTGTAATTGTATTCATCATATTAAAAAAGCTAGAGGGAAAGTTGAGCATGTGGAGACATAGAAGATACTTTCAAAAGACCATATCAAATTTCTAGAGATAAAACTACAATACATGGGATTAATAGCAGATTAGACACTGCAAAAGAAAAATTAATGAACTTGAAGACATAGCAAAAGAAATTGTACAAAATTAAACACAGAGAAAAAAGAAATTGGAAAAAATTGAAGATCATCAGTGAGCTGTGAGACAAATTCAACTGTCCTAATATATATGTAATTGGAGTTCTGAAAGGAGGCAGGAATGGGAAGAAAATATATTTGAAGAAGTGATAGTGTTTCACATTTGAAGAAAATAGTAAATGCACATGTCCTAGAGGCTCAATGAACCCCAAATGCATGGAACATGAAGAATATTACACCAAGGAACAGCATAATCAGATTACTAATGTCTTAGTCTGTTTGGGCTGCCATAACGAAATACCACAGGCTGAGTGGCTTAAACAACAGAAATTGAAATTTATCTCCTCACAGTTCTGGAGACTGGAAGTCCAAGATCAAGGTGGCAGCAGAGCTGATGTCTGGTGAGGGCTCTCTCCTTTGGTAGCAGATGGCCAACTTCTCACTATGTCCTCACATGGCCTGTCTTTGATGTATGTGTGTGGAAAGAGAGAGAGAGCTCTGGTGTCTCTTCCACTTCATATAATCCGTCTTGAGGGCCTCATCCTCATGACCTCATCTAAACCTAATTATGTCCCAAAGGTCCCTCCTCCAAATACTACCACATTGGAGGTTAGGGATTCAACATATGAATGAGGGGCACCTTTCAGTTGATAGAAGCTAGAAAACAGTGATAACAAAAACATGTTAAAAGCAGACAGAAGAAAAGACAGGTACGTACAAAGAAACAAAGATAAGGATGGCAGCAGATTTCTCATAGGAAACAAAGCCACCAAGAAGACAGTGGAGCAATGTCTTCAGTGTACTTAAAAAAAACTCTTGATCTTTTAAGATGATCTGTAGCCATCTTTTTTTTTTTTTTTAATAAAAGGCAGGCAAAAAAAAAAAGAAAAGATAGGTAGAGATACAGGAAAATCCTGATTGGGAATATTTTTTATTTTGGAGCAATGAAGAATATATCTCTGCAGCTTAGTTGTATCATTTGAAGAAAATACTTTTTCTCAATGCTTATGGAAGAATCTAGAATACAAAAAATCATCTACAAGCTCTGTTTTCTCTCTCCCATATTGATTCTCATTTCAATTGAAGAAGATGCCTTCAACCCAAACTCTATATAATAAATGGTTGGTTGGGAAGAGATTTTTATACTTGTCAGAGACTTGACAACTTTTTACATAGTGAAGGTTAGCTTTCACCACCCTCTCTGAACCAAATAAGCATTGCAGAGTCATTTCTTTAGAAGAAAGATTCAATTACTTTATCTCCCTTAAAGTCAGCTAATGCTTTCCCTGAAACTCCCCTGAATCTTCTCTTGAGCCCACTTGCCTAGAAATCTCCGTGGATCATGGCTACCTGACCATACCCGCACTATGCTGGCTTCCAGGACTCTCATATTCTGAAAGAGAAAGTGGAACACAAGGCTTCCCTGCTTTCGGACTCCCGCTTCACACTGTCTGAGGTTTATACTGCCTCACCTCTTTCCATCCTGGCACAGGCCCAGGGAATGAGAGATGCTAGTCCCCACAGAACTCAGGTAGCATCTCCACCCTAACAAGTCTAGTCTCCTCTAACTCTCTCCCCAAGTCCTCTTCCGACTCCAGAAGGCCTTTTATTTCCTACTGTGTGGAGAGGAAGCAGAAAATTCCTTTACGCTAAGCTTCATTTTTTCCTGCTCTGTGATTTATAGCATAGCCAAGGATTTTTGCTTTCTTTAAATAGTCTCATATTTCCAGAGACCAGAGGTCCAACATCAGTATCACTGGGCTGAAGTCAAGGTGTCAGCAGGGCCACCATCATAACTCTAAATGAGAGAACCATCCCTTGTCTCTTCCATATTCTGGAACTACACTCCTTGGCTCATGATCCCTTCTTCCACTTTCGAAGACAGCTTCAAATCTCTCTCCTTCTGTCCCCGTTATCATATCTCCTTTTGCCTTCTGAGTGTTTTCCATCTTCCTCCGCCTCTCTTTCAGCAGGACACTTATCATGGTATTTAGGGCCCACCCAGATAATGCAGGATAATCTCCTCATCTCAAGAGCCTTAATGTAATCATATCTCTACAAACTTTACCAAAGAAGGCCAATGCTCCTGGGCTCCATGGATGAGAACCTGATATTGTCGGGGTTCACAATTCAGCCCACAACAGGTGTCAGTGCAATTTAACAAGAAAGAAAATCTTCTCAACAACTTACACTGGAACAACCAGATAGCTGTACGGAAAAAGATGAGCTGTCATCACCATTTCACATTGTGGGGGATCAGAATTGGCCACCTCAAGATGTGTCTCTTTACCTTGCTCTGAAGGAGGCTTTGACGTTTACCCCCCACCCCCAAATGTCCAAAGGAATTTGGGATGGAAGTCCTGTCCCTGGGACAGGCCATCACCTTGGATAACTCTGGGTATCGATAGATTGGGAAGGTCTTTGCTGGGCCCATTCTAATCAAAGTTCTGTTTACCAAACATTTACATGTGTAAGGGAACTCTCCATTTGTAAAGGTATCTGCTTCTCTGTACTGGGATGAGGGGTGGATGACCTCATCTCTAGAAACTTAGTGTGGGAGGTGAGGCCTGAAATCTGCGTAATAGCCTTACTGTGCCTTTCTGGTAATCTCCCATAGCTGACCCAACCCTTAATAGTCTCCTTTGTCTATTTAAGAGGAGAACCTCTGCCATTTTGTCAAGAAACTCAGTTTCCCGGGTCTCTCCCATGTATACATGTTATAAAGCTTTGTTTGATTTTCTCCTGCTATTCGGCTTCATGTCAATTTAATATGTAGCCCAGCCAGAAAGGACCCACAGTGGGTAGAGAATGTTCTGTCTCCCCTTCAACACTATATGCAAAAATTAATTTGAAATGGATCATAGTCAAATGCAAAAGCTAAAACTGTAAACTTCCAGGATTGCTGTTTTTCGGCATTTGATAGCCTAAAGCAGCTAGCATGCTGTTTAACTACAGTCATGCACCACTCAACAATGGGGACTTGTTCTGAGAAATGCATCATTGGGTGATTTCATCATTGTGCAAACATCACAGAGTGTACCTACACAAACCCAGATGGTACAGCCTACTCTACACCTAGGCTGTATGGTACTGATCTTATGAGACACTGTCACATATGTGGTCCATCACTGACCAAAATGTTGTTATGTGGCATATGACTGTATATTAAAGTTGGTCAGTCTAAGCACTTCATTCATTCATTCAAATGCTGAATGGAAATTTTAAACAATGAGGTTTTATACCCCTCCCTGTTACAACAGGAATGTACATCAACTTATAAAATGCATACACTAGAATAGGGTGACTTTATAATAAATAAGTGAGGATGTTAAGCCAAAAAAAAAGTACTGGGGGAAAATTAAATTAAGCCAGGAAAGAGGATAGTTAATAAGCTGCGTGTCAGAAGTCTCAGTTCAAGTGGCTCAAATTCTGACCTTTTCATCTGCCAGCACAAAGAGGACAAAATATGTGTGGTGTCCATAAAACAAAAGCATACTTGTTACCCCCAAAAATCGTAATTGTCCTGGTACTGAGGCGTGGGAAAAATTTCTGCCTGAGTTTTCATGAAGAGAAAGCTGAACTGTAGTGAACATCAACAACAGCCCTTCAAGTACGGTCATGCGCCGCGTCATGACATTTCAGTCAGCGACAGACCACGTATGGGACGGTAGTCCCAAAAGATTAGTACCAAATAGCCTAGGTGTGTAGTAGGCTATACCATCTGGGTTTGTGTAAGTGCACATTATGATGTTGGTACAACAACGGACAAAACCACCTGATGTGCTTCTCAGAATGTATCCCTGTCATTAAGCGACGTGTGACTGTAATTCATAGAACTTCCCCAGACAGCATCCCAGTATGCCCCTCAGTGTGGGGAGATGGACTAAAGCCAAAGGGCAGCTCAGTAAAGCCAATGCTACAGAGATCTCATAGCTCCATCATGACTGAATTTGATCCAAGGTGAATAGGTGTTATGCAAAAGAAAAGAAAGGGGGATCGCATCTGTAAATAAGTTTGAGACACTGGATTAAAAACGTGAAAGAGATTTTATTGTGGTAGGACTTTTCAGAGTCTTTAATTTACAAATACATATTGTGCATTTCAGGAAAAAAAGACATTATTTCCCAATACTGTCAAACAATTTCGCCAGGAGTTAATTTCCCTACTATGATTCCCAATTTAACTTTGTGGAGAACACTTTATTTCTGAGTATCTGTAGGGGCTAGCATGTTGTCAAAGACATTTTGATGAAAGTTGATCCAGAGAAATAATCCATCTATGTAAGTGCTACGGTTCATGCCAAATTGAGGATAGTGTGCTGTGAATGAACCGTAGAGGTGGAAGTTGAGAGATGCTCAGGAACAGCCTCATTTCTAGCACTCACTCTCACAATGCGGAGGGCTACCTGTGCCTGGACTCCTCACCAGAGGGCATTGCTTCTTCTGGTGGATGGCCCAGAGCTGAGTCTCATCTTAAAAACTAGTCACCAGTAGATGGGTCTATATGAAGAAACACTGATGTGGCATTTGGCCAAATGTCCATAAATCTGAAGCATTTTTTTTCCCAATGTCATAGGAAAGGTTGAAACATCAAAGACTTTCACGTGGTTAGGAATAAAAGCAATTTTAAATCAGTGCCTAACAACAACAACAACTGGAAAGAAAAACTTTAAAAAAGACAATCTTCAAAACAAACACTATGACAGAATAAAAAATTAATTCCTGTGAAAGTAAAAGCAACTAATTCGGAATATGCAAAGTAACCTCACAGATTCTCAAACCTCCACGCCCTGACGCTTTTTGCTTAGAGAACAAAATACTTCTCACTAAACCAGCTGTCTCCTAAGACGTGGAGAAGAGCTGCTAACTCGGATCCTGAGTGCCCGCTGGGGTCCCAGGCTTTGTTCCAAATGCAGTCTCTCTCTCTGACAGCATGGTCCCCTTGCTCCCCATTTTGATATACACAAGCATCCTATTAGGAGGGGACAGCACACATTAAAATCACTACAGGAGATTTCCCACTGCTGGACATGTTTCATCCTAATGTTCCAAGAAAGGTTCAGAAGATTAAGCTGCAATTTTCAAGGAAGAGAAATTGTCCATGAACTTCCTTATTACTGTATTGAATAAGGAATATTATCTGCTAGACTACTTCTTTGTCTAGGCTAGTCTAGTCTTGCTTTGAAATAGCTGAGGGAGAGGCATATATGGCTTACTTCCTAACCCACAGAGTTCCTGCTATTATGATTTGAGGACACAAGGGAAGATCTTTCTGCCCTAAAAAAATTTTTAATGAATTATTTTTAAATTATTTATAATTAAATTATAAATATATAACAGACGAGTTATATCTATTATTTTTATAAATTTTATGTTTATGTTATTTTATAAAATTATAAACAACTTTTAAATTATGTTTAAAATAATTTCAGAAAGATACTTCCCTTCAGGTCTGTCTGAGGTAAATAATAAATAAGATGAGATAAAATACTCTGTGTGGACTCATTTCTTAGATCTTTCCAACTAAGAGAAAAAAGAGCAGACACTTTTAGAAATGGATCTCTGGCAGATGTTAAATAAAGTCTTTAAAAAAACTAAATGGAATAGACTCAAAGAAAAGACGGCCTAATGTTTAGCTAAACCAAGAGAGTTTGACGGACATTTAAAGTTTTGTAAGGCCACGGAACCACTGCTATGAGGTCATCCACTGCAGGAAAGGGAGCAAAAATACCCAAAGTTCAGAGAGAAGAGCTAAGGCCAAAACATGGGTAGGAAAGTAGATGGGCAGTTTCTAAATAGAGATTAAGTTCAACATCTAAGAGTTAGGAGAAGGACTAAAGATGCCCCAGATAACAAGAGCACAGCCAGTTGGCATCTCCCAAGATCAGCAGAGTCCAGAGAGAATAGACCAGGATTGACAAGAAGGATGAGCTGGCTGAAAGCAGTCAGTTCAGAGCCCATCACAAATGGGCGTATTCCTATAAGAAGTTCCTTAAGACTACAGAGACTGAGCCTAGGACAGCCTCACTTCCTGACCGCTTTAAGGCATCCTACTTAGGATGAATTCAGATGAACGGGAGTCAGAGAGAAGCATGTCTGCACTGGCTACTTTAACCCTTTAACTATGGTGCAGAAGGGAATCTCAAGGAGAGTTCAAATAAATCCTACAAGTGACTTTGATGATACCACTTTATCAAACAATGCATAGCCACGTTTGCTCTTCGTCAATTTTCCGAACACTTCCACTTCAAAATATTTAATTCTGAGATAGGAGTTTCTAATCCTAGTCCTCAATAAACTCACCTTTCTCATCAAATCTTTTCTTTGTTAGTGTCACACTTCAGTTCCCTGTTCCTGCCATACTGGCTCTTCTCATTTGCTTAACTCCCCATCCAGCATGGACTAACCTTTCCCTCCGCATTCTCATCAGAAACCTCATGTGCCTCACCCCACTAAACCTCACCAATCCTCTCTCTTGGGTCAGTTGAGCCATCTGTTTGTTTCTTGAATCTGCACCCTGGGTGCTGAGAAAATCAAATTACATTACTCAGCTCGTTGGTTATACTACAGAATAATGGTTTCTGGTCTTAGTTTGTCTTTCAGAAACACACGTTTTCTTGAGTTCATTCAACTAATTATCATTGCTCACTACTTTCCCAATATGTGCAAAATATGTCAAGTGCTGAAATATATGTCAAAAGTACTAAATATTTATGCAAGTTTAAAAATTGAAGAGCTCTCAAGAGATGCTTGAAATGATTAAGATGCATTAATTATCTTTTTACCTTTCCTTCCACTGAAGGCATACTGATGGCATCTTAGAATCTCTAAGGACACCCCCAAAAAGTCAACCTGAACAAGAACAGACGCTAGTTTTCGGCATCTGTGGAGAGCAGCCCCAGAGATGCTCAAATCTGCCAGAGACTGAACTTAAAGGAGGAAGCACTGATTTCCAGTGCCGCCTTCTCACTTCTTCCCCTTCTGAGGCCTGGGGTCTCCAACCTTCTTTGGATTGCTCAGAATTTCTGGCTGCATTACACAGCCTACCCTCTTTAAGCAATACTCGGAGCTGGAAATCGATCCTCCATCCTACTCTTGTTTCAGAGAGTACTCATGGGATATTTACAGTATATCAGGCTCTGTGCTGAGGATAAACATGAATGTGACACCTTTAGCAAAGTCACTGAATCTCCTTTTGAACTTCCATTGAACTGACACTTTAGAATTATTTTTATCATCTTAATTTTAAAAGGTGTCATAGGCTTATATGCAGTTTGTATCAAGGGCAGGCCTTGAAAAGGGATGAGTGCATTTCTTCCTTCAAAAAAAATAGGAAAGTCAGAAGGATGAGTACCCTCTAGATATGACCTAAGTGGATATGAGGAGGGCTGAAAACTTTGTACACCGGCAGCCTGCATTTCCCATGAAAGAGGGTCTGTGGGTGGACAGTAAGGGTGATGGGGACAGGGATGGAATTGGGAACTTTAACGAGAGAAAGGTCTGGGATTGCTGCTATTGATATGGGAAGGAAAGATTAACAGTTGTTGCTTCTTTTCTGCAGTTTCACTTTCCGTGGTTTCAGTTACCTCCATCAACCATGGTCCAAAAATATTAAATGAAAAATTCCAGAAATAAACAATTTGTAAGTTTTAAATTGCATGCCATTCTGCCTAACATGATGAAATCTCACATCATCCTGCTGTATCCCGCCCTGGACATGATTCATCCCCTTGTCCAGTGGATCCACACTGTATCTGCCACCTGCTTATTAGTCACTCAGCAGCCGTCTGGGTTATCGGATCAACTGGTGAGGTATCGCAGGGCTTGTGTTCAAGTAACCCTTATTTTACTTAACAATGGCCCCAAAGCACAAAAGGAGTGCTGCCGACAATTTGGATGTGCCAAAGAGAAGCTGTCAAGTGCTTCCTGTAAGTGAAAGTTCTCAACCTAATAGGGAAAGAAACAAAATCATATGCTGAGGTTGCTAAGATCTGTATTCACTTTTATTATAGTATATTGTTACAACTGTTCTATTTTATTATTAGTTATTGTTGTTAACCTCTTACTGCACCTAATTTATAAATTAAACTTTGTCACAGGTATGTATGTATAGCAAAAAACATCATATATAGATTGGTCCTATCCGGGTTTCAGTCATTCACTGGGGGTCTTGGAGTGTATCCCCCACATATAAGGGGGGATACTGGAATATGAGCACATTTTTTTAAAACCTAACCTACTAAATTGATAGGTTATTTACCCTGTCCTTTCTCAAGACTTGAATGCTGGTTTACCCAAGTGTCCAGGCTTGCTTTGTTAGCCTCCTCCTTCTATTCAAAAATTTTTACTTGGACCCTTTCAAATTAAAATATGGGGCACTAGGATAATAGTTATTGGATGGTGTGCTTATCTCTTCAACCACTTCCTGGTTTCAGTAATGTCTGAGAAAGGAGATTTGAAAAGCAAATGAGACTCAGCCTCCAGAGGAACAGTCACGGGAAGCAGATGTTCAGGAGGTGAATTCCTACTCCGCCATTTTTCAGTTGATATCAGACAAATTACTTAACCTCACCCTTCATCAGTTTCCTCATATGTAAAATGGAGATAGTGATGGTATTCACTTTATAGTGTTATTCTGAGGATTAAATGAGATGATACACGTAAATATTGTTCAGTATAATGCCTGGTACAGAGAAAGTGCTACATAAATTTTAGCCATTATTTTCAACCCCAGCACTCAAGACATAACAGCTAAGGGTATGAAAATGTCAATCATGAAAAGTAGTAGGAGTTCCTCGTGGATTTACAAATTTACAAAAAGATATGACCAACATTTTACTTCAACTGAGTCGAGTTTGTTGATATTCCAGAAACGGACATCAAAGTCCCAAATCATGGATCAGTTGAAAGAATCTTGCTTCTTTAGGCCATATGAAATGAGTTATCTCTTGGCCCTTTTCTTAGCTCTCTCTCCTTCACTCTTTTCCTGGTAGTCTCATTTAATATCATGACTACAGCTGTCATCTTGAGAGAACCAACTCTCAGATATTTTTATTGAGCTCCAGACCCATGTTTCCAACTTTCTGAAAAATATTTTTGCCTGGATGTCCTGTCAACCCAGAAACTGTATTTTTGTCTTATTCATCTTCATGTCTAATCTTCGCCTATAAGAAGTTTAAAATATTTGTGTTCAAGTGGATATATTGAAGTAAACATGCAAACATGTACATGCAAATGAATGAATAAAAAATTTCGAACAATTCTTCAACATAAGCTAAGTAAGATTAGCAATATTAAAAGCTTTTAAACTATTTCCTATTCACAAAATCAAACTAACCTGAAAAATAGAATGCTGACTTCTTTCTTCAGTTTAAAATAGATGTCCAAAAGTGGGGTTCAGGGAAGACCCTGTCCTACCATGCAAAGCCAGCAAAAAAGGCTTAGGTGGCAAGTGAAGGGGTGGACCGGAGGCCATCAATCTCAGTCACTGCCCATCACAAACACTCCTCTGCAGATCCATTGGCTCTAGGTCAAAGGAATTTCCAAGAGTAGGAAAAAGTTAGACAATCCAAATCTAGTAAACTTGGCTTTGCACTGTAGCAATCAACCTTCTTTATTAAAAGCATATGAGCTATGGGTAAAAGTGGTCAGTGATGACAGTAGACCAGTGACTAAATATATAAAAATATCCCCTTCCTCTGCTCTTCTGGTCCAGACTCCAGAGAGAAAAGATCAGGCAGTGAGAAGTTGGAAAAAGTAGTAAGAAACATAGCCCCCACTCATTATTTTTATTTATTTATTCAACAACAAAAATTTGTGACTGTGCACATTTCAGGCACTGTCAGACCCTCTGTCAGATATCCAAACTAAGGCATGTGGTAGGAGTGGTACTTAACCATCTATCCACTCTACTACTCTGGGGCACAAGCCTCTCAAACATTTTCACATCTTTCTGACTCCTTTCAAATATACCCTCTCATACACACTCATGGGCACGGATCTCGAGGAGACAAATGATAACAGAAGCAAGACAATCATGTGTTCGATCAAATCTTGAAAAATAAAGTCACCAGTGACACACCAAAGGAACAAAATAAAATTGTGGTTACTGATTATGCAAAGTCTTCATTTTTGCCGTTCTTCTTGTCCATGAGTGGTGCCTGGCACACATATGTCTGGATTTACTGATGTGGTGGGATGAAGGGGGCATGCCTTCTGCCCAGATGACTGATGTCTTGAAGTGGAGGGAACATGCCCTCTGTTGGTCTCCCTCACCAGGACCACACATTATTGTCACCTTCATGAGTTTTCCATGAGTCAGCCTCCACAGGAGAATTAAATATTAAGCAGGAGACACATATTAAGACTGGACACAGAAGATTTCTGTTCCTCATCCTGAGCAAGTTTAATATCTGCAAGAATGTCAGGGTTTCATGGGTTGAATTGTGTCCCCTAAAATTCATGTGCTGAAGTCCTAACCCTCGCTGCCTCAGAGGTGATCTTATTTGGAGATGAGTTCTTTACAAAGGTAATCAAATTAAAATGAGGTCATGAGACCCTAATCCAGTATGACTGGTGTCCTTTTAAAAAGGGGAATTTTGGAGACAGACACACACAGGGAGAACACCATGTGAAAATGAAGGCAGAGATTGGGATGGTGCTTCTACACACAAAGGAATGTCCAAGGTTGCTAGCAAGCCACCAGAAGCTCGGGAGAGGCATAGAATGGATTCCTCCTCACGCCCCTCAGAAGGAATCAACTCTAATGACACTTTGATCTTGGACCTCCAGCCTCCGGAACTGTGAGACAACTAATTTCTGTTGTTTAAGCCACTTAGTTTGTGGTACCGTATTATGGCAGCAAATTAATACACAGGGCTGATCTTTATACTGTTCAAGGTACTGAATTGTATCCAGGTTCATATGCACCCTCATACGAGATGTAAATGCCTGTCAAAATCTTTTCAAGTTTATATGTTAAGAGCTTTTTGAAAATGAAGAGGAAAAAGAGCAAATATTATCCCTTCAGATTGATTGTCCCCAAGTAATTGACAGGGTGCTATTTGAAAAGCCCCTCTCTTTGAAAAAGTGCACCTTTCTATCCTCACCATTTATTACCAGCTGAGAAAAAGAACCGCTCTTTTATTTCAATGTCAATTCCTTGTTTTAACCATCAACCAGAAAAGCAGTAATTAACATAAATTGTTGTATGTGCTGCTTATCATTTTACACTACCCCATTTTGTCTCATGAGAAGGACACTAATGAATTAAAAGCCCAGAAAAGACCAAAGATGGACAAATTTGGATGCATTAATATTTACTATGAAATCATGGTTATGATAACTCTTATGTAAAGTGATAACTTTGTTTAAACATGGCATCCTTGTCTCCTCGTTCTAGGCTTTTAATCACCACCGTTAAAATTTGGAACACCAAACCAAAGCATAGTGAGGTCCTGTGACTTAGAAATTAGGAGAATGAATTCTAATCTAGGTTAAGCAAGGCCAGTGACATAATTTGCAGGACACAGTGCAAAATGAAAATGTGGGGCCCTTTGGTAAAAAGCAGGAAGAAAGAGTTGTTGAAGGTACTAAACTATCAAGTTATTTCATTTCTTCTGCATCATGGTGTTTTCATTTCCATTTAATACTGTGCTAAGTAAAGAAAAATTAAATTTTTAAATATTAGCGTGTTTTATATTTTAACATTATATTGTGCACTGACAGTTTTAAATGAAAATATAAGAACATTTGATTCATATGCAAAATCACTGAAATCACGCAATTCATATTTCGTAGTTTTTACATGCATGTATATTTCATTCTTACCAGACAGTGGAAATGCTGCACAGAACCAACTCAACTGTTGTTATTTCAATTCTTGATGCACACACGTCCTTCCAACACTCTCTGCCTTTGGGCTACTGAGGAGTAAGGGAGGACTAAAAGAGAAAGGAACTAAGGATCACCTTATCTGTCCCTTTCCTTCTGCATCGTCATGTTCAGCAAGTGGCGAATGGTGGGCTAATACAAGGAAGTCAAGCAACTAAGAAAGGATATGATAGGTTCCTTGGTGGTTTGTATTTCTTGGAACACCCTTGCCTTCTCTCTGTGTTCAAAGCAAGTTTTCATTGGAGTGGAAAGTGTAGTCTCTTGGGGCTGTCGGGACCCCACCCCCACCTCCACCCCCAGTTACTCAGTCATAGACGTAACATGCTTACCTGTTCTCACTTTGAGTCTTATCGAACTCCATGGGTGCAACAGAATTCTGTGCTCGGGGACACCACATGCTATGTCCAAATGAAGTGACAAGGAACAGCATACACTCCATGGTTCTGTGGCACTTCTCTTACAATTCACAAGTTCAGCAATAAAATGATTAAGAATTTCTGGACAGCGACCACAGAGCACCAGACCAAGCACGGAGCCCTGTGTGATTGCACAGCGTGCACACCCACAAGGACAGTCCTGGCTTCTCACCTGGATTCTCCGAGTAGCTTGCTACATCCCTGAGCGATTCATTAACCTCTAAAGGAGTGATTTTCCTTGTCTGTGAAACAAGAAGGAACAAGCTGTCATACCACTCAAAAATTCATGGGTCTGTTCTCTTCATGGCGTTTCTTTCCAATCTTTACTTATTGATGTTTTTTGTAGACTCACCACTCCTACTCACAAGAACATAAACTCTGCGAAGGCAGGAACATCATCTTATTCCCCACTGTGTATGCAATGAAGAGAACTAGAGCGTAGAATATAGTAGGTTCTCTATAAATGTATAATGAATGAAGGAATAATAGTCAACCCTCCTCACCATGCGACCTAATCTTCCTCACTCTCTATCCGTGTAGTAAGACTCGGGATCAAGCACATTGGAGTCAGAGCACAGTGAAGTCAAAGGCCAATAATAGCCTACAATGTAGTGTTGTTGACCTATGCAATTAACACAAATATAGAGCCAAGATTTTAAATTTCGGAGATTTCATATTATAATACAGAATTCCAGCTATTTTTTTTTTTTAAATCTCAAGAAACTGCACTACTCCTCTGAAGTACTCGTCACTGTCCGGTTGGGCTTGCTTGGCTCATGAAACTCACCTACAGAGTCCCCTCTAAATACTTGAGTTAGTGATCCCTGCTTTAGACCATCTGGTGAGAAGTGAAATACATGATCTTGGTGACTTCAAGTCACCCCATGGCTACATGGCTTCTTGAGCATTTTTTGGCTTTTCTCTCAGGGCCAGAGTCCTAACAAGCACCATTGAACCAATGCCTGCCCAATGGCCTGAGTAAGTGTGGGTCTTCTCACACCAAATGCCGTTTTGTATACCCATGACGGTGTCTTTTTGCATCCCCAAATTGTTCAGCACAATAGAAAGCTTCTGATAAATAAATAACTCATGCAAAGTCATAATAAATCAATGTGCCACTCCCTCTCCAAAGCAACTTCATTTTTAAGAAGTTCTGGCTAGAGGTTTGTGATGCTCCACCCATACTCAGGTAATGTTATACTTGAGTGTGTGTGTGTATATATACATATAGAGAGAGAGCAAAAGAGAATGAGAATGGGGGTCATATTTATGATCAAGTATTAGTTTTTCAGAATATGTGCATTCAATAAATATAAATTGGAATCACAAAGATTATTATAAATGAAAAATGCAGTTTTCGTTGGATAGTAACAATCTATATATTCTTGCAGCTCAAGACTCTACACCATTTTCTAATAAGATATTAAAAACCAAACCAAAATGCTTCAAAATATGTTTTCCAGTGGATGGGAAAACCGACGTGAGTCCTAAGAATGTGCGTGTGCGAAATCCCTCGTCTTGAGGATTTTACCATTCTCTTCGGAACTCACTTTAACATTCAGTCTTTTTCAAACTGCACAAGAAAAAAAAGGAAGCTGTCTCTCTATATAAAATTAAACTTACATGGAAAAATTAATTTGAAATTTAACATAAAGTCTGATCTTGTTAAGTATTATTCCAAACTCATGCCAAGAAATGGACCCTTGTCCAATTTTTTGCCTCGCAGGCCATTTCTTCTTAAATAAAGTAACTGAAAAATTCCTTAAATTTTTTCTTGACCTTTAGTTTAAAAGTTCACATTTAACGAGACCATCAATTGATGTTATTTTATTTATTCTATGGTTGCCTCTGAGGTTAAGTCTCTATTACGAGTTTCAACACTTGCTATTATCCAGACAGAATTTTGATTTGCTGACTTGTTTGTTTGAATAGTCGCAGTACTCTTGAACCCTTGGGACTGTAATTCTTTTAACTTTCCTCCAAAATCTTGCAATCCTTTGCTCCAGGACCACGAGGATGAGTATTCTGGAGACAGCATTCATGCTTTGCTTGTCTCCTGGCCTGGAGGGGATCTTGGGGAAGGGTGGGGGTACTTTTACCTCTCAAGCCTTTTCCCATCCAGTTTGCCCGTATAGACCATGCTATTATTTAAGTGGCGTAGGCTCTGAAAAATCCTCATTATGCGCATCAGATGCATATATCCTGGATTTTTAAGATAATAAATCACCCGTAATAAACTTCAGTGATTTGGGTAAGAAATCGTTTCTGTATTACCTAATCACACAGGTTTTTACTACTGAGATGTTAATTTACTTTCAAATCTAAGCTTCTCATTTCTTTTCTTTATTTCCCCCATGGTTCCTTTGACTCTGCCAACCAGACAGCAAGAGAGGGACACAGGAATGTATAGAACATGGACTTTGCCCCCAACCAGACCTGGGTTTGAATCTCTGCTGGGCTTCCTGGCTGTGTGACTGGGGCAAAGGAATCTCCGAGCCTCAGTGTCCCCAATTTGACAGGTGTGAGGATTAAATAAGAAATGTTTGCACAGAGTACAAAGAAGGTGTCACAAAAATGATCGTTATTCATTATAAGCACTACTCTTTGCCTACTTCATACCAATACATTACTTGTATAAAAATTGTTTGTTGAAATTCCAGGAGGAATTTGAGACTGTTGCTTAGGTAATGTGAGTAGGGGACATGCACACATTTGTACCTACATGTATACACTTATTTTACTTGATCTTTCTATTAACCCTATGAAGTAGGTAAAGCAGGTAATATTCTGCCCAGTATATAAATGGGAAACCATGCTTAGATAATTTAAGGAACCACCTTCCGTGATTCAAGAGCTACTAATTCCAGGGGTTTGACCTGGGCCTTCTGACTCAAACGCTATCCTATGTTACCACACTTTCCTAGTTTATTTAATTCCTGTTGCTCAAATGATTTATGAGCACGTGTCAGGTAACTGTGAAGTGTTTGTAAAAGTAGATATTATCATTAGCAATAGTAATAGTACATTTCCACATTTCCAAGGAAAAAGATATAGGTTAGGAAACGGCCCACTCCAATTGCACCCACATCCATGCTTTGACCATGACATTGGATAAGGGAAAGGTGGAATGAGAAATGATCTGTGGAGAACACATTTCATCCATCTTAATCGGTTAAGTGTTGGACACCAGCAATTTGAAATTCTGAGCAAATCCATTTCAACAGCAAGACATCTTTGCTCTTTTCTTCAGGAAGTCCAAAGAATGATAGAATTTTTTCTTAAAGCTGGAAGACCTTAGAGACTGAGGTCAAGGAAAGTGCAAGATGTTCCAAAGAATGCTGTCTGGGCAAGCATTTCAAAATATTAAATGGGTTATTGTCTTCCCAAACAACACTACTGGGAGCTATATAATTATATTTTATATATGGCATGTCTCATTTTATTGATATCTCCCAGGAGTTCTGACGTGTTTTGTAGCTGGCTGGTTCCCCACCCCCTACCTCTGAGTAATGACAGAAGAGGTAGTAGTTCTGACTTGTGCGTCTAAACTGCTTATACATATGCCTTTGATGTACCCAGAGCAAGTGGGAATGAATGTGTAGATGCTTCCCAGCACATATTACGGTTGTTCTTTATAGTCTGGGGGATAGAATATACAGACACAGTTTGACTTTGGGATATAAAGAACACTGGTCTCGTGATATTGCAAAATATAGTTTACCAACTAAAGCATCAATTTCACACTTGATTTCTAGCTATTTTCCCAGGAAATATTCTGCCATAAAAGGCCTCTGTATTTGTTTGATGAGAGAGAAAGCACAACCTGAGAAGAAGGGCAAGCAATGGGCTAGAAGAAGCCTTCCAAGCCCTACATTCCACCTTCACAATAATTTATTTAACAAGCTTGTACTGGGCACCTACTGAATGCTCAAAGATGATAGCAAAATATTTTCCATACAAAGAAGACTCCCATCCAAAGTAGGAGTGAAATTCACAAGCAGTTCCAGATTTTCACAGACACATGACATGCTTTCGGAACCTTATGTTGCGAATAAGTTCGGTCACACTGCTGGGGAACTCCCCTCCAACTTCCAAGAATTAGACTAAAACAGTGCCTAGAAATGCTATGTGTCCAGAACATTGGTGTTCTGGGACATAGGAAGTTCTTGGGATACCTCTGTCTGTTCTGGTCCCTTGACCACTGTAACACACTTCCTGTTTTCTTTAAAAGTGCAATCGTTTTTGACTTAAGAGTTGTAAAAGTGCTGATAGAATTTATTTCATTTTTCATCAGTCCCCTGGGAAGGCTGGACTGAGAGAAAAATATAGGCCAGTAAGTTTTCATGTGTTTGCACAGTTGATCTGAGCATAAAATGGAGCTCATTGCCATGGCTGAAATATCTGCAAAACCAACAGATGTGCCTTGCAAAACCATGTATCAGGGCCCTTTGATGATATATGTCCAGGAAAAGATTGTAAAAACCTGAAAGTTATCACGATCCTACTGAAAACCTAGAAAATGAAAACTAAGCCATACATACTGAAATGTGCTTTTTTCACTTATAAATATAAAGCTTTAGTCAAAGTAGCTTTATTCCAATCCATCCATACTTGCTCATTTTGACCATTGTCATCATTTATAATTCATTTATAACAAAATTATTGGACTTCACTTTTATTCACCACGGAATAACTGGCATCCGACTTTCCTTCTTGCTGTAAACAACTAGATAATAGAGGTAGAAAGCTACAAAATGAACAGTGCACTCACCAATAAAAAGAAAAATCCAGACAATCTATACAATCCTAACTTTTCTCAAAATCATCACAGAACTGAGGTCACAGAGTTACCAATTAACCTAAAATCTAAGGAAAGATAGGACCCTAAGTAGAGATAGATGCAAATACTTGCTTTTTTGGGACACAGTACAGGAGTAAGCAATGCCAGAAATCACACAAACTGGTAAAAGAATTCAGATATAATTTTTTAAGTATTGCTAAATACCAATTCTATTCAAACTCTTCCAGAAAAGAGAAGAACAAGAGAGCTTCCCAACGCATTTTATGATGCTAGCATTACCCACACACCAAAACCAGACCGAGACATTACAAGAAAAGTAAATTACAGGCCAATATCCTCGCGAATACAGATCCACAAGTACTCCACAAAATATTAGCTAATCAAGTTCAAAAATATATTTTAAAAATATATAATGATCAAGTGGAATTTTAGGCAGGTTCAACATTCAAAAATCAATGTAATTCACCATATCAACACACTGAAAAATATCAACTATTTGCTTGTTCCAATAGAAGCAGAAAATGCATTTGTCAAAATTGAAGATTTATTCCTGATCAAAAATAAATTCTCAGAAAACTAAGAATAGAAGGGAATTTCCTCAACTTGAAAAAAGGCATCTATGAAAAAACTACAGCTACCATCACACTCAATGATGAAACAGTGATTGCTTTACTCCCAAGATCACAAACAAGACATAGCAGTCCATTGTTACTACTTCTACTTAATGTCATTCTGGGGTTATAGCCAGTGCAGTAAATCAAGAACTAGAAATAAAAGGTATAGAGACTGTAAATAAAATGTCTCTATTCACCAAAAAAAGAAAAATTGTCTACATAAAAATTCCAAAGAATCTGCAAAAATTTTCCAGACCTAATAAGTGAGTTTAGCAAGGTCACAGGTTACAAGATCAATATCCACAAGTCAAATGTATTTCTGGATCCTAGCAATGAATAATTGGAAATTAAAATTAAAAGCACCAAAACCCATGAAATGCATAGATACAAAGCTTAAAAATTATGTTCAAAGAGCTGTATGCTGGTAATTGCAAACACTGATGATAGAAATCAAAGATCTAGAATAGAGAGTGTACATTACTAGATTTTAAGACTTACCAAAGCTATATAAATCAAGATAATATATTATTGTCATCAGAATAGACATATACTTCAAAGGAAGTCTAAAAACAGAGCCACACATATGTCAACTGATTTTGACAAATGTGCCAAGGTAATTCAAAGGAGGAAAAGATGACTGTGTTTTCAATAAATAGTGCTGAAATTTAGAAAACAAAAATTAACCTTTACTATTATTTCATACTATACACAAATATTATTGCTAAATATAAAAATTTATTGCTAAACATAAACAGTAAAACTACAAAACTCCTAGATGAAAACATAGGTGAAAAATCTTTTCAACATTAATTAGGCAAACGTTTCTTAGACAGGACACGAAAACCAGTAAACTTGAAGGGAAAAAATGAAAATGACTGAATTCGTAAAATAGAAAATTTCTGCTCTTTGAAAGATATTAAGAAAATGTACAAGCAAATCACAAACTAAGATACAATGTTTACAATAAATTTACAAATAGAGAAGACCCATATGCTGAATATATAAAGAGCTCTTAAAATGCAATAACAAGAAGAAACACAAAACAATTTAAAAAATTTAGCAACATAGTTGAACAGACGCCTCACTAGAAAAGATAAATGAGCAGCCATTAAGAAGCTGGAAAAATAATCTACAACATTAATCATCAAATAACTCAATTAAAGCCACAATGAGATGCCACTTTATATCCACTAGAATGCCTAAAATTTTTAAAGCATGAACGTTAAATGTTAATGAGAATGTAGAACAATTGGCACTCTCAAATATTCCTTGTGGGCATAAAAACATTGTAAATGACTTAGGAAAATGATTTGGCAGTGTCTTATAGTTAAATGTGCACTTACCAAGAAAAATCTATAAAAGACTTGTACAAGAATGTTCAGAGAAGCTTTATTTAATGGTCAAAAATAAAAATAACCCAAAAGTATATTCAAGAGAATGGTTAAAAATTTGTGACGTATTCATACAATGGAATATTATTCAGCAATGAAAAGGAATAAACTACCAAAACACACAAGAATGTGGATGAATCTCAAAAACGTTATGCAGAATAAAAGAAGCCAGACCCTAAAGAATATATCCTGTGTGATTTGATTCATATTTAGTTCTAGAACAGAAGAACACAGTCTATTACTGCAGAAAGTAGGTAGGTGGCTAGTTGGAGCCAGGTGGAGGTATGACCTGCAGAACAGTAAGGACGATGGCAGCAGTGGTGTTCTAAGGGTGGGCAGTGGGCATGATCTCCCCTGGCTACAGGAAGTCAAGAGGGTATATTGTCTGTAGAGATTTAAAAACAAGAATAAAATGCATCAAAAAAATAAGTTGGGTTTTTTTATCTCTACATACTGGTGGTTCTAAACAACATCAATGACAAATTTCTCCTCACCACGAAGCTCTTTCCCCATCGCCCTCCTCCCTTGGTGAGCCAGTGGGTGATGGAAATCTTGACTGGGTGATGAATGTACACATTTGTCAAAACTCATCACAATTTACTCTTAAAATTGATGTATTTTATTTTATGTAAATTATACCCAAAGACAGTTGATTTTAAAAGTTAAAAAAATAGAATTAGTGAGCATCTCTCATATACAATGTACTGTCCCAGAGATCACGAAGCATGTAGAGACCGATAAAATATGTTCCTAGTCTCAGGGAAGTCACTCTTTACTGGAGGATGGATAGTGTAATCAGGGGACTATCAGAATGTGACAAATAGTAAAGCAGAGATAGTAATAAAATGCTTGGCAAGCAACAGTGGGTATTGTCATTGGGGAACATCTAAAGCAGCTTCACAGAGAAGGCAAGCAGGCTGTGTCCATGGTGTAAAGAAAAGCCAAGTGGCCTCCTCAAGGGTCACATCCATCCACAGGAGCTTGGTGAGGGAAGGGTTCAGCTACACAGCAGAGGCAGGGAGCATCCACACACAGAAAGAGTGCACTACCAGTGTGCCAAGATAGATGCTCAACTGTGGCTAAAATTTGTAAGGTAGATCTACATATGATGTGCTAACATGAAAATAAAACAAATATACAAATTACACGTTGCTGTGGTCCATAAAACATAGGGCTGTGAAAACTCTGAGGAGGGAGAGATTGCCTCTGGACGGGGGACTCAGAGAAGGCATCCTGAAGGGGGTGCTATTGGAACAAGACTATAAGAATCAGGTAAAATTTCTAGAAACTGCAACAGCACGGAGTGGGAGGGTGAGATAGAGTGAGGCACCCCATGAGGCCGGATGGCGGCACTAAAGATGCAAAGGGAGGAGAGGATGGAGGGAGTTTGGGGAATTTAGAGAGGTATCTTGACCTTGGCCGCGTTATCTGAATTACTTGAGGTTTCTACCTGCTGTGATAAAACAAAAAAATACTAACCTGTGGGGGCTGGTCTTGTGGTGTAGTGGTTAAGTCCGCACGCTCCACTTTGGTGGTCTGGGGTTCGCAGGTTCGGATCCCGGGTGCAGACCTACTCGCCACTTATCAAACCACGCTGTGGCAGCGTCCCATATAAAGTAGAGGAAGATGGGCACGGATGTTAGCCCAGGGCTGATCTTTCTCAGCAAAAAGAGGAGGATTGGTGACGGATGTTAGCTCAGGGCTAGTCTTCCTCGCCACAAAAACAAAAAACACTCAACTATGGAAGAGTAAAGTAAAGTTTTGCTGAAATGTAAGGAATGTAACGTGTAAGAGGGAGGAGAAAGATGGAGTTGAAAAAGCAATTTGTCGGGTTCATGCAGCTACATCACCGCGTATATTCTACTCTTGCAAGTGAGATGGCACAGTGGAGTCCACAGGCACTGAAGCCATGGACCGCACTGGTTATCACACGCAGCTCCACCACATACCTCTGTGTGACCCTGTCGAGTCACTTAATCCCACTGTACTTTGCTTTTCTCTCTGAAAACTAGCTCTAATATTACCTGGTCACAGATTATGTTGAGCGCTCATTGAGTTACCACAACCAGAGTGTTACAGAATGTTAACTATTATCACGTGTGTATGTGTAGGTATGTTATATGTGACGTTCTGTGTTTGTTTTTCTGTTATACACTCTGTGGGAAGTCATCGCTCCCTACAGTGGAGAAGGAAATCCGCGAGTATCTAGTATACACGATGTATGTGACTTCCTTCCATCTGAGTCCAGGGATTCAGAGTGATAACCATCACAGCTTTCCTCCATGCATCTAACTCTAACGGGAACCATACGGGTGTTATAAGATCTCAACCTTGAACTGCCTTCTAACACAGCAGGGGCCCAGGTTTATTTAAGTTTTTGGAATTCTGTTTTTCCTGTGTATGAGATGGGAGTATTTCTCTATCAATATTTAAAAGCTAGTACCAAATGACCTTGAGTACAGTTAAAGAGTTTTCTGTACGAGCTCATCTTTTTTGGTTTGGCTCCAGTGAAGCTTAAGGAAGTGATTTGATTATGGATGAATCTGGGATTTCTACTGACTGCATTTTTCCAACCTTAGTGGAAGCATTTACTCATTTCATTAAATGTTCACCTGGTGTCTAACCCTCTTGGAAGAGTTTTCTCATGTGTACCTGCCAAGGTTCAACCAGAGAAGCAGAACCATTAGGAGATTTATACATGTGAGTATGTTTTAAGGGATTTCACGATTGTGGGAACTGGTTAAGCAGTGTTTGCAAGGCTATCGTCTTCATGTCTGAGGCTGTTGTTTGAAGTCCAGAGGGTGGGGAGTGAGGAAAGATGGTTATAAAGTGGGAGAGAGCAAGAATAAGCCAGAGCTCACGCACATGGAGCTGGACCTGGGGCGCACAAGAACGGACTGAAATGCATCAGTTCCTGTTGCCTCTGGCATTGGTGGTGTGGGTGTCTTGCAGAAGCCTGGGCCCTTTCTCATGGAGGTAAACATGTTTCTGGCCCTGGAGTCAGAGAAGGTAAAGAAGGATCCAGGGAAAGGTAAAGCAGATGCAGACCAGATGCTGCTTCAAGCCCACAAGGCGAGTTAGCACATGAGTGAGTCTGAGGTACAAAATGCCTGCTGCCTCCCTTCTGCTCTCTAAATCTCCCAAGAACATGCCTCATGGCTCACCAGCTGGAAACCTGCAACAAAGGGAATTCTGGGAAATGTAGTTCAGCCCAGAAAATTGACACTACAAAGCCACCACGACATACAAATAAATTAACTAATTTTAAAACTTTCTTTAAATGAACAGCCTAGTCTTGAATATTATAAACTTCACAGTCTCTATTTTCTTTAATTTTTTCCTTTACATACAGTCTCTGTTATTTGCTTACGACAAAAAGAGCTGGAAATAGAACATTTCTTAACACCCACTATTTGTAGAGCAGAGTACCTTTTCTTCTAATTTACTCCCTACAGAAATTCCCTATTATTTGTGTTGTAAACTAAGATATACACCACGGAGTCATGAGGCTGGTTGAAACTACAGAGGTCATTTATTCCCATCTTCTCTCTGGGCAGGCTTTGTCTAAATCCTTGCAGACCAAAGTCCAGCCATCTCTCTCTTGGTTGAGGTGTCCTCACATAGACTTATTAACCACTCTTGGCATTATTTAACACTTGGTTGGACTCAGTTTATGTATCCATCAATTGGAAAATTGAAATAAGGTGGAGAAGTTAGGCCTATACATCTACCATTAACTCACATTTCTTGAAAATTAAAACCAAAATGGGATTTGGGGGATTGATGAGAAAATACTGGTAACTGTTTACTTAGCATTGACAGGGGCCATTTCTACATTTGTCCAATGGTCATTTTGACCAGCTACTCTGGACCTTCATGGCCGCTCTGGCTCACCAGGCCCGATGAGATGTGCTGAGGCCATCACAAGCCCTAAGACTGAAGTACGCTCTTTCTGGAGAGTCAGGTGACCACAGCTTTATCTTGTGCATAGATATTGCCACTTCTGGCAAGATAATTTCCTTTTACTTCTAACCTAAATCTCTTCAACTTCAATAATTCCACTTTCTTTATTCGGGTGGAATAGGGAACAGACTGTCCATTGCTTTGTTAAAAATAGGGCTTTGTATAAATAAAGACATTTTACTGCCACACAAATTTTCTTAACTGATTGATCTCTCTGTCTCCCTCCTTTATTTTCCAGCCCTTTGATCATTCTTTCCCTCCCGCTCCTAAAATTTCAGCAGCTTTCTTCATATTTCCTAGGCTTTAAAACTGAAAGATGGAGAGAGGATGTTGTATGAACGTAACAATTGAAGGATTTGCAGAGGACATCTGTGCAGAGTAACTTGCCTACTTGATTCAGCGTGGATGCCCTCTAAACGGAATTCTGGACCGGAAGTTAGCAGCCCTTCAGCTTGCTTCTCAGCTCTGTCACTCACCTGATCACTTTGTCCTCATACTGTCCTTATGTCGCTATAAAAGCTTTACCTTAATAACTTAAGCTACAGTTGTGATATAAACAATCTGCAAAGAGCCCTTGAAAGACAAATTGAATTTTTTCTCACAGCAAGCAAAAGGAAAGTTCACCTTCTTGAGGTAGGTATGTTTTGTTTGCCAAGCATTCTGAAAGAAGAATTGCCCAGTAGAGTGAAACTAGAACACTCAACTTTCAATACCACGTACAGACCACTTCTGCCACTGGCATTGCTGAAGCTGAAATGTGAAACAGTCTTCATGTGGATCCTGCATGAGGCAGCGATCATAGGCTTTGCTATCCTGTTACCTCTAGACTATTTAGAGCTTCGCTGAAGTAAGGGAATAGGTACTGGCTTAGTCTGCTCAGGCTGCTATAACAAAATACCACAGACTGGGTGGCTGAAACAACAGAAATTTATTTCTCACGTTTCTGGAGACTGAGAAGTCCAAGATCAAGGTGCCAGCTGATTTGGTTTCCGGTGAGAGTTTTCATCCTGACTTGTAGATGGCACCTTCTCACTGTGTCCTCACACGGCAGAGAGAGTGCTGGTGTCTCCCCTCTTCTTTTAAGGGCACCACCCTTATGACCTCACTTAACCTTTATCACCTCCTTACAGACCTACCTCCAAATACAGTCACCTTGGGGATTAGGGCTTCAATATACAAACTTGGAGGGGAGACAGACGTTCAGTCCATAACATTCTGCCCTTGGCCCCCCAAATTCACATCTTTCTCACATGTAAGTACATTCAGTCCATCTCAACAGCCTCAATCCCCAAAATTTCAACTCATTCCAGCATCAACTCTAAAGTCTGACGTACAAAGTCTGATCTAAACATCATCTAAATCAGAAGGGTGAGACTCGAGATATAATTTATCCTGAGGCAAAATTCCTCTCCGTCTGTGAACCTGTGGAACCAGACAAGCTATGTGCTTTCAAAATACAGTGGTGGGACAGGCATGGGATAGATATTCCCATTCCAAAAGGGGAGAATGGAAAGGAAGAAAGAGATGACACATCCTAAACAAATATAGCAAGGCAAATTCCATTAGACCTTAAGGCTCGAGAATAATCCTCTTTGGATCCATGTCTAAACTTCCAGGCCCACTGGGGTGGCAGTCTCACCCCCCATGGCTCTGCAGGGTGCCCCCCCTTCAGCTCTCTTTGGGAACCCTGCACACTCAGCTCTCTGCAGGGACCCTGCTCTCTGAAATTGAGGAAGAAACAGCCTTGCCCTCTGTCCCTTTCTTGGAAGTGGCAGCCCTGATGATCTCTGAATCGCCTTTCGGGTCCTTCTTCCTTTTCTTGAAGAATAGCCCAAGTTCACAGCCAAAGAGCTATGGTCTTGTCCTGTAGAATCCAAAAATTTCAGCAGCCTTCCTTCATTTTGTCCCATGTCCGTCCCCTTCAGTTCAAACTGGCAGTGTTTCTGCTTGTATAATCCCATAAACTCTTTATCAATTGACAGCCCAGTCATACCCTTGATGTTTTCTTGAGAACACACTTTCTCCTTTTTCTGCAATATGGACAGGCTGAGAATTTTCCAAATCTTGAAGTTATGGTTCTGTTTTGCTTAATAATTCCTTCCTCAATTTATCTTTTTCCTCTTGCATTTTACTATAAGCCATCAAAAGGAACCAAGCTGCTCCTTCAACACTTTGCTTAAAAATCTCCTCAGCTCAATATCCAATTCCATTGCTCACCAGTTCTACCTCCCACTAAACACTAGAACACAGCTCAGCCAAGTTATTTGCCAGTTTACAAAAGTGATCATCATCTTCACTCTAGTTTTGAGTAATAGCTTCCTCATTTCCATCTAAGATCTCACCAGAATGACCTTTAACATTCACAGCATTCTGTTTGTGATTATTTATATATTATCTAAGAAGATGGAAGCTTTGTCTCCAGCTCTCCCCTTTTCTTTCTGAGTCCTCACCAGAACCACCTTTAATGTCCATATTTCTACCAACACTCCCTTCACAACAATCTCGATTTTTTCTAGCATGCACCTCAAAACACTGCCAGCCTCTACCCATCACTTGGTTCCAAAGCCACTTGCACATTTTTAGGTATTTGTTACAGTAGTTCCCCACTTCTCGGTACCAAAATCTGTATTAGTCAGGGTTCTTCAGAGAAACAGAACAAATAAGATGTATGTTTGCTTATTTATTTATTTACTTGCTTATTATAATGAATTGGCTCACGCAGTTATAGAGACTTACAAGTCCCGATATCTACAGTTGGCAAACTGGAGACCTGGGAGAGCAAAGAGCGTAGTTTCAGTCCAAAGCTGGCAGGCTCAGTAACAGCAAATGTCTCAGTGTAAGCCCAAAAGCAGGAAAGAACCACTGTCCGAGTTCAAGGCAGTCAGGCAGGAGGAGCTCCCCTTTACTTGGAAGAGGGTCAGCCTTTTTCTTCTGTTCAGGCCCTCAACTGACTGGACGAGGCCCACCCGCATTGAGAAGAGCAATCTGCTTTACTCAGTCTACTGATTCAGATGTTCGCCTCATCCAGAAACACCCTCACAGACACAGCCAGAATAATGCTTGACCAAACGTCCAGACATTTGGCCCAGACACCCCACGACCCAGTCAAGTTGACACACAAAATTAACCATCACAGATACCTCCTGTTTTATTTCCATAATTTGTCCAGATTCACTGAGAGGATAAATTCTTTTCTTTTTTCTTTTTTATTGAAGTCACATTGGTTATAACATTGTATAAATTTCAAGTGTACGTTATTATATGTTGATTTCTCTATAGACTACATGTTCATCACCAAAAGTCTAGTTTCCATCCATTACTGTACAAATGTCCCCCTTTATGTCTTTTGCCCTCTCCTCAATCTGTTCTCTGTATCTATGTGTTTGTTTATCTACCACATATGAGTAAAATCATACAGTATTTGTCTTTCTCTGCCTGACTTGATTTTGCTTAGCATAATACCCTCAAGGTCCATCTATGTTGTTGCAAATGGCAACATTTTCATCTTTTTATGGCTAAATTGTATTCCATTTTATGTATATACCACATCTTCTTTAGAGAGGATAAATTTTTTATTATCTGTTTCATTGATTTCTCCAACAGACATTCATGAGTTACTATTATGTGCAGAAGTGTGTTTTCCTATACTCTACACACCCTTCTGCCCTCTCAGAACAAGCCTTTATTTTTTTCATTTACCACTTTAGCAGAGTAAAGGATAATTACTTTATCTTTTCCTTTGAGAGAGATAAGATGCTTGGAAAAATACTAGTTAGTAGACTATGTGGCCTGCTCAGCAGAGTATTCCAACACTTTGGGCTTACAAAGAAGCAATTTCTCCTTTCACAGACATTGGGGCTGGCATTCTTGAGACCCAGACCTGGATGAAAACCTACAGTGCAAAATATTTTTGTTGAAAAAACCATTTAATCACTCACAACCTAGACATGGGAAGGGATGTCGATGGGAAGGGAATGAAAGCCAAAACCACCAATCACTCCAAATCGTCTAAGGGCCCTGCTAGGCCCTGACCCTGTCCAAAGAAGGGCAGGTTTCCAGAAGCTGTTTAATCTGGGTCCTCTGACCCTGGGGAGGTCAGCAGCACTTGTGTCATTAAACAGAACGATTTGAGGCTAACCTTGTTCAAAGGGTCACTGGATAACTATGATTCTTGACCTCTGCCTATTTCTGCTAGATTGATGTAGAAACCAACAAACAAAAAATGTTGCTCAAACTAGCTTCCTTCCAGGAAAGATAAAAGACAGTAGCTGAACAGGTAACTCAGTGACTTCTTTTTCTTGTGAGGAAGATTAGTCCTGTGATAACATCCATTGCCAATCTTCCTTTTGCTGAGGAAGACTGGCCCTGGGCTGACATCCTTGTCCATCTTCCTCTACTTTATGTGGGACACTGCCACAGCATGGCTGACAAGGTGCGTTGGTCCACGCCTGGCATCCAAACCTGTGAACCCCGGGCCGCCTAAGTGGAGCACGCAAACCTAACCACTATGCCACCGGGCTGGCCCCCTCAGTGACTTCTTGATGCTATTTAGGTGTGGACACAAGAGAACCACAATGAAGAGCTCTGGTATCTCATGGCTGTGAGGTCATCGTGGCAACACACTGTTTGGGTTTTCAGGGAACGTGCCTTCATCTAAGCTACTTTCTTGATGTATATTTTGGAGCCGATTCTGCAGTACAAGCACTAAGTTATTGTTTTTTGCTTTAGAGGAATCTATAAAAAATGATAGAATCATTAAATATTTACCAAAACTTTAGCTGTTGAGGGAAAAGGAACATATTCCCTAACATATCAGAGAACTCTGTGACAGTAAATCAATTTATAGGTACAGGGAACTCAATAAATACAATCTGAACATCCAAAAACCTTCAATAGGGTTCATTCATGAACTATGATGAAATTTGAGCCACAATTATGACGGTTCCTGCAGTTGCCTGGTAACTGGAAAAGGGGTTGATTTACCAAGAACAGAGAAATGCCTTGGGTAGGAATAAATGAGCACTTACATGGGAGAAAGATTTTAAACCATGGAAAAATCAGTACTCTCACTAGTCTCCCATAGTAAATAAGTGTCATGGAGGAGTTGGAAGGAATGTCGAAGTTTGACCATGACGTTAAACTCTGCAGTAGTGAAAACACCAGATTAATCAGGAGTACATGGATATTTAACTGGGTCCAATGAATGGGGACAGAACTGCAGATGAGTTCATTGTAAGCACAGAGTACTACAACGTGGCTGTAAAGTGATGGGCACTGAGCTGTCATTCATAGCACTGGGAAAGATTCGAGGAAGTTGTGAAGGGTATTCTGAAAACATGATGTTTAAAGCTTTTTTAGCAACAGGCAGGGAATAAATCAATGAATAAAACCCTAAAAAACTGAAAAGTTGAGGTGCTGTCCTTAAAGCCCAGAAAAATATTGAATATCATCAAAACTCTCAAACCCCAGGCATATCTATTAACATTTATTACATTTATAGAAGTTCAACTTAATACAATATGGAGTTCTATATTAATATGTAATATGCGAGCTACATAATCAGATCAAACCTCCCACTGAAAACATCTAAAAATGCCTGAAAGCATGTTCTTAAATATTTCTAAAAAGCACTGAAGAGCTATCCACATAGTAAATGGAAGCAGAAACCCAAAGAAGTAAACAAAGCATTCAAGCCACTTCTGTCCTGAGGACATTAGCCAATTTCTGAGAACTTGAGTTCTGCTTTTGGTGACTGTATAGTGGGTGGAGGTCAGAAGTCAAAGGCCAAGGATGGAGAGTCAGAGAGGAACCTCTCTCTACACAAAGGACCACGGTCTCAGAGTCAGGGTGAACCAGAGGAGAAAAGTCCACCACCTCCACCTTCAGCGGCTATAACCACAGCCTGCTCTTGACTGGTTACACAAAACCACATCACCCGCATGGTCCCTGAACCTCAAGCCAAGAATCTAAAGTTTTAACGAGACAATATAATTGTTAAAAGTTATCCTTTAAGTGGATGCTGGGCCAGACTGTCTGCTTTTAAATGCTGCCCCACCACTTGACCTTGGGCAAGTCCCTTAAGCTCTGCGTGCCATTATTTTCTCAACAATATCTGGGGATGATAACAATGCCTCACAGGGTTGACATGAGGATTAAATAAATTAAAGCACTTAGGGAAGTGTCTGGCACACGGTAAGCTACATATAAGTGTAAATAAATTTTAAAATTTATTTAAGAATAAATAAAAGACAGGAGGGAGGGTATATGATTGGGATGGGCAGGTGGGGGCTTTTGGGGTGCTTGCTTCATTGCCCTTGACTGCAGTGAAGTTACATGGAAGATGTTTGTTTAACAGCATTTGTTAAATGATTTACCTACACGTTTTGCACTTTTCTGCATGTGCTTGTATCTTATTTTTAAAATGGAGTAAACCCTGTAGAAGTGGTTCTCAAACTTTTTGTTCTAAGTTTCCCCTTCTGCTCTTTAAAATTTTAAGCATTGCCAACAACTTTTGCTTATGGGTTATACCTATCAATATTAACAGTTTTAAAAATGAAAACAGAATTTTAAAATATTTATTTATTAATTATTTTTTAAAATACAATAAGCTTGTTATATAGTCACACAAATAACATAGTTTGATAAAAGTTTGCCATATTTTCCAAAACAAAAAATAGTGAGAAGAGTGGCATTTAAAAATATTTTTAGCAAATTGCTTTAATATCTGGCATTCCATGTGCTGCAATATGTTGTTTTGGTTAAAGTATATGAAGAAAATCCAGCCTTACACAAATATGCTTTTGGAAAGAAGAGGAATATTTAAATACTTGTTTCAGATGATTGTGAATTTTCTTCTTTGACACAATACCAAAAGTTGATGAATGGTACTTTCTTAAAGGTTGGTTGCAATGTAGACTCAGAAACAATATCAACTTTGTACTCCACTTTGTACACCATTATACTAATATCTATGAATCTAACGTTCGTTTTGAATGGATCTTCTATCCCTGAAAACTCATATTGCTTCATTGAGTTGGGCAGAACTTCCAGATGTTGACAAGTTTTATCAATCAGTATAAAAAATCATGTTGATTATCACCACTGATCTCATCAGAGACTTATCAATATTGGAAAACTGTCACACTAAAAGTGGCAGATACAACCTTTCCGAAATTCTGATTTTTGCTTGAAAGCTTTAATTTTATAATTAGCAACCAAGAGTGATAATTATTTTCCTTCAACTGACCATCTGATTTCATTAATTTTCGAGAAAATGTCTGCCAAATATCCAAATCTGAAAAATGCATAGCTAGTCTGTCGGATGTTCCTTCAAGAAAAAAATGGCATTCCATGAAGAAAGTGGCTAGTTCAGCTTGCAACTGAAGCTACCTCACAGGCACTTTTCATACTTTGGTATGAAACAGAAGTAGTATCCAACAGAAGTACTTTGTGTACACTTCCCATTTTTTCCTATCAAATATTAAAAATAGGTGTACTCAAGGATCAAGATTTAATAAATACTTTTTGTTGCTTCATTGAAAGCATTCCTAAGTGAAACTGATTTTCCTTTTTCTCTTTTCTTACTATAAAGAGTGGTTTGGGGCATAAGGAAGACGGCTTTGATCTTCCACCCAAGGGTCTACGATTCCAGTCAGACATGAGACACAGGCTAGAAATGCCCAGGCCAGTTTGGGAAGTCTTATGTCCATCTGGCTGTGGGACATGCAAACACCAGGAGATATCAAGTCCTATCACAACACTATGGAACCAGATGAGCCACTGTTGTTGTGCATCTTTCTCATTGAACGCTTATACCAACATTCACCTTGAAAGATACATTTTGTGCTTGTTTCAAAAAAGGAAAACATTTGGTCCCATTAAAGCACTTAGGGAAGTGTCTGGCACATCGTAAGCTGTATAGAGAGAGAGAGAGAGAAATTATACACCTACTACAATATTGCAAGCAGTGATTCAGGTAGTCCTACCTACGTATCTGAACTGTCCTTGGATCAATAGATCCATTAATTTGTATATTTCAGTTTTTTGAATACTTCACAACTGGATCATTAAAAATATGCCAAAAAGACAAAGTTCAAAGAAAAACCTTTAAAGATATTTTTTATTTGGGTATTGAATTTTAAAAACTTTAAAATCATCTACAAACTGAGGTTGAATCCCTTCCTCCTTCACACCACACACACACACATACACACACACCCTTCTTAGATGTGATTTTGTAAAAATAAAAGCTTTACCCTCAGAAAGATTAGATAATATGTGAAAGAATGTGTGAGACTGAGCCTAAAACCTGGAGCATCTACGCAGAGTGGTCATGGATGGGGACGTGAGGAATTGCATATACTGGAGCCCAGATCGGGGGAGAGGAGCAGGGTTGGTTTGGTGAAATCAACGCCATTCATAAGATTTGGATAGAGTGCATTTTATATACACTTACTGTGGGAAGAAAAAAGTCTAGGAAAGTTATTTTTAACCAGTCACCACAGTTTTATACATCGTAAAAAAAAAAAAAAAAGAAAGAATGAATGAATGAAATCAAATCTTAAATAAGAGCATGAACTTTGGGATCTGTATCAGTTTCCAAACCCTGTGTAACAAATTATCACAAACTGAGAGGCTTAAAACACCCATTTGTTAGTTCACCTGTTCTATACTTCACAAGTCCTGACACAGTGTAACAATGTTACACCAAAATCTAAATTAGTTATCCAGGGCTGCCATAACAAACCACCTCACTGGGTATCTGCTTCCGTGCTCACTCACGTTGTTGGCCAAATTCATTTCCTTGCAGTTGAAGGATTGATGTCCCCATTTCCTTGCTGGATGTCAGCTGAGGGGCACTCTCAGCTCTCAGAGGCCATCCACATTCCTTGCCACGTGGCCAGCAACGGAGAAGCTCCCTGGCATTCAACCCCTCCCAGGCTTTAAATCTCTTTCCCCAGGAAGAGCTCCATCCCTTGTGAGCGCTCGCCTGCACGGGTGAGCTTCTTGCGTGGGGCCTTCACGGCTGACAGGAGATGGTTCTTAATTTTTGCTTATTTACTAGAAAGGGAGAACTGCAACTCTCAGTCCTTCTCAGGGGAAGAACGCCTGCCCAGGTCTCACTCACAGCTGCAATGTCTTCCCAGAATCAGACTTCATCTCTCTGTCACGGCCATGGGCGGACATTTTTAAATAAGGTTCCCAGAAAGTCTGACTTCTTGCCTAGTGAGAGAGCTTAAATAAACCCCTCGTGTAAAAAGATACATGCAGTGTCTCTGTAACAAAGTTAATACTTCCCCTGGCAACTGATGCTTGGAACATTAATGTTTAATCACTTTACACTCAACACAGTGTGGGCTGCACTCACTTTTCCTGAAAGCTAAAATTACAATAGAAATTAATATAAAGGAGAGGGGAAGGCAGCTTAAGCATGCCTAGGGTCTAGCATCCTTTCTTTTAGGCTTTGTGGGATTTTTGTCTCAACGGTTCTGAACCTCTTTCATCTCATGATTTATCCCTAGGCTCTAATCCTGTTGGTTACTCTCTCAGGCAAAAACAAATCCCAAGTGTCTATGCCGTGTGCCTGCATGTGAGGCAAAGGGATTCATCTGAGGAGTGGCCCTTGACATTCTGAGGAAGGAGAGAGGGAGCAAGGCTGGAAGTCGGATGGGGGTAATGGGAACCAGGGGCATCAGCTTTCTCTCTCTCTCTCTCACACACACACACACACACACACACACTTGTGGCAGCATTCTTCTGAGAAGCCTCTTTTTATTCATTGTTTTTGTTTTGCCAATCTCTCAAACCGCCTGCCTGGGATTTAACAGGCTCCACGCATTTTTTTCCAACTTAACCTCGGTGCCAATACCCAGCGGACCGAAGAAAGCAGCCACAGCATGAGGGGCTGGAGTCTGGGACTGGAAGCAGAGCTCATCCTGGGAGGACCGCTGGAGTAGAAGTGAGAAGGAACATCTCGGCTCCTTACCTGGACTGCAAGTCTCTGGAATGAAAAGACTATTTTCCTCCAAACCTAAAGATGTTACCTCAAAATGAGCTCCATAAACGTTGTGTGACAATGTGACTTTTTGCCAGTTTTGTGGAAAATGTCTTCGTGATAATGATGTGGATGGAGACAGCAATGATTACGGTCAAGAAGCCAAAGTTGGAGAAAGAAAAGGAGAACATCCTGCCCCACAGGAGGGAATGCTGAGCTATGGCCCTGAGTCAAGAGAGCATTTTGGGTAATATATTTTGTTTTGTGGATAAAAGGTGAAAGACAGGAATTATACATATACCTCTATAAATGGGTCAAAGGGGGAGCAACATTCAGTTAAAACAGGAGGGTTTAGTGAATGCCTGCTATGGTGTGTCTGAAGATTCTCAAGCACTACCACATTTAATCCATCAAATACCGAGGCCTGGGCATTTTCTGCCAGTTTTTAACTTGAAATTGAGTTCCAGGACATTGGATTTTCCTGAGGTCGCTCTGTAAAAGGAGGCCTGGAGTTTGCCCCTGGTCTTCTGTCTCAGAAGAGTCATTCTGCCATTCCACAGTCTCTGAAACTCGCCCTTGCGGAACACAACTGACGGTTCGTTCTGATGGAGGGTGAGTCCAAATCCAGATTCCTTCCAAACAGCACCATTGTCTCCAGCCAGCCATTTGCACAGACGTCTTTGCTGCCATCCGGAAACCTGTGCACATGCTTTCTCGGTGCTTTCCTGCCCTGAGCTAAGGCTGCCCTTCCTTGGCAAGGAAAGGCAGGGCAGCCTGCAGCAAAGACTGGTTGGACATGACTCGTGGCCCCTCCGTTTACAGGCCTGGGAGGAGTCATTCTACCACGAGCTGGATGGACCTCTGGCCTCTGGGAAATACTGCTCTTTCACCAAACCAGAAAGATTGTTGTCTGTTTTTTTCTTGACATTCAGATAAGGAAACGCCACTGATTCCCTTGGAGATTCATCCTGGTCAGTCAGGAAGTTTTCCCCTAAAAGGCACCAGCAGTAAAAATAGAAAGAATAATTATTAACTTTAACATAGGGAATCCAGATGGCAATCTGGTCTTTCATCTCAACTAACGGGAAATGGCAGAGACAAATTCAAGAGATGGAAAACGGGAGTGGTACCGCCTGTGGGTGCTTCAGCTCAGCATTTTGGTGGCTTTAGAGATGAGACTCCATCAGGCAGAACTGAGGTCTCTTCTTGGAAGTTGCCTGCAGTTTCAGTTCCAGGATTCTGAGTGCTACTTCCTGGTCCCTTGAGCACGTGTATGGCAAATGCGTCTCATTACAGGAGAACAAGGCAAATAAAATTGCTTCCAATATTTTTTGGATGAATACTGTGGGAGGCCATTGAGAAACAGAAGCCAGATTTCACACATATTTAATTGTCAAAAAAACCACATTTAAATAGTATTAAGCTTTTCCACACATCCATATTGGCTTAAAATCCATAATGCTATTATTCAAAGCACTTTTTTTAAACTTAATGATTTAAATACATGATCATTAAAAGAAATGTATTATGCATTGACCTCTTGCATTTTTCCAACTTTCTTGAATTTTAATAGCTGAAAAGTATTTAATGGACAGACCCTTTGCCCAACAGTCAGGAGACCTGAGATTTTACTGTTAGCCATGGAATTAACCAAATCCAATTTGTCTCTGTATTCCCCTTGACTTACCAGGGTAACACCTAACCAGAGCCATTCTGATTCCTTTAGGGTTCTTGAACACTAACTGTATCGTCTCTATTTTGTGTGTGTATCTGTGCGTGTGTGTGAGGAAGATGAGTCCTGAGCTAACGTCCGTGGCCAATCCTCCTCTTTTTGCTGAGGAAGATTGGCCCTAGGATAACATCCATGCCCATCTTCCTCTGTTTTATGTGGGATCCCTGCCAAAGCATGGCTTGATAAGCAGTACGTAGGTCCACGCCTGGGATCCAAACCCGCGAACCCTGGGCCACCAAAGTGGAGTGTGCGAAATTAACCACTAATCCACTGGGCCTACCCCTTTCCCTATTTATTTAGGAATCTTTTGAGGTAATAACTGAGAGTTTGGAATCAAACAGAGGTAAAGTCAAACTACTTACCAACTGTTCATACTTGAGCAAATAATTTTATCCCCCTGAGATTCAGCTTCCTCTTCTGTTACACAAGGACGATAATAATAAATGCATCTTAAGATTGTCATGAGGAATTTATTAACTAATGTATGTAACATAATAAGTGTTCACTAAGAGGTAATTGATTTTTATTGCTATTATTCTTTTCCTCTTTTAATTAATTTCTTCTGCCAGAAAATAAATTCTTTCTCCTACTTCTATTTTCATCCACTGAAATGCCACCTATTAGTCAATGTCCTTTCTCAAGTGTGTGTTCTTCGTGGTGCCTTCTCCAGTCCCCACAGCTAGAAGTGAATTTTCCATAATTGCCAATCCTATGCTACTTCTTTTGTAGACCTGTGTAGCACTTGACACTTACTGCCTCGTACTGTAGTGGGGTTTTTGCCCCAATCTGATCATGCTAATTAGAATGACAGCCTCTGGAGGGCAGGAAGCAACTGTTTCTCTCTTCAAATACTTCTTGAATACGTGTTGAATGGATATGCATACACTCGAGAATAGTGCCATTTGGTTTACACATTAATTCATTGAATCCAAACGGATGATTTTTCATTTTAGTATTTTTTTTTTCAATTTTAACATTTAGATATCTCAATTTATTAAATTTTTTTTTTTTGTCCTGAAGTTACAACATAGTAGTTGAAATCAGAATGAAAAAATATGTTGCTGAAAAGTCTCCTTTTGCTCTGGGGGGGCACTGCCACTGTCAACGTGTGAGTCCCTGTAAGCAGACATAATTCCTTCCAGAGCTAGCTGGCGATGCTTCCAAAATCACTGGCGATACAGCCATGGAAACTTCAGCGATCCACCTCACCTTTCTCTGCTTCAGTTTTCTCACCTGCAAAATGGGTGGGAGGATATGATCAGATGATAATTTTAAAGACTTTTCTCGTCCAAAATCTTCTAGTTTTTAAAATTAGAGTGTTAAACTTGGTGACCCTGGGGTCTCCCTTCTGTGGTGTGATTCTTTGTGACCGTCTCTTTCCTAGACTACAAGAAAAACCAAAATTAACTTCTCAGGTGTTGCATCCACTATTCAAAAATTTCCCAGCCATTTCTGAGAGTCCTCAAGGGTTTTTCATACATATTCACAGACACATTTCTCTCTCCTCCCTGAGGATTCCATCACTGCTTTTCTTTATTCCAGCCATGTCTTCAGTTGCTCCCACTTTTCATAAAGCTACCTGTGCTGTTGGGGCCTCACTGCTTTTGGAACAGGGTTTTTTTTGTTGTTGTTGTTTTTGCCTTGGATTTCTCATCTTTTGAATGAACTAACTTCATCATCTTTAATATGAGCAACATCTCCTCCAACGCTCTTATGCAGAGCTGGGGGTGACTAAATCCTAGGATAAATATATTTTAGGGCATCAAGAGAACTCCCATTCTATAATGATAAGATAATTTAGATGTACTGTAAGATGCTTGATCATTAAAAATAATGTTAATATAAGAGTTTATCAAAAGTAGTTCTTATTCAAGATCCCCAAGTACAACCAGGATTGAAGTGAATTTGTCAGTCACTGCTGTCTGAATGATCCAAATCAGTTCATGAATTACCAGCACTTAGTGTAATTATTGGAAGCAGGACACTCACCTGGCTAGGCTACCATGGATGCTGTATTAACATGGCTTGGAGACGCTCTACCACTACCAGTATGAACTTAAGAGCTGGAGAGAGATGTACAGAGGCAGCGTTTCTGCTTTTCTTCATTGACTCATGCAAATCACGTGTGAGATGCATATTCCAACCTCCGCAAACAAAGAATCTGAGGTGCTAAAACCCTTTGTCCAACTATTTACCCCACATTGACAAACATTCGGACAAAGGTCAAATTTTAAAAAATTAAGCCAAGTTACTAGAGATTGGAGCATTCACAGAAAGGAACGAAGAAGTTACTAAAAATGCTTTAGCTTCAGTGAATCCCGCTTTGGGGAATCCTCCTTTGGACTGTCTCTTTTTCTTGCAAAGGGAAAATGGTGGTGTCAGCTGCTTGGAAGAAAGGGCCCTCTCAGCTGTTGAGTCTGAGACCTTGTGATTGAAGCTTCAAGATGAGGTTGAGGGCAGGGAGACTGTCAACAATCCCCTCTCCAACATCTCGTCTGGGTAACAGATTCGTCAGAGATGGCACACAGTGCAAATCATTTTCTCAATAGGAAGCTACACAAAAGCTTAGGGCCAAACCTCTGCTAGTAAGAGTGTTAGTTTGCCTGGAGGGTCCCATCTGCTGGCTTCCCTAAGGATCTGCAAAGATGGTAGGCAGATGGTGGAGGATTCAGGGTTTTAGGATCCTAGCAATTTCTCCCTCTCATTAAAGACCCTACGAACACCTAGTATGTGACTGGCACTGGGCTCAGCACTAGGAAGATGGGGAAATATCCAGGAAAAGTCATTGCTGGGAGTTATCACTTGGCCACAATTCCTGAAGGCTGGGCTCCATTCAGGACCCCCACATCCGAGCTGCTCGGGGGGCTCAGTTGCAGCAGATGGTGGGGTGATTACCACCTTCTGGAATGTGACTCCTACCCTGTGAGCTGCGGCAGGAACCCCCCTGCTACACAGGAAACCACAGCAGCTTCACTGTCTGTCTGACCTGCTTGCTGCTTTGCTAGGACAGAAGGAAAGAGAAGATCCCTAGGTTGCAAAAGAGGACTTTTTGTTTGTTTGTTTGAAGTGTTTTGCTTTAGAAAACGGGGTCTCTGTCTTCTCCCCACCCACAATTCTTCAATGAATGTATAAGATCCTTTTGGGGGGTGATATTCCAGCTATCAGAGCACCGTATATTTATAATCTTACATCAAGACAACCAGTGCAACTAGCAAGACAGGTTGTTAGGCTATAAGAGAGACTTGAAAGAACGCACAGAGAGCTTATTATAAGCAAGATGAAGCATTCAGTGATGGTCAGCATTTCTGAGAAATTCTAGGGAGAAAACATTTGGCACTGGGATGGAAGAAGAACCCAGTGGTAGAGAGGTTTTCCCTCCCTCACCTAATCTCTCACCCCAGCCCTCTTCCTGTGAGCAGTTCTTGCTGTGTCCGTCTTCCCACTGGAGGAGAAAACATTGAATTAGGTAAAACAGCCGTTCTTGGAGCATCCGAGGTTGTAGAATTGCTAATAAATGCTGTCCTTGTTACTTTGAATCATTTCCTCAGGGCGTTTGTCATTTGTACACCAAGACATTCTGACAGCCACTTGGCACTTGCATTTTGTCATGTTGTAATGGAGTACATTTCCATTGCATTCAATGTTTTTTCACTCCAATTACATGCAGTGAATCAAACCCTTGCTGTGGTGTGATTTGTCTGAAGCCCTCCCCAGAGCCAAGATCCACTGGAGAACCCGGCTCTGAGAAGTGCCAGCGGGTCTGTACAGTGCCTTCCTCTCGACTGGAAGAGCAGCTGATTTGATTTGTTCTCTTACTTGAGAGTGAACCAGATCATTTGCATTGTAAATAAAACCATCTCTTGTCTTTATTTCCATCATTTTTGATTGCTTTTGGCTGCTTAACTTGAATAATTTCATCCTGGGCCATACGAAAGAGAGCAGAGACAGGTTTTAAATACGTTTAGGAGGGAGCTCAGAGCAAATCTACAGCAGTAGGCATCTCTGATTTCAGATTCTAAGAGCGTTATATGGCATGTGAGCGAGCGTCTCTGCTTCTAGAGGTCATAGGAAGAGTGGAAGAGCAACCTCTCAAAATATATCCCCTGTGTTAAATTCAGGCTTGGTACCACATGTTGGGTGGCATTTCAGTGAGACCCTGCTGTTGTATCAGTGGTGGAAGAAAGAGCACATGCCCTGCAGACAGACCCTGACACGAGGGCCACCTCTGCTCCACTCAGCCTCGGACCCAAGTGATAACAGGGCAGCGCTGAGTGTGATTTGCTTTCTACAATGACCATTATGAGATGGAGAGTGGAAGAAACAACTCTAGTAAGTATTTGCCTTTTTGCTACACTTTAACAATTTTGAGAGTGCAGTCATTCCCCAGGATAGCAAAAAGGAAATGAACTTAAAATAGCCACAAAGAGGGGCCGCCCGGTGGCGTAGCGGTTTCGTCCGCGCTTGGCAGCCCGGTGTTCGCTGGTTCGGATCCCGGGCGCCCGCCGACGCACTGCGTGTCAGCCACGCTGTGGCGGCGTCCCATATAAAGTAGAGGAAGATGGGCACGATGTTAGCCCAGGGCCAGTCTTCCTCAGTAAAAAAAAAAAAAAAAAAGAGGAGGATTAGCAACGGATGTTAGCTCAGGGCTGGTCTTCCTCACAAAAAAAAAGAAAAAAAAGAAAAATAGCCACAAAGATCATTTCTAAGCCTAAATTATTTCTGTTGTACTGAGTCGTCATTGATTTGATATCCCAAGAACTACAGTGATTTCTCCAAATGATGGTACTTGAAGATGGGGCCTTCTAGATTGCCAGGAAGGTCTCAGGGATGTTTCTGGCTAAGTTTCCAGCAAAGATTTTCATTCCTTGCTTCATGTTTGGTCTTGACGATGGCTGTGAGCAAGAAGTGCTGGATGGTAAGTCCTGTTCAGAACAGTGGGAATCCCACTTATGGATAATATGAAAAATCTGCAGGAGAGCCTCCTGCCCTTGGAAGATGCAGTCTAACACAGCCTCAGCTGACTCTTTCCAAAAAGGTGGGATTGTGACCACCCCCTGGAGACTCTCTCTTTCTGGGATGGGCAGTGTCCCCAGGCATAGATGACGCTTGATTGGCTTGAGGGCCAGGCCCTGCGAATCCTCAAGGGGACTCTTCTGTCCAACCTTAGCTACTTGGGACCAGCGAAACCCACCATGCTCACCTCCCTGGCCTCTTTGGTTCTGATCATCTCTCCTCTTTCAACATTTTATCTTCGTATTGCTCTGAGCTGCCTTTTTTTTTTCACCCAGACTTCTGCAATTCTCTTCTTTTCCTAACATTTCCTCAATGCCCTGGAACTCCACATCTATGGTGGGCCAATTCTCTCGCTTCTGTGATTATTCCTTTCATCTCCTAGCCTTTACTGAAAACTGGCACGTCCCTGAGGATTTCCCATCCCTGGAAAGCTTCTCCAAGTGAGAGCCTTCACAATCTTGTGTCCCGTGCACCACATGCCTGGGAGGTTGTCTCAGCAAGCTCCTCATTTCCCACTGCTTCTTCAGATTGTCACTTCTCTTCTCTCATGCAAAGCCCCTGCTCATTTGAGGCTCACACCAGGTACTCCTATAGCCCCGAACATCACCTTCACTTTAGATGTTGGTGCCCACGGGGACCACTATTGCCTGTATTATCTCGTTGTGATTATGCTGAATGTTGCATAGATTTGGGGCTCTATCTTTTGTTTCGAAAAAAAATTCTTAACTCTTACCTACAGCCACAATGTGTCTGATCCCTCCACACACACACTACTCCCCGCTTTTGCCATCTCTGTGTGTCTACCTATCACTTTGCCCAACCCCCTCCCTCCCTCGAGCCATCTAGTCTATTTCTTTCCAATTCATTAAGTCTCTGTTCAAGTCCTATCTTTTTCATGAAATATCTTCAGGCACACCAGCCCAAAGTGATTTCTCATCCTGCATGTTCATAGCATTTATTATTTCTGCCAGGTCATCAAAAAGAAAACATTTGTAATAGCTGTGACACCCTCTGATTCTGTGAAACTTTCCATTGAATTCCCTGCCCTTTTAAATCCTGCTGTCACTGCTTGGTGCCACACAAGAGGCCCTCGTTGTGCTTGTCCATCCTCTCGTCACCACCATGAGGCACAGAGTGAACCCTACAAGGAGCAGGCAAACACCGTGGGCCCGAAGGACCCATTTATAATCACCATCACACATCTGATGGTTAGAAACAAAAAACTGACATCAGAACTCATTCCAAATAGTCATTTAATCACTTCATTTGCACACTTACAAATTTTTTTCATAATTGCAAAATAGGCTGCTAATTAGTTTTTTAAAATGCACTCACAGTGACAAAACCTGCCTAGAATCATAAAATTTTAGAGATGAAGGACTTTTACATCCTACATCTCTCATTCTACAAAAAAGAAAACATTTAATGTATGTTATTTTTATCAGCCCATATAATTTTAAATTTTTGTTTGTTTGTTTTTTGTTTTTGTGTGTGTGTGTGTGAGGAAGACCAGCCCTGAGCTAACATCCGTCACCAATCATCCTCTTTTTGCTGAGGAAGACTGGCCCTGGGCTAACATCCGTGCCCATCTTCCTCCACTTTATGTGGGACGCCACCACAGCATGGCTGACAAGCGGTGCGTAGGTGGGCGACCGGGATGCGAACCCTCAAACCCCGGGCTGCCAAGCGCGAGCTAAACTGCTGCACCACTGGGCCAGCCCCAGCCCATATAATTTTAAACCAGCAGAAGTTTATTTTTCACTCACATTTTGTGTCCAGTGTGGGTCAGTGGAGTTTTTTTCATCATAGTCTCTCAGGAACGCAGGTTGATGGAGTCTATATCTCAACAGACATTTCCACTCTGGCTCAGGCAGAGAAATCAGAGCTCTGGAGAGCCTTTCCCTAGTGACTTAAAGTTCTGGCCCAGAAATGACATCTGTTGCTTCCCCCTACAGAAGCCAAAACCATTGGCCAGAACCAATCCATGACCTACCCAACTACAAGGGCCAGAAGGTTCAGTCTTCCATGTGCTGGGAAGTGCTAAAATTGATGAGTGGCACTAATAACCCCCATAACTAGAACTAATGTTAAGTCACTTGTGTTGTATTTATGCCATATTATTGTAACATGATGAGAGTAACTGGAAAGCAGTAAAATGAGTGTGCATTTTGGAGCCAGAAAAGCCTAGGTTCAAAATTCTATTCTGGGGGCTAGGCCGGTGGCGTCATGGTTAAGTTCACACACTCTGCTTCAACCTCCCAGGGTTCGCAGGTTCAGATCCTGGGCGTGGACCTACACACTGCTCGTCAAGTCATGCTGTGGTGGCATCCCACATACAAAAAAGAGGAAGATTGGCAACAGATATTAGCTCAGGGCTGAACTTCCTCACCAAAACAACCACTCTGTTCTGCCACTTGTTAGCTGAGCCTGTATGGCCTGGGGCAGCATACTTGACCTCTCTGAACCTCAATTTTGTTAACTGCTAAGTGAATATTTAACAATATCCTGTGAGGATTCAATAAGATGGAATGTTTTTTAAAAATCTAGAACAATTTCTAGCAAAGAATAGGCATTCAGTGTATATTAGTTTCCTCTTCATCCCCCCCCCCTCTATTAACTCTTTGTTCACCTTCCTTTCATCCTTCCTATTTCCCTATGGCTATGGATTTGTTCTTGCTCTGCGTTTGAAAGATTCACTCCCACTTCCTTCGCCTGTAGATGAGCATGCTCACTTCAACGCTATAACAAGCCTGTGCTTTCATCAATACTTCCACCATATTTATCACTTCCAGGGCTGTGTCGTGTTAGGTAATTTTTTTTTTAATCTGATCCAGCTGTTAGATCAAACACTTTCAATAATTTGTGAATCACTCCTCACTCCATCCTCACTTGAATTCTGTTAATTTTTCAAGACCATATTTTATGTCATCATATAGATCATAAGTCTTTCAGGGATAGGAACCACAGTTTAAACCTTAACATCATTCACAGAATCAAGCATTTTACTGTCTGTTACCCACACAATATCAGATGTAAAGAAGTTCGTTGGTGACATCCATGGTGTATGAGTTTTCTGGGGCTGCCTGAACAATGTACCACCAACTGAGTGGCTGAAACAAATGAAATTTATTGTCTCGCAGTTCTGCAAGCTAGAAGTCCAAGATGAAGGTGTCAGTAGGGTTGGTTCCTTCTGAGAACTGTGACAGAGAATCTGTTCCATGCCTCTCAGCTTGCTTCTGGTGGTTTGCTGACAATCTTTCATAGGCTTATAGAAGCATCTCCCTTTTTCCCTTTTTATAAGGACACTAGCTAGTCACATTGGATTAGGGCCCACCCTAATGACCTCATCTTTACTAATTACATCTGCAATGGCACCATCTCTAAATACATTGACATTCTGAGGAACTGGGGGTTATGACTTCAACATATGAATTTTGAGGGGACACAATTCAACCCATGACTCATAAGTCACTACCACCAGGATGAATATTTAGCAATTTCATAGAGAGAATAGTATGACATCAATGTTTAGGCCATGTCAAAGTATAATTTTCAAAATGTCAAAAACTTGATATTGATATGAGTGAACATGTGTCAAAGATTAATTTACCTAATTCATGAGAGAACTAGCAGATGAGCTCATTTTCTGGGGAGACCAATTTACCTGCCCCTCAGCCCTGGACTACACCAGAGTTTGGTGTGCTGCATGGGATGTGCGAAGAGCACTGAAACTATGAAGCAAAAATCTTGCAGACAGGGACCTCAGACAAAAGTCTGTGTGAGGCATGCCTGGTGAAACCACTGAAGATATATTATTAGAATGAGGAAACAACCCAGAGGTGAAATAGATGGACAGTGGGTCGGTGGAAACCAGCCCCAGTGGTCTAGTGGTTTAAGATTCGGCGCTGTCACCACTGTGGTCTGGGTTTCATTTCCCGGTCAGGGAACCATGTCACCTATCTGTCGATTGTCATACTGTGGCAGCTGCATGTTGCTGTGATGCTGAAAGCTATTCCACCAGTATTTCAAATACCAGCCAGGTCCCCCATAGTGGACAGGTTTCAGTGGAGCTTCCAGACTAAGACACTAGGAAGAAGGACCTGGCCACCCACTTCTGAAAAAATTGGCCATGAAAACTCTATGAACACCAGTGGGGCATTGTCTGTTACAGCTCCAGAAGAGGAGAAGGCACAAAAAGACTAGAGAGGGTTCAGCTCTGCTGTCCGCAGGGGCGCTAGGGGTTGGAATCAACCCCACCACACCAGCAAACCTCTTTAAAGACTCTATCTCCACATACTGTCACATTTTGAGGAACTGGGGATTAGGATTTCATCATATGAATTTTCGTGGATACAATTCAGTCCCTAACATTAAGTATATCTGGTTGAGCCTTTTCCGGGAAATTCTCAGGTTGTCCTTTGTGACAACCAAATTCATGACTTTGGGCCAGCACAAGAGGAAAGTAGAAACAACTTGCTGATGTTAAGACTGAATGGCTGTTAATTCATCCTGGTAATCAATAATATCATGATGGAGAAGAGTAAAATCCTCTATTGAAGTAAATAAGATACATAACTCTTTTTAAAGGATTAGATCAATGTTTCCATGAAGGTAAGAGCATATTACGGACTGACACATTTCCAGAGACTTCCTGTGCATCTACCAAGTGTACAACCAATAAAGCATTTTTATATTAATAACTTTTTTCCTGTACAAAATTAACCTAGAGAAAGCTGAGCTGCTTCTTTCGTTTAACAACTTTTCTCATGAAACTCATATAACAATGTTGAGCTAATTAAGAAAAATAGAACATAACAAAATCCTGATTATTTTTATCATCTTGCTTTTTTTATAAGATGAAAGATAAAACCTTTATGATTTTCTAATATCCACCTGGAAAAATCTCAAAGACAGTTTTAGGTGTAAAAGACATCTTGATTTTTTTTTTTAATTTAAGATTTACTCTTGTGAAGAGAAAATGAAATGTGATATTAGGAGAGAGATCATCATTTGATTAAGATTGGAGCACAGGTACATAGGAATAATGAGTGGTTGAGCTAATACTGGCTGAGATTAACTACATGTAAATAAAAATGATACTATAATTTTTGTGTGTATGTGAGGAAGACCAGCCCTGAGCTAACATCGTTTCCAATCCTCCTCTTTTTGCTGAGGAAGACTGGCCCTGGGCTAACATCCGTGCCCATCTTCCTCTAATTTATATGGGACGCCACCACAGCATGGCTGACAAGCAATGTGTCAGCTGGCACCCGGGAACCGAACCTGCGAACCCCGGGCTGCCAAAGTGCGAAATAAACCTCTGAGCACCGGGCCAACCCTACTATAAAATTTTTAAATAAACATGAAGTAGGAAAATACAACTGGAAGAAACCACAACACCTCAGAAATGAGAAACTTTGGTTATTTGTTTTTTAAAACAACTTAAGGATATAACAAAGTCATTACAAAGCAAAGAAAGTTATTTTGCTAACATATAAAATCCTGCTATCTCATAAGATTACCTAATAAGCAAAGAATATCTTTTGATTAATTCTTGTTAAGAGCCAACTAATTTGTCATTTTAAGATTGAAAAATGTGAAACTTTACTTTTTTTAATAAAATATTTTTATGACTGATCACATCAAAATGAACCAAAATCTTCTAACAATGATTTAGTAACAGAGACAGGACTTACCACCCCACCCTAAACAACTAGAACATTAAATAAATTTATACAAAGTGATAATTTTCAGACATGGGACAATAGCAAGCACAGGGCCATGATTCCTAAGAGAAGAGAAATAAATGAGGTGAGCTCTATGATTTTCCCAGCTTATTGCTTATAGGCAGTTGAATTTGTAGTTAAAATTTGCCAACAAAAAAATTTCCAGACCCAGATAGTTTCACCGAGCTCCTCCAAACATTTGAAAAAGAAATAATATCAATTCTACACAAATTATGCTAGGAAATTGAAGAGGAGGGAATACTTCCCAACATATTTTACAAATCCAGTATTATCCTAATAAGAAAACCAGACAAAGACATTACAAGGACAGAATACTAAAATTAATATCCCTCATGAACACAGAAATAAAAATCCTTATGAAATTTCAGCAAATTGAATCAAACAATTTATAAAAACATGATATCATGACAAGTGATGTTTATCCCAGGAATGCAAGTTTGGATCAGCATTAGAAAATCAATTAATGAATTTCATCATATTAACAAACTGAAAAAGAAAAAAATATATATCTTCTCAACTGATGTGAAGGAGTATTTGACAAAATTGAATACTCATTCATGACAAAAACTCTGAATGAAGAAGAAAGAGAACTTTCTTAACCTGATTAAGGACATCTACCTCAAACTTACAGCTCACATCATACCATAATTAATCATGAAATACTGAACACATTCCCTCTAAGAGAGGACAATTTGAGAAAAAAATATGCTCTTACCACCTCCATTCAGTGTGGTTTTAGAGGTTCTAGACAGGGCAATAAGGCAAGAAAAATAAGGCATGCAGATTGGAAAAATGAGGCATACAGATGCTTTATTCATGGATGACATACTCAGTATTGTATAAAATCCTAAGTAATCCACAAAAAGACTACTCAAACTACAAGAGAGTTTAGCAAGGACACAAGATATATGAACAATATACAAAAATCATGTGTATGTCTATATATTAACAATAAACAACTGGAAATTTGAAATTAATAAAAAATATCATTTATAATGCCATCAAAATATTTGAAATACTTAGAGAGAAATTTGACAAAAATTATGCAAGACCAGGGTACTGAAAACTACAAAACATTTAAAAGAGCTAAATGAACAGAGATACATAAATCTACCAGAACAGAGCTCTTTTAATTTTAGAGTCTTTATAATCTAATTTACTAATACCTTCTGGAAATAGGAAAATGTTTCAAACTTACACAGTGAGAGACAAAGACTTTTCTCAATTGTAACCACAAAAAGAGCTCACAGCGTCAGTTCTAAGCTTCAATCATGGGTCAGAGATAAACACAGAAGATGAGATGTTACCGGTCCAGATCTTAAAGGGCGGTTCTCTCTCCCAGGGGGCATGGAACACTGTCACAGTTGATTTTATTTCATTAAAAAACAAAAAGACTAGCAATTTCAATGTCTCTGTGGTATGTCATCCAACAGAAGATAGCTCTCCGCTGTCTACTTGAGAAAGATCACTAAGTGATCAGATCATAAAACTAGACTTCCAGTTATCACTGTCTCCAAAAGGGAATAATTGAGCACTTGTGCACAAACTATATTCCTATGTCCAGGATGCTGTCCTGACCACTCAGCCGAGTCCAGCCTAATGGTCTGATAAACAGTAGCCTCTGGACAAGCTGTAGAAAGACACAATGCCCAAACAATTAGTTTTATATACAAGTTGCTCTATTGCTTATGCAATCACAAGCAGGTGATCTGATAACTATTGCTCCTTGGTCTCAGATATAGAAAGGAATACAGTCCTAACCCTGACAGACATCACAGGCCAACATACCTAGCCACGAGCCAGAAACAAAAAAACACAGACAGAGAAAAAAGAAACAGAAAACAGAAAAACTGAGATTCAACAAAAGAAAGATTCTAGGGCCACCTGGAATTCACACTGGGAGGCAAAACCCATGTGCCTGGGCTTAAACATCCCAGGAGGTGCACTTCACCAGAAACACAGTTTAATTGGCTCTGATAGGTGAGTCCACTGGGACAGTCTGGTGGGATCACCTCAAAACTTGTTGTATAATAATTGTTTAATTTTCAAAAAGTTAAAAACATGATTTATACAAATATACAATGAGCACATGGTCAAAAAATAACTCATTAATGAGGACATCAGCCAGATGTTAAAATAGGTTCCCAGAGGATTTCAGGAAAATAATCCCTCAGAAAGAGCATGCTAAAATGTGTGCTAAGTTAGAAGAAAATTTAAAAGCAATCAATGTATAAATGTCCAATGAAGCAACAAAATGATAACTTTTGGGGTTCTCTTTCTTTGAATCTCTTCTAGACAAAATCATCAAGTTATTATGTATCTTCACAGACTGTGGGTTCTAATCAAAGTAAAGAGCAAGTCAAACAAAGATATATGGCTCTAGAGGCCTGGGTAATTTGGGGATGCACTCATTAGACAACCTTCTGAATAACAGCCTTCCTTGCCCCCAATTTCCATATATTTGACATTTTTCCTTTACAGCTCCATGAGAAGTATTTGTTTTTAGCATGGACCCCAACCAGGAAGTGATTCTTCCCACCAAAATGGCAGGATTTCTGCTACCTTCCACTGCCACATTATAAATTGAAATATAACACAAAGATGCATATGAAAAGAATACCTCAAGATGCAGGACCACGCCAAAAAAAATCCATTTTCTGGATCATAGGAAATCCGTGGCCAGGATTTGGCATGCACAGCAGTGCACCCATGAGCACAGACCTAGGGCTCTCATTAATGAGGAAACCACTTAGGGTAAAACTTGAGAAATTATAGAAGCAAAAGATGAGGAGATTTAATGTTATTTGTAAAAACTCCAGTCTTTGCATAAATTCTCTGTGAGCTAAAAGAGGATGGCAAAGAAACACAAGAGAAGTGGATTTCAGAAAATATACTCATTTTAACAAGAAGGTACCAAAATAGAAGGGACACACATACACAGGAAGTCCCACAATCACCAAGCAAATAAAAAGTTTCTCTGTCTCATTTCAGCTTTAATGTAAAAAGTCAAAGAATTATTTTAAAAGTATATATTGTACACACAGTGTGCAAGCACTGTGCTAGGTGACATGAGGCATTCACAGACGAGTAAGACAAAGGAAACTTCTCAGGATTCAGTTGCCTCCTGGGTGATAATCTCTCAGGTTTCTGAAATTGTGAAAGACTATAAATCTATAATTTTATAATTCCTGTCCACAAAGAGCTTAGTAGTTTTTTGATGACTTTAAAAGATGTACAGGGTGGGTTGGGGGAGGGAGAATTCCCTATTCAGAGGTTATCTCATTCAGATTTTTTTTAATTTTTATTTTTTATTTTTATCAGGGAATTATTGGTTCAAAAGCACTCTTAACTGGAAACATAAAGAAGTAAAACAAATATGTAGGGATGTTCTGATTGAAGGAGGCCGGGGGTACCATGACTCCTTCTTGGCAGACCCTCCCAGCTTGGCCTTTAGACTTCTGTGGTCCCTAAGCGGCTCCACTGAACACCTAGGACTGTCTGGAGCATGTCTGAAAATCATTGATGAAGCCCAAACTGCTTAGGGTAAGGATAACAAAATAATAGGCAATGAGAAATTACGTTTTCTTAACCAGTAAATGTTCTTCTCCAAGTTCACAGAGATCAGGGACTGAATTTGGGCCAGACCACCCAACTGCCCCCCCACACACACTCTCTGGTACTCTATGTCATCTCTCGAAAATGCTGATCATTGTCTGTATGCCACCAGCTCATTCATCCTCTTTTCACAATAACTCCTTGTGGGGGATCGGAATTGGCCACCTCAAAATATGTCTCTTTACCTTGATTATTTTCTTTGAGGTAGGCTTTGACCTTCTCCCTCCACCCCCTCAACCCCCCCACCCCCACCCCCACTCCTCCCACCCTCGCCACTGTGTAAAGGGATTTGGGATGGAAGGCTTAGTCCCTGGGACAGGCCATCACATGGCTAACTCTGGGTATTGACAGACTGGGAGGGTCTTTGCTAAAGCCATTTTTATCAAAGTTCTGTTTACCAAACATTTGCATTTGTAAGGTAAATCTACATTTGTAAAGGTGTCTCCCTTTCTGTACTGGGAAGAAGGGGGAGATGACCTCATTTCTAGAAATTTATGCAGAAGGCGAGGATGCATAATAAACTTACTGTGCTTTTCTGGTAATCTCCCATAACTGACCCACCACCAACATCCTCCTTTGTCTTCCTATTTAAGAGGAGAACCTCTGCCATTTTGTTGAGAAACTCAGTTTCCCTGGTCTCTCCCACGTACACACATTATAAAGCTTTGTTTGATTTTCTGCTGCTATTCGGTCTCATGTCAATTTAATTTGTAGCCCAGCCAGAAAGGACCCAGAGTGGGTAGAGGATAGTTTTCCTCCCCTTCATCCTCAAAATGCAAAAGGGACTCGTATTTGCTTTCAAATCTACTAAAGGTTGTTGTTTTATAGTCTTGCAAAGGGACCATTCAACACCAAGATGACTATATCTGAACGTTTTTATATGAGTTATCTGGTACATGAAAAGAACAAAGGAAAGACAGCTTGGAGCTGAGAATGCAAGATGCTTGGATAACACTTGCCTCCTAGAAACCTTCTGTGGAAGTTTCATTTTTGTTCATGAACATAGTGAAAGGATCTCTATGTTTTTCCTACAGCTTCGAAGATCATTTTCAAGTCTCTCCATTTTCTCTGTCACTTTACATCACTTCCTCACCTAGATCAAGTTATATATCTCCTGCTGTATCTCTATGTTTCCTGGGGGGCAGAATCTCATTGTTCTTTTAAGCATTTGTCAATTTAATGAACTGTTTTATGATTTAAACCCAAATAATGGGGCTTTTGTGAAGAAAAGCAGAGGGGCAGGTGGAGGGGAGGAGAGATGGGGTGTGAGGTAAAGGGATAAATTCTAGCTTATTGGGATTGCCTTTTTAAATCCTACAGATTTTTTTCCCTATTCAGATAACTTGCTGACCTTATCCTATGCTCCATCTGACTGTAATTACTTCAGTTAGGCTGACCAATTTTAGAAACTTGGACAATGCACTTCATTGCAATCAGATCTGCATTAAAACCCAGAAATGAAGGACATATCCATTATTACCATGGAAGTTATTATGGTGTGTTTTTTCCAAAAGAAATACACTCATGTCAGCAGGCCTAAACTTTCCTTTCTCCAGACTTCTAGCATGTCTTCTGCAAATAAGTCTGGTATCTTCCATACAATTGATCTATAACCTCATGCAACTCAATTACAAGCTGTTTCAATAGTTTTTCCTAATTCTTCACTGCTCTTCTCCTTTGTAAATTTTATAATTATTGACAAAACATTTTAAGGGACAAAACACAGAGAAGAAAAAAAATCAGGGAAGAGCCATACCATACATTCAACATGAGAATATAGACCCTGCCTGTTCACTGATACATTTCACTTTATCTTTCTATCAGGCTGCCAAGCCCATGGGTGGAGTGATTTGGCAACTTCCTAACACAATGTGATTTGAGGGGTACAAAAGAGGGTATCTCTGATTTTAAAATTCCCTCCATAAATTACCTTAGCTTCCAAAATCCCCACCCACTCCTTCTAGAGTAGGGATCTGAATGCAGAAAGCTCTGTTGAAATGCAGATGTTCACCTGGGAACTAGGCTCTAATCTAGGATCTGGGCTCAAGGCTTTGTAATTTCCCAAGAAGAGAGCAAAGCCTGAGGGGATGAAACAGGACTTCATGAGGGTAAAGTGAGTCAAAAGAAAGGTGGAGAGCCTTTAGGAAAGCTCGTCACACTTTCTTGGAATCATATAAAATCATATATGTTTTTGTTGGCTGGCAAGAGGAGGCCCAGGTGAAACTCTTTGGCAGGGCCACCAACAGGTGAGGGATAACGAGAGAGCCAACTATTTGCCAAGCACTGCTGCGCTCAGATATGCTATCTTGTCCCACTTAATCTTTAAGGCAAACTTGAGTGTTGGGGGTTACCTGTACTAATGGAGAGAAGAGAAAATGAGCCCAAGGGACCCAAGTTCACAGAGAACCTTTACGTCAGCATCTGGATTTGAATTCATGGTCAACACCTTCAGCTTCACCGTCTCACAGAAAAAGCAGGAAGGCAGACATGTGGAGCATGACACATGTCAGGGAAACAGAGGAAGCTGAGCCACTGGTGCCTACTTCCTGTCCTGCTTCTTGTGATGTCTGGAATGAAAGTGAAATGAACCCTAGGTCTGATGAATTCTGAACAGTGGGGAAAAACTGGTTTCCCGGGGACTAAATATTTAGCTTCAAATTCATTTTATGAATTTGTTCCTCTCCCATCTCCTCCCTATGTTCACACTATGCTCCAATCTTCTACTCTGCCCCATCTATGCATTTGTTCCTGCCATTGCCTCCACCAGGGAAGTTCTTCATCTATGTTTGTCAAAGTCCTAGAAAGTGGTGTCACTTCTGGTGCTTCTGGTTAGGTTGTAAAGTCAACATGTAGGCATAAATTAACTTAGCCGAAGTTAATCTGTAACACTCCTGAAATCACCTTTAAAGTTCAGTGTCTTTGGATTTGTCATTGCAAAGCTCAACAGCACAAGAGCATGGAGGTCTACTGTGGGTCGGGTGGCCTCATGCTTCCCGTCTCCTTCTCCCTCCAGGATGGGTTCTCGTTAGACAGAAAGTGGATGGAAATGGCTTAGCCCCAATTTAGTTGCTTTCTTTCTTTCTCCCTCCCTTCCAATCAGAACATGTATAATTCAATTCAGGTAAATTATTCATACAGTATAGCTTTGCTGTAATTCATTCAAAGTGGATTGCTGCAACACTCACTTCTTCAACAGATGTGACACTACAGCCTTTCACCTCTTTTGCGTGTAATTTATTCTTAATTTATTTTAATTGGATCCATCTTCTATATGGATTGTAAGATTTCTGTGGTCACAGATTGTGTTTCACTCATATTTCTAGGCCCCGCCATGCATAACCAATGTTTTGAATTTAATTAAATTAGGCAGAGAGTTGTATATAGATGGTTCTGCTCTGGCTGGCCAGAACCACTTGCTGAAATGCGCCCAGATACATGATGACCTCTATGGGTGCAATAGTGGCACAGGGAGTTGGGTGGAGTAGGACACTCTTAGGACAGGAAAGGCCTCAGGCCTACCCTGACAGCAGTTTACAGCCTGGTGGCTACTCAGCGAGGCAAAGCCAGTGGTTCCAGGTTCAGGTAGGGAAAGGACCCATCTCCCTGCCATCCCTCAGGAAGCGCCAGGGACTTCGCTTGCAGAGGTGGCCCTGCCTGAGACTGATGGACTGTTCACTGGAGCCAAGAGGGCCTCCCCACAGACAGAAGACTGGTTAGGAAGGGAAGGCAACCCGGGAGATCACTGGAAGGATCTTAGGCAGAAGTGTCATAATAAATGAGGGAGGCAGACTTTCAAAAATCTTTCCTTGGGAGGCCAACAGGAGTATCTACTCCATCTAAAGAGATTATCTAAAATACGCACAGTGGGGAGACGTTTCCTTTCCACCCTCGTGTGGACACGTGCTGGCCTCAACGTTCAAACATCTGTTCGTCCCAAGTTTGTCTTCAGCGTAGGCAGCTTTTACGTGTGTGACCTTGAGTGAGTTTTTAAACTTCTGTGCCTCAGATTTTTCGTCTCTCATGTAGAAATAGTCATCATACTGCTTCAGAGGGTTGTTGGATTAGATGAGCCAGTCCATACAAAGCTCCCAGGATGGTATTTGACCATTAGTAAGCTCTCACTAAAATTAACCTGGCACCTCATCCATCATCATCAATTCATTTATTGGCTGCAGCTTGGCTTTCTGCTCTATTTCCCACAGCCCAGTTTCACATACCCCAGCCTCTGCACTCAGCCTGCACCACCTCAGTTTCAAGACTCTGTTCACATTCCTCTCTCAGGTTGAGTGACAGAATCTATTAGATGCTCCTATTATTTTTCTCTACCTCTTATCCCTGAGTATTAGCTGGGCCCCAGGCCACCCAGCTAAAGACTACATTTCCCAGCCTTCCTTGCAACTAAGCATGGCCACGTGAATAAGTGCTAGCCAATGGGAGCTGAGATGAGCTGTTGCGTATAATTTCCAGAACATGCCATTAAAAAAGAAGGGGTGTGCCTTCCACTCTGTTGGCTGAAGTATGGACATACCACAAGATGAAGGATAACAGAGCAAGAAGACAGAATGAGCCTGGGTCCCTGATGACTTCCTAGAGCAATCCACCCACAATTAAAGCAGCACAGCAGGTTAGCTCTCCTCTCTTACGACTTATCCTTTCCTACTTGGTACCTTTATTTTTATGGTCTATTGAAACTTACATTAGAGACAGGATATCTACACAGAGAATCAGTTTCAGGCCTCCAGGAACTTATGATCCTGAGAGATCTTAAATGAAAAAATGGCGAGTTGGTTTTTCCAGATTCTACTGAAAAGATATTTACTGACACTGGCTCTTTCCCCCTCTTTGCTTCCCTTTTGATTGAAAGAAAACTGAATTTTCATCACCTACCTCTCTTTCTTGTTAATCAGTACAATTTTTAAAAGTTGAGACACCTTGGCTAAATCATAAAATTTTTATTAAAGTGCATTTTTTGTAAAAATTTGCCATGACTCATCTATGATCGTTCCAAAGATTTATAAGACCAAGTCATGTCAGTTTTTCCACAGAATGATCTTCCCACTTTTCCGAATATCTGTCAGCACACATCTGTGCTGTGTGTACAAAATTTCGCCTCTTGAGAGCCCCACATTTGACAGAAGCAAGTTTGCCTCATTTTTCAAACAGTGTTAATTCAGTTTAAAAATACTTTTCTCGTGTTATTGCAAGGGTCTTCTTTTACTCCATCTCATGCTTTAGTCTATCCTGGATCTAACACTTATGCAATTCGAATTTTACTGTTGGGAAGGCGGGGGGCCCAATAAAATTTAGCTACCACTTCTCACTCCCCGTCAAATTTCTTGTCACATATCAAAGAGATGAAGGAAGGTATCACTTTCTTCAGATAACACAAGACAAACATTAGAAATTCAATCAGTTTGGAAAATGTCTTCCTCACATCTTCTTTTATCTGTAGGATAATTTCCTTTGTAATGGGTTGCACAGTGCAAATTAGGCATAGTTTATTAATATACAAGTCCAGAGAAATGAATTTATATGTACCCCAGAGGAAAAGTTTCATGGAGACATCCACTTTTCATCACTTTAGGACTATAGGAACCTCTGCAATATATCCCCTTCCATCAAGATCTCAGGGGTATCCAATAGAGCCAGTTTCCATGAGGGAAAATATCTCCACTCCTGCTGTCCATGGAAGACTAACTAGAATCATCGTTACCACTTTAAGTCTCTTCGGTTGGTTAGTGTGGTGTTAGTAGTAGTATAACTCAGTCAACAAATCTATTTATTTCCAGTGAGAAGAAAGGCTCTGCCCTTTCTAAGAGAGACAAATAAAGACATTAATTCTGCCTTGGAGGAGTTGCCAGTCCAGTGGCAGAAACTTGTGAGAGCCTTTAGCTTTTCAAGACATCTTTAGAAGAACAAAGTCTGGATGGACTTGAGGGTATGAAGCAAAATAAGTCAGACGACGAAAGACAATTACCATACGACTTCAGTTATATGTAGAGGATAAACAAACACATAGGTATGGAGAACAGATTGGTGATTACCAGAGGGGAAGAGGGTGCAGGAGGGTGAAGAGGTAAAGGGGCACATTTGTATGGCGACGAATGGCAACAAGACTTTTGGTGGGGAACACGATGTAGTCTATACAGAAGTTGAAATATAATGATGTACAACTGAAGTTTACATAATGTTATATACCAATGTGACCTCAATAAAATAAATTAAATTAAATTAAAAAAGAACAAAGACTTGGCCCCCCAGGTGCCTCATAAAAGAGCATCCCTAAGAATAGCTACACTCTCCCTTAGGCTGTTCAAATCCATTATGTTTGTCATCATATCACCTGAGTTTGAATAGACTTTTTAATATTTAGTGAATTTAATTTTTAGCAGGGGCTGCATCTTAAAAATCCTTGTCCTCAATGCCTCGCTTAGGGTCACATACACAAAGTACACTGAGGAATAAATGAATGAGTGGAAGAGTAAATTAATAAACTTTTGATACCCTATCAATTTATAAAACTATCTAATTCATCTCCAGGTCAACATCCAGGATATCACTGCACAATAATTTCTATTTGTGCCCAAGAAGGACTAAAGGCCCCTTGCTTGCATTTATATCCATCCAAATCTTCAACAGGTATTTATTGATGACTCATTATATGTCAGATATTGTTTTAGATGCTGGGAATAAAAGTGATGAATAAGCCAAGAATTTGCCCTAATAAAGCTTACATTCTAGGGAGAAAATAATATGAAGTAAAGAATTTCTCTGTAGTCAATGAAGCGGCGAGGAAGGGAAGGAAGATTACAACCATGTCGACTTGCACTTACAGGTGAATAGAACTTGTTTCCTTAAGCTTTATAAATTTCAACAACAAAATGGCTTCAGTCTCACAAGTGAATAAACCCCAAAATGAATTACTCCTTGAAAAGTAGAAAAGAAGAATTATTACAATTCTTCTTTACCTAATTGGTACATCCATAAGGGAGATATTTTTAAAATAAACTAAATTAAAAATGTACCCTGGAAAGAAATAGCTGAACTGTGCTTTGCATGAAATTTTATTCTGTGCTCTAATTTATGTGCTCTCCTCTCTTAATTCCTTCTGTCTCTTTTAACAGTCTTTTACCAATGCATTAATTGCTTCACCAAAATTCTCATGAGGGAAAAAAACACTGATAAGACGCCCAATTTAAAAATTTACTTATGTCTTATGTAATCTACTGAATAAAATACTGTTAATGAAAAACACAAAAGTGATACATTTAATCCATATGGAAGTTTAACTGTTCTTAGTTCCTCCCGGTGACTCCCAGTGCCCACCCCTCCCCTCTGTGGAATAAGTGACTGAGCTATAGACTTTTGATGATAAGGTGAACGTTTCTTTCTTTCTAAAATTTAAATTTCTAATTTTCTATATTTGAATTAATATCAGGCAAGGGCCTTTGATCATCAGTGGTAGGTAAAGACGGAGAGTAGAAATCCATCCTTCACTAATTTGAAAAATTCTTATTTCTGTGTGTGTGTGAGGAAGACTGGCCCTGAGCTAACATCTGTGCCCATCTTCCTCTACTTTATATGGGACGCCGCCACGGCATGGCTGACAAGTGTGTGTAGGTCCACACTTGGGATCTGAACCTGTGAACCCTGGGCCACTGCAGCGGAGCACGCGAACTTAATCACTACACCACCAGGTCGGCCCCTCGCTGATTTGAAAAATTATTTTTAAAGTAGGAAATTTGAACTTAAAATATTACGGTTTGTTATTCATTATCAATATTGCTAAATATTGAATTAGGCTAGGGATAGATTCCTCCATATATTTGTGACTGCTGAAATTATTTGGCTAAATTCATTTTGGGAATATTTTACTTCTATGATACAAAGGCCACATCAGGCATTTTGCAGCTTTTCTGTTGAAAATAATATACTGATGATATATGTGTCAGCCATACTTTATTCATTTTTACCCTTTTAATTCTTAATGATTAAACTTTTGTTGTTGCTGTTGAGGAAGATTAGCCCTGAGCTAGCGTCTGTGCCTCTCTTCCTCTACTTTATACGGGACGCCGCCACAGCATGGCTTGATAAGCAGTGCATAGGTCCGCAGCTGGAATTCAAACCTGTGAACCCCGGGCTGCCAAAGCGGAGCACGTGAACTTAATCACTATGCCAGCAGGCTGGCCCCTAACAGTTTTAAAAGTAATTGTTTCTGGGGGGCTGGCCCGGTGGTGTAGTCATTAAGTTCACATGCTCCGCTTCAGTGGCCCAGGGTTCAAGTGTTCGAATTCCAGGCGCAGACCTACTCACCACTCAACAAGCCATGCTGTGGCGGTGCCCCACATACAAAATAGAGGAAGATGGGCACGGATGTTAGCTCAGGGCTAATCTTCCTCATCAAAAAAAAAAAAGTAATTATTTCTGAATTTCCTTCCAGACCACCCGTCCAACACTGAGTTCGGTTTTCCAGTACAGAAGTCCTAGTACCCAGACCACTAAGGTACCTCAGCGAGGGGCAGAAAATGGAAATCTCTCACCAAAGCACCTAGAACTCAGCTGGCTCTGGGAGGAAGGAAGGAAGGATGGAAGAAAGGATGGAAGGAAGGAAGGATGCAAGAAGAGAGGAGGGGAGGAAGGAAGGAAGAAAGGAAGGAAGAAGAGAGGAGGGGAGGAAGGAAGGAAGGAAGAAGAAAGGGTGGAAGGGAGGAAGGATGGAAGAAGAGAGGAGGGGAGGAAGGAAGGAAGAAAGGAGGGAAGAAGAGAGGAGGGGAGGAAGGAAGGAAGGAAGAAGAGACTAGGGAAGGGATGAAGAGAGGAGGGGAAGGGTAGGAAGGGAGTCCACCATCTGTGGTAGAGCTGGCCAGATAGTCACAAACTCATTTCTTCTGCTGGGCTCAGAAATAAGCCACACTTGCAGCTGGGAGTGAGCGGCCATTAGGCCGAGTTCTGGGGGCTGGCACATGGGGGAGATGTTTGCCACCTGCAGGTTTGACCCACGAAACTCCCAGAACAAACCTGCACACCCCTTCCCTTCCTTCCAGGCCAGCCAGCTGCAGAGGATTACGGGAAGCTCTCTCAGGAGGCTCCCAGCGATGGGGGAGCCACTAGATGGAGCGCCCACATTGGATGAGTGACGTGAGGAAGAAATAAATCTTCACTGTGTTAAGACACTGAGGTCTGGGGTTGTTTCTCACTGCAGCAGCCTTCCCTGACTAACACAGCACCTGGAGAAATAAATTGGTAATGACAAACTCCATATCTTCTAGTCTTGTGAAGCAGCTGATCTTCATCGACAAGGCTCAGTTAGGACATCTCTAATGTGAAAAGGAGTGACACTAGAAGCTTCTCCATGTCCACTGAGCAAGGGATGCATCCTGTCCATTTTTACACCATAAAACATCAGGGGGAGGGTTTCATTGCTCCACACGGGGATTTAATATTCTTTGATGCTGTAACGATGGCAAATGATCTCTTTATTCCTTTGAGGGGAGATGAGAATCCTGGGGCAGTAACGTTAGATTTCATTGACATATGAAGCAATTTTGGCAAACCTAGCGAGCCTTTTGGTTGTGATTTATATCTAGTCAGGGAGAAATGACATCTGGGACGTCTGATTTATTCACTAGCAAAATGCTGGCTGAACCTAAAATAAGAAAATAGAGATTTATGTAACAGATTGCAGCGCCTTAATTTAAGGACAGTTAGGAAACCAGCAGACTCTGCTTGGCTTGGAATCTCAGGCTGCAAGTTAATATTACCTTTCTCAAAGTATTAAGTCACATGTTGAGAGTTAGGGCATTATTTCTTCACCTGAACATTTTCAAGATGACTATTTCGTATCCAGATTAAGTCCTGGCATTCAATTACACGTCGCCTGCCATAACAAAGCAAACAGCTCTTGTGGAATTTAGCAGACAGCTATGGTCTGTTGTAAGTCTACTTGGAAGTCCGCAAGCTACTGCATTGTAATCTCCATCCCAGGAGAACCCAGGAGATACTGGGACTTGATTGTAAGGAATTCTCTCTCCTTGATTAAGAGACCACTTGAAGTCAATATCATAATTGTTTCCTTTTCAAAACCCAACAAAGTTTTCCTGGAACATACTCGATGTTGTAAACACCAAAATGCAATTTCTCTCTGGTCTCAGTGTCACTAGATGTGCTCCTCCTAAGCCACCGATTTCTTCTGGGCTTGGGAACAGAGTCACTTAACAGACATCCCACTTCCTGCTTCCTACTTCCTGCTTTGCATTGGCTAAGAGAAAGCTCAGCGCCAACACACAATCCCTTCTAGAGAATGCAGAGGACTCCACGACATGACTGTTGGGCACAAACCTACTCTGACTCCTCCCCGCATTTCTCTGTCTGTTCTGACGTTGTTACATATGTTCTCATCCACACATTAGTTGACCAAGCAATACATTTATCATGTTAGCTGCCTGAAATTCTTTCATAAATTCTTTCCATAAAGAGCGTGAAAAGTGATAAAAGAGAGAAGAATGATGAAATAAGAAAGGAAAAAGACAGGGATAGAGAAAGAGAAAGAGGGTAGGGAAGGGTCAACAGGAGGAAAGGAGGAGGGATACAGTCCATAGTTCCATCAGCGGTCAGTCGGTGAGAAAGTTGGGTGCCTTATCAAAGGATCACTAAATAGGTGGATTTACCTTTTTTCCCTTAGAGGAAACTAAGGCTCTTGCTATTGCTCCTTTCTTCTTTTAAAAATCCCTGTACAGTGAAGGGAGCGCATTGAAGAACCCCTCTTGCAATATGAGATTTTGTTACCTCGTCATGACTTCCTTAAGGTCAATGTTTGGGAAGAGTCACTGTTGTAATAACTGGGGACAAGATGTTTATCTGAAGCAAGACTAACCTTGGAAAGCCAGCTGAGGCTGTTCAGTTGGCCTCTTTCAGTTCCACCTTCTATTGGTGACAGACTGTCGAGTGTCTCGGGGAACATAGTTTCAGCTTCTTTCCATCCTTCACTCTGGATGTGTGAAGCACAGCTCTCCGAATGAATGGTGAAGTAAGTAACCCCTATCTCCCTCCCCTCTTCAGGAATTTAGCCCTTCAGTCATGCAGACCATGCCATCTTCTGACCCTGGACACTTCCCTGGCTTGGCCAGAGCCTCTGCCTCTGCATCTAGCCCAGCAAGACCCAGGATGAGGATGTGATTTTTTCTCCCACCAAAATTAACTGCTTCCTTCTTCTCTTTCCTTGGTAAGAATTGAATGAATGATTTCACCATTAAGTGCTAACAGGTTCCAGTCCCAGTTCTTAAGGCAGGAATGGGAGGATGATAAAGCTACAGAATCTGTCAGTATGGACTTTTATAAGTATAGAAAGCATGACCTGAAAAACCAGGCAGGTGGCAGTGAAGATGAGCTATGTGCATTCCTTGTTGTCCATCTCTTGGGGGACTTTTGATCATGGACACTAGGCTGTTCAACTTCTTCCAGGAATATTTGTCCATTTAACAGCAAAAATGTTTCATTAGCCAAAGGAATGGATCTGTAGTGGATATGAAATTTGGTCCACAAATCCAGAGTGCAAGAAATGTCACATCTATTTCTTTTCTTAACCTACTCCAAGTTCACTTTTCTCCAAGGTTGTGAGAAATCCAACCACTGTCATTATTGGGGCTTTAACCCCACTTTCCCCAGTCATGCAAAGTTCCCTGTGATCTTATGCATTTGACGATGTCAGGGGAAGGTCTCTGGTCTTGTGTTCATATGTGGTCATCACTGATATGCTTGCTTCCCAAGCCTGAGACATCCCCCAAAGACAGGGAATTCCTCAGTTTCCATGCCAAGCCTCGGCTCCCAGGGGCTCAGCCCACCCCCACCTCCAGAGAAATCCCCCTCCTGGGGCTCTGTGTGTCAGCATTTGGTGGGGAGAAGTATCTGGCACTTTCTTGGGCCCCCAGTTTTCTTCCCTCCTTTAGCCCCATCAATCCTATCTTTTGAACTCCAAGCACTGCAGTTCATCTTCCCCCTCCTCTTCCAGGACCATCCAGTGTGACAAACCTGAGTTTTCACAAATGAACATTAAGCATCTAAGAAGAAGAATTGCCTTCTTTGCCTGGTAACTGCTGCTTTCCTCTCTGTCTCACACATGTTTCCAAGACAAGGGAACACAAAGACCCGGCCACGAGAATGAAGTAAAGGTCAACAACTCAATAAACGATCCCTCCACAAATAACCAGAGATGGAATGGGAGGTGTCACTGGGAAGCTGAAGTGGAAGAAAATAAGGGCAGGGTGAGCGGTCACCTCCTACCAAGTCCCTCCCTTGAGGAAGGAGCACCAACCACACGTATCCAGGCAAGAGGAGAAGAGAATCTCCATGGGAAAGTGACCCAATTTAGTCTTGGAAAGAATAAAGCTTTTGGCTGAGAAAAATTGAGGCTCAAATATTATTTCTACCACTTAGAACCGTATGACATTGTGCAAAGTAATCTCAACCCTGTGTCTTAGTGTTCTCTCCAACAAATGGAATAGTGATACCTTCTTTCAAAATACTCATGAGGAATAAATGAGTCCCCTCTCTGACTCTTCCCCCAAATGTACCAAATTACTCTCTAGGATGCTGGGTGGAAGGACAGGAAATGGCAGAAAGGCCAGGGGAGACATTCCTGACAATCCAGAAGGATATTCGTCTCCTGCGCAATGTCATTAAGCTTCATGTGCCAGGTCAAGCTGGTGAAAAGAGGGTTGCCGGAAATGAGAGACCACTATTCTTACCTCCTCCCCATTCCCTGTGGCCCTGAAGATGATCTTCTCAAATACAGTGTCATGCCTTGAAATCAATCAGGACCTGGGTTTGAATCTCAACTTCCTTAAGACAGGCTGAGCGAGCCTGCTGATGTGTGAAACAGTATAATCCTACTTGAGACAAGGGTTACTGTAAGAAAAAAATGAGATGACACACGAAAGGTTTAGCCCAGTGTCTGACAATAATAATGATGATCCAACTATTTTTATTACCGTGATCAGTAATATCTTGTGTCCACTTGCTAAGCAATCTTTCAATCACTACATCAGTTACTGCGATTTTTCCTTTTCCTTCTCGTTTAGCTAGTTTTAGGCTCAAACAACTTTGTCAGCTTCTTCCTGATTGTGTTCCTTCATGTGTGAATTCCATTAATCCACCAACTTGGAATCCTAATAATTATCAGTCATTCCAAAGCAGCTCCTAGGTACAAGAGTACGCAACAACAGAGAGCCGCTTCCATGGAACCGCAAAGAACACCCTGCCCACACTCGAAAGCAAAGTGCGCACAGGATGTGTGCTTATAAACAGTCGCACCTTCTCCCAGGATACCGTCTTGTATTATTATTATTACTCTCTTTTTTCCTCTTCAAGGCTGACAAGTTGCACCAGGTATTTCCTTCTTACTTAGATACCAAAATAAAGTCTCTTCCAAACTTCTGGCGTTTGAGTCCTTACGCCAGGGCGTCAGAGCCAGCCCCTGAGTCATGCAGCCGAAGGCCAAGCTGAGGGGAGGCGGTTTCATTTCAGGAACTTGGCTCAGCTTCCTGGAGACTAAACACAGCAGCATCAGTAAATGGGGGAGAAAGGAGGCAGTAATAAAGGAGGAATTTAAACCCCAGTTTCAATATTCACTAACAAGGATGCAATAGTTAAACATGGCTATCCAATCGAAAGCATTTCCATTGGCAGAAAGAAAGGACCAAAATCAGAGGCAGAATAAGGCCTGATGCTGCCTTCAGGCAGCCAACATGGGTGGAAATAGCATTTTCTTAAATGCACAGCCTTTTAACTGAAATAGCTCAAACTGCTCCTAATGGGTATTTTGAGGTACCATTTTTTTTTTCTTTCATTCATTCTGTAAATATTTATAAGCATTTCCTATCTACCAGATGCTGGGGATGCAACAGGGAACAAGACACTGATGGTCCCTGACTTCATGGGGCTTTTACTCTACTGGGAAAGACAGATCACAAACAAGGACCTCTCCTTAAACCAAGGGGCGATGAACAAACTGTGTGACTCTGGGCAAGTGTCTTAAACTTCTTAGGCCACCATGTCTCCATCTGCATAAGGAGGATATTAACAGTCCCTACATCAGTGGCTTGGTGCGGGGGTAAATGAACTGCTATGTGTTCAAAGCTGAGAGCAGTGTCCTGCAGGGCGAGCCTTACCCAGGTGTTGGCTGTCAGTCCCCCACTGGAACACAAGCTCGGTGGGCAGGGGCCTTCTGTTGCTTTGTTCACTGCCCCCATCCCCAGTTCTTAGAGCAGTGCCTCGGATAGAATAGGTGCTCAAGAAATATTTGTTGAATGACTGAAATAAAATAAAATCATAGATTGGGACTCATGTTATGAAAGATGTGAACAGGGTCCTCTAAAAGAGGAAGGGGAGAGAAGGAGCGAGGATGATACAGCCAGAAGGGTCTCTGTGAAGAGCAAAGGGAAGAGTATTCCAGGAAGAGGGTGCAAAGGCAAGTGCCTTATGGCAGGAAAACCTTGCTGTGTTCAAGAATCTCCTACCGCTGTAGGGTGAGCACACTCACCTGCCTGGCCACCGGGTTCCAGTCTGTAGCCACTGATGTCCGTCTCCTGCCCTTTTCCTTCCCTTAGTCCATTTTCCCCACACAACTTCTAACTTCTCCAAATGTGAGAATCTCTCAATTTGAATATTCCCTTTAAGGAATAGTATTGGAATGTAAAGGGAGCGGGAAGTGGAGGAATATGTTTTTCTCAAATATTTCAGCTCACCGCAGCCTCCCGGGAACCTGGTCAATTACAGCGTGGTCACCCATGAGTTCCCAGACATCTCTCCTCATTATTCTCCCTCGTGTTTTGTGCCCCTCCTTGAGGCTGTTTGACAACTTGGAATTCCCAAAACATGTCCTTAAGCTCTTGAGTGAAGATATTGCTATGCGTCTCAAAACTCGATCCCCAGTCAGGGATTTCCAACCTACGTGTCCCCCTCCCTATAAGCTCAAAACTCTTCCAAAAGGAGTTGCTGATACGTCTTTAGAAATGCTCGTATCTGCTCAAAAGAGAAAGTGGTATTTATGTTCTCATAATAAATACAGCTGACTTCTCTCTCTTTTATGATTAGACCTCATATAATCTAGTAGGATTTGCTGCTGACTAGAAAGACAGGAAGGAAGGAAGACCCTGGTCTCCTCCTTAGAGCTAATTGATTGGTCAGACCACAGACGTGCCCATCCAGACAATGAGACAGATCAGCAGTCATCACACAGTTCCCAGAACTCTCCCATTCCCCCAGCACCCTCACTGTCGGCCTTCTCAAGTTCTCTCTTTTCTAGCCAGGCAGAGGAAAGAAAAGAGGAGTACCTGAAGAGATATCTGCTTCAGAAAGGAACCAGAGAACTTCTAAGAAAGTTCTCTGCTGACTTCTTCATGGTGGTCATTTAATATCCAGGGTATGTTCGTCAAATTGAGAAATGCAATTCCTTTGGGAATGGGTAACAATGTTTGCATGACACAATATCTTCCTACTGGAAACCAACATTGATTCCCCTTTCTTTTTTTTCCCAAGACTGTTTGGTGTGCTTATAAAAGTACCCAACTGGGAGGTGAGGCCTGGGGTTCAAGTCTGGGAGTGAAATTCCATTCCTCGGGAAGTCCCCTTGGCCTGCGGCATCCCTGCCTGTAAAATGAAGGGAGTTGGGCTTGGTGTCTGTTCCAGCTCTCAAACGTTCTATGGATCTTTTTAACAAGCGTGAACTTGTGGATGCTCATTTGGCACACCCAAAGAGGAATTTGCCTTGTTTGGGCACCATTTAGTCAAGTCTGCTGCTTACTGACTCCGCCAATATCAGTTGGACTTACCTAGTTCAGATGGCTTTCTGTAGCAAGTTCAGATAGGATTATTTTTTATTTCTATTTTTTAAGAATAAAAAAAAATCTATATCCTGAACTGATGCTATGGAACCCAGGATGTATAGTTTATTAATATTATGCATAAATATCCAGAGTTACAACAAGTAACACACAGAGATAACTATAGGGTTGTTTTTCCTATTACCTCCGATCTTTCCTCACTAAAGTATTGGTAAAGCACTTGGCCAGATACCTGTAAGGCAGGTGTTTCTATCATGGTCCTGTTCTTATCTTCCTTTTGTAGCCTTGTTCAGGACAGGGCAAGGATCCTCCTGTGTTCTATACCAGTCTGTGTGTGACCTTCTTCATAGACTGATTTGGAGAATTCTTAGTCTATTCTATGATTTCACAACATTCACACATTAAAGTTCAGAGTCTTCATCAGTCGTCTTTATATAACTCCAGCTATTTCTATTCCTACTTGTGAATGCACAGACTCAAGCAAATGTAAGAACTATGGAAAGCATGGCTTGTCTCCAGGACCTACTCTACAACTTGGGAGGGATTGCTGCCACTTCCTGCTGCGAAATACCTTCTCTTCTGTCCCACAGCCATGGAAGGGCTTTCACAGACCACCCTGACTTTTGGAGAGAAGAGAGCATCTGAGCTGGGTGCTGCCCAAAGAATTCTTCCCCACCTGGCGGACGCCATCACCCGAAGGTACTTCCTGAGTCTCCCCAGCCAATGGCCCCAGAAAGATAGCAGCTGTGAGTAAAACCAGGAACTCTCTGGTCACAGAGCTTCTCTTGTTTAGCTGCTTTACCCGCACTTATTCCACATTATACTCTCTTGGCTGTCAGGGATTTGTCTTGCTTAGCTTATGTCTTCGGAACTCAGGGTTATCTGTATGCATCCAGTGACTCACCATGTATCGGGAATTACAGAAGAGGAAGCTCAGCAAAGCCTCCTTTCCAAAGTTGGCCCAGAATTATGCAAGTGGGTTGAAATGAGTAGTAGAAACAGATGATTTTAATTCATCTCATCTGTTCACTACCTGCAGTGCCGATGCCTGTGTTTGTGAGTATTGGAGCATATGTTCCATTTTTCTTTTACCACATCCCTTGACCCCTTCAGTGCACTAGAGAGCCTTAAATTCCCCTTCCTGGAAAGTTATGTATAATCTCAGCATTGCTGAATTTCCATCCTGGGCTTTTCACGTGATCCACAAAAATATATAAATGATTGTAAAACTGTGAAAGCTGCTTCTTTTTTCTACTAAGAAACTGGGGTTCATCCTCAGCATTTCTTTGCAATGTGTCCCCATGCTCACTCTCTTCAAAATGTGTCACTGTAATTCATTATTCTCACCATTTCTGTTTGTTGTTAACATGGGAGAGTGGATTCCGACTCCTAGCACCCCTGTGCACAGCAGAGCGGAACCCTGCCTGTCTTTTTGCGCCATCCTCTCCCCTTCTGTCGCTCTATCAGACAGTGCTCCACTGCTATTCACAGGGTTTTCATGGCCAATATTTTTGGAAGTGGGTGGCCACGTCCTTCTTTCTAGTCTGCCTAGTACAGAAGCTCCACTGAAACCTCTCCACCATGGGTGACCCTGCTGGTATTTGAAATCCCAGTGGCATAGCTTTCAGCATCACAGCAACACACAGCCACCACAGTATGACAAGCAACAGATGGGTTGGTGTGGTTCCCTGATGGGAAAACAAACCCAGGCCGTGGTGGTGAGAGTGCTGAATCTTAATCACTAGACCACCCAGAGTGACACCATTTCTGTTACTGTCACTATGAATATTTGTTCAGTTTCAACCTTAGGAGGCATCTGTTCATGGTACATGTAGATTCTCCCCACCTTACATGAGAGTTTGTCACAGAAAAAATCGCCTTTGTATCATATACTCAATAAATCTCCAGGAAACATATATGGTGGCCTCCATCTTCCACAATAGGTAATTCTCTTGTCCTGGATTATCCTACTTGAGATGTACAGATAAGAAGCCTATCAGAATGCTAACCATCTTTCATGCTCAACACAAGCCCCCGAATGGAAGCTTCCATGATGACTCCTGTCTTCACGGACAACCATCTCCCCTGCAGTCCTATAGCAAAGATGCTCTGTGTCCCTAAATTAGCGCTTTATCAGATCCTGTGTCAAACGGATGCCTGTTGCTCTGTGTGGTGTACTCTTGTCTTGCCAATTACATTAGAATTTCCTTGAAGGCTGTGTGCATGTAACTAGTTCTTGGAGTCCTCCCTGATTCTCTTCCTCCTTCCCTCATAAAGAATAAAATGAACCCTCTCTGTGATCCCCTCCCACCATCTTTCTCTCTCTAGAATGATAGTTTTCACACTGAATGTAACATTTCTTCTGACACTCCTGGATGTACCACTAGATTGTGAACTCATTGAAGGCAAATCAATGTCTCATTCATCTTTATATCTTCAATGTTCAGTGCAGAACAACTTTTCAATAAGCATTCCACAATAAATGGATAAAAGATGAATCAATAAATTGTGTCAAAAAAAATTTTTTTTGGTGAGGAAGATTGGCCCTGAGCTAACATCTGTGCCAATCTTCCTCTATTTGGTATGTGGGATGCCTCCACAGCATGGCTTGATGAACAATGTGTAGGTCCACGCCTGGGATTGGAACCTGCGAACCCTTGGCCACCAGAGCAGAGGATGCAAACTTAACCACTATGCCACTGGGCCAGGCCCCTAGAACTTTTTAATTGCTTGTAGCACTTTAATATAATTTTTGACAGAGCACTTATTAAATATCAGAGAGTCAATAAATGCTATGCTTCAACAGTTCAATATGTCTTATATTTTTGACTGGCCAAAGTTATTTTCCCTGCTCACATTTTCCCAAATGAGTAAAACATTCAATAATGTGCAAGAGGAACTCAGTCATTGCTAAGATGCCAATAAAATGTAGCACTCTGTGCTGAAAAATGTGACCTGAAAATAGTTGCTAGTTTATACATTACATGCTCAGAGAGGTGCAGAAATGTTCAAACAGTGATTCCTATGTGTCTGATAGCTCCAAGAACAACATCAAAGTATCGTAAAAAAAAATATATCCCTCTAAGTGTGAAAACCTGACAGTCTGCCCTGTCTCCTGCTGAGGGTCTGCCTCGTGTCTGGTGTCTGGGAGAAACACTTTCTTTGTGTCATCAAACTTGACAATGGATATGAAGTGGACTTTCACCTTGCCTGAGACCTCTAACAAAGTACCCCTCTCCCTCTGCTCTTTAAGCTCTCTGCAAATGAGCTAACCTAAAAATCACATCAGCCAGTCCAACCCACTGTTATTTCAAAGTGCCACCGACATGTGAGAAGATGCCTGTGGCAAGCCGTTCAAGGTATTAAAACTGTGACTCACTGCCAGACAGAAAAAAAAGTATTCTCTGCCCAGAAATTCAGTAACATGTTATTGCTAAAATTAAAAATAAAAAAACTCTCAAAACAGGCTTGTGATGAATTTGTGTAAATGATGGCATTACAACATAAATCTGAAAAGAGAAAGGTCTAATTTTCCAGTAAGTTCATGGAAGAACATTAGATAATATCAAATAGCAGCAAGAAAACAGAGGAGCTGGTCCCTGAAAAATGCTTTCTTTAACTGATTGAAGTCATAGAACTATGACGGGGAAGGACAGTCTGGCTTTCTTGGCAAGATTGTATTTCAACCAAGTTTGGAAGTAATTTCAAAAGGAATTATCTTTCCACAAAAAAGGTCACAGCCATGGAATGTTCAACAGCAGTTATTTTGCACCCAGGACAGAGATTCCTCCTTATGTCTCTGGCTCATCACGGGGATTCATACGGTCACTAACAGTGACCACAGGCCCTGGGTTACACCTGGGATCCGGACACCCGCTTCATTCTACAACAAGCCATTCCGTCTTTCTCTGAGCTTACAATCATGTATCAAAAGCACATCAACCTACCAACTGGCAGAAGATATTTGCAAATCATATATCCAATAAAAGGTTGATATTCAAAATATATAAAGAACTCATACAACTCAACAACAAAACAACAAACCACCTCATCAAAAAATGGGCAGAGACCTGAACAGACATTTTTCCAAAGAAAATATACAGATGGACAATAGGCACATTAAAAGATGTTCAACATCACTAATTATTAGGGAAATGCAAATCAAAACCACTATGAGATATCACCTCACACCCATCAGAATGGCTATTATTAAAAAGACAAGAACAAATGTTGGAGAGGATGTGGAGAAAAGGGAGCCCTTGTACACTGCTGGTGAAAATGTAAATTCGTGCAATCACTTGGAAAACAGTATGGAGATTCCTTGAAAATTTAAAAATAGAAATACCATATGATCCAGCTATTCTACTTCTAGGTATTTATCCAAAGAACATGAGAACACTATTTCTGAAAGATATATGCACCCCTATGTTCATCGCAGCATTATTCCCAATAGCCAAGACTTGGAAACAACATAAGTGCCCATCAATGGATGACTGGATAAAGACGATGAGGTATATATACAATGGAATACCACTCAGCCATAAAAAAAGATGAAATCTTGCCATTTGTGACAACATGGACGAAACTTGAGGGCAGTATGTTAAGGGAAATAAGTCAGACGGAGAAAGATAAATACCATATAATTTCACTCATATGTGGAAGATATAAAAACAACAACAAACAAACATAGATATAGAGATTAAGTTGGTGGTTACCAGAAGGAAAGGGCGTAAGGGGGGACAAAAGGGGCAAAAAGACACATGTGTACGGTGATGGACGGCAACTAGACTTTTAGTGTGAACACAATGTAGTCTATACGGAAGTCAAAATATAATGATGTACACCTGAAATTTATATAATGTTATAAACCAATGTTTCCTCAATAAAAATATAAATTTTAAAAAAGCACATCAACATGATAAAATGAGACAGCAATTCAGGAAGAGAAATCAATGTGACTATTAGAATATATGGCTTTACCTCGTTTCCATCCGAGTAGTTGCTCCAGATTGATGAGAACAAGGAAAAATGCATATGTGTCTCCACGATGTCAAAATCGGTTGAAAAACGAAAAATTCACTTAGCCTTTCAGTCGTTTGTATTTGTGATGTAAAGAAATGCTTGACTGTTTGGGAGCTGAATTGGTCCCTTTGGATACAGCAGAACCAGGGCGAGACGTGGAGGAATGATGAGCACACAATTATTTAAAAGAGCGAAAAGAAGCACAAAAATACAGACAAGAATAACAGGAAGTCTGGGAGTGGAGGCTGCAGTGTGAGGTGGAAAACACAGTTCGACGTGCTCATCAGCCTGCGTAGAGCAGGATCTAAGACCACCACCCGAAGAGCCGAAGCCTTAATGGCGGACTTTGGCTTCATAAGCCAGGGCTCGTGGTCAGCAGCCCACTTCCGGAGCATCAGGGGGCTGTGTGAAATGTTGTGCCCACACTCAGTCCAGAACAGAGGCTTTAAGCATACAAGTGGCTTAAGCAAGGATTCGTAAAGTAAAAAATTAAATAAATTTCATGTTAACTATATTTTTACCCATTGCAAATAGATTCATAAAGTTCCTTAAAGCAAAACACAATTAGACGGATCTGGAAAAGTTTGGGGGAAGGTCTATGGTGTCACAAAGATCTGTCCTGGGCTCTGTGGTGTTCACCATTTCTTTACAATTCATACAATAATGTAGCTGCCATTTCTATCGTTCACAAAGAAAAATGAAAAAGAAATAATTGAATTGAGATCTGGAATTATCTCATTGGGCTGGGACAATGGGGTGAGTCTCACAAGAATGAATCCCACTCCTCCTTCAGGTCTTCACTTAAATCATCTTTCTTCGGCCAGGTCTTTCCCAAGCCTTAGACCACGTAAGGCCTTCCATGTGCTTCTGGAGCATCTCGCCCTGTCCCTTCCTTTCTTGCAGATTGCAGGTTTGTTGAGGGGCAGAGAACACATCTATCTCATTCACCATTGTGTCCCTAGTGCCCACAGCTGTTCCTGGCGCCTAGCAGGTGCTCCATGAATATTTGTTGGATTAATGAAAGAAGACACAAACAGTTACGCATTCAGGCTCGGAGCACGGAGTTCATGATGAGCAGATGCATCGGGTGGGGTGGAGGTTGTGATTGCTGAAGAGCAGCAGGTATGAGAGCAAGATGTGGAAGATGGCGTGTCAGTAATGAGTCAACACTTCAAAAAGTCAACACTACACCGGCTACATAAATAAAGTCAAAATTCCACCAAAAGAGGAGGTGAGAGTTCTCTTCGAATCTTCCCTGAAATATGGTATCCAATTCTGGGGAAAATGACAAACTGAAATTAATCCAGAAGAGAGCTATCATGATCGTGGGTCTGAGAAGCAGGAAAGGTGCTTGAAGACCTGTGGCTGATTAAAACCAAAAAATCAGACTCGGGGAGACCTGAAAGCAGTCTTCACATGTTTGAAGTGTTGTACGCTTTTTGTTGCATTAGCTCCGGAGGGCGGAGAAAGGACCAATACATATAAATTATAAAGAGGTATGTTTTGGCTTGATAGAAGGGAAAAAAATCCTAATAATTATAGCCACTTAAAAAAATGAAATGTTGTTCAGCCTTTGAAGGTGATGTTATGGAAAAATACTTACTGACAAAGGATAATAAAAGCTGGTTCTACAATATGGATAGTGTGATTTTTCAAAATAAAAGTATACACATGCACACACACACACACCCCTGGGCATATACATCAAAATGTTTTAGTGGTTACCTCTGGGTGATAGTATTATAGATGTTTTTAATTTATATTTTGTGCTTTTCTCTTTTGTGTTCCAAAATTCTTACAGTGAAGATGAATTATTTTTCTAGTGACAGAAAAATACTGTACAACAAAAATTGTTGTCTTCGGGCATGGGGAGTTCCTTTTTGCTGGAAGACGTTGACATCTCACGGATTTCAAAGGAGAGACCCTGTTATAGAAAAGAAGGTGTCTATTAGGTCTATTAGCCTCTAAGGTGCCTTTAGAGTCTGAAAGTCTATTGCATAAAATAATAATTATGAATAACTATTATAGTTATTAATAATATATAACAATGTAGTCGTTAATAATAATTATTAATTATTAATATAAAGTAATAAACTCTCAGATTTGTCCAGGAACTCAGAAGTCATCTTTTCTAGCCAATATAGACAGGATTAAAACTCCTTTAGGCAACAAGTGCAGGTAAATGATTGCTTATGGCCAGAAACACATATCTTTTCCCGTTGCCCATTTCGACGTGATCTACTCTGGTGGGTAAGAGATGTGCCTGTCTTAGAAACACTCAGCCCAATGGTGCATGAAGCAACTTAATCTATTCACTTCTCATGCATGAGAGGACAGCCTACGCTCAAGCCTGTGGCATTAATCTCTCTCTGATCTTCCACACTGAAAATAAAGAAGAGTTCTTTATCATATTTATACAATATCTTTTCCTTGACTTGAAAATCTCATCTTTTATTTTTTCAGAGCTCATAATGACTTCCTCCTTAATCATATCTTGCATATTGTTATCAAGTCCACTTGTTGTTGTTCTCTCTCTGCTCAGGACATCTGGACATTTCTACATAGTGATGTTAAATACAATCCTAAGTAGAATTCAAAAAGAGACACCTGACTCTAAGGAAAGCCTTAGGTAAAGTTTTTGAAGTCCAGGATGTATTTACCTTGAATGCTAGAAGAAGAGCAAATCCTCCCTGAGCATCCTCTCTCCGCTTCCTTCCACACTCTTCCTCTCTCTGCCATCTCAGAATCAAAATTCACTCCGAGGAAAGAGATCTGAAATGTTGTCAAATCAAAGCCTACAGTAGGAGGGGCCGCCTGGTGGCGCAGCGGTTTAGTTCGCGCTTGGCAGCCCGGGGTTCGCGGGTTCGGATCCCGGGTGCCCGCTGATGCACTGCTTGTCAGCCATGCTGTGGTGGCATCCCATATAAAGTAGAGGAAGATGGGCACAGATGTTAGCCCAGGGCCAGTCTTCCTCAGCAAAAAGAGGAGGATTAGCAATGGATGTTAGCTCAGGGCTGGTCTTCCTCACAAAAAAAAAAAAAAAAGCCTACGGTAGGAAACCAAACAATTAATTTTGTAATTGTCTCTCATATGCCCTGCTCTGTGCAAGACCCCCAGGAAGAAAGAAAGCGATGTAAGACAATACCTTTTCTTAGGCACAGACAACTTAGTTGGGAAAACAAAACAAATTTGTGAATCATGAAGTCACAGGTAAGATGTCGTAATTGACAATCCAGCATTACAAATGGTCAATGCTATTGGTGTTTACAACTTAAGTTCAGAACATAAAAAATAATTACCTTTGAGCTGACAAATTTACAGTGCTAACAAATGAGTGAGAGCCCCACTGCACGGTGTGCTGGTGGATATGGCAGCTTTAGCAGAACTTCAGGACACTACAAAACAGACAGGCCTATTGAGGGGACAAGTCAGTCCTACGTGCTACACGAAGTGCTACCAAAGCGTGCTCTGGGGACCAGCATCCTCTATACCACTTGAGAGCTTCTTAGAGATGCAGAATTGAGGGCCCCAGCCAGAACTACTGAATCAAAACTCTATATTTTAAGAAGATCCTTGGATGATTCCCATGCACATTCAAGTTTGAGAAGCTCTGATCTAAACAATGGAGAGTCTGCCCACTTTCTTCATAGGTAAGTCCTGATATCAAAGCTGCCCGCTTTTATAAACAGTTATTAATTTGTAGTCTACAATTGTTGCAGTTGCAAATTTACCTCATTACTTAAGTAATCTATTTCTAATTGATTTCCCCTCAATATCTTCTCTTCCTCAAAGGGGGTGATTAAGAATGGCTGACATATTTTCAGCTTCAACCCAGTCACCAAGGAACTACCCTGCCTCCTACACTAGGGGGTGCATGAGGACTAAGATTCAGAATCTTCCGGGCCAACTTCTCCACAGTGATTTTTATCAGCTGCTGCCCCCGTTCTCCAGAATTGGTGTTCCAATGTCATTACTTGGAAGAGTAAGAAGAATTACTGGAAGCCTCCCCTACACTCACAAATAGGCATTTCCTCAACCATGGGAGCCTGCCTTCTCCACTCTCCACCACAGGCCCGTTTGCCAGAGGGATAGCCACACCACGATCTACCCACAGGGAAGAACGCCTCTGGAGCGTCCTGCCTGGACCTGGGGACACAGAGAAAGAAGGAGAATCACTGCTTTAAACCCAAGGACAGATCAGAGGCCTTTAGGTCAATATTGCAGCCTTCTTTTCCAGTGGATTTCTTGTTTTATCCAGTTACGCAGCCTTGAGAGTCTGACACATCCCCTCCTCTCTTCAGGTTTCAAATATTTCAGAACGCCACAGTCTTTTATAGTCTAATATTTTTAAACTCCTGCTCTAGTCTGTTCTTTTGTTTAAAGACAGTCAGAGAGCAGCTAAGTGGTGTGAGGATGAGGAATCCAGAGCCCACTCTGGGTCCCCCGCTAAGTTTCTCACTTAGCCTCTGGCCTGGAACGGAACTACAAATTTAACGTTTCATCCCTTTCAGAAGCCTTTCCTTTTTTCCGGTGGAACCCAATCCTCTCTTTGTGGTTGCGTCTTAGCATGACTGGTAGAGCTAATGTATCGAGTTCACACTGTTTATCGTCGCTTGCACCGAGTGCCCTCCACGTTTTGGCAGCAAGCAATCACTAACACACTTGGGAAATGACTATAAATTTTAGTGTTGTATGGGTCTTCCACCTCCTAAAAGTTTTTGCCTTGCTGAGATCCTTTAAACAGTTATTTAGCTGTGTTTATTCCTAATAGGGTTCTATTTCAAACTTTAAAAACTGTGATTATTTGTATCAACGTGCAACCCCACTCTTTAAACAAATTGGAGCCCACTCCACTTTGTTTCAAAGAATGACAGAAAAACATTTATTTGGCAGGGAACGACAGGAAGCCAGAAGGAATAGAGGAGAAATCCAGTGGAGAGTGTAAATCAGTGAGAGACCTTTTCCATATGTGTGGCCGTTAAAAAAGTGATTACGCTCCCTTATGCCGCATATCCAGGATACAACTCAATCTCATAATAAAAATAGTCTTTTTTGCCATTCCTGTGGATATTACCAAAGAGTGTTTCTTAGAAAAGAAAAAAGAATATGATGAAGCAACCCACAAGGAACATAAAAAATAAGACCTAGGACTAGACAGTGCACCCAGCTGACGCTCCGTAAATCCAGGTGGATCACGATGGTTGACTTAAATGTGCCTGGGAAAGAGTGGGCTTCTCTTGCGTAAATTTAGAAATTCAGAACTAGCTTCCTGTCATAAATGTGGGAAATATTTGATGGCACAGACTGCTGACCAGCCCCACAGGTCCTAAAATGCTCGGTCCTCAGTCCTGTTTGGAGTGAAGGTAGCATTTCCCCTTACCTACTGGGCTCCCCAGCAAGAGAACACAGCTCCTCTAGCATCCCCTGGTCATATTGCCGTCAGATGGTTAAGCAGCCATTCATTGGCCTTTCCCCCATCACATGTGCTCTCATTCCGTGATGCAGTTTATTGACATCAAACAGAGACAGAAGTTTGATAAATTATTATATACTGTATATTCCTCCCCAAACCTATTCTATACCTTGGAGAACAATGACGTTGCCCAGTTAACTTCCCTTGGGCTAGATTCCCCTCAAGTCTCCTCTGGTGAAGGAGAATCTGGTTCCCCGGACGAGCCAAGGACACAAGCAACCACTCCTTTAGCTCACTCATTTCCTCCAGAGTTTAGATCTATTTTTTAATTGAGTAATTCCTTCATTACCATAAATACAAATATTAGCAGGGACCAAATACTGTGTCAGGCACACGAAAGCCAAGTGTCTACAGACACTGTGCCCCACCAACAGTCCATTTTTTCATCACAATATTTCTATTTCCTTAACATGTCAGCAGGTAGAAACTATTCCATCTGCAATAATAATAATAATAACACATCTAGTGTTTAATCTAGATGTATTTGTATGGCCATGAGGAGAGGAAAACTCATTCTAAGCCTGGGGAGTAATCCCAGTAGAAACAGAGGAATGAAGCCAGAGAAGTGGGTTCAGAGAAAATGATCCGACTCAAGCAGAGCCGCACACTGCAGTGGCAGGAAATCATTTTAGACAGGTGGGCAGGACAGTTTAGGGGGTGCACTGACAGCTAGAAAAGGGGTCAGGGTCTCGGCGACACAGGCAGTTGGGAGCCTGTGGCTTCTGAGCAGAGTTTCAGCATGGTGAGAAAGGGTCAGGTTAAGAATGCAGAGTGGATCGGAGCCACAGATGTCTATGGTGAAACCTATTAGCATCTTTCTAACGTCTGTTTGCTTACAAGTGGCAGAAAGCCAGTGAAGTTAGGCTAATCAATAAACAGGAATTCAGTATAGAGACGCAAAGGCATCTTCAGAACCCAACAGAAGGACGTGTAAGCAGCCTCCTTGGACTGCTTTCCTCTGCGTATTTGCATTTTCTTTTCCTCCACCGACTGACTTGTTCTGTTTGTCCCTGCAGGTGACCACCATTGCTCCAAAATGCATGTCAGAGCCAAACACAAATGCTGACTAACTCTTTAAATCCAATTCCAAATTCCTAAGAGAAAGAATATGACCATCCAGCTTGGCTCAGTGGGAGCTCTGACGCAGTGGATGGTCAAAGTGGAGGGGTCCTGGTGGATAAACGGTTACTCGAGCTTCTTTTTGGTAAAGAGGTGGCTGATTCCTAGAGAAATGTGGTGTCATGGGCTGGGCAGGAAATCCAAAAGGTGTTTACAATGACCTGCCAGAAGTTTGCTGTAGTATTTTAATCCTGCAATGATTAAAGCTTCATGTCAGTAAGAATGAAAAAATAGAAAGGATAAATACAAGGAATTTCTGTCTTATTCCCAGTAACAGGGCCAGTGTAGGACACATGGGAATGTCAGCCATGGGGGTAGCACCAGGATAGGATGGTCTGGGCAAAGCTAAGTGGGAAGAGGCATTGACACAAGACCGCCAGAGGTAGTGTGCACTGCTCTAGGGTCGGAAGAATTCAGAGACCCACGGGGGGGTTGCTATTTAGAAGAACTCAGAACATCACCCGTGCTGGCTTTCTCCTTTAATGCAGAGGTGGGTGTGGTGTTCTTAGAGAGCTAAGCAAGACCCGACAATTCCCAAAACATGGGAGGAAGAGCTCATATTCAGAACATTCCAGGTATTGCTAATCCATTCCCCAGGTACTTCGAAGGCCCTACTCTGTGCCCAGTGCTGTTCACTGTAGTATCGGGTTCAGGGCTGTTGAGACAGAAAGGCCACCCCTCAGCTGTGCTGGGGAACTGGACACAGCTGTTGTAGAAAGTCCCTTCTGGGGTTCTGAAGGGCGCTTGACACCAGGACGTTTCTAGTCTCCTCTCAGCCTCCCTTCCACAACTCAGAGAAGCACGTGCTCCCTCCACCCTCCTCTTCTGCCTGCCAGAATTTCCAGATTTGTTCTGTTTTGCCGTTGTATCAAGCCACACTCAATTCCAACCCCACCAGAAGGCATAAATTAACATTTTATTATGTGCGCTTGTGAGGGTCTCTTAGAGTAGACGCACAGATGTGAGACTCCCAGTCGACAAGAGCCTACCCAGATTAACTGAAAATAAACCAGGTGCCCCGGCCAAGCCCTTGGAAAGCAGCACCTCCCTGAGCTATCCTGGGGCAGACACTCCCCTCAGCTCCTGCCCCCAGTTGTTTGCCCTGGCCTCTGGCCACTTCCTGCTCCTCTTGGCACCCCAGTTCTCTCTGTCCAGCTGCCACTGGCTCCTAGGACTCCTGGTCGACTTTCGTTTACAAGGAACCAACTTCATAAGCAGCTGTAGGTGAGCCTTTTACGGGCCTCTGGAAAGCGAGTGAGAGGCCCCGGGGCCTCCTCCGTCAAGCAGCTGGACAAACATCTGCAGTGGCCTTCCACGGGGACCAGGCTATTTTGAGGCTGCCCTCTGAGCGGCTCTTCCCATTGCTGTGCCTTTAATTCCAGCTTATAGCTCTTAAAACCTTATATAACAGGAACTTCAAGCTAGATGGAGTTTGATTTGATTTGGTTTGGCTCAAGTGGAGGAATTAGTAAAACCCAAAGTGAGAACTGCTTGATTCCATGTACTGAGTTAAATTTTAAATTGTTCTAAGGTATTTCTTTTCCAAATGCTGATTTGGCCATATATTTTGTGTATTGACTGGGGAAGGGTGGACCGGAGAAAAAAGGAAAGAAACTTCCCGATCACCGCTTTAATTCTCCAGGGTCTCTTCTGTGTCCCTCATATTTTTATGGTATTATAAACATATGCCTTCTCGGGAGAATGTGTGGACAGTCCCACGCAAATAACGAGAGAAGGCGGAAAAAGGGAAGAAGGACAGTGGAGCCTTCCATCCATCCCCAGGCCTCAGTCAGCGATGGGAAATCCCGGTTCTAACCTCACAGGTGGAAGAGCTATTTCCGGTGGCCTTGTGCCAGCTTCTGTGCACACAGCGAGCGTTTGCAGGTAGAATATTTGAGCTTCCCGACCTCAGAGGTTATGCCAGAAGCCACCTTCTAGTGGGTCCTGTGTAGGAGAGTGTCTAGAGACGCCTTCCTGACTCCCACTCCCTGCTTCCAGGTGAAGACTGACTGACACTCTGCACCCCTGTGGTTCTCAGGATGTCGACATGTTCCTTCCCAGCACTCAAGGATGCTCGTGCACCTGCGGCTGCCATTCTGAGGGGTCGAGTTCTTGAATGCCATGTCGCTATGTTTTATTTCTCCTTTCAAGCAGATGCTTCAGTACCTCCCTCCTCCCCTCTCCCACCTCTATTCCAGCTTTTCTGCTTCTTTTCTCTTCTTGTTTCCCTCAGTTCTTCTTGGCATCTCATTTCACCCCTCTGCTCTGTAGAGAGCTTATGTGTGGCTCTTACCTTCCCCCAGTGGCATTTAAAGTGTTTCTTAGTGCAAAACATCCTATTCATTGCCATAGAAACAGGAAGCGCAGTGTGGAAGAAAAGGAAAAAAAAGAAGTCTGGGAGTCTGAAGCCTTGCAATTCTGTTATTTTGCCCAAATCCATAAATGGCAACATGCTGGGAGATATGCAAAAGCCTGCTCGCTGCTGGAACGAGAGAAGAAAGGGCCTCCCATTCCTAGGAAACTTTTCACAGGTTTAAACCTTGGTTTAAATCGGGGGAGAGCTGGCTTGGGCAGAAGGGATCTCTGCTTTTCCTTCACGTGGACGCTCCCAGCAGATCCTGGGGAAGTCAGACAAACCTGTACTCTCCTATCAGTTCTGCGTCTCAGAAGCTGCAGCACTTGGGACCCTTCCCTTAAGCCCTCTCAGTCTCCTCAGCTGTAAAATAAACACGTGGACATCCCCACGGCCTTCTGGTCGGGGTCACACGAGAGCGTGTGGAGTTGCGGCTTCATCGCACGCCCTGGTGGTCTCACCGTCTCCTCCCCCTCCCCTTGGACAGCACTGAGTTTGGGTCATCCGTTCTCAACTCTAAACCTCTCCCCGACATAAAACTAAGAGCGGAGCGTCACATTCACATCAGTCCTGAAACAAAGTGACCAGCCTCAGCCTTCCCTGAAATGCAGTAAAATGTGTTTAGTGTTGACATCTCCGCGCAACACCTGGGGAGGAGTCTTCAAACCATTGACTTCAAAGATGTACCTTCAACCTACCCTCAAGGCTGCCCTTTTTCTCTGGGTCCCCAAGTACCCGAGGGGCCATCATCTCTGAGCTGAGGATGTGCCAGCTCATTGTAGGGACTAGAGCTTCAGGCTCATGATGTGAAGTTTGGGGTTTCAACCTCCACTGAGGCCATGAGTTTCTCAGAGGCAATCTATATTCCATTTCCGGAAATGCACGCCAACTTCAAACAACTAAGTGTGTTCGAACTGCATTTTCTGAGATTCCTTATTTGTCTATTTGGCAGCCATTAATCACAGGGCCAAACTAATAGCGAAAGTTGTTTACACCTCCCCTGTGATCTGGCTTTTGCAAGGGCACAAATCATATTAGAAGCCCTCCATCCGATTCTGAGTCCATACCCCCAACCACCTCTTTTTACTGATTCTCACACACCAAGCCAATAATTCCCCTGCCCTCCATCACCCAGAGCCAGGTACCTGACAACTACAGACCACCCCTGTAGCTCAGAGCCCACCAGCATCAGTCAAAGTAGCCAATCCTAAGCCACTTCCGCTGCCCTGCCTTGCCTTTCCCATGGAAAACACAACACAAGCGCTGTGCCATGCTTTCCCCTGGATCCTGCATCTGCCTCCTGAGCAAACCTGGTACTTCCCCACGTGGCCCTGTAGGCCATGGCATGCCCCCTCTTGGAAACAATAAGTAATAAAAATCTTCTTTCAATAGCATTAGCCTCTCTGTGTTGTCACTCAGTCACCTTTATAAATTAAAACCCGGGCACAAATCAACCTTGCCCACATCTATCCTATCGGCTACCAGAATATCCAGGTAAGGAGATGTAACTGACTCATCACATACACGTCACAACTCGGGAAGGACCGTCCCAGGGGCAGGCTTTGTTGGTGCTAGTTCAGCAGCATCTTCCTCTATAAATAGGGTGACCATATGTCCCATTGTGCCCCGTAGAGTCCAAGTTTACCCCTGTTGACCTGTGCAATTATTAATAGTGCCCTCATTCACTCTCACAGCAATCTCGGTTTGGAATATAAATCATATGGTTACCCCAATATAAAGGACCAATAATCAATCACCCAAAAAATAGGTAAATGTCTTTATTACAGAGGACTAATTGCAATTTCATCATTTAGTCCCACATTTCCACTTGAGGAAAAGGTCTAAATGAATGTTACAGACTTTCTAAAAATACAAGTGTTTGTCTTTGCATAATATGCAAGAAGTTAAAAAGGAAAACCAGCTGCATGAAGTATGTATACAAAGCAGAGCAATGAATCATGATTACTCTGAGGTTTCTTTCATGAGAATTGAAGAAGACGGTAGTATTGTCCACCAGGACTGAAAAGCTGGACCAGGGTAGGAGTCACCATGGGCCAACCAATTGCTTGGACATCTACGTGTGTTCTAACGTGTGGTATCTGAGATGAGATATAGTCACTCAGTCACTACAAATATATCTTGTCTAATATGTGCTGGACACCATACTAAGTGCTGGGAATACAGTTAGAATCAACTTCAGTTCCTATCCTTAGCAAGCTTATTCTGTAAAGGGACAAGTTAACCCACAGGAGAGTATTTCAAAAGCTGTAAGCACAGGTTACTATAGGCCCACCTAAGAAAAGCACTTATCCTAGTCCTGGGGGTTATAAAGAACTTTACAGCTGAAATTTGGAGTGGGTTGTGGGGAGAGAGGAGAGTAAATTATGAGACCCTGGTAGTCTAGTGAGAGCAGAGCCTGTGGTTTAAGATTCCAGAAGGGAAAAGACAAAGTCTGAAGGTATTCAAGCTCCAGGCTGGGGGACAGTCTGATGTCAACCATCCAAATAAACAGGCTATAATGATGCCAGAATGCTACTGAAGGTCTGGCCCCAAGTCTTAGCATTTCTTGACATGTAGAAATGAGGAATGTTAAGGACTGCCAGTGAGAAAAATTACTAAAGCCAAAATATGAGAGAATTAATGATGAACGCTTTTGATTTTCAACCCAACCCTAAACAACCTATATTCTTCCATAGCTGACAAGACTGATGCTGATATTTTCCCTGAAAATTGCTGGCCTCGGTTCTGTGGAGGAGGAGAATCAGCTGTGTCCCAGGGACATCCTCTCCATTCTCCCAGGGATGTCTGTCGGAGGTGGTTTGTAATCAAGCCTGAGAATCTATGACACGCAGCTGCACTGTCTGTGATGGCATGTATCTCAATGAGAAGAATTCATGATTTAGGAATGCGTCTGAACTATGTTCTGCTTCTCAACACCCTGGTCAGATGCAGGGTTGTTTTGGTCTTCTACAGAGTTATAAATAAAGAGCCAGCTCTAAAGATTTGCTGAAGCAAACCCAAAGCTGAAGGAGCAATCCTTCTTAATTGACGTGACACACAATGTTTCTGGCATACGGTCTTGCTCTCCCCAGGCAAAGAGAATTCCTATAAAAAGAAATATATAATATTAGCCCTAGCATTATTTTAGAGTCATAGAATGTTAGACACAAAGGGACATTAGCAATCTTTTTGCCTTGAGCTTTCATCTTAAAGGTTTCATGCCAGAGGTTGTAGAGCTATTTAATGGAAGTCCTCCACTGGGGTTCTTTTTTATTTCAAAAGCGAACACAATTGGATTCAACACCTTGGAAACCAGAACTTTGTTATATTGCTAAGTTATAGACAGTGGTCTTTGTTGTACGATTAGTACACGTAGACCATGTTCTACACTCCAAACTATTCAGTGCCTCATAGTACAGCCCCAGGATCCCCAGGGCCCATCATGGGGCACTCCTGGTAAGTGCCTCCTACTTGAGATCAGTCTCTCCACTCACTTACCCGTCATCAAATTTTCCTATGTTCCCTATTATCAGAGCCCTGGCAGGTGAGAACAGGTCTCATAAACTCATTCACCCCAAGAAGTTCATATATGATAATATCCTAATGAGAGTAAATTTGTAAAATATTTACTGAGTAAATAACACTTAAAAAAACAGAGGCCAACATTTTTGAGTGTGATGAGCCAGACATTGCACAAACCATTTTAAACATGTCATCTCATTTAATCACAACAGCAACTCTACAAGATAGATATCATATTATTCCCATTTGGGGGATGAGGAAGGCAAGGTTTGGAGTAGTTGCTCAGTGTCATACTATTAATAAGTGGCAGCCCTGGGATATGAATCCAGGCCACTTGAATTCAAAGCCTAGGGACCTCTGCACGGTGCCTGGAATGAAGTAGCTACTCCATGAGTTGTGACTGCTATAAACAACACCAAAAACAAGGACAGTTGTATGTCTGCTATATTGCATGGGGAACCAAAGGCACAAATTCTGATCTTTCAGATTAAGTTTACTTTCAATTAGCCTTTATGTTGAGAGTTTAACTAAACTGCTCCATAATATTGCTGCTTCAGCATCCATTTTGTGTGGCCAAGTGGCCTGCAGGGGCCTTGAACTGACAGTAGCCTTTCTCGCAGCCATGCCCTAGACAATAGCCCTCAGAGTCACAAGTAAATGTTAAGTTCCCAATATGACTCCCCCAACCACCCTTGTGATATACAGTCTCCCCCACTTCCCAGCCTTCCCTGTGGGTGCCCCTTAGATAAGACCCCCATGAAGCTTACCAAAACCCCACTCCTTTTGGATCGAATTGACCAATCTGGCCTTAGTCTAGGAACCCCAAAGGACTCCACCCTTGGACCCTAATAGATGCATATGCCCCAGATTCTGTCTCCCCCTCTGTCTGCACCTTGCCTTGACCTCCTGTGTAGCCCCTTGAGGCGCACCACGTACCTCCTCCAGGGTGTGTGAGTAATACGCTTCTCTATTTCAATTCCCCTGTGGTCTTTTGTTGATTGACCCTGTGGCTCACCATCCCACACCCTGGCACTCTTCTTAACAAATGTTAATTTAACAAAGTCACAACCCTTCCCATTACATCTTACCAGCAGCTTCCTCATATCTCCATTCATTAGTTCAGCCCTAATAATTTCAGTAGATATACAAAATAACAGCCAGTCAAGACCCTCTCTGATGGTGAAGATGCCTCCACTTTTTTAAGATGAGGAGTTGTCATTTCTGCTTCACTCCTCCATCCCCTGTTTTCAGTCACACAGCCTTCACCCTTGTCATTACCATTCTGCTTCCTCCCTTAAGAGTCTGTTCAGACTCCACTGGCTCCTGGAAATAGTCTCTGTTACAGTAAGTGGCTGGAAAGAGAAAGGCCGTGAACTTGCCCTAACCCACTCCAGCAAACCCATCACCCTTCAACTTCCCCTTTCCTCGCTCCTGGCTCTGCTCTCTGCTCGTCAGCTTCCTCATTTGCAGCATGAGGAGGTGTGCTGCAGAAAGAAATGCAGGACAAATCCTGGAACACACTCAACATGTTATTTCTCATGAAGAGAAGAGTCACCTCTGGGCCCAGAAGCTCCCTGGCGGCCTCTCAGGCTCTGAGGAGAAGGGTCCATTACGTCAGCCTCCCTGGGACAGACTCAGCCACCCTGGCACCACCGCGCGTGGCCACGCTGCCTGTCGGGGGCTGTTTTGACTGTCTCTGACCGTCTCTGGAGCTTCTGCAGCTGCCGACAAGTTCTTTAATCCAATCAGACCTACGTTGTCCTGTTTCTGTTATCGTTATGCTCAGATTGCCAGACACAAGACATTCATCCATTCTGGCAAACCGTGTCTCTCAAGGGAGGCCATCTCTGAGGCAGCCTGAACTCCCCTACCTGCCCAGACTGTCCAAGGACTCTCTCAGGTAAGACCCCACTCTCCCAACCTTTTCCAAATCATTTGCACTCTCTCACTCTCTCCAGGATTCTGGGGGGCAATTTAGTTTCCTTAACAATGTCTTGAGTGTGAGGGAGAGCCCCAATTCCCACCAGGCAGGTGACCCACAAAGCTGAGCTCTCTGTCCACAGCATTCAGTAAAGGACCTACTATGGTGTTCTCTCTAACGAGCCACCTCCAGAGTCTTCTCTGATGGAAAATTGATCTACCTGGAAGCTAGCCGCAGACAACTCAGAAGTCCCCTGTACAATTTTCGACAAAATTATAACCCCAAGGTTGCTTTCAAGGTAGGCAGAATAATGGTCCCCAAAGAAGTTCACGTTCTAATCCCCAAAACCTATGAATATGTTACCTTACCTGGCAAAGAGGACCTTTCAGATGCCATTAAGTTGAGGATCTTGAGGTGGAGAGAGTATCCTTGATTACCCGGGTGGGGCCAATCTAATTACATGGGTCCTTAAAGTGGAGAACCTTTCCCAGCTGTGAGCAGAGACAGGGTAATAGACATAAGACACTGCTGCCTTTGAAGATGGAGAAAGGGCCACTAGCCAAGGAATACAGAGAGCCTCCACAAGCTGGAAAAGGCAAGAAAACAGATTATCCCCTAGAGCCTTCAGAAGGAAGACAGCCCTGCAGACACTTTGATTTTACCCCAGTACGACCCGTGTTGGACATCTGACCTCCCAAACTGGAAGATAATAAATTTGTGTTGTTTTAAGCCACTAAGTTTTTGGTAATTTGTTATGGCAGCCACAGAAAACTAATAGAGGCTGAAAAAGAGCCACAGGCGAAGACAAAGCCCTTGTCTTCTCAGAGTCCATTGGACTAGACATCATGAATGACTCCCTCCCAACTGGCAGTTACCCCTCATTGTTACAACTATGACAAAGACAAGGTCTCTGTGTGTCCAAACTGGACAACAGAAATTTTGAAAAAGAAAGAGAAAATGTAAAAGGGCAACATTATCCAGGCTACCTAAGCATATATATTGCTACTGATGGGGAAGGATGTGGACTGGTGTACATTAACTCCTGAGATCATTTTCAGTGCAAACTGTTAATCTTTAACACGAGTGTTCTTTTTGATTACAAAGTAAATGGGTACATTGCAGAGTTATACATTTTGTTTTCTAGAGTCTGAAAGACATAAAGGAAATTGGAAATCTGGAAATTGTCTAGAATCAGGTCATCTCAGATAATCTCAACTCACTATTGAGCCTGAAGAACATCCCCGTAGACCCCTGAACACTTCATATCATGGCATTTGGCAGCTGTGCAAGGTCTAATCGCCAAACCCTTCAAGGGGAGAAAACTCAACTCAGTGCTCTTCCAGGATGAAATGAATCTTTGCCAAATTTGGTCAAGAGCATTTAAAGCAAGTGTCAATGTAATTGCTGGTTTCTCTTATCATTAGCATTCATATCACATCCCCTCCCGAGTACTAAAAAAGTTAGTTTCCTTTCTTTCCCCCATCCAGCCTTGAATATAGTCATAAAAGTGTTTCCTCTTAAGTATTACTTACTTTTGTTTATGAAATTGTGAAAAATTGAGTTAATAAAAATTCCTACCATTTACTGAGTGACCGTTATGTGACAGGCACCTGACATTCACCGTCTCATTTAATCCCTTAATTAAGGATTATTACTTGTATTCATCAGATGATGAAACCAAGGCTCAGAAAGTTCCAATAACTTGCCGAAACTCACAGAGGAGCACCTTTCCTTCTCCTTGGTCAGAGGCTTCTTGATTTCATTCGTTATTCCCCATGTTTCTTGAGTGTGAAATATGTTCAAAGACAACAGCAAGAGTCAAATAAAGTGGATCAGTAACTGGTGGGTCCAGTGCTAGGTCATGAGTCCATTTCCCCCATCCCAACTTTGGAAGCCACTGGCTTCCCTCTCCCGGATGGACGAACAAGAAACTAATAAACCTCTTCCTTGTTTGTTAGTGTGGCTTCCATCTGTCAGTAATTCAATTTCTTTCGAGATGAAGACTCCTGAGAGCACTGAAAAGGTAGGAATACCTACCTGACCTGAAGGCCATGTCACAATTGAGGGTTACAATTAACTCATCATGTCTATCAGGGAAGAAAACAATGTTGTTTGGTTACTAAGCCAGCAGCCCCCATTCTTTACTCTGTTGCTTTAGTTTTATTGCTGCTCCCCAAAAACCTTTTCTTTAAACACATATTTAGTATCCTGGTGCCATGCAAATTGATCTACTTGCTGTATCGTGGGAGTCAGCCCTCAAATATTCCCCCTCTTGCAGTTCACAACTCACCCTCCACTCTTTCATCAAAACAGTCATTTCATGGATGTCTTCTACAGCAATGACCACGCAGAAGAATTCCTAAACTCTTTCTCCTATTTTCGCTTTCCTTTAGCTGCCTTACTTCTGCTTCTTCTTGTAGTTTCAGAGACCAGTCTGAATATCCCCAATTAGCTGTGCAGTTGCTGTGACGTTAGGACATCCTTGTGAATCACATTCCAGTGCCAGGACCCCCCTTTCAGGGGGAGCACTTTAAGCCGAGAATTAGTAACAATAGCATGAGTGCATTGGCTGCTATAGGAATGACCAAACACAAAATGAAGTGAATTAGTTTCTTTCTGTTTCCATTCACCAAGGACCCAACTTTACCTATAACATTTTACCACTTATACAGGTATATGACTAATATAACACAATTGTTCTTCATATGCTGTGGCAGTCAGTAGATACAAGAAACAGGAGAGGTGATGAGAAAAAATGGGGGATCTTGTGGGACCATATTCATAGGCTCAGAAGAATCACAGACACCATGGGCAATGTACCCATGGATGGGTCAAAATATAAGAGTAATGGCTTGTGAGAAAGTAGGTCACTTCTTGTGGAGGTTGTCCTTATGCTAGGAGTAAAAGAGAAAGCAGTCCATCTGGGGTCTGGCCTTTCAGTTTTCTGATTTAGAGTTCAGGCCTGGAAGTAAGAAAACCTGCCTTCTAGCCCTGTTCTTGGTACTCAGTCTCCCAGGGGTCCTCAGGGATACAAGTAATGAAAAAGGCAGAGGGTTGTAAGCAAGAAGAAACAAACTTCCTTCTAAAATATTGGACACAGTTGGGACGGCCTACAGGCTCGCACAGAGTGAAGCTCGGGGAACTTGACACCAGCAGACAAAAATAAAACAGAAAGCTTTATGCCAACTCAATGTCAGGAGATCTATCCACCTATAATTTGCCTTAATAATGACTGAAGTGAAATGTAGGATTTATAAACAAGACTGACAAAAAATAAATTGCAGAATTTGCAGGTGCTGGTTGAGGTGCAATCAGACCTCAAACACATCCAGATTCCATATCAAATGTCTTGATGCAAAATATTTCCCCAAGGGAAGCTGAGAAAACCTTAGTCTATTCAAAGAGGAGTAGAACAAACAGTAAGTCTTTATTTTAAAGACAACTGATATATGCACTAATCACATATAGAATCTTATTTGGGGTTATTTTCCCCAAATCTCAGTGTTTCTAATGTGCATCTCAAGGTAATGATTTTTCTTTCATTTCTAAAGTTTACCAAACACATTACAAATTTACTTGAAGGGACTATAGCATGAAAAGATTAAGGCAAGATGCTAATATTTTCTTCAGGTAATTGACCAAGAAACAGGCAAAGACATGTTGAGTGATACTTTCAAAATCTGTGTTAAACTTTTACTTCTAGCTAAGATGAAGTCACTTGCACCAGATCATTTATTCTAGTAAGCTCAAATAGAAAAGTCAACTAAAATATAAAGAAAAAAAATAAACAGCCCTGTGATTGACAGTACTGGAAAGTGACTGAGGCAACCAGGATTTGAGGGGCCAAGATCCAGGGGAAAAGAGAAGAGGGAACCACAGAGAGCTGAGCTGATATTCTGCAAGCAGATTTCCCCCTCAGGGCAATTGCCAGTTTATGGCTTGGAATCAGAGGCTGGGAATCCACCTAGAGAGCTGTGGCTGATCAGCACGGAAACAGAGTTCATGGAAATCTCACAAGGCTGCAGACCAGAAAAAAAAATGGATTGGGAGAGAAGGGGAGGCTGGTTTACCAAAGCATCCAAGACTCAAGGGAGCAGAATCCTGGAGAGAAGAGAAGCGTAGAGGACTAAATTAGATTCCTCATTTTCTCCTAGAGGCATATGCCAAATTCTGAAGATGCACAGGACAAGAAGCTAAGCAGGAAGTCACAGAAAACTAGAGCAGAGTTTGGGCCTCAGAGTTGAAGAGACAAAAATTGGAGTTCTGAACCTGACAAGGAAGAGAATCCCCACTCAACACCCTAGGCTCTCTGTTGGAATTCCTGGGGAATACCACTGATGAGGAGCAAAAGAGAAGTAGATGTAAGTTTTCCAACTTCAAAGCAGCCTTGAGTCAGTTTAGTAGCTAACGGAGTCAAAGTGATCTGCCTTCTCTCTGACTCTACACCAGAGGGGAGGGTAAGTTCTCTCAAAGGAAGAGAGTGCCTCAGCAATTTTCCATATACAATAAACAGTATTCAGGCAAAAATGATGGTCACATCAAGGAAAAGAACCAAGAGGAGAAAACAGAGATAATATAAACAGACCCACAAATATTCCAGTTATTATATTTGGATTTTTAAAGATATAATTAATGTAACAAAATTAAGAAAATATAAGTCAAACAAATGTATTACCAATACAACATAAGTCAAAGATGGAAAATTTTTACTTCTCTGGTTCTCTACAGGAATCATAGAAAGAATCAAATGAAAATTATAGAGTAGAAAAATACAATATTTGAAATTAAGTACCCAATAGATAAACTGCTGGATTTAACAGCAGTTGAGACTCAGCAAGTATGTGGATTAGTGAAGTAAAATAGGCCAGTATAAAAATCCACCCTGGAGCACAGAGAACAAATAGGATGGAAAATACAGAAAGAAGCAAGTGATGGTTAATTGTGTGTGCTGACTTGGCTGGGCCTTGGTGCCCAGATAGGTGGTCAAGCATTGCTCTGGATGTTTGTGTGAGGGTGTTTTTTGTGGATGAGATTAACACTTAAATCAGAGGACACTTTGAGTAAAGCAGGTTGCCTTCCATAATGTGAGTGGGCCTCATCCAATCAGTTGAAGGCCTGAATAGAACAAAGACTGACCTCCTTCCAGCAAGAAGGAATTCTGCCAGTGGATGGCCTTCAGACTTGAACTGCTATGTCAGTGCTCTTCTTTGGGTCCCCAGCCTGCCAGCCTACCCTGCCAACTTCGGACTTGCCAGGCTCCATAATTGTGTGAGCCAATTCCTTAAAACAAATCTGCGTGTGTGTGTGTGTGTATACACACATCCTACTGATTCTGTTTCTCTGTAGAACCTTGACTAATATGGAATGTCAAATACATAAGGGCACGGGGGAAAGATATAATATGTGTAATTGAAATCCCAGAGGCAAAGAGAGAGTAATAATAGGGAAGAAACCATATTTGAAGGTATAATGGCTTTGTATTTTCCAAACCTGATGGAAAGAATTGAGCTGCAGATTTAAGGAGGATTATAGATACCAAAGAGAGTAAATACAAAGAGAACCATACCTAGCCACATCGTAGTAACACTGCTTTAAAAAGAATAAAAAGAGAATATCTTAGGAATGATGTCAGCAAAATGGCAGAGGAGGCCACTCCAAGCTCCTGTACTCCCAAAGAAACATTGAAAAACAAGCAGAAACAACTTTTTTTAAACTGGAAAACAAATGTTTATAGCAATCAAGCAAATGCTTAATCAAGAAAAAGGCAACTTTAAAAAGCTCCTGGCATACAGGGAAATCTCTGTCAAAACACTTGCTAAACACAAGCTAAACCATGAAGACTTCAGCAACCCCGTACATCAGACTTCAGGAATCTTCAGCGGCTGGTGAGAATATAAAATGGTGCAAACACTGTGGAAAGAGTTGAGCAACTTCTCAAGAAGTTAAACTTAGAATGGCATTTAAGCCAGCAATTTCTATCCTAAGGATATACCCAAAATAATTGAAAACAGGGACTCAAACAGATACTTGCATGCCAATGTTCATTGCAGCATTATTAACAAGAGCCAAAAGGTGAAAACAACTCAAGTGTCTACAAACAGATAAATGGATAAACAAATGGTGGTATATCTGCACAATGGAATATTATTCAGCCATAAAAAGGAATGAAGCTCTGATACAAGCTACAACATGTACGAACCTTCAAAACATTATACCAAATAAAAGAAGGTAGTTACAAGGGGATATTGTATAATTCCACTTATATGATTTATCTGGAATAGGCAAAATCATATTGACGGAAAGTAGCATAGAGGTTACCAGAGGCTGGAAGGAGGGTGTAATGGGAAGTTATTGCTTAATGGGTACCTATTTTTTTGTTTGTGGTTGTCTTAGTCAGCTCAGGCTGCTATAACAAAAATACCACGGACTGGTGGCTTATAAACAACAGAAACTTATTTCTCACAGTTTGGGGGCTGGAAGTTCAAGATCAGAGTGTCAGCGTGGTCAGGTTCTGGTGAGAACCCTCTTTCAGATTGCAGACTGCTGACTCCTCATTGTATCCATATGAGGCAGAGAGCAGAGAGAAGAAGCAAGCTCTCTCATGACTTATAGGGGCACTAATTCCATTCATGAGGGCTCCACCCTCATGACCCCATCTAATCATAACCACTTTCCAAAGGTCCCACCTACTAATACTATCACAATGTGGGGTAGAGTTTCAATATATGAATTTGGGGGTAACACAAACATTCAATCCATGGTGATGAAAAAGTTTTGAAAATAGATAGTGGTGATGGTTGTACAGCATTGTGAATGTAATCAATGCCACTGAATTGTATGAATTATACACTTAAAAATGGTTAAAATGTGATTTTAAGTTATGTGTATTTTACCACAATAAAATTTAAAAAATAAGATATCTTAAAAGTAGCTAGATTAAAAAAAAGTATTATTTTCAAAGGACTGTCAATGAGACTGACAGTGACTTCTCAACAGAAACATGAAATCAGAAGATAATTTACAGAAAACTTTAAAGTGCTAGAATAAGATGATGACCTACCTAGAATTCTATACCCAGTGAAAATATCCTTCAATAGTAAAGACAAAATAAAAGCACTTGTAGAAAAAAACAAAACCCAGGAGAATTTGTCACAGTAGATTTACATAAAAGAAATATCAAAGGATTATTCATAAAGAAGAAAAATTGTGTGATTTTGAAATTTGAAAATGCAAAAAGGATAAAGAACAAAGGAAAGGAAAAATATTTGGCTAAATATAAATAAATGTTAGCTACACAATAATAGTAATATGTCTTATAGGGTTTAAAATATACATAAAATTCATGAAGACAATAACCAAAAGTGGAAGGAAATAAATGGAGATAAAATCTTTGTATTGTAGAAGAAATGGTAAACATATTAATTTATATTAGATACTGACATATCAAGGTCACAAGTCATAAGCTCTAGGGTAGTAACTAAACAAGAATTCAGAAAATGTGTAACTAAAATGTTTGTAAAGAGGGAAAATGCACTTCTAGCAAAAGTTGATTCATCCAAAAAAAATTAGAAGGGGAAAAAAGGAACATAGAGCAAGTGGGTAAAATGGAAAATAAGTAATAGTAAGGTTGTTGATATAAACACAAATATATCCGTTATTACATTAAATGTAAAAGGATTAAATATTCCTATTAAGAGGCAAAGATTGTTCAATCAGATTTTTAAAAATTCCTGTGTCAGTTACTGAATGTCCTCAGCCAACTCTCTCTGTCTTCTGTAACAGTGTTTCCTCAGCCTCCAGTTTGTATAAGAATCTTCTAAAGATCTTGTCAAAACACAGATTCCTGGGCAACATCCTGCAGAGAGTTGAGGGTTGGGAGGATGATCATTTGCATTTCTGCTAGCTCCCAAGTTTCAGGTCATGTTGATGCTACGAGTCCTTAAACTCTATTTTGTGCAGCTATTATCTGCATGATGTTATATGTAGATTCCCAGAGGCTGTGACAGAGACTTGACCTTCCTGTTTCCTATGAGCTTATATGAGAGGTGGGGTGGGGGAGAAGATTGGCCCGTGTTTTGAGCTTGGGTAAGGCATCACTTTACACTATTGTTCTGAAAAGATTTAGCACATGGATACAACTTCCTTCATCTTTTCCACAAAGAAAATAACACTTTCCTAGTTATCTGCACCAATTTCTATATTAACAGGGAATCCTCACAGTGAAGAATAAAATTATGACCCTGTTTCACCAGAATTCTGCTGATACCACTAACAGACCAAAATGGACACCAGGCAAGAGATGCACCACTGCAGGCTGCATGCTCAGAAGCACATCACCCATCATTTCACGTGTGTTCTGTCCCCTCACCTAAATTATACACCCATAGAAGGGTCGGAGGCATCTCTGCCGTTTATTTTGTATGTTCCCAAACATCAAGAACAATCTTCTTTAGCAAATTATGAAGACTAAGAGACAAGGCAATTGCTAGGAATTAGCATGGACTTAATCCAAGTTTGTCTTCTGTCCTATCCAGCACTCCCATGTACCTTATTCATCACCCCTAATCAGCTCCACCCACCTGACTCATACCAACCCACTCAGTACTTCCAATGTGGCTGATGGAAGCCCAGTGCTACCAATATCCCAGTAGGAAGTCATTAATTAACCTCCTACCTTGATAACTATTCAGAGAGAGCATACCAAAATAATGGTACACTCCCTGCCACCCCCGTGCATCAGCACCACTCCACAGTGGGAGTGCAGACACTCTGGCCTCTGGGCACAGCAGAAAAACCAGGCAGCACTGTTGTTAGGAAGTCAGAGCCCTTCAAATTACATTTGTAAATGACCACCTGGTCACTTGCTGGCAGGCCAGACTTTTCCTGACTTTGACTCACTCACTCAGGCCCCAACTAAAACAAGCCTCCAAGACTGTTGTTGATGGCTTGAAGCCTGTTGAGTTGTTTAATTATTGTTTTTATGGGTGCCAGGCACTGTGTTGGACACTGATGACTAATATCTCACTTTTTCAAATGATGCCAGTTATCAATGGTTTCATTAGGTGAATGGTACAGATCATCTGCAGACTAGAAAGCATGATTAATATGCAAGTTCTGAAAGAAATAGTCCCGAGATGCCTTTTGATTTTTAAAAGCATAGCATGAACATCAAATATTCTCCTTTCTTTGGCAAGAGAAGGGAAATTATGGGCCTCTTCATTGGGAGTTAAGAGGACCCCAGAAATATTAGAGTAACATCTAAGATTCAGCAAACGTTTTGCCTTAGTTGAGTATGTCTGCTTTAAGGAAGTGGACATCTAATCCCAGGTAACATCTTCTTTTTCAGAAACCCCCCTGAATTGGGACTAGGCATTCTTGTGGGGCAAAGAAGGTCCTGTGAAATCTTTCTTGAGACAAATGTATTGGTTGATAGCTAAGCAGCATTTAGAGTTACAGAGATGTCCAGGAGGACCAGGGGAAACGAAGAGGCATGACACTTTTCATTTTTAATTATAAAGGATGCAAAGTAACTTGTTTGGAAATTACTAGCTTATCTGGGATATAGGGGACCTAGAGGATAGTACTTTCAGTGGGCAGTGAGTCCTTCTGATGAACACGGGCTTCCTAAATAACTCCAGCTGTTTCTAGCATGCTACCCCATGGATCCCTCTCCAAGACCCTGTTTCCAGATTCCCAGTCATGAAGTCTCTACCACTGGGATGTCACCTGCTGCAAGTTGTTGAGACTCTAGACCATTGAGCACCTGACAGTCCCCAAACCCTATGGATAGTTCGTTGCCTGGCTGTCCCTAGCAGCAGGCACAGGGCACTCCCAAGACCTATTCCCCTAATTAGTGAGTGTGTCTAATTTCCAAGTCCTGATCACTCCTAGTCTGACTGTATCTACTGCCTCTTAAGCCTATCCATCAAATTCTGTGTGCATTTGTATATACGTGCACATGTGTTCATGTGTGTATGCATGTGTCTTTGGGAGAATGATACAAAAGAAAGGACCTTAACTAATTAGTATGTGTATTTTAGACCTTCCTCTTTATGTCCCAGGGATTCTGCAGACTCCCTTCAAGGGAAGGCGAGGAGATGAAGAAACCCAAGGGGTCACAGGGCCCCCCTGAGCCCCACAGTCAGTGCAGCTTCCCGACCATCAGATTTATATATTGACTTTTGTAGAAAGCATGCTTTTGAAGAAAAGGTGCTCACACTTTTAAAAAAAGGGGGGGAGGGATGTTTCGAAAACCAGAGATTTAGTTCAACCCCTTTGTTTTACAAATGAGTAAATCAAGAAGAAACAAAGATTGTCCCACAGTCACATAGCAATTTAGCCAGAATTGGAGCTAGAACTGAGGTTGCTTGATTCCCCACGTGTACGTTTTCTAGGCACCATACAGGGGGGAGGAATGGAAAGGAAACAATGCTTGTTGCATGTGTTAATGATTAGAATATGTCTTGGTGATAATCTAGGGTTTAAATGGAAAACAAGAATGTGGGAGTGGAATGGCCCATTCTGTATGTGTTCCAATAAATCTCGGGAAAATGAGACTAAGCCAAGGGTTGAAATCTCGGGCTCAGGGAAATTCTCCCCAGCTATGTTTGGTAACCCACAGCCTACAGGTTCACAGCAGAAGGAGGCAGCAGGAATCCTAAATAGCCCTCATGCGAAGTTTCCCATCAGGAACAGCACGATGGAGATGCAACTCATAAACCGGCAGAATTTGGAGTGTCTTGAATATTTATTTGTTCAGAGGTCCGTAGAGTTGTGCGAGGCTTATGAGCAGAATGTCAGCTGCCTCTTATGAAGAAAGCTCTAGCGAGGAAAGCTGCTGAAGTCAATTGGAATGGTCTCACTGACGAGAATCTTTTGTACGTGTATATACACAGGGGCCTGCAGAATCAAACTGGGAAGGGCTCTCCTGAGTTTTAAATCTGCATTTTGTTGACAACCATGGATGCATACTAGAATCATCTGGGGAGCCTGAAGCATACTGATGCCCAAGCTCAACCCCACAATTAAGTAAGAATTTCTGTGGGTGAGATTTTGACATCAGTACTTTTTTAACGTCCCAAATGATTTTAATATACCACCAAGGTCAAGAATCACTGAGTCAGAGGGTTCAAAGGAACCCAAAAGATAGAGGAGGAGGAATGGGAGGGAAAGAGAAATTACTGTGTCCCAACCAGCCAAAGTGACTCAGTGTCCAAGCAAACCTCCTCGGTGCTGAGTGACCCGTGACACTTACAGAACCCTGCTAGGAGCATGTGACTGCCATGCCACCACCCCAGACGTCTCACTGTCCCATTGCATCTCTCTATCAGGGGAAGCTGCCCCTGGAACTCGCCTGTAGTGCAACCACGCATGACTTCTGCCTCCACTTCTAGGAAATGCTCCCTTTATCTTCCATCCACCATGGATGATCAAACCTCTCACTGAGTATGTATTTTTTCCCACCGTGGGTAGACAAGAGAGCTTTCCCAGACACCACTGTTTTTTATGAGGCCCTAACGGAATCCTTCCAGCTTCTTCTCACAGCCTCCATCCATCTATAAAGAGAAAGGAGACTCTTCTGGTAACGGGTTTTCCTTCTTAGCTGAATCCATGTTTAACCCTTGCATTTCCCAAAGCAGCTCCAACAACCAAAAGAAACTCCAAACACCTCTGCTAGCTCTGGTGAATGCCCAAAACGCTGCTGTCCCCTCTCTGCGTAGAGGTCCCTGCTCATCATCTCCGCACAGCCTCCAAATCACCCACTCTTTCAGCAAGTGAGGAAACGTTCCCCTTGCCTGCTTAACTTCTATGTGGAGCTCAACACTGTACAGACAATACTGGATCAAAGTCCTTTTTGTCCTGGCAGCCTTTCTTGGTTCAGGCTGGAACGGCTCCCAGTAGACCTCTCCTGCCTTACTTCCCAAAGAGGTGCCCCGACAGCCCATGATTCTGCCCCAGGTGGGGAGGCTAGAGTTCTCGGGGAGGGAGCACAACTGGAAATAGATCCATCTTCCCATGACTATTATCACAACCTTGACACCCGTGTTTTCATTTAGTTGGCAGGAGCCCGCTGAAGGCCTACCCTGTGCTGTGTGTGCATGTGGGCTTGGAGGAACGAGGAATGAGGAATGAGGAATGAGCCCCCCTGAAGCAGCTGGGGCATAATTCCAGGAGTCAGGAATTATGAAGTCTGGTCCCAGCTTCATCAGTAATGGGCAGGGGACAAAGGCAAGGGTCCATTTCCACATTCCTAAAGCAAAATGACTCTAAGCAAAGCACAGTGGGAATGGCATGACCTGGGCACTTCTGCAGCTAGAAATCCGAACAGAAAACCAACCGGAGCACGCAGGAAGTCATCTGAGGAGAGTCCCAGGGCAGCGTATACAAAATGTGAAAGTGCTATCTTCAATGCCTTGAGAAAAGAAAAAAGGAATAATCATATTAAAGGAACGGTATATGAAACAAGAATTGATTTCATGAATTGTTTCATGAAGAAACACAGTTATGAATATCTGGGCACCCACTGCACATGTCAGAATTGAATGTTCCCATTTCCTGAACATCCAGTCTTTGTTCTCTGTGTGCTGTATCTACGCTCCGTGCGCCTGCTTCTCATCAGAAGTGTTCAGAATGCCCAAATCTTGGAGAAACAGGATGATTTTGCATCTAACAACTTGGCTTCCAATTTGGATCCCCTGGGAAATGAAATTCTAAAGGGAGATTTAGCCCAAATGAAGCCCCCACAGGAAAAGCTTGCAGGATGCCAGCTCCAGTTTTCAGAGCTCCCTTAGTAATGCTGAGAACGGCAGGCAACCAGCAAGAGGAGACAAAGAGCCAAATGTGTTTCGCAGATATATCCCTGCTGTGAATGTGCCAGCGGATGTCTGAGGTGTCCCCGACAGCGCAGCCTGCTCCATCACAGACCCAAGGAAGCCCCATTACTTGAGAGATCTAAAACTGGCCACAGAGTAGGCTGACACACATCCTTAGTGCCCCACACTGTTCTGACAGGGAAACCCACGATGCGTCCTCATCCAGAAGGTCTTTTCCTTGCCGGTATCTGGGGATCTGCAGGCTGGGAGCTTCCTAGGATGAACAGAAGGACGGGTCCGCATGTTCACACATCTCATTTCATTCATTCGCACTTCAAAAGGCTCCAGATTCTGTTAAAATTTTAGCTCTTTCTTATTCTCAAATCCGTTTTTGAAGCTGGCACCAGTATGCCCAAGTTCCAGGTATAATATATAGCTCTTCACTGCCTCCCACTTTCCAGCCTTGCTACCAAATATGCCACTCACACTTGCCTGCTTTCAACACAGACCTGATGCTTTTCATGCTTTCCTGTGCAAATGATGGGTGGTCGCTGTGCTAAATATGGAGACAGGGGTTACAGACACATTTTGTTCCTGTTAAATGTTCTACTTCTTGTGTTACTGCCTTCTCGGCTTCACATTAACTCACTTCCTTCCTAGTCTCTGAAAAATAAGAGCCTATCATTGGAGCCCTGGAGGTCAAAAGCTAGACTCCATATTCTAGATCTATCTTTAGGTCTAAATAGTGCCTCTAATATCTGTAATTTCCCACATGATGGAGTAAATCACCTGTCACTTTTGTGGTCTCAAACACACTCCTTGAAATTTGGGACACTTGTTTTGTGGTCAACTGATGAGATGAAAGGTGAATTGTGGAAATGTCACTCCTGAAAAACTAATGTTTAAAATTCTCCTCTAACTTTTAACAAGCTAAATGTGGGTTCTTGTGAAAACCCATGAATATCGACAAAAAGTTGAGAACCCAGGCTTTGGAGATGAGCACAACTGGTTAGTCTCCTGTTTCTGCCTCTTTCTTCCTGGTGAGCTTGGGGGAATTGTTTACACTTGGAAAGCATCAGTTTGCCAATCAAGGGTCCCACATTGCATTTGAATGTCATATCTCTTTAGCCTCCTTTAATATAGAACAACCCCCCTGTATTTAAAAAATTTTGTTCATTGTTGTCTTTCTTGATGTTGGCATTTTTGAGTAATTCAAGACAATTGTTTTGGAGAATGTCCCATGATCTGGATTTGTCCTATTATCTCCTTGTGATTAGATTCATATTAAAAATGTTTGGCAGGAATCCTACAAAGTTGGTGTATACTTCTCACTGCATCTCATCAGGTGGCACAGAACAGTTCCCTTACTGATGATACTGAGTTTGATTACTTGTTTAAGGTTATTTCTGCCAAAACTCTCTATTCAAAAGGAACGTCTTCTCTTCATAATTAATAAATAATATTTGATGCTGCAAAAATTTAAAGGTATGAATATTCAGTTCCTTACCTTTCACCCAGTGACTTTAGTATCCATTAATTATTCTTACATGAAACATTTATTCATTTATCATTTATTCATAAGGTTTGCAAACAGCAATTTAAAAAAGTTTATCTTTCCTTCTGCATGTACTTACTGGCATTCCTTTGTTAAAACAAAAAAAAACAACTTTCCTTTTCTTCTCTTCCTTCCCATCACTCTCTTTTTTTTCTTCCTTTCTAAGCATCACTATGAACTGATGGATTATTTTTAATCAATGTGCCATTACTGTCACTATTCTTATCGATATTCAGATCACCACAAATGTGATCAGTGGAAACCCCTACACAGGGGCTCCTATGAAACTTTAGCTTTTTCTTTTTGTTTTGTTTTGTTTTGTTTTCAGTGGTTGCCTTAGAGTTTACAATATGCATATCTAACGAATTGCAGTCTACTTTCAAATATTATACTGGCTTACAAAGAGTTTAAGAACTGTGCAACATGTTTTCATATCTCCTCTCCAGTCCTTTGTGCTGTTGTCATGATAAAATTTACTTCTGTATGTATTACAAACACAATAACAATTGTTATTTTTGCTTTAAGCTGTCAATTAAAATGAGATTAAAATTGTCAATTAAAATGAGATAAAAATTAATTAATTAAAATTGCAGTTAAAAATGAGAAAATGTTTCTTTTATTTATCCACATATATATCATTTTCTAGTACTCCTCATTCCTTTGTGTAGATCCAAACTTCTATCTGGTATTTTGCATATACTTGAAGAATTTTCTTTAACATTTTTCTAGTGCTGGTCTGCAAGCAGTGAATTCTCTTGGGTTTTTTTGTCAAAAACATCTTTATTTTGCTTCATTTTGGAAAGATATCTTTGCTGGATACAGAAATTTAGATTTCTTTGTCTTTCAGTACTTTAAAGATATTATTCCATTGTCTTTTGGCTTGCATAGTTTCTGACAAGAAACTTGCTGCAATTCTTATATTTGTTTATTAATAATGTGTCCTTTTATTTTTAGTTGCTTTACATTGTTTTTTCTTTAGCACTGTTTTCAACAGTGGGATTATGATGTGCTTCAGTGTGGTTTTCTTTTAGGTTTTTTATGTTTAGGGCTCATTGAACTGGTTGCATCTGTGGAGAAATATATATATGTATGGTTTAAATGGAACCATAGACTATATATATATATATATATACATATATTTTTTAAATCAAATCTAGGACTCTTTGGCCATTATTTTTTAAACTACTTTTTCTGACTTCCTCCTCAGAGTTCAATTACATGTATATTATACTGCTTCCTACTGTCAAATAGCTCACTGAGCTTTGTTGTTCTTGTTGTATTTGTTTTGTTGTTCTTCCTCTTCCTCTTTGTCCCCTTCCTCTTCTCCCCCCTCTCCCCCTCCCCCTCCTTTTCTGTCACTTTCTTCTTCTCAGCCTTCTCCTTCTTCTTCCTTAGTCTTTTTTGCTCTGTGATTCATTTGTTAGTTTCTATTTCTATGTCTTCAAGTTCACTGACCTTTTCCTCTTCAGTTAATCTGCTATTAAAACCATGTAGTATATTTTTAACTTCAGATATTATATTTTTCATCTCTAGAAATTCTGTGTGGGTCTTTTTGTACCTTCCATTTCTCTCTTCATTATGTTCATGTTTTCCTTTACCTTCTGGTGCATATCAAGCATATTTATAATAGCAATTTTAATGTCTTTGCCCATTCCAACATCTCAGTCATTTTGAGGTAAATTTTTATTGATCAACTTTTTTGTAGACATGGGTTATATTGTACGACTTCCTTGCATGGCTAGTCATTTTTGATTGGATGCTGAACATTGTGATTTTTAGATTATCAATGCTGTATTTTGTCACATTCCTTTAACTATTGTTGAAACTTGTTCTGGCATGCAGTTGAGTTACTTGGCGTTGGTTTTATTTTTCATGTTATTTGGAATAAGTATCATGGGGTGGATCAAGAGCAGCCTTTAGCCTGGGGCACATTTATCCCCACTACAAAGATGATATCCTTCTGAGAACTCTGTCCAATGCCCCATGTGTTATAAAGTCTTTCCCCACTGGCTGTTGGAAACACAAACTATTCTCATCCCCCTGTGAGCTCTAGGAATTCTTCAGCCTACTGCTTTCCAGTAGTTCTTTCTTCGCCCTTGAGTATTTTCTTCTCAAGCATGCACAAAACAGGAATCCGCTAAAGCCTGAGGCAACCATTTGCAAATCTCTGGAGTTGTCTCTGTGCAGCAACCTCCTCTTCAGTCTCCTGCCATGAAAATTCTGTCTGCTTTGGCCTTCCTGTATTCTAATCTTTTTCTCATCAATTCAATGAGATTCCCAGGCTCTTTTGGGTTCCCCCTCCCTATGCTGCAGCCTGGAAATTTCCTTCAGACTGTAACCTGGGTCAACTGTAGGGCTAACTTCACTTGTTTCTTTTTCTCGGGAATCATAATCCTGTGATATCTATTATCCAATGTCTTAACATTATTGTATCTTTTTTTTTTTTTGCCCAGTTTTCTACTTATTTAAGACAGGAAGGTAAGTTAGGTGACTGTTACTCTATCACTGATGAAAGAAAAAGTCCTTCTTGCCTTTTTTTCAAGTCCCCATCAGTATTTGATTACCTTTTTGCTTCCTAACATGACTGGATATTCTAGGCTCATCTTGTGCTTTTCCAATCCCATACTCAGAATCAGCCATTTCTGTGAAGAGCTCTGGTTCCTTTAGTAGGCAATAGTTTTTGGAAAACAAGATATGGGTGCTAGATTTGTCCATTTATACTGCAGTGTCATCTGATCTGTAACTTTTTAAATCATTACCCCATACTGATAATCTTGAATTCAAATCTGACAGCATTTTCTTCATCTTCCCTCATGTCATATATCTATCTCTATTTTACTACACTGAGAACTCTAGTTCCCAAAACATCAATATATTTACTCATTTGCTCAGCACACACAAAAATAATTTTATAATTATTCTGTCAACACTATTGTAACAAATCTAATAAAGTTTAGGATTCTTTTTCAATTAGTCTTGTCTTTAAAATATTTCCCTCACAAGATGTACAGACATAGCACTGTGTTCAGAATTATTTGGATTAATTTTTTCTATGTGATTTTGTTATACATTTGATATATAGTTTATTTTTTTGTTTGTTTTTAATTTTAGGGTTTGCTCTTATTTCACCACTTTTAATGCAATTTTATATTTTGATAATGATATTTACATGGCACAAAAATCAAACTAGCAGAGAAATCTTGCTCCTATTCCAGTCCCCTCTACTTCATTCTCATGAAGACTGAGAGTTAACCATTCTAGTTACTGGTTTATTTTTCCTATGTTTCTTTTTGAAAAATGAGCAAATATGCATATATGACAGAATATATATAATTATTATTTCATTTACTCTTTCCTCTTTTTTAACACACAAAAGAAAAACCACTACATATGCTTCTTCCTTTTTTTGCACTTAACAATGGGTATGCTACATATATGATGTCTCTTAGGTATCCAATTGTAGGTATCAAATAGGTAAATTAGACCTATCAATATAGAGTTCAGAGGAAAGATTAGAGCTTTAAGATTTCTTCCTGATAAGTTTCTCTACCAGTTATCAAGTAATACTTAATTTTTGTTTTATTAAAGTCAACTCCTTTTGAAATTTCCTGTAGACAACTTTAAAACAATAACCAAAGCTCTCTAAAGCACAGCTTTAAAAGACAGACTTCTCTTTATCCTGACAAATTGGAATTACATTATCCTCTTATCACTGACCCCATTTTTCAAAACTCAATTCTCTCTAAGTATGACGTTTGAGAAATTTCCAAGTTAACCACAGCTCGCTTAATTTGAGGAGATTCGTGAACGAAATTGTCCCAGTTCAGATTCAACTTCCTTGTTTCCTTCTCAACATCTCTCTAAAGGTCAGGGACATTTTGAATTCTATATTTGCTCTACAAGCAGATTTCTACAGGAGCCAACCCGAAATTGTGGGCAAGGAAGAGTTTCTGTCACTTGATCAATTCAAGTGATCTTAGTGCAAAACAAATAAACTGTATCTGTGGAAGAACTAACATTGAAAAAATGTTGCTGGCATGACCCAATAAGGTAGCTGATATTAATAAATTTGTGTGTGTGTGTGTGTGTGAGGAAGATTAGCCCTTAGCTAACATCTGTTGCCAATCTTCCTCTTTTTTTTTTTTTTGCTGAGGAAGACTGGCCCTGGGCTAACAACCATGCCCATCTTCCTCTACTTTATATGGGATGCCACCAAAGCTTGGCTTGATAAGAGGTGCATATGTTCATGCCCGGATCCGAACCTGTGAAACCTGGGCTGTCAAAGTGGAGCACGCAAACTCAACCACTACACCACCGGGCAGGCCCTTCACATTAATAAATTTAATCGACTGTCTTAGAGCACTTTAGTGCCATGACCTTTCATTCTTTCAGCAGTGTAATACTACTAAGAGAGAGGTCTAGGCTAGGGGCTAAGCAGTTGCATGCCTGAATAAATCAGAGCTTTTGCCCTCAAAAGGCTTGTCAACAGTTAAGGAGTCAAGTATGTTCTCAGTTATTATTAAAGTAAGATGTACTGTATATTATCATGGGAAGAACCTTAAGTAAAAGACAGTGAGAGTTCAGTGACAGGGTCATTAATTCTGATGCTGGAATTTGATAAACTCCATGGAGGACGTAAGATTGAGTCTGCACCTTTGAGGGCTGAGCGGAATTTTGACAGCAAGGAGTGACAACTGGTTTTGACTTGAGCTAAAGAACCCACTGGAGGCTGTTGTAAGACACACGACAGCTTTAATTAATGCAATTTCAGTGGGAGTGGGGAGGACAGAGAGATTCAAAGGTCAAATGTCCAAAAACAGGAAGATTTAGCAAAACATCATTGATGGCCCCAAATTGCACATTATTGAAAAGAACCTAAAATGAAGATTTACTACCTTGAAGATGCTGAGGAAACTAAATGAGTTTTCTGATGGATTTGCTTTATCTTCTTCACAGGGTTGTCATGAATATCAAGGAAAGTAAATGTGAAAATATTTTGTTTGTTGTGTGGTGTTCTTGTTATTTCTATGCAGAAAAAGAACAATGATAATACAGCTATTTCAAGGTGTTTTTTTTTTCTTTTGTGAAAACCTGGAAGTGAAGAGAAACTAAAGGCTGAAATGATTTTTGCTGTAGAAAATAATTCTACCACAGGTTTTAAAGTAAACTGTTTGCAGCTGCTGGGATCAAACATACTGAGTTCTACCATGGCAGAAAAGGGGTCTCCAAACTTGTGTTTAGCAGCAACACTAGGTGTTTTTTTCCTGATAAGAAGAGAATCTGTTGGAAATCCAAACAGCTCAGTTTTCCCCAGGAGTGCAGCATGGGTTGTGGCAACCCAGAGTTTCCAGGAACCTTTATTTTCCTCCTTCACAGGGAGATAAAGACAGACCAGGTGCGGCACAAAGAGTCCAAATCCAGGACAACTTCTGACCTCTTCCGTACTGCACAGGGCATGTGGCCACAGAAGGACAAATTCAGGCCATAAATTTCCAAAAAAGGGTATCGCCATCACCATCATCATTGCTACAGACTGAATGTTTGAGTACCCCCAAAATTCATATGTTGAAACCAAAGCCCTAATGTGATGGTATTTGGATGTGGGGTCTTTGGGAGGTGATTAGACCCTGAGGGCAGATTCCTCATGAGTGGGATTAGCATCCTTATTAAAGGGACCCCAGAGAGCTCGCCTGTCCCTTCCACCATGAGGACACATGTGAGGACACAGCGTGGAGATGACCGGCTGTGACGCAGGGAGTGGGCTCTCACCGGACAGTGAATCTGTTTGTGCCATGATCCAGCCTTCCCAGCCTCCAGAACCATGAGAGATAAATGTTGTTTAAGCCAGCCAGTCTACGGCATTTTTGTTACAGCAGCCTGAACAGACTAAGACAATCATCCACAGAGCATTTTGGTAAATATCTGGTTTCACACGGCAACGTGGTGAGCAGTGCGGACAGGATGACCCCGGCCTTGCCAGTCCCTGCTACTGCAGATAACCATAGGCTGAGACCTGACAAATGCAGCTCCACGACTACCGTGCCGTGCATGTTTCTCATAAACAGAGAAAGTCACAATACCTAACATTTGCTGAGTGCATATTGCACATTCAGCCCCTGTTGGAACGGATCTTCTGTCTTGTCTTATTTAATTTCACCATCAAATCGCCATCTGAGGTAAGACTTAATCTTACCCACATTTTACAGATGAGAAACTGAGGCAGTGAGGGGTTAACTACCTCTCCAGAATTACACAGCTAGCATGTGGTGGGGCCAGGATTTTAACTCAGGTAGTGTGGCTTCAGAGTTCACATTCTTAACCACTGTAGTTTATTGCTTCCAACAGTGTATTTTAAGGGTTAAGAACAGGGGGATTTATAACTGATTGCAGTCTAAGAACAGAAACAAAGACTTCATGTGTGGATATGGGGTGAAGAAATAACGGCAGCTTCATGGGTCAAAAATGAGAGATTACAATGAAACGGGCCTGGGTTTGAATTAGAGCTGCCACTTACCAACATTGTGACGTTAGGAGCTACTTTTCCTGTGCACATCTCAGTTTCTTCATCTGTAAAATGAGGATGCAAGTCTCACGTAGAGCAAAGGCTTGCAGAGAGATTTACAGAGTTAATACCTGTGAAGAGCCTACGAGTAGTGGTTGGCACATAGAACATATTATTACAAATAAGAATTCGGCTACCAGGCAGCTCCTCTGAAGGACAGAGCTTTATAGCCTTGCACTACATTAGTTGTTCACAGTTGCCAGAAAATTTCCTCCTCAGGGGAAGATTTGACTATAAGAGGACTCGAGGAGGAGGGTGTTTGAGGAATTGAAGGCTCACTCCCGTTGAGACTGAAGCTAGCTCTGCACCATTGGCTCCCCAGTCATGACCTTGAAGTGCACCTCTGAAGTGGCTTCCTTCCTTCCCCCAGGGCTCCAGCCTGGCTTCTTCACAGTCACATCCTCCTGCAACAGACACAGAGAAGCACTGTGCTCACAGCCTCCCAGGTGCCCGCCCATCACACGGAGACATTGTCTCACTGGGACAGGCCCTGCTTTGAAGAGAAGCTCAGCCTCTTAGAAAATGGAAAGAAAGCTGAAAGAGAAGATGAGGTATGAGGGTGGGGCCCTCATGACGGGATTAGTGACTTTATAAGAAGAGGAAGAGACGCCAGGGCTCTCTCTCTTCCATGTGAAGACACAGTGAGAAGGCAGCCTTCTGCAAGCCAGGAAGAGGGCTCCCACCAGGAAAGAAATCAGCTGCCACCTTGATCTTGGACTTCCCAGCCTCCAGAAGTGTGAGAAATAAGTCTCTTGTTTATGCCACCCAGTCTGCGATACTTTCTTGTAGCAGCCCAAGCTGACTAATACATAGGTACAGGAGCAGGTCAAGTAACTCTTGACAATATGTTGGCATCTATTACATTCCTTTTTTTTTTTTTTTTTTCCACAGATCCACTGGGAAGTCTTTTGAGAATAGATAGAGATATGTGAAGAGCTCTTGAAAGAGTCCCACAGCTCTTAGAAATCAACGCTCTAAGCACTATGGGGATTTGAGTGGTTAGCTTATGCTAGCTAATTTTTCTGGTTCAGAGAGTATATAAAAGGATCTTCAAGAACTAAACAGAAAAGAATTGTACCAAACTGGATTAGCTGGGGCTCCTCAAGTGAGGGCAAGCCCAGAACACCTGCCAACAGTTAAAGATTGTGACCTACAGTCATTGTAACAAATTGCCTAAGGCTGATTTGGCAGAATTCCAGGAAGCACCTCCCTGAGAACTGCTACCAGGAAATTGCTAATGAAAAGCCAAGAAAAAAGTGGCTATGACTTGCAAGTTGCAGCCCCCTTTCTCCAGTGTAAGAATTTTATTTTCATACATGTACGATATTTTGGACTTAGAGGTTCAAATCTTGATCTGTTTAATAGCGTTCTCTTAGAATCACTGTTACAATCTCTTGCCTCGTAAAGTTTTAAAGGCATCATCTCCTGGGGAAGGGCAACGAGGGGAGCATGCAGGGAACCAAGCTGTAACGGGAAAACGACTGTGAAATCACATTCCCACAGACTTTGCAGTTTTGAAACAATTGGCCTAAGTTCTGTGCTGTTTCCTTTGCCTCAGCTTCCTCCTCCTATTAGTAAACGCCAATCAGGTTTCTTAAGTGGTTGAAGGTCAACATATCAGCATATATTCCAAATCTAAAAAATTTTTCTTTACATTTTCTTGATGAATACATCGTAGACCTTAACGTTTCCGTAAGCAGAGGAGATCAACAGCCACGCAGACCGTCCGGGGCTTTGGTGATGCACAAGCCATAGCGTGAAACATCTTAAATAAATTATACTTGCTGTGTTTCCTATTCCTGTAATGCAGGAAGGACTGGTTCCACAGGCCTCTGCTCTCAGAGATAAGGAAGGTTCTGCACTGTTCAGAGTTTTTAGATAGGCTATTGGAATTTTGCACAAGATATGGAGAAGGCAGTCCTAGACTGAACAGACAGGAAGCTGTTCATCAGGTGTCATCACCCACTGGAACTGTCTATCAGGACCTGGGAAACGTGGATAGCTGGGATTCCTCCCTGGGCTTGACATAGGCGGTGGTGTGTATGGAGAGATAAACTTATATCTAAACGCCTATCCAGCCATTGCTGTGGAATTTCATTCACGGGAGCAATGTTCACAGTAAATGAAGCAGATCAAACCTCTTTGGTAGGTCTGCATAAGAAAGCAGGCTTCAATTTGACAGCCAAGCATCTGGTTAAAGGATCAAATGAATCAGTAGATAAAGTATTAATCATTGTTTATGTGACTTGAAACACTTTCCCGCCCTGAAGCAAGGTAGAATATAAGCAGTAAAGTAAATCATGGTAATAAGAGTAGTGATGTCCACATTCTGGAAGGTTTTATTTGTCTGGAGGGTTATGGAGGGCTAAGGGGGATGGGAGGATTGCCAGAGTGAATATCTATGTTGTGGAAAGATGACATGAATACCTCCAACCAGGGGATAGTCAGAAACATTAAAATGCTTCTATTATAATCTTCAATAGAAATAAAAGCAAAAAACAAAAGTGAAACATGTCATAAAGCATGCGGTGGTGACTCCAATGTGGAAATGTGTCTGTTAACGGGGCTGGAGGGAAACATAAAGATGAATGCAGTTAGATTCTTGATAGACAGTGGGTCTTTTTGTTCCCCCCGAATGTCACACATATGGCATACCACCATTACAACAGTGGACCATGCAATTCCTGCTTTCTTTGGAATTTCTTTGGAGTGTACACTGAAGGTGCTCCATGTTAGGGAATTATTTAGAAATCTGCTGTATAACATTGGGCCTAGAGGCAACAATACTCTACTGTACACTTAAATTTGTTAAAAGGCTAGATCTCATGTTGTGTTCTTATCACAATAAATTAAAAAAAAATACATACAATGGAGAAATACCTGGAAAGCAGGCTGGTTTTCTTGCTTTGCTCCCAGAACTTGTTCATATTGGGAACATCAGAATATTTCCCTCAGCCATACAGCCTCCCCTCTAGGATTTCTGTATCCCAAACACTTCCCTGAAGTGGGTAAGGAAATGTTTAAATGTTGGACTTAAAGAATTTTTTCCTAATGATAGACTCTGGGTTTGTGGGGAGGACTTCATTGGTCATTGCGAGCACACGCTCACTTCCACATCCTACAGGGATCCTCCTGAAGAAGGTCATTTTTCTTTAATAGTGTCCAGTCAATTTCATGGAAAATTCTGGCAATTGAATCATACCCATTGCTAAGATTAAATCTCTAAGAGTAATACGTGGCTTCTCTTCTTTTCTCACACAGCATTTCCTGTACTTATAGCATAATTTATACCTTAAAAATGCAAGTATGACCATTCCTCATGACTTCCACCACTATTGCTCTAGTCCAAGCACCATCATTTCTTCCCTGAACTATTGCAATGGCTCCTAGTTGGTCTCCCTGTGTCCACACTTGCCCACCCTAGAGTACATTATCTACAGAATAGCAAGAAAGGTCTTTTAACATCCTGTTATTCTCTGTTCAAGGCAAGAGAGAACCTTGAGAGGATGGATTGGAGTTGGAGATATTGGTGTGGACTCATGATTTCCAAAATGTGTAAACATATGTGTGTATCCCTATGCATGTATGGGTACAGATACACACACACTCATACATTTCTGAGTTCTATCTGCTCAAAAAAGTCTTGGAGCAGTGACACTCCCAGTCACAAAATGAACACATTTAGCACCCAGATCTTGACTTCCGACACTCCACTAAAATGAATCAGAGATTCTCAGAGAAATGATTGTTTCCTGGGCTAGGGTAAGGGAAGCACAATAAGATACTCAAAAATCCCTTTATGTGAAAATTTAAGGAAATGTCCCCCAAAATGATGGGGACTTGTCACAGGACAAAGTGAACAGCTTTAAGAAGCTCCCACTGAGACAGTTTGAGAAATAAGATAATCAAGAGCAGTAATTAATCAAAAACTATTAAAAAATAGGAATCCACGAGTGCACACTGATAATAAATAATGAAGCAAAGGAAGAAGGAGAAGGGAAGGCTCTTGCTAACAGTGGAATGCTCTATGTGGGGTGAGGACTGAATATGGAAAGTCATTATTTTGTAAGCATCACGATAAAGAGGAATTCAGATAAGGATCATCAAGAAATGCTAAATCTAGGGAGTAAATTTTGGTAAAGACCAGGATATCTGTGAGATTGCTTATTAGTAGAATGGAGAAAATAGTAAAACAGTGGACAAACTGGATAACACCTTGACTGGGTGATTAAAATTCATCCCACAGATGAGAGGTAGAGGGACGCTGTGTGTCTCCAGATGGGATATCCTGAGAAAGCCAAGCATCACTTCTTTGTTATTCCTGCCAAGAATGAGTACCCTGAATCCCATCACCAGGAAATGTTAGACAAGCCTCAAACGGGGATCAATCTATTAAAAAGAGGTGGTTGGGGCTGGGATGGGGATGGGGGGTGGGAGACCACATGTTTCCACACTGTCAATAGTCATACAAGCAAAAAGACTGGGGATTAAAGGAACTAAAGGGATGTGAAAACTAAATGCAATATGTGATACTGACTGGATCCTGTACTAGAAGAGAAAAAAAATGCTGTAAAGGGCATTATTGACACCATACAACTGGGATACAGTTGGTAGTTTGGATCAGAGTAGTACATTAATGCTAATTTTACTTAGGTTGATAACTATTCTGTGGTTATGTAAAGAGTATTAGTCAGGGTTCTCTAGAGAAAAAGAACCAATAGGAGATAGGTAGATGTTAGATGAATGATAGATGATATAGGTGATAGATAGATAGATAGATAGATAGATGGATGTAGGTAGATAGATGATAGATAGATAGATTGATAGATAGATGATAGAAAAATGATAGATAGATAGATATAGATAGATGATATATTGATGATGATAGATAGATGATAGAAAAATGATAGATAGATGATAGATGATTAATGATAGATTGATTGATAGAAAAATGATAGATTGATAGATGATATAGATTGATTGATTGATTGATTGAAAGATGATAGATAGATCAATAGATAGAGATAGATAATAAGGAATTGGCTCACACAGTTATGGAGGCTAGCAAGTCCCAAAATCTGCAAGGTGAGTCAGCAAGCTAGAGACCCGGGAGAGCTGATGGTAGAGTTCCAGTCCAAAGGCCAGCAGGCTTAAAACCCAGGAGGAGCCAATGTTTCTGTTTAAGTCTGAAAACAGAAGAAAATCCAATGTTCCAGTTCAAAGTCCATCAGGCAGGAAGAATTCTCTCTCACTTGGTAAAGGGCAGACTTTTTGTTCTATTCAGGCCTTCAACTGATTGGATGAGGCCCACCTACTTTAGGGAGAGCAATCTGCTTTACTCAGTGTACTGATTTAAATGTTAATCTCGGGGCCGGCCCGGTAGCATAGCGGTTAAGTTCGCGTGCTCTGCTTCAGTAGCCCAGGGTTCGCAGGTGCAGATCCCGGGCACAGACAGACACACCACTTGTCAAGCCATGGTGTGGCGGCATCCCCTATAAAGTAGAGGAAGATGGGCACGGATGTTAGCCCAGGGCCATTCTTCTTCAGCAAAAAAGAGGAGGATTAGCAACAGATGTTAGCTCAGGGCTGGTCTTCCTCACATACACACACACACAAAAAAATGTTAATCTCATCCAAAAAACCCTCACAGAGACACCCAGAATAACATTTGACCAAATATCTGGGCACCCATGGCCCAGTCAAGTTGAACATAACGTGTCAAGTTGTCATAGCTTAATGACACATGAAATTAACCATCACACAAGGGAATAGCCCTTTTATTGGGAAATATACATTGGAGTATTTAAAGTTTAAGAGCCATAACGTATGCAACTTAGTCTCAAATGGTTCAGATAAAAAATTTTTTTGAGAGAAATAGATAGAGATAGTAAACCATGAAGGAAATTGAGCAAAATGTTCACAGTAAGTGGATCTGAGTAAAGGCTGTAGAAATATTCTTTGTACTCTTTACCTAAATTTTCTGTAAATTGGAAGTTATTTCCAAAGAAAGTTAGTTTAAAGCTTTGTGATGTCTGGCTAAAAGTACTCTAGTTTTACCCATGCACTGAGGATGAATCCAACTTTCTTCTCTGGGCCTGCAGGGCTGTGAGAGGCCCAGCCTCTGCTCACCCCTCACCTCTGGTCCTACTCACCTCCCACATAGACCCCCACTCGCCCTGCATGCCTTCTGCTCCAAGAATAGGCCAAGTCCATTCTCCCCACAGGACGTTTACACTTGCTTTCTCTTCACCAGAAGGCTGTTTAATTAGCAAGCCGGAAGTCATTTTGGTATTGAAATACTCTACTGTGCACTCCATTCAATACTCTATTGAAGCACTCTGCTGTGTAGTGATGGCCCGATTTGCTCCTTCACACTCCATCCTAACATTACAGTAGTTATACCATGTAAAATGCTCTCATCATTTTTACAAAAAATCTAGAATGTTCCAAGTTGCATGCATTTAGGTAAAACTGTAGCCTCTGGAAAGTCCTCTTTGGATGCTATGTCTTACTTGTTCACCTACCCCGATTTCCACCTCTCAGCATGAAGGACTCTGCCTCCACAGCAAGGACAGCACTTACTTAAGTATAACTGAGCCCATTTATAATTAGTTTGAAAACATGAGGCTCTCATTGGATCACAGTCTTGTGACTGTACAAATGTATTACTCTTGACCTCTTCAGTAATGGAAAACCAATGTCGCCACTAACATTTCCCAAGCTTAAGAGAAAATCGAAATATCAATCCAATATTTTTCTTTTTTTTTAATTGAAGTATAATGTGTATAGAGTAAAATTCACCTTTTTAATGTACAGCTCCATGGGTTTTGACAAATACATGCAGTTGTATAACCACCACCACAGTCAAGATATAGAACAGCTCCATCACCCCCCAAAAATTCCCTCGTGGCCCTTTGCTGTTAAATCTTCCCTCCTCTCCCAGCCCCCAGCAACCATTGATTGATCCAATATTTGTATATGAACATGTTTCTCATGCCTCACTCTTTTACTCTAATATAAGGAAGACTTTATTAGAAAGAATTTAGGAATCAAAATGAAATTTCATCTGCAGAAAGTGACAAAAGGCAAGTTAATAATGATACTCATATTTGCTTCCATCACATCTTATTTTTAGTTATTTTCTCTTTATTGTGTTACTAATACGTAGGACTCAGTTAATAAAAAAGGAAAGTGGTAGATGTCATGGTAGATAAGAAAAAAAATCATTTTGGTGCCCATGTTGAGCAAATGTCACTTCCATAACAGTATCTAAATTATTAATTAGCTTATATTAACCTTCTGAAGTGACTGACAATAATTAACAAACCATTCTCCTGATCAGAGATGTGAGAATGGTCTCTATTTGAATCCTAACTGCTAGTAGCTGCCAAGAGTTCTAGTTGCAAAGAATTCTGAAGCTTAATAGGAAATATTAACAGTATAAAACATTTAAGTCTCAGAAATTATTAAGCAATGTATGTGTATTATCTTATTTAACCCTAACAAAGAACCTAGGAGAATGTTCCTGTTGCTGTCCCCATGCTATGAGAGGGGAAGCTGATTGAATAAATGATTTATTCAAGGTCAAAGAGGGGAGAGGTGGTGAAGCTGGGATGAAACCCAGTTAGCCAAACCCCAAAGGTGGGTAGTTACCAGCTTTACCACTTTGCACCCAAGTAATTGATCACACAATGTGGGGGGGTCACGCAAATTTTTCTGAGGAAGTGAATCTGGGCTGAAATCTGAAGCATGTGTTAAACGGGGAAGGAGAAAAGGGCACGGAGCAAGGAAGAGCTCTTCCAGCAGAAGACAAAGCAGCTGCAAAGACCCAGTAGGTGGAGGAACAAGACACAGAACTGATGTGCAAGCGTGCCCGGAGCACAGAGGCCCAGGGGGAAAGCAGTGTGAGGAGAGAGCAAGAGGAGACCTATACACTGGGGCACTAGGGCCGTGTGAATGACTTTGATCTTTCTCCCAAGGACATTGGGAAGCTCCTGCATAGTTTTAAGCAGGCTAGTGACACAAATGTAGGCTTTCAAAAAGTCACTCTGCCTGTAGGGAGGAAGGCTTACTCACAAGGGTGAGGGAGATGGGGGAAGAGTATTGCAAGCAATTGAGTTGAGGTTGATGGCTGTGTTAACCATGTCTTTTTCTTTCTGTAGTCTGATGCTTTGACATCTGGGGCCTGGCTGACCCTAGAGGGACTGCCCTTCCCAGGGTTAGCTAATTCCTGCAGATTGTAAACAGCTGGCTGGCAAGCGTGTCTTTCATATGCAAACCAACCAACTCAGAGCCCATACCCCCAACTGCCTCCTTTATCAAGCTCTTACATTCTTGGCCACTATCCACCTGCCCCAATCACCCCACGGACAGGTACCAGGCAACTGGAGACAGCCCCAGAGTCAACCGAAATTATGCAAACTAACCAATCCTAAACCTGCTGACCCTGCCTCTCCAATTCCCTCCAGTGGAAATCCAAATAAAGGATTTTGCCCACGTTATCTCCTAACTCCCTCTGCCCCTTGACCAACCCTGGTGCCTCCCTGTGTGACCCGCCCCATGGAGTGGCATGCCCCCTCTTCCTGAGATCTGTGAGTGCAACCAACTATCTTCTCAATGGCAGTCATCACCTGATCCGTTGGCCTCACCACCCCAATAATAGTAAAAACTATACTGTAAAACAGTGGCACACTGAAGAAGAGAGGGCACACCTGAGAGGTATTAGAGACCAATAGGACATGGTGACTGATTGCATGTGGGGGCACGCGGGAGAGTAGATGTCAAGAAGGATGTCTAGATTTGTGACCTGCAGACAGCGAGAAATATCAATAAATATTTCTATTTACTAATATAAAATAGTAAGTTTTCTATTAGTAGAAAATTTACACAGCACTTGCAATGATCTGGGCCCCGTTCTAAGCCCTTTACATATATTAACCCATTTAATTCTCTTTAAAATCCTGTTTATTATTCCCACTTCACACAGGTTGAAGTGGAGACACAGAGAAATTAGTAATCTGCTGAGGCGGAGACTAGCTAACTGTTATCCATTCTCTCTCTTTTGTTTCCTGGGAAGGCGGGTGGGCCACATTTCCAAGCCTCCCTTGAGGCTAGGTGTGGCCAAGTGACTGATTCTGGCTATTAGGACATTGTGGGGTGGAGAGTGATGTGCAGCACTTCTGGCCCGGCTCATACAACCCTCCCGTGTGCCACCCATCCTGTGTGATCTTTTCCCTTCTAGATTAGTGAGTGGACTCTGGAAGCGTCCTGTTGAAGGTGGTGGAGCCATAAGATGGATGGAGCTTGGGTCCCTAAATCAAGGAACAGCAGACTTTTTCTGTAAAATACCAAATGGCAAATTTTTTAGTCTTTGAGGACCAAGAAGCAAAATTGAGGATATTACGTAGATACTTCCATAACCATTTAAAATGTGGCCATTTAAAAATGTCAAAGCCATTCTTAGCTCACAGGTCATACAAAAAACATGCAGCAGGCCAAATCCAGCCTGGAGGCCTTGTTTACCAAGCCCTGCCCTACATCACCACATAAAGGAACATCACCTGATGATCTGGAAAACTTTCCATGAATAATTAATACACTGCTTGTTGAAGGGGAGAAAGAGCATTCTCTACCCACTCTGGGTCCTTTCTGGCTGGGCTACAAACTAAATTAACATGAGACTGAATAGCAGGAGAAAATCAAACAAAGATTTATAACATATATACATGGGAGCGACCCGGGGAAACTGAGTATCTCTCACCAGAATGGCAGAGGTTCTCCTCTTGTATAGACGAATGAGGATTTGGGGGTGGGGTGGGGTGGGAGTGTCAGACATGAGGGATTACAAGAAAACACAGTAAACAAGAGTATGCAGATTTAAGTTTTTGCCTTCTGCACTGACAAGATCCCTAGAGATAAAGTCACAACCTCTCTTCCTGGTAAAGAGGAGATACCTTTACAAATGGAGATTTTCCTCACAAATGTAAATGTCTGGTAAACAGAACTTTGATAAGAATAGGCCCAGCAAAGGCCATCCCATTCTATTGATACCCAGAGTTATCCATGGTGATAAGGTATCCATGGTGATGGCCTGTCCCAGGGACAGGCCTTCCATCCCAAATCCCTTCAGACAGTTGTTGGGGGCAGGGAAGGTCAAAGCCTCCTTCAGCGCTTGATGTGACCAATTCTGGTCCCCACATTGTGTATCAAGCCATTGTAATTTGGGGGTCATTTGTTCCAGCAGTTAGCCCCCCATAACTTTCCTAAGGCCACGTAGCGAGGAAGTGCGGATCTGAATCCATGTCGTCTGGTTTTCAAGCCTCTGCTCTCTGACACTGCAGGATTCTGCCTTTCGAGAAAGAGGATAAGTCTGATTATTGACATCCAGCAAAGAGCGGGAAGGGGCTGAGGTAACGTGTTTCATGTTGTCATCCCCGTTCTAAATCTTGAGTTAGAAGGAAGTCACAAAGACAAGCAGTAAGAGTTCTACTTCATATAATCGTGCCCTGAAAATCCATTGAGTACCCAATTTTAATAAAAAGAAGATCTCATTTGATAGTGTCAAGGATAGTGGCCTGTCACTGTCCCTTCAAGGAGTAGGACTAATGTTTTGCATCTTATAAATATCCCCAAGTGCCATTTTTTCCAACTTCAACTCTACCTGCCACCTTTTCAGGAGTGTCCCCAAATCCAGAGTCCGCCCAAATCTGGAAGCATACCACACTTCTGTGGGAAGGAGGTGGAAAGGAGAGCTGTGTATGCGAGTGGCTCTGGGATCATTCCATACTTTCCAAGGTTGACATCCTTTGGAGATTTTTGACACCTTATTTTAAATGACTAAGGAAATAAATAAAGGATTTTTTCCTGGAACTTTACAGAAAGTAAATACGAAAGGAAGTGTCTAATGTACCTAAAAAACAGGCAGAGCTTCCTGGTATAAATTTGGAAAGAAATAAATTGGCATTCTTAAATACCATTCCTGCTCATTCTTGCCATCTTTCCCCACCAGGCAGGATTTGTTTACATTGGTGTTTATAGTTACTGGTTGGCCTTAAAATAGATATGTTAATTCTGAGTTCTTGCTCATGGATAAAGAATGTGAAAAGAAGATTTCTGTGGTGATGTTTGCATTTTTAAATTAAGGGTGCAGCTGATTAATTTCTCCTGTCCATCTCAGGGAAAAGAAGATGATTAATATGGAAACAGAGGTTGTTAGAGAACAGTTAATAAGCATTCATTTTGGAATTTTCCCTAGACTTTGTTTTTGGGTGTTTTTCTTTTTTGGTTCAGAAAGGTAGGACAGAAAAGTTATTTTTATTCATCCTGGGCCCAATATTATAAAAACAAACAAATGATGATCTCTGTCTATGTAATTTTCCCTATTTGTGAATACTCCATTATTGGTTGTTGTGGTTTGGTTCTATGATGACAATTTCTAGAAATGCAATCCACAGTAAAAGCTGTCTTACACAATGCAACCAGAACTAGTAGCTGGTTGGTTAATTTTAAAAAGTCAAAGGATCATAAAAACTTGAGACGTACATCTTTAAATATTTTCTTTTAACTTAAAAGTTAAAAATACCCATACATTGGCCACCTTTCAGTGTAGTATAGTGCACCATCTTTCTTTCGAGCATGAGTCTGTGTTGGAAGATCTGGTCAGGTAGTTTAAATAGAACCCAACCATGATGTATTGCCTAAATTCCAATTTCACTTTTCTTAAAGAGGATTGAAAATTTACAGACATTCAAGAATCAGTTGGAGGGCAGAATCATTTCTTATTTTCATTTTATTTTTTGAATCTTTTACAATTATATCACCCACACATCATTCAATGGCAATTTTTATGACTCAACAATTTAACTTAGTAGACTAGATATAAGCACGCTCTCTTTTTGGGCTCATACTTCATAGGTTCACAGGAGATTTAAATTATGTAGCTTCAATAATCCACAGAACTTGCATAAACTGGTTTGGGATTAAATTTAACCGCATATAATTCAACCGGGCACAGAGAAATGCAGAGGTCTAGAGAGCAGCTTTGAGCATTCAGCTTGGTTTGTGGAGAAAATGAAGAAATGCAGTTACTCTTACGAGTCTGTTAGGTAGAGTCAATTTAAAGATCTCTGAATGTGTGTGTAAAGTGACGTTTGCATGTTTGTAGGTTTCACAAATCTTCTTTGTTATCACATTAAATAAACACGGTCATAGTGAGACTGCATGGACTACAACATATGATAGAAACAGTGATCCAGGTGTCTGCCTTACTTGGATCTGAACTTGGTCATCTTAGTACTAATGGCAAAACAGTAGTAAAGAAACAGTTACTGCAGGGGCCGGCCCGGTGACCTAGTGGTTAAGTTTGTGTGCTCTGCTCTGGCAGCCCAGGGTTTGTGGGTTTGGATCACAGACACAGACCTACACACCGCTTATCAAGCCATGCTGTGGCAGGCATCCCACATATAAAGTAGAGGAGGATGGGCACGGATGTTAGCCCAGGGCCAGTCTTCCTCAGCAAAAAGAGGAGGATTGGCAACAGATGTTAGCTCAGGGCTAATCTTCCTCACACACACATACAAAAGTTATTGCCATCATTATTTTTAAATTAACTTAAATAGTAGTAGTCTTCTAAACACACAATGGGTATACTTAGGTGTCAGCAATTATATTCAAGATAAACTCACAGAAACTGTCAAATGCTTTGAAATATTTTCTCTGACATAACCTCCAAAATGTTTGATTCTGTGATACTGAGAAAGACCTTTTTAGGGTAAATAAATAAACTTCTGTCCAATGAACTTCTATTCATCTTTATCCACTTCCCCCAGCTTCACACAGACCACTGGTTGTCAGTACACACACACACACACACACACACACAGCGCATTCTGGAAATTTGTGGAGGCTTTTTGACTGGAGCTGAGATTGCAGGGTGCCACTGGCACTTAGTGGCCAGGGTTCCGGGATGCTGGAGTCCCAGCAACATGTAGGACAGTTTTGCACGACTTTCTAATGTCTCTCCAGGTGAGACGCTTGTGAAAGTGTAGAAGCTATTTAGATGTATAAGAACCCAGAAGCTAACTCAGTTTTATTATAGAGACAAATTTTTTGAGGGGGAGGCATAGATTTTTAATAAGTCATTTCTGCTATAAGAAGACGTGTGTGTTCCTAAAAATTACTGTGCTATGCAAAATTGTGCAATAAAAACTATAGGGACGATGAGAAAAACAGAGTTAGGGGCACAATACTCCAAAACATCATCAGTGACACATAGAGAAAAAGACAGGATCCCAGTAAAAATAGTAGCACGGTTTTACACACGCTAAATGGTTAAGAAATACACAAGTATTACAATGAATCCAGCACTTTACTTGAAAAAGATCTAAAGTTTGCTGGTGGAAGGGATGACAGAAGAGCTGCAGACTGTGAGTTATTGTGAAGTGTGGGAAGGAGGGTTGTCTGAAATGGGACAAGTCACAACACCATACACTCTGTGTGGGTGTGGCTCACGACACAGGTGGTGAAATAAGGGAACTGGTAGGAGTTGAAGTGTGTTTTAGTGTATATTCCTACACGGATCATTCAGCTAAGTGTAGTTTTCTGAGTTCACCTGTGTTTCTCGCTGAAAAAAATCATTGGTAAGCAAATGCATTATATTCAAATTGTTCCCTAGTATATCAATTGCATTGGAACAAATTTCAAAACAAGTGTGAGAGCAGAACTGACTATAGACTGATTTTTTTCTATATCTAATAGAAAAATCTATATCTATATGTAGAGGCCTATATCTAATAAACCGCCATTCCCATAAATTCTACCCCTCCATGTGTTTCAAATCTGTCTGCTTTCCTCCATCTCAACCACTACCACATAATTTCAGACTATCATCATCTCTGGCCTCAATTATGGAAACAGCATCTGAGCTGAGCTCAGTCTCCCCTCTCATCCCATCAATCTATTCTTTCCCCAGCATCATCCAACAGAAACACAATGTGAGCCACAAACACAATTTAAAATTTTCTGTACCAACATTTAGAAAAGGAAACATGGGAAATCAATTTTAATAACATTTAATTTAACCTATTATATCCAAAATTTAATCTTTTCTACATGTCAGCAATATGAAAAATTATTAATGAGATATTTGGCGTCCTCGTGCAATGTCTTCAAAATCTGGCGTGTGCTTTACATTTACAGCACATATCAATTCAGACTAGCCACATTTCAAGTACAATTTGAGAGAATTTTATGCTGTCCTGTGATGCTCAATGTATAATTCCTAGTAAACCAGATTTGACAATGTGACTGGGCCTGGGTTGAGTTGGGAAATATACCATGGTCCATCCCTTCACAAATAGGGTTTGATAAGAATGGTAAGCCCTAATGCCCTAAGACATCCATCGTGTGTAAAGAATTAACTTCTCTCCCGTGTATGAGGATGGTACTAGTTATGTACTCTCCTTGGGAGATCTGAGAAAACAGTTTCTCACATCATTTTCTGATGAGCTTAGTTCTTTCCAGAAAAGGCTTCATGGTCTAACTTTTTACCTAAGATGCAGTTACTTTATTTACTTTCTTCATCTACTTTGTTTTAGTTGAATATCATTTGATTTATAATCTCGTTGGTTCCAAGAGGATAGCAGAGAGTCATACAATGTGCTTTGGGGGAACAGGGAGTTGGTGATGGTGGGTTTTCTCCAAAGAGAGGGAAATTCACAGTATGGTTGTCCATGATTTTGGCTACTTAGACCAATGGTAAATAGTGGAAAGAGAAGCCTTTCCCCCCAGGTTCCTCACTCCAGAGTCAGCATAGCTCAAGTAGAGGAAGGAACATCCTCCATTTCTCCCCTCTCTTAGCCCTCTTCATTACTGTGGGAGAAGGAATGGCAGAGCTGTCCTAGGAGTTCAAGACAAAACCCCTCGGCTGACTCTTTTCTTCTGCTCCCCTCCTGTTTACTTACATGTGGTAAGCAGAAAAACAAGGTGGGACCTCCAGGGGCCCAGGGCTGACAACTCTCTCCCACAAACCTCTACTTCCTGTGCAGACACGGTCAGCTGAGTTGGGTCCTTTTTGGAGGCCAGTCACGTCTCTCTTCCCATAGGCTGTCCGGAGAGTGTGCATTTACACTAGGGCAGGAGGTGAGAGACCCTACATCAGTCCTGAGGATGTGGTGTATCCTCCATCCTAGCTTTTAGCGGAGATTTCCAGCAGGAGGAGGAGGGGTCGCCTCTTGTTGGGAGCCTGTCTATCCCTTCACAAAATCATGCTTCAGCTGTTATTCCTTGGGTGAGTTCCAAGGTCCAAAACTCAGCAGAAAGAGGGGCAATCGATAGGACTGCATCACCAAAATCCTTAACTGGATATTGAATGGTGAGCACTGAAGCAAGTTCTATGAAGGCGGACGTTTTGTTTTATCCCGTTTTTGTTGTCCCCTACTGTACATCCAGGAGCAAGAACAGAGCCTGGCACAAGACAGGAGCTCAATATTTGTCAAGTGAATGAATCCATACAGAGGTGTGCGGTACAGCTTGCGCCAAAGGTAAGTGTGCGGCCTCTCGAGCTCGCTGTCCAGTTCAGGAACCACTAGCCACATGTGGCTACTGAAGTTTAAATTAAGTAAAATTAAATAAAATTGAAAATCCAGTCTCTCGATTACACTCGCCACATTTCAAGTGCTCCACAGCCTCACGTAGCTAGAGGTGATTGTACTGGGAAGTGCAGATACAGAACACTTTTATCACTGCAGAATGTTCTATTGGACAGTGTGCTCTAGAACCCAACTGCCTGCTCTTCCACTTACTAGCTGTGTCAAGTTAAGCAAATCATTTCTCTCAGTTTTGTGACTATTAAATGAGTGAATAGGTGAAAGCACTTAAAACACGGCCCGAAATGGTTCTTTATATCGTTGTTAGCTAAAAATGCATTTGTATCAGGATGCTGTCCCAATACAAGGAGCTGGGCCCTCAGACCAGGTACACCGTGTGTGTGTATGGTTTTTCCTACATGGTACAACAATAAGAAGAGACTGACTCAAGGATGACGATTTTGCGTCTGCAAAATCTAAACCCACTACCTACCCTCATATCATGATGCCAGTGCAAATAATCCACGATCAATCTATAAATCAAAATTGGAGTGAGTTTATTATGAGCCAAATTTGAGGACCATACAGCCTGAGGCCTTCCTTCCCCCAGAAGGAAGGGCACCAAAGAAGTGCGGTGTACAGAATGGTTATATACCATCAAAGAGCATGTATCACATATGATTGGAATGTCCCTTTTACAACAGTCATGAGATTTCCTAGCCTGCCTATGGACACAGCAGGTATCAGGTCTGCTATCTCAACCTGGGTGGTCACAGGATGAGCACAGCAATCAAATCCTAGCCTAGGGAGAAATGCTTATCCTTAAGGAAGTGCCAATGTGGGGGAAGTTGCATCCTTATCTTAAGGGCATCTGTTCTTGTCTCCGGGACATGGTAAATGCTCAAAGCAGATACACAATGCATGTTCAAAGGCCAGTCAGGCCCTTTTGGAAAAACAAGGTCAGGCCGAATTAGTTTTACACCAAATGGCTTCCTCATATACTCCAATATATCCTATTGCTTGCCATTTATCAATGAGAGAGTATTCCTATAATTGAGGGTTGCAGTGTTATAAACAGACCTGGAACTCAAGACATATTCTCCCTAAGAGTAGAGATGCTCAAGACTAAATTATTCCTATGGTTCTTGCCTTTCCCCGAGCTGGACACTTGGCTGCAAATGGGCAGCACCAGTGAGGATGCCGATTCCCATTGGCTCTGATAGGCAGACCAAGTGCTCAATGAAGCACCCCAGTCTCCACCTGCCGCGCTGTTTAATATATGCAAATAGCCAATATACTCATTCAGGTGTTCTCACGCTTTGCTCCCACTGGAGAAGCCCTGTTGCACCCTTTTTACTTTTTCTCTCTTAATTATCCACAAAACTGCTTGAATTTTTCATTTTGCTTTGGGGATATGACTTGATCACCGATATCATTTTATGACTCAGGCATTTTTTATAGAAAAGTTTTCATTTTAGAATATTTTATCCATTAGCATGATTTTTCATGAATTAATCAAACATATCATCATTAATCATTCTATTTATTTTTGCTGAAAAGAAATTTTATGCACATCACACCATAATTATTAAACTTGTATTTCAACAAGATAACAAAGCTTGGAATCTATCTGACATATAAAACATGAAGGGATCTACCACCAAATTTCAAAAACATTTTAGGTCTTTAGAGGACATTTTTTTAGGTCTTGGAGAGGAAAGCTGATGGTTTGGTTCATTTTGATGACCAACACATATTTCTGAATGTGATCCTAGTTGTTGCTAAGCAATGGATATGTACACATAAAATGATCCATGGAGAGTTCTAGAAAATCAAGGGTTGGTACTTTCTGCTTGTTAATTCTTGACACTTTCTAATTTCAAATAAAATATTTTCTGTCATTTTTCCTGTTCTTCAGTACAACTTCTGCATGGCCAAACCTAGCTTATTACTGAATATAGACTATGGGTAAGCAGAGCTTTCTCTACACTCGGGAATCAATGGGAACATTTTCATGCTCTATATGATGCCAAACAGCCTGGGAAAAACATTATACTGTGGCAAAGTAGATGCAACCATATTTAGTAACATATTCTTAACTAATAATAACCCTGGTTGTCCAGGGCAGAAATAGGTTTTGTGTTTCTGGTGTTACTCTGAGTTCATTCAACCCTAGCACTTTTACTGTAAATTGTTATGATTGCAATACTAGTCTAAATGAGAGCAGATAAATAATCAGAAACTGTTCTGTAAGCAAATCAGGACAGGGAGTTGGGAGATCTCAGTGTTAGCCTTGGTTCCTCCATGAACCATCTATTTCCCCTTGAAAACTTCACTAAACATCTCTGAACCACAAACTTTGGAAAAGACCTTTGTAAATGACAGATTAGTTTAATAATCTCTAATTGTTTAATAATAAAGTTGCCATGATGCTACAAAGGAAATACCATAGTCTTATAATTCCACAAATAGAGTTGGACTTTTTTCTAAAAAAAATTGATGTTCTTAAGGTTTTCTTTCTAGAAACTATCTTGGAGAACTTATGAAAATCAGGTTTTCAAAAATATCACAAAATTGTGTGTAGTTAGGGCTCAGCACACGAGATGTGCTGTTATTGGAAATACGTCTTCTTGGCTAGCTCCCACACTCCACGTCCTGCCTGTGGAAGTCCCCAAACCCTCTTTTACCTTCCATAACCCCTGAGTGATTTCATCCAATTCAGCATCACAGCTATGACTAAGTGACAAGAACTGACAGAATGGTCTCCAGCTCGGGCCTTTCTTGACACCGAACTCCTCATTCTGAACTGCTCAGGGGAGCTCATCTCCTTACCCGCATTTAGCACAAACCCACTCTCTCTATTGGTAAATGACACCACGCTCTTTCCATTACCCAAGTTAAAAATCCCAGCCTTCTTTACCTCCTCCATCTCTCTCATCCCCAACACCAAATCAGTCGCTAGTTATTATCAATCCCTCTTCATTAAGCAAAATTGTCCCTTCTTTCTCCCAGACCCCATCATCTCTTTGAATCGTCACTGCCCTTATTTCCATGGAAATGACAGAGCTTTCTCGTCTCCCAACCGGTCTCCCTGCCTCCATTCTCTCTCCCTCAAATCCATGATCTTCTTTGCTGCCGCAGGGATTTCTTTCTAAATAACAACACTAACAATGCAGCGCCACTTTCCTGCTTCAGTCCTTCCTTGGCTCCCCATCACTTACAGAGCCACAGCTCAGCACCTTAGGCTGGATTAGGAAATTGGACTTGGATGTGCCTTTCTAGGTTAACCATGTACCACCCTGTCACAGCCAGGGAGCCAGCTATATCTTGCTCTTTATCCATTCACTGCTTGACACACACTGGATCACATAACATGCCCTTTCCCACATTTTTTAAATACCCTATCCCTACTAGAAGACACTAGAAGGCAAGGACTTAATCTGTTTTGCACAGTATGTACACCTTGCACAACAGCTATGCCCTGATGGAGGTGATGAAAAATTATCTGCTGAATGAGTAAGTCAATATAGTTTCATGGGTCTGTTCCAAGGCCACCTCTGCAATGAAGACTGACTCACCCCTCCTTCCACTCTCAGCAGAGTAGTTGCCCTCTCCTTTGTGATTACAGAACACACCAAATGCACCATTATTTTAGCACTAACATCATACTGTACATATTTACTCACATATACGTCTCTCTTATTTATTTGAGCTCCTTGACGGCAGGAATACTCTCATTCATCCAAAGTGCCCATCATAGTGCCCAGTACATAGTAGGTACTCAAAAACTGTCTTATGAATGAGTGAATATATTAGGTGAATTAGATAGAGGAAGAAACAAAGAGTGACTTGATTTGGCCTGGGTTCACACACACACACACACACACACACACACAAAATGAGGAGTTAGACACACAAATCAACCTATGAAATTAAATGTTAAAGGGTTCTTCTCAGTAAGAGACACATATGAGACTGGTTAGCCGTGTTAACCTTTAATTCAGCTTTGTAAAACATAGTTTAAAAAGACAGTCTGGCTCATAAAACAAAATAGGTTAGTTGTAAATCCACCAATTTGAGATTTTTATAATGGAAATATTGATAGATTTTGACCTTTAATGAGCTTCCACTTTCATTATTTAAAAGGTTCTACTCTTTTGTAACAAAGGAACTGTGAATTTATTCCCATCAATTTTTGCCTTCAGTCACCTCGGCAAAAATAAAGAGCTGCCCCCAGTGGAATTTCAGATAGGTACGCATACTGAGAGGGAGGCAGAAGGGGAAACGAAAATTTGCTTTCCTCATGACTCTTTTCACACGATGCATTCTGCCCGTGCCCATGCTTAGGTTCCCATGACTCCATTCTAGAGCTCACACTTGGTGACCATTATCCTTTCTCATCAGATGACAGCCAAGGACCGTCTCCTCACCTGTTTAAAAGCATTCCTACCCAGCACACCTCAGAATGGGCAGAGGCTGGCAATTCAAAGCACAGACAGTACAGTGGGAGCATCAAAATTTCTTTAGAAACAAAATTGGGAAATTAAAATATAAAACAACACATAAAAACTAGACACCTCAAGCATGTAATTGTATATTTATTTCTCTTTTTAAAGAACACTCCTTAATGTAATTCAATATACAAACTTGGTTTCACAGAATTATAATCCACTATATAGCACAAAGATAACCCAGATTGTGTGTGTGTATGCACACACATGTGCGTGTTGTCGTATCCCTTTCTTCCATTCTTCCAGATCCGCAAACAAAGGTTCTGCCCACCTTCGACACCAGCCAAAGCCCAATCCAAATGTTATATACAAAAGACAGCATCCTCCACCAGTTCTTTCCCTGGAACCTTCCTTCCCCTGTTCCCCCTGAGATGGCCAGGAGTCTGACACTCCCCCTCTACCAAAGGGTAAAGTGGCTTCCTCTAAAGCTGATGCCAACCCTGTCTGTGTGGACTGGCTAACGGGAAGGGCTGGTGAGCAGGTCTCCACGCCCCGTCCTCACTCCCACACCCAACCCTCAGAGTCCAAGCGCGACCCCTCTCTCGTAGCCTCAGTTCCAGTCACCATCTTGTATAGCAAGAACCAAGGAGATTTCTGAGCCCAGGTCTTCCCCACGGGCAGCGCACAGCACTGCCTGCCAAGCCACCGGGCCGGCCGATAACCAAGCTCTACATAGTCCCATGTGCTTTGTCACTTTAATTTTTAAAGACACCCTAGCATAGGTCTGTGGCAACCTAGTGTCTGACTGAGTTACATAAAATTGTACCAGTGATGCACTTGTACATATTTACATGGGGCGGAATGTTTTCCCATATTTTCAGATGAGTATATAGGTCAACAGGTTCACATAAGACCAAATACTTTTAATATTATTTATAACTGATTTATAAAGCTTTGAAAAAACTCACAAGAGCACATCGTTTACTTTAATGCTTTACGGTACTATCAGTTTAAAATCACAATCAGCACTTAAGTTATAGTCAATCCAGCAAACGAGACAAAAAAATTTACAAGAGTTAAGAACTGACTGATACATCCTTTATCTTTTTTTTTAACTAATGCATAAGTGCAGAATAAGATACTCTAGTTTAAATATCCTGTTTACAATATACATTTTTGTTCTAGTTACGCAACAGTAAATCCCATGCTTCACATAGAAAAGCAATCCACAACATTAAGAAAAAATGTACAATTTATGAAACAAAGTAAATAAATATTAGTATTACAGAATCAGAGCTGTACATAAAAGCTGTTCAGTTTTAATCATATAAAAATATGTTTTAGTGCAACCTCACATATATATTGATGCTGTTTTGCTTTACATCATTTAGATCCAAGTGTCCAAAAAAGGAAAGAAATTACATTTATTACAAAGCAGATACACAAATTCTAAAATATGTACAAATTACTGCTAAAAAATGCTTATAAGAATATAAGCAAAGTAAAGAAAAGGCACAAACATCTGTACAATTTTAAAAGTACCAGACCCAATAGGTTAATTTCAAATTTTGTTTTGGTCAGGCTCATGATGACTTGTTCATTTACCTAATTCTTTTCATATAACAAAAGTATATATAATAGCAAACTACTGTAACTGAGGACAGGCATGCTATAAACTTGATTACCTCTATTTCTAGAAAAACAAAAACAAAATGGGAAAATGTGGAAATGAAAGTCTCCATGCATCTCAGATCAATGTAGCTGACTCTTTTCCGATGAAGGTTCTTTGCCTTCCTCTGTGCTTGAAGGTAATTCTTTGCTGCCGTGAAAGCCCGGCTGTTTGTCATCCACACAACTCTTGCTGTAAAATGTGGGGTGAGCTAACGCAGTCTGGGATGTACCAAAATTGTCCTTTTCACCATCATGCAAGTCAGGGTGGGCAGCTGAGGTACAGGGCTGACCTGGCTCAGGTCCACTAAAGTGTCTAATGCTAACATGTGCACTTTCCAAGGGTTTCTGGTGGGGTTCCTGCACCCGTGCTGGCTGATCTGCCCCAAGCAGAGTGGTCTCTTCTGTGGCAATCCGGAGAGAGGCAATGGCTTTTGTACAAGTCTGTATATTTTCCTCCTGTTCCCTCTCTGTTGCATTCAGGCTGTCTTCTGAAGTGCTCTGTTTCATCAGTAGCCGAGGCGAGGAGGGTGTGGTAGGTGGACCAGATGACTGTAAAACGTGAGGCGATCGCTTCTCGTGCTCCTTAGAAATCACATAGGGATCCTTAGGGAAGGGCTCCCCCGAAGCTCCCTTCCTCTCCTCAGAGCCCTCCATTGGCAGAGGCAAGGTGGGTGGAGGATGTAAACCGGAAAGGGCCGGCGGCATAGCGTGAACCATTTGGATCCCACCAACTGGCACCATGGGGATAGGAGCTCGCACTTGTTGCTGAGAGTGGAGTGGAAGATGACTGAAGACATAGTCATTAGGACCCTCAGGGAAAAGGCTGGAGCCTGGATGTTCATAAGCACCTTCTTGGTCTCCATAGAGACTGAAGTAAGGAACCTGAGGGAATCCTCTTCTTAAATTCTGCACAGGGAAACAGAGCACAACATTCAGGACCCACTACTCTTCACGCTTAGGTCAAGCTACTTCATCCGCTCACTCATCATTCATTCAAAAAACTTTAAAACTACCTAATCCATTTATCAATTTTTTATTCTTCAAGACAAAAGAGATCTCTCCGTCGTCTTTTAGAATCCCTGAATGAAGCTGTTGGTCTGTGAAAAGTTACTTTTGTTTTTAAATAGCAGTGTGATAAAACATGCAGTGTGTTTTCCGCAAGGTACAGGGACACATTTCAGCTCTGTATTTTCCATAAGAGAAAATGAAAAGAAAATCATGGCTAATTACCAGAGAAAGTTTACCGAGCAAAAAGCACTAATAATAGATTTTTAAATTCAAAAGAAAGTAAAAAGATTACCATCTGTTTATACACTGGGCAGATTTTTAATGTTTTTCTTAAGTGTTGATGAGTATAATTGGTGTGACAAGCCTGAAATTTGGCCTTTTTTTAAGCTTTCCACAGAACAGATGACAAAATGGTGGTGATAAAAAGGTCTCGCCAATGTGCAAGACGCTGGTCTAAAGGGATAAATTCCTGCTCAAGAGACATCCCAGGCGGAAGACCAGCTTCTTCATCAAATCACAAATGAAGGCCAGTTTTTGTAAGGAAACCATCAGATAAGTAGTTAACATTTAATACCTCACATAATTACAACTCGTATTCAACTACATAGCTGGGAACCAAAGATGACTATGTCTTAATTCCTCGTTTGTATTATTATTTCCATTTAAATATCTTTTTGGCAATTAATGAATGAAGGATACTTAAAATTTGACGCCAGAATTCCAGATTTCATGGTCCCAATCCTGAAAATGGAGAACTTATTTTGTATAATTGTTTCTGTAGCAAAACACAACTTAGACTGTGAGAGTATCAGATTTTAATGAGATTACCAGGTTTCCATTACTGAGATTCATTTTTTTTAATGGATTGTCATTTAAAAGGGACTCAGTTTATTTTGATTTTTATTTTTTGAGAACTTAGAAATCAGATAGATATAGACCTGTCAAGTACGGTAGTAATCTAGGCGAGAGACCAAAAAATGTTCTAATTCATTTCAAGGATTTTCAGTTCTAAAACAAGTTATGCTCTATTCCATTAATGATTCATCCAGTTCTATTTAGATTGTGAGACCATCACAGGTACAATAAATTATACATTATCTCTGCTACTCTGTGCCATGCTTGGCCCTTACCCTGTCCTGGGCTACACCTGATTTAAGGTAGAAACAAATGACCTGTCCTGCAAGTGCGGGAGAAATCATGTAATCATCAACCCTCCAGTCACAAGGACCTCATAAGGGAGATAAGGTGAGAATTTCACGGTCCGAGAAAGAATCATTTAAATACTACCAAAATAACGTCCCTCTTGTACTCACTCTGGTTTAGAAAAAGGCATGTTTCCTTCATCAAACACCGGTTAAGGTGGAAGAACTGTAAGGCCTACAATAATCATCTTGGAAGATAATCAATCAAATCTTCTTTTAATCACATTATCACAGATTCAGTGTTTAAAATAAAATGTAGCTTGGTTATTTTTCCATTTTGCTTCTGGTTGCTATTCCGTGACATCCACCGCATACATCTAATCAGAATGGGAGTCTGTGAGGCAGCCAGAGAGAGAGCTGTCCCATGACACAATGTCTCTGACTCAGGCTAACAAAGGGAGTGAAGAAGTGTCCTCTAAAACTAGGATGTATTCAGTATGTTCAAAATTCAATGAATTTTCATTTGTGTTAAGAATAAAAGTTTTATATTCAGACCTTTACTGTTCAGAATAAATGATTACAACCACAGGAGGAAGGTTACAAGTAGAATTTCTACCATGTAACCACTTTCCCTGATCCAAATGCTGCCAGACCTTTCCACACATCCTCCCTCCTCCCTGTCACCCCTTTGTCACCCTCCAAACGCTCAATAAGTTTTTTCTACTTTGGTTTTTACTCCATCTGCAATCCTATTTTGTTTTGTAATTTCGCCTAATCATTGTAATATGGTGAACAAACTCCCATCTTACTTATATCTCAGTAAGAAAAATCTTGGTATGGAAACACAAATAACGAGTCCTTGTGGGGGCTGCGTTATGGGTATGTAGATGTAAGTATATATATGTGTATGTATATATCCTATGTTCCAGATATATTGCCCATCCATCTTTTCATCAGTGTCAGTATGTCTTCTGGAACCAAATGCTAAGAAGGAGGTAGGAATGCAAGAGGTTCATTGCAGGGGTCGTGGGGAGGGGACAGGGAGCTAATGCATGGGAAAGTAAAGGGGAGGGGAAACAGGTGCTTGGCTGTGACTGAACCAGGCTCAGTCACTGGCTGGGGGCTGCGGGGAGAACATGGCCTTGACTTGACAACTGAGGCCTATCCCAAAGGTGCTGACAGCCCTGCATTCCTTACAGCTGAATGGCAAGTTCTTTCAAGGACAGAAATCTGCTGGGCCAGCCTCCCTGGCTGCCACAAACAGATTAAGAAACTGTGGCCAAGAGTGAAGTGACTTCCTCAAGATCACAAAGATAGCAAGGGAAAGAAGTGAATGCTGACTTCCACTAGACGCGATGTTCATCTACGCTACATACCAAGGACCAGGACACACCTTCCTTTGTCTCCTTGCTATTTATCTACCCAAACTTTGAAAACGGAAAAGGAAACTTTTTTGTTAAAAAAAGATGAGGCCAGAAACCATAAAATTTTTTCATCATCCTTCAACCACACATAGTAGACTCTCAGAAAATATTTATTGAACAAATGAATAAAAGACTTTTACCTTCTTATTCTTTCTTTCTATCATCTATCATCTCTCTCTCTCTCATCTATCTCTTTCTCTATCATCTATCATCTATCTATCTACATCTATCTATCAATCAATCATCTATCTATCTATCTATATATCACATCTATCTATCTCTACCTTTCCATCTATCTATATATCATCTATCTATCTATCATAGAGGGCATTAGGGCAGAAACAGCAGAGTAGTAGGATCCCAGTGACTGCATATCATCGCCTCCAAACCTGCTCCCTGGGCCCTACCACCCAGACTGAACCAGAAAATGTGCGTGTCATGCTGGGTTCCAAGGTCCTTTCCCACCACGGTCACTGTCCTGTGAGCCCTTGGTCAATGTTAAGCAACAAGACAAGGTATTAGTGACAGAATTTCCATCAATTCTATTTTGCTCTGGCAATAAGAATCTTGTTCACACATCACAGTAAGATGAAAATCCTCCTCTGCCCCTCAAAAATGGTTTGATAAAGCATAAAAAGGGAAGTGCTTGGGACCAACTGTCCCTGCTTCAGGGAGGATTCCCAGATCCATTCCCTTATATCATGTAAACAAAGCTGCAGGCTATAAATTCTCTAAAGAGAATTAAACTGGGTAGTAGACCCAAGGCTTAACACTTGGGCTTCATAAATGGTAACTTTTAACAAGTCTATTAAATATCCAGGTGGATTGGTATATAAAAAAACCAACCTGGTGCAAACTCAGTGACTAATAAAACCAATCTCCTTCCAACAACTTTCTGGGCATAGATCCAAAAATTAGATGAACTCCCTAGTGCAATCCTTCAATTCCTTCGCCTGAGTTGACTGTGAGTTGTATTATTTTTAAATAACAATAGTGTGTGGCACTAAAGGCTTATTTTTTTGTGACTGCAGTTGACTGGATATGCTCCAACATCTCACAAACACCACAGTCTCAATCCACTTGGCCAATGCCAGAACAGGAGAACCTCGTTTCACACACTCCACCAGCATCACTGGGTCTATACCAGAGAAAGCACTTTATATTCCAGATGTGGTACCCTGGCATCTGAGGGATTTATGGCTCTCCATTTATGCTGCAATGGCATAAACTTCAGAAGATCCCTTCTTTCTACTTAGCCCCGCCAAGACACAAAAACCTGTGGAAATGTCCCTCTTCTTCTTAGCTTGCTAATTTGTTACCTTGGCAAATAAATTATGTCCTGTTGCCTCTGCATGTTTCTGCAGTGACTGCCATGAAGACTAAGCTGGTAGCAGGCTTGTGAAAAAAGGGTGGTGGGGGTGGAATGCAACAGGGAGCTTTCTTTGAAGTTTAAAAATGACAACCTAAGCTTATGATTCAGGGTGGTGACAGGTGATGAGACGGAGGAACCTGGCCACCAGGACAGTGACAAGACAGAGCTGGGAGCTGGCAGTGCTTCCTTTCACTTGAAGGATGGTGCTGATCCACATGGCCAAAACCCAGAGCAAAGAGTAGAGACCAGGACACAAAACACACATTTCAAGCAAACCAACTCAAAAAGGATCATTCCTCTGTCTCTGCTAAGCCTGCTCTATTCATTTTTTAAAATGCTATACAAGCTGACAGAGATATCAAGGTCTACTGTGCTGTGGAATGAGGCAGGGCAGATGCTTTTCTATGGTTCTGCATTAAACCCACTGCCTCAATTTAATCCACAATTGCTACTGTTGTTATCTTGCTTCATAATGAGGGCATGCCATAGAAGTCTCCTCCCATACTTTCTCCCTCAGTTCTCCCAGCTGCCCGCTCTCTTTGGACCACCATCTCACTCGGCAAGTGCACCCAGTGGCAGGAGGCGGTAGCAGCGGCAAGAAGAGCACGTATGTTCATGCCTTTGATTTACAAACACACCAATGGGGTCAATCTCTTCTCCTCCAGGCTCTCACTAGTTTCACATGTCCACTCCCTCTGGGCAAGGTCATGAGTTTATTAAAAAAAAAAAAAGTGACTGAAAGTCAAGACTAATGCCTGAATCAGAATTCTTACTTGGCAAAGTTATATAAGTGCCACCAAAATGTCCCTGAGAGCGTCTGTCTATGCAGTCATGTCATGCCAAAGACTTCACCTTTTCTACTCACGTACAGGTTTCGGCTCACGTCTATAATTAGTTGAGCTTAGAAAGCATTTAGAAAGGCCTCATCCGTTCCCAGCTGGAAATGCACTACTGCTCTGATGCAGTAGAACACTTGGAGTACCATCACAGCCATGTTACTGACAATAGCACGGGATAAAAGTGTCTTCCTGCTATTTTCAGTAACCAAGTTCACTGCTACCCATGAGAGACACCCATGTTATAATAAATTTCACACTAGTGCGTAACCAAGAGGTTCCAACATGCTCTGACTTGTATATTAGAAAGAGAAAGCCAATTATACTCACAGGAGGCCCCAATATAATTGGTTCTGCTTGCAAATACTGCCCCATGGACAATGGCGGGTGATGGTATAAAGCCCTTCTGGGAGATGGCGCCCTTAGGGTGGTCATGTATCTTCTCTCTCTCCTGGGAGAAAGGTCTCTTCTTGCCGTGATATCTTTCCCAGGTGACACCGGCCTCCTTGGGGACAGATGCCTTCTTGGTGAAATATCTCTTTGTGAGATCTCTCTTCTCAATGCAGCTTCCTTTCTTGGTGAAAGATGTCTCATGGGTGACAGATCTCTCCTAGGTGATAAATGTCTTCTGGGTGATAAATCTCCTTTGGGTATCAGATACCTCTTTGGTGAATTATCTCGGCAGGGTGAAGAGTCATATCCTGGTGAGGAGTGGCGGCTTGAGGGTGAGAAGTCCCTCGGAGAGGAGCTTGGCTCTGAAGACAGCATGTATTCTTCATCCATACAACTAGGGATGTCTAACCTGTCCTTGTCTGGTTCCGAGTCTGTACTTTTGCTCTGGAATAACCTCTGGTATTCTGTCATCTGAGTATCTTCACATGAGTCACTTGGTGTCATCAGCTGAGTAACCTGAATACTTGGCAAAGTAACCAAATAGCTGATCAATGAAGAATGCCCCAGCGAACCATCCGAAGGAACCCCATGGGGTACCGCGCCAACATTCACCGGCAAGGAGGAGAATCTAGGAGGCTGGGGACTGGTGCTTCTTGATCTTGTTTTTGGTGTTAAATCTCCCTGGTCATCAAAGTCATCATCATCTTCATCATCATCATCATTATCATCTCCGTCCTCACCATCTGATTCTTCAGCATCTGAGAACTGATGATCAGTTGAAATGCTGGACATGCTATGCTTCTCAGCTGCTTTGTGCAAATCTTCCATAGTTTCTGAAATAATTGAACAAAGATAATGGAGATCAAGATCCAAACATCAAGGTTAGGACGTAATTTAGGCCCCATCTCTTTCCAAAAGCTTTCCCCAACCCTCCAGTCCCTAGAGATAGTTCCATCCCTGAACTCCTGTAACATTCACTGGGCACTCACCTCTGTGCCCCTGCATTGGTTCTTATCTTTCCATGTACCTATGTGGTTTCATCCTCACCCTACAATAAGGACGCCAGAGTAGGACCTTATATCTCAGACATCACACTACTCATAGAAAACCTTCAACAAATGGGTGTGGGTAATGTTGGTAATGATGAAGCTGGAGGAGAAAGAAAAGCTACAATCTGTCTCTACAGGTACAAATTTAGGTATAAGTGGCGTATCTCAGGAGCTTTGGCCAACTCTTAGGTTTTCTATTAAGGTTAACGATTGATTTTTTCCTACCAGATTTCCTCTTAACAGGAAAAAATAACACATTAAAATGCTTTTCAAATTTCCCAAAAAGTTTCATGAAATGTAAGTCACTATCACAATGGGAGTGCAATTAGATTTCCTTTATGGTTCTAAACAGAAGTATTTTCATAGTAGGGCCTTTTCCTTCCCCTTAGAACTGAAATGCATTAATTTCTTTGTGGATTTCAAGCAATTCAATGTGTCAGACTTCTTTTCTATATTTAGTACTTAACAAAGTGAAATGTGATCAGTTCTTTAAAAATATCTGAAGTTAGTTTACCACCTTGGCCACAAAGCTCCAGCATGCATAGCAAAGAGGTCAGTCAACTAAATGATGAAATACCTGCTTCCTCGGTTTCCGTATCCTCCACTGACGTCATTGAGACTCCCAACTCCAGGCATTTTTTCATGTGTGCTTTAGATTTCATATGCTTCGTTAGGTTTCCTACAAAACACAGCCAAAGAGACAAAATTAATTGGTTACCAAAATGTGATGATTGTTCCAAGATTCAATGTGAAATGAACTAACTTGATAACATAAATTTGTTTCTACCCACTACCCCTTGCCTCAAACTTCAGAGGAGCAATCCAGTTTCTGAAGATAACAACGCCTGAGAGTTTTGACCCAATCTCAGGTTTTCTTCATTCTAGAAGAATGGTAGAAGACTGGGGTCACATCTTTTCAAGAGTAGGCTCCAAGCCTGACTGGGAATCCCAGGCTTTCCTGGCTGAGAAGGGATCTAATAACTTTGGCCCAAATGGGTCAACCTTCTAGGTTGGGCATTTAACAGGGCAACACATATAAACATGGCAACACAAGCTGGGTCATATCTCGGAGAGACTTCAGAATGAAATATTATCATCAACACACCCACTGAACCCAACCTTCTGGCATTGAGCAGATATAGATTGAACTCACAGTATCCTCACTAGTCAGAAGAAAAAAATACGTATACTAACGTTAGAGCCAACCCTTTAAATGAACTCAAAGGTCCATACAAAACTTAACTACTTATAGGGAGCATTATTCTCAGTATTTAGCATCTATCTGTCTGGCATATGTCAGCAAACTTTATGACATCAGTTTCTAAAGTTCTGGAGCAGCAATATCCCCTTTTTATTTATCTGTAAACTCCCACTGTTCTAAGAAAAAAGAAAGGTTTTTATGTCAAATATGTATTATGTGATGATATAGATATATACAATTATATGTATACATACTTATGTGTGTGTTTCTGTAGATTTATATAATTACTATATGGAATGTGAGAAATTTTGGGAACACTGATCCAATCACCTTTGACTTAGGATCTATGAAATTATATATATATATTATTCCATGTCATACATCTAACTTATCAAAAGAGATCCAGGGGCCGCCCGGTGGCGCAGCAGTTTAGTCCGCGCTTGGCAGCCCGGGGTTCGCGGGTTCGGATCCCGGTCGCCCGCAGACGCACTGCCTGTCAGCCATGCTGTGGCGGCGTCCCATATAAAGTGGAGGAAGATGAGCACGGATGTTAGCCCAGGGCCAGTCTTCCTCAGCAAAAAGAGAAGAATTGGCAACAGATGTTAGCTCAGGGCTGGTCTTCCCCACAAAAAAAAAAAAAGAGATCCAGGAACTAATTCAGCTGTAAGGACCATATTATTATCTATGTCCCCTGATGCAGTTTTAGCAATATACCAGCAAATGCTTTATTTGTACGATGAGGCACATTGAATCTAGGAGGAATCTCTAAGCCTGTTGAAATAATCTGTGCCCCTTGTAGGAGGTGTTTAGTTTACTATTAATGTCATATATGAGCCACGATTCTAAACTGAGACATTGTTTTTATTATTTTACTTATATTCCTTTATTTTTTACTTAACATTTTGCTTACTGCTTATATACCTATGAACTTCATGTGCTGTTTTGATAACTCCAAACAGAAATATTTCCAGGCCCCTATTGCTCCTATTTATCAAAAAATTATATCTACAATTTTTCTAAAGATATCAAACATTTTTCTAGATAGATCATCAAGAATTCTAAAATCCGTAAATTAATTTAATACATCTATAAATTAATGGAAATAACCCGCTTCTGCAAGGGCACAGGTAATCTGCGTACGTGGATGGGTGTGGATGTTGTGTCAAGATAATTTATTTAGATCTTAATATGTGTTTCTTCTCCTATATTTTTCTCTCCACCCGTTTCAAGCAGGTGGTCAGGCTTTGGGCTCTCATCTTCGGGGAGTGGTTTGTAGTTAGAAATTTGGCTCGAAAATAACCCCACCCTGGCTTTGGTTTATTGAAGTCTTGAACTTCTGAAGGATTCCAGAAAGGAGAGGGGAGGAGGGTGGCAGGGGAGGGTACCCGAAGGAGCGGTACTGGCATGAAGGAGGCACGGGCCTACACTTGCATTTGGATCTGCGCTCAGGTGACACGGTTGGACAATGGGCATTTCCGGCGCGAGTGTGCTCATTTTAAGATTCCCATATATTTGCACGTGTCCGAAGAATGACAAGCAAACTCCAATGATGACCAAGGATAAATTATTTCCTGCTATAACTCCAGGACAATGGGTCAGAGCCGAATTTAATTTGATTAAAAAAAAAAATCTAGCAATGTGATGTTTCTTCATCCAGGGTGTCATACAGCTATCCATGCAGCCAACTCACATGCCCAGTGATGCATTATCAGTCGTAACGCTGGCGGAATTGCAGTATTTCCCAAAACCAAAGTTTATATTTTCTTATCTCCCTGGGAGTTCTCAGTGAAGTTCCATATAAAAGGCTTGATTGTGCAAAAGTGGATGGCACTTAAAAGACCTTATGTTTATCTCTTTTGAAATGCAAATGAACACTCCCTCCCCCTTTTTCTGACTTCAAAGGAGGCACACTTGTAATATAGATACCTTTTTAATAAAGAAGAAACAGATATATCGAGAGGCTACACATTTATACTTCTGACAAACCAATAAAGACAATTTAGGATTTTGGCTATAAGAGAAAAATAGGTACACATTTCTCTACTAAAGATTATTTTATGTGGTATTTATTTTTCTTGATGGGTAGTGGAGCAGATTAATTGCTATGCATATTTAAAGTAACAACCTTGGAAAATGATGTGAGTTTAGTGAGGGGGTGTCTATAAGATCCATTAGTACTTCTACAGTAAATAATAAAACACACTTCTACAAAAGCCCAACCACCACTAATTCACTACTGTTTGTATTCTGAGAACACTGGGCTTATGAACATTTTTATGATTTTATAAAATGATAGAAATACCATCCAAGCAACCTTCTTGTGTAAAATATTTTCATATAAATCCACCTGTTAAAAGCAGATTTTTTTTTTTGGAAAGACAACATAATTTGAAGGCAAGTCTTAGTTTTGTGAGATTAACAGTCGTGGCCTGAGAGTAAGAAATTGTCTCTGTGCTGATAAATACACAGAACACAAGCTATCAAATTTCTATGCATAATTAATGCAACTGTGGATAGAGGGGCCCACCTGGGAGTCTGTGGATCTCTACATTATTTATCATCTTGAAACTGACCACGGGCACATGTTTTCCTCCCCACTGCTGCCTTGCTGTTCTAATGCCACTGCCCGGATTGTCTCCCTGCAGTATTTCAATACTGGTGCAAAGATTATCTAGACCACATAGCATTTCCAACATGAAGTAATAGCTATGCAGGCAATTCTTAGCCACTTCCTTTGGAGACAATCGGCCTGGACCGAAGTCTATCGCTCTTACTTAAGTCATAAAAGGAGTCTCGCTGTCTCATGTACATCCTTTGATCCCTTACATGAGGGAGAAAATACATTTCATGGGGGTCATATTTTCACTAACCAAAACATCTTATTACCAATGAAAGTTAGTTACAAAATGATATTCAGAATTCAAGGTGGTCATTAAAAAAAGTGTTTTTCCTCTAAAAAAAAAATCAGACCTGACCTTTCGTTTTGAAGGCGAAGTTACATAACTTGCATACATAAGGCCGGACATCAGTGTGAGTGCGAATATGCTTTTTGAGCATGCTTGGCTTCTTACAGCGAATCCCACATTCTTCACAAATGTACTTTCCACGTCCACGTCCTCTGACATAAACGTAATCTTCATTTGACTTATACCTGTTTAACAAAGTGGAATCCAGTGTGTTTTCAAACACTTTAGCATGTTATATATCAAAGCAAAAGATAATCACTTGCATGGCAAAATTATGAGGGTCTTTTACAATTACTCAACTTTACTTCTATGAAGTCTATGAAATTTATGCAGTAAAAACCTGAAACAACTAGAAAACAAATTTGGCTTTGTAAACAAAATATAATTTTTTCTACATGGAGTTCAAAGTAGAATTGGCTCTTCTATTAAGTGTAAATATGTATATGGATTTGGTAGAGATGTTCATGGGCTTATCTAAGCCTCAAAGAATTGCAGAGCTGTGCCTTACTATGTTTGGATTCCAGTATAACTTCCAACCACGAAACATCCAAAAAGTTATACCAACATATTAAAATCATCAAACATTAGTGGTTAACATTACATCACCTAAGATGTGCATGCACAACACACATACCCCTTTAAATGTGCTAAAATAAATATAACTGATAATAGAATTCTTCATTGCAAGTTTCTACTCTATTTTTACAGTCCTGGCACGAGAGTGCTTCAGAAATTTCTAGCTTACACAGACTGAGCTGAGCTCACCAACTGTTGTCTACAGATGTGATCTGCTCTTCCCAAGGACCATGAATCTGTTCTAAAGTTGAGTCTAAATTTCAAGTAGCTTCTGGAAGGTACTGTTACATAATGAAAACTAGAGATTCTATTTTTCAATCAAATTTGCATTTGTTTCCAGCAGGATTTAACAAAGCGGCTGGAAAAGATGTCTGAGGTCATCCAGTTTAATCAAATCAGTTAGATGAACAAAGTCTTAGGTATTCACTGTGATAATCAATACTCAACCATCACATTTTGTTTAGAATACAATGAAACATGATCTAGCACAGAGTACAGCAGCATTCTATTGAATAATTCAATGAATATCATTATCTCTTAAATCACAGCTATGCTAGAATTATGAGTTGAACATCATTCTTGGAAAGATATTCCTTTCAAGAGGTTCTTTTTATAACTTCAAAAGGTAAACTGACATACAAAATGCCCTAATTCACTGTGGATTGACTGAAAGGTACTAGATTTACAGATTTTTTTACATTCTAAGAGTATTGCAAACTTCTCTGTTTTGTCCAAGCTAATTCGTCACGAGGAATGAAAACAAATTCAACTTCCTTCGTCCAATTCACTGAAGGATTTTTAAGAGAGAAAATCCATCCACATATTTAAATACCAACATTCCTATGGATGCTATTTAATCTTAACATTATCTACTTTTTGGTCAGTACCAAACCAGGTGAGAATTAAGTAGTATCAAAAACATGAATTGTCAATTTTGCATGCTTTTGCTCTTTTAAATCTTTCCCCTTTTACAAGGAATTTCCAACATCAATTCTTTCTTCAAAATTATTTTGAACTTTATCTTTTATCCCACATTGTCTTCTGTAATAAAGCAGAAAAGAACCTAAAGGTGCAAAATATGTTTCACCTTTTAATTTTACTGTTCTCTGTCCCTAACCTGATGAAATTCCCTAAGGAATATAGAATAAAACAAATAATTTTATAGAAAGCTAGTTTTCATCAGGGAAGTATACTTTAAGCTTACTGTAGCCCATCATCATAGTTGATGGGAAATGCATTTTATCTTCAAATAATATCATTTTATTTTTAATGTCTTAGCTGAGTAACTTGCTTCCAGAATGAAAATAAAATTCTGTGTAAAATATAACTGTATATAAGAAAAATCTGTACAAATAAAATAGTTACCATTCAACAGTTCTGTAGACCCATGAATCTACTTGATATGAGAATTAATGGATTTTGAAAAAATAATTAAAAGATATGTTTAATTAAATTACTAATCTATGAATTAGATAATATAAGGAACACATATACTTAAAAATTTTGTCAGTCATACTTTTTTTTAAGTTATCACTTTGCAATCACCAAAGTAAGAGGTGGTAGCACACTACTTGGAATGAACACGTCACCAGGCAGAAGTTGGGTCACAGACTAAGAAATGATTGGGATACAACCCACAACACAGTGCACTGAAAGGAGGAAGAAATGAAAAGTGGGCACAATCCTATTGGATCATCAAAATACAGCAATAAAATGTTCGTCTACACTTTTTCATTAGTGGAGTTGGGCTCCCCAAACATACAGTAACTGTGAAAGTCTCGCTAATCCAGTCCAAGTGCCCTGCAGTGAAGACGACTGCAGAATGTAAGAGTGTTGATTCAGTCACAGGGACCTCTCAGAGGAAAGATAAAATCTGTTGTTCTCTCATTGGTGTCAAAAAATGAGGAATGTCAAAAAATACTGAGACAAGCTTTGTGACTGCGGACAACTGTGGTTTTAGTGGTGGAAATCTAGGTATCCATCCAAAGGAGACCAAAACCAAGAGGGTACCAACTTTAATAATCCATCTCCAAACTGGTAAATCCATGTGACAAATTGGTATTTCATATCACAAAACATTCAACATTTTATAGTCAAACAGATAACGTTATTTTGTCCTCCAAATATAATTGGAATAAATTCATGCTCATGGGAATATGTAAATTATAGATCTATTGTAGGGATAAGGCTAGTTACATCATAATCCCCCAAATGTGGTTAATGGACTTTAAAATTTTTAAATTTTAATAGTGAAAGTTGGGGCTTTTTCTCCCATATGACTGGGTCGACAATACATTTCTATCAAAATCTAAAACTAGACATTACATGTATGTGTAATTTTTCTTAACTATATAGATAACAAAGTCATTGAACCTTATTACTTAAGTTTCTACAGCTCAGAATTCAACATCTAAAAAGAAATTCCTAAAGACAGAGAAACTGTCACAGACCAGAGGAGTTTGGGGAAACAAGACAACCAAATGTAGTGTTGTACCCTGGCTTGGATAAGAGGTCACCAATTTAGTCGATTTCATGCTAAATTAGAAGTGTAAAAATTTAGGACAGAGGCTCAAACCATATAGAACAGGGACATTTTCATCAAAAGGCAAGTCATGAAAGCAAGGGCACGAACTCATTATCTATCAGCCAGACTTCAGGAAGGTGAATAGAAAGGAATTCGCTTTACACTTCCATCCAGAGTAGATACTACCGTCTCCACACAGACATTCGGGACCATCTACTCCGACTTATAACTGAATAGTTTACATTTGCACGTATGTCGCCTTACCCTCCTTCAAAGATTTTAATTCGGATTGGTTCAGCTTGTTTGGATCCAATATCCTTATCTCCATGAATATCTCCTTTCCCTCTTTCCTTTAAGATATTTCCCACTAGTTTCCTTTCAAGTTGGCTGCCAAATAAAAAGGACGCATCCGGTTTCATCTGCAGGACAAAAAGAATCAGTTCACGTGCTTTCTCTAAGACATGGAGGACGCGCACACAGCCCCCTCTTTTGTGATCTCTGAAAATTAGCCTAAATTCCATGCTAAAAGGCCATGGGCTAGTTACAGGGATAAAAATCAGAACAGAATGACTGTTTCTACAGAATAAATTCAACATTTTGTTAAAAAAAAAAAAAAAAACCACCCTTAGCACTTAAACTGTGCAGCACTAATAAAAACCTTAAAAACATGTTCTTTTCTAAAGTAGCAATTAAAGCAACCTCTATTAATTTAGGAATTATTCTCAAACTATCGAAGAGAAATGGTAACTGAAACAAGTAAAATACTTTTAAATCCTCCATTTGCTTCTTTAATAATTCAGCATAAATCCCCTTAGTGCCCCTTATTAACATTTTTATAATTTTACGTGTAAGGCATTAATTGTTCACGTAGGAACAAAGCAGCTAATCATTTGGAAAAATGAGTTTTGAAAGAAACATGCAAAAAATAAACTTTAGTAAAAAGTGTTGTCCGTGAGAACAAACCCTCCGAAGTTTGCAAAGTCCAGTCCTGACACCCTGCACGTCTCCTTCCTGATCTTTCCTTTCAGTGTCCACTCCCTGCTCTACGTCCTCATTTCACAATTTCCCGACCCCCTCACATCGAAAGAAAAGTCGATCTGCTAGGTCACTGACACAGGTCAGAAGAGAGAAGAATCCAATAGACTTAGTGCTCCTGGCAGAACTTCATGGCACCTGGTGGAGGAGACACTCGGTGTTTATGACGTTCCCGAGACCCTCAGAACTAAGTTCAAGGTCAGTGGCTTCTCTCACCCAGGGGCCAGTGCTGCATCGGACTCCCCAGCTCTGACCTCCCTTTCACCTATGTTTTTTAGACCGTATGCCCTTCACTATGCGCTCTGTGCAACAGTCAAGTCCACATGCTTTCAGAAACAGTATTCGTTACCTGAGCATACTGCTTCCACGCGCCGGATGATGTGAGCTTGCCCGTTCCAGGCCTGTACATAGCAGCCAGAGTATAAATTTCTGCGGTGATTTTTTGCTTGGACCTCAGAAGAGCCAGCGTGGTCTTGGTGTTCAATCCTGACGGGTTTGGGTTACAGGAACTAATGCACCATGAAGCATAAACCGAGGATTTGAAGGTGGCCTGTTGCACGGAATTGGGTTTTGTATAATTCAAGAAGCACCAACTCACAGTGGTAGTTGTCCGCAGACTGGGGAACTGAAGAATCTGCTGGAAATCTGCCACATCCGTGAAAAGAAGAGTTGAGTTGGCCACTTTCCCGCTTGGGCCAGAGGCCATGTGGACCAGCATGCCAACGGGCAGCTTCTGGCCTTTTCCTTGTTCCTCGAGCTGACTGTCTCCCGGTGGCAATGAGGAGCTCTGGGGGCTCATGCTGACGTCAGAGGCTGCCTCATCAATATCTAATTCATCTGAGGACTCTCTGCTTTCAGAAGGCCCACTGGACTTCTGCCCCAGAAAGGGTGTCCTGGAGCTGGGCGGGAACAGCTCCCTCAAGGGCCCGCTGGCAGGCGGATGGTCTTGAGATGAGGAGGGGGACAGGGAGGAGAAGGAAGACGACCCTGACTGCAAGCCATCCTTCGGCTCAGAGGCACAGCCTTGTCGAACCAGCTGGGGTTTCTGGGGGCGGGAGAGATCCTTTTTGATGTCTGAGTTGGTTAACTCCACAGCACTAAGCTCCTCCACAATCTGTCCGTACATCTTTTCTTCTTTGACCCTTTTCTGCTGCTTCGTTTCCATGAAGAGTTCCAAGCTGCTGGCTGGAGAGAGCATGCGCTTGCTGCCTCCCAGGGAGGTGACGCTGTCGGAGGTGGAAGGCAAACACAAGGGGATTGACGATTCTAAGCCAAGGGGCAGGGTCTGAGGTACTTTCCAAATGGGGTACTTTTCCAAGCCTGCGTGCTGCCCCAACACCTGGGCGATGTTAAATCCTATCCCTTGCATGGCTGCATTGGTGACCAGTGTTCTTTGGGTCATATTCTCATCAACTTTGCATATGACGATGGCAGGACTATTCTGCCCCAGGATCTGAGAAATGCTTGTGTACATGACGCTCCCATAGGACGGGACGTGGGTCTGGATTCTGACAGGGACCACTGTTCCCGGCAAGGACTGTAAAGGCCCAGCCGTGGCCGAGGCGAAATCTTCTTGAAGAACCTGCTCGGAGGGAGTGTCAGGGGACTTGGTGCTCTGGTCCGACGGAAACTTTGGAAGGAGGTTCTTTGAGTGTAGCCCTGATGTTCCTGAATAACATGGGTAGGTCTGCTCTTTCGCGTGTGCGTAATCGGCGGCTTTCTTTCCAGTGTGCTCTGCAACATGCTCTAAGGGGTAGCTAGGATGGATGTCTCCCTGGAAAGCAGGCTTGCCATAGCTCTTCTGAGGGTGCTGTGCGAGGGGATGTGGGAAGTGTGCCTGCCACCAGGGAGGCTGCTGAGCTGGTAAATGAACCATACAGACGGTGGGATACTGGAACTGAAACAAGGCATTCTGGATTGGAGAAAACGGAATCGTCTCTTGATGTGGAAAGAGATGTGGCTGTTCAGGCAAGTGCTTGCTTGTCACATAGGATGTCGGTTGTATCAAGGGATTCCTCAGGGACTCCTGACTGTCCATGTGCATGAGCTGTTGTTGGGCTAGGTGGTGTGGCCCTGAGCTCAGCTGGGCACAAGGCCCCACCACCTGCTTCCCCGGGTCCTCTACCTGGAGAGGTGGCAGCACAGAAGACGGGGCGTGGTGCCACGCGGACCGGAGGCCGGCATGCAGTTGCTCCATCTGCTCCTGCTTGACGCCCAGATCCACCCCGGCCTCCCCCTGGGGGGTCTCCGGAGAGCCGCTGAAGGAGGCCTGTCGCACGAGAAAGCATTTCTTCCTCTCCCGCGACGGGGATAACGTGGAGGCCGCTGCCCCCGCCGCCGGAGCATGGGACAGGTTCCCATAATCAAACGACTTGCTCCGAATTTCTGGGACTTCCGTTGGGTGAGGACAAGGGATCTGCTCGGATGAGCAGCGTCGCATCTCTTTCTGGTGGTGGTGGCCCGGGACAGACAATGAGTACGAGCCAGCGGGGACCGTCAAAAACTCCGAATGCTTCCCAAACTCATCCTGCCTAGGAGGGGCAGCAAGCTTGATGCTTTCCTCTCTCTCAAAAGACATCGAGAAACTGGAGCTGTGGGACAGGTTGCTTTCCTGACTGGGGCTGCGGGAGAGGCCCGTGCCTGTGGATTCGAAGCTGGATTCTCCAGAGGAGTGCTCCATATCGGCAAGGCGCAGACGTTTCTTTTTGGGTGGCAATTTCTCAGCAGGGAGCTGGGAAAGGGTCTCGCTTCTCTGGGGCCACTGAAATTCCTCCACGGGCTTTTCCGGCTCTTTACTCTGGGCTTCCTTCTCCTTCTCCGGCTTATCAGGCTCCTCCGTCACTCGAATCTCAGGAACCTGGATGTTGTGCTGACGAACCAACCTGGGCTGGGCGTGGTAGGACTGCTGTGGAACCTGCGGAGAAGGGGATGGCTTCCCCCCACTTTCTGCACCATCCCCCGGCGGAGCCCACTCTGGACTCACCGGGGCTTCTGAAATCTCACTGTCACAGGTCTCAGAAGGTGAGGGGGCCTTCTCCTGTGCACCAGCCACAAGGTCAGCCGACTCAGACCTTTCAAATGAATTGGGTCGGCTCAACGAGTTTGTGTGCTGAATCACAGAAATCACGTTGCCAGGAGGTTTCCTGCCTCCCAGGTCTGACATCTTGTCTGAATCAGCGGCTGAGGGGGACTCCTCTGACCCAAGAGATGGACTTCCAGATTGCACTTGGGGTCGACCTGGGTCAAATCGCTCAGAGTGACCATGAGAAGGGTTCTCAAGTCCAGCCACGGCGAATCCACTTCTGACGCCTTCCTGCATCTGCAGTTTGGGGTCATAATCTGAAGGCGGTATGCCCATGGCAGTGCTGACAACACTGCTGCAGATCATGGGGGCGTCCTCCTCATCTCCCACACTCTTCTCTTTCCGGCGTTTTCTGTTTTCACACGTAGTTCCAAACAGGGTCGGCACCCCCTGTAATGGCACTGAGGGATCCACAAAATATTCTCCGCCATGTTTTAAGGAGCTTAAGCAGGAAATGTCCCTGTAGCTCTGCTTTGGTGTTTCAGAGTCTTCCCACTTCTTGTAGGGTTTCCGGCAGACATCATAGTCATACCCAACCCTGTCCCCAGGAATCAACTTCTTCTCCTTCAAGGATGACCCTGCGACACTCTTTGACATCCTGCCATGGTGTTCTGCCTCCACGTGCCCTTCCTGTACTGAAGGCAGCTCAAATGCAGCCTGTCTCCTTAACATGCGCTGAGGGGGGATTCCTACAGTCCCTGGATAGAACACATCATCCGAACCCGTCATCCTTTCATCAAATGAGTGACTTCCTCTCAAAGAAGGAGGAATACTTAGATTAGTTGCTGAAGAAGTTGGCATGGAATTGCTTCTAATAAGGGGTGAAGAGTCTACAGGAGCTTCTAAGAGAACCGGGTTGCTGCCTTGGAAATTTGCAGGATAAAGTTTTCCTTCATTCCTGATAGATGACGGAATAGTCTGGGATTGTCTGGACTCACTGTTGAATTTAGTGGATTTCAGCATGCTTGTTTGACTGGGGTCGATTTCTGCCTTGCTTGGGATCAGCTGGGAAACAGGATCTTCAAACATCTTGACGTCTAACCTGGTGTTTACCTGAGGTAATGATTCCATCATGCCCTTCCTACCCATCGTGGTGCGCTCCTGACTTGTGGTTGTAACACTGAGTGTATTTCTGGGACTAAGCCGACAGTATTTTCCAAAGATGATTTCTTCGTAAGACTTCGCATTCGTGTTTGGAGGGCTTATTTGCTGCTCTGCACTTTCTGAGCGAGAAAAGTAACCAGAGTCAGTGCTTCCTTTGCTGTGCGGGCTCAGAAGGTTTAGAGATGGCTCAGAATCGTGTCCTTTTTTCTCTGACAGTCTTAGTGCAAGTTTCTGTTTAACTGTGTGAGAGTCATCAGCCTTAGTATTTAAAGACGGATTTGGGAGCATATCAGAGCCAATATACTGAGAGCTTTCATTAGGTAAAGGAATCCCGCTTTTGGGAATAATCAAAATCGGCACCTTCATTGGACCTCCCAGAGATTCTTCCAATGACCCATGATAGCCTCCTCTGCTGGCGATATCCAACGGAATTGGTGGGCCAGGACTCATTTTGTCAGAAGCCTCAACAAATAAAGAACTCTCCTCATCTGTGTCTGTACTCTGTTCACCGTCTGAATGTATTTCTGCTTCTACATCAATAAAACCAGCCTCCAGGTCCAATTTAGATACAGCTGACTCTGTGAAAGGGACTAATCCTGCCTTAATGGCATGGGCATGTGACTTCCTGTGCTTGTACAAATTGCTCTTTGTCTTGAAGGAGAAACCACAAGGTATACACGGATATGGCCGCTCCCCGGTATGGGACCTGATGTGTTTCTTCAGTACGCTTGGTTTGGCACACGCCCGGCTGCAGTAAGGGCAAATGTACTTGCCGGGCTTCTTGGGTTTGTGCTCTTTCTTGTGAGCATCTTCTGACTGTTCGATACTTTTCTGGGAGTATTGGCTATAAGCAGGGTTCAGACTTGAAATCTTTTTTCTCGGATAACCGCCACCGTGGCCATGTAGCGGAAAAGGAAATAAGTCCTCAGAGGCAACAGGTGGCAAAGGGCCAGGGAAAAGCCACGGAGGGCCTTCGAGGCTCTGATGCGGCTTGTTGCTGTGCATGACCCCCTGCGGCAATGAGGGCTGAGGGAAAGAGAGCGAATGTTGGCATGGGTAAGGACTCGGGCGGTGCGCTGGGTATTGCTTCTCTGTGACTTGCTGCGCCACGTCGCTAGGGGAGGCCAGTTTCCGAGAACCAAAGAGTTGTGCTGATGCTGTGTTCCCAACCTGCTCAGGGTCTACTTGTGGCTGCCGCTGTCCTTCCTGACTGCCGAAAGTACTCATCTTAACGACAGCTGATTGTTCCTGTCCCCATCTACCTGATGCTTTATCAGTTTCTCCAGGCCTTGAGGTAGCTTTTTGTCCCAGAGCTGTGTCCCCCGTGTCCATTTTGTTACACAAGTTCTTAAGTGCTAGTCCTCTTGAAAGCCGTGCAGACTCATGGAGTGTCTCCAAAGCTGTGCTTTTCAAAGCTTGCTTGCTTCCATGTTCCGGGGAGTCTGCAAACCTGCCGAGTGCTCCTTCCCTTGGCAACCTTCCACACCCACCCCCTAGTCTACAGGTATTCGATGATAATGTCCTCAGACCGGGGCTATAACACAGTTCTCTCCATTGTAGAAATGTCCACTGAAAAGCTAAGTGCAAATCTATAAAGGTTTCTTATGGCATTTGAATATTTTCAACTAGGATGAAATCGGGATGACGAAGAGTCTGGGAGAAATTCTGCCCATCAACTAGAGCAAAGTTCAATTGCCAGTTTCATTAAGATAAAATGATCTGAAAGAAAAGGAAACACAGAGATTGTCATAACAGTTATCAAGTAAGAAACCAAAAACCAACCCTAAATAACCAGCCTGAAAGTGGATAAACTGAAAATAACTTTTACTCCAAGGAATCCTTTTTATAGCTGTTACATTAAGTCCACAATTAAAGGATATTAATTTCAAATTTAGCATTAAGTCATAAGTATAAATCTCTTCAATGCTTGAATTTTGGTCATCTTTTTATGTACTCCTTAATTTTGGTCAAAAAATTATTTACAGGAAAACTTCTGATAGATAATATTTATAAAATCATAAGATTTTTAAAAGCCTTCATTAAAATAAATTTAGAGCTATTTCTAACCAAGTTTTATGACTTGCATGCTGAAGTGTACTACATATTTCTCGATAGATATATTTTATACACTAATATAAATACATATTAATAAATATATGATAAATATAGATATATATAAAATAGTACATATATATTTAATACCAGTATATGTATTTTATTTATATATAGATATAAATATCAGTATATGTATTTAAACATTTTACTTACATACAAAACACCAGTATATTTTATATATGTCTATATTTATAGTAACATAAAATATGGATAAATTTTATAGCTTAAAAGCAGTGATTAGTAGAGCTAGACTAAGGCTATAAGAATCAAAGACTGTCACAGAACTTTGAAAAAGGCAGGAAGTACATCCAAATAAAACAATTATAAAACCTTCATAATATGGAGAACAAAACCTATTTTGGGGACAGTTTAAAAATGTAATGATTACCTGAACGGTTTAGAGCTCTTATGGGCATGATTGTCTTGAAGCTTCCTGGGTAGAAAATAAATGCAGTGAGGAAAGATTGTTCTATTAAACCACAATGCTGTATACAAATGTCAATTTAAAGTTCATTATACAGAGGGCTCACGATGCTACGTGCCCTAAGAAAACCAGCAAGGACTGCTCTAGAACACACCACACTGAAGCAGTAAACCTTATATTGACACTGTGCCCCAAAATAACGCAAACAGAAAAAAAAAAAATCACAAAAACTTGAGTAATATTTTCCAAGATATAAGATTATTATATCAAAACATCTTAGCTGTTTTTGTCACAGTTAGCCTGGTTCTAAAGCCTTAGAAATGAAAAAGTTGAGAATAGTGGGGTTTTTTTTGTTGAACCTGTAGGTTTGAACATTTAAAAGTATAAATTTCCTTTTTAGGGAATTTACATCACAGCAAATAAAGGAGTCCTCCAGATGACCGTGAATGGCTCAGGAAATCTTGACAACTTAGAAACTATTAGATTTTAAGTGAATATTCAACTTCCACAGAGAAGGGCCAATGTAGTACCCAGAGGACTCTCAGAACTTCAACGCTCAATTTTATCAACTCTGACGAAAGTTAAGATGTTCCCTTGACAGGCAATGTGGCAGTGCTTATCAAAGTAAGAAAGTCATACCCTTTGGCCCAGAAACTCTATTGCTGGAAATTTATCCTTACAGACATATCCGCACAAGTGCACAAAGGTACGTGTACAAGGGTTGCTTAAATAAATTATGGCTCAATCACAAAACTCAGCGATTTATAAAACTGAAGGACAGGTATAAGTGCCAATGTAAAACCTCATCCAGAAGATCACAGTGAACGTAAAAAAAAAAAATGCCTATTTAGTCCTAGAATGCATTTTAATAATCCCATTTGTATAAAAGAGAATAAAAACAGAAAATTTGCAAGGATGCCAAACAGCCTTCTAACCGTAGTTCAGCTGCAGAAGTGGAAGTAGGGAGTTAGAGGAGGGGGCAGGAAGGATTTCTACTTTTCACCTTATGACTTTTGGTGATTTTTTACTTTCATTTATTTTTCTTAACATGAACATAGTCACCTTTTTACTAAAATATTGGTTAATAAAAGAGATGCCACCATGCAAATATACTGTAATTTCCCAAACCAAAATTCAAGTACTGGTCTTTCTTCCATGTTCAATTTGCTCCCTAACATAGAATGCTACTGTGATGATGATAGTGCATTTAGAAAGGGGAAAAAACATGGAAATTCCCACAGGAATAAATAAATCTTTGGGGTGAGAAATCAATAGCCCCCAGATACCTGTAGCAATGTATCTGTAATCAAAAGTCCCTTCTGCTAATGACCAGGGAGCACAATATTTTGTAAAGCAGTTGTTGGGAAAACTAAACAACAAGCACATTAACTTTGGTTGGCTAAAAACTTTTACTATTGGATTGAATTTTCCCCCACAGTGGTTTTCCTATACGTCCCTCTATAGGTAATGCGGCAAAAATGGAAAGAGAAGTGATGGCTTTACAACACTTCAATGCAAATTTACTTCGATCATTTCCAGTAACCATGCTAACAAGAATAATAAGCAATGTCTAATCCAAATTGGCTGAATGTTTTTGTTTAATTAACTACATATTTAAAGTTCATGTGGACACAACCTCTGTCAGACTTTCAGAGATAAAGAACGTCCTCTACAATGGAAGTGTGGTGCATTTCCAATTCAAGGCGGAATGTCTGTGAGTCTTGCCTTAATTGGGAGTCCGAGCTTGAACTGAGTAATTTCTAGGTCACCTTTCACATTTACTATTTTATTGTGATAGCGATGTCTGCCTGCAGTGGCACGGCAAGTAACCACAATGATAACGGTATTGTTTACTCTGCGTTTACCGCGTGCGCTGGCAGAGCTACGCCAGTGCAGAGGGTCATGACAGCCCTATGCAACAGGCATTATTACAACTATTTTACAGTTGAGGATGACACTTAGAGAGGATAAGTGACAGAAGCAGAATCAAATCCAGGTTTGGCTGATCTCCAAGTCTAAAGGGTCTCACCTCCCACTCTGCAACCCCCACGCCAGCTCCACTGCTAAGTTTTATCGCAACTTAAAATAATACATCTTCAAGAATACTTTTTCCTAAATATTTTCCCTTGACTTCAATATTCGCAAGGCTTGAATTTTTCATAGTCTTGGGAGAATATGTGAGTTTTACATGGTTGTAGTACAGAAAGTGGCCCCAAAATGTCATTTCCAAGAAATCCATAATTTAAATAATGTTCAAAATCTGTATACTAAAGTACTAATCAGGACAGCTCCATGATAAATTCTCATGACAAACAATTGTTTTACTTTGTTCTTTAAAAAGCATTACTTTTAAGGAAAGTAAAAACCTCACAAGTGAAAATTAGGCCTATGGGCAATTCCCATTTGTTGGTTTACACAGAATATGTAATTCTGCATAAAATGAACTTCACATTAAGCAAGTACATAAAATTTTATGAAAAACAGGACTGGAATAATATATTTAATAATTAAATAAAATATAATGTTTTCATTTAGCAATGAGGTAATACCTTTATAAATTAGACAGATTTAATTTTTAGGGTGTGTGGGAATAAATTAAAACCATTACACCCTGAACAAGACATATGCACTTCTTATTCACTAAGGACATATCACAAAAAAGAAATGCACCAAAAATTCATAGAAAGGCAATAATATTTTGCTATTTAGGAATAGACCAGAAGATGAAAAAAAGTGATTTACATAACATTCAAAAGCAGATATTTGATGGTCAGAACATTTAGTTCATTGTTGTTGAGCTTAAATTTTAGGAGAAGGGGACTAATTAGAAAAAGTCATATCTACTATTTTATTAAAAAATAAAAATCAATTTTGATGATATTAACATAGGATCATCCTATATTCCGATAGCACTTATTATCCAGAAAATGTCTAAAATTCAAAACTTTGATCCAATAAAAAAACACATTGACTTAATTATGCAAATAGCTTCTGTCAGGGAGATCTCTTCCTTTTAAATTTCTAAGAGAAGCCTACCTAAGATGTCCTATCATATTATTACGAGATTACACAACCCCCATGCTCCCTACTCCTGGTCCTTCAGGAAGAGATTCTGTCAGCAGCATCCCTATCCCTCTGGTCTACATTCCTCTGAACTGCAATGTGTAACTTCTTACTTCAGTGAGATGCTCAAGGATAGTACTAGGGAATTGGAAATCCTTCTTATTTCACATGAACCCTTTACACTAGCTTTTAAACATAATTGAGGATATAGTATTCTCTCCAGCACAATCCTTGGAGAGACTTCAACTAACCGCTACCCATAAAATCACTTTCCTTCTTGGAGTTTCTGAGGCATATAGAGAAAGAAGATGGGAGAGAAAATGAGTGATGGGTCCTTTCGGGAATCTACTATTCATACTCATCAACCATTAACAATGGGAACTCTTTGAGGCTGGCCCTATGGCCTAGTGGTTAAGTTCGGCATGCTCTGCTTCAGCAGCCCAGGTTCACAGGTTCGGATCCCGCATGCAGACCTACACCACTCGTCAGCCATGCTGTGGCGGCGACCCACATACAAAATAGAGGAAGACTGGCACAGATGTTAGCTCAGGGCTAATCTTCCTCAAGGGAAAAAAGAGGAAGATTGGCAACAGATGTTAGCTCAGGGTGAATCTTCCTCAGCAAAAAAAAAAAGGGAGACTTCATGAATCTCTTGTGTACAGTTGCTTTATCTTGGAAAGTGAAAAAATTCTGCAATGTAAATTATGTGCACCATAGATCTATTACTGGGCATGGCATGTCTGTCTCTTTAAACCAAGGATTTGGGAGCGTTCAAACGTCTCCTCACTGCTCCCCTCAACTTATACTCACAGGAAAATAAATTCACTCTAAAAACCAAAAAGCTTTCAAAGCTTAAGCCAAGGTTTGACAATGACATTTGCCTTTTTTTTATTAGGTGATACCTTTACTTAGCCATCTGACTCTACCAACAATGGTATAAACTCCCATGTTTTATTACTTAAATGTATGAAAATGCTCATAAATAGGGAAATACTTTTGGGCCTCATAAGATCATCACAAACCATCAAATGTACCATTGTATATATCTGCAATTTTAGTTTAATTTTCTCAATATAGATCTACCGGAGCTATAAGTATCTATAGTAATGTGGTTAATTATAGCTACACTACTTCTCCATGATTGTGTAGATTCAATTTCATTTTTCGTATTCTCTAATTATGTGTTAAAAGTAAATCTCCAGTTTTCCCAATCAACTGACAGGTTAAAAAATGCAATATTAGAGCACTCAGTATATGAAAAGAAAACAGCCAGTTATCATTTCATTCTCTGAGATTTCTTTTTATGGTAACCAAACCCACGCAAAGTCATTTTTGGCATCCATTGCCAACAAAGGAGTGGTATTCCAAACACAGTTTCACATTCACATTTAAAAATTTCCCTAACGCCTTTGAGTGCTACGAAATGAGTAAGACATTTGGCCAGAGGATATGACTTTCGGGTTTCCTGTGGATGGCACTCAGCTCATCCTAAAGGAGTCCTTTAGGCAGTAAAGGCAGGCATTGTCTAGCTGACTCAGCCTATTTTTTCAAAGGGGGTAGTGTTGAAAAAGACATCACCCTCTGCATGGCTATTTCTGTGGTAAAGGAATGAAGTGAACTAAGCAAAAGAAAGAAAATGATATTGCATAGAAGAGTTGCCATTTTTCTAAAAGTGTGCCTACTCCTTTGGCCACTCTTCATGGTCCCACTCAAATAAATTTGGCACCCAGTTAAATAATTTCCTCAGAGAGGCCCTGAAAGGAAAGGCCCAGAAACAGCCTCCTGTATAGATCTCCACAGAGGTCCCTTCAGGATAACAGCTGGGTGGGATTGGCAGGAAGACAGGCTTGCTCTGCAGATGAATAAGGGCCCACAGTCTCTGGGGTTGTCAATCTGGGATCTTTTGCTTAGAAAAACACTATTGTAGAAAAAAACTTTACCTCAGGAAATTAATCATTACTTGAGTGGTGGCAAAAGTCAAGTGAGCGTTAAATAATAACATCCTAAATAATAATGGTATAAAATGACTGGCAACAGACACCACTTCTCTACCTCCAATATTTTCATCATAAAACATTTCTTAAAATTAAAACGGCTATTGAGTCTTTTTTTGAGAATTTGGTAGTATTACACTGTAAACAAATATGTGAGTCTTGTCATAGTGATTATGGAACAAAATTCTAGAGGCCGTTTCCATATATTTGCTCTCAAAGAGCCAGAAATCAATCACAAAATATTGTAAGAAATGCGTGAACATGTGAGAGCATCACAGCTTGAACAATGACGGTCCACAAGTCACCGCCACACAGAAGAACCGGACGAGGGAAAGAAGGATCTACCGACAAACCGCGCCCAGTGCCGCAGTCCAACTGAATACAGGCTTATTTCCACAGGATGATTTAAAAAAGGCACCTTCCTGAGAGCCAAATTCATTATAAATGCTCCTTTTATTAGTAAAAATTCCCATAACCTCAGTTCTCCCTGAAACGAGCAAGTCGCCAATATGAGGAGGATACTGTATATTAAATAACACCCTGCCAAGCAATTCAGAGAACTTCTGGAGAAAAGTAAAAATACTATGATGATCACCCTCTGATTTGACATACATTAAAACCTAATTTGATATTTAAAACCTAATGGAAAACTGAACCATATTTTTTCCACGTTGGCTACAATGAGGACATGATGGCAGATATTTGTATAGTTTGCATATTTAGTCAAGATATTTATGACTTATTTTGACTATAGCCTGCTACTTTTAATATTTTGTCATAAAACTTTTTGCATTTTTTTTTTTTACAATTGTTATTTTGTTTTCCTAGTGGTATGTTTTCCCACTAGACAGCAAAAGTAATTAGGATTTACTAAATAGAATTTCACACAAAAATAAACTTTGCCAGAAAGAAATTCTCTTAAGTGAGGCCATCTCAGTTAAGGAAATTATCATTAAAACTGGTATTATGAAAAACAAAATAAACAAAACCAAACCTTCGGAACACTTTTCTCTCTAAATGGCATATACATTGTTTCTTCCCAGATTTGATGGCAATGTTGGTTTATATATGGGTGCATAGTAGGCCAAAATTGCTCTTGAAGTTAAATGTAAAAACGATAGAATACAATAATAAATTTTAGTTATTAACCTGTTATCCTCATATCAGGAAACAACCATCTTTGCCTTCCACGATGCCAACTCTTTCCACAGGAACTCATGCACAACTTCCAGGAATCTGAAAGATAAACAAGATTTTCAAAAATGATGACATGTGTAGGGAATTTAATAGGCATGCTTATTCTTTTCTTTCTTTCTTTTTCTTTTTCTTTTTTTTTTTTTGCTGAAGAAGATTCACCCGGAGCTAACATCCATCACCAATCCTCCTCTTTTTGCTTGAGGAAGATTTGCCCTGAGCTAACATCTGTCGCAAATCTTCCTTTATTTTGTATGTGGGTCACTGCCACAGCATGGCCACCAACCAGCAGTGTAGGTCCATGCCCAGGAACCGAACCTGGGCCGCTGAAGCAGAGTACGCCGAACTTAACCACTAAGCCAATGGGGTTGGCCCATGCTTATTCTTCACTAACAGAAACTGCCTTCCTTGAGGAAAGAAAATTTGGGACTGGATCTCTCAAGAAGACTTTTTTTTCCAAGAAAAAATTTCCTTTCTTTTAACATAGTTTAGATCTTTTGAATAAGTACTTGTATTAGAAGAGAATTGCCGGTAACAGCCAAAGTGGAGGCAATTAGGAAAATAATGCTAGAGTTAAAACTTAATGTATTGGAATTAGAAATTACGCCGTTGCAGTCCATGACACAGTTCTGCCTTGACGCTGAGATTCCCACAAAACTTCTTTTGGTGCATAAGCAACTAAACTCCACAGGATGAAGTCTCAAATAACCTTGTAGCAAATTCTTTTCTATAGTTTATTTCAGCAATGTTATGTTCTGTGCTAAAATTAATTTCTGAAATAGGAAGCCAAAATCAACCAAAGTAAAATCCTGACTTAGAAAACTCCAGTAAGTAACAAAGAAAGGGGCTTTCTCAAACTTAGAATTAATATTTATCCAAGTCTGATCCAAAGAAATGCATGGAGGGTCAGTCAAACTACTTAACCCAAATAGATTCATCAATCAACCATCTTAAGATGGTATATCTCCCAATTTAAAAGGCCCATATAAAAATATTATTATACTACCCCATATGTATGGTATTGTATATTTGTTCATTTTTAAAAATATTCTTCTTTCTTCCAGACAAGTTATTGTCTCATCGGAAGGACTAAAGCATCAAGACACAACAATTAAAATATGTCTTAATCCAGTACTACCTCATCTGAGCATTCAAAGTGCTTTAATTTCCCCTCTTCCCTGCAGTAGCACTTCAGGACACCCTGCGCACTCTGAGACATGAATCATTATAAGCAAGTAGGCCCACTCGGTTCCTCAAAAGACACAAAAGGTACAAAAATAGTTTCCGCAATTAAAGCAAGAAGCACGTCAGCAGCCAGATGAATGTGGGTGGTCAGATAAGATTCTGTTGCTGCAAAGGGCAAATTATTAAGGAGTGCTAGATTTATTTTCTCTTTTAAACTTTGTTCTTCTTGCCTCAGATCAACCATTTGCTGGCACTTAAAATGACACTTGACAAGCTCTACTATTCTTCAGATTGAAAGCTTCATCAGAGCCAAACAGCCAGTGACTGATGAAACACTGAGGGAATAGTGGTGGTATCCTAGAAAAAGAAAAAAAAACTATATATGTTCTATAAGATAATTAACCATATCTGTATTTTTAACAAACCAAAGAGGGCCTCTTTTAAAAAAAAGAATCAAGTTAAAGTGCTTAAAAAAAAAAACTGTACCTTGGCACTATGACCTAAAGTTAAAGCATAGCATCCCTCAGGAAAAAAAGAGTAAATCCTGATCTGTTTTGCACTCCAAGCAAAATTCACCCAAGACATAAATGGGCCAAGATTCTATAGATATAGCTACTTATGGGGAACAATAACTTGCAGTATTCAGTGACTACCCATGATTGGCAATCCCATCGTCACTGAAGGAAAAAGGAGACTGTAATCCTCAGAAGGCCAGCACTGACACCCACTCCTTCCGAGTGTGTTGTAACTATAGACAGGCACTCAACCATTCCCAAACCCAGAAATCACCAACAGCCTCCAAAGGCAGAGTACATGATTGCCCCCAGACAAGCTGGGGCAGGCTGGTGTGCCCAGTTCTGACTCTGCTTTTCCAGTCTTACTTCCCAGGGCTATGCCTCCTGGAAACAGGAAACACTTGTCTCATGACATGCACATATATCTGGAATTTTAGATTACAGACGATCCCTCTTTTCACTCAATTAATTAGAGGATCCAAAAATTGTTTCTGTTACATGACTTGCAATTCATGATCTTCAATGTTTGGTTTTCCCTTGAACAAAAAAGCCATGGTAATGATGTTATACTTTTATTTTATCTCACAGAAACTTCCAGGTAATTAGTGTGATTTTAAAGCAAAGATTTAGATGCTGTTAACATGAAAGATCTGACACCTATTTCAGCGATTTTGCACAAATCATTTTCTTGCAAATTGAAATCAGTAATGGCCTCTACAAGTGAGGTAATAATTGTTACTATTACAATAAAGACATGGAGATAACCATCTCTAAAAATTATTTTTGCATTAATTTTAAGTGAGTTTTTGTGCCTTAGTTTCTTCATCAAAATAACAGAAATCTTTGCTCAATCAGCTCTTGAGGATGTAGTATGACAATTCATCTTAGATTCCCCAGAAATCAACAGTTCACATAGTATACAATTAAACAATGGAATAAAAGAAAGAGGAGAGATTTTCAATTCTTTAACTTTACTTTTAGGTTATTAGATTCATAAGAAATCACCATGCAATGAAACTTTAGTATCCCATAAAACTAACAAGTTTCCATAAAATAGTGTTAACAGATCTTGTTAAATATCCCAGGTCATTCAAAATTCCTTCCTAAATATGAGGTGAAAATTATCTTTCACTTTACTAACAAAGTACAGACTCATTTTTCTGTCACCTGCAGGTTTATAGGAGAGTTCCTTAAAACTATTTCCCAATCCTTCATTATCTCCTATTTGTAACAAATGCTTGGAAAGTTTGAGTATTATTGTTTCTGTTCCAGTGGTTTCTCATCCTTTCTACTGTGAAAAAAAAAAAATCCTTGGCACTGGATACTTATTCTTGGATGCTTACAGGTTATTATCACTAAGTAAGCTAAGCAAGGGTCACATTGATTATGATTAGATAAACTGATAGAAAGATACATGACAGAAGATAGAAAGATAGATGAATAGATAGACAGACAGACACATGTTTTTAAAATAGTCATTTTGGGTGGTATTCTTTATTATTTCAATTCTCTATTCTTCCAAATTATTTTAAGATGAGTTATGGTTTAATGGTTTAATATGACTGACAAATCTTGCAAGTGGTTAAGGCTTGATGGGTAAACTTCTTATGCAAATATAAGTATCTCCCATCACTCTTTTTTCTGAGGTTAAACAAATACATACTAGATCATAATTTTAGTAGAAGAGCTGATAAGATAAACCAGTTACACTTTAGATGAGAAAAGTCACAATTAAAAGTAATAATTTGCATCAACTCTATGGAAAAAATGGCAAATAGTCATGCGTTGGGTGATTTCATTGTTGTGTGAACATCATAGAGTGTACTTATACAAACCTGGATGGTACAGCTTCCTACACACCTAGGCTCCATGGTACTGATCTTATGGGACCACTGTCATATATGTGGTCCGTCACTGACCAAAATCTCATTATGTGGTGCATGACTGTCCAACCTTATGGTTAGGTAAAGACCACAGAGAGAATAATTTTTGTTTTAACATCTGCTAGTAATTATTTTCCAAAGTATGCTGGCCTTCTCTTTGAGTTAATTACAGTCTCCTGAACATCATTTAATTTTTCTTTGATGATCTGGGATTGAATATAGTGCCCTCCAGCCCTCCCTCTGCATCTGGGCTAGGACGGGCTGGTACTGGCAATGAAAACTTCTCCCCACGTGTGCTCTTCAGCACGTGTCACGTTTCCCAAGATCAGAGTTATAACTGGGGTTTGTTTTCTTGACTACATATTTGACATCAAGTCAGTCACATCTGACTAACTCATTCCAGGAGCAAATATATAACTATCCATTTCTATCATCATTCATTTTTTAGCTTATTCTAAATCATACAGGGAGTATTTAGTCCTGTGAAAGATTTTAGAAATCACTGAATCACTGAACCACAACCTAGATTATTCTTGGTAAAAAGTCATTTATTTCTAATTCTTAAAGTTTATAATATATATTAATATAGCTGAAATTATATGTAACCAACAAAACTATTCTTCTTTTTTACTAAAAAAATCAGCAGTCAACTAACAGATGAAAAAGCTGAGAACCAGAGAAATCCAAAGACTTGATTAAGAACCCACAGGTCATTACGATGGGTCTGGGCTATGGCTTAGGTCTACAAACTTTCAAGTCAATTATTTTCCACTATCTATACTACTTCCTGTTATTGAAAGTTTGTTCATCTGGCCCTATTGCAGAAACTGACTGAATGTGTAAAGGAATGAAAAATAAAGAATAAATGATATTGAACTTACAATAAGTAAAGACATTTATCATCCATACTTTAAAGATAACCAAAGAAACAGAAAATAACAGTAGCTAAAAACCAATGCTCCATTGAACTGTTTATCGATTTTTATAGAAAATAAAATACATTCAATGAAAATTTTAATTTTTCCAAAATGAGTAAATGGTAGCAAAATTAGGTGTCAAAATAATCAATTTCTACAAGGAGTACATCATTTAGTATCCAAAGCAAAAATAATTATTTAATTCTCAACCAATTTTCAGCAGAAGCTATTTTCTGTTATCGAACTTCTTAGGTTCTTATAATGAAAAAGTTTTTAAAGGAAATATTGAAGTTGAGTCCTGGGATCACCTTTCCCAAAGCAAGGACAGCTCTTTCACAGATGGTCAATGGAGGTAAACCCTTTGGTTCATTATACCAAAATTTCACCAAGGAAGTCTGGGGGGATATGGTGACCCCTTCTCCACAGGTACTACCTCTCCTACAGAATGGTGTATGCTGCATTGTTTTTGCAAAAAGGCAGGGTCAATTAGATGTTTTGTATAATTAAAAATCTTTTTTGTTTTCTCATTGGTGATACATCTTCTCATTTTTATTTTTCTTTCCCTTCCTTTCAATTCCCTCTATTCTATCCCTTAATGTTATTATCATAGCTGAATAACTATCTCTTGCCAAGCTACCTTAAATATTTACTCTTTGAATATTTAAAGGATAAAACCAAAGGAGGACTATTTGACTACTATACTGCAATGAGAAACATGACATAAAGAAGTCATAGCTCCAATGTATTCTTTTCTCAAGTTTTATCTTTTACAGCGCTTATGTTTACTCTTTGGTTGCTACAGGTATACAGAAATAAGGTCATTATTCTTTCTCCAATTTTCCTTTTACTCCTGTGCCAAGATTAGCATAAAGAAAGGCCAATGGTAACTTTGGATTATGTAAACAAAGAGAATGGAGAAATCAAATTGTAAAATATGCATTATATTCATAAGTATGCATAAAACAGGCTGACCTTGCCTGAAGGAAAATCCGTCTCTGAGGGAAGAGCCTCCCACATCAATGGAAATAATACCTAAAGCAGTGAAAGCACAGCAGAAAATCTGAATTGAATTCCATATTTCATGCAACAACTGATTCTCAGAGGTGATGGGAAAAAAATATCTTCAGTCTCCCTACATTAGATCTACACGCCATAAAGATCCATCAAAAAGAAATCACGGCAAAGGCTATGACTTATCACATAACCTAACCAGACGGGCCCTACCTACTACCAATAACTGAGCTGCTAAAAGTATCAATTCTATTTCCTCTCTTGAAAATTTTTACAGAGTGGGGAAATTGGCCCATGCACCAGTGTAGAGGTGTATAACGTCTGTAAATCAAAGAGCAAATCAGGATCTTTGAGGCATATGGGTAGATAAACGACAGGGGACTATCCCTCAAGACCCTATAAATGGACACAGAGTTAACACACGGCAAATAACCTGAACCTCAGTTATTGTCAGAGTTCAAGACAGCACATCACCCAAAGGGGCTTAAATAACCAGGTAAGATGGGATGGAGGTGAGTGGTTCAAACGGAAGCCATGCTTTACCAAATGAAGTAGCCAGAAAAGCTTCATAAATACCTATGCTATGGGTCATTCACGTACTCCTTTGGCATTTTGATAAACTCTGAATGGCATTCATATTTTCAGCCTCATCTTGGAATACATCATTGCCTACAAAGTTAAAGGCTAGAAAAAGACTCAAGTTTCATGCAGGTGTTTATAAGATCTTATTGGGCAAGCTCTGCCAATAATTCCAGAATTCCATCTACCGGCCCATTCACTCAATCGAATCACGTTTTTTTCAAAGCTTATATATACTAATGTAATGAAATAAAATATTACTGGAATGCAAATTTCATATTTATTTGAGTTTGAATCCAGATATTATTGCCTACTTTACCAAAATATATATAGGTGTGTGTATATAGATGTAAAATTTAAATCAATTTCAGTGACATCGAGTATGAATTAAAAATGTACATGTGTGGAATTGAAAGATAAATAAGACAAGATTCCTGCCTTCAAAGAGCTTACTGCCTAGAAGGACAACAAGCTATAAAAACAATAGAGTCATAAAATGGTACTGTGGGAGCACAGAAATGAGATTGCTTGGGAATGCTGCATCCAAGAAACACTATCCTGAGTCCTGAAATGTTAGGATTTGGGAGGTAAACAAAAGCCTTTAATGTGAACCTATCATTGTGCGACAGAGAAGAGCAAGGGATGAGGAAGAAACAGCGAGCGTGACTAGAACATGGGCATGTTGAGGTAATGGGAGCTGTGGTTCAGAAGGAAAGGAAAGGTGGTGGCAGATGGTAAAGGAACTTTATTTGGTAGACAAGGAGGGCCATCAGAGGTTCTGGGCAGATGACTGCCACCATCATAGAAACACTTTAGAAAGTTCACACTTATATCCTTCCTCTTTCCACCCCATTTTGAGCAAATTTCTGCAAATGTGTAGCCTGAAAAAGAATCAAGATTGAGAGGAAGCTTGTCTTAAGACAAGGGAGACTTTAAGTTATGGGGGAAAAGATACAAGTGATGAGATAATTTGTGGATAAATTCTTAGAATAGTGGGAAAGAAAAGGGAAGCACAGAATAAAGGATCAGTTTCAGAAGAACGATTGGAAACTTCTGCGCTGGAGGGAAAAAAGAAATAATGAAGCAAGATCATCTTTTAGACAGAGAGAAAAGAAACTGAAGACTTCTGCTAAGATGTTCTTCATCTGCTCAAGAGAGTAATGGCTGGTCATCTGATGGAGTGAGGGAGCTGGAGTTGGTTTGAGGGGCTTGATAAGTTTAAACAGCTAGCTGCCCTGGGTAACGAATTCATATAACAGTCTCAGGAAGAACATTGTTTCTTACTAGGCCATTTAAAAAGAGTACTTTGCACCAAAATATATGCACAGTTTATCCAATTTGATAAACATAGCCAAATAATACAATAATATATCAAATAATGCCCTAAAAGATATGATTACCTCTCATTTCTCAATAAAATTCTGAAGTTGATGAGCTATAAGCCACTATCTGTGAACAGAAGATTTAAGACAATTAAAAAACAAAACTTTCTACACTGTTTTTCTACTGTTTCTTCAAAAGCACAGCTGCAGAGGTCTCCTTTACACTGTAAATATGAAAACTGATCTATACTGATTTTGGAAATGTTATTGAGTTTTAGAAGATCAAACTATTAGTTAATATCTGGAATACCGATTCCTTACCTGATTGAATTAACTATATATTCAACCACATATGAAATATATTCAAAGTTAAAAAGCCATTTGAATGTCCCACAGGACATAGGACAGTGGCTGCAGAGTAGGAAGTCAATAAGATACTCATCAGTTGAGGATGAATACATAAATGTGAATAAATGAATGGATGAACTAATGAATGAGTTTGAATATACCGTGTATGTGTGTCCAGCACCTGGGAAAACATTCTTCTTTCTTAATGACTGAAAAAGAGCATCAGAGACTTCTGACATGGAGTGTGGAATGGAACTTGGCAAGTCCACCACTGTGTTCAACAACTGAGGACACTGAAACCCATCAGGACTGAGTGACTGATCTAAGTGGATTTCAGGAAAGCCAAGCATCCCAAAACCTCAAAAAGCATCGGCTTCAGAATTTCTGGCACTTTTTCAGCTACCAAACAAAAAGAGAAATTTTTTTATAGATGTTGAAAGGTGCAAAAGTTAAATGTTAGGTTAGAAATTTAGGTAGAAAAAAAAGTTGATAGAAATGCATATTTTTTACCAAATAATAAGTTTAAACCTCCAACCACTTCATCTTTTGTCAAGGATCTCATCTCAATGCAGTAAATAAATTAAGTGATTAAGAGTCAGGCTTAAATCTCTACCCAAGATGTAAACAATAAAATATTAATTTAATTTGGTCTCTCCAATTTCTCACTCTTTCTTTCCTGCCTCCTTATTGACTGAACTGGTCATTTTAATTGCTAAAGACTTACGAGGTTGATGTTGATTCTACATATACTTATGCCAAATATATAAATGTGAAGATCATTGAAAACCAGAGGAAAAGACAGACGGCTCCCGGATTAGAACTTGAAGCATTGAAGCAATGCAGCCCCACACTTCTGCCTTTGCTCTGAGTCGTGGTCAAGATAAGTAAGGCAAAGTTGACATCAATGGCCCTCGAGATAAAAAAAAGCCACCCTTGGGTTGCTCATGAACATTCCTATCTTTTGCAATCTTAGAGTACATTTGCAATCTTAGAGAAGTGCAGAATGGGTGGTATTCAAAGGCACTGGAGTCAGACTGTCTAGGTTCAAATAAATCACGGATCACGCATTTACTAGCTATGTGACCATGGGAATCTTAGTATAAAGGGAAGTAATAATATCGAATATCACCTACCAACCTCATTCAGTTGTGAGAATTCAAGGAGACACATTGAATTCAATGAACCCAAAGCACTTAGTAGAGTGTCTGGCACATGGCAATTGTTCAAGTATTATTGTTGCTATTATTATGGGTTACAACTGCCCTCAGAGACTGAGGTTGGGCCTTGGTCACTCCAATTTCAATGGTACTAGGGTAGGGAGCCAACCTAGAGAGGAAGGTAACTGTGCTGGATGACAATGGCTCACTCAAGCCTGCCCCGGTGCTAATGTCAGCCCTTGATCCAGGCTGAGGTCATCATGCACATCCCAGGCACAGGAATGAGGGAGGCGTGCCTGGCTGCACTCTTCCACATGAAATTTTCTCATAATTGATAATTGTTATGGACTGAATGTTTGTGTTCCCTCAAAATTCATACGTTCAAGCCCTCACCATTAGTCTGGCTATATTTGGAGATGGGACTCCTAAGGAAGTAATTAAGGTTAAATGAGATCATAAGGGTGGAGCCCCAATCCCACAGAATTAGTGTCCTTAGGAGAAGAGACATCAGAGAGCTCTCTCTCACTTTCTCTCTCTGCATACACACAAAGAAGAGGTCATGTGAGATGCTGACAAAGGACATAAAATCGTTGGGATGAGGGAGGAAAAGTGCAGTGAAAAGAATACTAGACTTCAAGTCAGAAAACCCATACTCCTGTGCTAGTTCTAACAAGTGGGAGCTGTGCAATCTTGGACAATTTACTTAACCATTTTGATCCTTCTTTCTTCATTCAGAAAATGAAAACAATAATTCCTCCCAATCATGGTTGTTGTAACCAGGATGCCTGGCATAGTAGGTACTCAATAAATTGAATTTTAAAAGATAATGACATGGAGGAGGAATCCTGTGAGGAGGAGAACACAATAATTAAAGATATTGTATCTCGTAGTTCTATATTACCACCTAAAGAGGAACATTACAATAGTCATGCTGTGCCTCATTCTGCCAACATTTAGGAAATATTTATTGACGGCCTGAATATTCACTTTTTATAGTGTCATTAGTGACTGAGGTGATTTTTTTTCAGTGTTTTAATAATTTATCAAAGGAAACTTATGATGGGTGTATGCCATATTTTTTTCCAATTCAGTGGTTACCAAAATATGCATGCTTGCTACCGTGGACAAAGCAAGGTGTGTCTATTCTAGTTTATTTAGCAATGAAAAAGGAGCTGTGTGGTTGACAATTTTTAACTGTCTATTTAAAGTGAAGACGCATGGGGGATATTTATCTGGTGTCAGTATCAAGAATAATTTTATTTTTACCGAAAACTGCCTTTACAGATGCTACATTTTAAACTTATTTAGTGTTCCTCATCAGGCTGGCTGCTAAAAAGCTAGGATCTAAATTTGGGGCCCTCCTCTAGCAAGCATCTAGGCCTTTCTGGCACGTATGTTGATCATTAACATCAATCCTAGCTTCAAGCACTATTTCTACCTTTGTTTTCCATTGTCTCATACTCACACTAATATGTACACACACACACACCCCCTCAATAGCGGGACTGTTACAAAAAACATAATAAATGTAGCTGGGAGCTGTTTCCAAAATTGAATCCGTTTGTATATTTCAATAGTGCTTGCGCAGCACAACTGTGAAAACTAATTGGATCCAGGTATATAAAAAGCAATGTGGAAACTCCCCAAATATTTGTCTTTCCCTTCAGCCTTCAACTGTATTGGTTCCCAGAAAAGAAAGGATTCCATAAATACAACAGAAAAGGTACATGTAACACAACTCGAGAGAAACATGAATTATTTTTCCTTCCCTAAGGAATTGCATATGAATATTATGGAAATAATATGGTCAAATTATATTATCTTTGAGACATGGTCAAATTTCCAAGCTACTGTCAAGGCTCAGCAGCAGACATGGTAAATGCATCTGACATATTCTTGGACACAGATAACTTACACTGGCAGATCCTACACGCAAATCCTGTGCAGTGTATTGAAGCGGCTGGATGAATGCTTTTTATTTGTTGAACATCCATAGGATATAAAATCAGATTTAGAGACACATATTTTAACAAGTTTAGAATCCACTTGATCAGAAAGCATTCCAAGTCTCAAATCAACCTCTACTTTCAAGGTGCAAACATCAACTACCCTAAATGTTACTAAAGTTCTAAACAACAAATTGAAGAGTCTAAAAACCATTTTCAGTGTCATTCTGTTTAACCAATTACCTGTGATTTAATTTGATCTTTGTTTTCAAATAAATCCAAAAGCTAGAGAATGTGTGTTTGGGATTCATAATTTTGGGTTTCAGTCAACATTGACCAATATCCAATATGAGTATACTGGCATAATTTCTATATTCTTCACACCCATATAAATAATTTGAAGAACATGATGTAAACAATGCAACCAGAAATAATTCACCTTGAAAAATATTATAATAAATGGAAACAAAAAAAACCATGCTTTTGTTTCAGCTTTAAAAGCAGTTTGCCAAAGTGTGCAGGCCCACAAATGGTCCTAATTCACACAATATTCGTCGACTCCGTATTAACTGATGTCATTTGGAATCTCACTTTCATTCCTTCTGATATATCACTGAAGGGAAAAGAATTCGCTTTAAAAATCTGATTAATAATTCTTCCTTAGCACAGATTCTCATCAAAACAAACAAAAGTAGAGAAAAATAAGCAAAAACAATTAAGCAAATAAAAACACAGGGAAGATTACAAAATTAAATATTTTATCATATTGTCTAATTTATCAGGCCTGCTCTGATTTCATTAAGGGCCTTGGACAATGTGCCAGAACTAATTTTATTGCAGCATCTGCTCTCTGCTTTTAACACGGGTGTAAATCATTTGAACAAGCAGATTATAATATTTCTTTTAATCAATAACTAGCAATACAGTAGAGAAGAAAATGTTTTCATAATGCCTTGCGTATGTGCATGATTTTATTTTTCAAAGCTTATTTCAGCCTTATAATATCCTTCTAATGTAAGATGAGCACGAGGAAATGGAAGCGCATAAAGGTTAAGCACTTGTCAAAGCAATCTCTCAAGGATTACACATCAGCAAGAGGCTCCCTGGCCTCCTATCTCCCAGCGCAAGGCTCTTTCCGTGGACCACATGGATCCTATAAACCAGTTTTAAGAGAGCATGTGGAGGTTTGTGGGCAGAAGACATAGGTTTAAGCTTCCATCTGCCATGGACTGACTTTGGATGGTCCCCTGACTTCCTGTGAGCTTGAATTTCCTCATATGTAAAATGGGGATAACAAAGGTGCTGGCCCCACTTTATACCGCTCTATTGGTGAGCCAAAAATTGGGATGATGTGTGCAAGTCGGCTGTCAATTTGAAATTGCCAAATAGCAGACGTTGTTGTTGACGTTGATACTAAGGAACAAACCAGTTTTGTTGCTGAAGAAACTAAAACAGAAGAAATGAAAAGGCCTGAGCCCTAATTAATACTTCCCACTTTACTGAGAGCCCTGAGTAAGTGCAATCAACCTAGTAACCAGTCAGAAAGCTTTTTACACAACAGAGCGATGTGACTATAGTTAATGAAGGTCAGCCAAAACCTTCTTCTGTATGCATCCATCAGCAGCAAACTTCTATTCATTTTACTCATTAATTAGAAATCACTTCAGCATCTACCCAACAGTGAGTTTCCATGGACGAGGACCTGCAGAGGCTGAGAAGGATTCTAGACATGTGAGTCCTGCAGAGCTGCGGTGGGAAGACGCACCAGCGTCAGGGAGGTCGACTGCTCATCTAGTGTAGGAAGTGCAACATCTCCAACCCAGCGGCTAAAAAAGGCATTATTTCAGCTGTGCCTGGCACATTCTACCTTAGACATAAACCTTCAGTTTAGTAAATGGGAGGGGACACATGAAAAACAAAACAAAACAGGATGACTAGTTTTCTTAATTGTAGGGAATCATTGATACCCTTAAAAACCCTTAAATACTCACATTTGCTTAGTGATAAAATGACAGGGCTCTGCCTTGAAGACACATGGCACGTTCACCCTTAATGTTTTTCTATATTTGGATCATGGCCTTTTTGACTATTGTGGACCCTTCTCTTCAAACTTGTTCACAATAAAAATCCATTTTTCAGAACCTGGGGATCAGTGAATAGGAGGGCAGAAACAGTGTGATAAATAAGCCCGTGGGAACGCTTACTTCATTACCAGCTACCATGTCTTGTTTCATAAAATAGATCTTCCTTTCTTTTCTCCTCACGGAGGAAGGCAGACAGGGGGTAGAACTCCTTACTCATTAGAAAAAAAGAAAGCAAAAGAAAAGGAACAATATGGACATAGTACTCAGAACCAGAACATATAAGCACATCACGTGGCCCGCATTTATGAACATACCTTCTCATCAAGGGTTTCCTGTAACTAAAGGGCTTTCATACTCTTGTCAGTTTATTTTCTCTGACAAAAACATCTCAAAGAAAATTTCAAATGACTATATTGCTATTTGGTTTAATTTCTATGAGATACAAAATAGGTTAGAGTGTAAAACAGTTACACTTAAAAGTTTGGGATGGGAATTTTTTCTTTTTATTTTTTAAGCGTTAATTAGACTTGATCTACACAAGTGAATCCAAACTGAATTAAATTTTTAGTTCTACACTGTTTCACAACTCTTTCCTACGTGGAACAAGGAAAAGAGTTGCAACTCATCAAAAGTAACAAATTTGAAATACTTTCTTCGAGGAGACAGCAATTAGGACTTTAAGCTAAAATAGGCACCAATCGTTTACACAGTGAAGGGACACTATGTCACCCAAAACTGCAAACAGAGGGCTAGCCTTCTGGAATCATGGTTTTCCTGTTGTGTCCATACGTGCATGGTGGGTCCAAACAGCATATACACGTCTGGAACATCCTTCCCTTTGTTACTAACGTAGTGATTGTATATCAAGAAGAGTATTATAACTAATTCTGAATTGGGCTTCTAGGTGTTAGTAGGAGTGCCTGTCAAACATGAAAGATGTTCACCCTGAGAAGCTACTAGAAATTCTCTCTTCCTTTGATCTGTATGGTAAGGAAAGAAGTCAGGAATCTCTTTGGCATAGCTACTACCATGAGGGGAGCCAGCTTAATGACACATCTGATACACAGAAAGGACAGCATCAAAAGAATCAACAAGACAAACCAGATCTTGAAGGCTTCACAAGCCTCTGGATCAAGCCTAGCCTGAAAGCATGATACCCCTCTACTGTTAAGGATGATGAGCCAACAATGGTTCCGTTTTTGCTCTAGCGAGTTTGGCTTAGGTTCTCTGTTCTTGGTTATCAAAGGCATCATATAAATGCTACGATTAAAACACCTTGCTTGGTGTTTCCCACCTCCTAGATCCACCTACAGGCCCATGAAGAAGGCATGACACCAAGAAAGAGGAAGGCTGTACATTCTTTCACCCGGGTTGCAATTTTCTACCTAACTCACTCTCTCAAAATGAGAAGCAGTTCTGCTCCCGACTGCTCAAGGTCGAGGGTGGCCCCACAAAGACAGCGTCAGGATGATGAAGAACATGGACTCTGGAGTTAAGATAGAACTGGGTCTCGATTCTAACACACCATTCACCAGCTCTGACACCTTGGTTAAATCACTAAGGCTCCTACCATCCATTTCCTCATTATAAAATGGGGATCCTAATAGTTCTTATGCCAGAAGGTTGTTATGAGTTATTAAATGAGATACCACGGGGAAATCATTCAGGTCAATACCTGGCACTCACAAATACTTATAAAGTACTGACATTATTTATATACCAGCGGAGCCAAATTTCCAGCAGCTGTAAATACAGGCAAACATTATATTTACAAAAGCAGGTACTTGACTTTTATAATTTGAGCTATGTGAATAAAAAGTGTATCGAATTAATTGAAAATAGTTATTTGATTTTGCATGTACGCAAGCACACGTGAATCTGCGTGTGTGTCTGCAGATTTTGTCTCAATGCAGGTATAACTTAAAGCATGAAAATATTAAAAAAGGCAAACTGGTTTTTATTGTATTTCATAAAGTAAACATTATCCAATGGAAAGAATTTCTGTTTAATGAATGACAGAATGACTGGCCTTAAAATGTAGCTCCTTTCTTGGCTTGTCAGTGGGAAGGCCATTTGAGTCCAGTCAGCCCACAAGAAGCACCTAAATGTCCCAAAAAACCAGATGGGAATATGAACTTGTGTCAACTTCAGGGAGAGCCATTCCTCCACGAGAGACTGAAACACTGAGAAAAGGGGGAGAGAGAACATCAGGCACCATGTTTTCTTGGAAAAATTGGATATTCACACTGCTGCTCATTGTTTCCTCTGACTCTACAGAATAGTGACTAAAAATTAGTGAATTTCTGCTCACTAGTAGTTGGCTTCAAGATCAACAAATGATTTGGAAAATTAACACTTGCAATTTCCCCCTCAAAAAATGTTAAAGTTCCAAACATCAGTCTGTCAGCCAACTTCTATCATGCAACCTGAAACTGTAATTCAAGTTCAAGGTGGTAGAGGAACAAACTAGTGACATCAGAAAGCAGGGAAGCCTCCGGGCCAAGATCCAGTTAGTGGAGAAAACAGTCCCTCTGCAGGCCAGCAAGGAATGACAGTCCACCCCGAGCCCTGACAGGGACCCAGCACCACTGCGAGGTGGAACTTACCTTACTCACGCCTCGTCTGTGAAAACCCACCTATCGCTCAATGCCGATGAATAACAGATTCTCTCCAAGTGCAAGTGCGGGCAAATTGTTAAAGCCCATTTTTCCCCTGAATATGCTAAAAACCTAATTGTTGCCCAAGACCTTTGCCAGAGAGTAGATTAAGCAGCAAATGTTTTCCTTTACTACGGACTTAGTGTCTGGGTGGCAGCACAGCTGGGTGGCAGCAAAAAGCATTGAGAATGTCTGCATTTGACTGGTGTGAAAAAACAGTCTAAATGGCTCACAAATCTTTGAGGCATTAAACCTGGGAGAGGGAGCATCACCACACTGAGCTGCTGAAGGGTCTCTCTGTGACTGCAGTTTTTAGATACTTATCAACGTTCAATTAACATGCAGGATATATTAGTCATTATTAATACTTACGAAGCACCTCTGCCTCTACTATGTGAAGGGCAGGATTCAAGTTTAATAGGTGGGACTTGAACTGCCAGATGGGCACCTTCACTTGATTCATGCTTCTCCATGAAACACGTGATTCCTTTCCAAGCGAATCACCTCAAGTTTCTAAGCGTTTGGCCTTCATATTTTATGCCCAATAGGTTTAGAAACAAGAAATGAATGACTGATCACAATAAGTAAATTTATATATGAAAATTTATAGAACACATATTCTACTTAGAGTATCTGTTTTTTTTGGCTTGAGGAAGATTAGCCCTGAGCTAACATTTGTGCCAATCTTCTTCCATTTTGTATGTGAGTCATCACCACAGCATGACTGATGAGTGGTGTAGGTCCATGCCCGGGATCTGAACCTGCAAACCTTGGCTGCTGAAGTGGAGCATGCCAGACTTAACCACTACGCCACTGGGCCGGCCCTACTTAGAGAATCTTTTGATGAGAAAGATTTTAATTTGTTGAAAGAGATTAACATTTAAAACCAGAAACTAAAATCTTAGAAATGGCTTCCTTGTAATATTCTGAGGAATGATAAGCAGAAAAAAAGGGGAGAATCTGGGAGATCTAGGAGGAGGAAATCCCTAAAAATGCATGGAAAGTATTCATGACTATGGAAATAATTTAAAGAACTAGTCCTCTTTTCTAAAACTGGAAATACCCTTCTGTTTTAGGACTGAGTGTTTCTCTCTGAGCTAATCCAAATGGCACAGAAATTGTAATCTCTACCAGACAATAGCTTTAGAGGCATCATAATTTTATCCTTTTGCTGCTTCTTGATATTAATGGGTAAATAACAGCATTGCTTGACAAAGACTGGTTACATAAGGACCATTATGTAGAAACCTCTACATTTTGAACAGACTGAGGATGGCAGGAGCCCCCTCAGTGCACGGCATGGAGAACACCGTGCACTTAGAGTCTGCATGGGGAAGCATGGCCAGGATGGCTCATGCAGTGGCTCAGCCTGCCCTTCCACTCTGTTCTGACGCTGCCTGCAGATCAGAAGGGAGAAGAGGGTCTTCCCGGGGCCTCACCAAGGATGAAGTCAAGCAGTAACCAGTATCCAAAAACGTGGGAACGAAGGGCACAGAGAGAGAGGCACAGCCGGGGGTAGGTACTGTGATAGCATGAAAAGAACGTGGGATTAAAGCAAGTACCAGCACACTTCAAAATACTTTATTTCATTGAATTCTCATGGTAACACTGAAACATCACATTTGTACAGTTGAGAAGGTTAGATAAGGCCAAAGGTCACACAGATAGTAAATGCCAGGGATAGGATTTTAAGCTCATTATCTTTTACTCTAGAACCCCAAATGTTTCCACTGACCCGCAGCACACCGCAGTCCGCATACTAGTTCAGCTCTCCTGCTTATGTATCTTTGGACAAATCACTTAAAATTAGTGGGCCTTGGTTTCCCATCTATAAAATGGACATCATCTCTGCTACCTTCCTTTAGTTATTTTAAGAACCCAATGAATCTATATATTTGAAAATACTATTAAAATAAAATCACTAGATCATTGGAAGACGTAAATGTTAAGTCCATGATCCTTCTCAGTCACAGTTTTATAGATGTCCCCATCATAGGCCTTCTGTGTCATGACTTAAGTTCTAACATGGGATTTTGATCTTTCGAGGATCTGGGGATGCATCTGGTTTATTCCTATTCATCTTTAGGTCTAAGTATATCTCTCCTCTCTCAAGGCATCCCAAATCCTCTTCTGTGATCCACAGGACAGACGTCTACTAATGGCTCATCACACTGTGCCATCATTTAGATGTACTTATCTCTCTGACTACAGCGGGAGGCCCTTGGAGGCAGGGATTCTGTATCTGTTAATGTCCTACTAGCTGCTGTAACAAACAAAATCCGAAATGCATAACGGCTCATTCACGATAGCCGTCTAAAATGAGGGTCCCGATACACGAGTGGCTCCCTCAGTTCAAGAACCCAAGCTCCTTCATCCTTACGGCTCACCATCTGCAACAAGGATTCCAGGGCCACTATGACTGTCTGCCTCACGCTGGCAAAAGGGGGAAACCATGGACGATCACCTATGGGAGGGTTTTATGAGTCAGGCACTGATCTGACACACAGCACTTCCGCCCATATTTCATTCACTAGAACTCAGCCACACGGCTCATCCAACCGCAGGAGAGGCTGGGAAATGCAGTCTATCTGTGAGCCTTGGCAAAACAGGACACGGGTTTGGCGAACAGCCAGGCAGCCTCTGCCACGCTCACACTAGAAACGTCAGAGATGCTTCCTGATGGATGAATGGATCGACGAGCACACCCAAGTCTTGGCCACACGGCAATGAAGAGGAAAAAATACTATATGTAAAACATACAGTATTTAAATCTAATTCACTTAAAATTCACTAATTTACTGCTTGCCTTCCTTTTCTTATTTACCCAAACCCAGTATTAAGGATAAAAAACTACATTAGCAAGAGAAAAAAAGAATAACTTCATAAGCGAAGCCCAAAGTTTCCAAAAAAAGAATCACCCCATAATAAAGGAATATGACAGAGAGGGCGGAATCAGGAACAGAGACAAAATCCACTAGCAATGCACAAAGAAAAGAGAGAGAACGTGACAGAGTCTACTTGCTGTGCAATTTACTTTAGAATTTCACATTTTTATAATACTAAGAGGTAAAGTCCTGTCATGTTTCTGTAGCTAAGCTAGACTTTACATCACAAAATTCTGAAGGTGCTGCTTTAATATCTAAGTGGCTTTAAAATCAGTTGAGTTTAAAAACTGATCAAACGCATGGATGAAAAAGACCCTTAAAATTTGTGTTTTAAGTAAAATCACCAAGTAAACCAAGAATGAATGCACGGTCTTTGAAAGGCATCCTATACAACTTTGTAGTATGTAACGCACTTTGAAAAAGTCCACATTTGACCATGTCAAGATTGCTCGTGCACGTAATTCTTACTAAAAGAAATCTATCGAGTAGAATTTAAGTTCCAATAGGAAACTAAGTTCATATGCCAGTATTCCATCATCACTGGAAGTTTCAGGTGATGAAATGCTACAGTTAATGCTCCAATCCAGAGGATCTCTTTAGTGGAATCTGCTTCACCACACAAGCTCTCAAAATAGGTTGATTTCTGCTATTTTTCTGACTATATTTTAAAAGAGAAATGACATAGGTTTCACAGATGCTGGTGAAATAATTACAGTGGCATAGGCAAGGCGTATAATTAGTTGAAGAAGAGGGTAAAAAAAGACTTCACCTACACAACGTGGGCACGAAGGCTTAGGATTAACTGTGGAACAACTGCTGTCTGTATCTCGCACAGCTGTAACCAACACGGAGGCAAAAACAACAACTATACACACACACACACACACACACCAGTTGACAAGTAACTCGGAACACAAAGACAAAATATCCATCCCAAACTCAAGAGAGCAGAGACACCCACACCGAAAACAAGCTCAGCACTTACCTTCAGCCCGTAGGTGTGCAGCCACTATGTGCATGGAGGGAAAACAATGAAGTCGTTTCTCCCTTCCTAGGATCAAGGGCCACGGTACACTCGCCCAAATCACAGAGAAGAAACCTCTCTTCTTTGGCACCCCATGTGTGGGAATGTTGCCCCTTCATGCAGCCGGGTCCTGAGGGATGGGAGGCTGGAAGCGCTGGGAAAGGAACTGAATTCTCTCGCCTCCATATAAACCTTTGTTGAACTCAGAAGGATTTCAACTGCTAGGCTGAAGAAACTCTGAAGCATAAATATCAAAAGCTATTTTTACCCGTTTTCACAATCTTCTTTAATTATTTTATGAAGTTTGCAAGCAAGTTAACCGTGATACAGTGCAGCGAACTCCAGTTCAAACTTTAACTGCACGTGGAAGCACGATACCAGTTTATTTTTACCCAACCTGTATAAATTCTAATTGGAAGAATTTGCTCACAGTTCAAACAATCATGCCTTAGTGATGAAGCGCTCAAAGGACTTGGGAATAATTATACATGAAGACTACACATGGCTGTGGCCGGGCCAGCCTCACTCAATTTCAGAAAAAATTGCATCAGTACTGAACCAGATCAAGGGCCCCACAAAGGCTGGGGTTTTGGAGGATAAGTACAACAATAGGCTCACACTCCCCTGATCTAGCTTGATACTGGGATAATTTTGGAATCTCAGGGTTCAGAGTTCCAGTTCCTTTGGCTCCAGGCAGGTAATGAAAATTTGTGGAGTGGCATGGTGAAGACAAGAGGAAGAGTAGCGTCTGAGAACCAACTGAAGAAGGAACACCCTGCATGCATGTGAGTTTAACGTGAATGGACTGTTTGTGTCCCCCCAAATTCATATGTTAAAATCCCAACCCCCAGTGGGATAGTATTAGGAGGTGGAGTCTTTGGAAGGTAATCAGGTCATGAGGGTGGAACCCTCATGAATGGGATTAGGACTCTAATAAGAAGAGACACAAGAGGGCCTGCATCCCCTCTCCCCCTCTCCTCATGTGAGGATACCACAAGAAGATGGCCATCTGTATGCCAGGAAGAGGGCCTTCACCAAGAACTCGACCATGCTGGCCCTCTGGTCTTGGATTCCAGACTCCAGAACTATGAGAAATAAGTGTCTGTTGTTTACACCAGTCTATGGTATTTCTGTTATAGCAGCCTGAGCTGATTAAGACAGATGGTCAACGGGAGAAGGGTGAAGCGGACATTCTTTTAAGAGAATAGGGCAACCTAATAAGGATACGTGCCTGAACATAAAGCCATTTCACTTCAGCTTAGAGAAAGGCTGAAGAAATCGCCACAGGAAGAGTACTAGATAATTATTTTGAATAAACTTTAAAAGGATGAATGGGGAATATCAGTCCTTTAAATTTGACTTCATAGGGTATGGCCACCAAAATTTTAGCCCTTGTCCAAAAAATAAACAACAAAGACAAGAAACACATACTCTACAAAATCCCTTAGCATGCTCTAACAGAAAGTCACTTTGTGCAATGCTAGCTTGTGAGGTGTCTACCCTTCAAGATGAACTATATGCAAATTGTATACCAGGTAACTGAATAGGAAGATGTGCTGTAAGCAGAGGAGTAATTATGTGGGTTCGCAAGGGCCAGCAGGCGTCCTTGGGGAAATAAAGAGCCAGAGGAGCAAGATGAGCGTGGAGCATGAACCTGGGCCACTTCTCCTAGCCGACCCCAGCATTTAGGGTATCCCCTGTGCTCCCCAGTGAGTAAAAGGGAAGCAAGTAATGCCAACACTCCTTATCAAGGAGCTGTCCAACTCCTCCCCATCCTCTGAGATTCCAACAAGCCTCAGACAGGATCATGGTAATGAGCCAGATGCCCCTCCACCTAACACAGGAACCTTTTACACAGAACTTGCTCTTTCTTTGGTTGGAAGAGAGGAGCAGAGAGGCATTTGCTGCCTTCATTTGCTCTCTTATCAAGGAGGGCAGAGTTTTACAGGAAGAAATCTTCCACTTTTCTTCTAGAAAAGGAGCTTATTCGGAAAGTAGACTCTATATGGGAATAGTTTCCTGATAAGGTCTAAGAAGGCTGGGTGTCTTCTGGCCCAGCTCTATCCTCTCATAAACGTTCTGAGCTCCGACTCAGGCATGCGAGAGCTCTTGAGACTGCACATATTCTATTTTGCCATCTACACAGGGTCCGAGAGGAATGTGGCAGAGGCTCATGAAACACCAACATGTGAGGTGCCAAGATCCTCCCCATCCATTCATTTGTTTAACAAGTATTGATTGAGCACATGCCATGTTTTAGGTGCTGTGCTTGGTGCTAGGTCTACAGTGGAGAAACAAACAGACATGATCTCTGACCTAGAGAAATTCCGTCCAGTGGACAGCCCTCCCATCATAGGCTAGAATGACTATTCTCCACTTACATATAGCTTAATACCTCTGTACACTACCTAACACCCTCATTTAAAAAAGCAGCATTTAGATCACGGGCAATGCCAGTACAACCTTAGCACCAACTGGGTCTGCTCTGCAGATACGCTCTGGTCCCCTCGCCCTCTCAGGACTCCCAAAGCACTACTAGACTTTGAAGAAATAAGGTAGGAAATGGTTTGCGTTCTCAAGTTGCTTACAATCTCCTTTAAGAGACAATATATCTACACAAAATACAAGTAACAATATAATTGGAAAAATACCTTGGACAATTCAAGACTGCAAATATTCCATAAATAGGGGGCCCATAAAATTTATTATCCAAACCGTTGCACTTTTCAGAGCAAAAGGGGGTGCTGTTAATACTCAATACTGGGACTTGCCCTGGCAAACCAGAATCTAAGGTCACTTCATAAATTCCTTTTTTGGGAGTGAATTCTGCAATTTAAAAATCATATTCAGTTCCTTCCTCAAAGAAATATTTATAGAATATTCACCATATCCAAAGCACTATGATAGGCTCTTCTAGAGGTAGGCTTTGAGAAGAGTCTCGCAGTGATAAATAAGATACAATGCTTGACCTGAGAACTCACCCTCAGGGAAGAAAGACATAAAAATTGCTAGCATGCTCTGAACACATACCATGTGACAGATAACCCTATGCTCAGCTTTTTGCATATATTATCTCATTTAATCATCAACATACTGCCACGAGGTAAGTGGTATTACTCCCATTTTATAGATGAGGTTTACAGTAGTTAAGTAACTTGTCCAGGGTCACACAGGTTGTAAGTAAGGAGCTGGCATTGCAACCAGGTATGTCCCACTGCAGTGCCCCAGCTCTTAGTCTGTGACAAGTACCACAAGAATAATCCAGAGGAGATAAAAATGGATTTGTGGTTGGATGGCTGAATGAAGGATTTTTTTGTGTGTGTGTGTGAGGAAGACCAGCCCTGAGCTAACATCCGTTGCCAATCCTCCTCTTTTTGCTGAGGAAGACTGGTCCTGGGCTAACATCCTGCCCACCTTCCTCTACTTTATATGGGACGCCGTCACGGCATGGCTTGACAAGTGGTGCGTCTGCGGGCGCCCGGGATCCGAACCGGCGAACCCCAGGCTGCCAAGCGCGAACTAAACCGCTGCGCCACCGGGCAGCCCCTGAATGAAGGATTTTAAAGGCAGAGATTTAGAAGAGAAGGCAACCCCAGGATGTGGAACAAGGAACCAATACCCTGGAGACGGGAGAGAGTAGGGGCAGGGAGGAGTCAGCGCAGCTAGTACTTGTAGTTCTGTACAGAGGAATTGAGAACTGTAAGGCTAGAAAAGTCAGCAGAGGCCAACGCTGCCTTCAGGTTTAACTTAAGCAAATGTGAACTCAGTTTGCATGCCCTGAGTACTCCATCTTGAATTTGCATTGAGGCTGACCAGTGCATCCAGATCAGGATCTCTCATCGGCAGGGTGCCTCATAGGGCCGGACTGAAGGGGGCAGCTAGAAGGAAGACAAGCAGGTGTGTGCATCATCCAAAGACAGGCAGGGTGCCAACTTGGGGCTGGATGCAGTCCTGGGAAATCCCTGTAAGTTAAAATGATGTAAATCAAATCCAATTTTTCCCTAAAAACAATGTTATAATAAGGATGATATTTCATATCAATGTTCTAATAAAAAGCACCCCAAATACTGTAACTAATAGTTCCATAACTTGTATTGGCTACAGAATAATGACTTTCGCGTATACATATAAATTAAATAGAGTGGTGTCACGGTCATAATCTTAATGAATTAAAACTATCCCTACAGACGAAGGCTTTGCAGGACTGGGAGGGACTGTGGGGCTACAGGTCAAAGTGACCCCCAGGAGAGAGGCTATGCACAAGGCCACACAGGCCACCAGCTAGAGGAAAGCTGCTATGAAGAACAGACGGAGTGAGCAGTGGCCCAGAACCTGTGGAGTCAAGATGGGCAAACTGATTGGGGTAACCAAAGCAGCTATAGGAGGTCTCCCAGTCTCCAAGCTCCTCCCCCACCAATTTAACCCACACGCCATGGCTGCCACAGGAAACTTCCTACAGCAATATCTTTAATCTTATTGTTCTCCTCAGAAACTTTCAGTGACTTCCCATCTCCTACCAAGTTCTAATCACCAGGACTGCCATTTATGACCCTCCAGAATCTGGTCGTTATCTTCTACCCAATCTACTCTTCCACTACATCTACTCTAATAACCTACACTATAGAAAAGATGGTTGAGTCATTATACTCAAGCATAGCAACGTTTTCCATTGTTATGCCTTTGCTCAGGCCATAAGCTCTGCCTGATAGACTTTCCTTATGACCTCCACCATGATCTATCAAAACCTGCCTAGGCATAGGACCCAGCTCATGTGCCAACTGTTTCACGAAGCCTGGTACATAATAAATGCTCTGTATATATCTGTTGGATGGATGGATTGATGGGTGAGTGGATGGATGGATAAATGGATGGATGGATGGGTGGGTGGATGGGTGGGTGGGTGGATGGATGGATGGATGGATGGATGGATGGTTGGGTGGATGGATGGATGGATGGATGGATGGATGGATGGATCTTGTCATGAATCTCTTAACTGGTAGTGATCATTCCCTTGTCAGTGTGTCGTAGTACAGTTCTGTTTCTATTATGAAGCCCTCTGCATCCTCCCTTCTTTCATAAACATCTGAATGCAGTTCTTCTCTCCCTTATTAAATGGAAGGCTCTTGAAGTTTGAACTATATTCATCTTTGTATCCCACACAACTCTCAGTACAAGGTCTTTTATAGAAGACGTGCTCAAGATATAAGAAATAAAGCAATATGGTTTACATGGCAGCAGGTGGCAAATGTGCATAATGGCAAGTTTAATATACGTCAGGAATAGATCTGAGGTACAAGTGGGTATCTTGGTCAGTAAATGGGCCTGGTTAGCCTTAACTACAGCAGACTAAGGTTAAGTGTCTAGTCAAGTTAACTTTTGCCAGAGACAGTCAAGGTCATCACCTTCGACCCCTCCTTCAAGACTCCACTCTGGCACCATCTCTTCCTCAAAGCCTTCTGAGAACACTCTGCCCACTACACTCCCCCTCTCCACGCTCCCTAGGGGCTATGTGCATGCCTCCTTCAGGAACAAGGCCAGCACGCCGCTGTGCAAGTGTCACTCCCCGTGTCTCTCCCCGAGGCAGAGGAGTCAGCTTTGCTCACCTCCCCAGTGGCTCCAGAGCAGGACCTGGCACACACTCGGCTCTCAATAAAGGTTCCTTAGCAAACATTTTATTTTAGAAGCATTTAGTTAACATTCTGATTTTTTATCTACCAAGTACCCTCATCACTGTTAACAAACCTAGGTTATGTTGTTAAATCTCGTAGGGTAGTAGAACTTAGCCTGACATCAGTTCTGCTTCTTACTGGGGATGTGACCTTGGACAAATCACTTAACGTCTCTGGGCTGATTTCCTCATGTCTCCCATGGGGACAACAGTACCCACCTACCCTGTAGGCCTTTGTGAGGACAAGAGGCTATGTAAATAAAGCACCCAACAGAGTTCCTGGCAATTAGTTAATGCTTAATAAGGATAGCAATATACGTACTATACTAAGAGGACAGGAAAAAGTAAATGTTGATATATATAAATTTTTTTCAATGTATATATGTATCTATAAGTTGTTTTTAACTTTTGGTGTTTTTTTAAAAATCAAACTTAAAAAGATAATTCAACCCCAAACAAACACAGCCCACATCTTTGGGGCTATGAATTATTTGCCACGCTTCCAGTAAGAATCTCGATCCAACTGGCAAAGAAAATGTAATGGAATATACAGGGGCCGTATTGAGTTGACACAAAAACATGGCCCAAGAGGTAAGGTTATAGGATCTGTTCTCAAACTGATTTCTGTTCCACGGTTGGCTGCGGAGACTGCGGTTGGACTGTCATCCTCAATAAATGATGCTGTTTGATGATTTTATTTTGAAGACTTCTCTAGTGCTGCGGAGAATTAAAAAAAAAATCAGTGGGGAGGAAAGAGGATGTTTCTCAACATTAAATATTTAAAGTAGATCAATAAGAGCACTTCATATCAGGAATTCTTCATCAGTCTCCGTGCCTTCCAAATGTGAAATATGTAAGTGGCACATACGTATGCCATATTGAGAAAAAACAATGTGGAAAATGTGTTTCTGACACAATCTCCAAAGAAAAGAATCCAGTGTCTAGCTTCCTAAGCAAACAAATGTCATCACATTCAAAAAAAGAGTACATCAGGAAATTCTCTGGAGGATATCTATGTTTTCATGAAGGGTGTGTGTGTGTGTGTGTGAGAGAGAGAGAGAGAGAGAGAGAGAGAGAGAGACGGACAGCGTTCCACCATGGAATGACCTCAAAAGCACTATAAAACAAGTCATTAAAAATGCAACATATGCAAACTCTCTTCCATTGTGGAGGCACAGACGTTAGCAAAAGCAAAATGACCCCTTACGATTAATTTAAGAAACCTGGCTTCTTACAAATAGGAGTAAGTAGGTGGATTTGTCCAAACCACGCTATTTACATCTGCTAAACCCTATCATTTTGTGCAATGGCTAAAATTTCATGATGTCACATGTCTTTCCCCTCCTCCCCCGCCACACAATGTGGCTGCTTTTAAGAATGGCAGATTGGGAACAAGGAGAAGAAAGAGCCATTATTTTGAAATCTCACAAATTCGCAATTGAATACAAATCACATGACTTTTAAGTATTTAAAAATGGATAAAAGGTTTCGAAAAGGTAGAGCCAACAATACCTTGAATCAAACTATGAAAACACTTCCTAACACCTTCTCCCGACATAGATTTCGCACACCTAACTCCCTGTGTTAGATGTATGCAACATTAAGTTAAATCCTTTATTTAGCAATTATTCTAACAGCACCTTGAATTCTTCAGACTAATGAATATTACACAAATGCGTAAATAAATACTACAATAGGCCTTGACTCAGCCTCAGATCAACATGGAGTAGCAGGAATCAGATTTCTTCTCCCGACGGAAGAGCCCTATCAAGGAAGACAATTCTGAATCGATAGCTCTCCAGATATTAGACACCCAGCAACAGAGGAGAGTGATCCCTGAGAGAAGGGAAACAAACGAGGTGAGCCCTACAACGCCCCAGATTACTACTACCTGGAGAAAGTTTTCAGGCCACGGACAGGAAGGGGAAACTGAGGAAAAGATCAGTGGTCTCCCTGAGTTGAAGACATGAACACAGAAGTGCAGGGAACCTAAGGTGGCCACAGATCACAGAGCTTAGGGAGGACAGCAGTACGTGGGGAGGAGAGCAGCGCACAGAGAGAACTCCAAAGATCTGCAAATAAAGTATCCAGTTGAATACTGGCCACACATGCACATGAGGAAACTACCCACAGTCAGAAGAAGAACCACTGAAAGTATTAGAGGAAAAAGTGCCCACTACTCACAAGGGACCAAGAATAGTGCCTGTTCCCAACAACCAGAGTGGTCGGCCTCATAACATATGGGGCATCAGTTAAAGTATTAAGAAGGGTCTTGGGGCTGGCCTGGCGGTGTAGTGGTTAAGTTCGCATGCTCTGCTTCGGCGGCCTGGGGTTCACAGGTTCGCATCCCAGGCACGGATCTGCACACTTCTCATTAAGCCATGCTGTGGCGAAGTCCCACATACAAAATAGAGGAAGACTGGCACAGATGTTAGCTCAGCAACAATCTTCCACAAGCAAAAAGAGGAAGATTGGCAACAGATGTCAGCTCGTGGGCAATCTTCCTCACCGAAAAAAAAAAGGGTCTTGCTTTACTGGGGGGTGAAAATTAACCCTAGATTAAATGCTGCCCTGGTCCTACCTAACAAAGCTTAAAAGATCTGAAAAGATGAAACTATTTCCAAGTTTCTTATTTATGCCCAACAACAAAGCTCAAGAATATTTCTAGGGGCCGCCCGGTGGCGCAGCGGTTTAGTCCGTGCTTGGCAGCCCGGGGTTCGCAGGTTTGGATCCCAGGCGCCCGCCGATGCACTGCTTGTCAGCCATGCCGTGGCGGTGTCCCATATAAAGTAGAGGAAGATGGGCACGGATGTTAGCCCAGGGCCAGTCTTCCTTGGCAAAAAGAGGAAGATTGGTGATGGATGTTAGCTCAGGGCTGGTCTTCCTCACACACACAAAAAAAGAATATTTCTAGGAATACAAAAATTTCTAATATCCAACAAGATAAAATTCTAGCATCTAATTAAAAATTACCAAGTAGGCAAAGAAGCAGAAAAATCTGACCCGTAAAGAGGAGAAAAATTAATGGAGCAAAACTGACAGAAATAACACAGATGACAGAATTAATAGAAAAGGCCATTACAAGTGATTTTAACAGTATTGCATATATTCAAGAAACTAGAGTAAAGAATGAATATGTTAAGTGGTAGCAACATGTCAAGTGGACTTTCAGAAGAAAAGACTAGTGGACTTGAAGACACAGTAACAGAAACTATCCAAAATGAAACAGAGAGACAAAATACTTTGCCCTGCTCAAATCCACAAATTCAAAATGTGTCTGAAAGTTACATGAGGCCAGTTTTGCTTTGGTTGAGACAAAATTCACTACATATTTGAAGATCCATTTCCCACTGTGAAAAGAAAGTGCTTATTTTTCTGTTAATAAAAGTATTGCCTTTCCAGACTTGTCTCACTTCATAATATTTCTATGGACGGTTATACACACGTTTATAAGACCTGTCATTGCTATAGAACCTTCAATGAGGACTAACAAAACTTATAAATCACTTTACATTTTTAAATAACTAGTTTGACTTTATCAGCTATATATGTTAATATATTCTGCAATAATAAAAACCCACGGGCAGGCTACTATTTTTCAATTGTAGACTGAATTATCTTATATTAATGCAATCAAAATTGTTAGGAGGGTTTATTTCACTTGAAGAATTATTGTTCCTTGTTTTTCTGATCTAGTTTCTAACTGAACCCTCTTTTGGTTCATCTACATCTCCCAGTTTCTGTTGTTGAATCTTCTGGATTCTGAAAATATCATTCATTGTCAAGATTTCATTACCCTGTATTCATGGATGACACACATATTTAATTATATTTGCCCCTTTAGTGTAGTAAGAAATAGTATATTGTTAAATCATTTAAATTCAATAATTTATAAACCACGAGACATTTAAATCTGCATGCTTTATCATCAATTCAGATATTTTTTCAATAGAACATATATTCAGCTTCTCTTCACAATCTTTCCTTTATTATTTTATTGAATGCCTGGCTGGTCAGTGGAAATATAATGATGAATAAGACACAACTCTCAAAGAGTTTATGTCTAGAGTCAGACAGGCAAAAAATAACTTTACACCCTATGTGTAGTCAAGCATGGAAAAAGCACTACAGGAGCAGAAGGGAGAAGGTGACTAACTGTGCTGGGGTGAGAGATGAGGAAAAGGAGGAGTAAGAAAAACTTCACAACGGATATGACCTTTAACATCTTGATGTATCTGTGGAACTTCACCTAATGGAGAAATTGGAAAATGACATTAGAGGCAGAAGAAAGAGCAACTGTGAATGCACAGAAGCATGAAGAAACGATATATCCTGGGAAAAAATAAACTTGGGTATTACTGAAGTATAAGTCGTGTGAGGAATAATAGTCAGATAAATGATGTAGGAATTAGAAAGTAGGTCGAGATAATAAATTACCTTGTATAATATGGTAAGAACTTTGAATTTTGTCCTAAAGCAAAAGGAAGATTTCTCTTTCAGAAATATAGCTTCGGAAGCAGTGTGGAGAATATATTGGAGGGGGTGGAGCTTAAGGCAAGGACACCAGTCAAGAGTCTACAGCAACAGTTCAGAAACATATAATGTGGAACTGAATGGGGCAGAGGTAGGAGGCACTGATTAAAGAGATACTCAGGAAGAAGAATCAACAGATTTTCATTACTGGTTGGGTGTGTCTGTGTGACATGAAGGTGAGAAAGGAGTGAAGGATAATTCCACTATTCTAACTTAGATGACTATAGGAATGGTGGGGCTTTTAATGAAAAGAGGGAAGGAGGAACAAGTCTTGAGGGAAAAATACAATTCTGGACAAGATGAATATGAAGCTGACTTGGGCTGCTTAAGCAGAGACATCTAGTATATAGTTGCAAGTGTGGAAGGAGGAAACTAGAGCTTTTACTACAGAACAGTAACCAACAAAATGAAAGAGGATGAAAACATGCCATCCTTGTAAATATGTATGGGAAGTAAAGAAGCTCTATGACAGAACTCTGAAATGCAACACTTATTGGACAGAAGGAGGGACAGAACCAATGATGGAGATGCAGAAGGAGTAATCAGAGAGGTGGTAGAGAAAACAGGAGAGAGTGGTGTCAAGAAAACCAATGGGGGGGCCAGCCCGGTGGCATAGTGGTTGAGTTCGGTGTGCTCCAGTTTGGCAACCCGGGGTTCATGGGTTCAGGTCCTGGGCATAGACCTATACCACTCGTGAAGCCATGCTGTGGCAGTGACCCACATACAAAATAGAGGAAGGCTGGCACCAGTGTTAGCTCAGGGACAAACTTCCTCACCAAAAAAAGAAAACCAATGGGAGAGAATATTTCAAGAAGGAGAAAGTTCAAATGCAACAGAAAAGTCATATTAAATAAGAAATGAAAAATGTCCATTAGAGTTGCCAATTAAAACACCATTGGTGCCTTTAACATAAATAACAGGAGTGGAGTTGAGGTGTTAAAGCAAGATTCCTACAAGATAGGAGGTAAAGAATCTGACATTGCTAATATAGATTAATCTTTAAGAATTTCAGCGACAGAAGGCGTAGACAACGGATTACATTAATATTGAGAATAACTGTGATTCTAAAAAACAATTATGGAGTACTTAGTATCTGTCAGGCACTGTACTAAGTACTTCACATGAATTATCTTGTTTAATTCTAGAAAATTTAGAAAACTCCAGTCTTTATCTAATGCCAAATTCACATCAAACTGCTAATCTAAACAAAACATCCAGCTTAATTATCTGTACTTTAAGAATAAGGACTATGTCTTTTATTTGCTTTCTTTTGTCACATCCAGTAAAGTTTTTGGGATATAGTAAAAACGAATATCCTTTAAAACTCTTAAAAATATATTGAGTTCTTGCTACAGGCATGTAGCAAGATAGACAACAGAGAAGATTTTTCTTACACTATCCAATTCTGCACAAATTTGGAGGCTCATTGAAGAGAGAAGACATGCAGGTGAAAATTTAAATTATAGCTTTAAACATCAATTAAGTGCCACTACATTTATAATAGTACTATATGAGCTCAGTAAAGGAGAGATTGCTATGCGCCAGTGTTGTGAAAGAAATATTTATGCAGCTGGAGGAAGTTAAATAAGGGCTTGAAAATTCTGACAGGCAGAGAGAGACAAGGCTTTCCAGGAGGTGGAAATGCCTGAGCAAGGGAATGGTTGGGCACATCATGGGAGCCAAGAACTCACGGCCAATGATTTATTGAGCAAAATCTTCAACCCTACTGTTCTTTGCCCCAATTCAGCCCATTTTCAACGTGCATTTTTTTCTTCCCTTTATCTCCTAAATTCATCTCTTTATCAATATCTCACAGGCACCAGTTTCTGTTCATGTTCTGTTCCCACTATGACAACCTCCTCATCACTCAATACCGTCCGCACCTCTACAGACCCTCAATTCTACTTGCACAGCCCCTTCCATTGATCTGGTTTGCACATCAGCTCATCCAGTGATCTACTCAAGGTTTCCTGGTACTCTGCATATTAGGACGAATAGCTTCTCTATGCGTCAAAAACCTTCCCCAGATCACCAGATTCCATCCTCTATCCCCCGCGTTGTTCTTTCTCCCCTCTCCACTCTCCTCTTTCTCCACTCAAACTCAGTGCTGTTCTTCCCCACTAATTTGCTCCAAGACCTCCTGCAGTCAACTATATATTTCTCTCTTCCAAGCCTGCCCTGGTTCAGAGTCACTCTTGATGCACAGGCTCCAAATCATAATTTACTGCTTGGAAACCATTACCCACGCACAGAAAGAACAGAGCTTACTGTCACTGAGTTGTTCAAGTATTAAGACAATCTGGTTTGATGTAAATTTATTTAAGTTGCCTGTATAAACAACCGTAACAGCTACAAAGGTATATATATATATAAAGGGGAGCAGGGAGAAACAGAAGCTAAAGAATGGCAGCTCCCTGAGACCAAGCCACAGTTTTGTTCCACTTGAGCGGCGTTAGCAAGGGCGTGTGAGGACTTAAACGACCCATAGGCAGAGGAGTATGTCCTTCAAGCCAACATTCGACCCCAAATTCTAAAAAATAAGTCTTTGGGAGGCCACATTTTTCTCCTAAGCCTCAGATAATGTACAGGTTTATACATTTTTTAAATGCAATAGCACCTTTTCTTTTCTTTGATGACTTGGTAATTAACTTGGTTGAAAACTTTAGCCAAAATATGTGGCTGTGGTTTAGAACACATTCCCCTTGTAGCCAAAGATAGGAAAGATATACTTTCAGTTCGAGGCTGTTCTCCCACTAAATTTCACTTTGGCTGTACACTGATCATTTGGCCTCTCTTCTGAGATGACTGGTAGTCACACAAACACAATCTAGTGGCAATTACAAGCTCAAATCTAAATCATTTCATTTTTAATACGCACTGGCCCATTACCGCTAATTTAGTAAACAGGAAGCACCTATGTGTCTTAAGCACCCTGCTGGACACGGTGTGCAGAGAGATCAATAAAACATTGCTAATCAGATACCAGATCCTCAAAACTCACACCTCGAGATGTAACCAATGAATGATAACACAATTTTAAGAGGAAGGAAATTTACAAAGCAATAGAGGAACACTGAGGGGAAAGTGAAAAAAATCTGCCCTCAGGAGTTGCAAAAAGATGTTCAAGAAAGTGACATTTAAACTAGATCTCAAAGGAGGAAGGAAAGAAAAGAAGGGAAGGGATGTATATTGAGCATGGACCATTTGCCAGACACAAGTGACATATTGTCTCCTTGTTGCCACCATTTTAGAGATGGTGAAACTGAGGCAGGACAACTAAAATCACTTGCTAAAATGTCACACTGTCAGCTTCGAACACAGGTTTGTATGTTCTGTCCAGTATACAAGCTCCCATCCAAGGACAAGGAAGCATTTTTCAGGTGGAAAAGGGGAAGAATTATTACTGTTACAGTTAAAGTTTCTTAAGAAGTGCACCTTATAAAATCTTAACTCACAAAGATTTAACATTTTACAGTTATAGCTATAATTTTCTGTCTGTCTATAGAAAGCATTAAAAACCCAGTCCTATGAAAAATGCCTGGGTTCCAAGGTCACTTAAGAGATTTGTGAAACTTTAAAAACTGTATGCAAAATGTTGTGTATCTAAGCATTTTTCTAGGGGAAAGGGTCAGGGGCTCTAACAGAGTCCCAAAGAGGTCTCTGAACTCCCAAAAGGCTAAAAACCACTGATCTACAGGGAGTTCAGCCAGGCTTTTTAATGTTTTCCAGAAAGGAAATTACATATGTAAAATTTAATTTCATATATAAGGAAATACATTTCATATGTAATACGGAAGCATGTGAACATATTCTATTAATAATGGAACAACTTGATAATGAGACGTTGAAGCGACCCGTTCCCATGTTTCTAATGACTACCCAGAATGTTAACAGTGAAAGGATCATTTAGAAAGCTAATTTCCTTTTCATCATGCTTGTGAAGTGTTTACTTAATTCACATCCTGTGTGACCCTATGGGAAAATTTTAAACTAATACTGGGGAAAATCCCATAGGGTTACACAGGATGTGAACTGGGCCTGTACTGAGCTACCTTCGGCTTGAAAAAACAAAATTAGATAGGTGAGTTTCACTTTCTGTTTGTTGCAAGTTCCACTTTCTGGTTCCCAAAGTTTAGATGCACAGTCTCTCCGTGTTTCTGAAATGGTAGCTTAGTAAAATCCCAAAATTCTCCCTCTCTTTCTAAGGAAGGCTTTCTCGGGGTTGTACAGCAAAACCCTTTCAGCAGAAAATGCAAATCCGTACTGCAAACCAAGACGAGCCTGCTGGAGCACTCCCAGGGTGCTCCCCCATACCTGTGCTCCCCCAGCCCAGCTGTCGTTTTCCATTTCCTGCGGAGAACACACATCATACCACTTCCCTTATAGAAAAAAGAAAGCAGCCCGGCTTAATTGCTGATGGAAACACTGTCATACTTTCCACTGGCCAAGCTTGAAACCATTACTGATCTAACCTTCATTAATTTTTCCACAACAATTTGCAGAAATGTCAGGAAGCAGCTGCATGAAAACTGATTAATCGTCTTATCACCACGACTTCACCAGGTTCTCTCTATATACTGTTTTTTCAGCTTAAAAATAAAATCTGGGATTTTTCTGTTTTGATGGGTGTTGGTTGGTGGCGTATCATATTCTGAAAAACCCAGATCTATTTTTGACATCTTCCGATGGCCCAATGTTTTCAAATCTGGAGGAGACCCCATGAAGTTTGGAACAGCATCCATGAACGAAAAGATTGCTTCCTGCCGATGACGTAGTTCTATCTGTTTAAACAGACGTGAATGAATTCAAGTCTTATGGCAACACTGCATTTATTAGTCAATCACAGAAGCTAAAATTCACCCCCTAAATGTGAATTAGAAAATCAAGCCCCATTTTTCTCACTTTCTTTTCTCCCCCATCAATTTAGTTTAAGCTATACCATCCGTCTCAACCTATCAAATAATGTACTGTGCATGGCTGGCAAAAACAAGTGGAACAGTACACCTCATCACCCCCAGTATGCAACCAGTGAGCAATATAAAAATGATACACAACGCAATGTGGCCATCTGGGATAACTGGTGACAGCAAGCCTAGCTTCTCAGCCAACACTCAGATTTGCAGACGTTTAACTAGTTGGCAAAACATCAACTAGTGTTCAAGAAGAGAAAGACTAACAAACATTTTTTTTTCAAAACACAAGAATTCAGATACAAATTTTCAAAGGTGTACTTGCCCATGTTGCTGACGAGAAGGCTTCAAAACCAAAGATCAAAGCGCTGTCACCGTCCTGGAAATGGAGGCGAAGTCAATCCAAACCCAGCATTTTGCAGCACTACTAAACTTTTTGGGTATGAACATGTTTTTCCTTTTCCATATTGCCTACATACCAGCAAGGGATTAAAGTCGAACCGACTGTGAACCAAACAACACAGTACCTTTCCGGGACAGCTCTGAGAGACTGGAAAGAGTTCCTCCTAGGACTGCATCAAAAAATCCAAAGGCTCCCCTCACCTCAGATATGTAGGTTCCTGGTCCAACCCCAAACCAAAGAAAAACAGAGACTGGACAACTGTGGTGTAAGGCACGAATAACTGGACACGAGAACAGTGGCCTAGACCGTGGACTCTGGAGCCAGAATACCTCTTTCAAATCCCATCTCTGACACTTAGTAGACACATAAATAACTTCAGGCAAATTACCTAACCTTTCTGTGCCTTAGTTTTTCCATCTGTAAAACGGGGATGATAATATTGTTAGCATTGTGAAGAGAATTATACAGTGCTTAGAAATGACACTAGGGAGTGAACTATAAATATCAGCTATTAATTCTATATTTTTCTGTGGATATTTCAGACATATGGTAACCTAAAAATGAGGAAGAAACAATGTGACAAGGGTCCCTAAATTAACTTAAGAAACCCACTGACAGGTTTCCCCTGCTAATTTGGGGACACCAATATTGCCTGAAATACAACCATTAAAATTGAGTCAAGCAATCAGGGTTAAATTTTCGACTCTTTCCGTTGACCCCTTCAGGTGTCTTGGACATGTTCTGTGATGCTGTGGGACCCAGGTGCAAGCACTGCTGGAGAAGACCACACCTCCCTACCCCCACCAGCAGGCCTGGAAGAGAGAGGTGGGAGGGAGGCCACCATAGGCCAGGACAGTGCAAACAAAGATGGGGGCTGACTCGGCCGTCATCATAATCAAAGGGCTCGTGGAATAAGACAAAGGAGCTCATCCCCTGGCACTGAGTTTGGGGCTGAGGTGCCAGGAGGTCACACGGTGCAGGAAGGCTACCACTTTTAATTCCTGTTCCATCGTGTGACCTTATGTCACTCACTACACTCCCAAGGCTGTGATCTTCTGCCGTGAAATAAGGGATTTCATCCAGATTGGAGCTTCTCGACCTTCTTGCTGCCATGAGCCCCTTTGGCAGTCTGAGAAAGCCTGTGGATCCCTTCCTAGCGTAATGTTTTAAACTACGTAAAATAAAATAAGTAGAACTATAAAGGAAACCAATTATAATGAAATACAGTTATTTCAAAAAATTTTTAAACAAATTTGTTGACAAAACAAATATATGCGATTCTTTATTAAAAAAACAGAAACAAGATATAGTGCAGGATAACAGCTACCATAATTTTGAGTAGTCATAATCGTAAAGATACTTTGAGATCTTAGCCACAGCAGTAATGTGATATGACAATACCTGTGATTTCTAGTGGTGACAAGTCACAGATATTGCTAAAACCACTGTCATCTGTTGCCTACATTAATAATGGAGGGAGTGCTGAACTTCAGTTAGAAGTTAATAGAAATAAAGTTATAATTGTTTTTCAACCAAATTCTCAGACCCTCTGAATTCTGTCCATTTGTGGTTAAGATTCCCCATCTAGTAAATTATTCCAATGATGTAGGAGCAATGATTAAATTGCATCCCTGGACGCTCCACAGTTAATATTCACAAAGGAAAATGGAACTATCCCATCCTTTCCAAATGCATGCAGAAAAACAGATTTAAAGGATAGAACTATCTTTCCCCATCCCCATCCACAGGAAGAAGGGAGCACTTATTGACTTGGAAATGAGTTACCCAAACCCTCCCAGGCTCTCCCAACCTATAGGCACATACAGATGAAGTGGCACCAACTCCAATTAACCACGGCTCCCGTTCCAGTCCCACCTGCTCACACAGGACATCCAGGCACCTTGAAAGAGTCCCAACCAAGTATTTCTAGGATGCCAACAGGGAGACTTATAAGAGCTCACAGGCCGTCTGACAGCCAGTCACAACACCATCTGCCATTTCCTCCTTCCTGAGCCAGCTCCCCCTAGTGGCCTCAGGAAGGAACCCCTTTGCTGCCTCTGCAGATGGTGCCTCCATAAGAATGCTAACGACAGGATGCCCCCACAGCCAGGAGAGCCCATCCATCTAGGCAAAGAGGCTCTTGCCTTGGGGCCCATGCTTTAGAAAGCCCACATACCACAAACACACCCAAAAGAAATTTATTGGAAAATACGTGGGCATCTTTGTTACTGGCATCCACATGCCCTGTGGCCCTAAATGTCCTAGCTCCTGACTACAGCTGTTCAGGCCCCAGGGAAATGCTTCTCCACATCTTGTGCCAAATCTCGTGGCTCCAATCAAAAAGTGCCTGAGCTCGAACACCCCGAAGGTTTGTGGGTTGTGACAAGGCAGAGTGTGGGGTTAGACACCGTTTCAAAAGCGGAGAAGATGTGAGCAGCACATCTGAGGTTAAAAAAAGGGGCTTTGATCAGTGGTTCTAGAATTATTAGTGAATCAGTGGTGTATTTGCAACAATCATGCATGGCACCTGCATTTTGCAATCAAACAATTCTTAATCTTAAATTTGCAAAGATGTAAACTGCATGAAGCACGACGCTAATTCTTGACATTAGCAACTATGTGAACACAGAAGAACCTGTATATAGATTTGCTTCTATTAAAACATTTAAGAAGACAAGAGAATTTCCAAAAAACATATTAAAAAGCTTCAGCTCTGGGGGCCGCCCGGTGGCGCAGCGGTTTAGTCCGCGCTTGGCAGCCGGGGGTTCGCGGGTTCGGATCCCGGTCGCCCGCCGACGCACTGTCTGTCAGCCCTGCTGTGGCGGCGTCCCATATAAAGTGGAGGAAGATGGGCACCGATGTTAACCCAGGGCCAGTCTTCCTCAGCAAAAAAGAGGATTAGCAACGGATGTTAGCTCAGGGCTGGTCTTCCTCACAAAAAAAAAATTAAAAAAATAAAATAAAATAAAAAGCTTCAGCTTTGTTTAAATAATTTGGGATTCAAAATACATTATATATTCATTGTAATATGGATTTGCCTTTTAATTTTAACATGTAATTTTTGAATATTTAATAAGAAAACAGCTTTTTGGAAATACTTTAGTTTTTGAATTTTTGCTTACTCTACATTGTTGATGAAAATATATTGATATTTTGCATACTTTGAATACAATTACATTTTATTTTTAATTTCCTTAGGTCATTGAGAATGAGTACAAGTCAAAATATTAGTACATGTAGCTTCTTTTTTGGAGTTCAGAAACTTAGAAAGCCAAGGGGGAAAAAAGCAATAGAAAATCTAAAATTAGTCAATCTGCTTAAATTTTTAAAGCTGGAAACAGTAAAAGTAAGCAGACCTTCTTTTGTCAAGCATGACCCATATAAAATTCACTAACAGGACACTACAAATTCTTTACTTAATGAAGATTTAATTACTGTTCAAAACAATAAATGTGAGCCAGAAAATTATTCTCATCAAGTCCACAACTGGAACAGGTCAGATGAAATCCCTGCAACTTCATGTTCTTTACAAATAAAGATTTTGTCACTGATTAAATTAAGAAGAATGTACATGGGCCTCCATTTGAACTTTCACCCAGGAGGCCCCACAAACACTGGCACAACAGCCTAATCCCAGGTTGTGTGTTCTTAAGGTCCCGACCACACTGGGCTTCTAACCAGTTCTCCCTCAAAACCGTGATGAAAGCAGTTCCACCTCATTTTTGCCTCCACTATTCTTCTGAATCTCACAAAGTTTGTCGCACACACCTCGTAGTCATGTAACGCGATGGCTCAGATCCAGTCCAAGGAGCTAGGCAGGCAAGTTATTCCCCCCTTCATTGCCTATCTTGGAAATCCTTTGCCCCATCTCAGCCAGATTAAAACCATAGTGAATACCAGTAAGTGACAGCACATTATGGAAGTGAGAGAGGAGTGGATCTGCAGTTTGAACCCAGTAAGTTCCATACAATTACAGACAAAACCACCCACTTGGTTTAGCCCCTTTCATCTTCTCCCTGCCTCCAAGGCTCTTGGCTGTCATGGACCCCAGCATCTCCATACCACTTGTGCATTTCCCTACCAAACTTATTAAAATTAACGTCTAATAGGAGGAAGAATGGCAGCAGAGGTCAAAGAGAAGGAACCCTTTCACATATTTCCTCATTACCCAGATCTTAAACTTGGAGGATAAGTCTTGTAGCAAGTTTCCTTCAACAATGTACATGAGCACAATAAACGTTCTGAACAGAGTTGTCCCTTTGTACTTGGAAGTTTAGAGGAAGGATATTTTCTAGACATCTGGATCAAGGGATTGACTCCTACAATAATCCATACCAATTCTCGTTCAAAGATCTGTATGGAGTCTTGATTTTCATGTTTTAAACAGAGAAAGAATCTTAGAGGTTTTGCAGATGTATATGGAAATACAATTTATATATACACCAAAAATCAAGAGTGGGAAGTGGGATAGGGGAGGGTTGGTTACTTGCCCAAGCTCTGTAAACTATTCTGTGAGATCCAAGGCAAGAACCTCGGTGGTTTTCTGACAACCCAACCAACGACCTTTCTAGTTAATCACTGCTCCCTCCCCACCACAGTTAACTACTCATAGAATGTTAATATGTTGCCATGTAACATTGGTATTCAATTCAGAAATCACTTATTAAGGTTTTGATAATGTTAGAAAATGAAGAAATCATTGAGTTATTAAGAGTCCACCTTCTTATAAGTTAGTTTATATATATGTTAGTTTATAAATGTATAAACTCAAGCATGTCTCATTATAATAGACATTACAGAAATATACAGAACATTTCCAAACTTAATTCTCTAAGATATCTAAAAAAGAGTTTGAGTGATAATGTTATGGCGAGTAAAAAGATTTAAAAATGTGTTCTTCAGAAAATGTTAACTAATTGCATCTGTTCTGAAGAATAATTCACAGTGCCAAGCTTAAAATGGAATTAATTTATTTTAATTTAATTTTTTCATCAGATTTCCAAACATACACATGTAAACATCAAACATACACATGTAAAATAGGGCACATTAAAAATAATAAATGGTTATAATTCTAGTAGTAAATATTTAAAATAAATATCTTGAAATAAATGATTAAGTTATCTTCATCCACTGGCTCACCTCTATATTCTAAGCAAAATTCTAAGTGAACAGATCTTATATCCCATATGCTGTATAGGCCAACCATGCTGCTCCCAAAAACACAAATTTAAAATATCTGATTTAGAAATTCCTTTTCAATATCTGAAACTAGCTCTTTAAAATAAAGTGTTTCATTATAAAATTCTTAGCTTAGAAGAAATTTCCATTAGATATATATGTAAACAGCTTAAGAATAAAAGCTTATATGAGGACTCTGAATAGCTCTATTTTTACTGTAACTACAAGAAAAGTTGTTGATAATTAACCAAAGTATTTCAAGTCTTCCTGGCAGCTGGTAAAGGTCCACAACATGTAAAATTTAAAAGCACACATATAGTTCTAGATATTTTGAAAAGACCATATCCCTTTGACCTATAAATGATCAAAGGGAATTTTATAATTAAATAATTAATAATTTATCAAAATGATGCTGTTATACATTTCCTGACCAGATAGCAATTTTCCATCCACTTACAACAATCTTAAGTTCTCATGCATTGTTTAGTTCCTCCCATCAATATTATATTTCCCAGTTAAAAACACTTAGTCTATCTTGCATTTATCAGAACAAAAGATACAAATCATTGGTCAACATCCTTCTACCCCTACTCTGAACTGATGATTGAATGTGTGAATGAATGAATGATGAAGAGACACACATCAAACCAGTTCATATCCTCTCCTCTAAGGCCACAGATACAAGGCATAAGAAGATATCCACGCTTTCGAAAGCAATACAGGCACAAACGCATACTATTTAGAAAATAATACGAAAGTGAAATTAACTTTTATTATCTCTAGAATTTAAAAAAATTCACATAAACTTTTTATCTTTGTCAAACACATACTTCCAAATTTGGGTTAGGGCATTCTTAAAATATGCACAATCAACTTCCAAATTAACATATAGATTAATCCAAATATTTTAGTAACTACAAAACATATGTCAATATGTTCATCAACTCCCCAAACTCAAAATTTATATTTTACATAATGAAAATTTTTGCCATTTATGCATATATCATGCACATATATTTTTGATTTGTTTTGGAAACAAAAGAACTCAAGGTTAAGAGATTTATGAGCGAGGTCCCATCTTTTTCTTAGTTCAGCTTGAATTTTTGTGTGTGTGTGTGAGGAAGATTAGCCCTGAACTAACATCCGTTGCCAATCCTCCTCTTTTTGCTGAGGAAGATCGGCCCCAGGCTAACATCCGTGCCCACCTTCCTCTACTTTATATGGGACGCCGCCACAGCATGGCTGACAAGCAATGCATCTGTCCGCGCCCGGGATCTGAACCTGGGAACCCTAGGCCGCTAAAGCGGAGCGCACGAACTTAACCACTTACACCACCAGGCCGGCCCCTCAGCTTGAATTTTTGATTATTTAAAATAGAGGTAAACACGGTAGCATGTTACACCTGACCCAAATATCCACAAATGTGTGCTGCAAAGCAAATGGGGGGAAAAATAAAGGTCTTATTTTCTCAGACAACAAAACCAAGCAGAAATTAAAATAAGATAAATCCTGCAAGACACAAACCTATCAGCCACAGTAGCCAGTTGGAAGAAAAGTAGAAAATCCTAAAAATGAGATGAGGAGAGGTAATAAATAAAAAAGAGTAAAAAGAGAAAGCATTACCTGGCAAGGGACATATAGCTACCCTCCCAAATTTAGCGTCCCCTAGGAGACTGGCTAGAGTCAGTCTCAATGACCCCTCCACCTCTGAGCTTGATGGCTGGTTGAAAAGATCTTGACACAAAAAAAATCAACTAAATATAACCATGACAAAAATTCACCCTTTTACATTCTTTGGTAATATGCTATTCATCTTAACAAAGCAATTTTTAAATTTTCTTTAAGTTCTATTATTATTCCTAAATATTAAATTGTTAATAACATCCCCACCACCTCCTGCTAGATTACTTCATTCCTGCCCTATGTTTCCTCAGGGCGCATGTGACACAATATGGCTATGTGACTGTATGTTTTGTCTGTTTATTGGCACATGAATATCCTTGAGGACAGGAAAAGAACTGGGATGTGTGTGTGCATGTGTGTGTGTGTGTGTGTGTGTGTGTGTGTGTGTGTATCTGTGTGTCTATTTGTGCACGAACTTCCCTGGATTGTTCTCCATGGAAATCTCCCTCCGCATGGGAAAAGAGCCAAGGAGAGCCCGAGGACTTCCCTGACCCTGAGCCAAGGGTGTGGCAAATGTGCTCACCCTACTGGGCTGGGAGCTCAAAGGGCAGGAGTGGGAAGGGGGAAGGACGAAGGAGGAAGCAGCGAGCAAGAGGGAGGCGGGTAATAAGCGTTGAAATCTTTTACTCATGAGAAAATAATCTAGGAATCTAACATTTTTGCAATTATTTTAAAGTTTGCAAAGATTTCTCAGGACTAACAGATTCTCAAGTGATACCTCTAAGACCAGCCAGAGCACTAAGATCTACGAGGTTTATATAAACTTGACCCATCAAGGTGAAATCATTGAGGAAAGCCCAGTCTTTTCTCTCACTGAGAGAGTTTAATTATATCTTCAAGATACGTTAATAACCTTTAGAATGTTTCCACCCCTACCCTTCTGAAACCTCTTCAAAAGCCACTTGTAATCCTTATATTGCCAAATACACTGGCCCTTTCTTAGCAAACACTCTTGACAATTTTGCAACACTTTATGCTGTTAAATATACCTTCCTTATACATAGGGCTCCCAGCTCAGGATCTGACGTACAGTGGACAATAAGTAAGATCTCCTCTATCTATAAAGCTCCTCTCCCCTTAGCTTCTTTGATACTTGCCTCTCTTGGTTCTCTCACTACATTTCCAACAGCTAAAATACTTTGGAATCCTCTAGGTGAAGTGTCTACTCCCCTATATGCTTCCTCACTGTTCCAGTGCCAAAATTAATGCTTCTCTTCTTTGTGTTCTCATAACCCTTTACTCTATTCCTGTTACCACACTGATATGATCTACTTTGGATTTTAGTTAATTGAGTACATATTTTATATCCCTAATTAAATTTGCAGCTACTTGGGAGCAGGACCATTCTCCTTTTTCTCAGTACACACCTCTAGCACCAAGCACCATGTCTCGCACATGACTGGTTTTCCATAAATGTTGGATGGATTCAAAAGTTGACTGAAGTTGTTGAATGGAATCTCTAACTCCTTCCTGTTTCCCACCCCTCCATAGCCAGTCACATGCCAAAACCTATAGATGATTTAATTACAGCGTCTCTCCCATCTTGCCCTCCTGTGTATTCCTATTACAACCATCCTAGTTTGGAACCTTATTACCTCTCATGGAGACTATCCCAACAGCTTCCTAACCTTGTCTACCTCCAGGTTTCCTACCTCTTAATCTGTGAGGTGAGGTGAGGTACATTTCAAAAATAAAATCCAATCATGTTACTCCTCAGCCCAAAAGTGGGTAAAGGTTCTCTAAGGTCTACCAAACTGATGTGCTAATTACACATTCAAGGCCCTTTATACTCTCTTGTTCTCTCAGTACCATCTGGAATTCCTCTTCTTTCACGCCTCCTCTTCACTTACCAATGCTGGGCTCCAAATATGCCATGTTCCTTTTCCTTCCATGGTGACACCCACATTATCCACACATCTTTTGCCTACATGGATGTAATTCCCACCACCTGTCAAAGCCTTCCCTTTCTTTAAAGCCTTACTCAGGAAACACTTCCTGACCCCCAAGCCCATCCCCCCAGATTCCCACAAGGAAATGCATATGATTTCTTCCTCCTCCGAATTTGCAACACATTTCATTTACATATCTCTGAGGATGCTACTCAAGCTTTCTTATATCCAAGTCAGGCATGTTCTAGTCATCTCTCTTTTAGGTTTATAAGCAACTTGAAGCTTAAGTGCAGGCTTACACATCACTGTATTCCTCCAACCACCAGAACACTAAATTGCATATGGCAGAAATGCCATAAATATTCATTGAATTTAACCGAACTAAAGCTTTTACAAATAGCCAAAAAAGCTCAGGTTCCATGTAAGAAGGATGAGGGCCCAAGCCAACTTCGTGTTGGCGTCTGTGATGATTGGTGTTCTCAAAATTTCCACTTAAGGCTGATGGCAGAATCAAGCTCTGCTACAGTCAATGAATAATTTATTTGTGCACAAAACATTCTGTTAATGGAAATCTTTTTATGGCTCAAGATCTAAAATGTATTTACTGCCCTATAGTTATTAAATGTTTGCTTTAATCATTAGTACACACGGTAATGACAAATGATAATTACAGGATCATTACATGCTCTTAAACCGATTTAATCAAGAGTGTCTCTTCTGAAATTCAAAAACTCCTCAGTGGATGGGAATGGGGGTGGATTACACTGCAGCCCGCCAACTCACTGCTCCCATCAAATCTAAGAACCTAAGGATTCTGTTGTGAGAAATACCACCAATTGAGAGAATAACTTTAGATTCAAACAGCTAATACATTTTTTTCAATTTTAGTGCTCAAGTAAAAAACCCTCTGCCTTGCTGAACTAGACCGCCTCAATCCAACACATCATAGCAAAGGATAAGTGCTTGGGTTTGTGCATTCCCTAGATTTTCCAGCCTGCCAAAAAATGTTCCTTTGCTGTGCTATTTCAGCAAGTCGTGAGATGACAATGATCATACTCCTCAAAAGGAAAACATAGCTATTTTTCTCGTATGTTTTATTTTAGGAGGCTGAAAGGCACACTTCTGGCTGCGGTGAGTACTCTGACAAGTACACATGTTCCCGAGGAGGTGAATTTGTGGGGGGTTTTGGCAGGGGTGAAGTTGAGAAAGCCCAAAACCATCCCAAGCTCTTGGGAAATATTTAAGGAGCTGGAAGAACAGCAAAAAGAGGAAGAAGACTCAAGACTTCCAACGAATGCATATTTCCAACTATAAACCTTCGTGGAAAAAGAAAAGTCAAGTCTATGCTTTTCATCTACTTTTTTTTTTTTTTTTTTGTGAGGAAGACCAGCCCTGAGCTAACATCCATTGCTAATCCTCCTCTCTTTGCTGATGAAGACTGGCCCTGGGCTAACATCCGTGCCCATCTTCCTCTACTTTATAGGGGACGCCACCACGGCATGGCTGACAGGCAGTGCATCGGCTGGCGCCCGGGATCCGAACTCGCGAACCCCGGGCTGCCAAGCGCGGGCTAAACCGCTGCACCACCGGGCGGCCCCTCATCTACTTTTATCTCAAACTCAAGTGGTATGCAATCAAATTCATCATCCTACTACCCCAAACCAGCTTCTCTCTTTACTTCGTTTTTTCTATTAAACGTTACATTCAAAGTCCCACATTCAAAGCATGCATCATCATGGACAGCTTCCTCCTGCTCCCCACTCCCAGAACAGCACACACAACCACACACACACATACACACACCTCCTACACCCAATCAGGGGGTCCTACACTAGCTTCCTGCACACTCTCCCTCATACTGTCTGTGTCCTGTCAATCCTTACTGCCATCACTCCACTTCAGGCCCTCAGTGACACACAAAGTCAGGAGATCAGAAGGTACTGTGGGCACAACTGGCAAATTCCCAAAGGACAAGTCTAGGCATGACGCCCTCGGGTATACAGACTCCAGGGACAACTGTCAGAGGCAGTAACCTGTGGAAGTATGAGGAGAGCCTTAAGGAAAACACTTGGAGCTGAAAGTAGCCACAAGGGCACCATGATGCAAAACCTGAGAAGTAAGGAACTAAGGAAGAGATTGGAGGAAGTTAAGTCAGAGAGAATTCCCTGAACCTAGGATTCAAGTGTTCACTCAAGTTTTCTAAATGGTGCTTTTGTCTGTGATGAAGTGTGGGAGGAGAGGTGAAGGGCACAACATGAGGTGACAGCTCTCGTGTGAATTAATGTAAGTGCTTCCTAAGTGGCTCTGTGCTTTCAGGGACTCTCGCACCCACTCCCTGAACCCTCACCTCTACCCCCTCACCTCTACCCCCACGCCACCGAACACAACAGGCCGGATTCATCCTCCTAAAGTGCAGCTCGGATTACATCACTCTTCTGCTGAAAAATTTTCAGGGGCTTCCCACCACCACAGGCCCGATTAAATGTACACCCTTAGTCCCGAAATCAAAGCTGTGCTCCACATTCACGTTACATCTCCCAGGAAGCCTTAACAGTCAGAGGTCATGTTTTATTTTATCTCACTAAATCTCTTCGGAGGACAATTGTTTTTGTTCCCATGGTCAAGACAAGGACAATGAAATGTCCTTGTCAGGGGAATGTAGGGATTTTTGTTTTGTTTTGTTGAGGGGGGAGGGGATTGTTGTTATTTTACCTTAAGAATTTTTTGCATTCAAAAAGAACATTAAAAAAACACGTACAGGGGGCCGGCCTGGCAGCACAGTGGTTAAGTTCACACACTCTGCTTCAGTGGCCGGAGGTTCAGGGGTTTGGATCCTGGGTGCCAACCTGCGCACCACTTGTCAAGCCAGGCCGTGGCAGCGTCCCATATATAGTAGAGGAAGATGGGCACGGATGTTAGCCCAGGGCCAGTCTTCCTCAGCAAAAAGAGGAGGATTGGCAACAGATGTTAACTCAGGGCTGGTCTTCCTCACACACACACAAAAAAACCCACATGCATTTGTTCTTATGAATCTGCTCTGGATATTTAATAAGTATCAGACTTGCTGATTCATCTCACTAATATGATTAGAATGAATCTGTGCCCAGGTATCAATGTGCAGTCCCCAAAATGATTTTTAAAAGAAAACTTGGGACAGCCCTGTAGCATAGTGGTTAAGTTCAGCACATTCTGCTTCAGTGGCCCAGATTCACTGGTTCGGATCCCAGGCATGGACCTACACCACTTGTCAGCCACGCTGTGGCAGTGACCCATACATAAAGTAGAAGAAGACTGGCACAGATATTAGCTCAGGGCTAATCTTCCTCAAGCAAAAAAATAAAAACTAAATAAAAGAAAACTCATAACCAAATATTTCCATTAAATTCAACAAATATTTATTGAATACTATTTTTTTCAATCACCATTTTCAAGGCTAAAGAGAACACCAACAAAATAAAGTCAGAGTCTTTGCCCTGAGGCAGCTTACAGTGTGGCATGTGAGATAAAAACCTCACAGCAATCACTTTAATAGAAAGAGCAAGCACAAAAATACATATAAACAGTGACACGAGAGAAGTATAAAGTGCTAAGGGGGTTCAGAGAGAAGATGAGAGGAAACATGAACATAAGTAGTACTAAAATAAAGGAGTTAACCAGACTCTGACACCAGGAAAGTGCATTAACCAATAATGCAAATAATAAATGAGATGAAAATGCAGTGAATTTGTCTTTTGGCTGGCAATTCACGGATGAGAAGTCGCTGTGATATCAGGTTCAGAAATGAAGATCTCTAACTGGGTGATTTTGTCTGATATCCAATTTAGTAATTTATAGTGAAAACTATAATTGCCAAGGAAACCAGAATTCCACAGGCCATTCGTGATCCATAAGGATGTTGCTTGGAGTTTATGAGAGTCTCGTGGCAGGAGGAGTGACTGGGTGAACTTGACAGTTTGTATCACCAAGGAAGGTAAAGATGTACTACCTCCAAGATTTCCTAAAATTAGGAGATCTGATTCTGCCCCCAAACTCTCCTGTGGCTTCCATTTCATATACGAATCACATGAAACAGAGTATAGTGACTGCATCCACAAAGCTCGGATACTGGAACACCGTCAGTCAACTAACCCAATGACCTGGTGGTGATCACATGCTATCTGAAGTTGGACTCTGGTTCATGACTCACCAGTGCTATAACTTTGAGCAAATCACTCAGTTGAAATCCCCCTGAGCCTTCGCCTCCTTATACACAAAATAAAATGTGAGTAATATCTACATAACAGTTACTGCCTTAAATGAGATGATGCAGCATGGAAGCCATTTGTGTACTGTAAACCAGTACACAAATGGTAATTCACGTTATCATAGCAACAAGGCATGTGATTACTAAGTTCCACTGTGTAGGTTCTGAGTGGAGAGTGAACGATGCACGGATCCCCCACACAGCCATCCTACAGCACAAGCGAAAGTAAGGAGACAGGAAGACGGATAGGCAGAAGGGAATACCATGAAATGATATAAAAGCAACGCCCTGTCAGTTTTCAGATGGCTACAGAATCCCCAAGAAACAAAATGTGCTTTGCTCATACTACTGGTTTAATTAATGCTCGTGGACTGAATGATGAAAAATGAACTGGTAAGGTATTGCATATATGAATGAATGAAGGTATGGCCAAGTGAGGTGCTTGGAGAACAAAGCAGGAAGCGTCAAGCTGTGTGGAAGAGAGTAAGAAAATAATTTTGGAAAAATGAACCCAGGTAGCCCAAGAAGCTAACAGTAATGGGTCCCTGACACAGGTTCTAACAGCATAGCGAACAGCAGTCCTTGGAAGTAGAGATTCAGAGTTCAGAGGTTTCACATCAGCTTGGTAATACTCGGTCCTAAATTCTGATACCCTCTTCAGTTACCATAAAACACAAAGGACCTAAACAGGAGAACTGTATGCATCTGAAAACCTGTAAAAATAACCCCATGTAAAAGGCAACGTTTTGAAGGTTGCAACACATTTAAGCTGATAGGTCTACTCTGCATAGCAGGAAAAGTTATATCAAACGCATAGAGACCAGAGAGCAGATCTAATTTGCAACCTTACCAAATCTTTATAAGATCTACTAAAACGTGTCCAAGTAGAATGGATTAAAAGTTTTCCTCACTTGTGTTTTCCATATTGGTGTAAGTAATGACCAAAAAAACTCCTGAAAACATATAAAGGCACATCAGAAGAGAAAGAAGCAGATGGATGGATGAACAATGAATCTGGGGAAATCACCAAACACAGCAATTTCCACAGAAAATAGAATTACATATTTTGGGTTTCCTAATTTAAAGTAAGATTTCAATAGCTTCTGATTCCAAAAATTACTATCATAGCTACGTAATTCTCAGCAAAGTAATTACTACTCTGAAACCTGATTTCCTCAAATGAATATGGATTCTTAATTCTTACTTTAAAAAGATTAAGCACCAATAGCATAGAACCTGACCGACAGAACATGCCCAAAGAATGTTAATTTTCACTTTCCTTCTTACCTTTCCTCAGCTTAAAAAAAGAAATGTCACTTACATAATTCTTAAATAATTACATCCAATGCATTGAGAGAATAGGAATCTGAGCACATAGTTAAAGGTTTATAGTCCAGCTAATATTACCATAAAAGAATAATGCCAAGACCAGTCAATTGCATTGGCTACTTGAAGGAAAATGTTACCACACGAAAAGCAACATTATTGTAAAGATAAAATAATTTGAAATTACTACGTTTTACAAAAAGTACCATAAAATTAATATAGTTCTAATAGCAAGGGTTTTCCTTTCTTATCTTACAAACTGTTTCCTATTTACTACCAATTTGGGGTGGGGAAAATTGGGCAAATTTTAAAAATTTATTATTTGAAAAAAAATATCCTTTCTTGGGCTAACACACAAGGCCAAGTTCACAGATAAAGTCACAGAGAGGGTGCTGATTTACATAGCATAGACATCATGAAAAAGCTTATTAATTTCACATGAAGTGTTTCTTTACCAAAATAAATATTTGGTTTAATTGAGAAAATGTACCCATCTCTATGAGCTATGTCCACAAGGACAGGCTAAAGAATCAGTCCTGTGATTAATAAGATATAATATCATTGAGTTTAAACAATGATTACACCTACTATTACCACTACCAATCACCACAAATCACTACTAGTTACCAAGACCCTAGGACCTGCCAGGCGTTGATTCCTCACATAATCTTATGAATTAGGTAGTATCCTTATTAAACTAAAAAAAAAAATAAATTATTATTTTAAAACACAGTGACCCAATGAGCTGACTTAACCAAAGGCGCCCAGAACTCACACCACGCAATAAGCATGGAGAAGGCCAGATGCACTCTGTGTCCAAGCCATGTCCATTCTCAGGAGGCACTTCCAGAACAGTCTCGGAAACATAATTTAAATTGGGTCCCATCAACCGAAATTTCACTGTAACACTGTGGGGCACTTTGGGAATAACTGTAAAAGCCAACCTTGTGAGTAGATGGAAAATAAAATGTGGCAGACAAAGACATTTAAGTTAGTGGTTCAGAGTATTAATTTTCATCTTCTAACATCTATTATAGCTATTGAAGAAATTAAGGCTTTGCTTTTGAAACTTTTTTTAACATTTCTCTTCCTGATGGGTTTTTCATCTAACTGCCTTATATCCCTTTAATTATCCCAAAATTTTTCCAAATGGCATCATGTGCTCATAACAATGGAAATTACTGGTCACAAATGAATCTTGGGTCATGAACCTTGCAGGCAGAATGAAAAGATTCCCGGGGTTTCCACACTTGATATTTCTACACTCACCGGGTGCTCAAAAGCTACACTAACAAATCAAGTCACAGGGCAGTAGCCTCAAGGGAGATTCTTCAAGACAAGTAAGGCAATTGTTGGCATTGCATAAACTATATGCAACAGCATCCCTGAAAAACCACCTGACCACATCATGTCTTAAGATGCCCAGAGGTAAAGCAGACACTTGGTTTTGAAGTCTGCTCCCCAAATGATTAGACACCTTCTTCTCCTATTCATTATCACTCATCAGGCTCTAAAATAGCTCCAGTTTATTCAGAGAGTAATTAAGTAACAGGTTGGACAAGTTAGAATCATGAATAACATTTAGAATATCAGAGACTCAAGTCTTGTGACCTAGACTAGGGATGCAAAATTTTTTCCCCAATTTTTTGTTACTGTGTAAAGAGTTAATTAAAGCATGAGTTTGCCTAGATTTAAAAAAAACAAATCACCAAACCCTAAAATCAGTATCATTTAGACTTATGCCAAAAATCTGTTTGACAGAGCAGGTTTACTATAGTGACATTTTAACAGTAGCCAAAGTCCTGTTCCCACTAAATTCTGTCTTGGCAGCACCAATAATTTGCTACAAGCCTACACTCCTCCTGGTTAAGTGTTCTCTACCTCTAGGGCTTTCTGTAGTAACACAGTACAACAAGGAAGTGGAATTGAACAAGTCTTGAAGATTTCTATCCTTATCACAGAAACCAAGCTTTCTCTAAAATTTCTCATTTTAGTTTGGTTTAAAACAAGGGGAGTTACTAATTTACTCAAAATGGTCACTATACCTTAGCTTTGAATCTGATATAATACAGTACAATTACACATAAATATGTCACTAAAAGTACAATCTGATATTCTCACATTACCTGAAGATTACAATAAACAATAATCATTAAAGCAGTAAATTAAAGGACCTGGTTTCAAACTATAAATGATAACATTTTCTAATCTTCTCATGTTTCTCATCAGGATAGTTCCATAAATGCGGTGAAGACTTATAAACATTGTCATTTAGATAGCATCCCAGACGTTTTTCACAGGTTTTGAAGGCCTCCAATCATTACTGTCAAAATTTCACAAAAACCTTAATATTTTGCTTGAGAGATTTTTCCAATAATTTTGAAATCAAGCCATATAGGAAACACTTGACTCAACTTACCCAGCGGCTGAATGTTAAAGAATTGTTAAAAGAGTGTTCCAACCAAATCAATTTGCTTATTGTTTCAAGTAGATCTGATTACCATTGTCTTTTAAAAAGTTCAAAGAGTCCACCTAATGAGGAAAGAAAAAAACAACAAAGAATAATATTTAAACCAGAGCAGCACTATATGATCTATACATTAATAACACAGAAATCAAATCAAGATTACTATATCCTCCTAAGTTACTATGCTATTTGAGAGTATAAAATGACAAAAGCATCTGCCAACTAAATTAAATTTTCCGGCTTGGGGTAAAATGAATGTCCAAGAATAGAGAAAATAATAAAATAACACAGCAAAGTGTGGGAGCAGAGTTTATTTTCGGTACTGACGGGCACACAGAAATGACGACTATATAATGTCAGTTAGGATATGTAAAATCAGAGATACGGAAAAGATGCAACTGATTGCTTTGGAATTCGACTCACTGATTCTTATTAAAATTTCACTGATTCAGTGACAATGTGTAGGTTGCAGTTCCTCAAAGCTGTTAAGCCCTAGGTACACGCAATCTCTGTTGAGGAACATTAAATAACTAGATAGGTCATTTGGAAAAAATTCACTAGTGTGAATTTCCAAATCATTCATAGAATGTTATACCACCTTGTCTCCCACTCTACTGAAGACTCATAAACAGCTCCATTAGGTTTATAAATAATATCTATTTTATTTTATTTTATCTATTCATTTTACCAGTAGACGCACCTTTTCTGAAGCCCAAATATTAAATTGTTATCTCAGCTCCAAGAGAAAGTTTGAGAGAAAGCAAGCTATATCTCAACTGACGAGAGACTAAAATAAATGAGATCCTGGGGGGTGAGCAGAAGAGGGAGACAGGAAATTGGACAGCTTCCAGCTACTCCCGAATCTGGTCCCCCCAGGGTAGATTTAGTATGTTTTAAAGTCCCAGATCATCAAACACAACGATATTCAAGCGAAAGTTCAAAAACCTATTCTAATGCCACGAATATATGATTTTTTATTATGCAATTTGGAATTAACCACATACAGTCATCCCCCAATCCCACCACACATATTAGAAAAATTAATTGATCGTTACCTCAGTTTTTTAAAAAAAGGTTGAAATAGATTTGCTATCTACTACTAGAAGACAGATGCTCACAAAAGCCAAACCAAAACAAAACAAAAGTGTTCCTAATAATGAAGAAGACAAATAGCAATAATTATATACACTAAGTAGAAATCCACCGTGGTCATGGGAAGTATGTTTTCACTTCCAAGACGACCTATGTCTCAATTCTAGTCTTACAAATTTAGTCTAGTCTAGTCTTTCTATTGAAGAAATAGTTATCTAGGAAACTCATTTGGATATGGTCTCAAAAGACTTCTTCATTCACAGAGATAAACAGTCTTAACTATTATTCCAGGGTTCTTGCCATAAATATGACAAATATCAAATGATCTGGCTATTTTAAATTATGCTGGATCAACAAATATAAGCACCTAAACAATGAACTGCAAAATGGTACAACACACACATTTTTCACATTTGACTCTCTGGAGCGGCAAAAGATTTTCGTACTTTTCCAGGTCTATTTTGAAAGAGTTGCAAAGTCTCTTTCAAATAATGTTTGGTAGCTCGCTTCGTCATACCATCTCTGAATTCTTGCCGTGATGGTTTCGTGCTAGTAAGCTGTTTAACAACTTATCTTTATGTTAGTCACTTTGCAAGAAAGAGCAAGGACACTTCCCCTCATGATACAGAATGACTTGAAGATTCTTAAGAATCCTTTCTCACTGATTTTTCAATGCATAATGTGAAACTGACCTGTACCAAAGTCTAGGCCTACCATCCCTCTTTCTGTCCTTGTTCATTTCTTAGGTAGAGTACTGTTTTCCTAAGTTACGTAGTTCTTGGCTCTTAAGAGGACTTAAATTTCTTGCGTGCAGCCGGTCATTAAGCCAGTATCTGAAAAGGTTTTTCACTTATACTATAGGAAGTACGCTCTAGTTTCAATTTAACTCTGCCTATCTGAGTGGTCAGTGATGTCAAATTACTTAGGAATTTTTCAGCGGTGGCATGGGCACCTCATATCAAACTTCAAAAGCAGTAAGTACAAAATATATTAGTCACCTGGACAGATGATTCAGTTAAACGACTACCCCTAATTAGCACAGAACATACAGATCAGTTGCCTGTGTAACAGGTAAGCCTCATATTTAATGTCGTTCATTTCCCTGGAAATGAAGAACGACATCTGAAATATGATAATAGGGTCCCTGCAATTTCTGGACCACAGAGTAGTGCAACACCTAGGATAATTTTATAACCTGGTGAAAGCAGTGTGTCCTGACTTCCTCACCTTCAATTTGTGTTTATTGCCTGTCTCACCACACTAGGACAAAAAACACCTCGATCAGAGGTATTTTGGCTCCAGTGGAAAATCTAAACACATCTGAACCCTGTATTTCAGTTACATGGTCTAAACAATGGAGTAATTTATCATTAGCTAATATTTGATCAAACTTGTCACCAATTGGTCTACTTCGGTTACTTGTGTAAAATACATCAGATGGACCTACAATGCTGGATTTGAGTGGTTTTCTCTGGCTTAATGGTTTACCCCATGTAGTATATAGGAACCATGCTCCCGCACGAGGACACAAACCCAGGAGCCCTTTAGTCACCCCTGCTGTTGCAACAGCGAAAACGTAAATTAGCTCTTTCCAGAGCACTTTACAGTAGGAAACGGTACCCTGGAGTAAGTTTGTGAATTGTAATGTCTTTATAGCCCTGGACTACTCCTATATGGTCATCAAACACCCTCCTTTATTGGGGATGAGACTGAGGCCCAGAAGGTCACTGTGACCTGCTCAAGGTCATGCAACTAAAAGGCAGGTTTCCGGACTACTATTCAGGTAGAGCTTCTTTGCCTCCCAAAGGCATAAGTTCAATAATATTTAGCAGGAGTTTATTGAGCACCAACCATGTTAAAGATGCTTCTCTGTTTAGGACGGGAAGGAAATGAGTGCAAAGTGAGCAAGTATAATAGACCCACAAAACCATAGGCTCCACTCTATCCTCCTCATCATGGTTAGAATCAACTTGCTTCTTCGCAAACCTAGTGAAAAACCAGCCAAGGAGAATAAGGAAACTGAGACTACCTTATGATTGTTACACACCAAGATATCTTGGCATATTTTGGCACAGCTCCAAAAGACTATCTGGAAAGCAATGCCCTGACAGTCAGAGTTAGTACAGCTGCCCTACTTAGCCATTTATTTTTCCTTATAAATACATAACAATGCTGAAGATATCTTTAACCAGCAAAACACCCTTAATCCCACCACCCAGACACAATTAATTTCATTTTTTTTAAATTTTAATCCAGTGTTTATTTGCCCCCATGTGAGCATATTTTCACATACATGCTCTCAGAATGCACACATAATCATGCATTCTAATGTTTTCATTTAACATTTCATAGACATATTCTATATTTCCATGTAATTCACATAGTTCTCATTTTTACTCACCATGTAATATTCCACAGAGTTAGCATACTTAGTCATTTCTTTAATCATTCCTGTGGGAACATTTCAGATGTCCTCATTTATTTTTAACACAAGAGATACTATCTTTTCCTTAAAATATTAACAGAAATAGAATTAAATCAAAGGGTATGAATATCTTTATGGACTTCATATTTATAGCCATACTGACATCAAGAGACTGAAATTATCTGTAAAGCTACCAGTGATATAGGAGCATTCCACCTTCACCAAACCTCCTCACCATTGTATGTGATTACATTTTTTGATGGTTTATTTAACGTGAAATGGTACTTCCAGATTGCTTATTTTAATGGTGACCATAATTACTCTTCTGTTTAAAATAATTTTATTAATTAATAATTTTATTGTCTTTCATCTTTGATGTAAAAATTATCTATTCATATAGTTTGAATACATCTAGGTCCTATTTTTTTTCTTATGAATTTAAATGGCCCTTTAATATGATATATATGTTAACTTTTCTACAAATTGTTCTGTAAGTTTGTTTTTAGATATTTAACCATTTAATATATCTGGCATGTATTTGGATCCATAATTGAGGTACATATTCAGCTATTTTTGACAAATTCCAAGAGATCCACAATACTATTTACTAAGTTTGTGATATTCTATTTTATATGTATATTGTATTTATAATGGGTCCATTTCTGGGTGCCCCATTTTGTTACACTGATCTACATATTTTAAATGGAACGTTTGTTCAGATTGAGTAAATATTATGTGACTGGCGTTGTGTAACGTAGTTTTCATGTGCATTAGCACGTGAACCTGGTGAGCACGTGTTAGGCAGTTTAAATTACTGTCGCTCTTGTATAGTACGTCTGAATCCATGGTGGGGCTGGATTCTACTCCTTGTTCTCTTTCTTCAAACCTTCCCTGACGTTTCCTGATGTGCACATGTATACTTGCAAAATTCTCACCCATTTTCCCCAGATTATATTATTTGATTAAGTGTATTATCTGCCCTCCATATTCAGCCATTCCCCCAAAATTCCCATTAGGCGTTTGAAGAGAACTGTGTTGAGTCACATACATAAAAATCTTTCCAATATTTTGTAATCCCAAGTTAAAAATATATATATATTATAATGCATCTTTACATTTATTACATTTAACTTTTATATTCAATAAACATTTACATTCTACAAGTCTCCTAGTTCTGTGTCTTTCCTCATTCCCATTTCACTTGCTTAGAAATACTTCATTCCTCAAGTCCAGAAACTACATGGTGTTAATTCCTCACAAAGTCCCCTGAATAATATCCTTTACGTGTAGGTGAACACTGATTAAATAGAAAACCAGTATTTTAAGTCCTCCCCTAAATAAAACATCTTAATTGTCTCAACAAAAATAAAATTGAGCTGTATATAAGCAACACAACCATCACAAAATAATACCCCATGTAACCACTTTATTTTCTTAGTATACTCACAACACAAAGCCCTGAGTTCATTGAAAACATGGCTGAATGGCTGTGATTACCTAATACCCTTCCCCTTTCCCTCCCTCCAGACCAATGTCTCTTATTTCTGCCATCTGTGAAATAGGGTGGGATTCAAAGATAGAGAAAAACCAAGAGAGAAATGTAAATAACTTAAAATTTTAATAAAATACTTTAAACTTAAATTTGACAGAAGAATAGTCAACATACTGTTGTACATGTTAATTAAATGCATGTGTTTTCTCCCTTGATTTAACGAACCTAGGAACTCTCCAGGAATCTTGTATTTTATAAAACCTATGTGGTACAGGAAGAATTCGAGGTACTGTGGTAGAAGGAAAAAGAACGACAGATAGAAGAGATGGGAGGGGAAAAAAAGCCAGGAATATCTGCGTAAAGGTCGTCAAATAAGGACAGAAGCTGTTTTCCATCCACACTTTGAAAGTCACACTATGTGTCAAGTTGAGTGAAATCTTGGGTGATGCGCTTCTCCACTTTCCTGAAGAAAGAAACACGGAGAAAATGTGGCAAATATTTCAACTAAGCCTTGGTTCCTGAAAGACTGCAAGATGCCCACAAATTTTCTTTCCCAGAGTTCAAAATAGCAAGCTGAGTGGGTGTAAGCACTTCAAGCGCAAAAAAAAAAAAAAAATAATAAGGTAGCTAAGGAAAAGGAAATCATCCTTTTTTGCTCCTTAGTTGGAGAATTTTAAAAGAAGCCATTTAAAGGGATTTTAATGATTTGGATCTAGTGGTTGTCTTGAATCATTATACAAATACAGTCCTGATGACTTAAACAGGGCCTCTGGCCACTTTTAAACTTTTTCTTACCTTTTCTATGTTAAGACTAAATTTACAACCTCATTGTCACAGTAAGAGCGGGCAATTTCTCTCTGCTACAACCAGATATTTAAATCACTACCATACAACACTGGCATAAAGGGAGAGTTGAAAGTTCATGGGGTCTCTACCCCTCCCAGGGCGAGGGACCTTCCTCAACACCTCTATGCAAACATTAACACCATATGAGTCACTAGAGGAGCTCGTTAAAATGTAGATTATGATTCTACAGGCCTGGGTGGGGTCCAACTTGTTAAAGTTCTCGGGTATGCTGATGCAGGTCTGAGATCCACGCTTTGAGAAGGAAGTCTCTCCTCTGTAACAATGGTTTACTAATAGCTAGATAAAAGAAGTACCAATCAACCAATTAAGAACATTTTCAAGGTACCCAACACTGTGCTAATTGTTACAGGAGATAGTAAAGTGCATAATAACATAAGCCCTGAGCCAACACATAAAAAATTATTTAAAAAAAAAATTAAGTGCTAAATGCTAAAATGTGTGGTAATGATTCTGAGAATAACAGAAGCTGAGAAGAGGAAGAATCCAGTAGGAGCTAGAATAGTGGCAAATGGTTTCCTAGAGCAGGTCTGACCTGATCAGGCCCCAGGTTGGGAGGATGTGGACAGACAAAGAGCAGGGAACCAGAAAAGGCGATTCTAGAAGGAAGTTCCAATAAGGGAAAACTACAGTGCACCTCTTTGTGGCTGTAGATATTATCATTTAAACTTTTTTAAGTAGCTTTTTTTTTTTTTGAGGAAGATTGGCCCTGACCTAACACCTGTTGCTAATCTTCTTCTTTTTTTTTTTTTCTTTTTTCTCCCCAAAGCCCCAGTAGACAGCTGTATGTCATAAATTGTACATCCTTCTAGTTGCTCTAGGTGGGACACCGCCTCAGCATGGCTTGATGAGCGGTGCCTAGGTCTGCGCCCAGGATCCGAACCAGTGAACCCCGGGCCGCCAAAGAGGAATGCGTGAACTTAACCGCTATGCCACCAGGCCAGCCCTCATTTGAAACTTTTAACCAGAATTCACTTTTAGCCAGATAAAGGGAGGTTCTGACCTTGTTTAAAATTTGTAGGTTTGGGAATTATAGTGGTGTTCCAGGGAGGTAAAGAAATGGGTAGTCTTGCCTTAGCCTGATGCAAATTTTCTCCACTGGGAACAGCAACAGTGCCATTAACAACATTTTAGGTTTAAGCCTGGTAGCACAAAATTATCATTTTTGTATATATGTTTATGCATATGCATGCCTTTGATTAACATATGTCTTTAATGATTAACAATTTTAACAGCATTAGAATATAACTTTTCACTACAATAGAATTAATAATCTTCTGTTATTTAGAGTGTTTGAATTTTACTTTTATAATAAAAATAAACAATTTTTCTCCTATAAAATACTTTTGGATGGCACATACCCACACAACACCCTCAGTTCCAACATTATTCTTCCCTTTCCTCCCACACTGGCTGACAATGGGAAGAAAACACATCCAGAAACAGAATGAAATTATTAATGAATTATACCTTAGTATTTTTTTTATCTCCTTAAGGAGTTTTTCCTGTCAACCCACAATATGTTGGATATATTGCTCAAGAGATTGAACAAAAAAGGAACAGAGGATTGCAAAGGTCAATATAAACGTGAAAATTCAATCTCTCAACTTTTTTTTTTACTGAAGAAAATTATAGAGAAGTGAGGGTACCTTAAGTTGCAGGAGGGAAAGGAAGCATTTGAAAGGGAAACAGTACATTTTAGCATGCCTAGGTCAGGTCCACAATCTCCTGAGTTTCAGTTCCATCTTTAGAAATACCAACTTCATCACCTTATTGTAGGCAGTAAGAAATGATACGTGGGATACTTGCCTATATTACATTTCATACTAATGTTAAATGCTACGACTATGGTTTAACCACAGCTACTGTCCCTTCCATCTTCCTGTCCTACAGAACTTCCCGGTGCTTGCTGGAAGATGGAATTTAGATAACGGATTATGTCAAATCTCTGCAATTGCAAAGCATCTACACTTGCACGTTATGAGCTACCTGTAACTCCAGAGCTGTGTTAAATAAGGCCCTAGTATTCTAGATGCACCAGTGGAGTTACTTAGCCCCCCAATATAATACACACACACAAAGACTCATGAATGACAGGAAAAAGATATTAAATACGAGCATGCTAAACTGTTACCCATGAATGGCTGCAAAGCACTAAAGAGAGTGCACACAGGCATGCCCTAAACAGACCGCCAGCCTCGGCTTCTGCAGATCTCTTCCCCTTTCTGTTCTGAACCCTTTCAGGTGTCCTCCCCTAACTAGGTCATGGGACCGTGCGGGCGGCACTCCCCGACGACCGTGAAAAACAACGTTTTTCATATGAGGATGCCAAAAATGAAACGTGTTCTCATCAGGGAAAGAATTACTCTATGAAAACAAGCAAAACAAAAAAACCCTGGGACATTATAAAACTTAATACAAGGAGATAAATAATGGTTGGTGAAGAGACATATTTCGGGAATGGGTTTTACTAGAACAGAAGGAAGAGACTCTCCCCCGCCCCGACCCCCGAGCTATGCTATGACTGATCCTATTAAGATACCGTGCACGGGACTGTGTCCTCTGAACTAGAACAAGGCATGGTCTGCTTTCAGTTTTCTGAGGCGATTTCTATTTGAGTTGAATGGCCCTTCTGAAGACAGTTTATCAATGAGAAATTCTCTCTCTCTCTCTCTCTCTGGTCTGAATCTGGCCTTTTGGTTAGCTATAAGGCAGAGTCCCATTTTTTCTCCTTCAGCATCTACCATTATAACTCCCTGTGTTGATGTGTCCACCTGCTTCTAGAATTACCAATGGATATGACCAGAAGTTCTAAGAGTTAAATTTGCAGCAGCACGGACTTCTAACTACAAGCCTCGAACCACGGTGGACATAGGTTCAGTTGAGAAAGATTTCCCAAGTCAGAACTATGGTCCTCACTAACCGGGCTGCCAGGCTAGATCAAGAGAAGGCAGGTGCCGTGACCCCAGAGGAAGCTGTTCAACTCGCCGGGTCGGTTCCCCGAGCCCTGCCAAGGAGGCCCTGCAGACTGACAGCCGACCTGGCAGAGCTGGTGTCTTCACCCCGGCGGGGAGGCCCTGCCCCGAGGACAGGCACCAAAAGCCAGCAAGGCAAAGCTGAGCGGCTGGGGCAGCCACTTGTGGCGACACAAAGGCAGGCTCCCTCTGCCATGGGAGTTCTAGAAGCCTCTGAGGGTGACTGGGGCTGTCGAAATGTACACTGTGAGACAGGACATCCGTCCCGGCATTCTGGGTGAGCACTGCCCAGGCCAGGGCAACTATAGCCGGGCCCCAGGACAGCCTGCTCCTCACATCAAAGTCGGAGGCCCTGGGAGGCTGGCGAGCAGCCAAAGACGCAAAGCAGCAGGGGAGTGTGTTGCCTTAAGACAATGGCAAACTGGGACTGGTGGAGTCTGTAAATTCCAGCACTGAGGAGGTCTGCTCAGAGATTTTACCCTCTCCTGTCAGGCTGTGATTTAATTTCCTTTGAAGAAAAAAAAAAAGAAAAAGGAAAAGAAAAGAAAAGAGTGTACATTCCCAAACCTTCTGTCTGCAAAAGCAGACACCACAATGCAAGCTAATGCACTCTGGTCCCACAGCCTCTGTCTAAAACAATATGGCTAAGTGAGAGGTGACATCCTCCTGTTCATCTTCATAGGGCATTACGTCTAAGGGGTAATTAAGATCATTTAAATGCAAACATCACTGCTCCATTGCTGATATCCTCCCAGCTATTTCCCATCAATTCTCTTTAATTATGGAAGCATCGCACGTTAATTTTTTCTTTTTTTTTTTCGTGAGGAAGACCAGCCCTGAGCTAACATCCATTGCCAATCCTCCTCTTTTTGCTGAGCAAGACTGGCCCTGGGCTAACATCCGTGCCCACGTTCCTCTACTTTATATGGGACGCTGCCACGGCATGGCTGACAAGCAGTGCATCGGCAGGCGCCAGGGATCCGAACCCGCGAACCCCGGGCTGCCAAGCGCGAACTTAACCGCTGCGCCACCGGGCCGGCCCCTCGCATGTTAATTATAACCTGACTTTCATTTATTGGATGGGGCACAACATATGGTCTCACTTTGGGTAACGAGAACTTAAGGTAAGGCATCAAACTCTCTTAGTCCCAAAGATGACTCAGTTCTAGGCCTTAGAAGATTCTACCCAGAGAAGTTTACCCACTTGCTCCACAGAAATGGAGTTAGTTCAAGAATGATCTTCTATCCTCCTCACTTGATTTTACAGATTTTTGCAAAAAAATAAAATAAAAAAATTGGGAAGACAAACTAAGAAAAAAAAAAATCTGTTAGAGAGTGAGGAAAACTACATCAATCACTCTCCCTTCCATGGTCTTAAAATTTGATTCCTAAGCAGCAGGATGGATGTTGTGAATGTCCTGAAACCCTTTCGGGAAGCAAGCGTCAAGGGAAACACGGCACATGGAGGCCACTGAGGTGACAGGGTGCCCCCAGGAGAAGCCACGCTGAGTAAATAGTCATTAGAACAGAGAGGGCCTTGTGAGTTTCCTCTCAGAGGAAATGAATATGCGTTGAGGTCACTCAACTCTCATCCACCCTGTGCATCAGGCTTACCCTTCCAGCAGCACATGCTCCATTTAGGCAGCAGTGTGTCATAGCCCAGCGTGTCATCCATAGTGGCATGCTGGGGGTGGAATAACTCCCAACTCCGTGCTAATCCGGTGTGGGGAAGGCCAAGGTACAGAGTTTTACTTGATTGCATAAAATGTAGAGCTATTTTCAGCTTCTAAATCATCATTCTGGCCCCTTCACCAATCCTAAAGCCATATTACAACCCTTTAAACATATTTTTTCTATTCCATTTTCACTTATTTTAACCTAAGCAAACAAAGTCATTCTGAGAAGTTTCAATAAGATGAAACCATGAAAAGGGAGAAAAAAACAAAAGACCAAGAGGAGTTTTACAAATATTTGCAATTTAAAATGGTCACCGTTGTAGGGTTGTAGTTGGTGAACCCTACATTTTCTTGCGTTATCTTCAAACTCTTTATAAAAACCCTGGACAATTAACACTTAGCAGGACTTCAGTGCCTGAGGACACAAATCAATTTTGTTTTAGTCACACTTCTAAGACATTGAAGAGAAACATTAAATAATGGAAATAAAAAAAACTGCTAACTGATATAGGAAGAACCTTAGCTATTTCTGTAATAATTCCACTGGGAATTGTGCTGGATGTTATAAAAACAGGATGTTTTGTTTGCTGTTCCTCATAAGACTACCAAACCCATATAAGACTACAAAATACATCAAAACTGCAAATCTATGTGACGTTTGCTGGTATTAAAAGAGCCAGATGGAATTTTTATTCATGTATTTAAAATTTTTGCTCAATGTGGGATGACCTCTGGAAACATGTTTCTTGTTTTCACAAATGCCAAAAGGGAAACAGTTACATAACATAATTCTGCAGTGGTCCAGCATCATAACACAGAGAACTCAGTCTTAAATACAGGACACTCACAGAGGAGTCCTCACTGCTAAGACTTCTTATTTTTAAAATTAACATGGATTAATCCACAGTAACAAGACACCTGTTCCATTTAGTTAGAAGCTAATCCCAACAAAAGGATTCCAATAATAAACTTTTTCTAATGTTAATTCAATGCAAGATGATGAAGTTACTGGCACCAAAGGCTGAAATTAATATTAGTGGATTTAGAGATAATTTTAAATGGGTATGACTAGCACACCCAGATACACAATCTTATTTGTGTGTATGGGCGGAAAGGGGAGGGTGAAGCAGGGGTTATCACCTTTGTAAATGAAATCATGATTTTTCACTGCTTTCTGCCTAAGTAAACAGAAGCATATATATCATTCCCTTATCCTGGCCCACACAGCCCCACTTGGGAATGCAGAATAAATGGAGAGGGAGGGTTTCTAGGAAACAACTGCTCCTAAATATTCTCCCAAGCAGATAGTTGAGCTCTGCTCTGTCCATTCAGAAGCTTTTTTTTCCCTTTTTTTGTGAGGAAGATTAGCCCTGAGCTAACATCAGTTGCCAATCCTCCTCTTTTTGCTGAGGAAGACTGGCCCTGGGCTAACATCCGTGCCCGTCTTTCGTCCACCTTACATGGGACGCCACCACGGCATGGCTGACAAGAGGTGCATCCGTCCGCACCCGGGATCCAAACCTGCAAACCCCAGGCCACCAAAGCAGAGAGTGCAAACTTAACCGCTATGCCACTGGGCCAACCCCCCATTCAGATGCTTTTTGAAATAGCTGGAAAAGTCACTCAAAAACCCACACCTGCTGCCATCATTCCATGAATGAGTCTCCATTCAGTCCAAGCGAAGCAGCAGGTCAACCATGAGTGTAGGAAGGAGACAGAGGCTTCTCTTCCCTACTTCAGTCTGGGGGCTACGTCTAAGCAATAAGGCTGATGGTTTCATTTTTCATAAAACTATAATGATTATCTTTTTAGTATCTAACCCCTTATAAACTTTCCTGCCTGGTGAAATAAAAATTTTGTGTCCTATCTCAATAACTATAATTTGCTATTTCTGTCATCTGTTAACTTATTCAACAATAATTTAGGGAGCACCCATCACACACCAGGAACTGTGCTGCATCAGAAGGTACACAAATGCGTTTTCTGACTTCAGGAAATACCTGGCTTGCAGGTAGGATGAAAAGTGCTGTCATGCAAGTTACAGTGGGGCCCAAAGGTGAGCGAGAGGTAGGTATCAAGGAAGGGCTGAGAGTGGAGACACTCGAAACGGATCTGGAGTAATCAGCAGAATCTTGTCAGGCAGACAAAGAGAAAACCAAGTTTGAGAGGAAATAGAGTATATTTGGTTTTAGAACAAACTAGGTTTGAGGTGCCTTAGAAACATTCAGGCAGAAATATCCAAGCGGACAGTTGGACATATAGATAGAGAACCTGCAGGAATACATGAGCTGCAAATCCAGTTGGGAAAACCTTGAGCATCATCAGCATCTAGGGTGATACTTGAAACAATGGGCCTGTGTAACCAGTTTGGGAAGCTACAGAGAGTAAAGAAGGGGCCCAAGGCTGCACTTTAGGGAAAGCCACAAAGACAGGGAAGTGTGGGAGGGGGCTGAGAACAGAGGTGGGGTACCAGGTCACAGCGTCACAGAGCCAAGTGGAGAAAAAATTAAATAATAAACATAAACCAACAATAGGTCAAAGACCTAAAAGATTTCACTGAATTTCAAAATTAACAGGTTATGATATTCCTTTCCAAAACAGGGGGTCAAACTGTGATGCAGTCGAGATAGGTAATGTAGGAAGTAGAAAAGCCATGAGGATTATTGGTTTTAGTTTGTTTGCTTTCAAAATGGAGGATATTTGAGCATGTTTAATTTTCCAAGTTGAGAGACCTTTAATAACTAGGGCCCTGAAAAAAAAAGTCCTAACAAGATTTTACGGGATTAAATTTTGGCCACAGTGGAGAGACATAATTATAACTTGACTGCGTTCAAGTAAAATTTCAAATTCTCAACAATTAACTAGCCACTAATATTGACTTATTGATTTGGGGAGCCAAAAGGAATCAGTAAGAAATCACACAAAACTGGAGAAATCTTAAAAGTAAACCTACTGAGAGGCAAAGGTAAACTCTGATCAGAGAATTTTCAAGCCAAACAAAACTTCACAAACATCCACCTAAATCCCTCATTTTAAAACAGATTTTAAATCAATGCAATAAGAACAACTTCCATTGGAAAATATCAAAACCAAATTTAAATTGTGTAAGGTGAAAGAGATTGCTCGTGACAAAAAGGAGGCACAAAGTACCCTGTTTCAAAACTTTTCAACATTTTATTCCTACATCTCGATAGGAGGCAGTTTCCAAACCTGGCAATTACAAGTGACCTGTGAGTGCAGCAGGACGCGCTGGGAAGGGGCGCCCTCAGGACTCCACTGACCTCTCACACTTAGCACCTAACGACCAAACGCATGCTGCTCAGGCTGGGGCCACGCCCCACTGCGGTTCTCACCCTGAAAGCTACTACATGGAGAGGCAATACTTGAACTGAAAGGAGTAGACAAGAAATTATACCAAGTGAAAAATGTTCGTTTTACAGTGTGATGCTTTGTATGATGATAACTGAAAACCCAGTCTTATTCATGAAATGAGAAATTCAGGAAAAAAGTGCTTCTTTGTAACTTAGAAAATGACTTATAAAATGGGTTCCTGGGAAATATACAAATAATAGAAGCTCTTTCGTACTTCTTTTACAAGTTTAAGTTTTCCAACTCCCTTTGTCTTTATGTTTTAAATAAGAGATGAGGGGAGAAAAGACGCCAAGAGGAAGCGTCTTTACCAGGCCTGAAATAAATCAGATCTGGTAATAGGATTTGGCTCCCAGACAAGAGTGGGGTCCACCTGCTCTCAGTCTGACAGGACTTAAGGCTGTGGCTCTTTCATATGTAGACACACACATAGACACCAAGCATCATCTAATTTCCTTATAAGATGTGGCCGATAGTCTTATGGCAGCCAAGACTTTGTTTAGACTGCCCTGATTTTCATAAAAAAGAAGCTTAAAAGTTCAGGCTTACTACCGAAAACATTAAGATGAAAACTCTAGGAATATTAATGGAGTCAGAAACAATCACCACACAGAATGCTAAAAATAATCAGCATTTACTGAGTCCTTGTGCTCCAGCAATGTGCTAAGTGATTTGTGTGTATTTTCTCATGAAATCTTTTATGAGGCAGGTACTATTATTACTTCCCTTACAGAGGACTCGAGGCCACAAGAGTTTAAGGAACTTGTTCACAATCTCACAGTTAAGTGCTGAAAATGGTTTTTTAATCCAGTGAGTCTCACTCTAAACCAATGCTCTTGAAAATATATACATAGTGGTGATAGAAGAAAATTCTTGGGTTGAAGACACGCGAGTACCCCGTGGTTACCTGAACTCAATTTTCAGTTCCACTCAGGATTTTGATTTGGCAAATGGACCACCACTGCCAAACCAAAGAAAGTTTACTATATTGAACCATTCCTGACTACCACTATCTACACTAGCTTGACTGAACCACAAGGCCATAGATTTCAGGTGGGTCAACCAGGTACATATACAACAATGATGGAATGCTTTCACACTTAGAATGAAGGTCATTGCTCTAAATTGGGCAACAAAATCAAAATCTTTCTTATACAGCTCAAGAGTATTCTTTTACCCAGATCATTGTCCTAATTTACTTTGGCACTGAAAAGTGTTTATTAACTATAAAGTAAGACTAAAATTGATGGGTTTGGAGGACTTTATTATGCCCATGTTTCACTAGATTAATTTTGGAGGGCATGCCATGCTCTCCTTCTCTGGAAAATACAATATTTCTTTGTTCTTAAATAAAAGCCACAAATTTCCAAAAAAGAAACAAAATTTCACTACATGATATTCTTTTAAATTTTGTTTTAACTTCATTATTGGGAAATATCTTTATTTAATTTTTCTATCAAAAAAAGCATTATGCTTTTCTTATAAAATGTTCATGATGAACTTCTTTTACCTCTTTTATTGAATTATTCATTCAACAAACAACAATCGTGTACTCCCAAAGCCATGGTTCTTGTCTTCACGGAACACAGGGGCTAGTGAAGGACAGACATTGAAAACAGATTGTTACTGTATGATCCCACAACAAAAGGCACGCTATGTAATCAGAAAGCTATGTACTAGTATTTGAGAAAAGCAACTCTCTTCTAAATGTACACGATTTAAAATGTGGAGGCTAAGCATCCCCCTGTCGTGATCTGAAGCCTCAAATTTAGAGGTGATTAGAACAGGCACATGTTAAGTCCACCAAAACTATACTTTCTTTCAAAACTGCTAGATGTCCCAGGGCACCCTGAATTCAATTTGAAAATCTCAGTATAGATGTTCTAGAAATTTCCCAAAAGAGGTCTCGGGACACCATTCTCATATTCTAGCTTACACAGATTTATCACTCAGTCAAACACATCAGTTAGTGCAATTTGACAAATTTAGAGGGACAGAGAAAAAATACAGATAGGATTATCAGAATTGAAGACCCTTTCAAGTCATTGAGTAGCCGTCTTTTCCATTGTACCTTTCAAGTCTAATATGATAATCTTTGACAAATCTGATGTAAACATTTGTTATTTGATGTAGAAACAAAGAGTAAGGTATTTTTTTCCTTATTTTTAAATTAATCTAAACTCCTCTTAGTTTAATTGCACACGTGTACTACATATATCTTTTCCTGTACCCCTTCTAGAACCTGGTAAGATTCCAGCTGTTCTCTTATTGATTTCCTTCAGTTGATATCTCAGTCCCTAGATTAAGGTGTTCTTCTTTTCCTCTTTTGGCAAATTTTGTCAGACTAAGTACATTTGGCACAGATTATACACAAGAGCATGTCCAAATGGAATGCAAAGGGACTGCCAGATGCCTATTTTTTCCACATCAGAAAAGGAAACCATGGCTGGACCAGCTTGTCTGTCCTCCAGGTCTGGGACTTAGGATGGGAAGGTACAGTCGCAAAGGAAGGGGGAGTCTAAGCTGCCTACTCCAGGGTCTCCTTGTGGTTTGAGTGAAGAACTCACTTGGAGCAGGTGCAGACTGAACTATTACATCTTGTCTGCCACCCTGGAAAATGCTTCCTACTTAAAATAAATCATGTTCCAAAAATTCACTTTTAAGCCTACTATTTGAAATTTAGAATGTGTCCTTCTAGAACCAGTGTCACAAACAGGGATTGGCATCGCAGGCTACCCTACGGTGGTGTAATAGGAGTACTACAGGACCTACTCGCCTTATATGGCATAGCTTCCATTAGAAAAAACAGCCCCACTGAGGACTTGAGTCAATAGGATATGAACCTCTTCCTCACTTTTTCCTACATGGGCTATAGAAGTCTAGGTAGAACACTAAGAAGTAGATAATGAAGTAAGAATAGCAAGATGCATTCTCCAGGGGCAGAGTGATGGGTCAGGGGCATCAGCAGGGAGAAATTCAGTGGCTCTAGTCTTCTGCGAAGGCAGCAGTGGTGGTCCAGTCTCTGGAGTGGTGGTCCAGACTCTTCTGCCATCTCCAGTAGCAACAGAGGTGGCGGAAGAGTGGAAGAGAAAAAGAGGACACAGAAAGGAAGTGAATCAGAAGCGAGGGCAGTCATGAAAAGGGAGTGTCCTGAAGTTGAGGGCAAGAGAAAGAGACAGGGAATTCCTGCCACCAGCCAGCATGGGAAATCCCCTGGTTTGGATTGTCATCCACTCCGTCACTGACTAGGAATATTTATTATTTAGTAATTTAACCCTCTCAATCCTTACTTTCTTATTTTGGCTTCTTAAAGTCAAGCTTTATGTTGTTAATGAAAATCTGCTTCAGGCTGGAGACGTGCAATGCTCCTCAGATTTATTGTTAGCCTACAGAGGTTCTCAACCAGGGTGATTTTGCCCCCCAAGGGGCAGAATAGGTAGTGGGCAGTGTCTGGGGTTATTTCTCCTTGTCACCACCAGGGAAGGGGTGCTATTGACATCTAGGGGGTAGAGACAAGGTATGCTGGTAAATATTCTACACTGCACGGGACAGCCCCCCATGACAAAGAATTATCCATCCCAAAATGTCAATAGCCCCAAAGTTGAGAAACCCTCTAACTTCATAACCGTGCGGCAGTAACTTTTCGTCACGTGTGACGGTGCTCCCAGTGTGTTTAAGCAAGCGATTATAACACAAACCCTGCAGACTACTATATCACTCAAACCCCCTCGTGAATAGCATGCCCAACTAAGAGAATCTACAAACAACCAACATTGTTCTTCAGAATTATAATGCACGACATCTGTTTTTTAACAGAAGAAATAAAAGCAAGAGAGCCAAACTTTGAGAGCCTGGCAGCAAGGGCATGGCATGAACTTGGGATCACCAGGTCATACTGCAGTTTTCTAGAGGAGGTACTGTGCCAGTTCCTAGGAGAATGTGAACCCTGCCACCATGCCACATCCTGCCTCTTAAGCATCTCCATCAACAGCAGCTGTGTTCCTCACCGAGCATCCAGTGACAAACCAGGAGCATCAGCTAGTTCCTGAAATGCTCACAGCTCCCCAGCATTAGAGCAATAATCTCCCCAGGAAGAGCCTTACTGGGCTGTATGAGTGAAAAAGAATGAAAGCAGGGCCACTATCAGGACACAAATACAGTAGTTCCATGACCCAGGTAAGGAATGTGACATCTTTCTGGCCCTCTCTTTCTTCAACCAAAAAGAGAAAGAGTTTGGCTTAGTCATCTCCAACCTCCCTGTCAATTCTCACCACCATGATTGTTTTCTCCCCAGATGGCAGTGAGAAAGGGGCTGCTCCAAAGAAAGAAGGGAAAAGCGACCTTGGAAAACCCTCTGTGGTGAGGGCTCCAACCGTGGGGTGTCTGTGAACAAAGCAGATGACCCACCCCTGCGGTGAGCAGACCCACAAGAGAAACCTTTTTCAACAAAGGCAAAAAATGGCCCCCAGCTTGACAGAGCGAGCCTCCGTTTAGCCCCAGGCTATATCAGAAATGATGACTAAGAAATCAAGGAACAATCTCCACGTGCGTGCAGCAGGGAGAAGACTGATCATTACACACTGGCCTGGTCAGCCACAGCCTCCTGCACAGAGTGTCATCACCTCTGGGGCATCATCTTCTCATTAGGGAGGACAAAGAAGGGCACGGCGCGTTTTTAGCCGTGTCTTCGTAATAAAAATAGCCAACAAAGACAAAATGGGAGGGCAACACACTATGAATTTGAGGAGGCTTTAGTTGTGATGGACAAGTACTTTATGTAGTTAGAACCGTTTGGTAGAGACCCAGATCAGTTCTAGGGAACTGCTGGGCGGATCCTGAATGAGGCGGCTGTTGGGAAGGTCTTCATCCACTGCTCTACCTAAGAATGGATTCTGTTTTCCTGAGTCTCCTCCCGAGATTCTACACTGGGCTTCTGTTCACGTGCTTAGTGCGGCTGTTTAAGAGTAAGAGTGTCAAAGATATACTCAGGCTCCACCAAGTATGAAAAGTAAAAAATTATATTTCTAGTCCTCAAGATTTTAAAAATCTGAACATGAAAATGTATTAAAAATATGCTGTGGTGAGGGTATATATAAGGAAAAGTGAAAGTAATAAATATCCATTTTTCTGCCATTTCAACACTATCACAACTCCCCAGGGATAAGTTTTCCCAGCTGAAACATCAGGATTTTAATATGTGTCTGAAATATGAGACTTTCTGATAAAACCTGTTTGTTTGCTGAGGTTTTTGGTGTTTTGTTGTTTTTTTTTTTTTTCAGTAAGAGCTGGTGCTTTTGAAAACATCTGTCATCTGCATTTGAGAGCACTTGACAACCATTGTCTCATTACCTTCTGCCACGTGCTGATGAGAGGGCAATGGCAGGGACTCTCATCCCACTTCACCAAGAATCAGACACACAGCAAGGAGGTAAAAATAGATCTTCACGTCCTCCCAGTCCCACCCACTGCTCCTCTTGAACATCCAGGATTCTCCCCAAGCCACCCCCACAGACAAGACTGAAAAGAATCCCCTTTGACTCCTGTTACTGCCACCGAGAGACTGTAACTCGATGTACAGTACTTTTGTGGTGAAACAAAAAGGCAGAGGCAAGGAGTTGACTTCCTTCTCGTTGCAAATAACTCGAACATGACCAATGTGCTAGAAAAATTAATAGCAATAAGGACTGCCTTTTTTGGAGCAGCCTGGGCAGTCAGCTGGACGGGGGGCATTGCTAAGCCCAGGCACACTGCCTGGATCAAGTCCTGCAAACAAGCTTGACAAGAGAGAAGCATGAGTAATTTACGTATTAAAGAGATAACGGTAAAGTCCGATACAAACAGACAAGCGTAAAACCTTCAACGCACAGACCAAGTGCCTGGCTTGGCGACCATAAAATGCAATAAGCAATGAAATCTAGGTTATATGACTCAACTTCCAAAAGTCTAATGCCCCTTTTGATCCTTAAAAAGATGACATCTCCACGTGCACAAAGAAACGGCCTGCAAGGGAGAGCTCTGGTTTAGAGGGGCTCCCCAATTACCCTGAACCCACACAGGAAGTTAGGGGAAACCTCAGTGACTAGTCTGTACTAACCTGGTCTTCCGTATACGGATACAGTGCAGATAAAGGGAATTGCTCTATTTCAATTTGGTTCTAAAGCATTTTACATTATTCAAGAGAATACAAATCGCATCAATAATTGCCCAAACAATCCCTTCTGTGATGATTTTTCCCCTCGTGTTCACAAACACGGCAGTGATGGTGCATTTGTGAGATTCCGAGAACAAGAGACATGTCTGTGACCTCGATTTTACTTTTTAAATCATTTATTTAGTTGCTACCAACTGGCAAATATAAGCAAAAAATAGAGGTCTAAAAGTCGTGAGAATGTGGAGCTTGAGTTAATGAGCAAATTAGAAAAAATATTATGTCACTTGCCATCAAATGTTGTCCACCAACTTAAAAAAAAATCCACATAAAGAGAGAATTCAGACAGTCCTTCCACAATAAGCTATTGTATGGCTCATAGGTCTGGGTCATTCACAACTCCCGGAAATAGCTGTGTGTTCGCCAAATGCTCTTATTTTGTATGTTCTCACGGGCTTCCAGGACTTGTGCAAATTGTTTTCCAAGCACCATCCGGCCATAATGACCAGGTTACTACTGATAATTATGCTTGCCTGTCTATAAGTTTGTCAGCTAAAGAAATCCACAGACGGCTGTCATAATGAGCAGAAATTGACTTCTGGCACAGCTGCGCTGACCACAACGCATTAGAAAAACAACCCTCTTTGCAATAACCAGTTCTGGGCATCACTGGTTAAAAAAGACTAGTTTCCTGTTTTTCTCAAAAACTTCAGAGTGTGGGTATTGCTATTTTTTACCCCACCCACACCTTTTCTCTTTAATTGTTGAAGATTCGGTGCTGTAAACACCTAATCATGGGCATTTTTTTATATTATAGCTCTGGGTTTAATTTTAAGTCAGATTTGTCCTTTCCAAGCCGGGGCCTCCCCTGTGCCAAGGCCCACGTGGAAGGAGGAGCTGGGGGCACTGGTTCTGAGGCCTTGGGAAGGAAAGGGGACGCCCCCTGGAAAGGGGACCTCAGCCTGGGTTTGGGCAACACCCTGCCGCTCCACAGCGGTGCCCAGCACCAGGAGTGGGACAATGGCACCTCCAGGTCGGCTGAACCCAGGGATGGAGTCTGGCCGCCTTAAGGTGGCATAAAGCATCAAGTGCCCCACCTGACACAGCATCTCTTTCATACTAAGCTATTCCTCTTCCTCACTTGGAAATGTTAATTCCTTTCCCTCAAGTGGGGGTTCTAAATATATGTAGGCAGTGCCCAATATCACAAGGCTGTTCTTTCTGCCTGATCCCATCAGGTCCCCACTCCAATGTCACCTTCCAGATCCTCTCCACCTAATTAACACACACACGCGCGCACACACACGCATGCACAGCACAGGTGCCAGGAAGGATGATATGTATCTGTCTCCCACACTAGAATAGAAGCTTCTCAGGGGAGCCAATACTGTTCTGTTCACCCCTGTGGCCCCTGCACTTTGAATAGTGCCTGGAAAATAGCAGATGACTGCTTAATATTTGTTCAGAACAAACGCCCCCTCCCCCCCTGATGTTATTCACCTCTGCCTTTAGCTCACCTCCGACCTTGTGCCTGCCTCTGTGGAAACCCTCGTCTACTGTACTGCAGCTTATTTTACACCTGCCTTTCCTATAAACCCCTTCTCCCAGAATGGAAACTGTGCTCTGCATACTGCACAGGACCTAGCATATAACAGATACTCGATAAACACCCGCTGAATATTGTTAAATGAATCACTTGTGACTGTCTATGTTGGGGCCAGGGATTCTGCAGACACCACAGAAATATAAAAAGGAGTAAAACCCAGATTTCTATCATTTTTTTCTTTTACTTTTGGACACCATGAAAAAAGTTGAGGTATTTCCTAAGCCAACAGCATCCACTCAAACACAGGGCAGTAAGACTTAATCCACATAAACTTTTCAAAACAAGGACCAGAGAAAGAATTTTTTTAAAGGAAGTTGAAAATAAAACGTTGATTGTTGTCCTGCTCAGCAAGAAGTTGAGGTAATATCCTTTGAAAGTCACTGAAAGGGAAGGATTCTAACCAAAATCAAAATCTTTATTTGGGTTAAACTTGAAAATAGGGAAAGTGTAAACTTTTTTTTTTTTCTCCTGTAAGTTCTTCTTTTAAAAGAAAGGCAGAAATTCAACAAAGGCCTCTATCCCCTCAAATCTTCTACATTTCTCCAAACTATAAAAGAGAGAAAAACTCTGAGCCACAATTATACTTAAATGTACATATGTTGACTTCACATGGTTCCCACTGATTGTAGGAAGAACCAAGGGGATAAAAACTTAAATGAGCCCCTCATGTGAGGGAAATAAATTTATAGTACTTATCATCTGTTTCAAGATTTTAAAAAATTACTTATACGTACGCTCGTATTACAAAGGTCTACAAGCCACCCATTACTGTCACTTCTGGTCCTCTTAATAGGCCTCATTCCTAACAAATTTTGCCACTTGTCTAAGTAATAAATAGACTTTTTTTTTTTTTTTTTTTTTTTTTGTGGGGAAGACCAGCCCTGAGCTAACTTCCGTTGCCAATCCTCCCCTTTTTGCTGAGGAAGACTGGCCCTGGGCTAACATCCGTGCCCATCTTCCTCCACTTTATGTGGGACGCCGCCAAGGCATGGCTGACAGGCAGTGCGTCCGCGGGCGCCCGGGATCCGAACCGGCGAACCCCGGGCTGCCAAGCGCGGACTAAACCGCTGCGCCACCAGGAGGCCCCTAGACTTTTTTAAATGAGCTAAAACTTCTTTAATTCCTATGTGCTTCATTTAACTATAGAATAAATAAAAGAGAAAAAGAAGTTAAGCCAACCACCATTTCATAGAAGACTTGGATCAATTTTCAAGAAAGTTAAAAATTTGCTTAGAGGGTCCATGCATACATCAGACCATGAAACACACCAGAGCAGAACCACATACCACCAGGTGACAAACAAAGCCAATGCAAACAGCATATTCAAATGCTGAAGTGCATTCACAAAGGAAAATGCTGGTTAGAATAACAAAGTCTCTTTGCTTCTGTGTGTTTGGAAATAAACACGATCATCATTATATTTTATTACTAAGCAGCAAAGACTTTACCTATTCATTGACAGATCAATTAAAACAGCCTTCCCTAGTATTAATACTCACATGATTGATCAGAGGCAATTTACTAATAATGACGAGCTCTAACATATGTACTAGAGGCTTGAGATAAATAAACCACAGTTTCAATGTATTAAAAAAAAATGGAATGCCATGTCCCGTGCAAACCAAAGATCTAATGCAATAACATTCTATGAACTGTGAGCAACATGACCAGCCCAGCAAAATAATTCTGTTTCTCACAGGTGTCCTTGGATTAAGTAGAATAGCACCACACAAATGACAGGAATTTTTAAAAGACACACACATATATATTTTGCAGTCAGGCTGATGCTAACAATGTAATATTCCAAAAAACAGAAGATCTGTTTTGGCCTTCTTTCCAAGTCATCAATAAATGCCCTTGAAATTAGCCCTCTCCCTCTAAACAATTTAATGTCGTCTTCGGTTCTAATTGGGCAGCCCTACACTATCAAATTATAAATAGATAAAATGCAGTGCATGGAACTTCTGTTTAGAGAAGAACTCCATTTCAAAGTGGACTCCTAAGAAAGAACCAGTAAGTAAGCAGACCAAACAGTGTGGCAGGCCTTACTGGAGGTTAGAATTTGGTCCACATGCGAGAGCAGACGGTTATTCTGGACAGCTGCAGGAAGATGGGGGCAATAGCTTGACAGCTATCGATTTCCGTAATGATTAAAACCAACAACAACAACAATGAAATAGCATTTAGATTTTTATAATGTTACTTGAAAATTTTTTCAGGAAATTTTAGGTTTATCAAGCTAAGGAGATACATCAGCCCAGCAATCTCCAAGACTCTGTTATCACTATTTTACACCTGAATCTTTTTGCCACCCTTCATTCTCTCTTCTCATTATATAAATGTCCATAACAGAGAAGAAACACTACTAATTGAAACACGTGTTTGACTAACATAATTATAAGAAAGAATGAAACAAATTTATCGTACTAGACCACAGATGTGAAAGACAAGTGTCACCTCTTCCTCAAACAATTTTTACTATTTTCAACCGTCTAAAAAAAAATTGAATAATGGATTTGCTACCACAGCAAATGCAATATATAAAAATGGCAAAACCAGATTTGGTTATACTGTTCTTACAAATTCTCTGTCCACAGCTTCATACATAATACACCACAAAATTTAATATGAAACCTCAGATATCAGAACTACACACATAAATAAACTCTGAATTATGGTAGTTTGGGTTTCTTTAGTATAAATGCTGAATACAAGCCAAATCTTTCCTCAGCCTGGTCAATGTTCCTGACATTAACACATAACACCATTTTTATTTTGAAACCTTGGCTCTTTTTGGAAATTACAAATTAACTCCTTTAGACTATTAATGGCTATTAACAGTTACTATGTATAAAATAACTTTCTAAAATATTGCCTTCTGAAGAATCAAAAAGCATATAAGTTATAATATTACAAAATATTTCTAAAGACAGTGAATGGCAAATATCAAGTTACCAATCCTTCTACACATGTAACGGAGTCCCCAGAAGTAATGGGGAAATAAAATCAGTTTAGAAAGTCTTTCCCCAAAGAGGTCCAATTCAATAGTAAATGTCATTCCAGGTTTAAAGTAAACGAAAAATACCAAATCAAAGTTTTCACAATACTTCACATCTGCCTTCATCTAACCATGCATTTACATATTACACATTTGAGGATCTGCTCTTGATCAAACTCTGGGACAGGAGGTAGGATCTTACAAAGAATAAGATGTATTTCTTTCTGTGGAAAAGCTCACATTCCATTGAGCACTGATTCAAGGGATATTTCTAGTCCACAGGTCCCTAAAACACATTTATAAGCAAAATCTTTATTTAAATCTCACCCTCATTATTTTATGTAGCTTTTGTTCCAGTATGGAGGAATGTTTATATTGCTATAAACAAAGATTGTATTAAAAGGATATATATGTGTTAGCAATTTTCAAATTAAACGTGTATGATTTACATCTGCCTCTTCCACTGGAAAGACCACCCAGGGAGCAGCCAGACCAGCAAAAGGGCCGTAGGGGGATCCCTTTCTTTGCCCTGTGCTCCCCACGTTGAGGATTTCACCTCTCCCCCTAGCCTGGAACTAGACCCGACCTCCACTTGCTCTCCCTCCCACTCTCCAGCCTACAGGAGTGTTAGGGGGAGTCTTCCCAGATCCCTTCAACCAAGAACTCTAGGAACAGCTTAGCACCAGGGGTGTGGGAGAGACACTGCTCCCACAATAGCAGAAAGAGCTGTGTTCTCCAATATCACAGTTTGTCACTCAGAATGCACTTTTCCGGAGAAACTGACACCCAGGTATGTAACTCCTTAACTATCACTAATACTTCAAGTACATTACCCGTCATCTCAGCCTTTGTGACTTAGCAAAGAAAAATAAATACGACCCAAGAAAACTGTTTTTAAGTTGAGGATATCTTACATACACAGAGAGGGCAAAGAAACTAGAATCTGTACATATGACATTTGTTCATCCAATAATTTTTTGAGCACCTAGTAACTTCTACGTATATCCATTTGCAATTACATACCTCAGTTAAATGCCTTTATTCTGCTCTCTGTTGCTTTCACTTTCTTTAAAGATTGCTCTTCTAGAATTACAGACTTTAGTTCAATCCACCCCCCAAAAAATTAAATACAAGGAGAGGAAAATTCACTGCACACAATCTGTCACTCACATGGATGACACTTGATCATGTCCCTCAGCATTCTTTCCCTGAAGGCCCAAATCCCAAAAGAACAAATACAGCCAATCCCATTACAAACCGCAATTACCTCCCAAGAGGCTGGAACACCAATCCAATTTATCACTTCTCACCTCATGTAATACACACACATATATGTGTGTTAGAGGTTAGAACTGAAAAATAGACTCTTCAAAAATAGTTTCCTCCAGAAAGAGTTTCACTACAGCCTATTTGGTTTTTGGGTTTTCTGTTGTAGGTTTTTACTCCCTAATAAGAAAATAAGTATCTTCACAGTCACTGTTGTTCTAGGAAAACCAAATCTCCTCTGAATGATTCCAGGTACCTAACATGCTGCCAATTATATAATTCAAGATAGAATTTGAACTGCTATATATAACCCATGAATTCAAATTTTGTTTTCTATTATATTTCTAATTGCTTATTCAGTTAGGATGTGGGATGGTATGCATTAATGCTGTCAAGAGCATTATAAGAAAATGCTGAGTGAAAGACATAAATGTCCTAATTTCATTAAAAATTAACCAAAAAAGATATTAGCGTTATGCTACTAACTAGTGAGGGTTTCAAATTATTAAACTGAGAAGAGCAGAAATGTAAAAACTTTTAAAGACTAGTGTTACCATTAGTTTTCTCTTTGACTTGGTTCAAAATCCTTGCATAATTAATACAGTAATACTTAACAAATGCATATGAACCTACCACCTCTCTTCACTTGCAGTTTAATTAGGTGATTGACTTCAGGCATCTATAAATTATAGTGACAATTTAATTTCTCCTTTAATTGCACACTTAAAAGATTTATAAACAGGAATAGAACAGCCCAGTACATTGAAAAGAGGTACACCAAAGGAAATGAAGCACACCCCAGAATGATGATGGAGACAGACAATTTCTTTAAGATAGAGTTGAACCAGAAGGGGTTTTGCATGCTTCAGTAAACAACTGCTCTACTGCCTTACCACGAATTGTGAAAAACCTATACAGGCTTCTTTATAACCATAACTGTCTCTACAAGGAAGGAGGTAGACCTCTCATATTTTTTCTAAGTCAGTTATGCCTCTGGGCCTTACCCAGAAGGCCTCCTCTTGCAACGAAACAGCACAGACTTTTGAGAGAGTCAGACCTTTGGTTCAAATCCTTCCTCGCCATTGGCCACATGTGACCTTGACAACATTAACCTCTGTGAATTTCAATTTCTTCATTTGTTGAGTGAAGAAATTACCTACTTTGCAGGGCTGTGATGGAAGTTAAATAAGATAGACAGTATGGTGCACTGGTTAACAGGCATACTCTGCCTTTTACTCCATCTAGAACCCTAGACAAGTTATTTATTCTCCTTGTGCCTCAGTTTCCTCATCTACAAAATGGAGATAATAACAGTAATTGCCTCAAAAGCTTGTTGGAGAACTAGGTTAATACACATAAAGCACTCCTGGTTGGCACACAGTAAGTACTCAGTAAATGTTAGCTGTTAATAAATCACTGCACATAACCATTGCCACAGACTTCCTTTCCTCAACCCCTAGCCACACAGATATTTCCAGCAATAAACAGTTCCTGAAATTCCATCTCTGCTGGGAAGCTTTCTTGCAGGATTAGGTAAGAGCTAACTCCTTTATTATCTCTGTCATATGTACGTGTATCCATATGGAAGTGTCTGTCTTTTTTAAGTTTCTAGAACACACATATTTAGTCTGGGAGATTCTCTTCGTAAGACATCTGCAGCCTGAATGAATTTGAATATGCCATCAGATACTTAGAAAACATGTGGACAATCACCATAGCGATATGTATTTTGACATCAATGATAGAGAATTAGCGGGAGGACTCGCAGATAAAGCTGTGCAACAGGTTTTCTCTTTATCTTTAAGGTAAGTCTCTCCCTTAATTGATTTAACGGTATCAGGATTTCATTTTACACCAACAGGGTTAAAATGCAAGGAGACTCAGCCCAATGTGGCTAATTACCCCTCTCTAACTGCTGAAAAATAATTTCCCTTTCCCTTGAACTGTCTTTATAAAAGGTGAACAGGAACATAAAAGTCGAGCTACAAGTTTTTGATGGAGATTGTTAGTTCTCCTCTCTGCCCCCCTGGTAAACTGGAGAATGTGGAAAGATGGAAGATGGGGAAAGACGGTTCCAGTGGGTTAGGAGAAATCTTAGGTGGGGATATACTCACTCCAGTACTTCTAACCGGCTCTGGTAAATGTGGTGTTAATATTCCTCTAATAAGCAACTGGAGATGGGCTTTGGTGTAAATATTTATTTTAATCAAAATACACTTAATTAGAAAGCATCATTGCCTGCTTACATCAGAAGACAAACATTTTACTCTTTTGCTAGTATGTATTTTCATTTGTCCTTTTTTAAATGTTGCATGCTATTAAGAATCAAGCTTTATGTTAATAAATTTACAGAAAGGCTGCAGCCAAAACTAATGAACCCTACACATTAATGGGTATTTCTTACTGTACAAGTCAGGCCATCATACACTCAACCAGTTTGTATTAACTATCAGCGGTATTTGTCCACTACGGCATCCAGTCTACTGTACATTTGCTCAAAGATAAAACAAATATCTGGCTTGAACAGCTTTCTACAAGCCAGTTGTTATCATCACAGATTGATTGCAACAGAGATGCCTTTGATACACAGAACCTACACACACCATCTCTGATTCTCCCTCCACCCACTTCTGTGACAGCTTTGGTCAGCGACAGCTGCAGCTGATACATTACTGTACTTTTGAAGAATGTGACATACATATGGAGATTAGATGACATAAAGCTGTGAATACTGGACATAGCTCTTATAAAGTTTTCCTGAGCAAGTCAGGAAAAAAAAAAAAAGATACATGATGAAAGAATTTGTATGTGCCACAGTTACTTAGAAAACATGTGGAGAAATAGATGCTCTCAGTATTAATACTTTAATAGTGGAGGAGAAGTATGTAAGAGTTGGAAGGTTTTAAGACAATAAAAATTCCAATAGGATCCTATGTGAAATTCTTGAAATTTTGTGCTGGAATAGGTCATTTATTTTTGTATATGTTCTTCTTTTAAAAATAAGTCTCAGCGTCACCCATCTGAATAACCCAACTTCAAGTCTTATATAGTATCATTTCATACCCCTAATCTGGCACAGATTAGCAGCAGAAAGGAAACATGTGTCCATAATCTTGAAACTAGAAAGACATCACATCGTAATTTCCGTTTTCACGAGTTACACAATGCTTAAACAATAGTTATCCCCCTGAGCTACAGTTCACTTAACCTCGCAGTGCGGCTGATGATTGATGAAGGGTCAAGAGGCTAGCAGACTTTGGGTGCACAACACTTCAATCCTTTATCAAAGATGGCACGAAGCCACGTACTACAATAACGGAACAAATACTTCCTTTTACCATACAGTAAATTCCTTCCTCTGATTGGCTAAAGCTTCAGCCCATGGTTCACAAGAGTAAAAATATGTTCTATCGGTAGCAAAACACATTTTAAAAAGCAGTCACTTAATTCCTGGGCCAAGTGAAATGCCTACATCCCTAGAGTAGTTACTAACCGGGTGTATTTATTTGCCTCCTCCTGCTAAAACATCCACTAAAAAGTCCATAAAGAGGCTTCTGAAACCCAACTTCAGCACCTTTTGCACGACTTGTTTCATGGCGGCACACGCTCATCTAAGGCAATTAAACCTTTCAGGATGTACATTAGGAACATACAGAATGTTCTAATCGGAAAGAATATTTGCTATGTGGCAAACCAGACTATTATATACATTTATTTGAAGTTAAAAAATACTATCAAGTCATTGTTATAAATTAATTCAGAATCAAGGGGATATATCTATTTTGAAAAAAAATAAGGAGATAAAATATTCCTCCCAATGTTTGGAATTCTGATGAATTGGATTTATTATGGTAACTGACAGTTGACCAGAAAACATTTTAACCCATATTGTAGAAAAGTCTTATTTTTTCATAATTGATAAGTACAATTTATTGCCTCTATAAATGTAGTGTTTTCTCCCTTTTAGTGTGATTCTCAACATCTATTCAAAATTACAGAATAATACAGATTAGGTCAGGTAGAAGATTTGAACATATATTGAAAATCATAGATCAGTGGTTCTCAGCTAGGGATGGTTTGCTCCCTCGGGGACATTTGGCAATGTCTAGAGACATTTTTGATGGTCAAGACTGAGAACAGGAGATACTACCGGTGTCTACTGGGTAGCGGGTAGGGATGTTGCTAAACATCCTACAATGCACAAACAGCCCCTCTACAACAAAGAATTATCCAGACTCAAGTGTCAACAGTGTCAAGGCTGAGGAACCCTGGCCTAGACGTTGCTTCAGAAAAATAAGTCACTGTCACCTACCCCTTCTCTGAAAAATAAAATGCACGTAGACAAAAAAAAAAATTATATTATAGCTAATCAAAATTTTAACACATAAAAAAATTTATTTATTTGACAAATATATATTCTGCCAACTATATACAAATTTCTTATTCAGAGTAGAAAATGATTTCATAAAAGTAATGTATTCAAATATAATACTAAAATCAATTCAGTCTTTACTCATTAACATACATGAAATAATTCTTCTAATTTTAAAATTTGTTCTCAATATTTTTAAAGTCTGAAGCACTACATTGAATTTTTTCTGATCACTTGATTTTTAATATGACAAACAGAACACCCAGGATAAGGAGAAAATCGAACTTTTTTAAAGCTGTGTTTAATCTCAGAACCAAAAAAAAAAAAAAAAAGTAAAAGTATATTACATAACAACCAGCATTTTAAAAGTGTACACTTGAATTACAACCAGAAGACTTACTTAAGTCAAACTAAGGTTTAGGTTATGTACACTAGTAATTTTACTAACTTCAAGTTTATCCACACAGTGACTCAAAAAAGGGTTATAAGTGTATTCATACTATTAATCTTGTATGGTCTGTGTTCAACCACTCAGTAGGTGTTCACTATCTTCCTTTGTAGCCAAAAGGAAGCACTGACAATTTCTCCCCCAGAACTCTGATCCGAAATGGCCCTTCACAGAGATGAAACACAATCTTCACTCAGAGGTCGTGAAGAGACAGGGGACGCTTAAAACCTTCGAGCAGCAGGGGCAAGGCCAGCCCTGAACAGCTGCACGTCAGTGCTCCCAGTGTCACAGAAGGGGGTCGCCCATGTCCCCCCGCCCTGGGTCTGCGGCAGCACATGACTCTGCTCCTTGGGGATTCAGCACCAGGGTTATCATAAATATGAACATTTTCAAATAGCAGAGAAGGAGCAGGATATTGGAAGAAAGGAAATTTCCACCCAAGTCCAGAAGGTCAGCTTCTCTGACCTCACTGTATCACTCATTGGCCACTCATTGAGGGTCTCCGAGGTACAATTCCCATATCTGTAAAACAGGGGTTGTTGTGCGGATTAAATGAAATAAATGTATCTAAAAGAACTTTGCAAGCTGCCAAGCACCATGAAGCATGTGAGTTTGTTTCTGCGAAGGGTGACCACAGCACCACACCTTCTCTGTGCTTCCACATGCATCCTTCCTCTCTCTCTCGCCACCCCTCCCAGCTCTCTCTCTCTTCCTCGCAAGAGACATATCATCAAACTCAACCAAATTCCATTTATTAGAACCTGAAACAGTACAAGAGATGGTACATTTCATCACGTCGCATAGCATTTCATTTCCCTTGTTAATCTGTATTGAGTGCAAATGGCTTTAGAGGCATTATTCCACTTCAGCTTCACGACCAGCCTACCATTCATCAAATTACCCTTATTTTACAGGTTAGAAAACCGAGGCACAAAGAGATTAAACACTTGCCAATTTTCACCCCAGCTAGAAGTGAGGGAACCAGGACAAGAAGCAGGACAATTTAATTCCAGGGCCTACCCTCTTAACCACTACCAAGAACAGCCTCTCATTTAAAAATGAAGTTATTTATAAAACCAAATATCAGTTTTTGTAAAATAAGCCTGACAGCGTGCAGATAGCCAAACAATGCACAATTACGCACAATGTAAATGCACTGAATCTTCCCCCTTTATAAACCTCCCCATCGCCTCTTTTCCGGGCAATCTCAGTCAGGGCACCAACAGCAGGACTGGGGAAATCAACATTTTGCCTAAGACGGGGTCCCATCAGTGAACCAAATTTTCTTAAGTTCAGGAAACAAGTAGCTTCTCCATTGAGAAAGTCACAATCATCTCTGACATCGCAGAAGTGAATGACTGGGATGGTCAGTGGGATAATGCAAAGCAGTGAACACATGAAAACAGTAACAACGGTAATAATAATAATACATGTTTATTCGTGACACCTCCCAGCTTACAGATGCTTCCATATACACTATCTCATTCAATTTGCATCATCCAGCCATGAGGGTAGAAGTTTTGCAAGTATTGGAAGGAAAAAGACAAGTCAGGTGTCAGAATAACCAAAGAGAAAACTAGTGTCTTAAATTCCCAAGGTTCTTTTGGTATTCCACGGCCAGAAATGCAATTTTGGAGTTTCCGAAGGGCCAGAAAAGAACACAGATATTGTGATTCCAAAATAACTTTGAACATTCTTATTTTCCTTTTAAGGAAAGTAATAAAACAAAACGAAAGCTTTAGAAAAATAATTCTATGTTTCTATATTAAAAATAAAATCATAAAAATACAAATTTTACCCTACGGAACACACTATGCGCATAGAGTCAGAAACTAAAATCACCAACATATGTATTTATAAAAGTACAGCTGCATATGTTTACATTAACACCCTATTTGGTTCCCTTCATTTTGATCTCTCAGCTCCCCAATTACTACCCCTTGAAGGCAGATACAAATAATTGCCCGTTGTCCATTTCCCCAGGCCTAACATAGGACTTCGTACATAGTGGGGACACAGCAAACGCATGGATTGGTTAACTGACGGAAATTAGGCTGTTAGGCCACTACTACAAACTAAATGGTCTTAAAAATATATTGTTGAAAGCACGCAGACAAGCAACCCTAAGCTCAGCTGAAATGCAACTCTGAGCAAAAGCGAACCACAGATTTAACGGCACTGCAGAAAAAATGATCCTTTTGAATTTGACAGCTCCCAGTCATTCAGGCCCAGAGTAACATGCAGGGAGCAGTCCTCTAAAACTACTGTGGTATCTTCTGAATCACTGCCATTACCCGAGAAAACCCCAGGAAGTGGTTTGACTGAGTAGCTGGACCAGCGCGTAGGCATCAGCTGATGTCTCTCTCACATACGCCCAAGTCAGCAACAACGGGGGCCTTGTGGAACCAGGAATAACCTTCCCTTATCTTCAGTTGTTTGGGAAATCATTTCTAGCCCAGTGAGTATATAACTTGGGAACAAGTCAAAGGGTTAATTATTCACCGAGAGTTTAGTAATTAATCTGTTTTAGACCAAGTACCTGAAAAGTCGGACCTGAAGAACGTAAGGATGTCCGACGTCTGGAACAACGAGTCTCTGGAAGCCCTTCCAAAAAGCAGCAATCTTTCCTAAATAGTCATGACCAACCAGGAACAAAGACTACATGCAAGCAGCTGCCAGCAGAAACGGATCCAAAGGGACAGGGATTTCACAAAACCCTTCAAACTCACTTTATTTTAAAATATAGATCGATGCCATCTTTTTCCGTGCAAGCAAATGGGTGGTGAAGATCACAATACCATTTGGTGGAACACCAACCGCTGATGAGTCTGGGGGGTGGTGAGCCAGTGAGCTCGCCAGGAAGGAAACCACAGAATATCAGAGTCAATCCTCGTCTAAACAGCATTCACATCGTTACCTGAAAACAAAAGCAAAAAGTCCAAGTCATCCCACCAAACCCAAACTAAGGAGATATTGTGACTGACGTAGACACACAGGTCTGAATTAAATATTGACCCTTTTCCTGTAATGGAAGTGAGCCCTTTTATGGCCAGTTTTGAGGGCTGAAGTAAGATTTCATGCAGTATTAAGTTTCTTGCAGTTCATAAATTTCCCATTTGACATTTTTCAACATATTATTCCAATAGTTCCCATCCTTTTGACGGAAGCACCCCAAATCCACTGTTTCTCTATATTCCCAGTCTCCCCAATCCCAACCTCTGCAGGTATTAATTCTCTAAGGGATCTTACAAAGTCACACTAGCAGCCATAGGACACAACTTTTCCACCACCCCTATCAGCAATGTTCCCCTACCAGAAAGAATTTGAAATGCCAATCCTAAAGCATGACATAGCAAACCTTTTTTACAGACACCACACAGCTTACAAGCAGCGTGAGGCTGATGTATAGGAACACGGAACAAGATTCACCTGCCTTCAACACTCAGCAGTGCACCCAACAAGTGCTCTCCCAGCTCTCCCATACAAAACTACAGCAACCTGTCGGGAAATCCTTTGCATCTATTCGCTAGAAAAACATGGCTGTTTACCCCAAACAAGATATTTATAGAAGCGCACTTTTTTCCCATCTCTACTTTTTCAAAAGAAATGGATGCCTTGAAAATAAGCTGTTTATACAAAACAGCAAAGTCTGAGCTAGACTGGGAATTAATCCAATCACTGGCATTATTTAGAGTGACAATACTCTTCACCAATAATTGACGTACACAATGATTACCACGGGCCACTGAGTGCTTTTATATCATTAAAAATAGAGCCTGGCCCCATGGCCGAGTGGTTCAAGCTCCTTGCACTCCGCTTCAGCGGCCAAGGTTCATGGGTTTGGATCCCGGGCATGGACTTATCCACTCACCAGCCATGCTGTGGAGGCGTCCCACATACAAAATAGAGGAAGATACGCACAGATGTGAGCTCAGGGCGAATCTTCCTCAGCAAAAAAATAAAACAAAAATAAATTAATTTAAAAAAAAGTTTTAATTTTTTAAATACTGTACGTATATTTGATTGAATTCTTTGAAAACAGTTAATCCATGAATGGAATATATGATAACTCTTAATTCTGAGCACACATTTCCCAGCCACTGCAGATTAAAAGGAATTTACCATTTGTGTATACTGAATGAAGCATGATCATACAGCATCAGGTTCAACACAAAGTGAAGAACCAAGCCTGTGATTCTCCTCAACAATAGCTCTTCCTATCCTAGCCCATGGAAATTTTAAGAGCAGCTTCTAAAAGGATGATAACAAATCAACATTTTTATAAAAAGAATAAATAAGGTGTTCCCTAGCTCCTGAATTTTTTAAGGTTGACCAGTATTCTTCAACTTGTACAAGGAATGAGTAACATCCTTCTAAAATACTGAGTTACCGAGGATCTGACCAACAGAAAAAAAAAGCCACCTTTGCACCAATCCCTGAGCAGTTAGCATGACTTCTGCTTGGAATGGGAGGACATACTGTACTTAAATTTACCCACTACAAATGGTTCCCCTCCACTCAGCCATTTGCTATTAAAAGAACCAAGCTGTTCTGAAGATAAGCAGGAAAAGGATATTCAAAATGTGTAGGCGGGATATGTTCAGAGAGCTTCTCTAAATTCCAAATACCTGAACGAACCAAACCAAATTAAAACCCCAATTCAAGCTTTAACCTGACTTAATAATAAAGACAATGCCCATTGATTTCTCTTTTCAACTACCTACGAATGTGTTTTTATAAAAAACTTTTTTGGTAAGATTGCTTACAAAGGATTGCAAAATACCATGTCATCCTAAGTCTAAATTTCCACTTTTTCAGATCTGTTTTTCCTCCAGTTCAGACTTAATAAAGACAAACCTATTTGGTTGCTTTTTTAAAATCTACCTGGGGGGCTGGCCCAGTTGCACAGTGGTTAAGTTCACGCGCTCCGCCTTGGCAGCCCGGAGTTCACAGGTTTGGATCCCAGGCGCGGACCTACACCACCATGGTTGGTGGCCATGCTGTGGCAGTGACCCACAAACAAAATAGAGGAAGACTAGCAACAGATGTTAGCTCAGGGCCAATCTTCTGCACCAAGAGAAAAACATAAATATCTATTTTGTCCCATGTAAATTAATAAAACAGTCCAAACATTCTTATTATTCTGAAATCAATGTTTTTGGAAGATACCACGCCCTTGTCATCGAGTTACAAGGCATACACTAAGTGTGCCCTATATGCCAGCACCATAATAGCTGCCATTGGGATTCAAAATAGTTATTAGTCACAGCCCCATGCTTGGAGGCTACCCATCTAGCGGGATGGGTGAGACATGTACACATGAAAAAATTACCTTCCTCTCTGAGGGGTACAGACAAAAGCAGAAAATCCTTAAAGAATCTGGCTAGCACAGGAGAGAAGGAAGGACCTTCAGTAGGGAGGAGAATGATAAGCAAAGGCCTGAAGACCTGAATACACATGGCACATTTATGGGACACTAAGGAAATCAACAGGACTCGTCAGAGGGCTGGAGATGTGATAAGAATTAAAACTATGTGGGTAGGACAGGTTCAAAGGTCACCTGTCCTAACAGCTTTGTTTTATAGATAAGGAAGCCAGGCTCAAGGTGCTGAAGGAGTCAACAAATACTTTGAAGGACCTGCTATGCACTATTTACTCTACTGAGATGCAGAGGCGAGTGACAAAATGTCATTGACCTCAGGGAGTCCACAGCAGGAAGAGACAAACACATGAGCAATTAAATTGATCATTGCAGGTTCTGGTAAGTTCTATAAGGAAAATAATGTGATACAAGGTGAACTGGGGACAGAGGGAGGAAGTTGCTCAAACTGGAGTCACAGATGGCCCTTCCAAAGAAGTAACACTTGAGTTGAGACTTGAACAAGGAGAAGGAGCCATACCTGCGAAGATGTGGGTTAAGAGCATTCCACGCAGGAAAAACAGTGAGCTCAAAGATCAAGATGGGAACAACTCGGCAAGTTTAAGGAACAGAAAGAAGGCCACCATGGTTGAGCCTCATAGGGAACGGGGAGTGAGGAGGAAGATGCGCTCAGAGAGGCAGAGCCCTGCAGGCCATGGTGAATAGCTTGGATTTTATCCTAAGGGTGATGAAAATCTGTTGGAGAATTTTTAGCGAGGGAGCACATTATATAATTTACAGGTGACAGGCGACTCTGGGAAGTGTGGAGTCAGAGAAGCCAGATAGGAGCTCTTGCAGCAGACCAGGCCAGATGCTGGCGGCTTGAACTGAGGCTCCGGCAGAGGAGACAGTAAGAAGACCTCCCATCCAGCACTCACTTGGGAGAGAGAGCCAAAGGACTTCCTGACTGAATGTGAGGCCAGAGGGAAGGAGATTCTTCCTTCTGGCAAGAAGGAAAATTCCAGAAATTCGGGAATTTTGGCCTGAGCAATGGAGGGCATGGTGGTTCTATTTGCTGAAATGGGGAAAGTTGGGTGGGGGAGCAGAGCTGTAGCAGAGGACATCGATAGTTCCCCTTTGACTACCTGAGAACTTTGATACGTCCATTGGACAGCCAAGTGCACATATTGCGGAAGTACTCTATAAATCGGGAACTTAGGGGAAGATCCACTCATGGAGATAACACCAGAAGTTATCAGCATGTGGACGATATTTGAAACCATGTGATTATTGACATCTGCTAGAGATTTTAGATAAAGAAGACAAAGGGACTTAGGACAGAGCCCTAGGGGACTACAACTCTTCAGGGAAGGTCAGCAAAGAGACCGAGAAGCAAGGTGGGAGAAAAGCCTGGCAAGTGTAGTGTCATGGGAGCTGGGAGAATCAAGCATTTCATTAAGCAAGGCATGAGGGTGCTGCTAAGAGCTGAAAATACAAGGACAAAGAATGACCACTGGCTTTGGCAAGATGTATGGGAGGAGAGGAAGCTGAGACAGTTAGTGGTATGGAGGTGTGTAAATTTGAGGAATGTTGATGAGCAGTGATGTTTCTAGGCCAAGTAAATTACAAGCAGGTCTCTGGATTCCACTTCCTGTACTATTTTTTGGACTCTAGGCTGCCTCTCATCCTGTGGACAATAAAGACCCCCAGAAGAATTCTGAGCAGGAATGAGGGGTGCTGAAAGTTATTGTAAAGTTCATCTGATAGTAGTGTACAAGATCAGTCTGAGGTGGAAGATGCCACAGTCTACAGCTGCAGGGTGACGAGAGCCTGCATTAGTGGAGGCAAGGAAGGACATGAATGACCCACAGAGGCAGCTCTAGAAAATACACAGCATCAGAGCTAGAATGACTTTAACCTGAGTGCCACTGATACAAAGAGTCATTCAACAAGGAAGGAGAAAATAATGTGGTGGAATACAAAAGGCTAAACACCTCTGAAAAATTCTATTTACAGGATATGTCACATGACATCTCTACTTTAAAAGATGGCATACAGAGATCTACACAAATATCAATTTTCCATATTTTTGTTCTTCTCCTTATTATCGTATGTTACAAGCAGGATTCTTTTATTGTTGTTAATACTTTGAATAAAACGTAAGCTAGTCTTCTTAACCATCTTTTACCTTATTGTACAGCCCAACATGTATACTAGAGTAAGCTCTTAAAGTACCTATAAGTCTAATTATTTTTAATCAAGAATGTCCTCTTTAATTATTCAACTTTTATTAGCTGGCCAGCTCATTGTAACTAAGTCCCAAAGAAGAATAAAAGATCACAATATAATTCAGTGTTTCTAATGAGTATCCTAAAAAATAAAAATACCTTTTATTACCTAGAAGGTAAATAATACAACATTAACAGTTCGAAATTGAAATCCCATTTCAGAAACATTTCTATTGAACACTCTTTAGAATTTTCACATCTTGTTGCCTCCCTAAAATGCTTTACTACCAAAGTCCAAATTGTACCTCATCCCAATACATGGCATACCATTACATCTTTGGTAAAATTAGAGAAAGTAAAGGAGAAAAAAATCCAGAGTTTGGCAGTTGAATCCTTCGTATTCCTACCCCATACCTTTACTGGCCTTATAATTCTATAATTATAATTCTGAAAGGCACTAGAAAAATTAAGAGGCATCTACCTCAGCCTCCCAAGGAACTATGGCACTGTTCTCAGAGGGAATGCACCATTATAAGGAGGTGGAAAACAATGAGGATTATAAAATCCTTTTAATTTCCAAACAGATGCTAGGGGGTGTGGGGGTGTGTGTGTGTGTGTGTGTGTGTGTGTGTGTGTGTGTGTGTGTGTGTGTGTGTGTGTGTGTGTGGCTTCAAGGGAAGCCCACAAGGCAACACAGCAGTCTTGCAAGGTATTATTTAACTAATCCTCATGCACATATTTCCTTCATTAATTTTTATAGGAGGGGAGGCAATTCTTGATATTCTAGACAACTATCAGGCATATTTTTTATATCATTTAAACTTCTGATGCAGTCAATTGTCTCCAAAAACTGTCAAAATCCAAACCGCCCTGGCTTTAGTACAATGAGAAAATGACGGAAACAGAGTGCACTCCACAATCACGTCTACACAGACTCATTCATCACTGCATTGCTGACAAATGCTCCTGATTTTAACAGCAGTCCAAAGCACAGCTCTACATCCTTCTGTATACAGTATTTCTCAGAACTATTTATGTCTAAAGGGCAACAAACCTATACATTCATTAATATAACAAATGAGAATACATTTTTAAACACGTTTTCAGAACATCAGTTTCTCTAGGTGAAAACTCAGTCTGTTTCAGAAATATAGCTTATTGGAGAGAGAGGTTGAGGAAGAAAGAGATGGTCCTGTCAGCGGTCAAAAGTCAGCCCATGAACCAAAGCAAAGTCAGTGACAACCCTCTCCAAGTTCCATGTGAGACAAGCAGGCACTGAGATGACATCAGGGGAGTACAGAGTGTTTTCTGTGCCTCCCCAGATGTCCTGGCAGGAGACAGATTTTTCTCAATCTATGGGAAAATCAGCCAGGAAATGTGTCCCAGTTGACAGCTCTAGATCAGAGCTTTTGAGCGCTGACAGAACAGTGACTGCAGGGACCCCAAGAGGCCTTTCTCAATCCTGCTAGAACTGGAGGCACATCACTCATCATCCTAATTACAGAAATCACAGGGTTAGAATGGAGATGGGGCTCCACAGGCAAGGTGAGGCCATGGTGTGGGACAAAGCACCTTGAACTTGAACTCAGATGACCTGATTTCGATTCCTGGTTCTGCCACTCATGAAATGTGTGGCCCTGGGCATGTCATTTAACCTGTCTGATCCTCTAGTATGTCATTTATAAACTTGGGAGGAGAGCAACATCTGTCCTGTCCACCATATGTGTTTTATAAGACCTCAGTCAGACTAGGTATATGAAAGCCCTTGGTAAATTATGAAGTCTTGTGAAAACGGCTATTTCTCATTTTATGGAGGAGCACATCCTTTAAACTGTAGGCAACGGGTGGCCAGTGAAGGTTTTAGATATTCACAGTAACCTATTAAAAATGGTAGTTTAAGAAGACAAGCCTTGCAGTGGAATAAGGAATTTATCACAGGTAGAGTAGCTGGGTCAGGAACACCATCTAAAAGGCTGTAGTAGACAAGGTGTGACCTAGCAGAACCTTTCTAGGGTAGTGGTAGTTGAAATATACAGTAGGGGATTTTTTGGGGGAAGAACATGGATGTTGAGCATAAGGGTTAGTAATACATTAGAGATGAATATTACATGAGCTACCATTAGAATCAACTCAACGACTCAGTCATTTCAGCTCTCCACTAACATCCCAAACTTAATCCCATTACTCTCTTGGACCTTCTCCTCACTCTCAGACTCAGATCTCCACTTGCTAATGCCAGACTCCTTTCTCGAAATGTTTTTCACTTCCTCTCAGCTGCCCAGGAGGTTCTTTGTCCTCAGGTCCCTTAATCCCACACTTCCCAGCCCATCTGACTTCAGCTGTTTTGGCAACCATGGACCACACAGTCAGACTTTTCAGTAACACCCTCACTAGCCTTCTACAATCTCTTCTCACAGCCCTCCATGTGTCCCTCCCATGCCCCTCTCCAAATGCAGCCCACCCCACAGGCTGCTTTCTCTATGTTTCTAGGTTACACTGCAATACCAGCAAAAATCTCTCAGTAGTGCCACCTGGGCAATGACCTCTGACTTCCAATGAATTCTTTGAAGACAAGGACAATGTCTGGTTAACTATTGTATCCACAGAAGCTAGCACAGTACCTGGCATACAGACCATCCTCAATATATATACTGAATGAGTGAAATTGATGATATTTGGAAACTATTATCCATGTCTCCTATTACTGCACTTTTCCTGGATTCTACCTACCCCCTCCCGACTCCTCTTTATTAGATTCTATTTTTCTCCCTGTCCCCAAATAAGAATATCTCCCAAGGTTCTAATCTCAGCTCTTACCTTCCCTTTTTGTTCTCTCTCCAACAGAGATCAGTTCCCACCAACAAACACGGTAGAACGTCAAGGTATTTCAGACAATTATTCTTGCTAGGATCTAAATTCAACACTCTTGCCAAGATTCCCACAACTTGAACCCTGCTCCAGGAGGTAAAGCCTTATCAAAAAGAAAAAAATGACTTCAATGAGAAGGAACAAAGGTCAGAGAGGAATTGGACCCTCCCAGTGAGACAAATGAGCCTCAAATAAGACTGACAGGCAAGCCTCTGCCACCAGACACAGTCACCAATGTGTCCTACATTAATGACAAAGAAGCTCTTTTCTCAGGGATCATTACTTGCTTTTAAAAGTCCAGGTGCTCTGAGGCCTCAGAGTTTTATACCCTTAAAGGAACTCGGTGCCCTTCCTTTAAGACAGTCTTCTGCAGGAAAGAGAAAGGTTTGCTTCAGCGCTTCATTACAAATGGGGAAAACTGACCCATTCCACTGAGACCCTGGCCCAAATCTGCCCCGACGTGACTTAGTCTACAGACAAAGGTCAGCCTACAGCTGGGCTCCATCTCGACTCCTCCCACCCATCAATGCCCAGGCAGACCTCCAAGCCACAGTCATGACCACGGGCTCCTCCCCGCCGTCTGGGCAGAGCAGTTACACAAAATCAAATTTATCTTCGTCCCAATGGTTGTGCCTTTCTTCTCTCTGTTGTTGGGACCTCCATTCCTTGAGCCACTAGGGCTCAAACCTCAGTCATCCTTGATGCCTCCAGTGCCCAGTTTGGATCAAGCGTGGGGCATACACTGTTTTCTCCCCATACGAGACTCAACTCTCTTGAGGGCAGAGGTTTTTATCTTACGCTTTATGGTTAAAAGGCGTAGATCCGTTTTCATGATTGGTAACATATATTCCTGGTCTTTCTTAAATTCATTCCCTCAGGAGGAGGGTAAATTCTTTATTGGACTATGTGGCCTTATGAATACCTCTCCACTCATATAAAACTAACCTAAATAACAGAAGGAAACCATTTTTAATATGACCTTACCTAGTTCACACAGGAGTCAGGCTGCGATTTTATAGAAAATGAAGCACTGGTGGGCAATGAGTTATTTAAATATCTGTAAATTTCCATGTCAAGAATTTTTAAATGTCCAGTAAAACATCTAAAGGTTTGGAAGGGGGGATACTTTTTAAGTGAAATTCTGTGGCAAGTGAATATCAAGAAGACGAGTGTAGATAATGACAGCAACCTGTTTGAGACACGGCAAGAATTCCCCTACACGTGTTCTTAGAGGACATTCCTGTGCATCCTTTAGTTTTGAGGAAATCGAATGGCGTCATCTAATTTTAGTAAGTTAGAAGAATGCCTTTGATGAAAATTCTTGGACCTGAGTTCCATCATTTGCATTCAAAAATATGGCGTCGTCTAAGGTTCCTTCTCTTATAGAAAAGAGATCTTCTTCCACACTCAGTGAAAAGAGTAGAATAAAATATTTCCACCAGAAATATGTTTACCTCCATCCACTGTTGTCTTCACAGTGATCTGCACCTGTCACTGGTCTCCCAGTCTCCTGCTCTTTGAAAGCCCTTCCTTTCGCCACCCTTCAAGAGGAACTTCTACCCTGCTGACTCAAACGATGACACCTTGTAGAAATCTGAGTACCTCCCAGTGGATCCATGCATCAGTCACTGAAGGGACACTGCCAACTTCTGACACAGGAAAATTAAGAAAACACATTCAAAGCTGCAAACAGTGCCCTAACTAATTAACAGTTTTGTCACCATTATCAGGGCTGCAGGATGACTGGGCCCAGCGTCACCAAGCTCTCTCCTGACATCATATCTATGAGGTCAGAGCCGTCCAGCCCCTAAGCCCCGGATAAGCTCCATTGGGGAGGACTTGTCTTTTAGCTGCTGTCAATGCAATGTGTAATTTTGAGTATATAGCCCATCAGTTTATGAGGCCTCATATTCCTCCTCTGTAAATGACAACAGTGAAATATAAAGCTTCTTAAAACTTGAATAATCACTAAGAATTCATAAAACCCAGGAACGCTTCAGTGCTGTTAACACAATAATAACATAGGTAAAAAATGGAAGAATCATTTACCAGATGAAATATTTTTACACCCTCCTAGAATGAGCTTTGTAAGTGGGTCATTCAATTGTTCTGACACTATCATTTAGATATTATCCTAATTGTAGGTAATTCTGAGGGTTTCTTTTTTTCCTTATGTAATGCTGGAGTAATGTACCTACAAGAAGGTAAAATTTAGTGTCATATCACCTCATTGTTTGAGGTAGGTTTTGGGGGTTCTCATCACTCTCCTAAGCCCTGCAACATAACAGGACCTTAGCGAAAGGCTCACATATTAACCAGGAAACCCCATCAGCTGCACTGACCAAAGCCAATACACCAATCATTCATACTACATTCAAACAGCCTGATCATCCATAAGCAGTAAAAGAGTCTCCATAGAAACTAAGTATACAGTGAAATCCACTCAAAGTGAAGGATCTGCTTTAACAAAAGACTTCACTTCAAGTCAAGGTTTTGCTTTAACTTAGATTACACATCATCATGCACTGATATCGTTGGATATTACACCTTTGGAATTTCACGGTCTTAAAGATTACAAAAAGCTCTGCACATGGAGAAGAGAAAGGAAAAAAAAAGGTTTGGAAGAAAAGATTTGCATATGCAGTTATAAAAATACCAAAGCAGATTCCATGCTAGGCTCAGCCAAAAAGAGAATAATTACTGTAGCCCATCAGCATGCAGCCTTGAAATTATATTCTCTTCTCCAAGCAGAAGCAGTCACCAGATTATCAAAACGAGGTGATCCTGCTTAAACTCAAGTACTTCTCACAGGGAATAAGCACAATGCAATCAACAGACAAGCAGCTATTTCCCTCCCACACAAACTATAATCTTTTGTGAAATATATTTTTAATGAAGAATACATAACCCTCCTACATGTTTGGTTCTGCTCTCACACTCCTCCACATAAAAGCATACATCTCAAAGAGAGGAAGAATTTTATAGCTTCTAACAACATCCCCTACAATGCAGGGCAAAGACGAATGTTAGTATCTGAATTAACCCCCAAATGTATCTTTTTCACATAATGTCACTCTTATGAAAGTAAAGCTAGTTACCAACAGCCCCTGGGAGACAGTACAATGAAATAAACATCAACAATGGATCTCACCAATATTTTTAATGATTTCTTTCTAATTAGATGCATTATGAAGGCTTACTTCATTCAACTACTAATGACTCAAAACTCATGGAGCTCTGAATTTTAAACTTTCACAAATTTCAGAATATAAATTGCTTGTCATGAGTCATACCGCCCATTCAAGAAGAAATTTCTCAAAAGGAAAGAAAAGTTTTCTTGTAGGTGAGATTTACAGCAGCACTCATTTTTCTTTCTCCTGAAATCATCTGAATTTTAAATGTCTAACGCTGAAACAATAAGACTTGACAGTTGGATAGATTTTTACCATTAGGATAGCTAACTGGTGAGGCTATAAAAAAATAATTATGAACGTGCATGCCCACTCAATGGAATTGTATGAGGAAAAAAGATAGGATAAAAATCTCTTTTTTCCACTAGGGCTTTTTCACCCCACATAGCACTTGTTTGAGGGTACTCTGGGATACATCTCAGAATTTGGTTCCTAGGAGGCAAGTCATTAAAAAAATTAGTTACAGTACCTGGGAACCTTAGTAATCTGTTACATTAAGGGGATATGCCTTCGTTCTGAATGAATGAATGAATAAATAAAACTTGGTAAGCTAAATCAATGAATGTTATATTTCCATAATGAAAATAGTCTTAAAAGATCAGAAAACCAATTTTGCCTAAATGCTTAAACGATGTAATTGCATTACACTAAAAGGAGTGTTTTAATTTTGTCTCACTGTCATTAAAAAAAACAAAATAATCGCTGCAAAGACAGCATGGAAACACGGGCAGAGCAGAGTTGGTTTGAGTCGCATGTGCACCTCCTCCCATCCTGTAGAACCTGGTTTTCTTTCACTCAGCAAGAGGTCAAGAGATACTTTTGCAAAGAAAGTAACCTCATGGAAAGATAGAGAGAGGAGGAGAAAAAAGAGGAAGAGGCAGAAAAGGAGATGGGAAGGCAGAGACTAGAAAAAAGTTTGGAGATGGACCGGCTTATCCGAAACCTGTGAGGATCCTGGCGACTGACTTTCCTCACACGGTTCAGGAACATTATTCGCACAGGTGTAAGGAAGAGGCGGGGAAAGGGAAGAAATGAGAAAACACTATTGTGAATTCAGATATATTCATTTCCAGACACAGACACCAATGCTTAGCTCCACTCCCCAAAGCGTGTCCAAGGAGGGTGCAGGCTAACTTTCAGAATCACCTGCAACATCCAGATGAAGACAGCACTAGAATCTCACGTATCACCGCGAATGCTGCCACACCTTTTAGTTAAAGCCCCTATTTCTGTACAGGTTCAGGACAGTCCAGTCGCTCACGGATGAATCTGACTCACTGATTTGCAAAAGAAAACCTTCACTGATTAAAGAGAAGCCAATGCCGTCCCCGGCCAAACCCAGGGTCCCTCACTGCCTCCCTGGCAGGTGCTGTCTGCTTTCTCAGGTTCGGGGAACGCACCTTTGCCACACACAGCCTCCCGGGGCTAAGGAACCAGCTGAGCCAGAACTGCCGCTGCTCACACAAGGAATTCCCCCTCCCTTGCCCTCCTTCTCCCTCCCCTTTCTTCTCTTGTCCCTCCTCCCACCATCCTCGGGTGAATAATATCACTCTGCTACCTGCCTGGATCAACAGCGTGAGCCCTGTCTTCAGGCATTCAGAGAATGGAACAGCCTGGAAATTCCTGTTGTCCGTTCGCTGAGGTCACAGATACAGCTGAACACCAGCCGTGGTTCCCATCAATCATGTCACTCACCGATAGAATGTATGGTAGGAGACCTGGTGTAAGCAAGTCACCAGAGAAAATACCCACTGATGACGCATATCCAGGCATAAAAATAGTTACAGGGCCCTCAAAGGGATTATTCAACAGCCTACATTTAGACTTTCTTACAGGAGACCTGAAGTCAACCTGCTGCAGTTAAATGGCTGGGGACCGTTGAAGTTGAAGCTTCCTCAACAGACACAACCACAAATAGCTGCTTTAAATAAGCTTCTGCAATAACAAGCTCTTGGGTAAATTTTAACACAAATTTATAAGCACTCAACAGGACCGACTATCTTATAAAATGCCACATGATCTTTTCTTTTATTCATGGTTCTCCTTCATACAACAATTCCTCTTTCTGAAAGCGTGCTCCACAAACATTAATATTTAATCACTCTAAAGAAAAATAACACTAGTTGCTTTCCAAATAAATGTTAGGAAAATAACACAAATTGCAGTTCTGCGTCTCTATCCTCTTAAAACATGCTTTGAAGTAGAGTTAAGCTTAATTATAAGTCTCACCAAAGAAATGGACGTTTTGCACACTGTATTTGCAACTATATTTTTCCCGAATTGGTTTGAGCATTTATAGAAATAATCTCATGTATTAGATACACCTACTATGGTATCTGACCATAGTAGGCATTATAATTATTTGCCAAAAAAGCAAATAAATGAATCAAATGCCATGTGCAAATATTTTAATGAAGTGACAAATAAGATGTTAACTTAGACTGCAATCCTACTTTTTTATTTTATGAGGAGGAAAATCATTTTTTACATGTGTAACAATTTTCATAGTTTTCAAGTCATCTGTTCTCTTTTTCCTCCCACTCAAACATATGCACAGCTACCCTGCAAAGGAAGGTCTTTCACATAGCTCTCATATTAGAAAATGCCGGATTTTCTCACATTTTAATATTTGAATATCTAAAAATGTTCCCTTCCCAGTTTCCTTTAAACAAATGTGCCAACACAATGAACAAGGGGTGCAACTGGCTGGACGGAACCCAAAATCCTGCCTCAGGACTTGAACATTTCCTACTTGCATGCCCTATTTGTTAGCCTTAATTACCAATCCTTTCCTAACAGTGGACAGATTTTCATTGTTACCCAGTTAATTATTAGCCACAGAACATTTCTCTGTGGTAGAATTTATCTCAGGGCTTCATGATGTTAACTATCCTGCCCACACAACTGGGAAACACCTATCAGCAACATTGCTCTCACTTTGGACAAACTTAAGGACTTTATTCTAGAAGGTAGTTCTCCAGCAACAGAAAACAAGATGACATTTTTCTTCCGACACTGGTAGGTTCTACATCACTTTCCTCAAGTACGATAACACTGCTATAAATACAGGTGAAAATTATTTTTAGTGCTAAGATTTCGCAGAGCATTCACGTTTCTCCCCCGTGCATATGTGTCAACAGTATGTGGCCTAGTTTAAAGAATCTAAATGGAAATGTTCACTGGTGCCCTCTAGTCGACCACTGCTAAGTAACTATGAAAAAACACTCGCGTACCAGCATCATTCCACTCATTAATATTGCCAAGTTCCTAATCGTCAACAGTTCAGAATTAATTCCTGACATGAAATGGGAGATAATAAAAAATTAAATCCAGAGCCTATTTTATTGCATAAGGTTTCATTATTCATTTTTGAAAATGAATAATGGAAAAATTTAAGAAATAGGAAAAAAAATCCAAAAGACAAGATACTGAGACATATTTGTATTTGCCAAAGAAGAGAGAACATACTTAAAGTTAACTGACTCAGAAACCAAAAATGTCACACCAATTTTACAGAAGCTCCTGTTTTTAAATAGCTCAAAACTGGACAAGGCACCCAGAAATAATCAGGTTTCACTGTGCATGGTACACTTGACAGCCTTCCGTCATGGTGGTCTATGCTGGTCAAGCGTGCATTGAGGATCCTCAGATAATTTTAAAACAACGCCAGTCTTCAAAGCAGGCACTGTTCCAAATTGCACAGACATAACTATCAATCTGGAGATCACAGATTGAGTCCCAAAGAAATCATTTCCATCAGCATTCCTCGTATTAGTAATTCCACACCTATTAAATTTACTATTGATTTTTTTTAAAAGAAAATGGAACTTCCTTACCGTAGATTAGAACCTATGCTATCATTGTAACTATTTAAACCTGTGACACTATTTTCTGCTGCAACGAAGTTAAACAAACCACTGCTTAAAATTAAGAAATGCCAAAAAACCTGTTACAGAGCACTTGCTAACTTTTATCATTTTGAAATATCAAACAACATAATCACCTGGTCACTAAATTAAAACTAGATTATTTAATTATCTGGATAGAACTGTGGGGGGAGGGGCATATACCAAAGACAATGTAGCAAAATATCTGCTTTTTCAACATTAGGCTCTCTAGAAGCCATACTTAAATCCATCCTCTATGTCAATAATAGAATAGCATGTAATATATCTTTTTGTATGTTGTGACTCTATAAAAAATGGGACAAGACGTCCCTAGTCCACTATCCTGTGCCCAGCCTAGGACAGATCCATCACATTTAAACTATAAGGTTACTTCTCCCTTTTAGTCTCAGGATTCTGTTTTATTTTTAATTTTTTAAATTACATCCTAAAAATGTCTCATTGTTTAATAGTGGTCCATTTTATGGACTTGTGGCCAATGAAGTCATTATCTTCAGCCTTTCCCACCCTGCAATGCACCTACATGAGCGTGCATGTACAACCTTTTCCTCATACCCAACCTCCTTTGATGAGGCCATTCACCAAGCACGCAAGGTAAATACGTTGAGAGTCATCTTTCAGGGCTCCTTACCCTCAGCTCTAATCACCAAAGCCTGACAATCTTGCCAAGTTACTTCTCTTTCTTGTCTACCTTCTCTCTAACTCCACCACCATGACCTTAGTTTTAGCCTTCAACGTTCCTTTGCTAAGGTAAAAACAGTAACGATCCCAGGTTCTCCCTTTCCTCCCAAGCAATGCCCTACATGACCAGAAGTGAGTTTTATAAAACATAAATCTGACTATGGCATTCATTGGATTAAACCCTTCAATGGCTTCTGGTTGCATCATACAAAGTCTTGGGTCAGAGATCATCCTACACTATCATAGTTATTCATTACAAGTCTGAACACTCTATTTGATTTGGAGCTCATTGAGGTCAGAGAGTGTGCTGTGCTGACAGCTGCATCTCCAACTCCCAGCAAGTAAGTGCCTGGCACGTTTGCTGAACTGAAGTGGACTTTATGAGAGGACAATACGTTGACAATTTTAACTCCTGATGTAGCCCAACTAGACTAGATGGAAAGACAGCATGGTAGAGCAAAAGAGCATTCTCTTTGAAATTAAAGAAAATTGGGTTCAATCCATAGCCCTATCATGTCGTAGGCAACTACGTAACCTCTCTGAGCCTTAGGTTCTCAAAGTACAAAACGGTGTTAGGATAAGATGGAATAACATACGTTATAAGTGCCTACTACAATAGCTGGCACTTATTGAGAAAGTGATCAATAAATGGTAGCTATTATTATGTATTAGGTGGAAATGCATAACAGAATAATTTCATTTCCTATGTGCAATTATACATACAGATGTAAGCCAGCAAAATTACCCATTTCAGGACTGTTGACTAGACACGTATCTATATATCCATGCTATCCAATACAGTAGCCACTAGCCATATGTGGCTTTTGACACTTGAAATGTGACTAGTGTGACTGAGGAACTGAGTTTAAATTTCAATTATTTAAATGTAAATAGCCCCCTAGGACTGGAGGGGCTACCTTATTGGACACTTAAGGTTTATTTCAATTGTTACATCAGTGGTTCCCCCTTTAAGTGGCTCTCTCCTCCCCTTCCCCCCAAATCAGTCTTTTTTGCAAGGTTCAAGTGTCAGTGTCAATGCTTTTCCTGCTGTTAAAGAAATCAGACATAAAACAACCCATTTTATCCAAAGAGATTTGGTCCTGGAAGTATGAGAAGATCATACGACAGAGTTCCACATAGAGTGTTCATGTTGAATGAATGACTGTATCGATGAAAGAAAGGAACGAAGAATACAGTCCACAGAATGGAACCCCCAACACAACACAGAGAGACAGATTACAGCAGCAAGTGCACAGGCTTTGGGACCAGAAGACCTTGCTTCAAATCCCAGCTCTGCCATTCAGGGTCCGTGAGGTCTTGGGAAAATCTTTTTACTGCCCATCTGTCAAATAATGGTATTAATTATGACTCACAAATTCTGTAATAATCCAATGAGAAAAATTGGACATATAAATATTAGTGCAAATGATGTAATGAAGAAAGTTGTAAAGATAACATTTAAATCTCTACCTTCTGTATTATTACCCTAAATAATATCCTATAAATATGAGATATACTATGTGCAAGTCTTGACAATTTGATAAATGTCTATAGGGAAAGATTAATAATTACAAGGGTGATTACACTTCTATTTGTAAACTATAATAAAAGGATGCATTAACTCATTGCAACCATTATCTGTAGTATACAGTCTTTCTCTGACACCAAGGTCAGATAATGTTGAAATCTGCTTTTGAATACAAGACCTGTCTCCTTAATTATACCATATGTGATGTATGAACAAAGTCTATGGCCCTCGGCAACATTTGGTAATAATAGCACACAAGTTCTGTGCTTTACAGTCAAAAAGTACTTTCACATTTAGTCTCATCTTCAGGACAACTCAAAATTGGCCAAGAATTTTATTATTCCCATTTTGTGTGTGTGTGTGTGTGTGTGTGTGTGTGTGTGTGAGAGAGAGAGAGAGAGAGAGAGAGGAAGATTAGCCCTTAGCTAACATGTGCTGCCAATCCTGCTCTTTTTTGCTGAGGAAGACTGGCCCTGGGCTAACATCCGTGCCCACCTTCCTCTACTTTATATGGGACACCGCCACAGCATGGCTTGGTGAGCGGTGCATACGTCCATGCCCAGGATCCGACCCTGCAAACCCCGGGCCGCCTAAGCAGAGCACACGAACTTAACCACTATGCCACCGGGCTGGCCCCTATTCCCATTTTTCAGAAAGTTAAAGTAGTAACAGAGTTAGTGGTAAAACTACCAGGTTAATAACTCTAAGTCTAGAGTTCTTACCATTATACTCCCAGGAATTTCATGGTGTTTCACATTTCCAAAAGAGAATCCAGACTTTTGTTAATGTGCTCCCACAAGAAGAATTTTAACTAAATATTTGGTATCACACTATACATATATCTCATCACACACATATGTGTGTGTATATGTATAATTTAATATTAACATATAATAGTTTTTAAAAGCGTTTTCACCCACACTCACTGAGCAGATCCTTACAATACCTTACAAAGAAAGTATGCCCAGTAGTACAGTCTCCATTTATGGACTAAAAAATAGGGGCTTGGAGAGACCCTGACTCTTGACTATGTCTTTGCAGCGTGATGGAGAACAATAATGTATGTACTTGGCCTATGGGTCCAGATCTACCACCAACCAGCTGAGTAACTTCAAGGAAGTCACCCAACCTCTCTGGCTCATTTTCCTTCTAGGGAAAAGGAGAGAATATGAGTCACTCACAGATACCACCTAGCTGTTAAATTTCTATTATTCTGTGACTCAACTAATTCAGTAACATGGCTGAGACAAGGCCCCAGATGGTCTGCCCTTGTTGGCTCTCTGTCCCCGCTCATACCGTACTGCCTCTTAAGATATCTCACTGGTTTTCCACAATTGAACAAAATGGACCTAATTAAAGAGTTCATTCTGTTTGTTTGTTCATCTTTATAGAGCATTAGGCCCTGTTTATTCTTTGTTCCCTTGGCTTATGTACAGCCAGTAAAAACATTCGTCTACAAGAAAGGCTAACGAGACAGACATGTGCAGGCACAAGGGGTGTGGGGGGGAAAGGGGTGGTGTCCTCCCATGACCTCCCCTCACCGCGCTGCCACACTTTTGCTTTGGGGATGGGAGGTGCGTGTTTGTTTGATGGCTCTTGGTATCTTTTTCATTTTTATGTTTTCAAACACCACAACACCCAAGGTTGACAGGAAAGACAGGCTCCAGCATCCAGGCCCATGGACAGGGTCACAATGACTTTAAAGCAATTTAAGTGACCCCAGCAAGAACCTCTGCACCACGAAGAAGAGGGACATCCAGAAGAAGCCACAGCGAGGGCTCCTGGCTAATGCTGGGAGTCCAGGGCACAGACTGACAGACCCTCTGCCGGCGTAGACAAAGCTCCTCCTACACCTCTGCTGAGGTGGATGCCAGAGAAATAAGCAACCTGACCTCCTGAAGACTCTCTGGAGCCCGGCAGTAACCTGAGACGCTCTGGGTTCTTTCTGCTGAGGGCTGGTGGCTCTTAAAGGGACTGTGCTGGAAGAGCACAAATCCAGACACAGAACGCACGTCAATGAAAAGACCGAGGTGACAGACCCAGCCTCGTTAAACGCACTTGATCGAATATATATATCGACCAATGAGAAGACATGTGAGCAAATATTTTAAAGAAATCAGTCGTAACAGCCTCTGATATAACATCATTGGTTGAAAAAATGAGAAGCTGAATGACACAGAACCCCACTGGTTCCGTAAGAGGGCTGGCATTCCACACGGCTCTGTCCTCAGTGCTAGACGGCTACTTAAGGAGGGAGAAGAGGAGAGATCCGAGGTGGAGACGGCTGCCAGGACTGTGCTCTGCGGGTATTACCCCGTTTAAATGCTCGCTACAACTCTTACAAGTATAATAACTGCACAAAAAAGGAAAGTGGAGCTTGGCGAGGCTTCGTAACACGCTCAGAAGTTCCACGACGGGTGAGTGCAGGCCCTTCCAATGTTGTTTACCCACATGGTGAAGATCCGAAAGCAAACACTCACCCCATTCAAAGAACAATTCTTGTGAAACAACCAGTCCTTTCATTCCCTGTCCCACATCCCTCAACTGGCCAGGAAGCAACAGGAATAATCCAGTAACTGGGAAAGTGGGATCTGAAGTCACAAGGGCCCAGGTTTGCAAACCTGCTCCACACAAATTTGCTGGATGAACTTGGGCAAGTGAGTTACCCTCCCAGAGCCTCAGTGGCAATAACAGTAACGCCCACCTCGTCAGGCTGTTCTGGAGACTCAATAAGATAATCACACATGTAATGCGTTTGGAATGGCGCCTGGCACATGGAACCCTTCAGTTAAACAGCTGCACTTATCAGTCATATCCGTATTCCTATTCAGCAAGCGTGTAATTCAAATTGCCTTGAAATTTGACAATGTATAATCATCAGAAAAATAATGTATCAGCTAGTTGTTGGGCAGGTACTTTACAGACATGACCTCCAGTGTGCACACATTTGCCAGGCAAGTGACTCTACGCCCCTCCCCTTTGCAGACGAGGGAAATGAGATTCACAGAGGTTTGGTAACTTGCCCGAGTTACAACTAGTCAGTGACAGAGCAGGGATTTTAACTCAGGTTTGACTTCAAAGCCTGTGCTCCTTCCATTCAACTGAGAAATAGGGAACGGCGTGGACGACAGAGGGAAGAACCCTCAGGTCCAGTTCCTATTCCACACTTGTTAACTCTTCCCTTAGGTCAGTCACGTAACTTTGCTGCCCTGTTTCACCTTCCAGCTGTGAAATTTTTTTGTTCTGGTCTGATCTCTGCAGCAAATTACCCATCCATTATTGATCTACAGGTAATTCTACAGAGAATAATAAAGTTCTCTGTAACTCTCTTAAAACTGTATTATTTTAAGTGCTGGTTTCTGAGCCATAGATGCTCGGAAATCCACAAGCCCTATATAATATAAAGCATCAAAAAACCATACAAAAGCTTAACATCTTATAGTTCACAAAGCATCTTCACAAACATCAGCTCCTTTAATCAACCTACTCAGCAAGGTAGCTATGCACCTGTTTCTCAGCTGAAGAAACTGACACATAAGTTAAGTCAATTGCCCAGAGTCACATAATCAGGAAACAGCAGAGCCAGTATTTGACTATACAAGTTTTCTGATATCCTATCAATGTTCCATCCATTTTACTGTATCCACCTCTGGAAAGACAACATCTTTTCTTGTGTGATCTGCTATGCTTAGAAATATATTAAGGTATGATCTATTATTAGCATCCCCTTCTGTCCTTCATGAACTGTCTTTTGCTTGTGCTGAAAAATAGAGTTTTAATTTACTTCCATGCTATTTCTCAACATAGCCTAATATCCAGCCAAGAAAACCAAGTCAACGGGATAAGTTGCCAAAGCTTAAGTGTCTGGGTGATGGGGCCATGTTTTACTCATCACTGCAGAGCCTGGAGCGTCTTATTGCACGTCGTTGGAGGTGTCCAATGGTTGAATTGAGTCAGGCTCAAGAGAACTAGAACTTTATAAAATCAGATGTATGTCCCTATTTTAAATAATCATTTTTTTTAAATTTCGGTACTTCTATTAAAAGAGCTTGACAACAGAAGCTATGTTTCGGGATGGCATACACTGAATGTCTACAATGTGCCTTGCACTGTTCCAAGAGCTTTACATTGACTTAGTTATTCCTGGCAACAATTCTAAAGGTAGGCACTATTATTATTCCTACTTTACAGATGAGGAAACCGAGTCATATTAACTTGCCCAAGGGTATAGAGCTAGCTGGCGGCAGAGCAATCATTGGAACCCAGGGACTCTGGCATGCAGAGTTCAGATCATTTAATCTTCATGACCACCCTCGGCAGCAGTAATAAATCCTGGAGACTGAAGGTGCCTTGATAAATTATTGGCATGATCTGATAAATCATTGGCAGGAGAAAATTAAATAATTTGATTTGATTCTTTACAGTAACAGTCCTGTTCTACGACCAAAACTTATCACAAGTAGTACACCCATCACACTACAATTTAAAAGGTTGTTGGAAAAATAAAACTTACAGCTATATTTTAATAATTTTAATACTTGGAGTTTGAACTTATAGCCAGTCTAGCTCTTCACGGGCCTCTTCATGGACTTTTGATATTTTTCCCATGCAATCCAGCACACTGCACACTGTTTTCCATTTACAATCTTAATTGTGATTCTCTCTAACATCCTTTGAAATTTGCCTTTTAAAACATAGAAATTCGTAGAGAGATTTCTTCAGGACTTAAATTCTTGTCTCTTCTTGCCTTCATTGATCTTATCTTCTCCTTATCTTGGTCTTTTCTCTTTTCCGTTTTTTTTTTTTCTTTTTTGTGTGTGTGAGGAAGACAAGCCCTGAGCTAACATCCATTGCCAATCCTCCTCTTTTTTGCTGAAGAAGACTGGCCTATCTTCCTCTACTTTATATGGGACACCGCCACAGCATGGCTTGACAAGCACTGCATCAGTCCGTGCCCGGGATCCGAACCTGTGAACCCTGGGCCACTGAAGCAGAGCGTGCAAACTTAACCGCTACACCACTGGGCCAGCCCCTCTATTTTTCCCTTTTTTGTGGTTTATTTTGTTTCTTTGTCACAACAACTTAGGGAAGTGTCCAGTCCTAGCAATCTTCCACAACTAGAAGTTGTGTCTACAGACGACCCACGTCATTACCTCCAGGGATGGGCCCCCAAATCTACATTTTCAGCAAGCTGCCCAGGGAAATTCTATACCTACGGGATAAATCATAGGATTTTCAATCTGCCAATTCCCATAAACGGTTCTTCTATTGGGGCCTTTTCATTTAGCAATGTGTATATGCTAGTTTTATGAAAATGTAGACTTCGCTCTCTAGACTTCAGCTGAGAGTGTCACACAATAAGTATTTACGTTCTAAATTCAAACCAAAGATTTTAGCACACTCTGTTATTTATTTCAATGTATAGCAATGAGGAAACACAACAAGAAACAGGTTGTGGATCCAAAGAGGCCTCCAAACGTAATGGCTTCAAGGGATGTGCCCAACCTGTTTTCTGGTTGCTGCTAATGCAGCAGATTATCATTTTTGGCACTTTGAGTGTAAAACCTGCCCATTTGAGTCTCTATATTTACCCTCATTATCCAAAACCAACTTTGTTGAATCAACTAAGTACCTATGGCTAATATTAGGGAAAATTCCTCCAATGAAACTTCTTAAGAAGTCTTCATTTAATGAAAAATATACTTATTGACTAATAAGACAGGAGATAAGCTAAAACTTAAAATGTGACCTCTTTGGAGAGGCTCTGTGCTTAAGAGTTTGATCATTTTCCACAAAACATTACAGGGAAATCAGATCTATCTGGGTCAACGTGACAGGCTACTCTAGTCAACCTTGTCACATCATCGACCTGTTCACGTTCACACATGATTGTTTTCCAGCCTTACAGGGACACGGTTCCTCAATCCCTCCCTTCCAACAGTCCACGCTCTTCCTCTTCCTGCAGCTCCTTCCTCTCCTCCAGGCTTCTTCAGGACCCTGTCTAGATCCCACTGTGAACTACTCCTCTTTTCCTTGCCAGCATCCCAACTCATTGGCCACCTGTCCTTCAGGGTCCCCATCCTAAAAACAATCGACTTTAGATCACTGCCCTTTCTGTTCCAATATCACCTACTCAGAGCGGCTGAGGAAAACCAACTACAGAGACAAGAGCTACGTCTGTGGGGCCCTCTGAAGGTTAGCGTTAACCCCTCATAATGCTCTGCTCAGTTCACTCTTCTTCCAGAGGCAACTCCAAATGGTCCCCATGTTCTTCAATATCACCCAATTTTTCCAGACAAATGACTTTGCCTTCTCCTTCACAAAAAAAATTAAATAAAATAAAATGAGTTTTTCAAGGAAAAATTTCCTCAATGTATAATTTCTACCTCCAAACTGAGTCACACACTTCCCTCTCCTCCCCTCCTTCTGCCCCAACAGTCCTCTCCAGGGCTCAGAGCTCTCTGGCCACTCCAGGATTCTGCTCAGTCAATGGTCATCTTTCCTTAAGTCGTCTACCTTTCCCTCTCCAGTGGCTCTCGTCAGCACACACAGTTAGGTTCACATCTATATAAAAATGCACTCTGGGTCCCACATCTTCCTCTGTCTATCATCTCATCCTCCTATGCAGAACCAAGCTTTCTGAAAGAGTGGTCAAGATTATAAACTTCACGAGAACAAGAAGTATGACTATATTGTTCTCTTCCCTAATTCCAGTGCTAGAACAGTTCTTGGTAGGCCCCCAACAAATAATTCTCATTGTATAATATTAATGCTGCAAAAAGGCACAAAGCCCAATCGAAAAGTGGATAAAATACTTCAACAGGCACTTAATAAAAGAGAGTATCCAATAGCCAAAATCATATGAAAAGGGGCTCAACTTCATTAATCATCAGAGAAATGAAAATTAAAACTACAAGGCTACACCACTAAAAAACCACCAGAATGACCAAACGAGAAAGATGAAAATGCCAGAGCAGAGAGGGGGCAATTAGGACCCTCACACATTGTTGGAGGAAGTATAAATCAGTACATCCACTTTGAAAAAGTGTGTGGCAGTTAACTACTAACACTGAATATATGCAAGCCCTCTGATCTAGTAACTCTACCCAACAGATATGTCCTGTCATATCCATAGAAATGTGATTTGTAATAGCCAAAAACAAAACCCAAATCCAACAATGGTAGAATGAATAAACTGTAGTACATTCATACAATGAAATTCTATACAACGGTGAGAATGAATGGTTGTCACATTCAAAAATGTGAATGAAGCTCACTAACATATTGTTACGTCGTGAGAAATACAGGAAGATGAGCAGGCCATTGAGAAAAGCAATAGCTTACATTTTAGATTTTTCGTATCTGTGGTCATGCGTGGTGTGTGGAAAGATCACTGGTTTGGGGATAAGAAAGACCCAAGTCAGAAGAAAGAAGCTAGACACAGAAGACAGCACGGCATATGATTCCACACATGTAAAGTACAACAATAGGTGAAACCTACATGGTGTGAAAAGTTAGGTAGTAGTTACCCTTGGGTTCTGTTATGACTGGAAAAGGGGAGGACAAGTGCTCTTGGAATGCTGAAAATGTTCTGTTTGCTCTTTAGTTTGTGAAAATTCATCAAATTGTATATGTCCTTTTCTGAATATATGCTATATTACACAATTTTTAAAATCTGTATATATTGATTTGCCCTGATCCTTTTCTTATTCAAAACACATTCTTGACTTCCTTCCCTGTGTCACCCTTATAGATTCTAACATCCGCGAGGTCAGAGACTAATCAACCTTTTTCATCTTGGCTTCCCTAGATTTTGCACAGAACTGGGCACACACCAGCTCTCAACCAATGATTCTGGACAAATGAAAGAGCAGACCACCTCAGCCCCACTGACAAATTCTGTTCTCTATACGCACATGACTCCAAAGTCTGCATTTTCAGCCTCTCTGCTGGGCTCCAGGCCTCGAGATCTGCCTACAGAGCATTGCAGGGATAATAATCTGCCCTTATTTGAGAACTGGCTTTGAGTCAGGATGTTTACACCGATTATCTCTTTTACCCCTCACCAATGGCCTGCAAGCTAGTAATTGTTACCCCCACTTTACAGACCAGGAAACTAAGGATGCCAGACGTTAAGTAACTTACCTAAAAATACGCAGGTGATCAGGTGGAGAAGTAAAATTGAAACTCAGGTCTTTCATATCCCCAAACCAGATCTTTCCATAGCCCACGCATGACCACAGATACAAAAAATCTAAAATGTAAATCATTGTTTTTCTCAAAGGCCTGCTCATCTTCCTGTATTTGTCATCCTGGGCAATGTCATCACTGTCCACCTTGTCATCCAGCTGGAGTCCCCAGAATTGCCTTCTCTTCCTCCATCCTTCACATTGACTCAGTCACTAGAACTGTTTCCCCAGCATAACAACCCGTCCTGTGCTCACCATTCTGAATATCACAGCATCAGTTCAGACCTCTATTTTTTTTCTCCTGATGATTACAGTAACTGTCTGCAAACCGTGTCTCCCTTCCAGGCTCGAGTCCCTCTGATTCATTCCCATGATGCCGCCAGAGAGTTCTGTGTAAAATGCAGATCTGAACATGCCTCTCATCGGTGCCTACAGGATCAAGTTCCACCTTACCAGCAGGGCATACCCTCCTTGACCTGGTCCCTGCCAAGCATTCCAGATCCTTCCCTTGTGACCTCCACTCCTCCTCTCCCTATACCCTATCATCCAGCCATATGAAGATTTACCACTCACAAAAGCACCTTACTATTTTCATGTCTTTGGGCCTTTGCATGTCTAGGTTCTATCTCCCTGGAACGCCTTTCCCTGCGACGTCTACCAGGCAAACTCCTACTCATCTTGCAAGACACAGCTCAAGCATTTATGCCTCTGTCAAGTCCCTCAAGCAGAGCTGACTGCGTCCCTTCTATGTCACATCTGGGCTTTGTGCATCCTTCTTTTATAGCCATTTCACAATGTATTGCAACATTTTGCAGTCTGCACTTAACTTCTAGAACATTAGCTCTTCGGGGGCAGACACATGCACATTTTTTGCATGCTCAGGCCAGCATACAACAGTAAGTCAAAAATAGCTGAGCAAGTTAATTAACAGATGAAAGCAATGGTATGTATGTATATATAATCTCAGTCGTAGATCATTTATTTCTAAGAGTAAATCCAAAGAGAATGTTCGAAGCAGAAACAATGGGGGGAAAGGATCATTTCTCTGTGTGAATAAATGATGAGTGTAGCCCAAAATATAAGCTGAAAACAACATTTAGCTGTCGTGTAAGTATCCTCGGGAATATAAGAACCTCAGGCTTCCCATCAATGATTTCCTCCTACGGCCACTAAAGCCATCTGTGATGCTGGACGAGGAACACGTGCAGGAATGAAAGGAAAAGGGTAAAGATGTGCATGCAAGAGGCTACTTCTTGGATCCCTACTCTCTGAACCTAGTGCCAATAACCACCCATATTCAACCCCAAGTTTTAGGTGGTACAAAATGGTCTAAGACCTATCGGAGATTATTCTCAGAGTTAACCAGGACAGAGCAGAATATTCCATTTATCCCCTGGATCAGCCAAATTGGAGCACAGCAAGAATAAACATTTTTCAGATTGTTCTATCACTTCCAAAATGCAGGACAGGAACATGGACATAGAACAAACAGATTAGTCGGAGGTTATCTCTTCAAAGTGAAGAAACTAGCAGAAATGACAGAGATGCACGTGGCTGAGAAGCACGAGGAGAGAGGAAACATGAAGTTGTGGACTTGAGCCAGAGGCCAAGTCATCGTGGGCAGGGGTACTTAATTCACCAATCACTCCACGCCACCCCGGATCCTAAAGAGAAGGCAGGACACCAGACAAGGGACAGAGAGCACCGCTGCCCACAGAGGAGGAAGCTGATTACAGCTTTCACACGTCCCACGCCACGCGAAGGCTACAATCTAAAGGCTCTCCCTAGAAAAAGACAGTGGCAAGCAGCAGCCACACACCCCTAGAGACACACAGAAGAGCAATAACTAAGTTGACATTCCAAAAAGAGAAAGAGGGAGGAGGATTTTCCTCGCGGCAGCATTCTTTAATTGCCTTTTCCTGCTTCCTTTCTGGAAAGAGAAGGGAGGTGGGTGATGGCAGCAAGATCCTGTGAGGGCAGCTACATGAACTTCTCTGTGGCCTCCTAGCACAAAGGCCTTATTATAATACAGACATGAAAATGTGTGGGCAGGACTTGGAGGGTTGGTCTCCGCCCCCCCAAACTCACTCCCAACCCCTGCTTTGCATGCCTTTGTGTACACACAGGCTCTCACAGAGTAGGTTCCTCAGGTTACCATGGAGCTGAGACCTCTGTCGTCTAGAAGGAGGGATCACACTGCTTTCATACTTCCAACAGCAGAGGTAAGAAGCGGTGCATAACATCAACTCCACTTATAGTTCAGATTTTCAGTGGCTTGTCTTCATGTTTGCGTGAACTCTTTCTTTTTTTTTTTTTTTTTTAAGATTACCACAGTGGAAGCTGCTGGCAAACTGATTCTTGTTTTTGTACAATCAGTATGCAGAAACTCGAGCACATAAGTGATCTGTGAGCGTCCTCTCCAGGGGCCCCTCCCTCCTAACAGAGAGTTTGTGACCTTATCACATCTTCGGGGAGTTGTTGAGAAATGCAAAATATAAATCAACCCATATTTAGTAAATATTCTCTGAAACACATAAAACATCCTATAACCAGTAGCTGTCTTCTCTGACATGATAAATCTTAATATTATTTATACTCTGATGAGTACTTTTTCAAACAGGCCTCAATAATCAGAATCATATCTGTAATTTTGCAAATATAGATATACTTCTGCAAGTTCCTCTTGGGTTTCATTTCAAAGCTCAGCTATTACCTTATCATTTAAAAATCAAAGAATCTTAAAAAGAATCTAAAAAAGGAACACAAAGTGATTTCCTAACGCAACTTCACTTTTTATGCCCCCCTCCTTTTTGGACTTTGCATCTCCTAAGAAAATGGCGATCTGACTTCCACCAAATCAAGGGCAAAAAAGGTAAGGAAAAGGATTTTAATTTCCTACCTGGAAATCTGCTTTCGGTCCTAGTCACACATTCTCATATTCTTGAGCCCCAATTTCTCAGGTAAATTCACCAATCTGCTGACAAGAAGTTTTGTATTATGACTTCTCCTCCCACAGTGCATATATTAAAACTTGACTATAAAAATGACCTTAAGTGCTAACCAGCGCAGCAACCAATCTATTGGTTTTAAGAATGAGAGGGTAAACACAGGGAGGACGCCAAGGCCAAAAAGGTGGGTAAGGCATTCTGCACCAAGCTACACAAAATACTAGATGGGTAAGCAAAATAAAATTTTAAAAATTAAAAATTTGTTTATGAGCAACAAAATAAATAGTGATGGCCCTGGGTGATAACCCAAAGAATAAAATAAATACCCATGCATCCACACCAAAATAAATAAATTATGTAGATACTCCCTCCCTTCAAGGGGTAGAGCTTAATTATTCTCCCTTTAAGTGGGGGCTGACTTCCAAAGTACAGAATATGAAGAGAAAAGGAGTAACTTTACAGTGGAAAAACCAGGCAGACTTGACCTCAGCCAAGTGATCAAGGTTAACATCACCAGCCATCACTTATGTTGGTAACTGACAGTATAAATGCAATGAGAAGGGCACCCCACCTCTGTGGTCTTCTTCCCCCAAACCCCTAACTCCAGTCTACAAAATTCTTGGCCAATACGCTTCAAAAATGTCCATCACTTCTGAAACAAGTGGAGTATGTCCCAGCATGCTATGTTATGTTATTAAATATCATATTATATTTTGTGTTACATTAAGTATTTTAAAAATGAGTAGCCAATTAATACTAAATGAATTTCTCAGAAAAACCAGACAATCCTTTAAAACTGTTAACCAAGCACTCAAACAGATGGGCCTTTTTAGGTAATAATTTTGTTTAGATAGTAATTTTTCTTTTATTTTGATTTTGATGCTTGTAAAACACATCAGAATGACAACTCCAAATGCTGTGGGCTTCAGTTGTTGTCTTACCACAAACAGTATATATATTTTCACTATGACTAGCAACAATGTGTTTGTTATTGATGATTCTGGCCATTATTTAAACAGGCTTCCTCTATATCTATGTCAATGGCACAGGGATGCCGACGGTTGTGTCGGCCAGTTACACAACCTCGTGAGCACCCTAGCCAGATGCCCCACGCTGCTCTGGATTGGCATTCCCCAGCCTCTTGGCTGCGTGACAGCAACCACAAAGGCCCACAAGGCGGGTGGGGAACCGATGAATAAAATGATAAATATTTGTGATGAAACAGGATGTTGGAGAGGGGGGAGAGGAGGTGGAATATCTCAACTACTCAACTACTGAAGCTCCTTTGGACTTTAACAGTATTCCCTTGTTGTAAAACTGGGAGCAGTAGACAGATAGATCTTTTCTCCAGTGTTTCCCTGTATTGTAAATAATTTACACAATTACTACTGTCCAGCACAACATCACCCAGGCACAGAATTGAAGACTTTTGGCTATTGAACCACAAGCACCATACCCCCAACAAACGCTGTCTTCGTCCATTGAAGACAGTTCAAGCAATGATGTGAAAATATAATTTTTTCAGGCCAGAGAAGATGACACATACAAAGGAACTGCCCTTGCTGTTGACTGAATGTATAATTTAAACAATTATTTATCAGGTTAAACCTTTCATTTATGCCACTTAGTAACAACAATAATAATTTACAGGCTCAGGAGTTTTCTTGTCAAGAGTAAGTTCAAGAAATTCTGGAAGAACACACTACTTCACTTATACAGAGTATCAAGACTCAGACTTCAGTGACACAGAGTCTCAATACTCAGGGCTAATGACTCCAGTGGTCCCCATTGATTCACGTACTGATTCTGATATCTGACGTCAATTTAGGGAACAAAATATAAGGTGAAATCGCCACTATGGTGGTACTCTCTTGGACTCGTTTTTAAAGAAAAGTGTTATCCCCAACAATGCCTTCTTAAGAGTCAGTCCACAATCTCATCTCTCTCATCTATTTCACTCCTCTCGAGCTTTACTGCTGATTACTCCACCAAAACAAAGTAAAAAATAGCCAAACCTAAAACCCATCTCAGTGAGAATTTGCTACTTTAAATGAATCTCTGAAGATGGCTCCCATTGAAAGTGTCCTAGCAGTGATCAGTCGTTGTGCTATATCCAAGGAGACAGGATAGCAGCGCGGTGGTGGGGAACGAGGAAAGAGGCAGGAATTGAACAAGATGCGGTAAGCTCACTCGCTTTAGACTAAATATAAATATAAAAGCTTCTATTAATACAAAACCTGAACTGCTAGTAGTTTTTAGACTTACAAGTTCAGTTCGCCCTGCCTGAATTTCAACGAGTTTATTTAAGTACCTCCAAATGCAGAAGTAAGAAATTATATAGATGAATTTGAAGACACGTGTTCTTCTTTTGTTTTCCAACTGTTATACTAGTCATTCCCAGATATGATTTATCGATCCTTTTTATGCACTTCTCTTTAAAAATCATTTCCTGGAAAACTTAGGAATAACATTTTGAAAGCAGTACTGCAGTAAAAAGGTCACAGTGTCACCTCTACTTTCCTTCAATTATACATTAGATATGTTTCTGTAAATCTGTTGTTCGGCATGAACAAAAGGACATCAAACTTGAAATGACAATATAAAACCTATGAGAAAATACACTAGGTGCAGAATCAGGGATGAATGTCATATTTCATGCCAAACACTATCAGAACCGATACATTTCCCATTAGTGTACTTAGGTCTAACTGGTAACTCACTATGGATATTATTAGTTCCTACCCTCTTTCTGAATGAAAATAAGGCAACTCAATGAAACTGATCCTGTTATCAAAGGAGACAAATTGTCCTTTCTTACTCCTCAAAAGAAAAAAATCCCCCATACAGGAACATCTCTACTAATACTGAAGATATTAAAAATGTAATACCAAACCTATAATATTCTGTAAGAAAAGTTTATTACTCATTTGTTCTCCTCTTTATTACTCATTTGTTCTCATCTGTCAATCTTAACTGGCCCCAAACTTCATTCTTAGCCTTTCTAATTGTACCAGTTCAATTCCACATCCTACTCCATTATTTATCAGTGAAATAACCACGGACAAACTGTGGTGTTCACGTTTATTGACTGGGATGAGAACAGGCTGATATCTCCTAAGCACACAAACCAATTGACTCCTCCTCCCCTCCACGATTTATGAAAACCAGCTTCCCTGTATTTTCTTAATAACTGTTTTCATTATTTTGTTTGCCCATTTATTTTATGATATTTTTGATAAAACAATTTATCTTCTAAAATTACTTAAGGGAAACAATCTTCCATTAGCTTTCTAAATTCTTCCCTGTATAAAATATTGGAAGATATATGGAACTCCCGTCTCTAAATCACAGTTGAGAAATATACTGCTCAACTCTCTACCAATAAACTAAATATTTATCGGATAACTTAGGTTATTTTAAAAGGACTATAAGGTCAATTAAACCAATAAAAAGAAAATGTTGAAATGCTTTATAAATTCCAAAAGTATATCCCAGTTACGTAACAGAATCTGAGCCTCAAAACAAGAACACGAACCGCAACGTGTAATTTAGATCATCAATAAGAGGCTGCTAAATCATTTTGCAAATGACCAATGATTTGAAGCCACATTTCTGAAATTATATCTTAAAATCAAGACACTGGAAAGCAGTGTCATAAATGCTCAAAAACACATGGGAAAATTGATTTCCAAACATAGAGTGTTTCTGAAGTGTTTTATCAGTATAAAACTATTTTTTGTTATTAAAACCTGAAGTTAAACACATTTCTTAACTTACCAGCCAGATTCACTGTATTCAGTTGGTCTGGAATGTCGTTTTCACCTACATTCTAAACTCTGAATCTGTAAATCTACATTTATCTGTAAATGTTATCTATTAGATCCTCTAAATATTAAAAGTAGAAACTGATAATTCCCCTCTAGCTTGATCATTCCATGATTCTAGAATATACACGTCTATAAGAATCCAATCCACTTAACAGTGGATCAAGAAGCAACATGAATAATGATAAGCAGAGAACTGCACTACCTTTATGGCTGTAACTTTTAAATAACTGTGAAAGCATTCATCAGAAACTAGTCACCAATGGAGAAAGCAGGTAAGGCTAAGATAAAATTGTTAAAGTTATAAAATAACAAAAGAAAGATTAAATCACACTGAGAAATATTAGAGTCAACTATAAGTAACAAGAATTAATATTTATAACATATAAAGAGCTCACAGAAACTTATTTTTCAGAAATAACTAGGAAATAAATTAGAAAAGATATGACAAGCCAATTCAGAAAAATAAATATAATTAATAAAGAAACCTCACTAATTATTACAGAAATGCAAACCAAAACAGCAATACACAGTGAAGATTTTTACTTTGGCACAGTTGGGATGAAAATGGAAAGAAATCTGAAAATAGGGACCATGTATAATAAAAATAGCCACACCCTTTGACAAACAAACCCAAAGGAGAAAAACTGAATATTCAGAAATAAGGGAATTTTAAGAAAACTGTGACCACACAATCAGATCAAAATTATATGGCCATTAAAATTAGAGTGTAGAAATTAGCAAAACGGAAAATGTTTATGCAAATGTGACTTTGAAAATAACGACTATTTCAATATCATGATTATAACTATTTCACATGTATGACTTTGAGCAAAAGTCAGAAGAGTATACAAAGAAAAATTAAAAATCAAGTTAGTATGTTGTAAAAGGGGATCGGAGAGTTATGTGTCTTTTCTCTATTTGTAATATAAGATTGCTTGTGGGATAATTTAAAAACTTGACCAGAACAAATAAATTAGAGCAATCTAATCAGCTCCAAAATAAAATCTCCCAAATGCATCAACCAGTACCTACCACAAGACCATGACTATTCCACAGGCAAGTTCACCAACAGCCGGATCTGTGCACCCAAAGCAAGACTCAAATTTTACATAAAATGAGACTGGGAACCATACAGAGCACATGCACATTCTCTGAGCCATTAGTCCATGCCCAGGTCTTTAAAAGTTTACTCCCTAGTATGCGATGTTAGAGACTGTTCATTGTCACCCTTTCAACCGTACCACATCCATTATTTCTGCGGGAGTTCATGACACACTCCCAAATCACGTTGTTTGAATACAGGCGGTTCTCAACTTACAAACACCTGACTGACGAAAACCAAAAATAAAACCAGCTGCTGCTGTCCCGGGGTTGTCGCCTTCTAACACCACCAGAGGTCTTGCTGATACTCCCAAAGAGACTCAGCTGTTGTGAAAAAAAGTCTGAAACTTTGTAGAGCACTTGAAGGGAGAAAGGATCAAAGCAGTGAAAGCAGGACCAGCGAGGAACCCACCCCGAGCGGGTGCTTACCCTCGACAGGACTCAGTGAATATATGACGGATGAGTGAATGAATTCCCATTTTCACTCCTGGGGTTTGAGCCTGATGACCCTGCCCCTATCCTATTCCCATCGCCTGATAAAAGGCCTCCTTCTCGGGCTCCTGATTCATCGAGCTGGAGCTAAAGGAGGGAATCGAAACCCAGAAACAAACAGCTGTGATCAAGAGGCTGCCCACTCGGCAGTTCCAGGGGGAGTCCAAGCCCAGGACCAAACCCAAAAGGTCTGTTTCCAAAAGTGCAGGCAAAGAGCACGTGATATACAGAGAGACAAGACAAAGACACAAATGGTGAAAGAAAGGCAGAAATTGAAAGTCTAACAAAGCTTATTAATATGGATGCCAAATGAGAGATCAAAGAAATGAAGTCCGAGTGTGATACAGAAGAAGTGAAGTGGTATGAAGATCAGGGTGGACTGGGCCTGCTCTGGGGCTAATCTTGTGACCCCTGAAAGCACCAGTTGGATGTGTTACTCCAGGTCACTTAGGTGGCCTTAAAGAAGCAGAACCACTTTGCACACAACTGAAGTCTTGTAACTTCTCAATTCATTTCACCCTATATATTTATCTTCTGAAATTTCAAGCCATGCCACTGCTCAAAATTCTTCCTTGGCTCTTCTTACCAACTGAATTAGAGACACTGAAGTCTAAGAGGGTTTAAAGGCCTTCTAGTTCAACAATCTAATGAAAAGGATAAAACAACTTCACTCTTTCCTTCAAGATCCATCACCATACAGTCCAGGCTACACCGCTCACAATTCTCTGATTGTATCCCTCCACATTTCTTGCCTCCTGGCTGTCATTCATGGCCACTACACAGCACAACTACAGAGGCCATCGTTTATATCACAGCCCACGTGAATGGTGCCCTCAAAAGTTTAGTAATATTCAACTCTGGGGCAGCCATGTGGGGTGCTCCTACTTTCATTTGTAACATTCTCTCCACCTGGAATACCATCTCCCGACTCCATCTTTGCTTTTCAAGATGCTAACCAATCTTCAAGGCCCATGTCTTCCATAAAACCTTTCCTGGTTCCTACATTTGGTTGTGACCTTTTTCTCTGAACTTTCACTTCATTTGGTTTATACCTATTTTATGCATATTCTGTCTTCTAGTATAATGACTTAGTTATGCACATCTTATTACCAATACTAGATTGTACGTATACTCCCTGAGAATCTGAATGGCACAGGATTCACCTTTCTTTCTACACAGTTCCAAGCCCATTGCCAAAATCAGAGCAGGTACTTAAATAACTGTTGGCCGAGACTTTAGATTGGGAAGGAAACATGATTCAGGAACTAGAAAAATTTGAGGGTGTGGCTTAGACTGGAATGAATATAGCGATGGGAGGTGCAGGACTTAAATTTTGATAACTTGGTGCCTCAAACCAACTTGGTTGGAGGGAGTGTGAAGTGGTAAGATGTCACTATCAAAGACACACTTTTCCCTCTTTCAAAATTTTGCCTATGACCAAACATGTACTTATGGAAAAAGAGAACTTCCTCTCCACCTCTTCCTCCCTCTAGAAAGACACAACCCTCTGAGAAAATGAATTCCAATTCTACACAACCAATTAAAAACACAGTTTTGAAACAAAGTACGAAGCAACCAAACACAATTTAACCTATTTTATATAATATCAAAAAATAATTTTCCTTTTTCTGTTAACGGAAGTTACTAAAGGGCAAGTTTAAAGAATACAAATCTGAAACACTTGAAGAGCAGGTACACCATTTTAGAGGGATCTAAATATAGTTTTCTCTACTCTATGAAGCCCATGTGTCTGCCTAGCACAAAATATGCATTTTCTTAATTAGTATGCATGCTAAAATATCTATTTTAATAGATGTATCATGCTCCAAGGAAACCATTATGATCCATTAAATGATGATTAACCAGATAAAAACGATTCAGTATTAGCTATACAGAAAGAGATATCTTCAAATTGGTATATACAGATTTCTATCTACACAGAGAAATCTATCTGAATATTTTTGAAGACTTTAAAATATGCCGTGTTCATGTGGCATTTGTATAGTGTACACTGGTTGATGATTCAAAATATTTTAGCATATATCTACATATATGGGCATTTATTATCTGAAAAATAAATCCCATGCACTTGAAGACAATTTAAATATGAACAAGGCAGGGGAAAGGAGAACAATATTAAAGAGTAGAGAGCTGGGGAATGAATTACATACTAAGCACGTAGAATAAGCCTTCACACACCAAAAACTTTTGTGTGTGTGTGAGGAAGATTAGCCCTGAGCTAACATCCATTGCCAATCCTCTTTTTGCTGAGGAAGACTGGCCCTGGGCTAACACCTGTGCCCATCTTCCTCTACTTTATATGGGACACCGCCACAGCACGGCTTGACAAGCGATGCATCAGTCCACGCCCGGGATCCAAACCTGCAAACCCCAGGCCACCAGAAGCAGAGGGCATGAACTTAACCACTACGCCACTGGGCCAGCCCCCACCAAAAATTTTTGAGTTTTTTTTTAATTTGTATCTAAAAAGTTAAAAGTTGACTCCATTCTTAGCCAGAAATTTTTCAGGGTCATTATCAATGAACATAGATTACCACAGTAAATCTATTTACTTATTTATTTATATTGATTTACTAGAAAAATACTAGCATCATTATCATGAATGTAGATTACCATAGCAAATGTATCTATCTCTTTATTTACTTATTTACATTTATAAATACATTTATATTTATATATACACTGATGGAGCCTCTCCAATGAGACAAGCAGCACATTAAGCCCTGGAAATCCAGGAGCAGATGAGACAGGCAAGGTCTCAGCCCTGGTGGAACCTACATTCTAAAGAGAAAAATCAACAATAGCTACTGTAAATTGGGTTAACTCAGCAACGCCTCTGAAGCTCTTGACACGTGACTAGTGCATTTGCTGTTACTCTTCAGCTTCCCCATTGGCCTGCGTTTTGTTCTGCCTCTTTAAGATCTTACGTCTGATTTTTACAGTTTGTCTATTTCCTTCTTCACTTTCAGGCTGTCTGCTATCACTTTTGCAATCAGTGGGCCATTCTTTACCAGTGACACTATTCTCCTTCCAACTAATGTACCACTCCTAATCTTCTCTAGAAGATCAGATTATCAAGCCTGTTAAACTTGAACCTAAAATAAGGACAGGCAAGCTGAGTGAACATCATGGTGGTTTGACGAAATTATCCAGTTCTTTCTGATGTGACATTTCTATTATTTCACTGCCCCAGGCATACATTTGAGAAGACAATTTAAGCAAATGTTTCACACACAAAATTTTCCACCTCTTCTCGCATCCCCTTCTAAAAAAAAACCCAAAACATAACAACCCTACATTTCTGCTTAGAAGAAATATCCCTGCTGCCATAAAAGGTTTCTTTAAGCAGAGTACTTAGAAATGGCATCATAATATATAGACCACTGTTTCTCAAAGAGTCTTCCTCAAATCACCTGCATCAGAATGACCAGATTTGCTTCTTAAAATTCAGGTTTCCAGGGTCAGCCCCGTGGCACAGTGGTTAAGTTTGGCGCATTCTGCTTTGGCAGCCCAGGTTCACAGGTTCAGATCGCAGACACAGACTTACACCACTCATCAGCAAAAAAAAAAAAAACGAGGAAGATTGGCAGCAGATGTTAGCTCAGGGCTAATCTTTTTTTTTTTTTTTTTTTGGTGAGGAAGACCAGCCCTGAGCTAACATCCGTTGCTAATCCTCCCCTTTTTGCTGAGGAAGACTGGCCCTGGGCTAACATCGTGCCCATCTTCCTCCACTTTATATGGGACGCCGCCACGGCATGGCTGACAGGCAGTGTGCATCGGCGGGCGCCCGGGATCCGAACTCGCGAACCCCGGGCTGCCAAGCGCGGACTAAACCGCTGCGCCCCCGGACGGCCCAGCTCAGGGCTAATCTTGCTCAGCAAAAAACCCCTCAGGTTTCCTATGCTCCACCTCAGACCGATTGAATCAGATTTATAAAACCTAAGAGCTTGAATTTTTATAAAGCACCTTGGGAACCTGCTGAGCATGAGAAACCTTGAAACCACTGATCTAAACAATCACAGAGTGCTCACTGAAGACCTCAGTCTGAGCCCTCAAGACCCAAGTCTTCTATTTCACTGTCAGTCTGCAACATTCACCGAGTGCCACTCTCTGCAGAGCACTGGATAAAATTAAGTTTAAAAAGTTAAAAAAACAAAGTTTAAAGAGCACCTCTGCCCAGGGAGCTTCCATTCTAATCAGGAAGACTTATGAAAAAGTCTCTAAAATATACACCTGCAGCATTTGGGGGAGTGGACGGGTGCCCAGCCATCCCGGGTAGAGTGGGCAAATAAATACTGAGACGGGTAGAGTCAAGGACTGGGCAGAATATGGTTGGAACGCATAAAGGAAGATTCCATACAAGTTTGGGGCAGAATTTAAAAGGAGAGATTTTCAAGTGTGGGTCTCTGAGGAGGTGTGGAAATTGCCAGAGGATATTTAAGATCAAGAAGAAAATACATATAATCATATCTCTTGGTACCACCATCAACACAGAAAGAAAGATGCCTCAATGCAGGAAAATAAAAAAGCTGAGATATTGGTTTGGAAAAATATCCCTAAAAGAAGCTTCTACAAACATATATTATTTTTCTAGGCAGACAGAGGAGGTATTGTTACGCCCAGTTTATGATGAGGGAACTAAGAATCACCTGAGACCCTTTTCCAGAGTTCTTATTGTAGAGCAGAGCCATCCTTACTTTCCATCAGGGACTCTTCTTTGCCCAGCCTAACACCTTCTCCAGTAGAAGGATCAGGATTTCATTACCTGTCTTTCAAAACAGCAAGCCACTCAAAAATGTATTTTTCCCCTTTCCGTTTCAAGAAGCCAGGAAAAGAAATGTTTGTGTGTGGTGTGTGTGTGCACTTCCTCCACACATAAGCGTACATCTATGCACAAGAGTGTGTGTGGAGGAGGTGTCACTGATTAATTTAACTCACCACCCATTACTTCTTAATAAAGAGTTCCTGCATTTTAGTATTCTCATGGATGCTCCAGCACTAGCACTTATGGCGAATTATGTTAAAAAGTAAAAGTCAATCAAAGTCTCTGATTTGCAATCAAAATGATCACCCGAAATCGTCATGCGAGGTTAGTGATACACGTTTCCTCTGCTGTGCTGGCCAATATGATAGCCACACGTGGCTGTTTACATTTAAATTTAAAATTAGCATTAAATAAAATTTAGTTCCTCAGGTGCACTAGCCACATGCCAAGTGCTCCAAAGCCACACGTGGTTAGTGGCGACCACATGGCCAGCACAGATATAGACCATTCCCATCACCACAGAGTTCAGTGGGACAGCCTTGCCCTAGAGTTATCAATGAAATATATCACTGTATACTGAAAAGACAATGACAGATGCCAATATACACAGCGATTGTCATTTACATCTAGTTCTACACACAGGCCAACAACAGTGATGGAACTTTTGTCCCTTCCACAGAGCCTTCCCAAGTCCCTGAGTAGAAATTCGTGCCTTCCTGCTCAGAAGTCCCTCAACCCCTTCTGCTCAGCATGTCTCTCTTTTCATGGTTGTCTTCAGCCTGGCTTGATAATTCGGTGAACATCCATCTCCCTTACCGGGAGCTCCCCAAGGCCAATGGGGTCATGTTCAGTGGAGCCCACTTTCACAACCCAACACAGGATGAGTTCCATAAATACAGGGTATGTTCTTAAGTGAAAGATTACCCGGTAGAACATACTACTAATGGGAACATCCAGAATTCATATAAAAAATGTACAAATAAAAGGGAGAAAGAAATACAGAGTCTACAATGTTTTGAAATCATTCCTAGGAGGCAACTGCTTCCATGATGGAAATATTGCTTGTGCTGCCCATTCTTTAGAAGGAGAAAAATCAATTATTTTAGAAGTGGGTCCGAAAATGTCCTCAGCTGACAAATCAGAAGAGCGCTGGGCTATCTGTCACCTACCCTATGACACTGTCATCAGCCAGCACACAGAACCTGGTGACAACACTACTGCTCACAGTGACCCATGGGAATTGGACCGCATAGCCTAGGAGGAGCTCTTCAGAAAGTCTGTATCAATTTGATTCTTACTCATGCAATGACAACATCCTCAAAAATCAAGCCTTAGGATCCAAATGAGAACCTCTACTTTCAGTCTGTGAACTTCTGGACCACTGAAAAAAAACATACATTTTCTCCATGTTTTCATTTGGATAGTTTCAAATTACCCAAAATGTGAACAATATTTGATTTTTCTAAAAAACCTGTTTGAGGGGAAAAACCCATATATCAGAACACACTGGATGTGTCTACGAAGACGGAAAAAATTTAAAAGGGAGAGAAAAATTATCACATTTGTACTTCACCGCTTAGTCTTTTATTTAGGCGACTTGAATGCAGTTTCCCATAGTCAGCTGAGCTTCTGGACACTTTCCCACAAGCTGTGGAAGCTAGAGATACCTACGGGGCCACCTTAGAACAGAGGAAAGGTAACTTCACAGGAAATGAAACCCAGCAAAACAGCATGAGCACATCTGACGACAATCGGAGAGATTCGCGATAAGGATTGGAGGGGTGCTGAAGGTGGCCTTCAGAGGAAGTGAAACTTAAAGCAGGGCTTAAGATGCATCATTTTCCACAAGAAAAGTCACCCACTCTTGCCCCATCCTCACCTTCACCCCCATCTCTTTCACCATTATGGCCTTTCTTCATTGTTAATATTTTAGATTGACAACAAGTGGCCAACCAAAAGACCAACCCTGCAAAGTTCTTGATCACTCAAATCACAGCAGCAAGTTGCACCTCTGCACACACCTTTCCTGCCACCATACTCCCAAACTTGGTCAGACTGGAGCCCTGAAATGTTATCCGGCTCTCGGTGTACGAACAAAGGCACCGGAGATGTGCTCAGATATTGCAGTCCTGGTACAGGCAATGGGGCATGATGGCTTAAGCACCCGGGCTCTGGCGCCAACCCCATGGATTAGCATCTGGGCTTCACTGCATATCCCTGTGGAACCCTGGGCAAGCTATTTATTTTCTCTGTGCTTCCATTTCCTCATCTGTCAACTACAGCTACCACAAGCCATTAAATTTAAGTTGTCCACCAATTTTAAGACATACACATTTTTTTCTATGTCAATATTTGTGAAATCAGACTGTCTTATTGTCAATGGCATCTTTCAATTAATTGGAAGCTTTATTGTTCTTCTTAGAGGTACATCAAACGCCATCTTACAAGTGATGGCACCTTAGAGTTTGTGAAACATAGTAGACCCTACTTCATAGGGTTTTGGTCAAGATTAAATTCATTAATGTAGCTCAAGTATTTAGAATAGTGCTTGGCCCTGAGTAAGATGCTCAGTTATTATTAGTTACTATTATTAAACTTCTGACTCTGAAGATGGACACAGTCATAGACAGAATCCTCCAAGGATTACCCATGAACTGTGTGTTACAATGATGATTAATGCAGAGGTGTTGTGGGGGGAGGTTAAATGTCCAATCAAAATCTGATTTATCCCCAGTCCTTGGCCCCATGCCTAGCACACAGTAAGTTCTCAATAAATAACTGTTGACTAAAGCAACTGAATGTACGACCCGGCCCTGTTCATGCCACAGGGCTCCCTGTAACACACAAAACATCTTATATCCCTTATATAAAGGAAAGCCAGTAGGTACACGGCTCCTTCATGCTAAATTACATACAACAGATTCCTACTTTTTAAAGTTTGGGAACATTTTTCCAGATCAAGACTTTCTGCAGGTTTTCTCCTCTTGGAACGCCCCTTCTACCTCAACGGTCCACAAATTTAACTCCTGAACCCCATCTGTCAAGGCTCAATTCAAATTTCATTTCCTCTAAGAAAATTTTTTCCCATCTTCTCCTCCCCTATTTGGTCTTCTTTCTATTCCTACCCATCACATTCACCTCAGCCACCATACACACTTTATTTGGACCTTTATGGGACAGAATAATAATACCTTGTGTTAAAATATTGCATAAGAATGGGAACTGTGTCTTGATTGTCACTGTCTCCCCTGGACGCAGAGGCCACCTGCTTGTATCCTCTTGCCATGCATTGAATTGTTTCCCCACTAAAAAAGATATATTGAAGTCCTAACCCCAGTACCTCAGAATGTAACCTGATTTGGAAATGGAGTCATTGCAATATAATTAGTTAAGATGAGGTAACGCTGGAGTAGAGTGGGACCCTAAGCCAATACGACTAGTGTTCTTATGAGAAGAGGCCATGGGAAGACACAGGGAGAACACCACAAGAAGATGGAGGCTGATACTGGAGAGATGGGTCTACAAGCCAAGGATTGTAGGCCATCACCAGAAGCTAGGAGAGAGCCATGGATCCTTCCTCAAAGCCCTCAGAAGGAACCAACCCTGCTAACACTTTGATTTCAGACTTCTAACATCCAGGACTGTGAGAAAATTAATTTCTGCTGTTTTCAGCCATGTAGGTTGTGGTACTTTGTCCCAGCAGCCCTGGAAAACCAACATCTTTCCTCACTTAGATGATATGACAGTGGACTCTATTGTTGTCCTTCTTCTCACGTCAGCCTTTCCTAATCTTCTTGGTGGGCTTACTCCCTTGTTTCAGGGTTTTAAAAGCTGGAGTTTCTTCAGGGTCAGCCCCAAGCGATCTCTTCTTCTCATACTATACATCCTCCTTTACACCCTCTCATCTACCCCAGTTTAATTACCATCTGTATGCTGATGGCTCCCATATTTCTATCTCCAGTCTATCCTTTCCTCTAGACCCACATGCTCAACTGACTACTTGACATCTCCACTTAGAGAATTCAAAGACACTTTAAACTCAAGTCCAAAAACAAAAGCCACCACTCCCTTAAACCAGGCTCTTCTGCAGTGAATCTCATCCCAAAGAATGGCACTTCTGCTCATTCAGGTGCACAGGCCACACACAGGTTTCATTCTTGGCTATTTCCTCTCCTTCACTCTCTATATGCAATGCACCAGCAAGTCCTATCTATTTCTCCTCCCAGAAATCTCTCAAATCTCCCCACTTTTCTCCATTCTCCACCTCCACTACTCCACTGTAGTGGATTAATCCACTGTAATAGTCCACTCTCTGGATTATTGCAATAGCCTCCTGACTAGTTCTAGATCCACTCTTGGCATGCTCCAACGTGTTCCCCAGCAGACTGAGTAATATTCAAAATGTAAATCTGACCCTTTCGTCCCCATGCTTAAACAACTTCTATGGCTTTCCATTTCATTCATTTTAGGAATAAAGACCAAAATCCTAAACCAAGTTTACAAGCCTCTGCATGGAATGGCCCTGCCCACTCTCCCAGCTCCATCTCCCTTGCTCTTGGTGCTCCAGCCACAGCAGCGCTCCTCTCTCTCTCTGATGGGAACCATGAACCTGTCCACCACAGGGCCTGTGTTCCAGCTGCTCCCTCAACCTGCAAAGCCCACCAGCCTTCTTCACTTAGTTAATGTCTCCTCATCAGTCACTCTAAGCTCAACATACCCCTTCCTGAGAAATTCTTTCCTTGACGTCACCAAAAACACAAAGCTCCCCTATTCTCCTCTCTCCTAGCACTTTATTCATCTCCATTGTAGCACTTAAACATAACTTTGTACAATATCAATAACCTGTATGATTACTGGATTAATATGGATGAGTGCCCCTCACGAGGGCTGAAGCCATGCCTATTTTCTTCCTGCTGTAACCTCAACTCTTAGAACAGTGCCTGGCACATACAGACGCTCAATAAATATTTGTTAAATAATTTAATGAACAATAAGCAAATATCATATATGTGTTGAAGGAAGCTATTCTGTTTTGTCTATCACATTGTGATGCAAATCTTTCTTTAGAAAGACATATACAGTATTTTTTAATTTCCCAAAAGCTTCTACCTTAGCACAGTGGACATACAATAAATGTTATCAGCAATAGTTTAGGTTAACTAGATTTTAAATACATTTTCTCTAATATGGTATTGTCAATAGTTATGCTGCCATAAACAATTATTAACTTATGTCACTGAAAATTTCAAATCTAAATTAACTGGTAACTTCTCTCCTGCTCTTATTCTAATAGTCCACAAATGAGTAAGTGAAAGTTAAGTAACAGTTTCGTATGTGACACACTGTTGGTTTTATCACCAATTCTTCCTTCTCCAGGAGTATCCATCTACTTGCTATGAAAAATAAAGTATGACAATAATAGAAAAATAAAGTACTGATATTATATCACCAAAATGAAAGAGTTACTTACTCACTTCAGCCCTATTACAAAATTTTCCTCAAAATTTTCTGAGAGCCCGTCTTGGCTGGTGCTGAGAAAGAGACAGCAAAGCCACATGTATGACCTCCATGTAAAACGTCCACACACCGCAGATGGCAAGACCAGCGAGTACATGTGAATCCCAGATTAACAAATGTTATTCTCGTGAACAGTGATGATAAAAGACAATGTAACGTCTTTTCTAAATGATGGGAAAATGTGAGTATTTCTGAATTTATTTTCCTAAATAAGAATCTTATAAACAACTTCTATTGATATGTGTACCCAACAGCTGCCACAATCCTTGGGCATGATTTACAAAGGAGTCCAAAGTAGACAAGAATGCTAAGCAATATTCCCCCAAATAATCTTATCTGTGCATCAGATAAACAAATTCTACTTCTCAAGTAGCTTCACACACACTCTCAAAACCACAATATTTTTCTATAATTTCAACAAGAACGGTGTTAGTAATGAAATGAAGCTAGAATGGTCTCTCTACTCTCCTTCCTCAGGACCTTCGTCCTTCAACCCCCTCCTCCTTACCTTCCTGTTTATTTTTTCTATTAAACAAACTCAGTGTTAAAACGACAACAGTGCCCAGAGAGTTTTCATGGATGCAAATGCTGCTTCCTTCTAGCTGCATCCGCCCAGGCCATACACCCTACCCGGTCCTCTCATCTTTGGATTCAGTTTTGAATTCAGATGCTGCTAAGAAAAGCCTACTCAGGCATTAACAGAATAGATGCCTCCTGACTGCAGCACTGGGGCGTTCTGCATTGGCTTTCAACTCTGCAGGCCTGTGGCTGTTCCAGAATTGTCTCCCCAAGATTCATGCCCATGAGGTCATGCCCAGCTGACCCCTTTGGAACATGATACCCTGAAGCACAGCTGTAAAAACAGAGCACTCTATAACGACTTCTTATTCACCAATAAACATCATGTTCTTTCAATTTTAGAGAACATGTTCATATAATTATATAAATACAAGGAGCCTTAACTTATATGTGTATTTTCCCATGACCAAGCAATGTAAAAACAAACTCTAACACATACAGATTCCCATAATTTAGAAAACAGTGATGGCACAAAAACAATTTAACTGAGAGAGCCTGAAGTCTCAGATTAAATCATTCCCACCATGATTTTTTTTTTAAATTATAAACATCTATAGTTAACACATTCATGTGTTTCTTCATAGTATATAATTCCCCACATACTATTTTACTTTTAAGTCATACAACTTAGATGGTTTTATTTTAAAAACATACTCTTCTGCTTTGATTTAAATGTATTTGCTAACTCCAAATCACCCATCTATCCCATAACTCTACCTGATTTCATGACATTTTCATTCACTCACACTGGCTTTCTTAATTCCAGTGTATTTTCAATGTGTTTTTATTTTTAGGTCTATAAAAACACGAGCAAAAGAACTCTCAAAAATTATAAAGACCTTTGAAGTAAGTCATCTCAACAAGATCTCAATAAAGTAAATAAAAGGAAAATGAGAAACCAATACTGTTAAATGTCCTTTGTGTGAAATATATAAAATATCCTCTGCCCTCTTTCTGGTAGTACTGATTTTCTTCACCAATTTCAGGGCTTTATATTGTAAAACTTGATTCATAATTGTGCTTTAGAAATGAAAAGGTGAATCCTACTCGATTCTCATTGGTAAGGTCAGGAATGTGCTTTACCAGCTGCAGCTCAAATCGGGAACCGTCTACAAATACCTTCTAAGTAAATCTAGATCCACAGCCATCTTCTCACACACAGGCCTTTTTCAGAATCATATTTTTCTTAATGAAACATATTTCATATTGCATTTTATACTCTGGATAAGTTTATCACTATTCTATTAAGACCCACTTTTATAAATATCCTTTTATTTGCCTTCTACAAATAAACATGTTCAAACCTATTAAGCTTTAGGAAATAAAATGCAATATACATGATTATGCAAGAACAGCATAGCGTTTTAAAACATTGATAATTATATTTAGTTAAAAAAAAGATACCCTGGCATGGCTGTAACTCTGTTCCTTTCTTGACTATTACTTGACTATTCTCAAGTAATATTAATAAATTGTAAATAAATATATGCCAACTCCACATTGGTCACCAATGTTAAATAACAAAAAATCTTAGCCCTCAGTGAAGGCAGAAATGTCTCAAATAATCACCTATTCACAAGATGTAACCATAGGAGTTAAAAAACAGTCCACATATTCTTTATTCTGGGTAAAAACGGAGAGCTTTCTAAGGACATTTTTATGTCCTTAGACATAAATTTTTTAAAGTATTTCTATAGTAGGAGAGTTAGTTTCATCATATACAGCTGTTCTGTTAATTGTAAAAACACAGTAGTTCAATCTTCCTATAAGCCTCGCAAAGATTTCTTTCACATTCATCTCCAAAGATAAGAATTATAGTCCCAGTTTGCAACTACATAAGGTCAGGGATTACAGCTAAAAAGAAAGTCAAACATAAGAATAATGTCCCCTCTGTCTTACTCTGCTACTTATTTGTCACTTAGTTATCTTGGTACCTTCTAAGTCCTGGCTTCCCAAGGTCACGGCACTCAGAGCTGGCCTTCGTCCAATGGCTCAGAGCTCCACCAGCAGTGGTCCAGTGCTATCCCACTCTTACAGTGGGGACACTCATCCAGTGTTTGTGTTTTACATTACCACCCCCAACAAACGAAGACCCCATGACCCACACCAGAAGGAGAGCTCAGCTGGCTATTCCTCAACTGCCAAGAAACAAATTCCCAAATACATATTAAACTTCAGGAATTTGGAAGCTGGATTATTCTTTGAAGTAAGAGAGTAAACTTCCCTTAGAAAAATAAAAGGAATCCACCACCAAAAGGGGGAAAAATTTTTTTAACTCAGAATACTAATTTGGATAAAGAAGTGATTAATCCATCCATTTTCACTAATTCATTCACTCATTTATCCAGCCAAAGTACAAGGAGCTACAAACAGTAAGGAAGCAGGAGGTGCAGTCGTGATAAAGAGGAGTCTGGGATTTGAATTCAGTCTGCATTTTAAACTCAAGCTCCAAAACACACTAGTTTTGTGACCCTGGGCAAGATACCTAACCTCTCCAGTTTTTTCATCTATAAAATGAGGAGACTAACAGCCCTGCCTCATAAGGGGATAAAGATTTAAAGATATGAGATGATAAAATACAAGGATTAAATTAATTAACACGTGTGAAGTGCCTAGAAAAGTGCCTGGCATTCCATAATTTTTTTTTAAATTATGACTATGAACAAATAACTTGATCAAATTCTAAAGTCACAATGATAAACAAGGCTCTGTTGCCCTCTCCCTACTGAAGATTACAATCTAGTGGGGCCATGAACTAATTCCAAACCGGTGGTTTACCCTAATCTGAAAGCAGGAGAGAGGAAAAGAGTATAAGACTTCTTTTGATAATCTGAGGACTTAATCCTCTTTTAGTCAGAAATTTCTGAGTCTAATTTAAATGTCTCCTCTACACTTACCAATAGTCTGAGCTTAAGTAGTCATTCACACTAAAGAGCAAATGACAGATGAAAATAAATGGCAGCCCTCCCCTAATGAGTAAATCACTTTTCAGTTCTCATCTTACTTTAACTCTCCACAGTCCTTGGTATGGCCACTCACTCCCTCTTTGGGGACACTCCTGACTCTCCTGGCTTCTTAAATAAGACTCTCCTGGTGGCCCTCCTACCCCTCTGGTCCACATCTTCCTGGTCTGGTTCAGCTGACATCTCCACCCTATTTCTCATGATCTCCCAGCTGTCCTTTAAGCTTCGGCCATGCTAAACTATTTAGAATTCCCCAAATCCTCATGCGTTCTCAAGTCCTCACCAAGCTGTTCTGGATACCTCCTGACCCTAGGAGGGGCAGCTGAAGGAAACTTCCATTTCACCCCGCCCCCAAGGATGGCTCAGGGCTCCTTCCAGGCCAACCTTCTCCTTCCTTCTACTTCTGCATTTACTCCACAATATTCTAATCCTTGGATTACAAATCAGTTCCCACACGAGACCACGATGGCTTTGAAGACAGCAATGTAAGCTTTCAATTATTTGAGAATACGGAAGTAACATAAATAAATAAGTCAATAAGTACACTTTTTAAGATTGTCTCCTTATCTAGATGTACTGAATGCTCACTATAGACCAAGTACTTTACATGTATTAATTCATTTAATCTTCATAACAATCTTTGAATTATCCCTGTTGTACAGACAAGGAAAACTGAGACTAAAGGAAATGAAGGGACTTGCCCAAAGTCACAAGACTAGAAGGTGAGGCAGAAATCCAGGCAGCCCAGCTCTGAAACCCAGACTCCTGGTCGTGCTCTGTACATATTGCCTCTTTTCCAGCCATAAATGCGATTAAGCAACAGAACTGGCTTGCAACAAGAATTATGAAATTTACATCCCTGAAGAGCCTTAAATATAGATTTTTTTAAAAGACTGACTTGCCACTGGAGGCAAAGGAAAGACCAGACGACCAGAGAAAGTTCCTTCCACTACTATGTCTATACCCTCTCCTATTATTTTACATACTCATTCGTATTCTCCAGAAAACAAACACGTATTAATATGAATCCTGCCCAATATCTAACAAACTGACTATTGTCAATAAATCAATAATTAGTGAATAATTATATCATTGATAATAGAGAGAAATATTTAATGGTCAAATATTTAAAAACTAATAGTTAAATAAATACGAACTGAAATATAACTGAGAATATAAAGAAAAGAATAAGATGGAGAGAAGATACTACTTATTACATTTCCCACAATACTAGCTTCAATCTTCCACATTCTATCAGCATTTTTACTTAGCCCAACCCAACCAAGAAGTGATGCTGAACACTTTGGAGACATCTTTTTTTTTCAAGACCATTCATCTTCAGTTCCAAATAATATTCTAGTTAAGATACTTTATTGGATGGAACCCAGTCTGTTTTTCATCTTTTTGCGCCTCAGAGAGACAGGGAAACTAAGGCTCACAATCAAACCAACGTTTTCCCAAGTAAATCTAAGTTTCTAAACCTTATAGTCAAGTCACTCATTTTGTCACAAGTATTTATTGAGCACCAAGATCAGCTACATAATTTGCAGAGCCCAGTGCAAAACAAAAATGCAGGGCCCCTTGTTCAAAAATTAAGAATTTCAAGACAGCAGAGCATTAAACCAAGCTTGGGGGCCCTTCTGAGCTCAGGACCTGGTGGGATTGCTCAGGTCACACACCCGCCCATGACGCTGGCCCTCTGCAGCCCCTGGATTCTATACAGGGCACAGTCCTAGGCCCTGGAAGTACAGCAGTGGCCTTTTAATCCACAATCCCCATTTCCAGACAGGCTCAAATGCAGCATCAGAGGTCCTGTTAAATAATGAACGGTCAAATATAAATTATGTTTAAGAGCTCCAAGAATCTTTGGATCTCAAACTGCTATGTACAGCCTTAAGGTTAAGTGCTAGTAAAAATGACAGGTTCAAGTGGACTGCTCTCAGGTTTTGCTACATTTCTTCTTTTGTAAATCAATAGGTCAATACGCTTTTCTTAAAACGACTCTCCTTGGATGCAAAAGGAGGGTTGGCAAATGATTACATAGTAAATAAAGTACCCCAGACGGCAATATTGCTACATATCATGCTTCTTTCAATATTTTTCAACTTACTAAATGCCTATTGTGCACCCACTATATGTTTACATTTCATTGAAAACCAAATAATGTCTCACATTTGCTGAATTCAAACCACTGAACAAAAACAGGATTCTGAAGTTATTGCCCAGGAACGTGAAAAAGCATCTGAAATATGAGAGAGGGCAGTATTACCTTAATTTCTTCATTTGGCACCTGTGTACCAGGCAACCACTGCGGGTAGGGCACTCTTCTAGCCACTGGGGATTCAGTGAGGACAAGACAAACTCTGCCCTGGCTTGTGCAGTTCATTGGGAAAGGCAGACAGCAGACAACCAATTCTTTTAGAAATACTTTTTAAGGGGGCTGGCCCTGTGGAGTAGTGGTTAGGTTCACACGCTCTGCTTCAGTGGCCCAGGGTTCACAGGTTCGGATCCCAGGCGCAGACCTACACACCACTTGTCAGCCATGCTGTGGCAGCGTCCCATATAAAGTAGAGGAAGATGGGCACGGATGTTAGCCCAGGGCCAGTCTTCCTCGGCAAAAAGAGGAGGATTGGCAACAGACATTAGCTCAAGGCTGGTCTTCCTGACCAAAAAAAATAAATAAAAGAAATAAAAAGTACTTTTTAAGATATTTCAAATTCTGATTCCAAGATATGACAGAGAATTGCATTTATTCTAGTTCTCTAAGAAGCACAAACTTCCTAGTGAGAAGTAAAAGATATTCTTCTAACCACCCTAATCAAAACCGTAGTTTTGGTTACTACAAAGGCACAAAATTCTTCTGCAGAATAAAAAGTAGAATACATTCCCCAAAGTAGATATATTCATAACTCATGTATGAATCAAATTACATGTTTGGGCCACAATTACAGATGAGGTGTTGGGTCTGGGTTACTGTTATAAAAATTCAGATTCTATGTACAGTCCCCAAGAACTCCTCACACAGCGGTTTTCATCAAACAGCATGCTAATCTCCTGGTTGTTATGAGATTTAATTAATGTGTCTAAGGATCCTACTTAGCACCTCCAACGAGATGCTGCATAAAAACTGAGGATTATTGTTAACACAGATCTGGAGTAATCGATCCTTATATTAATTCTGCTAAATAAATACTTTCATAAGACCAGTGCTGTAAATGGCCAAGCTGGGTTTAAAAGCAGTTCAATCTTATTATACAGCAAATAAACATAGTGCAGGGGACCCAACTATAATGTGGCCACAAAGGACGAAACTGACATCCACATTAATAGTTTTCCTTGTTATATCAGATATACTGTCTGTATAATTTTACTATCAGGGGAGGGAAAGGAAAAGAGAATCATATAAAAAACTAATCTTGCATTAGCCTAGTGCTTTCCAATTTTATAACACATTTTCGCTCACGCCATCCCACGTGCCCCTTGAATCCATTTCACCATGGAGAGTGTAGGTAACAGAGTCTGCTCTCTTTGGCACAGTACCAAGAAGCCACAACGTCTCCCTCTTCTTAACCTCTAACTTTATTTCCTTTAGTGAGCCATTGAGAATATCTGTACAAATATTTGTGTGCATTTCATAACCAAATAAGAGTGTTATGATAACAACTTGAGTGAGACTTGGATGGTAAAAAGGGAGGATCTTTGTGTTACATTCTATCAAAGGAAAAAGCTATCCAAAAATGACATAATTTTTAAATCGATAGCTCTTATTCCAAATGTACTCAAATAATCTTTAATTTTCCTTTTGCATAAATCAGCTGAAAGTGTCCCAAGAGAAATGATGTCGTACTGTACACATATCGAATGATCCCGTGGGGACTTTTTTTATGGGAAATTATTTAGGCAACAATTATAAAGCATAATCAGTGATTAGCTTCGTGACTCAGTTTAATGTAAATAAGTAAACAGTATATGTTCCAATTTAGAATGATCTCCTAAGTTTACTATGAACTACTAAATAATATGTTCGTCTATTAAATCCCTTCTCTGTCAAGTCTTTGATATAAGAAACCTTAGCAGACCTCCTGGTGAACTTTGGCATTTTGGCTGTGGGGCCAAAAGAACAATCTACCATTACAAAGCCTGTTCATGACTCAACCAGAGAAGTAATCGCAATGACTGCCGGGCGGATGCCGCTGTCCCTTATCAGACTAGCAAGTACACAACACGCACAAGATCCACGTTACTAAATTATAGAGGATAACACTAACCATCAATTCCAAAACGTAACTTGAAAGATCATTAATGCCAATTAAAACACCTTTTATTTTAAAAAGCCTGGATTTACCTGCCTGGCTTCAATTTCTGATGCCTATCTATAGCAAAAAATAACAAAATAAAAATGTAGAAAACTAGTAAAACGCCATGTATAATTTGAGGAAAGTAAATCCAGGCCCAGACTACTGTTCTCAAACTGACAAGATCATTAGTATTTTTTTTTAAACAAGATGCACTCCCTAAATAACCAGATGAAAATCTCGCACACTGAGAGAATTTTCCTGCAGTGAGTCTGTCCTGAGGTGTAGACCGGCGCGGCGTTTGAGCTCTGCACTCAACACGCATATCTTTGTTTCCACAACAAAGTAGAGAGGTGACAGTTAAGAGGGTAAACAAGAGGTTTCCTGTCGGGGCTTTGTGAACAGAGAGACTGTACATCCTCTCGGGGCGGTGAACAGCCTCCTCGGGCCCCCGAGTCAGCATTATTCAGCACTATCCGCCCCGACTCCGGGAGCCCGCGCGCTCCTGCACCGACGCACGCGCTGGGGGCCCCGCGGCCGGCGACCTCGCACCCCGGGCTCTGCGGCACGGAGGCGTCCCCGGCGCGCTCGGGGACGCGAGCCACTGCCCGCGGCTGCCTTCTCCCGGGTGCCCGCGGGCGCGGCGGCCCCGGAACCGGGTCTGGGCGGGGGCGCGGCCCGGGGAGCGAGCCCCACTTTCTCCGGGCAGGAAGGGGGAGGCCCGGAGCATTTCCTGTTGTGCAGCGGGGACGAGCGCAGACGTCACTGCATTCACGCTCCGCGGCGGCGGGGAGGCGCCGGGGCCGGGGAGGACGGTCCCCGCGCCCGGGGCGCGCCGCGCAGCCGCTCTCCCGCGGGTCCGCGCGCCCGGCCACAGCGCCCGGCGCGGCTCCCTGCGCCCCCGTCCCCGCCGGGCCCCGACGCAGGGGAACGGCGTGCGTTCCCAGGTGCTCAGAGGAAGCGCCAAGTTTCTTAGCTTCATTTTTAACGTAACTTCCCCCCAAATGACTCTTTTTCCCCCTAAGATTATTTTTCAGCAATCAAAAGTGAAAATCATCTCAGTGTTGTCGTTGCAATCGTTTCCTCCTCCTTTCCCATCTCCTTATTGTAGATGCCTGCAGTAACGGTCAGATGGGAGAGGAAAAAAGAACATTTCTCTACTGCACAGCTCCAGTCAGGTCAAAGGAGGCACGTTTCTAAAAGCATATTCTATGTTTCCATTATTAAAACCCTCACTGCACAACACATAGAGTCCTTTTATGTATCAGGTCATTAATTTACCATACCTCAAATGTCTAACATAAAAAACAAAATCAGTTTCTTAAGAATCTTTCAATCTTGTGCTTATCCACTTTAATAGCACCCAAAACTTTTGACCAGAAGGTTTTAAAATGGAAATCACCCATTCATATAAAAATAATGGTGATTTTTAAAGCTTCCTTTATCCTAAATTGCCAGCCTTCCATTTAGTTTCAAACCATAAATCAGATTACAACCATGTGTAATTCTAGAGAAGCAGTGGCTTAAGGTTAATAAGGGTTAAAAATAAGACCAGAAGGTATTGTATAATCATTTTTCAATAAAAACCAAAAAGAGCTTAATTTCAGTTTGTCAATTACAAATTATAGGGTCTGTTCTTCTCATGATGAATCAATGTTACAGATGTCATATTGTGCCAACATCTCTAACATTTGAACTAAGCAATGTTTCACATCAGAACATGGAATTAAAATATTCAGCTCTTCAACAAATGTAAACTATGGACTTTGGATAATGATGTGTCCATGTAGGTTCATCGACTGTACCAAATGTAGCACCGTGGGGCAAGATTTTGATAGTGCTGGAAGCTGTGCAATGGGGGTGGAAGGCAGGAAGTATATGGGAAATCTCTGTGCCACTCAGTTTTGCTGTGAACCCAAAACTGCTCTGAAAAATAAAGTCTATTTTTTTAATATGTTTAGGCTGCTGTAAGTATCATGATATTTAAAATGTACACTGCTTTGTAACCTACAGATCCACAAGTAAATGAATCTTGAGAATTACAAAGAAACCAGCATCTTGATGCTTTCAAGAAGTTCATCATCATCCAGGCCTACCCTTCCTTCCTTGATAAACAAGTTAATTTTAAAAAGTTTATTGAATTTTTTTTGATATTTCACGTGTACATAAAAGACTTTACAATTTAATAAATGTCGGCTGTCCTATCCAGTCTTTACTACCTGAGGGCAGCATTTAAGGGAACCTCGGCTTCCACTTCCCCTCCAAAGCCCCTTGAGCACTTTCTCTGTTGTCTTCTTCTCCAAACATCTGAAGAACACAATTGAATATTTTCTCACATAATAATATCTTAAACTCTCATAGTTTATTAGCGCTTACCATTTATTTCACATATATTCCGATCCCCATTTTATCAAGAAATAGGCTTAGAGAACACAGGACCAGCCCCGAGTATGGACCTCAGAGGGGCTCCTTTCAATCTTGTTGATGGGGATTGCAAACCCTTCCCATTCCCATACTCCTAACTCCAAACTAAAACCACCTCTTCTGTACTTCAGAGGATGCTCCAGGCTAGCTCCACAGCCAGTGCCTCTGCCTGGGAGCGCTGGAGGGGCCTAGGAAATCGCTGCAACCAGCTGCTTTATTTACTTAGTTTGAATACTGCAACTTTTAAACAACTTCCCTCTGCTTCCCAAATTGTATCAAAGGATTCCTGACTGTAAAAGTGTATCCAATCCTAGCAAATACTTGGCTGGTTTCCTCTCCTGGGCGACCTCACACCAACTTTTTTTGTGCCTTTTTTCCCTTCATGTCAATTATCCTTTTATCCATTAAATCTCTGCGGTGATTCTTGTGTTTTTGATTAGAACGTGCTTTTCCTTATTCCTTCAAGGCATCCATCAATGGTATATTATTAAAACTCCAAGCAACTGCCCGAAAATTGTCTGAGTTCACTGAAGATTTTATTCAAAGTTCATGCTCTCTGGTTTATGCTTAACTGCTGATGATGGCACTTGGAAAGAATAAAAGAGAGATGACTAAAAATTATCCTATTTTATAATCCTAATTACGGACTAAAGGCAATCATTATTACCATAAATTTCGTATAAACTGAGGATATAAAGACCAGTATGATAGCAAAAAAACAAGTCAACTTGTGAATACATAGATACATGAAAATATAAATCATACTGGTAAACTGAATTATTCAGGTTCTTGGTGCTATTTTCAAATGCATCTCTTTTATGTCACGAAAGAGAACAAATAAACTATGAAGATAAAAGGATGTTCTGCAGGATAACACATTTTACACTTTCTCTTTAGAAATTGCTGGAAAAATTTTTAAATGCTCCAATTTTGTGCTTTAAAGTAAGTTATGAGAGTGCACAATTCCAAGCTAATAAAATATATCATCATTTTATTCAGTGAAAAGGATTGAGACTTGAATTTTCCCAGGTTAATTCTTTTAAAACTCATTCTTTAATTCAGGGTTGGTTTCATTTAGATGTGTAGTTACAATACGAGAGTCATAGAGAATTGCTGCAGTAATTCTTTGGGTCTCCAGGCTTCCGAGACCCCAGTTCTCTTCCACAAGAGACTCCACGTTTTCTTAGACTCTGGGTTGTCTTTGATATCACGTGACCGGGAGAGACTGACTCGTCTCACCAGCTGACATCTCTAAAAATATTCAGGGCATACTAAATTTTTCTTCTCTCATAATATCCAATATTGACTATTATTCTTCTCAAATGAGCATTCCACCAATCATTCGTTGCTTTTCCAGAAAACTGGCTCCCAAGAAATGCAGTGACAAAGTCATCGGGATGCTGTTCTTTCTCAGGTCCACATCCTATTTCCATTACACACTGTAGGGCTGCATTGCTCTCTAGAGCCAGTACTTCCCAAATCAGAGTCCAGCCCAAAATTAAATATATGAAGCAGAGTCAAAGAAGATGATAGTTCACTGAGCGAACAGGAGTGTATAGGAATGAAGAGAGAGCCACAATACACACACACACACACACACACACACACACACACTTGAAGGAACAGACCTTTCCTGAAAAATCTACCTCCCTACATGCTTCACAATCTTTGTTTCCAATAAGACTCTTTTTCTACTTCAGTCTTTCCAAGCCCCATGATTTTAATTTTCTTACAAACTCCCCCCAAAATGACAACCTTCTCTTTATTAAGTGGCCCTCAGCACAAATTACTAGTACCTTGATCCCTTCCGAGCTGGATAACTACACGAAGTAACATCGCCTGTCACTAAGGCAGTCCCAGGACCTACAGGCAGTTCAAAGATCGTCCCCTCCTCCAGAAGATAACAAGATGAGACATCATTCCCTCATACCTCCAGGCTCTCGGTAAAAGTCAGTGTGCTCTTCAAATGGACACATATTTACGTAGTCCACAAGTGTTTAAGACCACACCTCCTTTCCAGCCTCCATCTATATTTAATATTTTAGAATAGACCCTCAATAAAGTCTAAATAATATTAAGTGCTCAGATGGCCTATAATCAAGTGTGTTATTGAAACATCAGTGCTCCCACATGCATTAAAGTGTAATTAAAAATTCATGAACTGTATAAGTTATTTATTACAATGCAGTATTTTTTATTCTCTCCTAGTCTCTCACAAAGTTCGGTATACTTCTCCAGAGACTAAAAGTGGGACTGGAACTAAATCTAAAATAAGTTACTTTCCACAGCAGTTAAAAGAAGATTTCCAAGATCAAAAGTACCCACTCAGGAAATGATAACTTTTGTTTTAGTAACATATAATTATTAACTCTCAGTTATTGTCCAATATAGTGCTTCTGCATATAGGTCCACTTGTTCTATGAAATGTGTGCCCATCTAGGTATTCACCACCTTTACAATTCATTATGTGGATTAATAAGCAATCTGTGCAGGTAAATTAAAAGAAGGGAGTTTTCTCTTAGATACTAAAGGCAGTCTAGATCTAAAATAAGAATATTTTTCAAAATTGTGATTAACATGCACCAAAACTCATTGCATACTATCAGGTCTATATAGGTGATATTCTTACAAGTAATACACCTTCACAGAAGTACTTTCCACCACTCCAAATCTCCATCTTTAATTAACAGAAAATATCAACTGAAGAAAAGGTTAATTTACTTTATACTAAAATGGCAACCATTTGAGCTGAACTTAGCGTCAGTATGGCATATCATTCATGTGGCCTAAGAGTCGGAAGTAGAAAAGGTATGAATGACTGGCACAGGTGTGACTACCACAGTATGTCCACCAGCAATACATTTACGTTGCCTTTATGATTAAAGTCATTATCTTTGAGATTGCTGGGCTTCTGGGAGAAAGAAAGTAATAGTACTATGCTGATTCAAAGCCAATGTCCCATATGCAAAATACACATACTTCATACTATTTATAAATGAAATAGAATTTTCTGCAGAGAAACTTTCACATATCTTTTATCTATTTCATTTCATTTAACTGTGTTTATAAAGTTATGGAAATGCCAAAATCAGGAACTGAACTCCTGATATGTTACAGTACCTGCGTCCACCATTACTTATCATTTTAGGTACAAACTCTTTAAGCTGGAATACAAGTCCTTAGACAATACATCCCAACCACTCTAACTTTTTCACCAACATTCACTTAATATGCATTTTATGCTGCCCTCAAATCAGATGTTTCTCTGAAAACACTCTTGACACTTTCCCACGTTGGTGCCTCTCAAAACCAAGATCCATCTAAAGCATCTCGTTCTCCCATGAAATTTCTCAGAATCTCCTCAGCCAGGGGTGATTTTGCATCTTAATACTTCATACTTGCCTCTCGTATGGTACTTAACCTGCTTCTTTTAATTATAGCTTCCTTTGCAAAGTTCTTTTCCTCAATATAGTAGATTAGAAAAGTTCTGATGATGAGAAGAAACACTATTCTTTGTATTTTATATTCTATTTCTATCTCTATTTTATTTTATATTCCCATATGTCTTACACATGCCAGAATCTCAATAATTACATTTGTTAAAATAGATTTGTATTATATTATTATACATTCCAACTCTGTTCCAGCTGCAAAAGTCCCAGCAAGCATGTCTAAGGCCTTTTCCGTAAAATATCTCTACACCAGTTGGCAAGAGTCTATGTTCTGCAGAGTAACTGGAGATAAGCAATTTATTTTTGAGGATTCATAACAAACAATAGCCTGGAGTAAATTTCAGACTTGAACAGCCTGATCCCTGAAGAAATTAATAAAATAAAAATGAAAACTACGTAATAAGAGGTCTAGCTGAAGGAACTAGGAATATTTAGTCTGGAGAAAAGACTACTTAAGGTGAACAGGATGGCTATCTTTAAATAATTGTAGGACTGTCATGCAAGTCAGTGAGCAAACTCGTTCTGGATAGCCGCAGAGGCTCCACTGCTGATCAGCAAACGAGCCCCCGAGTGGAACAGGCCTCCCTGAGAAAGAAGAGGTGTTTAAAAAGAGACTGGACCCAGGCCGTCCTTGCTGATTTGTCCTGGGTGATGTCTCCTCACTCGGTTGGGGATTACACGATGCCTCCAGTGATTTTATCTAATCCTGAAATTCTATGCAAGACTTCACATTGCCAAGTGTCCTGTCACCAAATGACAAATCAATACATCAGATCCTACAGTTAAGCAAATTAATCAGCATCATTTAAATTAGACACTTTAAGAGATGCCCTAAGTAAGTTGTCACCGCAGTGCCGCAGATATCCCAGGGATAGGAAAAGTAACGCTTCTCAACAAATGCTAAACTGATACTGAAGATGCAGCCTGCTCAAAACCAAGATCTGACCCATCTGGAAGAAAGCACTGGGAAAGGTTACAGTGAAGACGGAAGCAGGCCATTTGCATATTCCAAAAGACCCTCAGAATCCCATGGGACACCCTCTCCCTCTGACTCATTTTTTAGAAATACTTATACGTCAGACAGAAGAGCAGTAGTTTGATTTGCACAACTGTGTGGCATATTGTAAAAACTTCTCATGAAATTTAAACCAAAACCAGTTGGTTTAAAGGAGATCACAAATGTTAGATATCCTGTTAGCCATTCTTTGCTTTTACAGCTAGAAGAAGTGTTACTATAATCACACCAGGCTTCAAAGCCAGGACAACTTTGTTACTCATTTCAAAATATCTTCTGTTTGCTTCTCATCATTCTCATCCTATATAACCCATGAGAATATAGGAAGAGAAAGACTAATTATCAGGACAATTTCCTCACAATATAAATTCCTGGGATTATTAGCTAAAATGTAAAATTTTCCAGATCAGCTATTAATAGCCATCATAACTTTTCAGACATCATTAGATTTAACATTAGCAAACTCTTACCAAACATGGCCGAAAACCCACTGATGACAGAATAAATTTGGAGCTTGTCCATTAGAAAATCTAATCTCCACACTTAGTATCCAGTTATTTGCTATATTCTATACTGTCAGGTGATTTATTTTAAAAGGTCATTTTGAATCTTCTCAGCCACTTGGCCCATTTGAAAAGCTACACTTGATTAAATTTGGGCACCGTGTTCATCACGAATATTACTGAGGTCATGTGAACAAGTAAACAGACGACAAATTCAAAAACAAATGTCTCTGCTTGAATACGGGTTTAACTATCTCGAAATTCTGGTACACGTGTGCATTAGTGACCTGCACAAATTTAAAAGCACCAGAGGATATTACAACAAGCTGTAGAGCTGCTGACCATTATCTTTCTGAAAACAATTACATATGCCTGTAATAAACTGCATCAATAGCAGTCAATTATCTGAAGAACACTCTCCTCACCCTTGTCACAAATGTATTGCTCTGTAGCAGATTTTTTTCCAACAACTGAATTAGTCTCAAAACTTAGTGTTGCTTCACATCCTAAAAATAGCCATTTCTCCAATTCTCTTGTGTTACCCCGTTCTGTTCCCAGGAGGTAGGGCAGTGCAATAAACAATGCTTCATTTTTACAGATGAAGAAACAATGAAATATAACAGAGGTACAGTCACTTCGCCTTAATCATTTTGAAAATCAATAGCGAGGCAAGCAATCAACTAGTGGGGTCACGGTTTCCCGTCAGCCATTCTGCTGCCATCTGCAGCCCTGGTGTGGGCTCTAATGAGCACATCCTCACCACAGGGGCACAAAGGATATTTGAAATCCTCATTTTACCCAAAAAGCCTGTATTTCTCCCAACATAACCTTTGACACATGGCAAATAAATTGAATGACAAGAAAATAAATAGAATGTTTGTAACTCTGGATGCTTCCCTTGTTTAGAGAAACAGGGATTCTTCAAATCATAAACATCAGGAGAAGAAAGAAAAATAAAGTTTGATAATGGTTCCATGGATAATTAGAAGCTGAACTTCCCACGACCTATCCATCAAGAGTCAGGGCCAGCCATCAGGACTGTGCCACGGGGCACTGCTGAGTTGCAAACACAGATTTCATCACTGGCTTCAAACGAGAGGAAAAGATTCACCCCAGCCTTCGCCTCTTCCTTCATGTTCCTTTGCCTCCACAGGGCAAGGATCTGTAACGGAGGAAAGGAAGACACTCCCTCTTTATGCCGAATTTATCCAAGCAAGCCCACCAAGAAACAACTCTTCCTCAAAGTCGCACCCATGAGCAGTGACTGTCTTCACACTCTCAGAGCACCCCAAACAAAACATGGCCAAGGAATCCCAGTTCAACTATAAACTTCCCCATCCAACTGTGGGAAAAAATGACCCCAAGATGGTTCCATCTGTTCATTTGTTGAAGTGCAGAGCCCTTAGGGACCCTGACTATGGTTGTAAGAAGAGTTCGTGATTGCTAGGTGCATAGATGAGGCAGTTGCTTCCTGGAGGGCTTCTTAAAAATTTGAAGAAACAGTTAAGGGTGAGCAGATTGATGGACTGTGGCTATTGGAGCAAAGACTAGCCAGGACTTCATTCCTCACTTGGTTGTGATGACCCATCCACCTTACAGTGGGTCAAACTGTCTTTTCTTACCAGTTAGCCTGTAAGCTTCTTGAGAATTATGAGTTTAAATAGTGACCAAATCTCTACCGCATGCCTACTGTGTACCTTTCACTGGGTTTACCACATTTTTGTGACAGTATAAACCACCCTAATCCACTAGAAATTTTATAACAAAAAATATCAGTAAGAAAAATTTAAAAATCATTTAAATAATATTAAAAATACACATTCCAAATATAAGTTGTCATCTCCTTACTTTAAAAAGCTTATAAATGCATTTTACAATAAAATGTATCATTTGTAAACCATTTTTCTTCTTCCCCATGAAAAAACAGCCAGGACCTGATTCTACAGGTTATGAAAGGCCATAATGCTGAACCATAAAGAGGAATTTAAAGAAAACTAGTGCTATAGCATTCAGTTACATAAAAACTCTCTATATATACTCTCAACTCTATATACTCATAAAGGACCTCTTCAAAAACTACCTTACTATGAAAAATATATATAGAGAGAAAACAAATGGGATATTTTCATTAGAGATTTAATAAGTTTTGCAATGCTTCTTTGTTATTTGGGTTGAGAGACCCAATATGAAAGCAGAGATTCCTAAAAACACTGGAAAGTAGTACAATGGCTAAATTTGCCATAAAACATTTCTAAATTGGTCCACTGGAATGTAAATGCCACGAGGGGAGGCATCGTCTTTGTTTTTACTATCTTGTTCAGCGATGAATCCCCCGTATCGTATCTGGAACAGCACCTTTTCCAGAGCAGGTGCTTAATAAATCTTTGTTGAATTAATAAATGTTTGTTTAAAAGTCACCAGCCCCGCATGGGCCCCGTGGCACAGTGGTTAAGTTCGCTTCGGCAGCCCAGGTTTCGTGGGTTCAGATACCCAGCACGGACCTACACGCTCGCTGCTTATGAAGCCACGTTGTGGCAGGCATCCCACTTATAAAGCAGAGAAAGACGGGCACGGATGTGAGCCCAGGGCCAGTCTTCCTCAGCAAAAAGAGGAGGATTGGCAATGGAGGTCAGCTCAGGGTTAACCTTCCTCACCAAAAAAAAAGAGTCAGCAGCCCCATGAACACTCCAGTTGTGTCTCCTCAGCAAGCCCAAGGCCCCACGGGCGAACACTGGATCTCCCACTCTTGAGATTTACATAGAAGTTCAAGTTGGGTAATTCAGGCCCCACAGGCTATTTTTAGACCAAAAACTCCAGAAGGATGATCCACAGAGAACCAGAGAATTTAGTGCACTTCACTAGGGTAGCACTGGCTGAGCTAAATGAGAAATACCCTGAACTTTCATTGATATTTCCATTTGTTGAAAAACGCGCATTCTGACATCATTTCTGAAACCATTTCAACCAAGAGTTTAATAGACCATTTGAAAATGTGTAAGTCATATTTTATTGTCACAACAATTTGAGCTCTCTCGTGGTTTTCCTCTGGTCTAATCCTTCCCTAATAACAACCATAGCTGCAGGTATTAGCATTTACCGTGTGCCCACTGAGAGCAGTACACACATTCTCATACAAATTTCACAATGACCCTTAAACAGATATTATCACCCCCATTTTGTAACCTCCAGGAGGTGAAGTGACTTTCCAAAATTCCCCCAGCTGGTGGCGGAGCTGGAATTCACCCTGTTCTGTCTGACTTCAAATCCAGGCCCTTAGCCCCTCAGCTACCTGCACATCCCACTGCTGGATGTGCACACTTCTAGGCGAAAACACCGTGCTAAGTGATAAAAATGGTTGGCAGTTTAATTTTTTAGCTTTTGAAATAACTTTGATGTTGAACAATTGCTTCTGCTGCATGGAATGGTAGAAAGACCAAATGTTTTTGGAGCTAAATAGCCCTGAGTCCAAATCCTGCCTCACGGTTGACTATCGGAGTGTCCCTACAAAGACCACGGAAGCTGTCTGAGTCTCGGTTTCCATAAGTGCCAGCATGAAGATAATCATACGAAATCTTCCGGGGGTTGTTACTGGAGAGGGCCTGGTATGAAGCCTGGCACAGAGTAAGTGCTCTTTAAGCCTGAATTCTCCTCCTTCTAACGGATTTGCTAAATTGGCACTGTGCTGATTTTTTTTAAGTGTTTAGTTCATCCTTGTAATACTATAATTACAGAATATAATGACACTGCACTCTCTAGAACCACAAAGTCGAATTTATAAAGTGATGGATTATAAGCTGGAAGAGGCTGCAGAGGCCATCTGTTCCAATCCTTTCCATTTCCAGATGAAGTCCAGAGAGTTTAAACGACCTGTTTCCAAGTTTTTACAGAAAGTTAATTGCAAAGACACGACTAGCCCTTACGTCCCTCCTCCCCCACTTCCACTACACCCCCCCCCCCGCCCCGGTTTCGCCTCACATTACACAGGCAGGGCAATGCATGTAATTTTCAGACAATTAAGCAGTATAAAATAACCTCAGTTTAATTACATCCAATTAACAAGCCAAATTAGTGTTTCATATGTACACTATTAAACAAGTTGTCTAGCGTCCAAAAGAAATAAAACACCGTTTCAAACGAATCTAGCATTTTAGTGAACAAAGCTACTTAGAATTTAAATTACCCTTCCTATAATCTTCTTTATATGGAATTAGTCCTAATCTCCATTTTAAAAGAAACACTTTCTGCAAAGATCAGGATGAGAATTCACGCTGTACTTTAAGTATCAAAATTTTCTTTCTCACTGAACACATGATTTTTCTAAGATTAGTGTATATGTGTGCACACGCATGCACATGCATGTCTAAACACATACACATGCCTGCAGATCCCTAAGCAAATACAAATGAGGGTGCGTCTACATTTACCTACTGCCTAGTTTCAAAAGTCCTACCTTTTTGCTGGGCTTCTGAAATCAAGTGAATCTGCCACAATGCAAATAATAAGAGCTTCGCTGATCTCCTGCTTTCTGTTTCAGAGAAAATGAAACCACCAAATAAATCTTTGTCAAAAAAAGCACTGCCTTTCACATACCCTGCATTGCACTCTCTGTCCAGTATTGTCAGGACTGAGGTACAACTGGGTATCAATTAAAAAGCGGTATTCTAATGAACCATGAAATGAATCATCTATCCGTTCCTTAAATATTTACACCTAAAAATTTAAATACCTTGTAATATCAAGTATCACCACTTTTATAAGTTGGTGTTAAATGGTCAACTTTCACTATTAATATTTATGAATACTGTCTGAAGTAAAAGTTTTATAGTAGGTTAAAATAAATAACGCAGTACTATACTTAAATGTAGTTCAAATTGACAATCTGCTGTACGTGTTCGGCCATGTTTATGAAAATACTTTAATCACTTTTGTTGTTTCTTATTTTTGAAGATGTCCATTAACAAGATGAAAGAATTCACATTGTCCTGCAGTAGTGTCAACCTTCATTACTTCTCTTTTGGGCATTATAGCAATTGAACTGCCTCCTTGTCACCAAGCTATCCGTCCCATATACGTTTATAATCTTTCTAAACACACAATGGATGGCACCTCTCCTCTGCTCATAACCCTTAAGTGAAGCTTCCTCAGAAGGGCTTCACAGCCCATGTGACCTGGAACCAATGTCCTTTTCCAGGTCAACAGTTTCCTCTCTCTCCCCCGGTACTATATCCACACTCCACCACTCCAGATAAAATTATGCTGGGCCCTCCCTTCCCTCTTCGTAGAATTTATTGAAATTCTACTCAACCTCCAAGGCCTCCAATCAAAAATCACTTCTTCCCACAAAGGCCCTCTAATCTTTCTGGTTGGAAAGAAAACCAGAAAGTATGCTTCCATATATACTCTACTTTCACTTGTAAGTTTTAATAAAGTTTACTTGTAAGTCATATGTCTTCTCCAGATTGTAAAATTCCTGAAGTCAGCATTATCATCTTTTTTTTTTTTTTGAGGAAGATTTGCCCTGAGCTAACATCTGTGCCAATCTTCCTGTATTTTGTATGTGGGTCACAGCCATAGCACGGCTGACGTGTGGTATAGGTCTGCAGCTGGGATCCAAACCCGCGAATCCAGACCGCTGAAATGGAATGCGCCGAGCTTAACTGCACCACAGGGCCAGCCCCAGGATAATCATCCTTTAACTCTTAGTCACTCATTCTGACCCCCACTCTGACTCCAGATCCCAAGCCTGGAACACTACATAAACTGACTTTTTTTGCCACCTAAACTGAATTTTCTACATTATATAAATTTTAAAACAGGGAGCAAATTATTTCAATGATACAGTTGACAAAATGGAATATGAGTCCAAGATTACATAAAGGAGTGTTATTTTCACTAATGTCTTTTTCTTCTCTTTTCCGTTACACTGCCTCTTACTCACATGGCAAGTAAAAAATTAGATCTCAGTTTCTCCAAAGGTCCGGATACTTGCAATCATGTACAGAAATCATCCGAGGAATTGAATGTTTCACTGGCTGTTTAGAAACATATAGATCCAGCTCAGGCAGGGCTCTAAAGATTAATCGGTTACTTCACACAGCGACCTCGTAAAGACTTCTGAATTGGTAGTTATTCATTAATTGAATCAATGATGCTGACCAATTTACTTAACTGGAGCCCTAAATAACCATTTTTTAAAACCTAAATTATTTATTCTTAAAAAAAGTTATCTGCAAATAATAACAGCTAACCTACAACTAAACCCCTGCAACTGAAGTCAGCACGTAAAATCACAACAAATTTCCAGGGGGCTAGAGACCACTCTTGTGGAAGTACTGTGGGGAGCCACGTGTTATACATAAGACTCCTCCAACTTCTACCCCCCAAAATTCCCTCTCCAGAGATCAATCGCTAACAGGGCCAACAGTAGGGTCATCATTTACCCTGATTTGCCAAGGACAGCCCCCACTTATGCCAGGTTAGACAGTCATTCATGTGATCAACCTGCCCAGGTGGACTGGCCTCATCTGGCATCGTCTCTTTTCTTATCTGCGCTCCAGCCCCGTTGGCTTGCTTTCAAGTCCTCAAAACACTGTCCATTCCCCAACCGCATGGCATTTGCATTATTCCCTCTTCGTACAATCCTCTTCCTCCCACCACCTGCCTTTTTCTACTCGACTCTTATTTATCCTTCCGTCTCAGCTCAAATATCACCTCCTCAGAGAGGTCTCTTCTTCACCCCCAGGCAGGGGTGATATACCCCTTGTTACACACTCCTTTATGTTTCTTCCATAGCACTTATAACAAATGTGGCTTTACACATATTGGTTCATCTCATGATTAATATCTGTCAACCCCGCTAGGTTAGAAGCTCCTTTTCTGGTCGGAATCATCATTACACCTTTGGTGTCTAGCACAAGGCCTGATGCATAGTAAATACTTATTAAATGAATGAATGATCAGATTGTATTGACCAGTGATGACCGGGGCACCTGTCATAGTACCCTGAAGAAAGGGCTAAGATTATATGTTAGTGACAAGTCAAAAATGCTGGCTGGCCCTGAGTACTTCCTAACCTTACATCCAACCGTCTTGTGACCCAGAAGGGGCAGGTCAAACCCCACCTGCTTTCTGCCCAGAATCGTCTTCAGGCACACAAACACCATTTTCATCTCTTCTCTCCAAAGCACTTTCTTCAAATATGTGTATTTACATATTTGTTAGACTCCAAATTTTACGCTGATAGGAAATCTAAAGTTATGGACATTCGTAGAATACATCACATGTCATAGTGAATATCTCAAAGTATGGGTAATGGGAGTATATTTTAAGATGAGCACATATTTGGCCCAGAACAACAGTGACACAAATTATCAAGCAGTTCTGATTCTATTCTAAAGCAGTTCTGAAGACAGCATAGTCCTATGTCTATCTTAATGCTAGGATCCACGGTCTACCTCAGAGAAGCCAAAGATTGCACAAGACCAAGTAAGCTATGTTATCCTCTTGCATATGAAGACTTGTGAGTTATGTCACAATAATAGATCAAGCGCTGAAATATTTTTCCAAATTACTTAGAGCCATCTCATAGCTACAAACACTGATTTTTGTTAGCATTGCCGTAAACAGCATACAGAAAGCAACGCTTTTGGTTTTGATCAAATACCAGGAACAAATAGAAAATTTTAACACATACATTTCCTTCAAATAAACCCAATCTTATTTTCGTAAAGTTTTCCCATTTTTCCCTCAATCCTCTGTGTCATCCACAGCTTCAAACATTACGTGGCCTCACTGGAACATTCACTGAAGTTTTACTCAAGATTAAGGCTCTGCCTATGTGGTTACAGCAAACCCATACCCTGGATGGTTTGAGGTTCCTTGTGAAACTTAAAAGTCCATCAAGTGGAGTTGGCAAACTTCCTCTGCTCCTTTTTATAATATCACTTAAAAAGTTGAAACACTTACATACCAAGTTTTAGCCAAAATACGGATTCATGAGGAATTCATACAATAATAAATTCACTAACTAGAACCTCATCACTGGAATTTCCAGGTGGAGATTTAAATTGTGAACCATCCTCCACCTACAGGACTGCTGCATAGACCAAGAGAGAGTTCTGCCGATGCTGAGTAAGAACTGAAATGTGAAAACAGGGTTTCTTTTTAACAGACTTAGGTGATTAGTGGCCTGTTTGACCCACAACCATCCAGTGGATGTTAGCCTCTTTTCCCTTATTATGATAGGTAACTCATCAGGTATTAAGTTATTCCACATCCTAATGGATTATGCCTTTCACTCATGCCAAATAATATTTTCTATAGGTCCTCAAAACTGCCTTCCCTATGTCGAAGCTTTCAGATTAACTTCAGCTAATTACTGATAACGCAAAAATCTAAAATCAACACAGAGGACTTGTTATCTGTTGCTGTTGAAATAAACACTGCTGTAAAAAACAAAATAGGCAAATTCTCACATAAAGATTCTTCATTTTAAATGGAATCAGCATGAAAGATTCAACCCAGTTTTCTGAATAGTGACAATGTGCCAGAAGCTCAAGCAGACACATGTACCACTATTCCACAACAAATGAACCCTGCATACATGTTGTCTCTGTTTTGTTTCCATAGTAACAAGAACGTTTGTAAACACATCTCATGTAAAAGGAGCCTGATCAATCAAAAGATTCTGCTGGCTAATCTTTCGATGTAGTCAATTAGCATGATTTCATTATGTGATAATATACACAGAGTAAATTAACTTTCACATTCCACGTTTAAAGGAATAAAGAAATGTTTTATCTACTTTAACAGTATTTTTCCAAAGACCTCCACAGGATCTAACAAGTTAAAAATCAGTTCAAGTTTAAATTTGTCATATCAATATTCTACCATTCCCCAAACTGTCCCCAAATCAATTTCACATCAACTTCATCATAAACACCCTTATATAAATATAAGCAGTCTCTAATTAAGCCAACCACATTAAAATACAATCACTAGAACAGAAACATAGATGCCAACAAGTGAATTTTGTTTTATACCTGACCTATGTTCAAAGAAAAAACTCAGACAATTTTCAAGATTCACCATTGTAATATAACATTTCTCTGTATATAAGAAATATACTGCATGTTTCATCCTAGTGGTCAAAAGGGATTATGACACTTGAAGCACAAGATCATTCAGTGGATGTTGGTGAATCCCTTTCACCTCAAAATGAAAATGCAATTCCCATCTGGTACCATGACTTTTTAGTGTTCCACAGGAATTTTGTCTTAATAATGAAAATGATGTCCATTTTACTCATGCAGAGGGCATTTCTGTCTTGATAAACCATCTGGCCTATATCCTAAAAATCAAACCCAATCTACTCATTACACAATCTACATGGTTAAAATTTTGCTCTGGCACTCTTATAAAGTGAAAAAGCACAAGACATTTGCAAATTCTAATATATACATAATATATAACTACATACATATAATATATATGCAAATATTTTAAATAACTTGGTTTGCTCAAGGACAAATATCACTGGAGGAAATGTTTCTAATAAAGTTAAATGGCTTTTTTCTAGGAGGACAGATGATTGCAAATTTAATCAAAATAGATCTTATTAATATTTCAAGTAATTTCTGGGCTTGACTATGCACTACAAAGGAAACAACTGTACTGAAGAGAAAAATCAATAGCCCTTGACTAGGGCTCTGAGTCTGCTAGAAAAACGCAGTTCTCTTGTGAATTATGAGGTCTAGCCTTCGGGAGTGGGGGAGAGGACCAATATTCACTTGGAGGTAAATTGAGTTATTTTTAAAATGGCAAAAAAAAGAAGGAGAAAAATCAGTTCAAATTTTCCATTATAATGAAAGTACCGGAAACAAGCCTTTTTATGTTCATTTTAGGCCTAAGTAACTGTGCAGAGAAAAAGGCTTTTGTAATGTCAGTTGCACACACAGCTTCCTGTGTGAATTCTAAGCCATTACAGGTGTCCTCAGGCCTCCTGTGAAACCTATCATCAGGGGATTTCTCCGGTGCCCTCAAAGCCATCCCCACCGCCCCCAACCCCGCACACTCTGTGGCCCGTCTCCTCCAAGCGTCCTGATTAAGGACCCTCTCTCTTCTCTGCACTCCCGAGGCTGAATTACCCACTTTCCCTCGGCATAGCATGGAAAAGCTTTCCCATTAGAGGACTCGTTCCTGCAGTCCCTTTGAGTTAGATGCTTTCAAGTCGGAGACGAGCCACTTGAAGAGAACCCTCCTTCCCCTCCTCTTTTTTCCCCACTGGGAGCCACGTCCCTGAAGGGCAACACTAAGGGACACTTCCTGACCTTCTATCCCCTCACCCAATTTGGGCTAGGAGGGTGGGGGTCGCATTTTCTCGTGTCCTCTGCTGCACTGGATGTGTTATGTAAGAGGAACAGAACGCGGGAGGCACATGCGTATAAAGCGCACCGATCTGTGATAACAGCTGGGGTGGCAGAGCCGATCTGAAGTCTCCCCCACCAAATACGACAGACACCACACACACATCACCCCCCCCCCCCGACACACACACATACAGCGGTGTTTTCCTGTCTCACCCCTACCAGTACCAGACGCACAGAATGGAAAGGCGGGGGGAGGGGTGAAGGGAGGTGAGAGAGGAGGAGGAGCAGCAGCCGCACATCTGCTTTGATAGCAGCCGGCAGAGCCGCCGCGGCAGAGAGCCCCTCGTTAACCCCCTTCCTGTGGCTGCACCACGTCATGGAACATTCCCGGAACGGGCCAACGTTCCACCCACTTCAGGGAACAGACATAAAGGCGCAGACCCAGCTCCCCACAGTGCACAGCCCAAACACACATGTCCCTTCCCGGTCCCCGGGCAGACGCACAGACGAACACGCATGCAAACCGCCCCCACCCGTCTCCACGCGCCCCCGGCCAGCCCGCGGCGCCGGGAGCCGCTCTGCGGCCGCTGCACCCGCAAGGCGAGGGCGCCTCCGCCTGAACCTTCCATCGAGACAGTCCCTCCTTCCTCGCTTCCTTCCTTCTCTCCTTCCTTCCTTCCTTCCTTCCTCGCTCGGCAGGAGAAAGGAGCCACCGAAATGCCAACAGCCAGCGCCTCCGCTGCGCTCGCTCGGCCGCAGGCCGGCGGCCCGGCCCTCGCGCCCCCGCCCGCGCCCCGCGCCACGCGCCCCCTCCCCCGCTACCTGACGACGGGCGGCCGGCGGCCGCGGCAGCCGCAGCGGTGGCCGGGCGGTGCGCGCCGGTGCACGTCCCTCATTAGTAACCAGGCACATTCCTGCCTCCGGCGCTCCCGCGCGGCCCCCTCCCCCCAGGACATTACGCAAAGCAGCCTCCCCTCATCTGCATAGATCCGCGGCCAGGGTATTCCCCGCATTTCCCAACGCGCCGGACCCCCTCCCGAGGTCTCCCCATCCCCGCCCCCTCCGACCCTCACCCTCGGGAACCCGGGCGGGGGCCGGGGCGCGGGCCCGGAGGGGCGATGGAGTCCGGCGGAGGCGATTTCGCTGTAAAGTGAAACAAGCGCCTCATCCCAGAGGAGGGAGGAAAAACAGCGCCGAGGCCACTTACCGAGCCGAGGCCCCTAGATTCCCGCCGCTCTGCTCTCCCAAGTGGCCGGTCCGCCCTCCGCGCACCCCAAGGCTGCACCCAGCACCCCAAAGTCGAGACGTGGAGGGATATTGCTAACGTGCCAGGAGCCCCTCCAAGTTGCTCCGGGCTCCCGGGAGCTTCAACGTCCAAGACACAACTTGGCCAGGACTTGTGCCACAGTCCCCGAAGATGTTTCGGTGGAGACCCTCCTCCGGTGGGGAGAGACGGCGCTCGGCGGCGCCCCGCTCGCCTCCTCTCCACCCCCTCACCTCCAGCCCGCCTCCCGCCGGCCACCCGCCTCCGGGCCGCGAGCCCCTCGGGCGGCTGTCAGCTCCCGGCCGCCGCCGGGTGACAGGGGCGGCAGGAGGGCGCGCCGCGGCGGCCCGAGCCCGAGCGGGCGAGGGGGATCCTCGCAGCAGCGGCGGCCGCTCACCTGGAAAGTCACCGCTGAGAAGGAGGAGGAGGAGGAGGACGGAGAGGAGGAGAAGGAAGAGAAGGGAGAGGAGGAGGGGGAGGAAACCCCCCCGGTGCCCTTGTTCTCGCTGCCGCGGCGGCCGCTCCTCGCCAAGGCTGAGCGTGTCTGGTGGGGGGTGTCTGGTAGCATTTCCTTAAGGACAGAGGGAGGGCGGGCGCGGAGGGAGGGAAGAGATCCCGACCGCCTGCCCAGGCTCCTCTTGCCTTTATTTATTTTTCTGACACTGTACGGAGACGGGCCCGGGGCTCGGGAGGGAGCCGCGAGGCCCGGGCCGCAGCAGTCTGCGTGCGGGAGCCGCAGCGGCCGCCTCCCCTCCCGGTCTGTGGACGCACCGGGTTATTCCTGGCAGCGCCTCCCCGAACAGAAGTTACTAGGAGGAGTGCGCGGCGAGGGCGGGCGGGGGGAGGCGGAGGGAGGGAGGGAGGAAGAGGGAGAGACTCAGCCAGCGACGTCATCGGATCCCCCAGCGCGTCCCTGGGAGGGAGGCTGAACCAGAAAAACCAGTCTGGAGCCGGCGCGCGAGAGAGGGATGTGCGGCGCGCGGGGCGGCCGGGAGGGCAGGGCAGGGCCGGGCCCCGCCGCGGCCGCTCCGGGCGGGAAGATCGCGGCTGCGGTCACGCTCGCTCGGATCGGGGAACTCCCCGGAGAGCCGGTCTCTACTCGTCACACAAAAAAAACTTGGGCGTCTCTAGGAGCCTGAGAACTTCCTTTAGGGATGTGGAAACCTCCTCCCCGCCCCCATCTTCCCCATTTCCCATATAACCGTTCCCTGTCGATGACAAACGGAATTAGAGGGTGATCAGGGTTGTCGTGATGATGATGTCCGTGCACCTCTGACCCCCTTCCTCTCCCTCGCCCCCGCCTCTACTCACGGTTATGTTATCGGTGAAGAAAAACAAAATCAGACTGTAGCTCCGGGCTGCGTTTCTGGAGCTTTGCAAAGTGTTTTACTAGCACTTTCCGTGCCCCTGCGGAAGCACGAACTTTTCATGCGCTCGAAATGCCCCCAGTTGCCTCCCCTGGGTCACTCGCCAGGGCGCCCCGGGCGCACCCAGCTCGGGGAAAGCGCCCGCCCTCGCCGGGGTATTCAAATTGGCCTGGGCAGCGGCGCGGGGAGCAGCTGCCGGTTTCCTGGTGGGCCGTGCCGGGGCCCGGGGCGGGCCGCCGCCTCCAGCCGCGCGCTTCCCTCTCCTCGGAAGGGACGCGAGCGAAACCATGCCCAGCGCGGGGAGCGCGAGGCGGCGAGGCGGCGGGGCGGCGGGGCGGGGGAATCCCAGGCCAGTGGGGGCCGGGGCTCTGGGCTTCCTCCCCGGCCCGGCGACACGCGGAGGACACCCGGGCTCCCTGGAGCCGTTACCCTGCACGTGTGGACTCGTGTGCGCCCTCGGGGGAGCTTCCCAGGAGGCCGCGGCGGCCCGAGCGCGGAGAGCGGCTGCCAGGCCGGGCCGGCGCCCGGAGCGCCTCCTCCGATGGCCTCTCCGCCGGGCGGGGACCGGGCGCCCGAGCCGCCGCGCCAGCCGAGCGGAGCTGAGCGCCCCGGGCGCCGCGGGCCCGAGCGGCCTCCCCACCCCCGGCCGCGCCGCCGCCCTGCCCCGGGCGGAGTAAACAAGAGACGCGCAAGATTTGACCTGGCGCGACCCGGATTTCTGGCCGGGGTTCCCCCTGAGCAGGTGACTCCGTGGGAGGGGTGGAAATTAGTTTCTGGAATTCCGGGCCAAAGACATTAACTGTGGTTCAGCTTTTAAGGCGAGTATTTCACCAACAACTGCGGGATGTTTTGCGTCTCAAATTTCAGATTTCCCAGAAAGGTACCAAATGTCAAGACATACCACATCTTCCCTTTCTTTTTCATTAAAAATGAATACATGAAAAGGGAGGTCAGCCCCTTTAATGACCGCGAGAAGGGCACTGCTGGTTTCGTTTTTGGTTTGTTTTGTTTTTTCATTTCCACCTATAATCAGTGTATTTCTGAAGTCCCCGTGCAATGACGACGTGACTTTGCAGAATAAAGCGATGATACATTTTTTTTACCGATTTTTTTTGAAGGAGAAAAATCTGAATGATTTGGAGTAGGTTTCACTGTGTCCTTTCAGGTTGCTCACATTTAAATTCAGGGCCTGCTTCCACTAAAGCGGCTTCTCCTTTCTTTGTATAAGTTGTTTAATATTCAGCCTTTCTTGACTTAACGTGAAGCACTTAAAAACTCCCCCGATCATCATTTTCTCTTCACTGTATGCCGCTGCATTTTTAAACATCCATTTCAAGTGCAAAAGGTGATTTTTCAAAATGTTTTTTCACTTCCAAACCCACCTGCTACCTCCTCCCAGAGCCCATTTTATTTAACTGCTTAATAGAGAAGATTAAACAGTTTCTTTAAGAATCCAGTTTCCCTTCAGCACACACAACAGCGGCTGTCCAGGCTCCCAGAAACTGAGCGAGGATGGTAGCAGGCAGCCTTCTGCTTCACTAGAATGAATCTTAGTTGAAATTTTAAATGCCTCTTTAAAATACTAGATTAAGTGGTATAATGTGAATGCCAGGATATGCAGGTAATTGGGCAGTTAATAAAATTTTTTTAAAAAGCAAGTATAAAAAAAGCTGTTTTGATGATCTGAGGCCACCACTGAAGAGGCCCCCTAAAGATAGTCTTTAGTCAAAATTGCTTCTTGTTACTTTGTTCCAAAATCATCAAGCTCTGAAGACCATAGGGTGAGCTGAGTTGAAGCAGAAGTAAAAATATTTGTGAATATGTGTAAACTCGGTCATGTCCCCTCTGCTGGGAAGAACCACTGTCTTTAAGGAAGTGCATCCCTGTCGCATGGTGTTGCTTGGAGTTGCCAAATGTGAGCCAGCGCGGCTCCAGAGCAGAACACCTGCCAGTCATACCAGAGCCTCACTTCGCGGGAGACTTTCAAAGCCTGGAGAGAAGGCACTCTGCCTGTTGTGGCTGTCTCTGCCCGTGGTTGGTCCCACTCGCCCACTGTTTCACAGCCTTTCCTGGAAGGGCCCCAAGGCCTCTCCCCTCCAAGTGAATTGCTCTTATAACACGTCTCGATGTCTATATCCCAAAGAGTCCATCCGTATTTAGTGAACGTCTGTCCAGTTGCTCATATGTAGGGGCAATGTAGTAACAGGAAAACTCCTCTCCAGAAAAACCTCCAAAAATAAAACTGGCTTTGGTCACTCAGCCCTAAGAAGCTCCAGGGAAAGCGAGGCGGGTGGGGCATAGCTGGCCCAGCCTGGGCACCCATATGGAGCATCAGCAACACATAGGAACTTTCTTTTCATTACCTGCCTTTCTTACCACTTCTCAATTTCAAAGGAAGGGAACATCTGGTAACCTAGACTATAAGGTTTTAAGGAGGTAAAATAATGTCCACACGGCAGTATGGCATTTTCTCAGGGTCAGAAATCACTTCAAACTGAAAGCACTGCCAGTCAAAAAATATTTATTGAGTGCCTACTATGTGCTGGAGAGACTTAGGATACATCTGTGAACAGATTCAAGGAGCCCCACTTTCCAGAGCTTGCATTCTCATTGGGGGAGGGGAGGTGGAGGAGGAGCAGGATAGGAAATAAACATAAGAAATAAATGGCGTAGAACTTTGAAAGGTGAGAAGAGTTGTGGGGGGCAGGATATAAAATAGGATAAAGGATATGGGCGGGGTGGGGGATGCTGTGTTGCTGTATTAAATAGGGAGGTCAGAATAAGATTTGTTGAGAAATGACATTTCTGCCAAGGCTTGAGGGAAATGATTTAGCAGTGGAGATACCTGGAGTGAGGAACTTTTCTAGAGGAAACAGCTAAGAGGAAGCTCTCAGACCAGAGCGGGCCGGGCATGTTTGTACGCCTCAAGGGAAACTGTGTGTTTTCTTCTGCATCGCATAGAGGCTGACATACCCAGGCAGGAGCACTGGGGACCAGGAGACATTGTACATCAAGCTTCTAGAACAAGGCACGTCCACGTTACTAATCAGGACTGTCAGTTGCAAGTTTAAATCCGCAACTCACATTAGCTCGAGAATACAAGGGACTTCACTGATTCACATAGCTAGAAGTCAAGGACGAAATTCCAACTCAGCGAGATCCTGGGGCTCAAATGCTGTTACTCTGGTTCAGTCTTTCTCCCTCTCTCAGCTCTTCTTATCTCTCTGCTTCATTTTGTTCTTCAGACGAACATTCTGCAGGGTAGTGGCAGCAGTCCTAGATTATTGTTTTCCTAGTTTAGCAACCCCAGTGGGAAAAGACCTTCTTCCCGGGGAGTTCGGTCATGTCCTTGCACCTGAACCGATCCCTGGGCTTGGGTGGTGGAGGAATCTGAATGGGCATACCTAGTCCTGGAGAGGGGGGTGGTTCTCAAGGAAAGAGCAGTTCCCAAAGGCAAAAAGAGTTGTGTGTGTATGGGGGGGGGAGGGGGGTTCACTATATTTTTTAAATTTTTGGCTTTGGTTTCTCTATTTTTAAAATTAAGAAGTTGGTCAAGATGATGTGCCTGATTCCTTAAGGCTGTAAATTCTATATGTCACTGTAATAAATCCTTCCGCAAAACTGTGCAAAATTAATTAACTGACATGCCATTCCCTCTGATAAATTTATAATACTATAAATAAAACATTGAAGGGGTACCTGCTACGGGGTTCTGATGAATAAATGGAACACAGCCTCGGGTCTTAGTAAAGAGTGATGGTTTCTGATGGACCTCCCACTTCCTACTCATCTGGTATATGGAGAAAGTTAAGCACTGTCATGACTTGCGTGGTGTGAAGAATACTCAGGTCTCCAAAAATAAGTTGAAGAAAAGAATTTTGAGGGAAAATCTGCCATCTGTTGAACTGTTGATAGGATACAAGCCAAACACTCTAATGTAGACCAGTCTCTTTATCCCACTGTAACCTCCTTTGGTTGGGGAGTGGAGGGAGGGGGTGGTAATTAAGGACCAGTCAGCTGGGGCCATACTTACTGTGACTCAAGGTGACACCTGCTAGGATTGAAGGATAAAGCGCTCATCCTGGCTTTCACAGGGTGGGCAGAGCTCATAGACGTGCAACCGACCACATGTCACCCCACACTCCAGAGTTTCTCTAGGCGTATTCCAAAGACCACCTGTGGCAACATCTTTTGAAATGCTTCTTTAAACATCTGGGCTGCCCCCTAAACTTATAAAATCAGAATCCTCAAAACTAGGGCCTGAGACACTCCATGGTGAGTAAGATCCCCTGTGACTCCTATTACTAAAGTTCGAGAACTATTGCTTTACACTTTTCCCCTAAGATTGAATTGGGGCTGGCTGGCTGCCCAAGAACCCTCTTCTCCCTCTTTATCACACTCCCCAGGTTTCACCTGATTCCCTTATGACAACTTGGCCATTTGTATTCTTCAAAGATATCTCGTGACTTCTATTTTCACCAGATTTTATCTGTGCAAAAAATATGTTAGGAAGGAAAAGCCCCCAGTGAATGAACTTGATGCGGATGGGAAGGGTTGGAGAGGGGTCAAGTGCATGGTGGGGTACAGAATTAAGACTGCACGGGAGAGAGAAGGGTAAGGGAGAGGTAAGGTGGTAAGGATGAACAGGATGCAGACAAACTTTGGTAATTTTCTGGTTTAGCTGAGGATTAGCCGTGTCCACAGTCTATGGGAGGATACTCCACCTCTCAGCAGTCCAAACTGTTAGTGAAATTGGCTTCTTACATTCTAGAGAGCACTCAAGGGATGCCCCCATCAGGTCTTTATCCTAAGGAAGACGAGTTCACTTGTCTCTCACTGATAACCTTCTTCAAGACTAAAGAACAAAAATCAGATTAGGAAACAGTCAGTAGTAGGAATAAGACTGTGCAGGATTACTGAAGCCTGAGTGTCCCCTTAGATGTAGGGAAACCTAGGCTTACGGTACATCATTAACAATTAAGAGCATCACGTTAACCCTCCCCCCATCCTACTCTCTTCCATCAGCCTCTCCCTACTCCAAAATGGGTTATGGCTGAAATTCCTCCACCTGACTGTCACCGCTTGGGGGTAAGGCTTTGCATCTCTAGAAATCTTCCATTACAAGCCAAATATAAGTAGTGAGCTCTTAACATCCTAAGCTCTTAATAAGTCATTAACTTCTTACGAGAGATTAATTTATTCGATTGCCTTTCCAGAGTGACAGCTAGCTTAGGACTCAAACTGACTTATCTTGACAAAGCACAGGATGGGAATGAAAAGGGGAGGTTTGGAGGGGGGTGAGACAGAGAGGGTCAACGCTTGGGCAGGACTGCTATGGGGTACACTAGAGGTCTGGGCATAGGTCACAGTCTGAAGGGAAAGGGTGTGAAAAGATGAAGTGAGAGAGAGGCAAAGCAGAAGCAACATCTTTGGCATCTGCTGAGGATGCCTTGGTTCAGGGTCTGTGGAGAGGGGGCCATGATGCTCTAGGTTTTTTAGGCAGGAGCAAGATGGGGCCTCTCTCAGCACACAGTACAGGTCCCAGCTCTGACCTTGAGGTAGTGGAAGACTTGCCTCCCCTCTGTGGGAGCCCACTTCCTCATGTAAACAACTAGGGAGTTCCCTTATAGCCATGGATTCTGAAATGTGAACACCTGACAATCCAACAGGGTCACATAAAAGGGGAGTAGGAATAAGGGGAGCAGAAAAAGGAAAAATAGGGGAGACACCTTATCAAGGAGATTCCCCCCAAGCTCTTGTAGTGGTTTGTTAGGGCAAAACAGCAATTTACAGTTTTAAAGAAATTGATATATATGAGAAGGTGGATAAATAATGGATAAGGATGAAGGGATAGAGATTTTTGGTTAAATTTATGCCATATAAATTTGATACATTCTATGCTCAGAAATGAGAAGAGTTATTTCTTATTATCAGCCTTGAAACATTTTGGGGGGGGGGAATGTGTTTTTCTTGAATTTAGCCAATGAAGTCTTTTCTTGGTGCCTAAGTCCTTAAACTTTTAGGATTTCTGAGAAGAGTGACTTGACCCACTCCCAATCTGTCTGTTGGTCAGATCTCTGGTAGATTTGACCCTTTTTTATATAGTTTTGAACCTTGAGTTAGAGAAGAAAAAAAACAAAGTCAGATAGTTGTCACAAAGCTAGTACAGTGGTTTAGGCCCTTAGCTAGAAATTTTATGTAAAATAAGGTAGCAAGTTAAAAGCATTACATCAAAGAGAGGATGTGCTGGTAGAGGATGTTATCTCAGACCCAGAGGAGATTGCTCTCAGCAAGGAAGGAGATAACACAATTATGTAGCAGTGCAGATGGGTGGGTTCACCTAGCTGTTACTGGGACAACAACACAGGAATGGCTGAGACGGTGCCATCGATGTGCCTCGTGAACCCAAACCGCAGAGAGAGGAGTGTGTCCTAGCAATATATTCTGTACAAAAGGAGGAGGAACCCTGTGATCCGTTTAGAAGGATTTCCACGAGAGAAGATTAAAACAATTTAAAAAATATTTTGCACTCAAGAGCGTTAAGATTCAATGATTTGAAAAGTCCACTTGTATAGATGAGACCATCCTCGTGGATTCTCATAGAAAGTTAATTATTTGTATTATATCTTTTTTTAAAAGATTTTTGTAAAGGAACTACTTATTCAGTATGTCATTTTCCATCGACATTCTTGCATATATAGATGAATATGTCAAAACCTTCTATTCCAGCAAAATGATATACTCCCATGTCTCCCCAGTGCCCTCTGATTTTATCTATCCTTGTTTTATGACCATTTCTCTTGATCTCCACTGTGGAATCCCCAACCAGCAGAGACTGTGCCAACTGTGTATTGTGAATAAATTCTCTGAGTTTTAAAGTTAGTATTTTACTCCTGCCTTCTTTTCTTTTCCTGGGCTCTGTGTACAGGTCATGGCACAGTCACAGAAAAGTATGAAACTCCCGTAGGTAAACAGAGTCTTATGTAACGACATGGGTAATGTCATAGTTAGATCCATGTTAAAGGAACAATATGTGGCTTTGGGAAGGCAACCTGTTCTATTGTTGATCTTAGATCTGTCCCTTAAGGCAGCGATTATTTTCCAACAATCATTTTGTGTTGGGCATTCAGGGATGCCCGACCCAACCACCAGTAGTACCAAGCTTACCAAATGTCATGCAGATACGACAGCCCTTGATGGAGTGACAGAACAGTTGGTATTTTTTTAAATTTAGGTACTCAAACTAAACAAATTGTAAGTATACAACTAGATTAATTTTTTGCATATATATGTGTGTTTGTGTAGCCATTACTCTGATCAATGTGGAGAATATTTTTAACACTCCAGAATGCTGCCTTGTGCCCCTTCCCAGTTAATGTACCCCTGAGGTAATCAATATTCTATCTCCATAGATTAGTTTTTGAGTAAAGATATCTATCATCCTCCTCCCTTCCTCCCTCCCCCCCCCTCTATTCCAAAAATAATGTATCAAACGCCGATGTGCTGGGTGCTGTTTGGTAGCTAGAGAAACAGGGTAAACAAAGCAGATGAGGCCTCTGGCTCTGTAGCACTCACATTCTGGTTGGGGAACTGACAATAGACAAATTAACAAATAAGACAATTCCAAATCATGGAAAATAGCATGAAGAACAAAACAAGGTAACTGATACACAGTAAATAGATAGGGTAGAGCAATATTGGATGGGGGTGGTGTGTATCTGCAGAGTTGACATTCAGGCTGAGAAGTGACTGATGAAGAGCAGGGTAAGGGTGCCCTGGGAAGAAGGAACTGAAAGTGTAAAATCCCTAAGACAAGAAGAAGCTCAATGCCATGAAGAACTGGAAGGGCAAATGTGACTGGAAACGGGAGGTGGGAGCCGGGGAGAAAGTTGTGAGAGATGATGTAAAAGAACCAACCAGGGGGCCGGCCCGGTGGTGTAGTGGTTGTTTGCATGCTCAGCTTCGGTGGCCCAGTGTTCATGGGTCCGGATCCCGGGTGTGGACCTACACACCACTCATCAAGCCATGGTGTGGTGGCATCCCATGTACAAAATAGAGGAAGACGGGCACAGATGTCAGCTCAGGGCTAATCTTCCTTAGCACAAAAGAGGAAGATTGGCTATGGGTGTTAGCTCAGGGTCAATGTTCCTCACCAAAAGAAAAAAAAAAGAGAGAGAGAGAAGCAATCAGGAGCCAGAGGAAAATTCCTTTATGGGGTAGGTGATTTGCAAAGAAGGGGATATACACTGGAGATAAAAAATATATCTGAGGGGCCAGCCTGGTGGCGTAGCAGTTAAGTCATGAGCTCCACTTTGGCGTTCAGGTTTTGCAGGTTTGGATCCCGGACATGGACCAACGCACCACTTGTCAATCATGCTGTGGTGGCATCCCATATAAAGTAGAGGAAGATGGACACGGATGTTAGCCCAGGGCCAGTCTTCCTCAGCAAAAGGAGGAGGATTGGTGCAGATGTTAGCTCAGGGCTAATCTTCCTTACACACACACAAAATACATATATATATCTATCTATCTATATATATCTGAAATAGTCTATTAATTAATTTTTAAAACTTTCTCCAGAAAGAACCTTCAGTAAATAAGTAGTGGCTGCTTAATATGACTTGCAACTGGGTGGCAGGTCAGCAGGGAAAGAATTCCAAAGCAGAGGGCTTTCTGAAAGCATAATTATACATATTGAACATAAGAAAAGGAAAATAGTTTTTAAGGTAGCAAATTCTAAAGAGAATTTGGATAATGTGGGTGCTATTCTTCACATTTTTCTATGGCTAATTAGAGAGAATGGGGAAACACACAATGCTGCCCACAGCCCTGCCAACCCATTATGGGCACTTCTAATTTCAGATAAATGAAGCCCTTGGTTACCACCCCCAGCTTGTCTTAGAACACGCATTGTATTATCCGAGTAGATGAGTAAAAATAATAGCCTTCTGAATCTCGATAAAGGGTAGCTTTCTCTTATTAGCAGATACTTAACAAGTTCAAATCACGTCTCTGTGTTAATAGAGCAGCTCCCAAATTTACTTTGCTCTTGAAAATCTAATTTTTCAATTTTTCCCCTTTACACAGAAGATGTAATATTTGGCTGGGCAGCTTAGAGCACCAACAGTTTCATGTGTGTGTAATTAGAAAAAAGTAGTGATTATGTAAAATCTCAGGTATGTGTGTGTATATATATATATATTAGTAAATAACGTGTGTATTTCTCATTTTGAAAAGCATTTTTAATATTTGTTGAACCAAATATATATAAACTTAAAAACATGCTAAAAACAAATAGTCAATTGTCACCTTTAAAACTCATCCTTTATTAAATTAAACCATGATGTTATTTTAAAAAATAAAATATACATGATGGGAAATATTAAATTTCATGGTCAGGGTAAAATTTGAGGAAGAAAAAAATTCAAGACACCTGTATATGAGTTTAAGCTCTCAATAAGAGTTTACATCACTAGGTTTATTGCATTTATATAAATATAATGGCAGCGTTTACTAAATGCACCCAACAAACCTAAATGAAAGTAGAAATGAAGAAAATTTGCATGATTTTAAATATCAGGATTTCGGAAAGCATGAAGATATATGGTTCAGTTTTTCCATTATCATAGAGATTTAATTTTATGTAGAACAAACTGAAAGAATCTTACTGGTTTTGGTGCTTCAGAACTTCGGAAAGGAGCTGCCACTCATTCCGGCTTATTTCTGTCCCTCCAGGAGTCCTTGAACTGCTTCCTCCCTCATAAGACCTAACAAGGCCGGATAGGAAAACGCAGCTGTTTATAGCAGAAGTAGGAGGCCACCTGGTGCAGGGAAAGCACAGGGAGGAGAGGTGCTCCTGACTGAGAGTCAGTCTACCCTTGTTAAGACCTCTAGGGACAGGCTGGAGGTCTACAGTCCCTACACCCTCATTTACCTGAGGGTGATTTGCCCAAGCACCTTAACATCTAGGAGCCTATTTTCCTGCAAAATTGGGACAATAGTATTTATTCCATGGTGTTATTGTAAGGGTTAAGAGGCATACAGTAAGCACTTAATATATGCTTGTTTATACAAATATTCGTGGCTCAGCCACTAACTTTTTATGTGACTCTGAGCAAGGCATTAATCTCTGGGCCTAAGTATCCTCGTTTATAAACTGAGAGTTGAACAAGGCAAGCCCTAAGTTTCCTTCCAACTCCAGTATTCTACAATTCTTACTATCTCTGTGATAATGGGCATAATCAGAGCACCAGCTTCATAGAATTTTTGAGAAGATGAAATGAATGAAGGCAGGTAGAAATTCTTAGAACAGTGCCTGGCACAAAGGAAGTGCTGAATGTATACTAGCTGTGATGATGATGCTGCTGCTGAGGAAGAAAGATGACAATGACTCCATCGGTAAATAGTGTGGTAGCTCTCAAACACTCAGTATCAAATTGATCATATTATCTCTTCCTTCCAAAGTCAGTGCCAGAGTTATCAAGATTTTATCCTTTAAAGGTTCTTCAAGACTAAACCCATTCACTTCTCAGCAAGAAATATATGGAGATTTCCCAGTATAGTTATCCTGGTCTGCTGACATATTTGTTTTCTCTTCTGGTATCAATGTTTTCAGAAATTAATTGACTCATTTGTGACCACCCTCTCTTTTTATGAGCCTGGGTGTGTGTTCACTTTCATTCTAAAAAAGTATAGCACCAAAATCCCACCCGTGTTGTCCAAGCTCACTAAATTTACCTGGAGAGTTTCCTGTGGTTTCCTGCTTCACATTATTTTAAATAATCCATCATTTCATCCAGTAACTCAAACATGCTAACATTTAATTGGCACATGAAGAAAAGTTTTGATTTATCCAAGACTGTGATTTGCGTAGGTCATTTCCTAGCTCTCCCTCCGCTTTTTGTGAAATGCTACACTTGATTTAAAAAGCCAGTCAAGCCAACTGAACCGGTGAGTGTTATAAATAGCAGCCAAAATTATACTTCAGATGTTAACTGGTTTGTCCTGATTTAATAATGAATTACATCATTTGACAAATGAGATAAGACCTTCACCTTTAGCTTTCTGATCCCAACTTCTAATAGTAGAAATGTATTATTACCATCTGGTGTCTGGCCTCCGAAATGCTCTCATGATGTCTGCCTCATTTCAAGTAGCCAGGGTTTGTCTGCCAAGAAAGCACTCTCCTAAGAGTCTTGATTGGCAGCCCCAGCGAGAAGGGTAAGGACCCAGTGAACCAGGGAGATACAGCCCCGGCTCTGGAAAAGTTTCCTTTAGTTCAGAGCAGACTCATTTTCTTCATATGTGTTGCAAAGAAATGGTTAGTATCAAAGTTGTCTTTATTTTGGATCTCAATCCTGAAGGATGCAGTTCCTACACTTTTTAAGAATGTTTAGATCTCCTTTAAGCTATTTGACACCCTTTACAAAATGGCAGTAATTTTAGCACCTTTCATCCTCAGGTAAAATAATTTGAGAATGAAGCTAAGAGTGGTATACAGCCTGGAGTTTCAACCCAGTGAAGCCACATGAGTCTGCAGTTCTTTATTGTTCTTCATAGTGTTGTAGGTTCCAGGAAAGGCAAGACAAGTCTTACTGCTTTCAAGAAACTTACAGTAAGATAGGAAGGACAGAGTTTACACACACAGAACCACACCAATAATATATATGAAGATGAAAGTAAGTGCTAAACACAGATCATAAGTGCAATCAGTTTTCTTGGTTTCTGTAACAGAAAATTTGAAAGGGTGAAATTTAGGAAGACAGTTAGACATGGATGCAAATAACAAGATAAAGAGTAGAAAAGTATCTGTGTCTTGGTAGATTTTAAGAGTTTAGAAATGCCAAGCCTGCGCTAAACAGGAGTTTCCAATCATAATGGCTATGTCATTACTAGATGTTTCCAAAAGATACTTGATATTGATCCGTGAGAGTGAGAGCAGTTAGATAAGAGCTACCTATAGTCATCCCCCAAGCGAGAGGGCAGAGACTCTAGTCCAGGTCCGGCGGCTCTAAAGCTATGCCCAGACTCCACACAACTGCACTTGCTAACCGTTTCCCTCTTTAGTTGACTCTACTAAGGTGACCACACATTTGAGAGTAAAAGGAGAAACTATAAATAAATACACCTGGGCCACTGGCATGAACCAAGACAGTCCAGGGTCGACTAGGACTTAGGTCAATCTCTCTCTACATCTCTCCATACCCAGCCGTCTACCAGACACGCAGTGCTTGTGACCAGTTGCTGATTGCTTGGAGTAAACTGATTAAAGTCTTATAGTTCTAGAAAGTTCTTCCATTTTAAAAGAGCCCACAAAGAAACGTTTCCAGTTAAGTGAATCACTAACAGTGGAACTTCAAGTAGTCAGGTACTTGATAATGAGAAGTATTTCAAAACACCACAATTTTCCTGGCACCTGTCAAATCACACCTCTCATGTAAAACTTGGCTAGCTGTGTGTTTAAGCATTATTGGTCAACTACATAGGTGTCTAGGTGGATTCAGAGGCAAACACTTTAAATTAGTGAGGCAGAAATGAAAGGTGTTCAGCACCACTCAGACCTCTTTTTATACCCAGCTCAGAACTCATCAACTGAAGGAAAACTATGGAAATTTGGAGAGTATTCAGAAGACAATAAAGACTAAAACAAAATTATAAATATTTTTAAATGTTTAAAACTACCAAGATGTAATGTGTTTTAATAAAATGATATATGTCCTCAACTCACCCAAGTTCACAAATGGATGTCTAATAAACACAGATAGGAACAGAATATCAAATGCCTGGGTGCCATTTGTACAAAAGTTAAGCTAAAACTCATTTCCATCCCAAGTATGTGTGCCATCTAAAATAACATTCTAACTGTTTTGCTTTTATTTTAGATTTTTGGTAATTTTAAATTCCATTTTTATTTTGGACAAAAGACGTCTACAAGCAAAATTAATGGAAAAAGTCAAAAGAATGAGGGGATAAAATAAATCCTAAAAGAAGAAATGGGGACAAAGCAAAACACCAACACACGGAAACATGTGAAAATACTCTAGCCAGGCTGGGAGAACCAGCATCCCTGGAAGCAAGTGTTGTTAAACATCAGAACCAGTTGCTAAGGGAGGTGAGGGAATCTCCCTTTCCCAGAAGTCTTTAAAAATAGGATCACATCTGTTGGGATGGGATAATGGTGGTGCTGCCTGACTGGGTAGCTTCTTAAGCAAACCTATAGTCTGGTAATTCTACCATTTCTATTTCTGATTGTGAAAAGTAACAAACTTCAGTTCACCTAGCAGACTAAGACTTACCACGTCTTATTTTAATTGTGTTATAAAACTGTTTTCATTGGTATTTGCAATGCAAAGGTAGGTAACTAAATTATTCAGAATGTATTTGAATTTACAGCAAAGGCTCCAACTTACTTACCCCATTTATAATATTTCCCCCAAAATATCATGAAACAAGAAAAGTCCTGAGTTTATGTCCTTACAAGAAAGTTATAGAGAAGACAATGTCCAGAATCCTACCTTCAATTTTTAATTTTGACTGAGTAGTAACTGTATCCAGGGGTGTTGAAGGTACAGGAGGGCTGGATCGGATAAACCTTATTAAAAATTAGGGTCTGGGGCCAGCCCCGGTGGTGTAGTGTGGGTCACTGCCACAACATGGCTTCCAACTAGTGGTGTAGGGCCATACTCGGAACCAAACCTGGGCAACCAGAGCACGCCACTAGGCCACGGGGCTGGCCCCCTTTTGGGCATTTTTAAAAAATTAAAGCATAATTACCAGTCAGTAAAATGCACAGATCATAGTGTTTAACTCGATGAGTTTTAAATAAACCCATGTAACCACACCTAGAACAGGAGAGAACAGTTCCATCACCCCAGGAAGTTCACTCTGTCCATTTCCTAGCAATACTCCTTTCCCCACCCACCTCAACACCCAGAGCAACCGTTCTCTGAGTTCTATCACCATAATACATTTGCCTGTTCTTGAACTTCATATAAATGGAATCCTACAGCATGTGACCTGTGTCTGTCTTATTCTGCTCAGCGTAATGATTCTGAAGGTCAACTATGTTATTGTGTTTCATGGTAGTTTGCTCTGTTTTGTTACCGAGTGTTATTCCATTGTATAAATATTCTCCCATTGACGGACATTTGAGTTCTTTCCAGTTTGGGGCTGTTATGAATAAGGCTGCTTTGAACATTCTTGTACAAGTCTTTGTGTGGACATGTGTTTTCCTTTCTCTTGGGTAAATACCTGAGAATAGAATGGCTGAGCCAGAGGGTAGAAGTATGTTTAACTTTATTAGAAAGATGGCATGTGTATTTAAAACATTCCATCTACAAGGAAAACACAAAAACAAAACATGTAACTGTCGCACAGTTCCGAAGTGATCGATGAATTTGGGTTCTGTAAAGGAGCTCTTTCTCCACCTGTGCTGCTCATCTGCAGCTCATCACCCACCGCCACTTACTGATCCAGCCATGCAGAAGGATTTGCAGTTCCCTGAGCATGTGACTCATTCTCTCCCCTCTGAGTCTCCCTACAAGGTCCTTCCTCTGGCTTGCTGCTCTTCTCTCCCCTTTTACCTGCCTTTCTATCCTTAAAGACTCAACTTAGTCATTTTTACCTCTAGGAGGCCTTTATCCCACCCTCCTCCAACCCCCATCACCACCATCAAGGTTGAATGAAATGTCCCTCCTAGGTGCTTCCATAGAAACTCATGTTTTTCCCTATAATTGTTTGGTTATTTATCTATCTCCACCACTGGACTGTAAGCCCCCCAAGGTGGAGTCCTGATCACTGTTAGAATTTAATGCCTAGCAAAGTTCTTGACCCAGAGTAGGTGCTCAACAAATATTAGTTGAATCAATGAATAAATACTTGAGCAGGTTTGATGTTGTTGTTGAGGGTGGAGAAGTTTCTTTATACTTGTGTGATATTCAGGCAGAAATAGGCATTGCCGTTATGGTCTAGAGTTAGGGTATTGGGCTTATGGTATGGGCAGGAGATGAGCTGGGGTATAGATATAGGAAGCCTCCTTACTCTCAGTCACATTGTATATAGGTAAGAGTTGAAAGTTCAGGATTGAATGAGATCACTTGGGAAAAGTTGCCATTTTTGAAAGCAATTGAGAGGGAGTGAAAGAAGGGGGCCAAACTGCAGTAGATGGTAGGGTAAATGGGAAGAGAGGGAAGAAATGCAAACTGTGCACAACTAACTGAAGAAGTTTGGTGCTGAGATGTCAAGTAGGGCAATTAAGATAATACCCTAACAGGTGGATGAGAGTGGATAGTGTGATGCTGTTTTCACTTTTATTTTTATTAGTCCAAGAAAGAGAAGCCAATTGAGCCTATTTTCAAATTGAGGGACCAGAGTTATTGGAGACAGGATACTATTTTGAAATATGAGAGCAAATGAGACAAGCTTAATGTGTATAAAGTTTTTGCTGTGGTCTCACCCCATTAAATTATGATTTGGGTTTTTTTTTTCCATCCTTAATGACCACATTTTCATTTTAAGGCATTGATTAGGATTGGAGGTCAATAGTATTGAGGTGGCTCAAAGCAGAAGCCTTTATCCATAATGAGTAGAACTGAGTGGAGACTGTATGAGAGGTTTGGATGTCCACCAGGAACTCCATGTGCTTGCTCTACTTCTTGTATTAGCGCTCTAATAACGCTAAGAGAGACCATTTCATAATGGATTTTAGGTAATGACATTTTAGAGCTGGAAATAGGCTTAGAGACCATCTTGTCCAGCATCTCCCAGACTTTATTTCTTGGTCAGGACACAGCTTAGATATCGTCTTTTCTGGGAACCCTTCCTCGGGATGTGAATAAGCACACCTTAAAACAAAGCCACAGGCAAATTTTATATCCTCCTTTTGGAGTTTGATAAACATTATTAAATGCACATCTTAAAGCCTCTGAGAAGTTCTGCAGTAAATAAACCTATTTCACTTTGACTCACAAAATAGTTTTCAATCTTATTTGAACATGTAATTCCTATGCTGTTATTTTGTGGACACGTATGTGCATCTCATAGAACCTATTCTGAGAATCACAATCTACTCTAATCCTTTCTTTCAGACAAAGGTCTCATTCAATGTTCTTATCTCCTCATTTCAGCTATCTAAACTCAGTAGCATAAAACAATTTATTTTCTTGGTTGACTAGGATCATCTGGGCAGTTCTTCTATTCCACATAATGTTGCTGGGTCTTCAGCTGTCTGTGGCTTCACTTGGCTGGAATATCCAAGGTGACCCACTCTGATGTCATGATGGGGAAGGCTGAAAGGCTGAGCTTAGCTTTGGATGCTGGCATGGCTGGGCTTCTCTCTCTCCATCTAGTGTCAGGCCTCAGCTCTTCACATGGGTTTACCACGTGATCTCACCTTGTGGTACCTTCATAGGGTAAGCAGACAACTTACATAGTGGCTCAGGGCTCCCCAAAGTACAAAAATCAGAAGCTTCTAAGGCTTTCTTAAGGTTTAGTCCCAGAATTGGTACAGCATCACTTCCATCATATTCTGTTGGTTAAAGCAGTCACAGGACCAGCCCAGATTCAAGGGGAGCAGAAATAAATTTCACTCCTCCATGGAGGTGACAAAGAATTTGTAGTCATATTTAATCCACCATACTTCTTGTAGGTTTTTGGCCTCTTGTGTGATAAAGAACCTGCTCACTGACACTGGAAAATTCCCCAGATAACTCTAAGTGCCCAGGCTTCTTGGCACCACAGAGATGGCTGAGATCCATTGGTATCTTCCCTGATATCAAGATCAATGAGTTAGGTAAATGGCCAATAGGACCCAGAGCCAACATATCAAATAGGGGAAAGGTTGAAAGAGTCACATTTGTTCTAAAAGTATAAACCAGAGGTTGGCAAACTACATCTAGTAGGCCAAATCCACCCACTGTCTGTTTTTGTAAATAAAGTTTTGTTGGAACACTGCCACACCTATTCGTTTATGTGTCATCTATGGCTGCTTCTGTGCTACAAGGTCAGAACTGAACAGTGGTGACAGAGACCATCTAGCCTTCCAAGTCTAAAATATTTGCTACACGTTTCTTTACATAAAAAGTTTGCCAACCCCTGGTCTAGACTGTATAAAATAACAGTCATCTTATCATGAAATGACTCCATATATCTTAGTCAATTTGGGCTGCTGCAACAAAAATACCATAGACTGGGTGGCTTAAATGACAGAAATTTATTCTCACAATTTTGGAGGCTGGGAAGTCCAAGATCAAGGTGCTGCCAGTTCAGTTCCTGGCTCACCCTCTTCCTAGTTTGTAGAAGGCTGCCTTCTTTCCCTATCCTCACATGGTGGAGAGAGAGGTCATCTCTCTGGTGTCTCTTCTTATAAGAACATTAATACCATTCACAAGGGCTCCACCCTCACGACCTAATTATCTACGAAAGACCCCCACCTCCAAGGACAGTCACACTGGAAATTAGGGGTTCAACAGTGAATTTTAGGGGGACACAAACATTCAATCCATGGCATCATACATTAGGAAATGTAGAATATTAGCAAGTTGTAAGGAAATTTTCATGGAGATGAAGAATTGTTTTGTGTTGTTGCATGCATAAACAGTTCATTATTTGTCATTGCTGATTGTATTCCATTTTTTATCCAATCACCTGTTAAGGAACACTTAAGTTGTTTGCAGTTTTTGGTTATTATAAATAAAGCTTCTATGAACATTCATGGACAGGTCTTTGAATGGATAAATGCTGTTATTTCCCTTGGGTAAATACCTATGAGTGAAACGGCTGGATGATGTGTGATTGGCATATATTTAGCTTCTTAAGAAACTGTTAAATGTTTGCCAAATAATTCACATTCCCATCAGCAGTTTATGAGAGTTCCTATTCTGCCATGTCCTTGTCAACACTTGGTGTGGTCAGCCCTTTAATTTTAACCATTGTAATGGGTGTGTACTTGTATCCTACTGTGGTTTTAACTTGCATTTCTCTAATGACTAATGATGTTGAGCATTGTTTCATATGCTTATTAGTCATCCATATATCTTTTCTGGTGAAGTGTCTTTTGAGAACTTTTGCCCATTTTCAAAACCTGAGTTGTTTATTCCTTACTGTTGTGCATTGAGAGTTCTTTAAATATTCTGAATAGAAGTTCTTTATCAGATATCTAATGTGCAGATACTTTCTTCCAGTCTATGGCTTGTCTTTCATTCTCTTTTAATGAAGTCCATTTTTTTCTTTTATGGATAATGCTTTTGGTGTCATATCTAAGAAATCTTTGCCTAACCTAAGGTCACAAAGATTTCCACTTATGTTTTCTTCTAGTGGTGTAAATTGTTTTCGGTTTTACCTTTAGATCTATGATCTATTTTGAGGTAATTTTTTAATAAAATGCAAGATATGGATCCAAGTTCGGTTTCCTTTTTGGCTTATGGAAGTTCAATTGTTCTGGCAACATTTATGAGAAAGACTGTCCTTTCTCCATCAAATTGCATTTGCCCCTTTGTCAAAGATCAGCTGTCTGTATTTGTTTTGGCCTGTTTCTGGACTCTTCTGTTGCATTGACTGGGGCCATCTCTCTTCACACTGCTGCTGTGTTTCAGAACCTGAAAACACAGGTTCTTAGCTTAAGAACCTGAGAATTCAGAATTCAATCCTGCCCTTACAGGTTCGTCTGAACACATTTAGAGAGAGGGGTGGGTAGAATGCATTTTATTTAACAGTCTGTTAGTTTGATTGACAGCTTTTAGATATTTAGACATATAGTAAGTGGGCCTTTTTCTCTGGGCCCCACAAGCCTGGCAGGGGGATAGAATTGAAGAGTACCAAATAGATAGACATAACTTACTCTTAATGTTCTAGTGTCTTTGAATTTAACAAAAAATGCCATCTTGGAAGAGTCAGATGCATAAGAATTATTCATAGTAATGATTGATTGGATTATTTGTTGGGGGGGAAATGGCGAGGGATAAGCTGGAGAGGGAAGCAAGGACCAGATCATAAAGAGTCTTGGAAGCCATACTATGGAATTTGGGCTCTCGCGAGAGTCATATGAAGACACTGAAGGATTTTAAGTATAAGGCTGACACAATCACACTGGCATTTTAGAAAGATTAATCTAGCAGCAAAGTGGATTTAGGATAAGAGACAAGACGGTGATAAGAACAAGTAATGAGGGGCCGGCCAGGTGGCGCAGTGGTATAGTTTGCGCTTTGGCAGCCTGGGGTTCACAGGTTCGGATCCCAGGCGCGGACAGACGCACCGCTTGTCAGCCATGCTGTGGCGGCATCCCATGTAAAGTAGAGGAAGACGGGCACGGATGTTAGCCCAGGGTCAGTCTTCTTCAGTAAAAAGAGGAAGATGGGCACGGATGTTAGCTCAGGGCCAGTCTTCCTCAAAAAAACCAAAAAACAAATAATGAGTCTATTTCAGTAATCTAGGTAAGAGACAAAGATGGTTTGGACTAGATAGAACAGCCGTGATAAGAATGGAGAGAAATGTACCAATTAAAGAATTATGTAAGATTAAGGTCTATAGGACCTTGTCAAAGAGAAATAGGAATTAAGGATGATTCTCAAGTTTTTGGCCCAAGCAATCGGGTAGATGGTGATGACATTCAATGGGAGAGGGAACTGAGGTGGAGATTTGGGGACCATGTAGAGAAAGATAATGTTTTCAATTTGAATGTGTTGTACTTGAGATCCTGCAGGCACATAGTAAGCTTCTGGCACACCCTTGGCACATAGTAATTGTATGATATTAAAAAAATGAATAAATGAAGGAGTCAAACTTGTTAATTATACTTCAACTATTTTTATCCTGAGGATAGAAAAGATAAGGAGTACTTCCTCTAAGGTCTAGGGAAGCCTGAATCAATTGCTGCTGTCATCAATTTATGTACTTCTATGTAGATTTGTCTAGAAATGAAACAATGCTATTATTAGTAAAATTTTATTTTGTTCTAGACTTACTTGCTGAATTAGGCAGGTCATAATAAACAATCCCAAAATCAGAGACTTGGTACAATAAAAATTTACTCACTTTTGTAACATTTCAAAGTTGGTCTGGTGGTTCACCTTGACAGATTTCCTACTAGCTCAGGGATTCAGGCTCCTGCAGTCTTATAAATCTGCCATCTTAGAGATGTGACTTCTGAGGAAGCCACATTAGATGATAGGACTAAAGAACTGCCTGAGATATTTTAAGGGCTAGGCCTAGAAGTGGCTTAAATCAGCCTTCCCACATTCCATTGACCAGACAGAGTCACGTGGTCTTGACCCAATGCAAAGGGGCTGGGAAATCCAGACCCTGTGTGTGCCCAGGAAAGGAACTAGGATTGATGTCCATCTAGCCAGTCTCTACAATTAAAAATCAGAGAACTAGTTTTCAGGTAAGTGCTCAAATAACAAAGACACACTACTAATAGTTAAAATTTGTGCTCCCATTGCAGACTTATTGTTCAAAGAATGAATCATTTATTTTGTAATTGCAAAATAAGATCATACTATTCTCTTCTTTCTACTCATTTAAGACACTTTGTTATTTGGATGCCAAAGGTCTGCCTAATTCTTTTAGAGGAGTTCAAATCCTTATGCTGAAGATAATACCTAGTGGTTCTTTTCTCCCACAATCAGCTTTATGAGAATTTGCCATTATAATTACAGAGGAGAATTTGGCAAACTGACACAGAGACCTCCAAGTGATGTATGACACGGATGCTTCAAGCTACAAAATATCTAATGTCATTATTGAAAAAGTGAACAGTCTTTTTTAGAGCTATTCTAATTAAATAACATCTGGCATGATAAACAAGAATCCTTATGTTTGCATGATATCTTATGTACATGTCTTATCTCACTTGATTATCATGATCACCCTAATATATTCTCTTTATTTGTCATAAAAGCACCCAGATATTCTATGGGGAGCTACTACTCCTCTCCTGCTCTCAAATTCCTACTGTTTGGATAGAGTTGACTCCACCTCCAGTTTATGGGGTGGACATATAACCTAGAGCAGGCCAATCAAACATCACATCTGCCTGATTACAAGGAAGGATTTAGAGATAAACACAACATCCAGTTCACGCTAATCGGAGTTACTGCCAATCAATGACTGGACCACTCTTGTAACAGCTGAGAAACAGGCCTTCCAGTTCTGAAACTAGCTGGATACAAGCTGGCATTGTTGGAGCCCATCTTGCCCTTGTGAGGACAGCCTGCCTGAGAGTCGGGTCTCACACAAGAAAGCAGAGGCAAGATATTGAGAGTGACTGTCTTAGTCCATTCGGGCTGCTGTGACAAAACACCACAGACTGGGTGGCTTATGAGCAACAGAAATTTATTTCTGTCAGTTCTGGAGGCTGGAAAGTCCGAGATCAAGGTGCCTGGCAGATTCGGTGTCTGGTGTGAGCCCATTTCCTGATTCATAGATGTCATTTTCTCACTGTCACCTCACATGGGAGAAGGGCCAAGGGTGCTCTCTGGGGTCGCTTTCATAAGGACAGGAATCCCACTCAGGAGGGGTCCACCTTCATGACCCAATCACCTCCCAAAGACCCCACCTCCTAATATCATCACACAGGAGATTAAGTTTCAACATGTGAATTTTGGGGTACACAAACATTCAGTCTATGGCAGTGACTGAGTCCTAATGACGTTGTTTGAACCAGGATCCGGCCACGCTGGTACAAGTCCGCTCCTGGAGAGTCAATGCATTCTTTTCCTTTCCTTTTGCCATTTTGAGCTGGGTACCTTTTATTTGCAACTGAAAGAGTCCTGTGCTTTTGCTTGGGCTGTTACTATTTTCCCTATATTTTAGGAAAATAAACTGAGGTTTACAGGTCTTAAGCAGCTTGCTATAGCTCAGTCCACACTTGGTAAGGCAAAACAGAAAGGAAAATTGACTTAAAGGGCAGTGTATTTTATTTAATTAAGATTCTTTTCAAGTTTTAAAGCACTTTTTCTTTTCTATCAAGATTTAAGAAAAGTTTTGTCAGGTTAAAATCATTACTGCAGTGTATCTAGAAAGTTCAGCCTTTCCAATGTTTATTGGCAGTGGTGGTGTAGCATTTTATTGTTATAAATATGAACGCTGAGTCATTCTCAAGAAATAAACAGTAAATTTAAGCACTTTATGAGCCATATGATGGATGTGTCTGCCTCTATTCTGTTCTGTACTTGAAATGAAATTTTTTCTACAGTTGAGCCCCGGGTCTGATCTAAAATCAACAGAGAAGATTTGAAATACTCAAATGTGTGCCTGTTATGAAATCCAGCGGTTTTAGAAAAAAGCATGTATGTACTGTATACTTCAAAATAACTAAATAACAGTATTCTTAATGGGAAAAAAATCCCATTTTTTTCCTGGAACTGTGAATGGAAAACTCCACTGCATACCATTCCAATTCAAGGATCTGTAATCTTAGACCATTGAAGAGTTCCTCTTTCCAAGGAATGTTTCTCTGTGTGGTTTCTAAACCTCCTGACTTTTTGCAAAAATTTAGCCTACGCTGGGAAGCTTAAGAGAAATAACAGTGTAGGAGTATCAGAGGTCTTCTTAAGTTTGCAGGTCTGACACATAATCCTTCCACTTTTATCTGTCATATTTAGCCACACTCTTTTCGTCACTTGATTTTATTTCATCTTCAGAACAAAACAGAGCTATAAGATGGTGATAAGGATTTCCTCTTTCACAACAAACATGAAGACAAAATTTGCTAGGACTCGGTCATAGGAACCACAAAGCCGTGTGGACAGCCAAGTTGTTAGGAATCCCATATCCTGCTCTCCTCTTTTAAAAATCAATAGTTATGATTTTAATCAAACTCTGTGGCATCCCATATGGTGTTCGCCTCTATAGGATTATCTACTAATCACCTGCCTACTTCTGATGCCCTCTGAACGACAACTCATGAATAAATAGCTCAAACGTAGTCACAGACAGCGTAGAGAAAGAAGTTTTTCTTCCGTTTATGCAGTGTTCAGAATGATCCTGAAGCATAACAGAAGGATGTTCTGAGACTGGGGCCCAGAGTTTTGGCTCAGAGGTTAGCACTGTACTTGGGATTAGGCACCCATATCACTTAACCTCTCTGAACTTCAGTTTCTTTAGCTGTAAAATAGAAATACTAATGCCCTCATCAGGGTATATGAGAAGATTGAAAGGTTAAATGTTCCTCTAAACTTTACTGTTTAGTCCAAAAAAAAAAAAAAAAACCCACTGTAAATCTCAATGTGAATATAAGATACTGAAGATAATTGACCACCAGTTTTTATTTTTGTTTTTGCTGAGGAAGATTGGCCCTGGGCTAACATCCGTGCCCATCTTCCTCTAACTTATATGTGGGATACCCACCACAGCATAGTTTCACAAGCAGTGTGTAGGTCTGTGCCTGGGATTCAAACCTGCGAACCCCGGGCCACCGAAGCAGAGTGCACAAACTTAACCACTATGCCACCGGCCAGCCCCAAGTACCAGTTTTCTAACTCCTCCCCTTACATAAAAATTATGGGTAATATATTTAAAATCCAAGAACAAACACAACTACAGTCACACACACAAAATAACCTGTGACAAATTAAAGTTACTAAGTAGGAGAAATTGTATAATTAAATTGTATTAGCTGTTATCATTATATATATATGTATACAGACACACACAGTTTCAGTTTAAGTTTAGCCAAATGGAGAAATCAGAGTTGAGAAAAATGCCTCTCCAGTAGACGAAGATGTGGGAAGTGATTGCTATGGCTGTAGTCTGATGATTCATCTCTCGACTACCATGGTTTCTTAATTAATTTGAGATATTTTAATTAGATTCTTCCTCTTTCTCACTTCAGCCCAGCATCTCTGGGTGGGATCAATCCCTCCCCTCCCCCATCCTCAGCATCCCCCGCCCCAGTCCTGGCAGCTGCCAGCTAAATTGCCACCAGGAAAAACACTTCATCAGCTGACCACAAGGCAAGTCAAGTGGCAATAGGATGTAAATAAAATCTGTCTTTGTTAGCCACCATTTTGCCTCAATTTCTTGGTTCTTATCCTCTTTCTCCTAAGCCTCTCCTTATCCTTTCCCAGACGCCCCCTCCTTGCTCCGCAAGAGTCTGGTGTCTTGGGGCTGGCAGCTCAGCTGACCACTCCTCCTTCTCTCCTCTGAAGGCTTCCCAGTTCCAAAAGGATCACTACCTTTTTTTCCCCAGCTTCCTTTTCCATCAAACTCACGTTCTCTCAAACCTGCTGATCTTAGGGAGGTGTCAACAGAAAGACCGACTAATCAAGCCTGCAGGGTGAGTAACTGCTTTTTCCTTCCTGGGATTTTGCATTTTAAGCATGTTAACCCCCATTCATCTGCAATTAGTGAAATCTCATGGAATTTAAAGGAGATTGAGGCTATAGGGCAGGGATATCTAAGGGCAACAGACTTCTCTCCATTCCTTTAACTTTCAACTCGTGTGTGAAGCTTCCTCCCCGCCTTGGTTAGGGCCTAGAGACTCTGCATTATTTCCTGAGAAGAGTTACTGCTTGGGATTGGCGGTCACTTTTGGCTGCCACCTGGAGCTTGACACCAAAAATGCAGCTTTGTTCATGGAGCATGAAAGCAGCTTGCAGGGTCCTGCTGATTGGCATAAACCCACGAGGAAATAAAGTTTTTCATTCATTCATGTGTGTGCGTGCACACACACACACGAAGCAGCACTTCTTTCTCATTTGTGGGCGAACACAATTTCAATTGCACTGGGCACTTTTCCCTCTTTCTGGTCTTAGAACATAGGAAAAGTACAGGTGTGACAAATCCTGAATTGTCAGCTGACAAGTGTAGACGCTACGAGCTTCAAGTTCCTTGGCCTTTGATTAACTTACTCTCTGGAGGCCTCAGAGGGTTTTGGGGAGAAATGAGTACTTTATGTAAATTTTATTATTTTTGCTGAATATGTGAAGTTGTGGTGATTCTTTTCAGGGCAGTGTTCACAAATTGTTGCAATGTCTCATTTTTGTTAATTGCTTTCTAGAAACTTACATATCATTTATTGGTACAAACAAATTGCATTTATTGTTTATTTGATATTTCTTGTTTGCACCCCTTACACCCCAGGAACCAGGAAGATCGAAGTGTTCTGGGAACATAGAACCACATAGTCCCTCAATCTGAGCACATGAAGGGAGTGAGAAATGTACATTGTGTTCTCAAGAGCTAAAAATAAGGAGGAAGTCACCAAACTGGTCATGTGGGAAAAAAAATGATTTACGAGTCAGGTCTTAAAAGAATGGTCTCAAACTTTCTTCAACATGGATAATCCACCTTTTCCCTCCACCATACTATGAAAACAATTTACAGACTGATTCACCAATAAACTTCTAATGGTCATATTTTAAGACCTCATTTTAGTCCTGATATTGCACAGTGGACACATTCTCTTACTGACCCTTAAATGTTGGGGTTCCCAGACTTCCCTTTCCTTCTATTCTCACTCTTCAAAATTCTCAGAGTGAAAGCCCACAGACTGGACACAGTCCACAGATGCCTACTATTGGGGCTGGATGGTATTTCTTGCAAATATAAGAAACAGTATTTAAAACCCAAACTTTCCACTTATCCATTTGGATTTTCCGGATTCTTTTGAAATAAGGAAAGATCTGACAACACTAGACCAACACTTAGACACAACAATAATTACTTGGGCTAAATAGAGTTTGTTCTATAAACACTGGATATTTCCTCTCCTGCTGCTATAGTCCTTACCACTCCCTAATGCCTTAAATCCCAGGCCCACCCCGTTAACTCATTTACATGAGTGAGCACTTGCAACGACTCCTCCTATGCTCACTCTGTGTAATCTCATCCTTGCTTGTGGTTTGAACTACCTCACTCTAAAGATCTAACTCAGAACACATTCTTAAACACTATACAACATCTCTGTTCCCCTTAGATGTACTGTAGGTTCCTCACCATCAACATGTTCAAAACCAAACACATTACTTTTTTTCATTAGCCACCAAATTTGCCTCTCCTGTAGTCCCTAGACAGTTAATAGTGTCACCACCTGTGATGGTCAGTTTTATATGTCAATTTGCCTAGGCTACAGTACCTAGTTATTCAAATAAACACTGATCTAGGTTTTGCTGAGGAGGCATCTTGTAGATGTGGTTAACATCTACCATCAGGTGACCTTAAGTAAAGGAGATTATCTTTGATAATCTGAGTGGGCCTCATTCAATCCGTTGCAAAACCTTTAGCGCAAAACTGAGGCTTCCCTGAAGAAGAAGAGAATTCGGCCTCAAGATAGCAGCATCAGCTTCTGCCCAGGAGTTTCCCGCCTGTTGGCCTGCCCTCCACACAGACCTGGCGGCACCCACAATCCCAGTGGTTCTGTTTCTCTGGAGAATCCTGATGCCCTATTCTCCTAGGCATCTGTGCCAAGAATCTGAGAGACCTCCTCAACACTTTCTCCTCCTAATGGCTTTCATCCAGTCATACCCCTTTAAAATATTCTTCAAAATAATGATCCGATTTCATCTTGAAATCCTATAAGTCAGATCTGCTCCCTATTGCTTAGAGATCAAAGTCCACACTCCTAAGTAGGGTACACATGGCTGTTCATTTGCTGGCCTCTGCCTACTTCCCCAGACTCATTTCCTGCTGTACTACCCACTTCCGTTGTACCTACCATCTAAATGCAAATGCTTCCATATTTTTGAAGACACCCTCATATTTTATTCCTCTATACCTAAGTTGATCCTACATCCTCAAATAGCCTGCCTCATAGAGCACTTGGCGAAAACCTGCTCAACTTTCCAGACTTAGTTGAAACATATGCATTTCTATGAAACTTCCCCATCCTCTCCTTTCCCAGTAGAATTGCGCAACTCTTCCTTTGTACCCCAGCCTCCTCTTGCACACTTCACCCAAGTACAGACATGATACAGGAATTTATTTCATTTGTTCATTCATATGTCTGTCTTGCTCTGTTAAACTGTGAGGCCAAATTCATTACCCAATTCAGTGGACCCTTGCAGCAACAATCGCTAATGACCCCTCAGTATCCAGTCTCCCTTCTTCCGCAATAATAGAACTTCTAGCCAGGCACATGGCACCCAGAGCACAGGCTACATTTTCAGCCTCCCTTACAAATCGGTGTGGCCGTACGACTGAGTTCTAACCGCTGGACTCTAAGCGAGACTGTCCTGTGCTGCCATCCAAGAACCTTTCATCAGAGGCAGCTGTCACCAGCTCTTTGCCCCTTTTTCCTTCCTTCCTCCAACCTACTTCTTGGAACATGGCTGTGAGGACTGACGTTCCCTCTGGGTTCTTGAGGGAAAGGTTTCTCTCGGCACGGTCGAGTGGAAAGTTGCAAGGAGCCTGACTCCCTGAGGACTTAGAGCAATCACTGTGCCAGCCCTAGATCGCTCACCTCTGCAGTTTTACTCGGGAAAGACATGAATTTTCACCATTTTTAAGCTACTGTTTCAGGGAAAACAGCTCAATTACTCACAACCAAATATAAGCCTGAGTACTACATGAACAGTTACGGTAGTGTCTTCTGTTGACACTCTTCTAAATAGAAGCTTCTAAATCAGCTGTGATGCATAAGGATTTGTTACGGGGTCCACGTCAGAGAGGGGCTGATAATCTCAGAAGCGAGCTGGCTGTCTCTGGGTTGTAAAGCTTGGGTCCAGTGTTCGCACAGGTTCTTCCTGTCATTTGTACAGGTACCTTCTGCATTTCAACCTACGGGTTTTGACTTAGTTTCAGCTCTGGTCCCTGGGGAACCCAAATGTTGACGCATTTTGCTCCACTTAGCCAGTATGTGACTGCCCAGACCGGCTCCATCTCCCGCAACCAAGAGTGAGTTAGCAAATCAGACAAGGGGGAGGAATGACTAGCTCAGAGCCAAGACCGAGGTGAGATAGGAGGCTGCAAGCTGAGTGGAGAAAGTACCAGCAAAATAGCAAAGAATTGGAACCCACAGCTGGTGAACTGGGAAAGCAAGACCGGAAAAGAAACATTCCAGAATATTGCTAGGGCGATCTGAATTACTCTTTCAAAGACCACGTTCACGCCCAGATGAATTATGATGTTATGACTCTTTTCCAACATGGGTGTAGGACATAGACACTCTTAGATACACTTGGGGTATAAACTGGGAAAAATTTTAGAAGGGCAACTTGACAAGTCCCTTAAATATTTCAAATGTGCATTCACTAAGGAGACAAAGACTTTTTAAAAGGCAAGAAAGGGCTCAGAAGAAACACCGGAAACGTGTCTTTATTATTTAGTATTTTTCAAGATGTCTTACCTATGCGATAAGACAAACAGACCCATGCCCACATATCTACTCTAGTCCCGGTGGTAACAAGAACTGAATTTAACAGGAAATACATAAAACACAAGTGATGAAAACTGTACAATTTCACTGAAATTTATATGCGGGCTAAACTATCTCTCTTTGATGAGGCTATTATTCTCAAATATAGAAAACCAAGAGAAACAACGGATAGTTTAACACTAGAGTTCAGTAAGATGGCTAGAAAAAAGGGAAACAGGTAGAATTAATTATATACACCAGCAACACTAAGTAGAGAATGTAATGAGGGGAAAGGTAGCAGTTCAAATCAGTGAATAACTAATGGATTAATCAATAAATAGTTTTGGGTAAATTTGATAGCCAAAATAGGAAAATATATATATATTCTTTCCTCACAAAACACACACATGTATGAACACAGATGGTTTAAATATGCAAATAAAGAATATAAAGAATAAAATATTGGAGCACTAAAACAAAACATAGGAGACTATTTCTTGGTGTAGAAAAAGCCTGTTGTGACCCTCATAAAAAGTCTAAAAACTTAAAAGGAAAATATTGACAATTGATTACAAAACACTAGAAACTTAAAGACCCTAGAAAACCTGGCCAGCAAGTGATAGCCTCAGAGAAAGTACTTGTGACACATTTGAAGGGTTGAATGTCTTTGTTATAAAGAGTACCCACACCTCAACAAGAAAAAGTCAGACTCATTAGGAAATGGACTTGGGAAATGGTCAAAGAAAATGAAAAGGCAATTCGCAGAACAGACTTGTAAATGAATAACAAACATGGGAAAAGTATCTTGTAAATAAAATACATAGAAATTAAAACAAAATGAAATATAATCTAATACCTAGTAGGCTCACAAATGTTATAAAGATTTCTAATCAATATGAAGAACAGTAAACATCTCAACAGAAAAATAAGCAAAGAAAAAAGTAGCAAATTTTGTTTAAAATTTGTATAACAGAGAAGAAAAAGATGAACAAACGCAATGACACAGAATAATTACAGCAATTAATGTGTGTTTGCTCTTCCTTACCCCCATGCCAGCCTTTCTGTTTCCTTATCCCATGGATTTTTTCAGATTTGGCTGGCAAAATCTGCCTGGCTTTTCCCTTCATTTGTATACAAACTGAACTTATTAATGAGATGATGTCTGGCTTCATTGAGAGGTGCGGCGAAGGTGGAGACTGAAATAGAAATAGAGACAGACAGAGGAAGAGAGAGACAGACTGGTTTACAGGGAAAAAGAAGAAGGCTAAGGGTTGAAGCATTGTGAAATCAGCAGGACTTGAGCACCCCTGGGGGCTGTGCCCTGAGGAGTCTGGACACCAGCTCTAGGTTCATAGCTTTTTAAAGATCCCCAAGTATGGTGTGGAAAGAGCAGAATCATCAGACGCCGAGGGACCATGAGGCCTTGCAGAATAAGCATCTCTGAGGTAGCCTCGTGGGCAGAAGGCAAGAGGGAGCTCTCTGATGCACTGGAATAGTTTTCTGGTTTGTTTGTTTTAATTTTACTGAGGTCATCTTGGCTCATAACATTGTGTAATTTCAGGTGTACATTATTATATTTCAGTTTCTATATAGACTGCATCATGTTCACCACCAATAGTCTAGTTTCTATCTGTCACCATACACATGTGCCCCTTTACCCCTTTTGCCCTCCCCCTCACCCCTTCCCCTCTGGTAACCACTAATCTGTTCGCCTTATCCATGTATTTGTTTATCTTCCACATATGAGTGAAATCATACAGTGTTTGTCTTTCTCTGTCTGGCTTATTTTACTTAGCATAATACCCTCAAGGTCCATCCGTGTTGTGGCAAATGGCACGATTTTGTCTTATGGCTGAATAGTATTCCATTGTATATATATACCATGTCTTTACCCATTCATCCTTTGATGGGCACTTGGGTTGCTTCCATGTCTTGACTATTGTGAATAATGCTGTGATGAACATTGGGATGCATAAATCTCTTTGAATTGTTGATTTCATGTTCTTTGGATAAATACCCAGTAGTGGGATAGCTGGATCATATGGTATTTCTATTTTTAATTTTTTAAGAAATCTCCATACTGTTTTCCATAAAGGCTGCACCAGTTTGCATTCCCACCAGCAGTGTATGACGGTTCCCTTTTCTCCACATTCTCTCCAACATTTGTTGTTTCTTACCTTGTTAATCATAGTCATTCTGATGGGTGTGAGGTGATATCTCATTGTAGTTTTGATTTGCATTTCCCTAATAATTAGTGATGTTGAACATCTTTTCATGTGCCTGTCGGCCATCTGTATATCTTCCTTGGAAAAATATCTATTCAGATCCTCTGCCCATTTGTTGATCAGGTTGTTCATTTTGTTGTTGTTGAGTTGTATGTGTTCTTTACATATTTTGGAAATTAACCCCCTGTCAGATATATGATTTGCAAATACTTTCTCCCAGTTGGTGGGTTGTCTTTTCATTTTGTTGATGGTTTCCTTTGCCTTGAAGAAGCTTGAAAGTAGACCATTATCTTACACCACACAAAAAAATTAACTCAAAATAGTTTAAAGACTTGAATGTAAGACCTGAAACCATAAAACTCCTAGAAGAAAATATAGGCAGTGCACTCTTTGACATCAGTCTTAGCAGTATCTTTTCGAATACCACATCTACTCAGGCAAGGGAAACAAAAGAAAAAATAAACAAATGGGACTACATCAGACTAAAAAGCCTCTGCTATGCACTGGAATAGTTTTAAGAACCCCCAGGGACTTTGCAAGACCTTGTGGCTTGGCGTGGGGGACAGGTTTTGGGGAGATCCCCAATTAGGGCTGTAATTTAATCCCCTCTCCCACGTCAACAGAATAAGCCACTGAATCTAATTTAAGTTTATTTTAAGGAAATATGACATTTCTTGTATGCTCGGGCTCATAGCTGCTTAGTTGCAACATCGTTAACCAGCATGGGGAGAAAGGGGCACCACCAGAAAATAAGTATAACTATGCAGGAGGACTGTTTGGAAATATGTGTCAAAATGTAAGAGGAGCATACTTTTTCACTAACAATTTTAATCCTAGGACTTTACATTAAAGGACACTCTTTACTGAGCAAAGTAAATAGATATACTGCAAAATTGCTTATAATGGCAAAAAGATTTTGGAAAATTCTGCATGGGGATCAGTAGATTCCCACATAAACTATGAAAAAAATCATGATACATAGATACAACGGAATATTCTGAAGCATTGACAGTGATTACGTGCTCAAAATCATTAATCATTAAGGAAATGCAAATCAAAACCCCAATGAGATGCCGCTTCATGCCCCATCTTTTGTAGAGGCACCAATCAACGCACTACAGAGATGCAGTAAAATATTTCAATGGACATCTTGAAGGGTGTGATTTCAAGAGATAATAGTGCTTTTTCATATACTCAACTGTGTTTTTAAAATAATGAGCATGAATTATTTTCCCAAAATAATAATAAAAAAAATAAGTGTTAGTGAGGATGTGGAGAAACTGGAATCCTCATACATTGCTAGTGGGAAGGTAAAATTGTACAACCACTGTGGAAAACAGTTTGGCAGTTGCTCAAAAACTTAAACATAGAATGACTATATGACCCAGCACTTTCACTCTTAGTTATACACCCAAAGGAATTGAAAATGTATGTTCATACAAAAACTTGAACGTGTATGTTTACAGCAGTATTATTCATAATAACCAAAAAGTGGAAACAATATGAATATCCACCTATCCATGAATGGATAAAACAAATGTGGTGTATACATACAATGGACAATTATTCAGCTGCAAAAAGGAACAAAGTCCTTTGATGGTTAAATTTTATCTAACTTGACTGAGCTAAGGGATGCTCAGATAGCCAGTAAAACATTATCTCTGGATGTCTGTGGGAGTGTTTCTGGAAAAGGTTAGCATTTGAATCAGTAGACTGAGTAAAGAAGACCCAACTCACCAATGTAGATGGGCATCATCCAATCCAATCCAATCCAATGTGTTGAGGGCTCAAGTAGAACAAATAAAGCAGAGGAAGAGTGAGTTTTCTCTCTCTGCTCGAGCTGGGACATCCATCTCTCCTGCCCTCCAATATCAGAGCTCTTGGTTCTCAGCCCTCCTGACTCCAGGATTTACACCAACAGACCTAAGTTCTCAGGCTTGTGGCCTCGGACTGTGAGTTACACCATTGGCAATTCTGGTTCTGAAGCCTTCACGCTCGGATTGAATTATACCACCAGATTTCCTGGTTCTCCAGCTTGCAGATAGCAGATTGTGGGACTTCTTGACTGCCATAATTGCGTGAGCCAATTCCTCTAATAAGTCTCCTCTTAGCTATATATATTCTATTGGTTCTGTTTCTGTGGAGATCCCTGACAAGTACAAGTACTGCTACTGGCATCTTTCTCCAAATAAGCCACATTAACAGGTTCCCAGTAGACACATCTTTTGTAGGGGCACCAATCAACGCACTACAGACATGCAGTAAAATGTTTCAATGGACATCTTGAAGGGTGTGATTTCAAGAGATTAATAGTACTTTTTCATATACTTAGCTGTATTTTTAAAATAATGAGCATGAATTATTTTCCCAAAACCAATAAAGAAAAAAAAAAAGAATTGTTAACTAGAGTTTGCTGGGGTGTAGAGAATTGAAGTTTTAAAGTACCACTGGTACAATTGTATATTGGTAGAGCCTTTTAGAGGGCAATTTGACAATACAATTTCAGAAATGTATTCTGTAGAAGCACTTGTACCTTTACACAAAGATATGTGCCCAGTGAGGATAGTTTGTGATGGCAGAAATGTAAAAAAAAAATTACTATTTGTGATCTGTTTTCCCCAGGTGAAGTTTCTTTATGGGCCTAGTGCAGGAGTAGGCAAACAATTCTATATTATGCAACCATTAAAAATAAGGGCAAGGGATCATTTTTTTGCATATTGACAAGGATAGAAAGCCACAATATATTGTTAAATGAAAATAGTAAGTTAAAAACAGTACGTAGAGTGTGATCTCAGTTAAAATGACTACTTTCGTACGCTCAGGAGAAAAATTCCAAAGGATATAAACCAATTGGTTGGCAACAATTATCTTTGAGGGATTACAGAATTTTCACTTCCCATTTTATACACCTCTACATTGTAGGAATATTTTACAATGAGCATCTATTATTTCCATTACAATGAAGTTTTTTTTTAAAGAAAAATCCCACAGAGAGCGGCATTGTTCCAGGGCTGGGTCTTGGGCCAAGATTTAGACTCTGCTGCACAGCAGTGGGTGGGACCTCACTCAGCTGGAGCTTCTGAGTCGTTTGATTGACATTCCTTGCCTGGCCTGGGCTGTCATGCATCTGGCATGGCTCAGCTGGGAACCCCCTTGAAATGTCCATAAAGGGGCCTCTCCTGCTGTGTGTGATATTGACTATTTCTTAGTTTTCTGTACAGCTGGAGAGCCAAGAATGCTACTCGCTATGGATTCAAGCTCTACTCAGCTCATTACTTCTTAGCCATGTGACCTTGAGTAAGTTATTTAACCTCTCTAGCCTGCCTACCTCAATGGTTGATTTTGAAGATGAAGTTAAAAAACATGTAAAATTCCTTCACAAACATTGCAACATAGTAGGAATGTAATAAATGTCAATTCACACTCCCACCACCTCTGCCACGTCTTCTTTCTCTCTGTCCACATTCTCTGGCAGATGAGTAACGTAGAGCAGAGGTTCTCAATGGGCGCTCCACCATCCTCTTGGTGGCATTTTAGAAATGGGTTGTCACCACGATGAAGAAGCTACTGGCTTTGACTAGATGTGTAGGCAGGGTTCAGGAATGCCAGATGTCCTGCGATACATGAGAGTCCAGACAATAAAAAATTATCTTGCATCCCACAAGACTTTATTCATATAAGTTAAAAATCTATTTATATTATCTGAGTCTAGAAGCTAATTCCACTCTACGTAGCAACACTACACTTCCCAGGGGGAAGAGGGTATTTTGTTTTGTTTGGAACTTACCACTGTTTTTGAAAATCACATTCTGACAGTAGCACCGTTTTGCTTCCTATTTGAATTTCCAAATTAGGCATACCTCTAACCATCTGCCTTTGCAGTTGTCACAACCTGGTTTGGTGCATAGGTACGACCATCTGACTACACTGTTCTGTCTTCTAGAATGCTCGTTCCTAAGCATCTACATAATGAAATCCATACTAATCTATTATAATTATTTTTCTCTTATTTTTCTTTTATATTAGTTTGTACATTATATTGATTTTTGAAACCGTGTGTATGTAGATTATATTATTCATGACTTTTATTTGAAATCATAAAGGTAGCATTACAAAATAGTTATTATAAAAAGAGGACATGACAGAGTCTAGAAGATCATAAAGTTTTACCAGGGAGGCAACAGGGCCCAGAATAACTCTAATGAGAAAGGGTCCCATCCAGTAAGAGAAACTGAATAATCTTGCTGTCCTTTCTAATTTGTCAAACCAGAAGGCAAGAGATATATCATGAGGCTGTAGATGAAGTGAAAGGCAAGAAGCCAGAGATGCAAGTACGCTGAGGGGCATGGCTGGGGACAGTGGGTAGGTGGTGGACAAAGCAGTAAGGTGGACAGCGAGTAGGATGAAGAACGTCGAACTCTGTTTTGGCCACAGCATCTCTTTAGTGTGTGGGCTGGGCTCCCAGATTTCACGCTGCTACTGAACATCGGCTACTTGCTGTGTGGTTTCTTCCTTCCTTCACAGACTCACTGAGAACATCCACATAGGATGAGCCACCGTAACCATGGCTTAGCTTCCACGCTTTTCCTAATGATGAGGAAGTAAATGATGTCCAAGACCTCCCATGAGCTTCAGGCCACGAGAGTTTGCAGAAGTAAAATAATAATAATAATAAACAACAAGACAAAAAGGTGGAGTGAATAAGGTAAAAACACTAGTTCCATAGTCTACTGTACTTTAAATCATAAACCAAATTTGAAGGCAAGATTTGCTTAGGATGATGTGCAGAATGGATGCTCTGTGCCCAAAGAATAACACACTGATTCTGTCAAACTAAGGAGGAGAGTAGTATTAAAAATATTCTGGGGGCCGGCCAGGTGGTGTAGTGGTTAAGTTCACACGCTCCGCTTTGGTGGCCCAGGGTTCGTGGGTTCGGATCCCGGGCATGGACTGACACACCGCTTGTCAGCCATGCTGTGGCAGCATCCCACATAAAGTAGAGGAAGATGGGCACGGATGTTAGCCCAGGGCCAGTCTTCCTCAGCAAACAAGAGGAGGATTGGCAATGGATGTTAGCTCAGGGCTAGTCTTCCTCACAAAAAAATAATAATAATAATTCTGAAGGAGGAAGTCAGAAAGGAGCCAGGGAAACATTTTATGCAGATGAGAAGAAGCAAGGTTTATCAAGGATAGAAATCATGAGATAGGATATAAGTTAGGTGACTTTCTGAACTGTCTAGTCTGTGACACATTTTGAGGTTGAAGTTCAGAAGCATCCAACCTGTCTTTCATAAGACCTGTCATCTTATGATATATAAGTATAGATATAGATGTATAGACAGATATAGATACAAATCTATACATATAGATAGGTAGTGTATAATATATTATATTATTATATTATTATAATATTATATTATTATAATATTATACTACTTTATAATAATAAACCTATATTATTCTGTATTATATATATAATATAGATATTGTATAGAGAGATATTATATATGTTCACACACATATTCATCTATGCTATTATATAGAGAGATATAGCTATCGATAGAAAAATGTATATATCCATTCATTTGTATAAAAGTAAATTTTGCTGGGGTCAGCCTGGTGGCATAGCAGTTAAGTTTGTGCATTCTGCTTTGTGGCCTGGGGTTTGCTGGTTCGGATCCTGGGCATGGACCTACTCACCGCTCATCAAGCCATGCTGAGGTGGCATCCCACACAGAAGAAGTACAACTCTACAACTATGATACACAGCTATGTCCTGGAGCTTTGGGGAGAAAGAAAAAGAGGAAGATTGGCAACAGATGTTAGCACAGGGCCAACCTTCCTCAAAAAAAAAAAAAGTAAATCTTGCTGATCTAGGATATTCTGGGATACAATCGGGACACAAGGCAGGCACAGCCCTGCACTCTCATAGTCAATCTAGTGAGGGATTCCTGCTGATAAGGGAGCAATAACCACACAGACCCGTGCTGGAGAAGCACGGTAGCATTAAGAGAATCTTGGAAACGCACCTATCCCTGTCCTGGACAGTCAGAGGGAGCTTCCCAGAAGAAATTATGTCTAAGCTGAGATCCAAAGAATGAGTTGGGACTTGCTGGGGAATGGGAGTGACAGAAGGACAGGAAGATTATGTCCTACAGGGGCAATAGCATGTAGAAAGGCCCAGAGAGAGTAAAGACTCTCCATAGAAGTACCACAAAGTTCAACGTGCAGAGAGAAGCGAAGTGGAGGAGAGAAATAGGAGGCTACAAAGGTAAGCTGGAACCGATCACACCAAGAACGTTTCAGGGTTACGCATCCCGAGAGCAGTGGCAAGACTGTACAGGCTGACATGGGAGAGCGATACAAGCAGATGAAGGACCACAGGGCCTGCAGTGTGGAGAATGGGTAAAAAGGAAATAAAACAGAAACGTATTATTGCAATGTATTTATTCAGTTAACATATGTTGCTCACCTACCATTCCCTTCTTTCTGACTCCCAGCTCTTAACTGGCCAACATAAACCCAACACATCACTCTACTTTAGGCATTTTTTCCCCAATAGATACGCCAAGATGTCCTGATTAACATGTTAGGAAAGAATGCAACAAGAGCTGTAAATAATAAAATGAGAAGGTTATAACTGATGGAGTCTCTTGAAGCAATGAGAAAATAATTTTAAGTGCAAAAGAAAGTGTTAGCTTCCCTGGTAGATCCAGAGCCTTAAAGAACCTTGTATTTATAACACAGGTACAAATAATTATAACTCCAAGCAATAAGAAACCACTTTTAAAGGAATGCAAGGAAGGCTTCATGGAGGAGGTGGAATTGTGTTTGGATCTTTTCTTTAAAGGATAGGTAGGGTTTCAAAAAACTGAGATTGGGAAGCAGGGTAAGAGCAAAGTAGCAGAGTATTGCAGGGGGAAGAATCCTCTTGAAAAAGGAGAGGTAAAAGACACAATACGGATAAAGTGTAAGTTTTCTTTGGAACTGTGGGCATAATGTGGACAAGTGCAGGTCCCTGACCGTCCCCACTCATGGCATCCTGAACAGGAGGGCATTAAAGTCTTGGAGCATTAGGTGGAAGGACTGGAAGCTCCGCTCTAGGAAATCTCACCTAGCTATGACAAGTAGGATAGATTAAAGTCATGAGGGACTAGTGGCAAGGAGACCAACCTGGTTTCCACAGTCCAAACACTATGTGCAAATGGCATCAGTTTGGTGACTCGATGAGTATTGAAAAGAAAGGATATCAGAGAGACTGTGATGTGAGGGAATCTACAAGGAAACGAGAGAGAAGAATCTCTCAGTCCTTGGGCACGATAGTTGAAAATGGGCCAATGAGCCCTGTCCTACCACAGAGACTGTAGGGACCATGCCAAACCAACTGAAATGTCAGCATAAGCATGACATCTACTAGGAATGTGAGTGCTAAGTCACCGGCCCGCCCTTATATTAAACCCAACACGTAGCACATAGGCCAGTAGGGGGTACTTGCAAAAGAGGTTGGTGAGAAATGCTTTCTTTGAACACTTGGCTTTGGTGCTATTCAAAAGCAGAGCTAGAAAGCTATGATTTGTTGTCCAGGGACTTATTTATCTTGCTTCTGTGAAGTGATAGCTAACCATCTTAGTGGTTTTAAATAACCCCAAACCGTTCTCTGATTCTGAGAAAACCGAGTAGGCTCATAGGTAGGTATATACATTGGTGTCTTGATATAAATGAGCACAAAGAGCCCCAAACAAATCAGTTATTTTCTCCATGATAGTTTTTAATATCTCTGTGCATGCTCCTCTGCCTTTTATCAGCGGCTAAATCTTGGCCAAGGAGAACCTAAAGTGATACATCCAATATAGGATTCTTTTCTATATAACTAGACACCTATGTGGAAAACTTACAGAGAAATACAGAGAAAAATAAAAAATAAGCGGATTTCAGGGCTCTATTGGGTGGGGAGCCTTGAAGCTTGGTTTTAGTACTGATTTTAAGAAATGGACAACTGAGAAGCACAGCAAGTTTCTGAAACAAGGTATTTTAACATTTAATTATAGTTGTTGTTACAAGGTCAAAGAGAGAGGGGAAAGACTAGAAGAATCTACAGGAGCTTCCAAGAGGAAGATGTCTGTCTTAATTCGTTGGGCCTGCTATAACAAAATACCACAGACTGAGTAGCGTATAAGCAGCAGAAATTTATTGCTCACAGTTTTGGAGGCTGGAAGTCTGAGATCAGCGAGGTAAGGTGAGGACCCTCTTCCAAATATCATACTTATATCCTGACAGGGCAGAGGGCCTAGGGAGCTCTGTGGGATCTCTTTCATAAGAGTACAATCCCAGTCATGAGGGCTCCACCTTCATGACCTAATATCCCCCAATGGGCCCCGCCTACAAATGCTATCACCTTTACCGGTTTGGAGGGGACACAAACATTCAGACCATACCTTTCCAAGTGTGTTTCAGTTGTATGAAGGATAGTTGTATCATGTTAAGTACAATTATGCCCTTGTTATCATTTTTATTTGAAGATTAAGTGTGGTTTAAGGAGATGCATATGGGTGCCAAGTCGACAAGAGGTGGACTTGTGATGGTCAATTTTATGTGTCCACTTGATGGGGCTAAGGGATGCCCAGAGAGCTGGTAAAACATTATTTCTGGGTGTGTCTATGAGGGTGCTTCTGGAAGAGATTAGCATTTGATTCAGTAGACTGAGTAAAGAGATCCATTCTTACCAAAGAGGGCAGGCATCATTCCATCTGTTGGGAGACCAAATAGAACAAAAAGGTGAAGGAAGGGAAAATTCTCTCTCTCTCTTCTCGAGCTGAACGTTCATCTTTTCCTGCCTTGAGACACTGGGGCTCCTGGTTCTCAGGTCTTCAGACTCAGATTGATTTATACTGCCAGCTTTCCTGGTTCTTCAGCTTGAGTTTATGGGGCCTCTCGGCCTCCAAAACCATATAAGCCAATTCCTAAAATAAATATCCTCTTCCTATAATAAAATTATTATATAATTCCTATAATTGGAAGAATTATATAATTCCTCTTTCCTATAATTGAAGGAATCTCTCCAATTTCTATAATAAAAATCCAATAGATAGATAGATAGATAATAGATAGATGATAGATAGATATCCTACTGGTTCTGTTTCTCTGGAGATCCCTGACTAATAAACATCATAGCAAATAAAATGGAAAATAGGTGGAGTTTTGGCTTTTTTTTAGTGCCTGGAAAATGGGAAAAGAATAAGTGGTTACAAAAGATGTTTTAAAGAGGCACCATAGTTTGAAGCTGTGCCGCATATGAGAATGAGGAGCTGAGCGAGAATTGTGAGGAAATAGGTGCTACCACAGACGAACAGATGAAACAGCAAGGCCAGTAATGAGTGTTAAGGCCAGTACAGGGCAACTAAATTTAGAGATGCAGGGCCACAGGATTTAACCAGAAGAAATTACTGTTCATCTCAACTGGATACCCAGTTAGAGGGTAGTCAAAAGAGAAGAAAAAATGTTAATAGAAAGCAAAGGAATAATGAAATTACAAAGAGAGATATGGGGGTGGGGGCATGAAAGAAGAAAGCAACAAAATGCAGCTGGACCTCAGAAGTATGCAGATGAAAGATAAATTAAATTTGAAAAACATGAGTAGAGGCCGGAATTGCTCTGGTAGTTTTAGGACTCCTGCTACTTTTTATTGCTCTATGAAGCATGAATTGTGGACCCTGACAATTGTTTTGAACATAACAAAATAGATGGGGGGAGTCCATGCTCTCAGCACACAGCACCTCTGTCTTGTCATCCATTCATGAGAAGGACAAAGGTGGTGCTGGGAACGCAGGGGAGGAGGAGAAGCTGATGGATAAAAGACATCACAGGAAAGACGGAGACAGTAATGGGAATAATGATTAAAGAAACAGAGGAAATAAGTGTGGGGAGGGAATAAACATTTATTTCCTAATATGAACCAGATGCTCTAAATACATTATCTCATCAACCTTCACCAGAGCCCTAAGGAGCATGCATCACCATTGCCCTTTTACAGTGGGAGAGACGGGAGGGGAAGTACCTCGTCCAGGAACGGACACCCACATTGAAGCTGAGACTGTGGTCAGAACCCAATGTCATAACATTCGTCTCCTTGATGTGGAAGAAATGGCATTTGTAGGACGGATGAAACAAAAGGAGAAAAACTAAAGTGAAAATTACTAAATAGAAGAAATCCTAGAAATGTGATGTTAAGAACATTATAACAAGCCACCAATGACCAAAGTCAAGGGTCATTGGACTGTTATAAGAAATGCCCCTAGACTACTAAGGAAATGATATCTATCTAAGAAAATAGACTTGTAACAGCATCAACGGAGACATAGTGTGAAAACTGTAAATGATGAGGAGGATGTCGTGCTTCCGCTGGCATAAAAATACCGCCAGATTGTGGCAACTGTTCAAGCCTTTTAAGAAGGAGACCCCCCCTGGAGAAGAGCCGTCTTTCCTCTCCCTTCCCCCGGTTCCTTCTATCAGCCAGACCTTTCTCAGGGACTCGGATTTGGGGAAATAAAACGGCAGGAAATTCATCGTTTGCTCTTGGCAGCCCTTCCTTTCTTTTCAGGCCACCCTCCGCCCCCCACATTTTCCATGTGATCTATCTGTTATAACATGTATCCACATCTCATATCCTCAGTAAATATTTTCAAATAAAAGAACTACTAGCTATTCGTCGAAAAGTATCTCCTTCTCAAGAGATTTTTCTCAAACGCCATTACTTTAAGTCCACGTCGAATGAATAAATCAATAAAATGTAAAATGCCTCTTCCCTGGACAAAACACTTCTGAAAATTGTTTATTTCACGAGAAATGCCTGACAGATGGTATGAGTGGTGGGGAGGCATTCAAAACAGTACAAAGTTTCCTACTGTTCTGTCAGATGTTTCCACTCTCTGTTCCATCCATTAAATGCTGACTTATTTTTCCTCCCCAAACTTCAGTTGGCTTTTTAACAATAAATAATGCTTTGGGTATTCATTTAAGAGCTTCTTATAGTACTTCTGGGAACCTCAATCTGAAATGTAACTTTCACATGACGTAGAATAAGTGGTTGGAAGCATCTCTTAGCACCTCAATATCGCAACACATAGACTATGGGGCTCACCACTCAAGGAGCGTTGGTTAACTTACCTAGGATCACTGAATTATTAAATTAATTTAAATTAATTAATTAATTAATTAATTTAATTAATCATTAAATTCAATGTGTAGATTGGTACCTAAGTAATACTTATATATGTTTAGTTAAAGAAGATTACTGGTAAATTCTCAACGTCCATTCAGTCAGTAACGGATTTGTTAAAACTATACTCACAGAAAATTACATATTACTTCAAGGATAGCTCTGCGAGGCTCTCTTTGGGTGAACAATAGTATTCTCCTTGAGGCCCACTCCACCTTATGCCTGTGAATTCATAAACGCATGAAATTAAAGTATTCGCATGCCCCCTGCACAGTGCACACACATGCACAACTTCCAACAAGATGTTGTGTAAACATGGTCCTACACGACCCAGATGTTCCAGGCCCTACTACCTACTTCTGTCTCGTGCAGTTTTATTCATTTCCTCGTTTTGAATCTTTTGAAGAACAATGTTGGATCTAAAGGAACAACGAGCTTCTAGAAGAAAACTTGTAGAGATGTGGATGGTGATGTTTTAAAGGGGCATTCCAGATGACAAGTGCGTCGTATTTTATTCTTCCCGCTGAGTCAGATCCTTTACAGAATCGAGTGATTTGGCATAGGCTGATCTATGGGAGAAACTGAGATTTATATCACTCCATCAGAAACACGGTAATCTCTAAAAAGAAGCAAGAAATAGGAAAGATATTTAAGTGAAAGGCCCCAATTAAAGGCCAAAAACTTTTCAGCGAAACCATATCTGCTGAAAATTAGAAGAACGTTTTCAAGGTTGTCCTGGAAATAAATTGGCTCTATTTGGCAACCTCACAAAATGGAAAGTACTGCAGTATCTCCTGCCAGTTTTCTTGTGTGCAACTGACCAATACTATATAAGAAACAAACCCCAAACTCCTTTGCTTTGATTTTTTTGTCTGACCAGCAAACCAACTTAACGAATTATTTTATTTTTATAGAAGAGATTTGCAAAGTGCATTGCCATCTGTAACTGTTTTTTTTTTTTTTAAACACAGCTCTCAGTAGCATAATTGGCTAAAATTTTGTTGTTGATAGAATACTAATGGTAATTACAAACTGAGGAGAAAAGTGGGATATTGAAATCTGAGTAATTTGAAGCAGCATTTTTAAAGCGGCAGCAAAATAATTCTACTTCACAGACTAGCCTTCTAGGTTTCTTTCCCCCAGAATTTAAATTCATGACAAGCGCAGGTTGGTACTTCAGCGTCATAGATTTAACTTTCACTAGGGGATTAATGGGGAGGGAGATGGGGGGGAGAGAGGGGAGAAACCAACTATCAACTGAAGCATGCTGCATGTTCAGAGGGCACATGTAAGTTCAGAGTAGACTTCTAAGTCACATTGTCCTGACTCCCGTCTAACCATCTTAGTAGAAGAAAGAAAGTGTGATTCCTTCTTCTTCTCAGGCTAGCTACCTACTTCTGTGCATCCATTTAAGAAATATGTACTGAGTATTTATTTACCAATAATTACACAGTTAATATTAGCCTGAAACAGCAATTTCATTACCAGTGGTGAATACCATCACCAAAGAACCACATTCTTAGATTCCGGTCCTTTGTTCTGCTACAAGGGTTAAAACAAGATTCTGCTGAGACTAATGCCCTCTTGGAGCAAGGGAGATAGGACTATCATTAATTATCTTTTATGATTTATTTTGGTCAGATATGCTAGTTAGCTTTAAGATTTAGCTCGGTCACTCCACTCCCTGCTTCCCCAGATGTTCAGCTCAAGTTGCAAAATATCACTAAACTAAGACACAATCCTTATATATTTTCCGTTAGATCATGGTCCCCGTTGCCCCTAGACTAAGTCATAAATGCCTTTCTAGGGCATATGAAGCCTTCTACAATCTGGCCCTCCTATCTCCCCGATTACCTCTCACACTGCGCTCCTCCACTGTTTGCTAGCCCCGCTGGTCTTGTTTGTTTTCCTATACCATTCTAAGTCATTTTATGCTATTACTTTATTTTATTTTTGCACTTTGTGTTCCCTCTATCTGAAACGCTCTTGCTTGACTCTTCATGCCTTAGCTCAAATGTTTCTTCACAGTGACCTTCCCTGACCTTCTTAATTACTATTACCTCGCCTTGCTTTATTTTCTTCACAGCACTTAACTTTATTTGTTTACTTGTGTATTGTCTATCTTCTGTTGCTAAAATGTAAAACACATGAAAGCCTGACCTCATTTCTCTTTCCCATTGCTGTGTTTCCCGGGCCTATGACAGTGTCTGGCACCTGCTTGTTGAATAAACGATTGGATAAGAGGATGTATAGAAAAAATGCTCGATTGAGATCTCTGTTCATGAGGCCTCTGGTTATTAGAGACTTGTACTCATTCTCCATTTTTTATGACCGGTCAGTTAAGTCGCTCAGATCGTAGACACTTCCCCAGATTTGGGGCTCCATCTTGCTCCACTTTCTGGTGTTTGTGTCCTCCTATCTTTGTTCATCTACTTGGCATATGTCCTGTGACTGACTTCAACTCCCCCTTCCCGGTGCTCCTAGCCGGACCTGGGTATGCCAACTTAATTTCTTGCTGTGGTCTCTGATGCCCAAGGCAGCTATGGGATAATGGGAAAATATTCTGCATTTGAGCCTGATTCTCCCACCACTCTGTGACCTTTGGACACATCATTCAAGTCATTAAACCTTTCCAAACCAATGTTTTCCAAGAGGCTGGATGTGGGGTGTAAGAGACAGGGAGAAGGAGACTCCCAAGTGTTTGACTTGAGTAAACAGAGTTGTATTTACCGAGATGGAGATAAACACTGGAGCAGCAGGCTTGAGGCAGGAGGGAAGATCAGCAGCTGCATTTTGGACGTGTTAATTTCGACACAACAATTAGACATATAAATTCAGAGGTCATGAAGGCAGCTGCTATCTAAGTCTAGACAGTTGGAGAGAGATCTGGGGTAGAGGTACAATTTTAGAATCATTTTAAAATATTTGAGAAGTGTTGAATGCCTCAAGACTGGATAAGATCACTTACCTATCACCTACAGCATAGAAAGAAAAGAGAAGTGGACCAAAATCTGAGGCCTGGGCATGCAACATTTAGAAGTTGGTGAGTTGAGGAGCAACTAGCAAATGAAGGGCAATGAGGGTGAAGAAAATCCAGGAGAGTATGAAGGTATGATAAATTTCCTCAATAATTATTTTATATATATATTAACTTAATAAATATTTACAAAGCATATAATCAGTACAATCACTTCAGAGTAACAAAATGAATCAGACCTGTCATGAACCCTGCCTTCAAGGGGATTCCAGTCTAGCAGATGGATAAATGTCTACACATTACTCAAATGCAAGGTAAAGAGTGATAAATGAGTCACAAATAACAATGTAAGGTTTAAAAAGTGTGATTACTAAATAAAATGTGGTATCCTGGATTGGATCCTGGAACAGAAAAGGACATTAGTGGAAAAACTGATGAAATCCAAATTAAGTCAATAATTTAGTTAATAGTATTGTACCTTTGTTAATTTCTTAGTTTGGACAAATATGCCATTGTTATTTAAGAGTTAATCTTCACAGAACCTGAGTGAGGGGCATACGGGGATTCTCTGTAATGTCTGCAACTTTTCTGAAAACCTAAAATCATTTTTTAAAAATATTTAAAGAGTATGCATATTTAGACGAGAAAGACCTGGGCAGAGGACAGCTACATAGGGAAAAACCTCAGGGAGCAAGCATGGTTTGTATTGGGTGGGTGGGATTGATACACGAAACTAAAGAGGAGGGGCATTCTAAGCAGAGGGGAAAACATCCATAAAGGCAAAGAGGTACGTACAGTCCTGACTTACCAGAAGATGTCAAGGAGCAGTAGCTCCTCTCCCAAGTGGTTCTAAGTGTGGTTCAGAACCATTTCCCCACTAGGCTCAGAATTGGAGGGCCAATCACTGCATCTAGAATTTTGCATCATATCCCCAAACTTCTTGTCAATTATATACTTGACCCAGTCCCCCCAGAGACTCCCTGTCCCCATTTAGTGGATCTTGTTTTCTCCCTTGACCCATGATGGCAGACACATGACATATTATTACAGCCACATTGACCCAGCTGTTTTGGCATGGGATTACTTTGACCTCATTTTACTTATGTTACAATTTCAATTCAAACGCCACTTAAAAATTAAAGAAGCCTTCCTTTCTTTCTTGTGGACTCCTGAGCATTTTGCTGGAGGAGCCACTCAGTACTTATCACTTTCTCCCTTGAAGTAAACCAGTGCCTGGAAGAAGACACAGCACTACAACGGGGAAGCACTCAGGGTCTGCAGTTGCTGGTCTGTTACCTACTGGTTGCATAAGGTATGACCATCGTCATCTTTGCTGACTTTTCTGAATTGTTTCTGCATGGTTGTGATGCTAGTAACTTAAGCATTGGGTTGTAAGCATTTAATGAAGAGAAACATAGTCCAGTGCCTGGAATAAAACAAGTGCTTAATAAATGTTTGACATTATTCTCAAGAAGAAGTTTCTTCCCAAGAGGCGAGACTGAGAGACTGTCGTTCGTTTATCTTGGAATCCCCATAACACATGCCTTATGCCTATCAAGTTGAGTTCTCTTATGAAAAGACAAACAGCCTCTTGAGATATCTTCCATTCACTCTCGAGAATTGTACCATATTGCTAGTCTTTCACGTATACAAAATATAGTGTTTTGTACTGTAGATATCTTAGCATGAAAGGGCTCTCATTGTATAAATTTTACATAAAGAAATTAAAGATCAAAGGATTAAGTGATTTGCTCAAGAGTATGCAAGCTGACTGGTGGCCATGCTACTCCTGTGAGATAATTCCTATTTCACAAAAGGTAAGCGAGCATATCTTAAGTATCTAGTCTGTATCAATCACTCTCATGGGTACTTTCAAATAAAAATTTTAAATTGGCACAAAGAGAGAATGATCTTAGTATTTGGATGTTGCTTTCTGCATTTCACCAGTTTCAGCCCTGACTACTGAATTGTGTTTTGATTGTGAGCAGTTATAGTTGGATGCCCAGACCTACGAGTGGATAATGGCCCACTTTAGTTTGCTGTCTAATTTAATTAAGTTCCTGAGGTCACACGACAAGTTCCAGATTACAAACTGAGCCTCCTTTACTTACCATAGCTGTTTCCTTAATCACACCTGCTTTCTCTACTATCCTATGAACCACAAACCCACCGTAAGATAACTCCCGTCACATCTGATGAATGACATCATTCAGGTCAAAAACGTCTGCTTCTCCATTCTAGGTGAAAATTGTACCTAGTTCAGACAAGACATAATGTCACAATATGTGATAAATGTGACAATAGATGGCAAAGGAACAGCAAATTCCCCTAGTGCTTTTAATGCAAAATTGTGTGACGCTGTGCTTCACTTTTATAATTAGAGGTGGACATTTGTCACGTATATATAAGCTTACCATATTTTATATATATATATAAGCTTGTTATATATATATGACATATATATGTTTACCATAACTGAGTTTCTTATTTGTACACATTAAAAAATACAAACAAAACTTGACATCTTAGCCACAATACGGAAATCATTGGAATGAGTGTCTTTATTTTTTTCTACCATATTTGTAAATCGATTACATTTTACAAAAATCTACATTTCTATTTAGCCTTAATATGAAACAGTACTTGGAGGTGAGACAGAGTAAAAATCTGAGTATGGTGGAAAGCTGTATTAAGATATTTTAAAAATTGTTTCTGATAAAGTTTTATAGCATTTAGGGCTTGTCATATGTGTTCATCAAATATGGCCATCCCTTTTATATTTTGAGAACTATCCGAATGGTTTGGTATAAAGAATGAGGAACACAGATCTCTTCTTTCTATGCAAGCAGAGTGCTGTTTCGTGCCTAAGTTCTTCCATTAGATCAAGGTAAAACCTATCAGTTCAGTACTTCCTCTTCCTTCTGAAGAATTATGTGTTGTTCAATGAATTTATTATAAATATTTATTTTATGCTTGTTAATTTTCTATTTGTCTAGTACTGTGCTTTGTTTGGGCTACTGGGTCCTGATATGGATGTTGGGAGAAATGGGTAGACAGAGATTTTTATTGAATTTTGAGCCTTTTTAAGTTTCCTGAGAATGCCTTTTATTACTCTTCTGCATAACAATTTTATCCTTTGAGCTACAGGCAGCTTGCAGAAGGAATAACTAGGGATATGAATAGAGTAGGAAAACATTATTTTTTAAAACCACTATTTTTAAATGTATGAATGTCTTCTGTTGAATGATGCCATGTATAATTGGTGTCCCAAAATATTATAATTTCAAGAGAATTGCTCTACTGTAATTTCTTTCATAATTTTCCTACATACAATTGTCTGCCTAATCTTTTGTTCCTGTAATGATAAGGTAGAGGTCCCTTAAATTCCATGTTTTCCTCAAAGATTCTCTTGACAAAATTGACCCTTTAAAGAAGATATCTTCAATACGGCGACCAATTAAATTCCCCACGAGGTCAAGACACGAGGAAATGCTCCCTATGCTGGCTGACTCCTACCTTGCATTTCTTCACACATTTCATTTTTGTTGTTCCACAAACCTCTTCCCAAAACTATGCAGGTTTGCCAGGAGAAGACCTGATTCTGTTCTTGACTACCACAAATTTATAATTAGCTAATTCCTTCTAGTTTTATTCCAAGAATGAAATTCCATGTCTCCTTTTTTCTTCTTCTTTTTTTTTTTGGGTGAGGAAGATTAACCCTGAGCTAACATCTGTTACCAATCCTCCTCTTTTTGCTGAGGAAGATTGGCCCTGGGCTAACATCCGTGCCCATCTTCTCTACTTTATATGGGACACCTGCCACAGCATGGCTTGATAAGCAGTGCACAGATCAGCACCCAGGATCCAAACCCACGAACCTCGGGCCACCGAAGTGGAGCGCACGACCTCAACCACTATACCACTGGGCCGGCCCCTAAGTTTTTTACCTTAATCCCGTCACTCATTAATTCATTTATTTTCCCAGCAAATTTTTATCTGACTAAAATGTGTCAACTACAATATTATCATCTAGAGATGAAAATATGAATAAGAGAAATTTCCAGCTTCATAGACTAATGGTGATATTGGTTTAAAAAGAATCAAAATACTATATGATAGATAAAAGTGCTAACTGCTATGGGGGCACAGAGGAGGAAGTAAGAAACTATATTTGACTGAACCAGGAGAAGCTTTCTAGAAGAGGTGGGTCATAAAAATTGTGTAGGTGCTCATCAGGTGCAGAGGAAGAGGATGGGCTTTTAGGGGGCAGGAGAGAAATGACAGAGCAGGCAAGTCAGAAGAATCTAGGCATTTTTCCAAAGAAGACATACAAATGGCCAATAAGTACATGAAGAGATGCTCAACATCACTAATCATCAGGGAAATGCAGATCAAAACTACAATGAGATATCACCTCACACCTGTTAGAATGACTATTATCAAAAAGATAAGAAGTAACAAGTGTGGGTGAGATATGGAGAAAGGGGAACTCTTGTACACCCTTGGTGGAAACATAAATTGGTACAGACACTATGGAAAACAGTATGGAGGTTCCTCAAAAAATTAAAAATAGAAATACCATATGACCCAGCAATCCCACTTCTGGGTATACATCCAAAGGAAATGAAAACACTATCTCAAAGAGGTATCTGCACTCCCATGTTCATTTCAGCATTGTTCACAATAGCCAAGACATGGACACAACATAAGAGTCCATCGATGGATGAATGGATAAAGAAGTTGTGGTGTACATATGCAATGGGATATTATTCAGCCATAAAAAAGAAGGAAATCTTATCTTTTGTGACAACTTGGCTGGACCTTGAGGACATTATGCGAAGTGAAATAAGTCCGACAAAGACAAAAACTGTATGTTCTCACTTAAATGCAGAGTCTAAAAAAGTCAAAATCATAGAAATAGAGAGGTTAATGGTGGTTTCCAGGGCCTGGGGAGTGGGGGAAATGGAGAAATGTTGGTCAAAGGGTACAAACTCCCCGGCTATACTATGAACAAGTTCTGGGGATCTAATGGACAGCATGGTGACTATAATTAACAATATTGTATTATATACTTGAAAATTGTTCAGAGAGTAGAGCTTAAATATTATCACCACAAAAAATGGTAATTATGTGAGGGAATGCAGGTGTTAACTAACCTTATTGTGGTAATCATTTTGTAATATATATGTGTATAAATTATCATGTGGCACACCTTGCATATGTTATATGTCAGTAATGTCTCTATAAAGCTGAATAAAAAAGAGCCTAGGAAAATAAAATTCAGCCAAATACTAAAGGGTCTATATCTCAATCATCCTGAGGACATGGGGGATTCATAACAGATTTTCAAGCACAGACTGAAATATACACACTTAAGGTCATAATTACCTCTACGTAATATGTATTATTTTCCTTTTTCTTGTACAGAATGTTAGTATGTTTATTTAATTTGGCTATTGTTATCTTTAGGTATGACTTTATTGATGTCAGAACTCTTAGCAGCCCAAAGTGGTCCAGAACCATTCCTTGTTTAATTAACTCTTTCCCTCCAAGTGAGTACTCATAAAGTTCTACTTCACTATAGGAAAGCATTCCCTTCTAGCAATAGGGTTGTTTAGGTCCTCCTCTAAGGAACTGAATTACAATGAAGCAGAAAGCCCTTTGCAGGCTATGAAATACAAGTCAATCCTGGGGAAAATGGGTTTAGGAAATACTGCCTTTGTGAGATATAGCTTAGCAAATTAAAAGAAAAATAGCAGCATTTTGTATCCAGCCTTAATGGAGTAACAGGACTCAGATTTACCCTCCCACCGTAAACAGCTGGAACACTGGACGAAATACAAGAAACAACTGTTTTTAGATGTTTGGCAAAAGGCACTGCATGTCTGTGACCTCTGATAAAATATATATTTTTAAATATGGATCAAGCATCAGTGACCTGTGGAATGAAACCAGGTGGTCTAACACATGTGTAATTTGAGCCTTGGGGACAGGGTAAGATTATTTGAAGAAATAATGGACAAAAATTTTGTAAATTTGATGAAAACTGTAAATCCACAGATTCAAGAAATTCAACAAATTCCAAGTCAGATATACATACACACATGAATGCACAAAACATGCCCAGGCTCATCAGAATTAGCAATAAAAAGAAAAGGTTTAAAAAAATAGAGAAAAAAGATACATTAGCTACAGGTGAACAAAATAAAAGAATAACTATAGACCTATTGACAAAAGTTCTGCAAGATCAAACCAGAAGCCAATGAAATGACACCTATAAAGTGCTAAAGGGAAAAAACTGTCAACCTAGATTTCTATATCCAATGAAAATATCCTTTAATATGTCTTAACTAATATCCTTTAATAGTAAAGAAGAAATAAAAAGTTTTTTAGATAGCAAAAGCTGAAAAAAAATTGTCACTAGCAAACCTGTACTATAGAAACATTAAAGGTTGCTCTTTGGGAAAATGACTCAATATAGAAACTTGGATCTTTGCAAAGGATTGAGATGGAAGAGTGCCAGAAATGGTAAACATGTGGGTAAACATAAAATATTTTTCTCATTTTTTAATTCCTAAAAGATAATTTTCAATTAAAAATATAATCAATATATTTTTTGTAATATATGTAGAAGTAAAATGTATGAAAAATATCACAAAAGGCAGTAAAGGAGAAAGGAAGTATACTGTTTTAAGATTCCTACATTATACAGGAAATGGTGTAATAGTGATTGAAGTAGACTGAAAAGTTAAGGATGTACATTATAAACCTTAAAGCAACCACTTCAAGAAAAAAAGGGTGAGGTAGTAAGTAGTAGTGCAGATGAAATGAAATAATAAAAAATATTCAATATATATAACAGAAGACAGGAAGACAGAAAACAAGGGGACATAGAACAAATGGGTGAAAGAGAACATAAATAGTAAAGATAGATTTAAATGCAACCCTATTGATAATTACATTAAATCTAAATGGTTTAAACAGTCTGGTGGCATAGTAGTTAAGTTCAAGTGCTCTGCTTTACCAGCTTGGGGTTTGTGGGTTTGGATCCTGGGTACAGACCTACACACCATTCATTAAGCCATGCTGTGGCAGTGTCCCACATACAAAATGGAGGAAGATGGGCACAGATGTTAGCTCAGGGACAATCTTCCTCACCAAAAAAAAAAAAAAAAAAGGCAGAGATAGTAAGACTGAATAAAAAATATGACCTAATTTTATACTCTCTAGAAAAAGTTTACTTTAAATAGTAAAAAAAAGAAAAAAGGATGAAAACAAGATATAACATGCAAACACTGATCATAAGGAAACTGAAGTGTCTCTTAGTATCAGACAAAGTAGCATTCAGAACAAGGAATATTATTAGGCATAAAAGAGGGCATTTCGTAAGGCCAAAGAGGTCATCTATCAAAATGCCATAACAATCTTAAATGCATGTGCATACAATAACAGGGCTTCAAAATACATGAAGCAAAACTGGCAGAATTGAAAGGAGAAAGAGACAAATCTACAGTTAAGGTTGGAGATATTAATAACCCTCTCAGTAATAGAAAAAGTAGATGGAAATCAGTAAGATTAGAAGACACTCGTTCAACACAGCAACCTACTTGACATATGTATAGACCACTCCATGCAAAAACTGCAGAATAAGCATTCTTTTAAAAAACACATTAAATATGCATCCAGATAGACTTTGTTCCACACGGATGAGGATGTGGAAACCGGAGCTCCCATTCATTGCTGATAGGATGTAAAATGGTAAAACCACTGTGGAAAACAGTTTGACAGCTTCTTATAGTTAACTTATGCTGACCATACAACCAAGCAATCCCATTCCCAGGTATTTACACAAGAGAAGTGAAAACACACATCCACAAAAAGATTTGTACATGAATGTCCATAAAACTTTATTCATAATAACCAAAACTGTAAATACCTCAAATGCTCATCAATAAGTGAAGAATGGATACACAAATTATGGTATATGCATACAAAAGAATACTACAATTAAAAAAATAACAAACTACTGACATAGTCAACAACATGGATGAATCTCAAAACATTATCCTGAGCAAGAGAAGTCAGACACAAAAGACTATATACTAAATGATTCCATTTATATGAGATCCTAAAACGACCCATCTAATTTAAATTGACAGAAAGCACATATGATGACTCAGGGCTGGGAGAAAGGGAGTAATTGACTAGGAAGGTACATAAGGGAATTTTTTAGGGTGACAAAATGTTCTATATCTTGATTTTGGTGGAGGTTACATGACTATATCTCTTAAACTCACCAAACTTTACCCATAAAGTAGGTGCATTGTATTGTACGAAAATTATTTCTCAATAAAGATGATTTTCTAAAGAAAATAATAATGACATAATTATATGATGAAATCAAATTCTAAAGTATCATTTATCTCTTAAGTCTTTAGAGTCAGAAGATCTGGTCAGAAGTCAACATTCACCAACCCCGTGATCTTACAGCAAGTGACTTCAACTTTCTTAAGTCTAAGTTTCCTTGTCATAAAAATGTGGATACTGCCTCACAGGATTGTTGTTACTAAAAGTATTTCAAATTCTACGTGAAAGGTAAAATTATTTTTCTACCCATTTTACTATGTTTATTTTTAATTTTTCAACCTTTAATTTTTATAGACTTTCAGATTTGTAAAATAGTCACAAAGACTCTCCATATACCTTCACCCGGATTCCTCAAAAGTTAACATCGTATATAACCAAACGATCAAAGTCAGGAAATTAACATTGGTTCCGTATAATCATTGAATCTGATGCAGATTTTTATCAATTGTCTCTAATGTCATTTTTCTCATCCAGGATCCGATCCATATCACATGTGGCATTTAGTTGCTACGTATCCTTAGTTTCCTTTAATCTGGAAGTGTCCCTCAATCCTTCTTTGCCTTGCATGTCCTTGTCACTTTTGAAGAGTGCTGGTCAGTTACTTTTAGAAATATTCCTAAATTTAGGGTTATCTGATATTTTCTCATGATTGAATTCAGGTTACTTATTTTGGGTAAAAATACCGCAGAAATGACATTGTGTCCTCTTTAGCGTGGCATATCGGGAGACACACGCTATTGATTGTCTCATTACTGGCAATGGTGACTTTGACCACGAGGTTAAGGTGACATTTTCAGGTCTCTTCACTGTAAAGTTACTACTTTTCCTGTTACAAACAATAAGTAACTTGTAGGGAGATACTTTGAGACTATGTAAATATCCCTTTTCTCACTGTATTTTCACCCAGTAATTTTAGGATCTATTGATGATTCTTGCCTGAAACAGTTATTACTGTGTTGGTTGCCAAGTAGTGATTTTCTGTTTTCACCCTTCCTTCTATATTTGTTAGTTGGAATTCTTCTGTGAGGAAGGGCTTTCCGTTCTTCCCATTTATTTGTTTCACTTGTCTATTTATATCAGTATGGAGTCATGGCTTCTTATTTTAGTCTACGGATTTTAATCTACTGTAATTATTATTCATTTATTTATTTTTTTGCTCAAATTGTCCCACATTTGCCCACTGGATTCCTTTCAAATTTAATTCTGCTTCCTTTTTTTTTTCTCTCCTAAATCATTTCTTACAAAACTATTATGGAAATCCTTGGGCGGCATAATTTTTCTCTCTCACATCTTATCTTTTCCATCAAAAAATGTCTTCAATCTTTTTTAATAAAAACTGCTTAGAATCGCACTGCAGTGATACAATATGGTAAGCACAGATTCATGTAGGGCCTCATTGTCAGTATTTCTGTACATGAAAATCAGTTTGGTTTGAAATCTTTGTGCTTGGGTATTTATTAGGCTTGCTGACTAACATAGATGCATCTACGTGAATTTTTGGTGAATTTTTGCAGCTTCCAAAGGACTTGAAAAACAAACCCAGAAACCCTTTGAAAGCCAAGCCCGCTAGATCCTGAGTTAATTGTTTGATATCCATGGTCAGCTTAGTTTGACCAATTTCCAGAGCCTGGAATGAGAAAAGTTCCCTAATAGTTCCAGCAAGCCCTTCTCATAAATGACCCACATCTTATCTTTATTTTTATTTACTTTTTTAAATTTTTACCTTTTGACCTCTTTACCCATTTCTCCCACTCCCACTCCCCACTCCCACCTCCACATATAGGAGGGATCATACAATATTTGTCTTTCTCAGTCTGACTTATTTCACTTAGCAAAATGCCCTTGAGGTCCATCCATCCATAAATAGCAAGACTTTATTCTTTTTCATGACTCAGTAATATTCCATTGTTTATACAGACCACATCTTCTTGATCCATTCATCCATCAGTGACACCTAGGTTGTTTCCATATCCTGGCTATTGTAAATAGTGCTGCAATAAACATGGGGGTTGGTGCATATATCTTTTTTGGGTTAGAGTTTTCATTTTCTTGGATAAATACCCAGAAGTGGAATTGATAGATCTTGGTAGTCCTATTTTTAATTTTTTGAGGAATCTCCATACTGTTTTCCATAGTAGCTGCACCAATTTACATTCCCATCAATAGTGCACAAGGGTTTTCATTTCTCCACATCCTCAGCAACACTTGTTATTTCTTGTCTTTTTGATAACAGCCATTCTAACAGGTGTGAGGTGATAGCTCATTGTGAGTTTGATTTGCATTTCCCTGATGATTAAAGATGCAGAGCATCTTTTCATGTACCTGTTGGTCATCCGTATGTCTTCTTTGGAAAAATGTCTGTTCAGATCTTCTGACCATTTTTTAATTGAATTGTTTGTGCTTTTTGCTATTTAGTTGTATTAGTTCTTTGCATATTTTGGATATCAACCACTTACCAGGTATGTGATGTACAAATATTTTCTCCCATTCAGTGGGTTGCCTTTTTATTTTGTTGATGGGTTTTTTGCTCTAAACTCAGTTTAGAGAGTCAACGACTGAGCCCCCAGATGCCCCAAATGACTTGCTAGCTGGGGAATAGCTCACAAAAAGGCCCGGCTGAGCTCTGGCTCAAGTTTAACAACCTCTGTCTGTGAGGGAACCCAGAAGAGAGCAGTCTCTTCTGCACTGAGAAATGGGATTGAGACACTGAAAGACATTTTCCATTGGAATTTCTGTGAAAAGGGGAAATTCACTCACAGTTTTAAAGGAATGACTATCATATGGGCCATTCACTTGGTTAACTTAGTTTTCAGAATGATGCTCCCGAACTTTTAATCAATCTTCAAACATCACTTCACATCTTTTTAACACAAGAGTGAAATTTATATGGTTCGTAAGTAACCGCAGTCGTAATGCTTGAGGAGCAGCCCACATCCCGGGCAGCTTAGGTAAATTTCCAGGCTTTTATAAAAATGAACAAAGCCCTCAGAAAGTGTACACGGCCACATTTTCCCGCCCAGGTTGGCATAAATACATAGAGCTCGAGAGTGAGCAAGAGAGAACAGAGTCCTGACATCTTTTCGGGGTACATTGTATCCATTTCTACATTTCCGTATCTTGTTTCTAGTCTATGTGTTTTTCTTGAGCCACTTTTTGTTTTCTTTTTTTGGTGAGGAAGACCAGCCCTGAGCTAACATCCATTGCTAATCCTCCTCTTTTTGCTGAGGAAGACTGGCCCTGGGCTAACATCCGTGCCCACCTTCCTCTACTTTACATGGGACACTGCCACAGCGTGGCTTGATAAGAAGCATCAGTCCGCCTCCGGGATCCGAACCTGTGAACCCAGGCCGCCGAATCGGAGCGCACGAACTTAACCATTGCACCACCTGGCCGGCCCCCACTTTAATTTTTTTAAAAAGTAGAGATGGAAGGAATCTCCTCTATGCGCATCCCAGTCAGGCTGGGGTTAACTTAGACTTGCCAGGGATAAAGAACTCACCAGGCCCCTGAATTATGCTGATGGTGACTTCTTTTCAAATGGGAAAGCCTAAGAAATCTATAAGGGGGATGAGAAGGTGCTAATACGAGTCCCTTCCTGGGTTTTTCTCCATATGGCATGTCATTTCTACCTCGCAAAGTAGTCACGTGAGCTGCAGTCACTCATCCCACTCTAGCAGTTGGCTTCGAGTAGCCTGGAGAAGTCAGGCAGCAGAGGAGTTGCCTCCCTGGAATGTTGAGCAAGTACATTTTTACCTGATACTGTAACCCTGCATTCATCCTTGACTCTGAAAGCCTCTCCTCCCACATGGTCTGCAAATCAACTTATCCTCATCCCACGATGCCTGTTTATGCCTGTTTATTCCGCTGCCTCATCTGATGGCTGTTTGTAATGGTAACATCTGTTGCATACCCGCCTTTTAGCAGGTTGTGGAGCTGAGTGAGGTAATATGTGTTAAAACCAAAGGAAAGCACTTCAGCTGCACCCTTTCCTGGGGGCAGAGAGTCACTGAACACATCATTTTCCCAGAATGCCTCCTGATTTCATAATAGAAGGTGTCCTTTTGCATATAACTCCCAAAGAGTGAAGAGACTTAGTGGAAACACAAGTAAAGATTAAATAATCCAAATTTAGCCCTCAAATTTCCAGACTCCAACGGCTACGTTTAAAACACTACTGTCTCTCTACTCCATGGAACATGTAAGAAAGTTGTATTAACACATGCGAGACCCAGCTTCATAGCTACACAAAATTGAGAATTTCTAGACTCTAAAACACAAGTCAGACTAAGTCTTCTCATAGTGGAATGCATTTCATTAGGAGTAAGGCTGGGTCAAACCATTTTAAAAATCACTTTATACTCATTGACTTTACATTCATATCACAGTCTATTTCTAAGCATGATTTAAATTTTTTTTAATAATATGTATTCTCTTCTAGTTTAAAAAGTAATACAGAATCAATGTAAAGTTTGAAAATGTAGAAAACTGTAATGTAAAATATGTGAAATATAATGTAAAAAATAAAGATCACTGTTAAAGATAATCACTATTCTAATTTTGATTAGTAAAATCTTTACCCCCAATTTTTTTCTTTTTCTTATTGAGGTATAGTTGACATATAACATTGTGTAAGTTTAGAGTGTACAACATGTTGATTTGAAACATTTATATATTGCAATATGATTACCACCCCACAATTTTTTGTCCATATAAATATTATATATTTCATATTATATAATCACATTTATATTTTGCAATTATAAATTCTATGTTATATAATATTGGTATATATTTATTATATATCAACACATATATTAATATTCATGATTATATTTGATTAATATCATATATTAATAATTATTATTATAGTTATGTTATTAATATATCAAATGGTTCCTACCTCTTTGAAAAATTCTTCTTACATTTATTATGAAACTTTTCCTATGAACTTATACAATCTGAGTTTTAATGACTGTGAAGTATTCTATTGGATGATGGCATGATAATTTATGTAAATATTTTACAATACTTAGGTAAATAACATTTTTGGAACACAAAAGAGTTTTTTTTATTAGCTGTGGTCAAATTAATATTCATATATTTGCATCTCTAGGCGCATCCCTCATTTTTCACTTAGAATAAATACGTATAGGTGAAATACGTATGTGTTAGAATTCACAAGTTTTGGTCACAGATTGCTATATCGCCCTTAGAAAGTTTGCCCCAAGTTGCATTCTTTGTTTCCCTGTCTCTTTGTTGTAACTATTAGGATTGCGTCTGGCTACGGGTAACAGAAAAATCTGACCGCAGAGGTTTGAAAAAGTAAGAAGACTATTTGTCTTAGGCCACAAAAAAGCCAGGGATCAGGGTCCGCCTGATACAGGTGCTCAAGGACGTCATCAGGGAGACCACTTCTTCTGATTTCCAGGTTTGCCAAATTGAGCATTTGCCTTGCATCCTCTATGTTGCAAAATGGCTCCTGCACTTCCACGCACCGTGTCAGTAATGCTGATCCAAAGCAGGAAGAAAGCAGAAAGCTTTCTCCTTGTGAAACTTCATCGTTTGTTTGGGAAGGACTTCCCCAGGGACATCTACCTCCATTCCGTTGTCGCACAGCCCTCTCTACCAGGGTGGGTGATCATTTTAGCCTTCCACGTTCTGTAACAGGGAAAGGCAGGAAGAAGGCTTTCAATGTCCTGGGGTGATCATCCTCAGGGCTTGCAACATACGGTACGCCTATTTGAAATTTTTAAAGCATAATGCTAAAATTCCCCCAGCAGGCGTGGACCAAAGTATACTCTCTCCAGCCATGTCAGACAGTGTCAGCTGTCTTTCGCACAGTTGCCTTGGGCTTGGGTGGTTTTAATTTTTAAAAATATTTTCAAATGTATCTCTTTTGCCATTAAAAAAAATTTGCCCGGCTATATTCTTTGCCTATTTTTCTAATTGACTTTATGTAATATATTCGTTGTTCATATTATATGTACAATTTTGTATCATCTTTTCATTTAGTATTATTTCAAATGCATTTTTCTATGCCAGTACTTTTTAAAAATTAACAGCAAATGGCTGCCTAATATTCTATTGTATGACTATATGATACTTTTGTTCTTATTTTTCCGCAATTTTCCCTAACTTTTTGCTGTATTGATTAACTCTGTTTTGAACAGCTTTAGGTGTAATTTTTAGTCTGCATCTTGGATGATTAGTTTTACGAATGAGGACTTTGATACTGTGGTCAAGTACTTTTTTTCAACTTTTTAAAAATCTTTTTAAAATTTATTTTTAAATGAACTTTTAATTCTAGAATAGTTTTAGATTTTTAGGAAAGTTGCAGAGATAGTACAGAAGACTCCCATAAACCCTGCACCCAGTTTCTCCTGGTGTTAACACCTGACATTAGTAAAGTACCTTTGTCACAACCAATGAGTCAATGTTGATACATTATTTACTAAAGTCCGGACTTTATTCACATGTCCTTAGATTTTACCTACCGTCCTTTTTCTGTTCCAGAATCCCATCCAGGATATCATTTAGTCATTACGTCTTCCTCGGATCCTCTAGACTGTGGCAGTTTCTCAGATCTCCCTCATTTTTGATGACCTTGACAGTTTTGGGGAATACTGGTCAAGTATTTTGTAGAATCTCCCTCCATTTGTACTCGTATGATCTTTTTCCTCACGACTAGACAGAGGTTATGAATTTGGGGGAGGAAGGACACAGAGGTAGAGCACCATTTTCATCAATCCTGTCAAGGGTGCATGCTATCGGCATGACTTAGCACTGATGATGTTAAGCGTGATCACTTGGCTGAGGTTGTGGTTCTTAAGGCTTCTCCCCTCTGTCCATACTGTACTCTTTGGAAGGAAGTCACTGTAAGTAGCCAATATCTACTTAAGGAGTGGAAGTTATCTCCACCTCCTTGAGGGGGCAGTAGCTATACAAACTATTTGGAATTCTTCTGCATGGGTTAATTATTTATTCAATCACTTATGTCAGCACGAACTCACGGATGTTTGTTAAGTACTTTGGGTTATAATTCAATACTACATTATATCTTTTCTTGCCTAAATTGTTCCAGCCTTGGCCATTGGGAGCTCTTTCTGTTGGCCCCTGTGTCCCTTGGTAAGCCTCCATCTTTGGAGGTTTTTTCTTTTTTGAGCACCTCCTTACTTTATGACACTACAAAACGCTCCAGCTTCATCTTGTATATCTCCTGCCCCAGTCCTAGAATCAGCTATTTTTCTAAGCAGCCTGGTTCCTTTTATTACAGAATAGTATTAGAAACCAAGATCTGGACACTAGGTTTGTTTAGTACTTTATATCCTGTAATCGTGGATATATTTTTCCCAATTTTAATCCAGTTCTCATTGCAATTAAATATATATATGAATTATATCTATAAGTAACACCTTTAATTTAAGCCTATTCTTTGTGTCCTGTTTTTGGTAGAAATAAAGCAAGGATGTTCTCAAACATACACTAGATTTCTCTTAATATTAACAGGAGTAGAGGTGATGCATGGCTATTTGCTTGATGGGCAGAAGGCCTTATCACCGTACCTGAGGTCTACCTGGAATTCTCAGCCTTACAGTCACCCTTTACAAGCTCTGTGAGTGTGCAAGGAGGAAGGAGAAGCTCCACTCTGTCATTTTGCATCACCTCAGGAAACCCAGCCATAAAAAGCCACTTCTATTCTAGTTTCTCTTCTCTCACACCTCCCACTAAATAGCCCCAAGATTCTGCTCTGAAAAATAAATTTTATGTAGCAAAGTGGTAATAGAGCAAAACATGTCCTGATTTGAAACTCCATTTTTAACACCATTTTTGTGAAATGACAAAACGAAAAGATCAAACTCAAGAAACATGAGGAGGGGCCGGCCCAGTGGCATAGTGGTTAAGTTCGCACGCTCCACTGTGGCAGCCTGGGGTTCACAGGTTTGGATCCCTGACATGGACCTACACACAGCTTGTCAAAGCCATGCTGTGGCAGGTGTCCCACATATAAAGTAGAGGAAGATGGGCACGGATGTTAGCTCAGGGCCAATCTTTCTCAAAAAAAAAAAAAGAAAAACGTAATATGAGGAGCCCCATTCATTTTTGCATAGGCATGGTAGCCATTGCACAATGACAGAGACCCCTGACATCAGAGCTAAAGTAAGAACAGAGAAGTAGGAATCCATCACTCACGTTAATGGCAAATGGCACACTAATCATTTATCTATTATTTATCATGCAAATAAGTGTATCCTGTCTAGACTGCAGAAGCACTTAAATATAAAGGTGTCAATAATTACAAATAGAGAATGACTTTATTAAAAAAAATAAACATTAATTATAAACTAAAATGAATGGAATATAAGAAAAAGCATCTAGATTGTGTTTATCAACAGATCTTATTCTATGAAATTGTTGTAGGAATTATGGTTTATGATAGCTGCTAAATCTGATTTTAGGAATTGGGCAAAACAATACTTGTTCAGATTTTTCAAATTAAATAAACATTTTTGCTAGAAAAAGTATCCCTAAATGAATAGAATGTTGTATGTACATAACCAGTGGTTTTAGTATTTCCCAATATTTTTATTTGATTTTCAAATTTTTATTAATCAATTTTATGTCCAGTAAAAAGAGCTAAGGTAAAAGGTTTACCTTGACCGAATTTGCCAGTCATGACATCTGTAGCCTGAAACAAGGAAAGATCACTATTAAAGACAATCACTATTATAATCTTGGTTAGTAAAATTACAAAATGTAGTGTAGAATTTAACACACATTTAGTGAAGTCAGGAAATAGCCCCCACATGTTCCTAATTGTTTTTTCATTCAAAGAATGAGTTTCTCTCTTCTGCTGAGTTCAGTTAAAAAGAGTATTTCATTTGGATAGTGTGACCAATGACTCACAGTGAGGCAGGACAGGCAGGGAGGAGCCAGGCCTGACAGGAGAAGGGCCCACCCTGCTCTGGGAAAGCTGACCCGGGTTCTAGGGCTTACAGTCTGGCCTCAGGCTCACGGGCATTTACTCAGAGAAAATGGATCAAGTCTATCCTCTGTGCCAGGAACCGGGGTGACCCCTGGCCATCATTACCTTCATGTAGGTTGTGTTAGAGGAATGGGCAGAGTGGAGATCCATGACACAATGAGTGTGTGGGTCCTAGGTACAGGAGACCCAGGGTCCTTGGGGAACCAAGGCCTTAGCTAGTGGACTGGATTTCAGGGACAGGATCCAATATCTGGCAGGAGATTTGCCTGGAGAAAAACAACTTCCTAGTTTTCTGAGGGGAACCACATAGGTTATTTAACAAAGATCTCGAATTGGGTGAAGGCAGAAGCTCAAGTTTACAATCAGAGGCACACAGCAAGGTGGGTTTGGGGATGAGACCGCCTTTTAAGAACATGGCACCAAAGGGAGGTTGTGACTAGGCATGAGCGCAGAAGTCAAAGTTCAACTGGAGACATTTTATCCCAGATCGAATAAAAGGCAAAAGGGGATCAGAAAATCAGTTGCTGGAACAGAGCCCCAGGGAGCCTGTGCTTCTGTAGTGATCTGCTCGCTCAGCAGGAGCCTGTAGTATGAGGTCGATGTAACGAAGACGGAACTCGTCGTGAAGTCTTTGCCTGCGAGACTAAAGCCGCGTAAAGATGGCCTCGCTCAGGGCTGGAGTTATTCTAGAAAATGGGAAGGCAGGAGGCCAGGCTGTGGGGAACTGGGAATGACAGAGACTCACATCAGGAGATGTGCAGACTAAAGGTCGTGTGGTATCCTGAATGGGATCCTGGAACAGAAAAAGGCCATTGGGTAAAAATGAAGGACATCCGAATAAAGTATGAACTTTAGTTAATTCGAATGTATCCATTGTACATCATTTGTTTCAAATGTATCAAAAAATGTAAGATGTTAACAATAGGAAAAACTGGGTCCAGGGTGTATAGTAATTTTTCTGTACTATCTTTGAAACTTTTCCATAAATCTAAAACTATTCAAAAATAAAAGTTTAGTTTTAAAAAATCAGACTCCTCTACCTCTTTCTCTTATAAACACTTTTCCCTGTTCAATGAGAAAACAGCATTTCTAATTTATTTGATCTGGGATCTGGGTGTTTTTGTTATTACACAACTCAAAATGTCTTCCTGATAATATGACATTTATGGGTATATTTGGTGTATATCATATAGAAAAACTTATAATAATAATTTTAAAAGCTTATACAAAAACTAGGCCACTTGCCTACATTCTACTCTCTTTGTATTGTTTCAAGAACGAAGAACAACATTTACTATGACTTCAAATATAATAAACATTAATTTGAAAAAATACTTTTATTAATTTGAAAAAAGCACATTTGAAAAAGTGTCATTGAAAAAACAGAAAAATTTACTTTTGTCCATAAAGATTAGTTTTTAGATTAAATCTTGAAATCATTCTAAATTTAATTTACTGCCTCACATCTTTCTTTCCTTCTTTCCCTCCTCTATCCCTTTCCCTTTCTCTCCCCCCTCCCTCCTTCTTCTGTTGCTTCTTCTCCTCATTCCCATTTCTTTTAGTTTTCATTTTAATAGATTTGAAGTCCTTACTTAAATAGGTCTTTGGATTCCTCTGCATTCTAACATTATTTATCAACTCTTGTGAATTAGTAACCTGGATATATATATGCTATAGCATTTTGTTGAAAAATCTACACTTTGTTGAAAATTTACAACATGCTTATGTTGATAGCTGCAAACATCTAGTTCAGTCTCATCTTTTGATAAAGAAATTGATTTTGAGGTTCGGGGCTTAGAGAGGCTGCCCAAGATGGGCCGCGCAATTCCACATATTAATAAATAGCAGAACTGGGCCTAAATCCAGGAGTCTGCCTCCCAGTCAAATGCACATTTTACTGCACGGTATTGCCTTCACTCTATAAAAGTTACTTAGTTTGCAGAGTTTTTCTTGAAATTTCCCTTCCTATAAGGAGAAAGACAAGTGTGTGCCAATAATTATTTGCCTGGACTTTATCATCTATTGTTCCAGTACGATGTTGCGAATCCTTTTACAGCCTAACTTTATTATCTCTTTAAAAGGAAATGCTGAGAAAAAAAATCATGATTCTCTTACTTAGATGAAAGCACTAGCTAGTTAAAAATTTATAAAATAATTTTACTGCCATATGGATTTCCCTCCCATCTAATCTCATTTTATAACCATGTAGATGTGCTAAAATTTTAGTCGTGTGAACAATGGTGTTTTTTAAATTGTTTCTCCGAAGAGTTATAAAGCTGTAGAGGAAATGAAATTTGCTAGCCTTGAAGGTGATGCTCTAAAGATATACAGGTACTTGTAGGAAGAGACATGCTCATTTGTGTTTTCTGGACGGTTCTTTATTTTGTGGCTGCAGTCCTATTTGCTGCCATTTTCTCTGAGGGAATTTCTGCTTCTACAAGTCGTCTGTGTTCCAAAAGAGCTACCCAAGTTAATTTCTAATATTCTTTCCATTCCCTACAAGTCAATGTTCTGTTACATTATAGATATGTTTTCATGCCCTTAGAGCGTATCTTTTGCCCAAACTAGCCTTAGGTGGTATTACCAGATAGCAACTGCTGTCACCTTACGAAGCCTTCAGTGATGGTTCATGGAACAATGGAAGAGTATTTAGAGGTGATTTTAGAAACGGCTGGATAGGTCAGATTATTGTCTTGGCAGGCACCGGTTCCTGGTTTTGTTGACTGGGGAGCCCTACTCTGCTATAGCGCCTGAGTTTTGTTTGGGGCTTGGTGACTCTCTAGCGCCACACACTGGCATCCTGATCCTAGACAACGCCCTTTAGACTCTCCCTCAACCTGTGCAGCAGATAATCCCAGAGAAATCAGTGGAGAAGAGGGAAAAAAATTCTGTGAAATTTATTGGATTCCAGTGATTTAGGACTAGCTTAAGTAGTATTCTTTCAAAATTACTTCTCTTCTGGCATTTAAAGTCAGAGCTAGGCACAAGTGTAGCTTTGAGTTGCCATTTGTACCATATATTTCTTAATTTTCACTTTTCTTTGTTTTATATGGCAAAAATCATTCAAAACAAGAAAAGAGTGAAAATCTCCACCCCATCCCTCAGTGAAAACCACTGACCACATTTGGTGTATATCTTTCCAGCTTTTTGACTGTGTTTATGCAAACACGTATGTAAAAGTACTACCAAAAAATGCATCGTAGTGTGTGTGTGCATGTGTGTGTGACTTGCACTTTTTTGTGTGTGAGAGGAAAATTAGCCCTGCGCTAACATCCATTGCCAATCCTCCTCTTTTTGCTGAGGAAGACTGGCCTTGGGCTAACATCCGTGCCCATCTTCCTCTACTTTATATGGGACGCCACCACAGATGGCTTGACAAGCGGTGCATCTGTCCGTGCCCTGGATCCAAACCTGTGAACCCTGGGCCGCAGCAGCGGAGGGTGAGAACTTAACCGCTACGCCACCAGGCTGGCCCCTGCACTTTCTCTTTTACTTAACAATATACATTGAGCATCTTTTTATATCAATATACACAGAGCCATTGCATTCTTTTTAATAGCTGCATAAGATTTTACTCCATTATATGGAGGTATCATAATTCATTTAACCAGTCCCTCAATCATGGACATTTGGATTACTTTGATGTTTTTGCTGAAGGTGACATGACTATACTTATGTCTGCAATTATTTGGGGCAACACTTCTCCAGGGTAAATTCCTAGAAATTACTAGGACAAAATATTTTTCCAATTTGTTCTTCCACCAAGAATGTATGAAAACCCTTATTTCCCTCGTGTCATACCTAATATTGTAAAATTTTAATCCTTTTTAGTCTTTGCCAGTTTAAGCAAAATTTACTTTTATTTAATTATAAATGAGTTTAATATCCATTAAAAGATATGTTTAGTGATCATCTGTAGTTATTTTGTGAATTTTATGTCATTTTTTGTATATTTCCTGTAGCAGTGTTTTCCTTTATCTCACAGATTTGTAAGAGAGAATTTTAACACATTGTTCGATTTCCCTCCTTTTGTCATTTGTCTTTTAGGTTTGTTTATAGAGTCACTTCTGTTCATCTTTTTCTTTATGCTTTCTATTGTGATATTATATAGTAAGGTGTTCCCCACATAAACATTATTTTCTCCTGGTAAATTTATTATTTTTTGTTATCGTTAGAACATTAATCACTCTGGAGACATTTTAGGATATGGTTTTGATGTAGGAATGTAAATTCATTTCTTCCCAATCGGATAGACAAATTTCACACCCCAATTGTTGAACTATACGTCTTTTCTCTACGATATGAAATGTCATTTTTATCGTATAGTAAATTCCGTATAAATCAAGGTATGTTGATCTACTGTTTTGTATCTCTACTAGTATCAAAATGTTTTAATTACTAATTTTTATAGTATATTCTAATAAAATACAGGTCAAGACTTCTTGAATATTTTTTATATTTCTCTTGGATGCTCTAACTTATTTATTCTTTTCCAGATAAAGTTAAAATTAAATTTTCAAGGTTGTTAAAATGCTACATTTAGTTTTTAACTGAGTTGCAATAACTTGATTATAATTTATCACTTTATACTCTTTCCCCAGTATGGTTCTGTTTCTTCTTTATTTCTGTTTGCTTCATGTTCAGTCATGGGCTGCATCATGATGTTTCAGTCAATGACAGACCACACGTATACGACAATGGTCCCATAAGATTATAATGGAGCTGAAAAATTCCTATCACGCAGTGACTTCGTAGCCATTTTAACAGCTGTACAATGTGTTTGTGTTTTAAGCTAAGTGTTATTACTAAAAAGTCAAAAAGCTAAAAGAAGTCTATAAAGTAAAAAAGTTACAGTAAGCTAAGGTTAATTTATTATTGAAGAAGAAAAATATGGTAAATAAATTTAGTGTAGCCTAAGTGTGCAGTGTTTATAAAGTCTACAGTAGTGTACAGTGATGTCCTCGGCCTTCACATTCACCCACCATTCACTCACTCACCCAGAGCAGCTTCCAGTCCTGCAAGCTCTACTCATGATAAGTAGCCTATACAGGTGTGCCATTTTTTATCTTCTATACTGTATTTTACTGTACCTTTTCTGTGTTTAGATACATAAATACTTACCACTGTGTTACAATTGCTTACAGTATTCAGTATGATAATATGCTGTACAGGTTTGTAGCCTAGGACCAGTAGGATACACTATGTAGCCTAGGTGTGTGTAAGTACACTCTATGATGTTTGCACAACGACAAAATTGCCTGACACATTTCTCACATATCCCCATTGTTAAGCAATACGTGACTGTGTTTCATTAAAGGTCTTGTGTCTTTCTTGTTGGATTTATTTCTAGGTGTGTTTACTAGTGTTAACGAGCCTTCTCTTCCATTTCATTTGCAAACTTGTTATTGATTTTTGATATATGATTCTTGAATTGACAGTTTCTCTGTACTTACTTTCTGTTGCTATTAATATATCAAATAATTTTCTTGGTTTTGCTCCAAGGAAATGATATAATTTTTGGTAAGCGATCATACATTTTTCTCCCACTATGTATACCCACTATTCATTTCTTTTTCTTATATTCTTTCATTGGTCAGAAGTTCCAGAATATTGTTGACTGATAGTGGTATTAGCAGAAAAACTTGTTTTATTTATGTGATTATTTTTGATATCTTTGTATTAAGTATTATATTTGCTCTGGACTTCTGAAAAATACTCCATATCAAATTAAGAAAGCTTCCTTCTTTCATAGCTCACTGGGAATTTTAATCAGAAGTAATGTTGAAATTTAGAAAATGCCCTTTCACCATCTACTAAAATTATATTAGCATATTTCTAACATTGAATGATTTTTGTATTCCTGAACAAATTTGATTAGGTATAGTATATTACTCTTAATCTACTGCTGGATTTGATATTTCATAACAGATCATTTTCATTTGTGCTTTTCAGAGAGATTGGCCCATGGTTTTGTGATAAATTTTTTTTAAGTTTATGATGTCATTATGCTTTTAGAGCTTTTAAAAAGAGCTTTGCAACAGTTAAATAATATAGAATTTAACTATTTATTAAATATTAGATAAAAATTTCTGAGAAAACCAACAGGGCCAAGAGCCATTTTGTAGGAGTTTTGATAAAATTTTCAACTTTTCTATGGATATTAATCTACTTAGGCTTCCTAGATTTTTTCAGTCAAATTCAATTGTTTTTATTTTCCCAGAAAAAAATCTATTTTGAACTTTTATTTGCAGGTAAGTGTACAAATTTTATTTTAAAATTATAATTTCCCTTTCTTTATATCCCTTTTTTCTTTCCTAATATTATATTTGTGTTCTCTTGAGTTTTCTTTTGGCTACACTTACCAGAGGTTAATTTGTTTGTCTGTTCATTTTGTTTTGTTTTTGCAGTTTTTTAAATAACACCTCACTGTTTTTATCAATAAACTCTAATGTTTGCTTTTCTCATGTTTAAATCTTTGCTTTTAGATTCTTTCCTCTCTTTTGATTTATTTTGCTCTTTTTAAATTTCCTGAGTTATATATTTAAGTTATTTTTAATAAATTTTTTTCTAAGGAATAATTTGGCTACATCTCCTACAATTACATTATGTTCTCAGGTTTTTTTCCTCTTTGTTACAGGAGTTATCTAGAAGATCCTATTTTTATCTCCAGATGATATTCCTTTTTAATGTTAATGTCTGTATTTACTGCATTGAATCAAAACATATTTCCTGTGCATATTATTAACTTTCACATATATAAAGTTTTTATTTACACAAGTGGCATATAGATACATTGTTATTGTGAAAGGGTCATATAATGTAGATAAAGCAATTTCCTTCCATCCCATTTCTAGTAGCAATCCTAGTTATTGATTTGTTGTGTATCCTTTCAACCTCTATTCTACTGTTTGTATACTACCACTGGTGACTAGTACCGTACTGTACTTATTGTGTGTGAACTCATCTTCCGTGGAGTTATATTTTCTAAGGATCCATAACATCCTCTGGGGCCTTCTCATGGAGGACCTGCATAGACACATCAGGAGTTGAGGATTTTAAGCTCTTGATGGACCAGAATCAAGACTCCTGGCACTGGATTCCTTGCATAAAGCAGAGAGCAGGAAATCCCTGACACTTCTGTGAATAGGAACTTGAAATTTCCCAGCCTTCAGCTGGTGTTTGAGAGCTAAATCAAGCTACCTGTCCTCAGCCAAGGATGAAATACGTTCACTTAGGTTCAGGCACACAGAGTCATGAAACCAAGTAAAAATTCCTTCTGAACTGTTGAATCCCATAGAGCGAAAGCAAAAACAACACAAAACTGCTCAGTAACAAGGCCCCAGAGCATGTGATGAACTCTAAAAATATGAAGTAGCTAATTATCATGGAAGACAAATCAGGGACCCAATAAGCAGAAAAATTAATATCCAATGAATTAAAAATATTAGACTCATAGAAAGGGATGTTTAAAATCATTTCAAATGTTTAAAATCATTAAAAGAAATAAAAAAATTATTTGGTCCACAAAAGCAAAGCAATGACTGTGGACCAAGAACACGTGAATATAGGAAAGAACCTAATTGAAATACTAAAAGTGAAAAATATATGTTTGTTGAAATAAGAAAAACTCAGTATAAGAATTCATAGTAGATTGAACACAACATAAGAGTCAACCAGTGAATTGGAAGACAGATTCGAGAGGATAAATCTGAATTCAACACAGAGAGATAAAGAGATAGAAAATATGAAAGAGAATATAGGGGATTTGGAGGTCTGATGGAAGGGTTTTACTATAGGAGCCTCCAAAGAAGAGAATAAAGAGGATGAGGAGAAGAAATCTCCAACAGGGTATGTAAACAGTACCCAGAAATTTTCTAGACACTGAATAAATATTGAAAAATGCACAAACATGTTAAATATATAGTCCACATCCAGACACATAATATCATGCACAACATCAATAATAAGGAGAAAACCTGCAAGCAACCAAGGAGAAAGTATAGATTATCCGTAAGAAGTGACAAGTAGACTGACAACAGAATTCTCATTGGCATCGATTAATTCTAGAAAACAATGGTAAAATATATTTAAAATACTAAAGAAAGTTTACCTTCAATTTAAAATTTAATCCCTTATAAATATTATTCAAGACTTATTGCAAAATAGATTTTGCCAGACATTTAAAACCTAAGAGAATTTATTCTGAACAGATACTCATTGAAAGAATTATTGAAAGATACAATTCAGCTAAAAGTATCAACACTGAAAGAAGAAATGATGCAAAAAGTAATAGGGTGTACAAGAATCAGAAAAATATATTAACAAATCTAAACCATCATTCACTGAATAATAATAGAATTATATTTATGTTAAATACAAGGTGGAAATAAAATACCAATAGTAACATGAAATATGGGATGGAGGAAGATGAAAGGGAAGCTAAAGAGTGCTGAGGTCCTTGAGCTGTTCAAAGGCGAAACAGAAATATTGCTTATTTTATAATTTATGAGAAAAATATAATGACAGAAATGTATGTTAAATTTCAAATGTTGGCACTCAAACAATAGAAATAAAACATGTAACCTTCAAAACATGAAGGAAGTAAAAGGGAGCCTCAGGAAACAAAACAAATGGAAAAACTAGTCCATTTTTGTTACACACATGTGACAATATATATAAATAGCAGAATAAATATAAGCTGGTAAAACAACTCACATTTAAAAACATAGACACTCATATTTGATTTTTTAAAAGTGTGAATATTGAAAATGCATTTAATGAGCACAATCTAATACATTTGTACAGAATCCTGCCTTTAAATTAAAAAAAATCCTCAATCATACATTGAGCAGTTACTAATGTTTAGAAGTCACCAAAGAAATATCAGCAAACTATAAGAATCGCCACAACAGAAATCATGTCATCTGCCCACTCTGCACTGAAATTAGAAATCAACATACCAAAGTATGTGGGACACAGCTAAAGGTGAAGAGAAATGTATTTTAAAATATGAACTACTGGAAACAAATTAGGTAAATGTTCAACTCAAATAGTTATAAAAGAAACCAATATACCTAAAGATTGTGCCATTAAGAAAATCAAAAATTTAAAGGAAAAATATAATGAAATAAACAACGGTAGACTTTGAAAAGATTAATAAGTCAGATAAACTTCTGATAGGGCTGATCAAGAAGAAAAAGAAGTTGAAATTTGAAATGACACACATTGAAATGAAATTTAAAAAGATATATAAGTACAGATAGGACAGAAAATTAATAAATCATGGGCTAATATATCAATAACTTTATGCTAATTATTTTGAGAAATTAGATGAAATGGACGCGTTTACTTAAAATGTAATTCATATAATTGACCTAAGAAGAAACACAAAATTTGAACAATCATTAAGTTGAACTGTTAGAATAATCCTTGACCACCCATTGCCCAAAAGGCTCTGGATCCAGATGGTTTTGCAAGTGAGTTTTTAACGAGCCATTAAGAAATAGATAATCCTTATTTTATACCAAATTTTTAAAAATTAGAGAAAATTACCCAGCTCATTTTGTAATCTTAATACTAAATGTCAAAATCACGGGATTAAAAATGCAAAATGAGGCCTAGCTCACTTATGCACATGGAAACAGAAGCCCAAAATAAATACTAGCAAATTTTGCCAAACTTTACGTATGTTTAAAGTCTTTTTAAATTTTTCAAACTATACGATTTGGTTTCTATTTTTCTTTTTTTCTATATTACTGGATTGAAAGTTTACTTAAAATCTTTCTTTCCTATTAAATGCATTTAAGGATAAGCATATTCTTCTGAGTACTGTATACATTTATTTTGGCAGCAAACACCTGGGAATGGGGTTTCCAGCATCCAGGGCACTGCTCCCCTCTGCAGGCTGCTGCCTGTTCTGGGGGTGCAAGGGATGTGCAGAGGGGTTGACTCACCTGGCTGCTCTTGCTGAAGTACCTCAACTAATCACTCAGCCCATTAGTCTTGACACCTTCCTGCTCACTGCATCTGCCAACCCAGGGCGTGAAGAACGCTTTCATACTAGCCTGTCCTGGATGCATTTTACCATACCTTTCTTCTTCCGTTGATTTTGCTTGTTTTCTATCCTTCAGTTATTCAGTACAGCTTCTGACCCACTGAGGCACCTTCTTCTGTCTTCCAGAGAGGTTCTGGATTTATTCATTAATTTTATGGTTTTAGGGCACATCTGGGGATTTGGGATGGTAGAGGAAAGCTACAGCATTCAATACGCTTTCTACTTTTGGATGAGATTTTATTTGTGATCTAATGATAATTTTTGTAAATCTTCTGTATATTGGCTGATAGAGCTCTCCATAGATTTTTAAATCATTTCTTAATTGAGTTATTAAAATCTTTTATAGCTTTATTTTTCTTACCCACTTGTTCTGACAAACTGTGGGAGAGACATTATGGTAGGCACAATAATGGCCCCCCAAAGAAATCCATGTCCCAATCCTCAGAACTTGTGACTATGTTAGGCTATACGGCAAAGGGGAATGAAGGCTGCCAATCAACTGACCTTAAAGTGGGGATATTATCCCAGATTTTCCATGTGGGCCCAATGTCTTTTCTCATTATTATCTGTGGGTTGGGTATTTGTTTTTGTTCTCTGTATTAACTAATGATTATATTGTGTTTTTTTCCCCCCACCATCTTTTAAGTGCTTGCCCTAGAAATTGCAACTTATATATCAATTTTTAATTTTACTAGTCTTTGTCTTTTTTTTCCCCAATATTTGCAGGGTTCCTGCTACCCCACAAAATAGGAATTTCTTCTTCCCTCCTCAATGTATTAGTAGACAACTTACACCCTTCTTCTCATGCTCATTACCCCTGGTGAGGAGACACTTCTCCAACTGCTGAAAATGGGACAGATTTCTGATTCTCTTTCAGACGAGTGTCCTCGCAGCATACCCACATTCCTCTCTTCTCGATAGGGTAAAATTTTGGGGTCAAGCTCTGTCCCAAGAAGAGAGGTTGACAGTTTCATATGGGTATGCTAATTTTTGCCAGCTTCACCAGTAATAGAACCAATATTAATTTCCAGCGGTTTCCCTTCTCAATTGCTTCGGAACCAGTACAAAAAAGAGATGTGATTGGTCTGTCCATGACACTCAATGGTTTTCTTTTTAGTTACCCCAATACTTCAAAGGGTCACAGCTTCCCAAAAGAGTTCTGGGCATTTGTATTAATTAATACAAATAATAACTGTCATCTGTCAAAGAACCCATGATGTATGTGTATTAGGAGGGACAAGTCCTATAAAAGTAGGCATAATATGATTTGATAAATAGTATAAGAAGTTGCTACTACAGAGAAGGCAACCTGTTTGGGGTGGTAATAGAGACTGGGGATGAGGATGAAGTTGGGGTAGATGTCAATGAAAGTCAGAGAAGCAAAGACAGTTGACTTGGGCCTTGAGTAGAGCACATTTTCTTTTTTTTTTTTTTTCCCCTCTTCTTTTTTCTGGAATGATGGAGGGAGAAGGAAAAAAAGCTAGGAGGAAACCATATTTTCTGGCATCAAAGACATTATAAATTGCTGTAATAAAAACTTTTTTAAGGAAAGGAAGTGAAAAAATAACAAATCATCTTTGAGAGTTATTCTTGAAAATTGGGACTAAGTTGGATCCAAATTACCCTGAAGTAAGAAACCATGCAAACAAGAACATAGAGTAAATTATTCAAAGTGTTGTAAGTAAAAAACAACCTACAGGGCCGCCCAGTGGTGCAGCGGTTTAGTCCGCGCTTGGCAGCCCGGGGTTCACAGGTTCAGATCCCGGGCACCTGCTGATGCACTGCTTGTCAGCCATGCTGTGGCGGCATCCCATATAAAGTAGAGGAAGGTGGGCATGGATGTTAGCCCAGGGCCAGTCTTCCTCAGCAAAAAGAGGAGGATTGGCAACGGATGTTAGCTCAGGGCTGGTCTTCCTCACACACAAAAAAAATAATAAAAAATTAAAAAAAAAAACCACCAACCTAGGATTCTGTATACAGCAAAATTATCCTTCAGAAGTAAAGCAGAAATAAAGACTTTCTCAGGCAAACAAAGGTTGAGGCAATTTGTTCTCAAAGCCAGTGGATGTGCTTTGCAAGAAATGTTCAAAGAAGTTCTTCAGAGAGAAGAAAAATGATTTAAGTCAGAAACTAGAATCTACATAAAGAAAGGAAGAGTGTTAGAGAAGGACTAAATAAAGGTAATATAAAAATCTTTTATTTTTCTTATTCTTAATTAATCAACAGATAAGAGTTTATTTAAAATAATAATGACAACAATGTATTTGGTGATTATAGCTTATGGATAAGTGAAATGAATGATAGAAATATTATAAGGGACAGGAGGGAAGAATTGAGAATACTCTGTTATAAGGCATTTCCACTACCTGTGAAGTGGTATAACATTACTTGAAACTAGATTTGGATTAGTTGTAAGTGTATATTCCAAAATCTAGGACAACCTCTAAAAGAATTTTAAAAAGAAATATAATTGATATAGTAAGAGATGAGAGAAAATGGAATAAAATAAAATGCTCAATTAAAACCAGAAAAGTCAGAAAAAGAGTGGAAGACAGAAAAAGAAACAAGGGAAATGAACAGATACTGGTTGCAAATATGGCAGATGTTAACCCAACTATATCAATAATCACTTTAACCACGAATAGTCTAAATATACTAATTAAAAACACAGATGGTTAGAGTGTAGAAAAACGAGATTCAACTGTATGTTGTCATGAGAAATCCACTTTAAATATAGACACAGATAAATTAACATAAAGGAATGAAGAAAGATTCACCATGCTAACACTAATCAAAAGGAAGCTGGAGTAGCTGTATTAGTTTCAGATAAAGCCAACTACAGAAAAAGGAAAATTATCAGGTATAAGAAGGGGCACTTGCTATGGTCTGATGTTTGTGTCCCCCTATAATTCACATGTTGAAATCCCAATGCCCAATGTGATGGTATTAGGAATTGGGTTTTTGGAAGGTAATTAGGTCATGAGGGCAGAGCCCTCATGAATGAGATTAATGCCCTTATGAAAAAGACATGAGAGAGTTCCCTTGCCCTTCCACCATGTCAGGATACACAAGAAGTTTGTAACCCAAAAGAGAGTCCTCACCCAACCATGCTGACACATTGATTTCAGACTTGCAGCCTTCCAGACTGTGAGAAATAAATTTCTGTTGTTTATAAGCCATCTGGTCTGTGGTATTTTATTATAGCAGTCTGAATGAACTAAGACAGTACTACATAATGATAAAGCATTCAATTTTTCCAAGAAGACATAACAACCCTTAATGTATATGCACCTAACAAGAGAGCATCAAAATACATGAAGCAAAAATAAATTACAGAATGGCAAGGAGAAATAGACAAATCCACTATTATAGTTGAAGAAGTCAACACCCCTCCATCAGTAATTGACAGACCCAGCAGGCAGGAAATCAGTAATGACACAATTGAACTGGAGAGCATCATCAATCAACTGGATCTAATTGACATTTATAGAATACTCCATCCAACAACAGCAGAATATGCATTCTTCTCAAGTTCATATGGATACTTCACCAAGATAGAGCACATTCTGAGCCATAAAACACATATTAACAAATTTAAAATAATAGAAATCATACAAACTATGTTGTCAGACCACAGGAAATTAAATTAGGAATTAATAACAGAAAACTAAACTGGAAAAAATCCCAAAATATTTGGAGATCAAACAACACACTTCTAAATAACAAATGGGTCAGAGAAGAAGTCCTAAAAGAAATTTTAAATATTTTGAACTAAATGAAAATACTACATATCAAAACTTGTAGGATACAGTGAAAACAGTGACTAGAGGGAAATTTACAGAACTGAATGCATACATTAGGAAAGAAGAAAGATGTAAATTTATCATCTAAGTTTCTGTCTTAGGAAAATAGAAAAAGAAGAGCAAATTAAATACTAAGTAAACAGAAGAAAAGAAATAATAAAAATTAGAGCAGAAATCAATAAAGTTGAAAACAGGAAAACAATAGAGAAAATAAATGAAAACAAAAGCTGGTTCTTTGAGAAGATCAAAAAAATTGTAACCCTCTAGTCAAGCTAATCAAGAAAAAAAAGAGAAAAGATGCAAGCAACTAATATGAGAAATGAAAGAAGGGTCATTGCTACTGATCCCATGAAAATTCAAAGGATAATAAAGGAATACTATGAACAATTCTATGCCAACAAATTTGATAACCTAGATGAAATGGGCTAATTCTTTGAAAGACACAATCTGCCAATATTCACACAAGGAGAAACAGATAATATGGATAGGCCTATATCTATTAAAGAAATTGATTTAATAATTAACAACCTTCCAAAATAGAAAGCCCAGGCCAGGTAAGTTCATTGGTGAATTCTACGAAACATTTAAGAAAGAAATGGTATCAATTCCCTGCAATCTCTTCCAGAAAATAGAATCAGTGGGGCTACTTCCTAACTCATTCTATAGGCCAGCATTACCCTAATATCAAAATCAGATAAAGAAACTACAAGAGAGGAAAACTATAGACTAATATCTCTCATGAATACAGATCCAAAACTTCCCATCAAAATGGGAAAGCAAATCAAATCCAACAATGTATAAAAAGTTATACAACATGGCCCAGTGGGATTTGTTCTAGGTATGCAAGTCTTGTTCAACATTGAAAAATCAATTAATGTAATCCATCACATCAACAGGCTAAAGAATAGAAATCATATGATCATACCATGATGCAGATGCAGATCATACCATGATCATGATGCAAAAAAAAACATTTGACAAAATCCGACACCCATTCATGATAAAGACTCTTAGCAAACTATGAATATAGGGGAATTTCCTCAACTTAATAAAGAACATCTTTAAAAAACCTAAAGCTAACATCATACTTAATGGTGAGAAAATAGCTGCTTTCTCCCTAAGACCAAGAACAAGAAAAGGATGCTCCCTCTCACCATTCCTATTCAACATTGTACTGAAAGTCATAGCTAATGCAATAAGACAAGAAAAAGAAATAAAAGGTACACAGATCAGGAAGGAAGAAATAAAGCTGTCTTTGTTCACACTGACATAATTGTTTATGTATAAAATCCCAAAGAATCAACCAAAAAGCTCCTGAAATTAATAAAGAATTATAACAAGTTTGCAAAATACAAGATTAATATGCAAAAGTCTACTGTTTTTCTAAAGAACAGCAATGAACAGTTAGAATTTGAAAGTAAAAACAAAACACCATTTACATTAGTGCCAACAAAGTGAAATACTTAGGTTTAAATCTAAAAAAATATGTACAAGATCTATATGAGGAAAACTACAAAATTCTGATGAAAGAAATCAAAGAAGATCTAAATAAATGGATAGTCCATGTTTATGGATAGGAAGTCTCAACATTGTTAAGATGTCAGTTCTTCCCAACGTGATCTGTGCAGATTCAATGCAATCCCAGTCAAATATCAGCAAGTTATTTTGGAATGCTATTTCACAAGTTTATGTGGAAAGGCAAAAGACCTAGAATAGCCAACACAAACAAAACTAAGTTGGAGAACTGACACTACCTGACTTCAAGACTTACTATAAAGCGATAGTCATTGAGACCTTACACCTTTCACAAAAACTAATTCAAAATGGATCACAGACCTAAATATAAAATGCAAAACTATAAAACTTCAAGAAGATAACATAAAACTTCTAGAAGATAACACAGGAGAAAATCTATGAAAGAAAGAATTGGTAAGCTGGACTTCATTAAAATTTAAAACTTCTGCTGTGAAAAAGGTACTATTAAGAGAATGAAATGGCAAACCACAGACTGGGAGAAAATATTTGCTAAACATATCTGATAAAGGACTTGTACGGAAAATATGAAAAGAACTCTTAAAATTCAACAATAAGAAAACAACCTAACTTAAACTGGGCACAAGATTTGACAGATACCTCACCAAAGAATATTACAGATGGCAAATAAGTATATAAGATGTTCAACATCATATGTCACGGGAAATTCAAATTAAAACATCAGTGAGATACCACTACATACCTATTACAGGGGCTAAAATCCAAAACACTGACCACACCAAATGCTGATGAGGATGTAGGGCAACGGGAACTCTCATTATTGCTTGTGGCAATGCAAAATGGTACAGCCACTTTGGAATACAGTTTGGCAGTTTCTTACAAAGCTAAATATAGTCTTACCATATTAGCTGCATGTAACAGAACACCCTACTACATTGCTTTAATAAATAGGGTGTTATTTTTCTCACATCACAAGAAGTCTGGAAGGAGGCTACTGCTGGTAATAGTAGTTGATTCAGCAGGTTATGGATGTCAGGGAAATATCTCTGAGATTCTCTGGTTCTTTTCCTCATGCTTACAAGATGGCCACTGCAGCTCCAGTCATCATATACACAGGAAAAGCAATTGTGCTCCTTGGTATCTACCCAAATAAGTCGAAAACTTATGTCCACAAAAAAACCCATACACCAATATCTATAACAACTTTATTCATAATTGCCAAAACTTGGAAGCAACCAAGATGTCCTCAGTAGGTGAATGGATAAATAAACTGTGGTACATCCATACAATGGAATATTATTCAACAACAGAAAGAAGTGAGTTTCCAAGCCACAAAAAGACATAGAGGAACCTTAAGTGCATATTGCAAGGTGAAAGAAGCCAGTCTGAAAATGCTATGTACTGTAGGATTCCAACTATATGACATTCTAGAAAAGGCAATATATAGGACAGTAAAAAGATTAACGGTTGCCAGGGACTCAGGGAAAGGAAGTGAGGGACGAATAGGTAGAGCAGAGGGTGTTTTTAGGGCAGTGAAACTATTCTGCACGATACTGTAATGGTGGATACACGATGTCATACGTTTGTCAAAACCCATAGAACTCTACAACACAAAAAGAATGAACCCTAACTGTGGACTTTAATTATCGTTAATGATCAATTGTAACAAATGTGCCACACTAATGCAAGTAATTAATAGTAGGGGAAACTGTGTGGCAGGGAGAAAGGGAGTAGATGGGAAATCTCTGTACTTTCTGCTTAATTTTTCTGTAAACCTACAACTTCTCGAAAAAAATAAAATCTATTAATTTAAACAAAATTAAAAGAAAAGAAAAAAATTACCCTAGGGAAAGTTTGAGATCCAGCTCCACTACTGACGGTGTGACTTCAGGCAAGTCATTTAATTCTTTTGAGCCTTAGTTTTATCATCTATAAAATGAAGAGACTGGACTGTGTGATCTCTAAGTTTTCCTCCAAATAGCACATTCTATCATTCTGTGACTGTTAATATAAGATGTCTGGCCTGCGATATATATTACAATAGAAAAGAAGAGTATTTTGAAAGGAAATAATTCATCAATTTTAAGCAAAACTTAAAGGAACATTATTATGCAATTCTGGCAAACGAATGAAAAAATATAATTATTGGATGAATCTGGTGATCGAATGGAATTTATATGAAAGGAATAAGAGGGAAATGGAGCATAAATAGGTATTGAGGAAGCATTCATTTAAAGAAGATAGAGCTCAAGTTTTTAAAAGATAACTTCAGATGTCACAGGTGCCATGAAATTAAATGACATGGTCAAATGGTAACCAAAAGATGGTCAATAATGGGAATTTCATGAAAATTATGATGAAATGATTTGTGGCTCTTGAAATTCTTATCTAAAATTTTCTCATTCTTATAAATCAGACAATGGTGTCTACAAAGATACTGAAATGCAGATGTTGTTTCTGCCTGATATGACATGTTTGTGTCAGATAGTAGGACAGGTGGAGACGGCAGCCGCCTGGGAGGAGAGGTCAGAGCTTTAACATATGAGAAAACACAATCAAAATCACACCGACCGTCAGTAGCAGAAGGGGAATTAGAACCTGGGATGTGATATGCGCTGACTGGCAGCATCAGTTTGATGTGTATCCAAAATCCATGGTTTCATAGCCCAGCTCTGCCATTTACTGGCTGTGTGACCCTGGGCAGTTACCTAACTTTCTCTATTCCTCCATTTTTTCTCATGTAAAGTGGAGATAATAATAGTAACCATCCTCGGTGAGGCTAAAATGAGTTAATATTTGTAAAGTGCTTAGGTCAGAGCCTCGCCCACAGTGTTACATGAGTGTTTATTAAATAAAAAATACATAAATTTGAACCCTGGTCTCCTTGGGACTATTTTTGATGTATGCCAGGAAATAATCCCAAATATCTCCTTGTACCATCGTTTAGCTGCATATAACAGAATACCCTACTACATTGCTTTAATAAATAGGGGGTTATTTTTCTGATGTCACAAGAAGTCTGGAAGGAGGATGCTGGCATTGGCTCAGCCGGTTATGGATGTCAGGGCAGAATCTCTGAGATTCGCTGGTTCTTTTCCTCATGCTTACAAGATGGCCACTGCAGCTCCAGTCATCATATACACAGGAAAAATAGGGACGGGGAGGGCTGCAATAGTGAACAATTTCTCAGAAATCCTTCCAGCAGTTTCCGACTTTCTCAGACCGTGGCTTGGCCCAGCCAGATCATTGCATTCCCAGGTAATCTTGCAAACATCCTTTTGGGTCTGCTATCTTTTTCTATGTTCAAAGTCCAGCTGTCAGCGACGTGAGCAATTCACCTGCCACTTTTGACACATGAATTTTTGAGAGGAATGAAAACTGGATACTCAGCTCCTGGGGGCGAGGTGTCAGAACTAGCCTTGGCTCCAGCAAGCCGGCTTGGTGACCAGGGTCTTCCCTCAGGAGAGGGAAGTCAGAGTTCTCTCTGCCCTCAGTTGGCCAACTTCACAGATAATTTAAACTGGCTTCTGGCACTTGGTGGGACTGCTTGACGCTGCCACTTCTCATGGCAAATCACGTTTCCTGAAAACAAAATGACGGTATTTGGTTTCATTTTATCAAACTCCTCTTTTGTGCTGGATGTTTATGACGTGTTGCTAAAACAGACTTTTAACTACCTCTGAGGATAACTAACACAGAGGGCCAATAAATGGACTGCAGACATTTTAGCTGCCCTTCATTCTGGGGAAAGTTGCTTAATATGGTATGAAGCAGGAATCCATCCCACCATCCCTGCATTCCACACTTCTGTGCCATTGCCTTACTGCAGGGGACACCAGTTCCCCCAAAGGCTTGCCTTCTATGGACAAAGAGTCTAGGACCCAAGGGGATAGTTTAGTTAGCTGCTTCACATAATCTCAATCTATTGGGTAATACACTTTCCATCTCACAAAAGAGAGGGAATGCTCTCTGACAACTGCGTCCCCTAGGGATTGGCTACCTCCACATGAAGGACATCTGAGGGTAATCCCATGATAGGCAGGTGATTGTGGTCATGCCAGGGATGCTCATGTGCTGCTCCATCAGAATATGCTACAATCACCATTTAGTATAACGTGAAAGCGCTTCCTAGCTGGCAAAGTATTTGCAAGAATAGACATTACTAGAGAATTTCTGCCAGAGCTGGGTGTTGAGAGATGAGTAGAATTCTGACGGATGGAGAAGGTGATATGAATCATTAGTGCCTGAGGGGCATGGAAGAACAAAAGTAAATGTTGAGTTCAGGGGATAAATAAGTACCTGTAGACTGCGGGGAATCACTGACTGTTTTTGAGGAGAACTGTGATATAATCTGACCTATGGTTTCCGGAAGATAATTCTAGGTAGTGATAAGGGTGACGTGGAGATGTAAGGATGGAGGCAGGAAGCCAGCCTCAGAGCTTATTCAATGAGGCAACAGCAGTAGAAATAGAAATGAAGGCTCAGATTTGGGAAAAATGTTTCAGAGAACAAGTTACTAGAATTTGACTGTTGACTGGATGTAGTAGTAGAAACTGTTAGTGGTCTTCCAAGATCTGTTTTCTCCTGTGTATTACTTTCCCAGAGACGTCATTAACAAAGTACCACAAATTGGATGACTTAAAACAACAGAAATTTATTGTCTCATAGTTCTGGTGGCTAGAAATCAAGGTGTCAGTAGGGTTGGTTTCTTCTAAGGCCTGTGAGGGAGAATCTCTGCCAGGCCTCTCTCTACTAGCTTCTGGTGACTGTCTGAAATCCTTAGCATCCCTTGCTTCCTGTGACCCCCAACCTCTGCCTCCATCTTCACAGGGCATTCTCCCTGTGTGTCTCTGCCTTTTTAGAAGGATACGGGTCATGCTGGATTAGGGACCTACCCTATGCCAATATGACATCATCTTAACTAACTATACCTGCAATGACCCTATTTCCAAATAACGCCACTTTCTGAGGTACTGGGGATTAGAACTTAAACATATCTTTTGGGGGGACACAATTCAACCCATAACATCCGCCTTCCATACTAACTGAGCCCTGATTTTGGGCTGGGCACATGGCCACCCAGAATGGGGGCTGCCTTTCCTAGCTTTGGTCACATGGAAGGGTGCTGGCCAATGAGGTAAGGGTGGAATTGTGTGGCAGCTTCTTCTGCAAACCTTCTTTAAACGACAGTGTATATGTGCCCTTTTGACCTGTCTTCATATTTTCCTCCATCCTGCTTCAAGGAATAGGGTTGTCAACCACAGCCAAAGTAATCCTACCTCTTACAGATGAGGAGGAGGAGTGAGTGGCAGGGTTTTTTGGATACCCTGGATGAGATGTTAACATGGCACTCCTTCAAAAGGATAATCCAAAAGTCTCTACCTACAGCTGAATCTAGCTTTTCTACAGGTGTGCTTTCTCTTTTTTTTGGCTGACGCAATGTTAAAAAATTTGAACTGAAATGCATCTAGGCAGGGCATTACTCTAGTTTTTCATAGGCCCAATTATGCCCTGTTACCTTACATCTAGCTTTACTTAATTATGATACATGCCTGGGCCCTAAAGGATTTGAGTTTAAGACCTCTGAAATGTCTTTTAAATACCTGTTCAACATTCATTTAGGCTGGAGGCTGAAGGCTGTGGGAAAGAAAGACCCTCCCGGTAGTGGTCTGCCTCTCCTCCACTACCCAGAGCAATAGAGTTCTGGTCCCACATTCATATATATAGTCCACTCAGCAAAAGTTCTGCAGTTACCCTGACACCCACTGGGGAGAAGAAATTTAGCAATGGTTTACTGTTATTCTAGAATGCTTTAGAAGGTGTCTCTCACCAGTCACCCTCGTCCACCAAGGTAGTTTATGAAAGTGTTTCTTCTACCAATACGCCGTCCCCTCCCTGAGAAGAATTCTGGTAAGTGGATTACCTTCCCTTGCTACAATTCCAGGGATATTTTAGCACCATTAAGAGACTAGCACCCCCAGGCCATCTGGCTCCTTTCTGATGTTTCCAGAGATTGAGGACTCTGCAGAGGGTGTAGTTTCTGAGAAGGAAATGAGTACACGTAGAATTTGAATCACCAGTAAGCCATCCATGTGGATCGTTCAGAACAGGAAGACCACATCCTACATCCCCAAGAGGGATTGTCAAGTCCTTGCTTATACCAAGTCCTGCCAGGTGTGCTGGGTCTGGATATACGCACACAAAGAGAGGGCATCACAGGCAGGACGAGGTGCATTGCTAAATGCACCGCCAGACTTCAGGGAGCGAGGGGGATGTCTCGGAGCTGTCCGAGATCTAGCCGGTGACTCGAGCCTAATCTCAACACTGCTTTTTCTAAAGCTTGTCAGTGACCCTCCACAGAATCCTTAGTGTTCAGAAATCTCATAACTTAGTAGCATTCTCTACAGCAAATACAGTCCGTTTTTAAATCTGCGGAAACTGTTGCAACCAGCCACTTCAGCACAACTGTTAGTAGCTGCTGCTCATTTAGGCTGTAAATAACTCTTCTTGGTTAATAGCAAAAAATCTGACTGATGAAGTGTGTTGGCACCATGTTTCATATCTACGGCAATTTTAAACATCTGTAATGAGCAGCAGTGATTGGAAAAAAGAATGATTTTCACTTCTTTTACTTAGATCTTAATCTTTCCCAAGAGCCCTCCTTGGCACCTCAGTTCATATAAACACGTGTAAAGAAATATACACAGTAGATTATAAAAGGGTGGTTTCTTAACTGGTTTTGGGCTACAAATAATCCTTAAAAAGTGACTTTCTCAACTCAAAATGCAGACATTATTGTGCACTTATAGTGATAAACTGGAAACAACCTAAATATCCAGGAACAGAGAAAAGTTTAAGCAAAATATATGTTCATATCATGTCATGCTGTGCAATCATTAAACATGATTTTTACAAAGAGTTTTAAATAATACGGAAATGTTCTCATTAAATTTAAAGTAAAAAAAAAATCTGCTTGCTGCAAATTGTTACACAGTATTTCACAACTACTACACATTATAAAGAGGCTGGCAGGTGCATGCTAAAATATTTGCAGTGTTTGCTCTGGTTGATGAGAGTGGGGGTAATTTTTTTTAAACTCTCCTTTTTAATATCATAAATACGCTACACTTATAATGAAGAAAAAATAAGCAATCCAAAGGTGTCTTTTCTGTGATACTAAGAGGATTTTTCCGATGCCCAAACCTCTCAGAGGGACACATCCCAACTTCCATCCTTGTTGTGTACACAAATGTGAAGGGAGAGAAATCATTTGCTCAAATATATTGCTATTGTTAGAAAATGCTTATCTGACGCAAACACAGAACCAAAAGAAACACATAAACATTGCCCATTGTAAGGATATGCATAAACACGATTCTTCCTCCCGAATTTTTAAGCAAAGACCCACGGCTATATGAAGTTGGCTTCTTGGAATACAACATGAGGGAGACACATGAGGGGTCGCTGTCATTTCCAAAATTAGCAAGGATTATCATCACCAATAAGTCAGACACCTTCCCTCTCCAAAATAAAAAAGGAATGAAGAGTCTGTATCAGTTTGTAGAAGTTCTTAAGGAAAAATATCTTTAGCCCATATGTAGACGAGGAGTAGGAGTTATTACAACCCTCCAAGAACGCCAGCATAAGGAGAAGCCAAAACAGTCTTGAAATCTTCCCTTGGGAAATGTGTTTCCATGAGACTCAACTGGATAAGCCCATTCTCCTCCATCCTCACTAATTGTACAGTAGAATGAAAAAGACAAAAAAAGTGACACGCAGATATTCCTTCGATACAACAAAAAAGAGCATTCTGCAACTCAAACATGGAATCATCATGTAAATACTTATCAGTGAATAACGTATTATGGTTCATAAAGAGCGATAACCTTCCACTGAGTGATATTTTAAAAGCAATACCCCATTGTATTTTTACACTGTAAAAACACAAACTGTGTATAGATCCATATTTTTCCACAAAGACTACCTTTAAAGCATAACTAAAATTATTAGATATGGTCTAGAAAGCAAAAGGAGCAACCTGGACATGTTAATACACAGTTATCAAGAAGTTCCAAAAATTGTAGACTGATATTCTCATAAAATATTTGAGTCAACATTGATGCAAATGATCGATTAAAAAACAAGCAAATACAAATCTCACTATCTTACCACGGTTAGCAAATCACAAAATAACAAAAGCAAACATATTAGAATACATTCAAAACACTTATTTGAGTGCTTATTTAAAAAGAAACTGACCACAGAATAAAATTTTAAATGACCTTATGAAAATATTATTATATTTCGTAATGATAGGCACAGGGAGTCTCATTAATGAGCTTCTAAATGGTAAGGTAGGAAGGTATATGCAACTTTGAGGATGTGACATGAACTCATAAAACTTTATTAAGGACCTACTAAGATGGATCCTCAGTAGGTCTACTTTGTAATTTTGCAATCTCATGAACATGTAACATGGATATACAATTTTAAAAAATAGGCCCAACATTTTCATGAAAATAAAAGTATAAATTGTCAATAATGAATAGTTTTATGCTAGTAGAATCTTCTTGGAATTATCCTGACTTTTGTCTTTTCAATTTCTATTAGCACAATTATAAGGCCAATTAAAGAAATCCACAGGGTTTCTTTCTTTTGGTTTAGAGCTTAATTGGAAAAATTTAGGAAAACATTCATGAGTTGCTACTTGCTCTCTAACACGCCGCTTTCCCTGCCCCCTCCCTCCACATTCTCTGACTCAGAGACTATTTGGAGAGGACACCTGTTTTAAATGGATCCACAGGAAATACCTATGTGGTCTTTTCATAATCTGACCCTGCATCGGGTTGGCTGAAATGTGATCATGACCAAAAAAAAAAAAAAAATGCGGCCCACAGACTGATGCAACTTCAGTGTGACAACATTTACTGGAAGGCAGAGGGAATCCGGTTTATATTTATTTTCCTTCCATGAAGCCCTGGTATTGTAGTGTAGGAAAAAATAAACAAGCAGAAGGGCAAAACCCGTTTAACCCTCAAAAGATTAATATCAAATTGCACACCCGGGTTTTACATCCAAACTCAGAACGATTCGTTTTGAAGCTGAATGCAATCTTGTAGCAGAAAGTTATCTGACACTCTTTCCTTTATAATCTTTTATTTATACACCTCTTGTCCAAAGTGCATAGCCTGTCTTATTACATTATATATTGATATGATATTGACAGTTCCCGTGGAAAAGTGCAGGGCAGTATGTCCACCGGAATAGAATTCAAAAGGGAACTTCATGGTGATTAACAGTAGTCTAACACTAAAATTCCAATTGGGTCCAAAATAAAGCAAGTCACTCTGGGGGTGCCGGGGCGCGGGTTTACACCCCACGTTCACGCCTCCACCGCTCCTACCGCACGGAGCACCCCACCTGGCCAACAGGAACCACCCCACGACCACCCCTGCAATGCCCCGGCTGGCACGTTTGTCTACACTGGGGTCCCCTCCTTCAGCGCAGGTTTCCCGACCTCCCTCTCTGGGCCGCGTCCCTCTCCGGCACAGACGCCACCGGAGCTCGGCGCGCGCCTCCCCAGCCCGGGCGCGCTCGGAGGCCGCCCCCCACCGCCGGGACGCCTAGGGGGCGCCGCCGGCCGGGTCTCCCGGGGCCCGCGAACGCAGGAGCAGAATGACGGAGATGACGACAGAGCTGACGCCACCCGCCCGGCCGGCCGCGGCCGCCGGTGCTGCCCGCAGTCGCCGCCCCGCCCTCTCGGTCGTGCAGGTCGCCGGGCGGCCGGGGTCGCGCTGTCCCGCGGGGGCGCCCCGCCGCAGTGCCCGCCCGGCCGGGCCGCCGCGCCAGGGTTCCCACGGCCCCCGGCCCTCCCTCGCTCCCGCGCGCTCCTCGCCGCCGCGCCCGCCCGGGCCTCGGGGAACATGGCGCTCGTCCCCTGCCAGGTGCTGCGGGCGGCGATCCTGCTGTCCTACTGCTCCATCCTGTGCAACTACAAGGCCATCGAAATGCCCTCGCATCAGACCTACGGAGGGAGCTGGAAATTCCTGACGTTCATTGATCTGGTAAGGCCGTGTCCCCCTCCCCCGTCCTCCGCGCGCCCCGAGCCTGTGCGTGTTTGTGGGCGCGCGGGCACCTGCGCGCGCGCGCCGCCAGCATCCACCGCTGCCCTCGCCTCTTCCCCGGTGATTGCGTCTGCGGTGCCCCGCCGCAGCGCCTTCTGAGCCACCGACGTTACCTGGTAGCTGGGGCCCGAGTGGAGGTGGGGTGCCGCCAGGTGACTGGCTATTTGGAGGGGAACACAGACCTGCCTCTAAGAGGTGACGCGGAAAGATTCTCAACTTTGCAAATGGATTGGACGCCCTTGATCATGAGCGGCCTCAGACCCGCTCCCCGCCAAGGTGCCTCCAGAGCACCCACCGTGGGATCCAGGTGCAGCCACTGAAGGAAACTGGGTATTGTCGAATGACTTCAGCTTCCTCTGAAAGGACCAAACTCCTCGTCATAAAGAGAAAGCATCTAATAAAGATTTTTTTTGCATCTGTTTTTTTGCCCATTGTCAGTAATTCGCTTACAACGTTTTACCCCAGAAATATCAGGGGAGATTTTCAAAATGCATTTCCAGCGTGCCTTTGCAGTCTTCCCTTGTAAAAGTTTGCATAAGCAGCTCCTCTTTTGGCACAACATGATGGCCTTGGCAGTTGGAGTTGTTTTTTGGTTGTTGTGTTTTTTTGTTTTTAAAGGCGTATCCCCTTCTGGCACTTAAAAGGGCCAGAGAATCAGAACATAAGCATAAGGCCCAGTAATAACATGGGGGGTAACTTAGGAACTTTAGGGTGAAAGATGACTAATTTAGACACACACTAAGAGATGATCAGGTATGGGCAGAGGGTTAAAACAAGAGCAACCAATTCTAAGGACTAGAGAAAATGTACAACCGATTCCTGGGATGCTAGAACCATCCAAGATTATACGTGAGGTTGGCTAGTCAAGCACGATTATGATCTCTAATTGTTGACCCTTCATACTGATGAAGAAAACTTGATACCTGTTCTAAGATAGTAACAAAAGCTTAGCATGCCTCAAAGATATGCAGTCAGTTTTTGTTTAGGGTTTTTGTTTAGAAATACCACCTTAAGTTTGTATCATGTTAAATACTTTCAGAGAGGAATTCAAGTTCTTTTTCCTAGCAAGTCTCCAAACAGTACACACGCCCAGCCCAAGACTTCCCAAGGCAGAGAGTGTGTCAGGGGTTTCAATTTCAGATCCTCAACTTCCATCTCGTTCTTGAAACTGATCTGCCTCTGAACATGGGTGATGCCTGCCAGTTCTCCTTTCTTCCTCCCCATTCATTCAAGGGCCAAGCACATGACAAGGCTGTCTGCTGTATCTATGTGTTCCTTGTAGCACTCAGAAGATAGATGGTTGTCACCAGGACTATCTTCATATTTGACTGAGAAATGAGGTCAGACTTGTTCTGACAGGAAGTCTTATTGGGTTGATTGGCTTGTCAGTGAGAATTGGCTCTGCCAATTATATTATATAGCAGGCATTTTCCATTGATGAATGAGCGAAATCTGCAGCCCTGAGGTTCCAATAAATGTGTATCAGCATTAGAAATCGTGTCCCTTTTTCAAATGTTTAAACTTACGTTAAAAACGTTTAGATGTTCTTTAAAAATATGTGCATAGATTTTCAGAGTTCATTTAGGGGCTATGTGAGCAAAATTCCTCTTGGATCGCTACCTTATCCCGTTCCTTGATCAGGTCTCAGAGCTGGCCCATTTGCGTGTTGCCAAGGAGCAGTGCTGAGCCAGAATGCTGATGGGGACTCCACTGGAGTGGTAGAAACTGGACAGTTCTCAGAAGCACCTTTGTGTTAGGTACAGTTTTGGGGGGAGCAGAGGAGGGGGTCAGCAGGTGAGAGGCGTAGAAGTTGAGGGAGTTGGTTAACCCGTGAGAGATGACTGCACCTCACCCTAGCATTGCTTACTGTATGTTACCAAACACAGCTCGCAAGAACCCATGCCCTCTCATAACCTTTGCGTGACATGAAACTGTCGAAGAGCCGATCTGACTCTACTTAAACTGTCACACGGTTTATATTTATATGGCATTTGATGATTGGACTTGCCTATTTTAAATAATACGAATCACCTCAAATATACTTGTGTCTATCAGATTTCAGGCGGGCCATAAATTCAGATTTGAAACCTTTGCTTTGTTCCGTATTTCCATTTGGTCTGTATGGAGCCTTCAGCCAGTCATTCACACTTTTTACTCTCTGTGGCCTCTGACTGAAATATAATAATAATCTTTAATCATGAGTTGCTGTGAGAAACTATGTCTAGAATATGTTCATAAAAACACTCATGCAAAGTGTTATTCTTTTTATGATTAGAGATTTAGATTAGAGATTTATGATTAGTCTTTAGAGCCTAAGCATTGGACAGCTGTTAAAACAACCGTCTTGTCAATCCTTCGTAATGGCAGGAAAAGATTTGGCTACTATAATTTACCCATTTCACTTTCATTTTTTGTATGTTTAAAAAAACTGAATAAAATTTATTGCTTAGTGCCTTGGACAATTTTAATGATTCTAAGCTCACTAGCGCAGTTTTGGAAGAGGGTTTAGCATCTCAAAACTTTAATGAGAAGGCCCTTTTTCTAGCTAACTTGCATGGTAGAGAATCAGGACATTTATCCTGTAGCCAGTCTGATTCCATGTTCCATGGCCTCAGTTTGCCAGAATGTAAATTGGGAATCTCTGGCTACATGTATCCGGGAGCAGGTGGTTATATGACAGTGGCCATTTCAGCTATATCTGTATCTTTGTTTGAGTATGATCGTCGTCCCAATACAATCAGAGCTCATGGTTAAAAACTGAAATGCAAGTTATTGCCATCGGTAATCCTACATTGTTATTCCCTAAGAGCTTCAAGAGAATTAAAGAGCTTTAGGAAAATTCAAGTTAGTAAGTGGAAATGGACCACTGTCTTGGTGTGGTAGGCAGAATAATGGGCCCCCAAAGATGTCTACATCCTAATCCCCAGAACCTGGGAATGTGTTCAGTTCCATGGCAAAGGGGAATTAAGGTTGCTAATCAGCTGACTTTAAAATAGGGAGATTATCCCAGATTATCCTTGTGGACCCAGTGTCATCACAAGGGTTCTGGAAAGGGGAGGGAGGCAGAAGAGAAGGGTCTGTTGGAGGAGGCTGTGACTCGGGAAGAAAATAACGGAGAGATACAACATTGCTGGCTTTGAAGATGGAGGAACGGGCCAAGAGCCAAGGAATGTGGGAGGTGTCTAGAAGCTGGAAAGGGCAAAGAAATAAATTCTCCCTTAGAGCCTGCCGAAGCACAGCCCTGCTGACACCTTGATCGTAGCGGGGAGACCCATTCTGGACTTCTGACCTCCGGAGCTGTAAAATAGTCCATGCATGTAGTTTACGCCACTAAGTTTATGGTAATTTGTTACAGCAGCAATAGAAAACTAGTACGCTTGGTGCAAAGTCCTCTGACCCAGAAAAAAAACTTAAATGTTGTTGTACTCATTCAATGACTCAGCTAGTTCTTTGTGTGTATTAGATAACTGGTTAATTTTAGCTTTCACCAAGATACAGGTTTTTGCCTATTGCATCCATGAAGCTAGGCAGAGAAGGCATACATGTAACAATGGACAATACGAGAATCTATAAAAACTGAACAACAGTGGAAAAACTAGGTCTTTGCTTTACTATGAAGTATTTTAAAAATTACTGGTATGCAACATGTCATACCAGAAGAAGGAGCACTCTTAACTGGAAATAAGCTGGAAAGAAAGAAAAGTTAAACTAACCGATGTTCAAGTGTTTCCTTAATCAGTATCACAGCTGATGAATTTTCTTCAAATGATGCAGATTCATTCGCTTATTCACTAACTAAAGGATAATTGCCCCTAAAGATAATAAAACTGAGAAATCACAATAAAATGAGCACAAATATTAAAGAAAAAGGCAACTCTAGGTTGAGGCCTCAGTGTAGTGCTGGAGTATAATGGGTGTTTGGTAAATGTTTGAATAAATGGAAACTTTCTCTTTCCAAATTTTCAATGAGTATTCTTTTCTTGTCCTATTTTCTCCTCAAATATTTAAAATAATTGGGATTTTTTGAAATGTACCAACCAGAACTTTATTCAGATGTATATGGTAGAACATCTAACACATGAGTCAGAATCAACTTCTTCAGAAAACGTGAACTGGACAGTCATTAAAAATTAATATTGATACTGGATTCTGGATGTTTTTATTTTTTTTGCTGAGGAAGATTGGCCCTGAGCTAATATCTGTTACCAATCTTCCTCTTTTTCCTGAGGAAGATTAGCCCCACACTAACATCTGTGCCCATCCTCCTCTATTTTGTATGTGGGATGCCACCACAGCATGGCTTGATGAGTGGTGTGTAGGTGCTCACCCGGGATCTGAACCCACGAACCCCAGGCCATGGAAGCAGAGCGCACGAACTTAACCGCTACTTAACCGCTATGCCACTGGGCCGGCCCCCAAATGTTTTGATTTTTAAAGATTGAAACAAACATATGGCTATCTTATTTGCTGTAGTTTGTGGTACTCACCATTGTGAGAGTTATCGTCTCATAGGGCTCCATTTTACTCATTATTCCTCCTGTACTGACTTGTCATTCATGCATAGGCAAAAGATTGCTTAGGCCCTGAGGACCAGCAGGATGGACCTTATCTGGGAGCCTGCAAAAAATGTGGAAGCTCAGGCCCCACCCCAGACCTTCTGAATCAGAATCTACACTTTAATAAGATCAATAAGTCATTTCTTTGCACATTCTGGTTTGATAAATGCTGCTCTAGGACAAACTGTTTTTGTTTTGTAATTTAACATGGAATAGCTGGTAGGACACAGCCTCTATATAGTAATTCTGCCTTTAAAACATATTTAGGGGCTGGCCTGGTGGCGTAGCAGTTAACTTGGTGCATTCCACTTTGGCGGCCCGGGGTTCGCTGGTTCGGATCCTGGGCGCGGACCTACTCACCGCTCATCAAGCCACACTGAGGTTGTGTCCCACATAGAAGAGGTACGACTCTGCAACTATGATACGCAAGTATGTACTGGGGCTTTGGGGAGAAAAAAAAAGAGAAAGAGGAAGATCGGCAACACGTTAGCACAGGGCCAATCTTCCTCAAAAAAAAAAAAACATACTTCAAAACATATTTAAGATGACTTTAACTGTGACATAATTAAAAACATATTGTAAAAAATGACAACTTTAAAATAAAAGGAAGAGGAAAATGTGTTTCAGGCACCAGGGATAGGTTTTTTTAATGCAATTGGGAAACAAATTTAGCCGATCTTCAGGGCAGCCAAGGTGAAAAAGAATACACATTTGATTGCATTGTCTCCAGTGCTGGAATAAAGGAAGCACAACAGTTCATCAGGAAAAATACAGTTCTTTCCAAGCACTGACTTTTCAAGGTTATTTATCACTCAGATTGTCATTTAAAGGACATCGGGTAGCATATAAATAATGCCTTTGATTGGTTTTTAGCGGAATATAGTATAGAAATATTTTTATAGTTGATGTTTCTTATATCTGATTTATATGACAGCAAAAGATATGGTTCTATATTTTGACTAAGTGAAGGCATTTTTGTAGAGGCTTAAAGTAATATAATAAGTATTTATTTTTATCTAAATCCATATTGCAAAAGAGTTTAAGAAAATCACAGCGGGAACAAGATAAATAAAGGCTCAGATGTGGAAAAGCTTGGGGTGTTCAAAGAGCAGGAAATGGTCAAATATACTTGGAGGATACATTTTTGCTTTTAGACATGCTAAGAATTTTTGACGTTTAAAAAAAATGTCAAAATAAACCACGTAAGTATACTAAATAATGCATTTGGTTTTATATTTACTTATATGCTTATGATAAAATATTATTGACTCTAGTTCATGGCTTAATTTTAAATAGGAAATAAAATATCTTGAGAAGAGCTTCTGTATATTATTATGTAACTATGGTACTTAGCTTTGCCAGTCAAAACCACAGAGTGCCACGTGAAGGCCAGTAGTTCGCTGAGTACTCAGTGAGCAAAATTAGGTGGGTGTTTTATTTTTGTTGGATATTACACAAAGAGGGTGAAACTGCACATTTTTTTTCGGTAGAATCAGACTTGACCCTGAAATGTGCACATAAACTTTCAGGATTATATAATGCCTTTTCCTAACCTGGGGGAAGCATTGTGCGTATAATACTTTGCATAGAATCTTCTTCACCTTCTTTGAAAGTGTTTCTTTTGGATCAGACATAAAATAGGGGCCTGGTTTTTCAGGGTGGGGGAAACAGCTGACGATATAATCACCCATTCTCTTTCTTAGTTGCGACTGTTATTGAAATTACAGAAAGTCATCTGACCACTAGTTGAGGTCACTTCTTTTCCCATCCCCGCCATCCCCCATGTCTGGTAGAACATTTAGCAAAATTGGTAGCTACTCTTGAGGGCTTTCATTTGTCTCTCTGTGTTCCCCTGAAATGTCATGCGTTTTTGTGGAAGCGTGAACAATAGTACAATTTTCCATCTTGAATCAGATGTTTCTGTGATCCAAGCATGCTTGGAAAAATCTTTCTGCTTAGGATTCCAGAACAGCAGAGCTTTCTTTTGTGTCTAGAAGCCTGTGGCTAGACAGTTAAAGGGCCCATTCTCACCTGCAGTCCTGCACAGAGTGAGCACAGAGCTCTTTTTGAACACGTGAACGCGGGAGACCCCTTGAGCAGATCCATTGTGGAGTGGAGCAAGATATGGGATGTGGCTTCCGTAGGCCTGATCAAGATAGACTAATCAGGCATAACCGGAGAAGTTGCTTCAACTTGCAAAATGGCAAGAATACTATCATTTTGAATCCTGAGAATACAGGAAGTGTTCATTACAGTGCTTCAGAGGCGTGGAATTCTAAAAAGTCAGTTAGACAATTGCCTAGCTCCTTCATATTGACTTCTATGTAGACCTGTTAAGCTGTATTATAATTTAAAATTTTAATTTCAAAAACAATACATAGAATTATAGAAAATTTGCACAGTATAAGAAACCATAGAAAACAAAACATATTCCATCTTGATTATCTCTGATTTTCTGTGCATCTTAGCATTTTAGTGCTTCAAGATTGTACTTACTTCAGAACTTGATACACAGACAGAAACACACACACAGAGTCAGACTTCAGGTATATATATGTATATGTATATATGTGTGTGTACGTATATATGGTCAGATTTCAGAAAAATCATCTTTTGTATAAAAATTATTTTTAAATTACAGAGAAAAATATTTATCACTCAGATACCAATATTAGTATGTTGATATTTGCCTTTTGAGCCATATATACTTTTGTTTCAAACAAAAGTTCAGTATATACATATGGTTTGTATAAATTTGTGTTTTAATTAACATGACCCAAAATTCACTCTTTTTGGTGTACCACTGCTAGAGTTTTGACAGATGCATAAAATCGTGTAGTCACCACCACAATCACCTAAAACTGTTTTTTCATGCTGCCCTTTTATAGTCAAACCCTCCCCTGAATCTTAACAACCTCAGATCTGTTCTCTATCCCTATACTTTTACCTCTTCTAGAAAAATATGTAAGGCATACAGTATGCTTACATACTGGCTCTTTTCAGTTAGCAGAATACATTTCAGACTCCTCCATGTTGTGTGTATCAATAGTTGTTCCATTTAATTGCTGTTGTGTTCCCTGGTATTCATGTACCACTCGGTTGATCCATTTATAAATTGAAGTGCATTTGAGTTTTTTGTAGTTTGTATGATTATGAAAAAAGCTGCTATAACCATTGGCATACAAGTTTTTGTACAATCATGAGTTTCCATTTATATTGGGTATGTACCTAGGAGAGGGAGTATTTGGTTATATGGCAAGTAAATGTTTAACTTGATAAGAAACTGCCAAACTGTTTTCCAGAATGGAGGTGCCGTGCTGCACCGCCACCAGCAATATACGAGGGTTCCAGCTGCTCTGTGAACTCATCAGTGTGTGGCATTGTCAATTTTTCTTCTATTTTAGCTATTCTGATAGGTATGTAGTGGTATCTCGTTGTGGTTTTAATTTGCATTTCCCTCATGACTAAGCATGTTAAGCGTCTTTTCCTGTGCGTTGTTAACCACACACATATCTTTGCAGTGTACAAATCTTTTGCCCGTTAAAAAAAATGTTTTCTTATTGTTAAGCTTTGAGAGTTTTTGTGTATACCAAATAAAAGTTCTTTACCAAGTATGTTATTTGCCAACATTTTCTTCCTGTTCGTGGTGTAGCTTTGCATATTATTAGTAGGGTCTTATGTAGAGCAAAAGTTTATCATTTTGATGACATCCAATTAATTAATTTTTTTATTTTATGGAAGTCTTGTGATGTTTATCTAAGAACTTTTTACCTAACCCCGGGTTACAAAGAGTTTCTTCTCTACTTCCTTCTAGAAGTTTTATCCACCTGCTATGTGTACTTTTCAAAGTCCTCTAGGTAGTTGCTTTTTGTATTCTCTTCAGAGTTTTTAGTTGTAATCAGTGGGAATGATGGTCTGTAGACAGCTTTCTCCATCTTGACTGGCACCGGGAGTAGTTTACATATAATTTTAAGACCTGTTTTTTTTCCATCTACAATATTTTGTAATCATTTTTACATCCCACTATGCATTCTTCCATAACATCATTTTTAAAGACTGGATATTCCTCCATGTGGGTGTTTATGTTGATTGTGTTAGTGAACATATGAATAGATAATTCTTTACACACATCTGTGATTATTTTCTTAGGATAAATTCTTAGATATGGAACTGGTGTGCATAAATTCTTAAGAGAGTATCTTAACTTTAAATCAATCAATTTACATTTCCTTCAATGTTTAGAATACTTATTTCTCTATATTCCTGCTAACACTATGAGTAGAAAAATAATGCCAGTGATCACTCAAGGTTCTTCAACTTCAAAATTTCCTATCCAGGAGATGCCCTGCAAATATTTCATCACATATCTCATAAATGTAAGTGACTGGCTATCTTTGATGCAGTGTTTATAAAACCCAGTGGTGTTAGTCATATTTAGTTTGGGCTCATAAATACTTGAGCCAAACATAAATCTTCAAGTGCCTAGAGCATCGTAATTAGGATAGAATTGACATGGCTGAAGTGAGCAAGAATAGTTTTCTATGCACAGTAATCATGTATTTGCTTGTGCATTCCATTCATCTTGCATTAAAATTGTACTTTAGCTGAGTCATGAGTGATTTATTAAATCCAATTTGAAAAGTCAACATTAGGAGTCTGAGGAAAGTGTGTTTGCTATAACGTTGCACATCCTTTTCTTTGTAATTACACTTATACATCTTTGCTATTTTTGAAAGGCATTAAGAATATATATAGCATGGGAAAATATCCTTTTCTAAAATAGTGAGGCATATGTTCTATGGCAGAACAGATCATTTCTGTGTCAGCCCGGGTCCTGATTAAGTGCACAGGCTCTGGTGTAAAATCTCCTGGGCTTGCAGGCTAGTCTTGCCTCTGACTCTTTCCTTGGACAAGTCACTTATCTGCTCTGTGCCTTAGTTTCTTCATCTGAAACTTGGGCATGATAGAAATATATATATGAAAGGATGAAAATCACAATAATGTCAAAAGTTTAGAATTTATAGCCAACTTCATTCCAGAATCTGAGAGGATAGTTCCATCAAAGCTAGGGCTAGTGAAGTTGTTTTCAAATATGTAATTGATAGCCCCCCACATCTGATGGTCTAAAATCTGAGAAGATGGCTCTGAAGCTCCTTTCCTGTTTCTGACTCAGGGATAAAGTATCTGGAAAGACTTCTTTTCTATTCCAGGAAGATACATCAGGCAGGCAGCCAAAGTGTTGCCTGATCTGGGTCTGTAAAACCCAGAAAACCACAGTGCAGGAAGGAAGTAGGAAAAGGATGAACAGAAGTGCATTGCATCCTAGGAGATGTAATATACACAAAGAAAGTGCTGTAGGTTCCTGCTAAACAGAAGAGGACTTTAGCAGGGTTGTACTCTGGGATTTATAGTTTCTTTTTTGGGTACTCTGTTGCTTCAGAATGACAGGGAACCAACCCATGAGTGGGGGAAATGCCTTCTCAATAGAGCAAAGGTTCATTACATGGAAGTTTACAAAATACTACTAAATTGAGCTAGAATTGTACATGTGAATTATTATTCAGCCATAGCTCTGGGACTAAAAGAGCACTAAAGTAAAAGAGTCAACCTCAGATCAATCTACATATCCTCTCTATTGAAAAATACTAGTCTTAAACAGCTCTTTCTTGTTCCAGGCTGAGGACATAGGAAAAAATAAGAACAGAACTATATGCAGCCCTTGAAAATCATTGCGTAACAAAAGAAATGAAATATCATCCTGAAAACCCTAGGAAGAGCACACTAATGAAAATTATTTACAATTAGAAACCAAAAAATTTTAGAAACTGTTTAAAATCCTCAATAGAATGAAAAAAACCATGGCATCCAAGAAGCAGAGTGCAAGGTTGTAAGTGGAGAATAGAGAAATGGAAGGACAACAGGATGCGATGAAAAGGGAGGTGGATGAGATAAGGTAAATTTCAAGACTCTAAAAATGCAATGGCAAAATTAAAATCCACAATGGGACCAGTAAAAAATAAAATTGATACTATGGAAAATCAGATCAACAATCAGAGAACAAGCTAAAGAAATCCTCCCAGAATTCAAAAGAAAAGGAAGAAAAATTAAAATAATGAAAGTGAAGCTATGAGGTAAACAGAATGAAAATTCAATAACAGTTATTGATTGTTTCTGAAAAATAAACCACAGCAATAAGAACAGAAATAATAATCCAAACAAAATTTTAAAAATTCCCACTGCTCAGCAGGGGAAGCTCCCGAGTACAGTCACGCACCACATAATGGGGTTTTGGTCAATGATGGACCGCGTATATGACAGTGGTCCCGTAAGGTTAGTACCATATAGTCTAGGTGTGTAGTAGGCTATACCATCTAGGTTTGTGTAAGTACACTCTATGATGTTCACACAATGACAAAATTGCCTAAGGATGCATTTCTCAGAACATACCCCCCTTGTTAAGTGACACATGACTGTATATGGATTGAAAAGTCTCATTGTCTCTCACGCAAAATGAATAAGAAATGACACACACCTGGACTCATCCTGGCAAAGTCTGTGATTTAAAATAGTTATTAACTATCATGTAAGTCTCCATGCATGAAGAATGAAATAAAACATAAACAGAACACTCCAACAAATTACCTGCTAAGGAGCAAAACTGAGTAGTCTGAGTCATTTGAATTTAGTATCTGTCATTTAGACTCCAGACCAAAGTAACAGAGCAACACCTACAGAATTTTGAGGAGAAAAATGATGTGATCTAAAATTTTATACCCAACCAAGTTATCTTTTTGAGTTCAGGTAATTGACATATATATCAGTTATGTCAGGTTTCAGAAAATCCTGCTCCTACTTACCTTGTTTTTTTTGTTCTGTTTATTACTGCCTTTTTACTGAATAAGCCAAGAGGAATTAAAATGTAAAATTCAAGAATGAAGTAGACAGGGCCCGCCCGGTGGTGCAGCGGTTAAGTTCGTGCTTGGCAGCCTGGGGTTCATGGGTTCCGATCCCAGGCACCTGCCGACGCACTGCTTGTCAGCCACGCTGTGGCGGCGTCCCATATAAAGTAGAGGAAGTTGGGCACGGATGTTAGCCCAGGGCCAGTCTTCCTCCGCAAAAAGAGGAGGATAGGCAATGGATGTTAGCTCAGGGCTGGTCTTCCTCACAAAAAAAAATAGCTGATGTTAAGAGTGCTCAATTGAAATATAATAAACCTTTTAAAAAAAAAAGAATGAAGTAAGACATAGTATAAAGCTTGTGTTGTCCATGAAACAGATGGATTATAGAGTTAAGTCTAAAGAATCTGTTAGGTTTTTCTCAGGTTACAAGGGATAGTGGTACAATCAAAAACCAAAATGTGAATAAGGCAGACTATTGATCAGAAATCTAGCTGAGTTAGTGAAGTTTGCATTATATATTTTTTTAATGCTGTCTTCCTGATTCAAGTTACACAGAACTAATCTGGCCAAATATTTCCTAGCAGAGATTTGACTTTAATGAGTACATAAGAATTATTTGTAATTAGCACCTGAAAGTACTAATGAACAGTGTTGGTTTTTGCTCCTTTCATTATAGTTTACATAAGTTATTATGAATTGATATGCCTAAATGGGCTAAATTATCTTTACTATCTTTACTACACACTAAACTATTAGTGTGTTTTTATTATTGGTCAGTTTTAAAGGTAAATTCCAGTCTTACTTAGGCCTATCTAGAATGAGAATGATTAAGATATTTTAAAGACCTCACTCAATCAGACTGCTCCCCTCTTTGCTCTTAAATCGTGATTTCAAATAGCGCAGAATTTAAAAAAAGAAAAGAACCCTGTGTTATTGTCACTGTAAATAGGGTTTAAGCTTTATACCTCACAATGTGAATTCTGTTGGGCTAAGATTTCACTTATGTGTTTACTACTGTAGTGCTATGCTGATATGGATAGTCAATAAATACTATATGATAATAATTGATACACAGTTTTCTTAATGACTACTCTGTCTTTGAAAAAATAATTTCAAAAAAAAGAAAAGAATATCTTTGAATCTAGCCATGGATCTCTATCTATAGATCTCTATCTCTATCTCTGTCTCTATCTAGAGATCTCTTTATCTACATCTCTATCTCTGTTTAGAGATCTCTATCTATAGCTATGTAAGTTAGAAGTTAATAAGTGTATGTTATAGATTCTGGAATACAATTGCAATTGCTTTATTCCTACTTTACATTTTTACTGAACGGCAACCTAGCATTATAATTTAAAATGAATTGTTTCTTCTAATATTTTTATTTTTTTATTTTATTTATTTATCTTTTGTGTGTGAGGAAGACCAGCCCTGAGCTAACATCTGTTGCCAATCCTCCTCTTTTTGCTGAGGGAGACTGGCCCTGGGCTAACATCTGTGCCCATCTTCCTCTACGTTATATGGGACACCGCCACGGCGTGGCTGACAAGCAGTGCGTCGGCGGGCACCCGGGATCCGAACCTGCGAACCCCGGGCTGCCAAGCGCAAACCAAACCGCTGCGCTACTGGGCCAGCCCTCTTCTAATATTTTTAATTTTTCTATATGTTAACACAGGTTAAACTCATAGCTTGACTGTAATAAACATATTCGAGCCAATTTCTGTTTGCCACAGAAAGCCATTGTGATGTGACCTAATTTGATATTTTAAAAATTGCCATTAGTGACCTTAGGCACAAATAGAAAGGGAGCAGCACTGTACCAAAAAAATCTAGATTATAAAGGAAAAGTGAGATTTTTTTCTAGGAGAATGCCTGTCAGATGTACCCTCTCTTGCTTTTTGCTGAAATGTAGCTTGCTCTGATTTTTTGGAGTGGGAGAATCTCTCAGAGATATTCTGCTGTAGCACCCTTCCCAGTCCTTAAGTCCCCTTGTTTCCTCTTTTTTTTTTTAGCGTAGATTCCGTGGTCCAACGTTATAAGCACACCCTCGCAAACCATCAAGTACCATATCCCTTTTTGCCTTTAATCTTATTCACCTAGAAAATCTATAATTCTGATTAAACCCGACTATCTGCTCACGCATGCCTGCATCTGAGCAGCTGAGCATGATTACAGAAAATCACAGAAGCATGCTGTTTGGTCTGCTTGATATTCGCGACCACAGGTATCAAGTGGGCCCTCAGTATTGTCCCTAGTCATGTGAATCTCCTATTCTCACGGCGTCTCTTTCAGCTGTTTTCACCTGTTTTCCTCAAATCTTGGGCATCCCTTCCCTGGTCCTCTCACTCAGAGAACAATCTTCATATTGGCCAAAGCGCATAATGAACTTGCCCTTTGTTTCAATAAGAAAATAAAAGCTATCAGAAGAAACTTCTACATTCTCCCACCATCAAATCTGCCAGTCTACCTTCACCTGAAACTGTATGCCACGTTCCCTGCTGTTACAATGGATGAACTGTCTGGACGTCTGAGGACAGCTCTTCCACGTGTACACTGGACGCCACGACTTCTTGCCTACCTGAGCATTCCATTGCTGACATTATCTCCTCTCTCTCCTGAATTATACAGTTTTCCATTTGAACTGCTTTATTTCCATCAATCTACAAACATGTAGGTTGATATGTATGTTATCTCTCAATGTGAACAAAACAAAATAAAATTTACCTTGGCCTTGAATCTTGTAGCGCCACCTTATTTCTCTTGTTCTATTTTTAGCAGAGCTCCTTGAAAGAACAGTCTACACTTCCAGTTTCCACTTCCTCTTCTCCCATTCTCTCTTAAAGCCACTCTGCTCTGTTGCAAGACCTCTCATCAAAGTCATCAGTGACCACCACATTGACAAATATAAAGGCCAATTCTGAGTCTTCATTTAACTTACACTCTCAAGAACATTTGATCCAGTCAGTCAATTTCTCTTTCCTAAAACAGTTCCTTAAAACTTGGCTTCTGGGAAAATACATCCTCCTACTTTTCTGGCTGTTTCTTCTTAGTCTCTCTTGCTGGTTTCTCTTCCTCTTCTTAACCTCTCTTTGTCGAATGCCCCAGAAATCAGTCCTAGATCCTCTTTCTTGTATAGTCTACATTCACTCGTTGGGGATCTCACCTAGTATCATGGCTTTAACTACATTCCGTCTGATGGTGATCCTCCAGATCTAAATCTTGAGTCTCAATCTGTCCTGAGCTCCATAGTCCTATATCCAACTGCCTGCTTTATGTCTCTGCTTAGAGGATTAGTACGCGTTTCAAACTTATCTTCCAAAACAGTTCTTGGTTTCACCTCCCAAATCTGCTTTTACCTCATTGTTCTCTATCTCAGTAAATAACACCATCATCCAGAACTGTGGTGTACAAACCCAGGGGGCATTGTTCTTATGGGTTAATTGAATTTTTATTTGCATCTTCTGTGTATTTTCCCCAATGGGCATCTCATTTATTCAAAACGGACTTAAAAATGTAAACGATTTGGCAATCGTACCTAGCTCTTGAAATTTTCAACCTGGTTGGGCAGCTATTATTATAATTACATGATGAAAATGATCAACTAATATTCCATTGAGAAATTACTGAAAATCAGAGAATAACCTTCATATTGGACAAAGCATGTAATGCAAAAAAAAGAAAACAAAACTTTTAACCAGTTTTAAGTCTTGGAGAAATTTTAGCAAAGGATGTTTGATTTTTTTTTAAATCAGTTTTTACCTAGTATTTTGGGGAGTAACCACACATTATTTTTTGATTCTACCAAAGATGGCCACATTTGTTTTTGACTAAAAAGTGGTAAATATTATGTCAAAAATCTGAAAGAATTGACAAAAAAAAATCTCCTAAAACTAATAAGTGATTATAGCAAGGTTGCAGGATACACTCACTCTCCTCTATACCAACAATGAACAAATGGAATTTGAAATTAAACGCACAATGCCATTTACCTTAGGACCCCCCAAAATGAAATTCTTATGTATAAATCTGATGTAATATATATAGGATCAATACGAGGAAAACTACAAAATTCTGATGAACAAAACCAAAGAAGAGCCAAATAAATGGAGAGATATTCTATGTTCATGGGTAGGATGACTCAATATTGTCAAGATGTCAGTTGTTTCTGACTTGATCTGTGTAGATTCAGTGCAATCCCAATCAAAATTCCAGCAAGTCATTTTGTGGCCATCAACACACTGATTCTAAAGTTTATATGGAGAAGCAAAAGACCGAGAATAGCCAACACAAGATTGAAGGAGAAGGACAAAGTTGGAGGGCTGACACTACCAGACTTCAAGAGTTACTATAAAGGTATAGTTATCAAGGCAGTGTGGTATTGGCGAAAAAATAAATAGATCAGTGGATAGATTAATAGATAAGTAGATCTCTATTCTGAGAATAGAGAGCCCAGAAATAGACCCAAATAAATGCAGACAACTGCTCTTTGACAAGAAATCAAAGGCAGTACAATGGAGCAAAGATAATTTTTGCTGGAACAACATCTGCATGCAAAAAATGAATGTAGACACAGATCTTACACCCTTCACAACAATTAACACAAAATGGATAGCAGAATTAAATGTAAAATGCCAAACTATAATATGCCTAGAAGATAACACAGGAGAAAACCTAGATGACCTGGGGTGTAGTGATAACTTTTTAGATACAACACCAAAGGCATGATCCATGAAAGAAATAACAGATAAGCTAGACTTCATTAAAATTGAAAACTTCTGCTCTGCAAAAGACAAGAGAAGGAAAAGATAAACCATAGACTGGGAGAAAATGTTAGCAAAAGACATATCTGATAAAGGACTGCTATGAAAAGAACTCTTAAACCTCAACTCTAAGAAAACAAACAACCTAATTTAAAAAATGGGCCAAAGACCTTAACAGACACCTCACCAAAGAAGATACAATTATGGCAAATAAGCCTATGAAAAGATGCTCCACGTCATATGTTATCAGGGAAATGAAAATCAAACAACAGTGAGATACCACTACACACCTATTAGAATGGCCAAAATCTGGAACAATGACAACACCCAATCCTGGCAAGGAAATGGAGCAAAAGGAACTCTCATTCATTGCTGGGAAAGGTACAGCTACTTTGAGAGAGAGTTTGGCTCTTTCTTACAAAAGTAAATATACTCTTACTATATGATCTAGAAGTCGTGTTCCTTGGTATTTACCCAAAGTAGTTGAAAACTTATATCCACAAAAGAACCCGTGCACAGATGTTCATAACAGCTTTATTCATAATTGCCAAAACTTGGAAGCAACCGAGATGTCCTTCAATAAGTGAATGGGTAAGTAAACTGTGGTACACCCAGGCAATGGAATATTATTCAGCACTAAAAAGAAATGAACTATCGAGTCATGAAAAGACATGGAGGAACCTTAAATGCATATTACTAAGTGAAAGAAGTCAATCTGAAAAGGCCACATGCTCTGTGAAACTAACTATAGGACAATCTGGAAAAGGCAAAACTACGGATACAATAAAAAATCAGTAGTTGCCAAGGGTTGGTGGGGTGTCAGGCAGGGGGATGACTAGGCAAAGCACGGAGGATTTCTGGGGTAGTGAAAATACTCTGTATGATACCATAATGATGGATACATGTCATTGTACATCCGTCCAAGCCCATAGAATACAATGTCGCCAAGAGTGAACCCTGAGGTTAAGTGTGGACTTTGGGTGATTATGACTTGTCAGTGCAGGTTCATCAGTTATAACAAATGTACTACTCTGATGGGGGATGTTGATAATAGAGGAGGCTGTGGAGGAGGGGCAGGGAGTATATGGGAAATCTCTGTACCATCCCCTCCAAAAACTGCTATAAAAACAAAAGTCTTAATTTTAAAAAAAATGATAAATATCAGAGAACTAAAAGTGCATCATTAGCCCTTTTTATATGCTGCTGCTGCTGCAGAAAACTTCATAAGCTTTTCAGCCAGAAGTATTGCAAAGATCAAAGGGCTTTCAAAGGAATTTCTAATTCTAACGATAAATATAGGTACCTTCTCTGCATAATCCAGGCTTGCTATGCTCTGTTATGTAGAGTATTCCATATTCTAAGCAAGATAGAGACTTCTCAAAGGTCAATCATGGGGGGCGGCCTGGTGGCATAGCGGTTAATTTTGCTCTCTCTGCTTTGGAGGCCCGGGGTTTACAGGTTCAGATCACGGACGCGGACCAGCACGCTGCTTGTCAGCCATGCTGTGGTGGCGTCCCACATATAAAGTAGAGGAAGATGGGCACAGATGTTAGCTCAGGGCCAACCTTCCTCAGTAAAAAGAGGAGGATTGGCAATGGATGTTAGTTCAGGGCTGGTCTTCCTCACACACACGAAAAAGTCAATCATGGAAAAATTGATAAACATTAAATAGTATAATAGATGTATGCATAAATTATTAAGAATAATTAAAAATCCATTTTATTACTACTGTTGTTTTCCATATCATGTTCCTTTCCCATCCCATATTTCTGTCTCCTGCCTAGATGTAGCTGCCACCTTGAGTTTTGTGGCACCATTCCCTTTTAAAAATAATAGTATGTACTCCTAAACGATATATTGTGTTGGTTAGTTTTGCTTGATTGGGGCCTTCATAAAAATGGTGTCATTGTGGAGACTTTCTTTATCCAAATAGAAATAGCATGTTTAAGTAGGTTAAACTTGACAGCACAATGAGTGCAAAAAATATTGTTTACATGCCTGTGTTTTTTATTGCCGTCAGTATTGTGTAATTTGGCCTTGCAGCTGATTAGCCAATTAGGAATTGGAAGGGTGATATGTAATTTTTACTGTCTAACTGACAGGATGATTTATTAGAAGCGTATTTTTGTGGAATTTCACCTGCGTTGTTGTTTGAGAGACCCAGTGCCAAACCAAAACATGTGTGTCGATGGCAGACCTGGGGCCAGCTTTTTAAGAAAATTCAGCTAACATTGAATTCCATTCAAGTACAATTTTCTTTGTTTGCCAGTGGTGTCATACTGATGTTAAAATGTATTTACGTTTTTTATGGCTTCAGTCGACATTATTGAAAGTTTCAACACCCGTGGATATAAGCCATAGGCTCTGATGTCACCCACTGACTATGCTAAGTTAGTTTTGCCACCGTGTGTGCTAGGACTTTCTCTTCTTCCAATGTCAACTGCCGAGTGGATCTTCTGAACTGTAAGATTTGCAGGAAGAGGCCTTCCCTTTGCTCTTAGAAAACTATGTGTGCTACTTATTGACCCAGCTTGTTTACTTTGGTCTCAGAGATGGTTGGAGTTTTGTTTTCATTAAAAATATTCTTTTGACTTTTGTCTCAATGTGATTTGGATAGAAAATGCTGTCAATTATTTTTATAAAGAATGCAGAAGAAGAAGGAACTGCCTTTTTTTTTTTTTTTTTTTTTTTTTTTTTTTTTGGTGAGGAGGTTTGGCTCTGAGCTAACAGCCGTTGCCGGTCTTCCTCTTTTTGCTGAGGAAGATTGGACCTCAGCTAACACCTGTGCCCATCTTCCTCTATTTCATATGTGGGACACCGCCAGCATGGTTTGATAAGCGTTGCGTACATCCACACCCAGGATCCGATCCCGCAAACCTGGGGCTGACGATGGGAAGAGCGAGAATTTAACCACAACGCCACCAGGCCAGCCCCAAACTGACATTTTTTAAATCTATAATATAAAAAAGCATTCATTTACTTTAGGAAATAATAGGAATCTATATTATGAAAATGTGCTAAACCTTCCTAATTTCAAAAGTACTCCCTTAAAATTCCGGTCTGTCTTTATTCCCTTTGTTTTAAAAGGCAAGTAATATATACATCCCCTCCATAAAGATTTTATCAGATGCTAATGGGGAATCGAGTAATACTTAAAGTTTATTGCCTTAAATAATTAATTTAAGCTCACTACTGTGAAACTTTGAATTTTATTTTGTATCATCTTTGGATGCATATCTGAAAACCTTTTATTTTTCTTATACCAATGTTAAACTGCTTTAAGTAGCAGGCATAGCTAAGTTCACAAAAATGAGATGGATTGCTGGCTTTCATTCTTTAAGTTCCTATTTTAAGGGAATAAGGTAAGAAAATATGATAGTGAGATGGTACGTGTAGAGGCATCTGGGAGACCACTGAACCCAATGATCAAAAAAATCCTAGAGAGAACATTCCATCAGTTAAAGTGCAAGTAGCCTGCAAGAGTGGTACATATCAATTATTCACCACATTGTGTGAATTACTCTAATTAGGTAATCACATTGTTTGCCTTCTACTATCGTAGCCTAATTTCTGGGGAATTATTGGTTAGAGGAAAAGAGGAGTGAATTGGAAGGGTTGGGGAGAGGAAGACCATGCTTCAGGGCATGAATTCCTTCTAGAATGGGGTTTGGAGCAGGTAGAGTTCTGCAAGGGCTGGAGACTGTTGGAGGACAGCATGGGGGATGGGGCCCTGAAAATCAAAAGACAGAGTCCAGAATGAGGTGTCAGACATGACCATCATAGAAACCATCTACTGTGATCCTGAATTAATGTCTGAGCAAACATTTTCAGTCAGAAGGATGACTTAAAACATCCAGGAGATGCTAAATGGAAATGTCGTTATTTCAGGACTCTCTGGATTTTTTTAAAGACCAAGGCAGAACATACCCAATGGGAGATGATATTGTTTATCATTGAATTCATGTTAACACTCTGAACTCTAAAACTGTCCTAGATAGAATAATAGTGGTTGACATTATTTTTCATCACCATCATGCACCTTTACTTTTTGTTCTAGTTAACAGATATCTAACTTAAATACAAAGGTTAGTTATGAGCACAGACAGATGTAGACATCAAAATAGTCATTTATTTTTTCATCAAAGTCAAAAGCAAACTAAAACAAAGAAACAAATAAAACTCCATACATCGGTTTGCCACTTAATTTAATTTTTACATTATCCCAGAGTCCTGAAGATTTGTGGACACATTGGGTACAAATATCTAGCATACGTATATGTCTTAGGCCATTACCAGTGAATCTGTCCTTTCAGAAACTGTCCACAAATCATACATTTAAAATCAATGCGAAGACAATGAAAAAAATAGCCATTTTTTATTAGTTGACTTGTTTACTCAACCAACACTTTCTGAATACCTACTATGGACCACTCTGCTAGGTTATGATAATACAATGACAAGTAGTACACAGCCCCTGCCTTCACAAATGTTGCAGTCTAATGGGGGCATCAGACCCAAACACTTATAAAACAATGTAAAAGTGTAGTGAAAGAGACACGTACAGGATCTTGTGAATGATCCGAACAATCATTGCTGGATTCTAAGGTAACATTGATTAGCTAAATTAAGTCCACCCCACATAAGGAACACTACATGGTAGAATGTGTATACCCGTCCCGCCTTTGCCTAGTGAAGAGTATGGCTGTATTCAGAATATACTGTTTTAAGTCATGAGGTTTCAGTTGCAGCATTGACAGGTAGATGTGAATAATACAGGAGTTTTCTAAAACGAGCTACTGAACATCCTTCCTGATAAGTTCTCACCCAAAATTGCTCAGTAAAGGAGAATTACCAGGGCTTTGGAAGAGGTTTGGTCGCTAGCCAGAATTCTTATGAGTAACTGAGGGAAAAGTATTTTCCTCACCAAAATATTTTGCTTTCATTTTCTGCCCTAAGTGGAGGGAATTGACAGTGTTTCTGATGGTGGTTGTGCTGGTGGTGGTAGTGGTGGGGATGATGGTGAGAGATTTCTGTTTTTATTTTAGTCCAACCTCAGCGGTGTTTCCCAGAAGCCATTTGATAAGCAAATGTGGAGGTGAGAGTTGATCTGGTTTCTGAGAATCCTCTTCACCACCTTTCTTGTGCCTTCCTTAGGACTTTTTTAGTTAAAGTTTTACAGCTCATTATTCTGTGGAAACAGACAAGGTACTAAAATAAAAAATAGAAACCTTGCAAAGTTACAGAGCTCTCAGCCCTGTTGTATAAAGGCCTTTGCCTTACATTCCTCTATCCCTTCACACAGTAAATGGAGGACTCTGGCCTCTCTTTTAATTGAGGGTACAGCTTCCTTCTGACCTCACTTTAGTGGAGGGATTCTTTTCATCATGAGGCCCCTCTTTCCAGCCTGAAGATGCCATCTGTGCAGAAGGATGGGGATCCTTTGTCTCAACTGGGCACTCTGTAATTCTAAAGACCTCTGAGTGTATGACGTGTGGTTCACTAAACACCTCTTAGCCTTCCCGGGTGTGAGCTCCTCTGTTTTTGTTTTTCAGTGTTGGATCGGAGAAATCACAGAAGCCGTAGACTATCCTAAGCGTGTCCCAGAGCTGTAGCAAGTGGGCCCGGAACTAAAGCCTAGAATTGGCATCTGGGGCGGAAAATGGCCTATCAGCAATTTAGCTCAGCTAAGATAGGATTCTCAGTGTGTTCTCTGCTCGTTGCCACATTTCTACACTTTCACAAAATTTTGTTTAAAATAAGAGCAGTGTGGTGCAGACCAATGAGAACAGAGCAGAATACTGAGGGCGTGGTCAAGCTAGGGTAATGTAAGTGGTTAGTGAAGTCTCCCAGGCCAAGAAAACGAGATAAACTGAAGGAATTTGACTGACCAAAGAGAAAACTCAAGACAACACTAAGAATGGGAGGTACTGAGCAGCATATGAGGGGAGGAGGCACAGCATTCAGAAGGGAGGTCTGAGTCACCTTCGTGTTGAGGCTGCTGATGGATCCATAAGGGTGACCAAACAGCATAGACCTGCAGAGAAAAAAAATCCGGAAGCTCAGAGACTGCTGTGTATTGTCATTTTCATGTCATTTGCATCCTTAAGTCTAAAATATTTGCCTAGGAGTATGATAGCTGGAATGGTTCCTCAAGTTGACTATAAACACTATGAAGTGTAGGTTTTACTGAGAAAAAAGTGCTGAACAATATCAATATTTTCCCCACAGCTCCAGAAAAAATGTGTCCACAAACACAATTCTATCCTTGAATTGGCAACAAAAGTGAAATGGATGGTTTTCTGTTGGGGAATGTATTACTGACTTCTCCAATTTGTTTTTTTGGAGCTTCAGTGTTCTGGGTTCTGACATACAGCTTTGCTTTGGAAATTAAGTCGAAAACAAGGACCTTCACACGCTATTGTGCACACTCAGTTGCAGTGGCTCCCATTCATTGGGATTTTCGCTCTGCAGGCAGCCAGCCTCCCAGTGGGGCAGGGCAGATGGTAGAAACAGGGGACTGACTCTTGGAAACAGATGGCAGGAATGGAGGCCATTAAGAAAAGTCTGTGGATGATTAGAGTAAGGTTGAATGCCTTTCTTTCTGTATTATTTTGAATTGAGTTGTGTCCCTCCCAAAAATTATGTCAAAATCCTAACCCTCAGTACCTCAGAATATAACCTTATTTAGAAATAGGGTCATTGCAGATGTAATTAGTTAAGATGAGATCATAATGGCATAGGGTGGGCCCCTAATCCAACATGACTTGTGTCCTTATAAAAAGGGAAAATTTGGCATAGGCACACACAGGCAGAACACCATGTGAAGATGAAGGCAGAGGTTGGGGTGATGCTCCTACAAGCCAAGGAATGCCAAAGATGGCCAGGAAACTACCAGAAGCTGGGAGAGAGGTATGGTACAGATTTCCCCTCACGTCTCTCAGAAGGAACCAATCTGCCGACACCTTCATCTTGGACATCCAGCCTCCAGAACTGTGAGACAATATATTTCTGTTTAAGCCACTCAGTTTGTGGTACTAAAAAATGAATACGTTTGTTGTCTGTGTTTCTCATCTGCCTCATCCAGTTCACTCTGCATTCATTGAGGTCAGGGACCATGACCTGGTCATTTCCAAATCCTCCTCACATAGAACAGTGTCTAGCACATAGAGAAAGGCCCCCCCACATATTTATTGAATAAATAAGCAAATATGTTGGTTACTACCAATAACATTTGGATATCTCTCCATTAGGAAAGCATATATTCTATTCTCCCAATTCTCAAACTTAGTCCAATTTAGTAATTTTGACCCTGGATTAGGTTCAGGGTGGCCTTCCTTATTTACTTTTTCTTCTTCCCAGATCCTACCACTGTCCTTCATTCAGATATTTCTGTATTTAAAAAGTTAAACATAACAATTGTTGTAGTACCTACAGATAAGTGACATAATGCCACTGTTCTAGGAAAGCTTTCATTTACTATAAAGTTTGTATAGGTTGTATCAAACATTGGGTTAGGATTTTCTTGAGGGTAAAAAAGCAATTTTTTTATTGACAGACAAATAAAACCAAGGATTCATTTTAATATAAGGATGCCTGCTCATTGTGGACATGTGTCTTGAGTGAATGAAGAACACTAAGTGGAAAATTTACTTAGAGCAAAGTGATAGCTTATCCAAAACATTCCCATAGATGCAGATATCTATCATCTAGACGGTAGAAACTAGCTATACAAGATTAGAGTGATATGTGAGTGAACTGAGATATTTTTGAACTATAAGTAAAAACGTTAGGTCCTTAAAAGTAAACTGGAAAACTTTCCCCCGCCCCAGTGCAAGCAATGAAAATATGCCAACTGGCCATATGTGGAAATCTCAGCATCTACTTGAGTTTTAACCTTTGTACCAAGCAGAGGGGAAGGAGCCTTACTGGAGGCTCCCAAGAGGACGAGATGACTTAGGAGGACCCAGGGAAGAGGGGAAGAATTCTGGGTCAGAGGTGGACGGGATATCTTTTGTAAAAGTCCTCTGAACCCCCGAGTTAGGAGTCTCTTCTGAAAGCTTGCAGATCATCTAAAATATCTTTACACGTGATAACTCGGAAACACTTTTAACTTCTTATCTTTTGTATGTTTCAGTTCCTGTGGTTCTTGTGATTGGTTGTTTCTTCTAAAAGAGGGAAACAAAGATAAACACTTCCATTAAATTCCTGGTCCAGTTAACTCTATGATGGACAGCATGATTTTACATAAAACTTCCCTCTGAAAACTCATTTGGTTGAATTATTGTTTTAACTGGAGTTATATGTTTTGCTTAAAAGTTTAGACTTGTTAAAATGGCTGCACAAAAGCTTTTATGTTGAATTACATCTCTCAAGTTGCACTTCAGCAAAAAGGATTTTCAGAGAACAGGAAAGGTCATATCCTATGTGGTCGGTTGAGTAAGATTACTGTAACGATAGCGCGAGTTAGAGGGACTAGACTCAAATCTGTTTTAAGAACCTTCCAGATTTACTCTACTAAAAATGGTGAGATAAAAATTTTCTTTAAGATTTCCTACTTGCTACATGGCATTTAAGAAAAATTCACTCAACTGAAGACAGTATCTTGCGAAACCTAAAACCAAGCGAAAAGACTTGGAAGGAAGCATCTTCTGACTATGCTAGTCAAATGTCTGTGGTGTCTATTTGATGGTGCAACAAGCAAAATAGAACTCCTTGCTTTTCCTTGTCCCTAATCTAACCTCTGTTTCTAGGAATTAAAAACAGAAGGGCAGTTTGCAGCTCAGAGAATTCTCACTTAACAACTTCAGTTGGATGGAGCCCAGAATCTGGCTCTGGTGTATAAAATTACACTTTGAGCTGTATGTGAGGATATTAACACTCGCCTTTGCCAGTTTCAAACAGACTTCTATATGTGGTATACACATAGATACTGCATTTTCTATGACATTTACTGTTAGAAATGCCTTTTAAACCCCTGGACTATAGGTGCATTAGTATGGAATACCATGATTATGTACACTTGACTTGATCTTACTATGTCCCATTTATTTATAAATTTCTTTATTCACTCACTCACTCACTCATTAATTACTTAACTTATTTATTATCTAAGCATAACAGATGTACTGAGAAGTGCACAAATCTTACATGAGTAGCTCAAAAAAACTTTTACGAAGGGAACACATCTGTGTAACCACCACCTAGATCAAGATATCAAACACCAGCACCTCAGAAGCCACCCTCTGTCCCCTCCATGTCTGTACCTCCTCAAAGGTAACAACTCTTATGACCTCTGTCACTGTAGACTAGTGCTGTCTGTTCTTGATTTCAATAGAAATGGAATCATCCACCTTGTACTGTTTTCTTCTCCAGTCTCTTTTGCTCAGGATTGTGTCTGGGAGGTTCATCCACGTGGTTGCATGTAGCAGTAATTTGTTCTATTTCATTGCTCTGTAGAATTCCATTTTGTGTATATTAAAATTTACTTTCCATCCTATTGCTGATGCATTTTGGGGTTATTTACAGTTTTAAGCTATTAAAAATAATGCATCTAGGGCTAGCCCGGTGGTGCCGCGGTTTAGTTCGCGCCTGGCAGCCCAGGGTTCGCTGGTTCGGATCCCGGATGCCCGCGGACGCACCGCTTGTCAGCCATGCTGTGGCAGCGTCCCATATAAAGTAGAGGAAGATGGGCACGGATGTTAGCCCAGGGACAGTCTTCCTAAGCAAAAAGAGGAGGATTAGCAACGGATGTTAGCTCAGGGCTGGTCTTCCTCACCAAAAACAAAAAAAAGAATAATGCATCTATGGACACGCTTGTGTATGTGTTTGGTGCACATGTGTGTGCATGTCTGCCTAGGAGGAGAATTGCTGGGTTAAATGATACACATATGTGCAGCTTAGTAGATACTGCCAAAGAATTTTCCAGAATGGCTTTAAAACTGTACATTCCTGCCAGCAGAGTTTAAGAGTTCCAGTTATTCTGTATCCTCACCAGTGCTTTATAGTGTCAATGTTTTTTTCTGATTTATTTTATTATTTTTATTTAGCTATTCTGGGGGATATGTAGTAATACTTCATTGTGGTTTTAATTTATATTTCTGTGGTCACTAATAATGTTAAAATATTTTATTTGCTTATTGGCCATTTGGATAGCCTCTTTTATGAAGTGACTGTTAACGTCCTTTGCCATTTTTAAAAATTAGGTGGTATCTCTTTTACTTTCTGATTTGTAGGAGACTTTCTTAAAAAATACAAATTCTTTTTTAGATACATATATTACAAGTATATCTTCTTTTATGATAGCTTATCTTCATTGTTTATGGTGTCTTTTGATCAATTAATGTTCTTACTTTCAATGAAGCTCAATTTATTAATCAATTCCATTACTGTCCATGATTTCTTTTGGCCTTTTAAGAAATATTTACATAATCCAAGATTGTGAAGATATTCTCCTATGCTATATTCTAGAAGCTTTGTCATTTTACCGTTCGTGTTTATGATCCATCTGGTAGTGATTTTGTGTGTGGTGTGAGGTAGGGGTCGAGGATCATTTTTTTCTCATATGGATATCTGTTCTTTTGCCCAAAGAACAGCAGTAGCAGCTCTGCTGTAAATCAGGTGACTCTTGATGTGTGTGTTTATTGTTAGTTATGTGCCCTCTTTTTAGCAGAGAGCTGCTTCTAGTTTTCATAGAAGCAAAAACCTTCCTTTGGACTTGCACCCTTAAGCAAAATATGACAGAGAAAGTCTATTTTGAAACCAAAGAGAGGAAGTGCCCTTGCACCTTGAGGAGGAGGTGTGGGGTTTTTTGGGTTGTTGGTTTGAGGTAGGTGAGATGCAGTATGTCTTGTCCAGATGGAATCTCTGGAATATCCTTAAAAGCAGCAGATGTGTGTGGGAAGAAGGACAGAGTATATTGAGAAGCAGACTGACTTAACCACCTTGGTAACTGCATAGTTGAATGAAGAAACCAACGCGTATTGTAAGTATCTGAAGCACTTTCATTGATGCAAAACAGATGCCCATTCTCAACAAACAGATTATATCTTGGACCTACTTTCCTAAATCTTTGACTTACCTTCGCCAATCACCAGAGGTTAAAAGTTTTAAAATTAATGATCAAAATATTATCAAGGTGACTGAGTAGGCGATAAATTTGTTGGATTTACCATCCAGTGTATTTTCCATTAAATAAGAAAATCTTCTAAACTTAATAAATCATGTGTGAGTCAGTGAGAGCACACTGTTTCAGAGTTGAAGTCTCTTGGAATTCCCTCTAATTACCGCTCTATTTTTCTTCCCTTGCTGGTCATGCTTTGGGAAAGAATACTTCTTACTCACTGACCTCAGTGTCTCAGCTCCGGTTCCCATCTCACACAAAGTCGCTCCTGACTCCTAATGTCCACTGAAACCACTCTTGTCATCAAGACACCAAGACCTCCGCACTGTCAGATCCAGTGAAAACATCTGCCCTTCTCCAACTGCTTTTCAACGTTTGAAGTTATTGAAATAGTCCTTCTCCGTGGAACTATTATTTCATGGCTTCCTTGACACTTATTCTCCTGGTCTTCCTCCCACCTCTCTGACACTCTTTCTCAGGCTGTTTTTCAGGCTTTCTTCATTCCATAAATGTTGGTATTGCACACAGCCAGCTTCAGACTGATTGTTTCTCATTGTGGTGGAACTTGTTCACTCCCATGGCGTCATGATGAATCGATATTCTGATGTTTTGAAGGCTGCTTTTAAAATATCATATACTACAAACACGTAGTTGGACTTCTACTTGTTGGTCTTCTCCATTTAAGTGTTCCAGTGACACCTGAACTTAATATCTCAAAAAAGAAAACTTTTTAACATACTCTACGTCTTGGTGAAGAGCATCCTTTCCAATCAGCCTGAAACCTGGAAGTGGTTATTGAATCTTCTTTCTCCTTTATCCTTCCGTATCCAGGGACAGCATCCTGGCTAGTCTTCCTCCTTAATATCACTCCAGTCTCAGTTCTCTTCTCTACATCCACTGCCTTTTTTCTGTTCGCACATATTCTCACACTTCGCCTTCTACATCTCCTCACTGGCCCCTCTGCCTCCAATATCGTCACACTCCAATCCATTATTTTCTTTCAGGGTGATCTTTCCAAAATGTGTGACTCTTCTGTTTAAAACTCTACAGTGGTTCTATTTTTTCCTTTAGGGTAAAGGCCAAAGTCCTTACCATGCTTTTCCAAACCTAGTCATGCTCACACCCCTCTCTGCTTCTCCAGTCTCATCTCTTGACATTACCCCCTTTCCACCTGACATGCCTGTTCTCCAGAATCGCTTGCAGTTTCTTCCGTCACTCTGCCTTCCCTTCAGAAGGCTGCTGCTCCAGCCCAGAACAGGCAGGCTCCCTATCCATAACCCTCCTTCTGGGGACCACCTGTTACTCATTCTCCATAACTCAACCCAGATATGACACATTCTAGGGGAGACCTGTCCTCGTCCTTCCCCACCAGTCTAGATTATACTGTATTCCATTGCAAGTGTTTATTTATTTTGACCACTTCAGTCTGAACTTCTTGAAGGCAAAGAACATGTCTTTCATGTTTGCATCCTCCCTCTGACATTGCTTTTATAAATGGCACTGTGCTAAGCTCTAGGGATACAAAGGTGAGTAAGACGTATCTCTGCCCATGGGGCTCTCCCAGTGTAGAAGGTGAAACAAACATCAACAGATAATTACTGTGCAATTTGATGAATGCCACATTACAGGTATTTTTAAACCATGGAAGAAAGAGCGCCTGATTCTGGGTCTTAGAGAATTCTATTTAAGTGTACAGAGGGATCTCTAGAGAAATGATGTGTGGAGACATAATCCTCCGAGTAGAGATCATCTCCAGGAAAATTCCCGGCAACCCCGTAGCCAGCTTGACCAGTTGCTTGTCCCCTCAGATCTCCAGTCCAGAGAACTATATGGGAGCTGAAATAGCTACAAATGATACTTGAACACGCAAATAAATATTACATGGCTCGGTTCGGGAGAGATACGCATTAAGTTTAGTCGAGACTTGAAAGAATCGGCATCTTATTTTGTGTGCCCGGGAGATCTCTGACAAAAATCCTAACCGTAACATCCCCCCTTACTTTGTCTGGAAATGTTTGCCTTTATGGTGAATGAGAGGAACCTAAAGCCTTGAAAGGTTCAATCTCGTTCTTTCTCGGATATAATGTCAAATCCCAGAAAACAACCCAGCAAAGCGGGATCTTTACATTTTGGGTTCCCTCATTCCACGTCCCAGGTGAGGACACTCTGTGGCTGATAGCTGTTCTGTAGGTCACCATCCTCCTGGGCCCCAGGGGGTCATGGCCAGAGCCTTGTGCACTTTGTAGCAAGCAGAGAAGGAAGCCGAATTCATCTGGACCCAGGTAATCTAGTCTTTATACAGGATTGTCTGCAGTAGGGACTCATACTGGTGCCCATACGCTCGAGGGACCGTGACCCAGCTTCAGGGGGTTTGGAGAGTCCCCAAAATTCCGCACAAGGTTGAGTACGTGTGTATAGGGGGAGAAAGGCCATGGTTTTCATCATGTCCTTAAAATTCTTGTAACTCGAAGAAGCGCTGGTCTACACACTTTGGTCTATGTTCCTTATATTTATTCAGTTGGTAACCATTTACTGAGGATGTAGGTACTAGGCATTTTGCTCAGTGCTGATTTACTATTGTAGTGGGTGTTGCAGTAAAGAATGGAATGATTCAGATTCAAGTTGGCATGAATTCAGAGCCAGGGTTCCAGGTGCTTCCACATGCAAGATCTCATTTAATCTTCACAGTAAATCTATGTGGTAAATATTCTTATGACCACTTTACAGAAGAGGAAACTGAAGTTCCGAGTGTGCAGAGCACTTTGCTGAGGGCAACTGAGTACTCAAACAGGGAAGCCGGACCTGAGAATCTAAAGATGAAGAGAACGCTGAGCTCCTCCTCACAAAGCTCATGGCCTTTGAGGGCAGACAGACGGAAACAAACACCTAAATGTAGTGACATAAATGTGGAGATAGAGGATATGATATAAAATCTTGGCACCAAGGCATCTGTGGACACTTCAGCAGTGCTTTGTCAAGGAGCGAGTGGGGCCGGGACGTGAAGGATGAATAATAGTGGACCAGGTGGACTGGAATTGGAAATGCATGCCAGGTTGAACAAAGCATTTGCAAAACACAGACACGTGAACTAGTCTTCTGTTTGGGGAAAAATGATGGTGGTTTGGAACAGTGAGCACATAAATAAATATGGAAAGAGATATGTCGGAGAACCAGGTTCCGCCTATATGTTTCCACGTATATTAACGTATCCACAATTCCCTTCCAGAAGCTAGCCCAAGCTACAGGTAGCCACAATTTAGAATAGTTTCTTAGATTTTTTTTCCCCCAAAGCTGATTCAGTAGGTGTGTTCCTTGCACTGTGAAAAATGCTAGGACGACATTGTGATTCTGCCAGTTTTGTTAGGAGAGGGAAGTGTGGTAAACATTTTCTTAACCTAATCTGAGGACAAACAAAATCCCAAACCTAACAACTCACCCTAACACGTGGGCAACTGCTTCAGCCACTTCATGGCCCTGAATAGCAGGAAAGTTAGTAGAAAAGTCTATCTTCAAGCTGAACTATCAAAATACATATCTGTTTTCAAAAATCTTATGGGGATAATAAATTTAATGCTTGGGGTTTTTTTTCCTCCTGAAAAGCAGCATGACTAGTTTAAAACAATGCTGGATAATTCCTAAGGGGGAATACTGTAAGAACCTTTGGCATAATTAGTTTGTACTTTAGCTTGCTGTTTTCGTTACAAGTTTTCAACAAGTTCTCGGAAATATGAATGGAAAAACTTCTCTGATTCCACTTTAAAATATGTGGGAAAGAAAATGCACAGAGGTGGGAGTGGTGGCAGGAGAGAGAGAAGATATGAGGCCAGCACTGTTTTTATTTTATTAACAATTAGACATAGTGAGTTATAGTTTAAATAAAATGTTCAGGTTGTAAGAGTGTATCTTTCCACTTGAAAAAGTCAGTTAAACTATGATAAGATTTTCGGTGGATGCCAGCTTACACGTCCTTGATCACCAGCCCGTAGCATCAGGCCGTGCTATATACCACGACAGAATCACGATCATCAATTGTTTAACATAGCCTGGTAAAAGCTTTATTTTCAGAGCATGGTTGCTTCGTATAAATGTTTTGCATAAATTTGGGATCATGCTATCTGTAATATGCTTTTCTATGCCTGTATTTCTTCATCTGTAAAATGGGGATTATCGGAGTCCCTGGCTCCTGGGGTCGTTGGGAGGACTGGATGAGATGGATTAAGAAAGTGCCCCCCACTCTTAGCATTCAGATGAGATGAGTTGTTGCTGTTGTGGTTAGTGGTTACCTTGTGTGTGTGTGATGAGAACTTTTGAGATCCACTCTCTTAGCAACTTTCAAATACACAACACAGTATTATTAACTATAATCACCTATGGTTACTTTTGCTATTTGTTTTTTACACTTGATTATATATAAGCATTTTCGCAAGTTGTTAACTATTATTCAAAGACGTGATATGTCATGGATATATAACAATCCACAATTCCCTCAGGATTTAAATATGTCATTTTGGTCAGTTTAACAGTTTCCACATTGTTAGCAGCATAAACTCCAGTGAAATAAACATTCTTGTCCATAAGTTTTTGTGACCAAGTTAGATGCATTTCTAAAAGTATTTTAAAGACGTTTGATTCATATGTCCAAATGACACCCCTGAAAGATTGTATCCATTTGGAAGTACCCATCTCTCGTACAGTGTTTAAATAAGAATTAGTAAATGTAAAAGAATACGGAGAAATGTAATAGAAGGCTGTAAGTTTCAGAGCCAGAATATTTGCATTTATTTATACCATAGGAGGCAAGACAAACATATTATGATGTCCATTGTTTCTCATACTTAAAAGAAGCTTTTATGTGATGAAGTAAAAGCATTGCATTGAAGTCAAGAGGCCTGATTCCTATACTGATTGACATAGGAGCACAGTATACACAAGCTTGAGGAAGTCCCTCTACCTCTTGTAGTTATAGACGCACAACTTGCGAAATGGTGATATAATCAATACCTATCTTAAAGGATTTTTGTGGCAGTTAAGTAAGACTGTGCATGAAAAGCACCAAGCAGGGGCCAGCCCAGTGGCATAGTGGGTAAGTTCATGCACTCCGCTTTGGCAGCCCAGGGTTCGCAGGTTCGGATCCCAGGCGTGGACAGATGCACCGCTTGTCCAGCCATGCAGTGGCGGCGTCCCATATAAAATAGAGGAACATGGGCACGGATGTTAGCCCAGGGCCAGTCTTCCTCAGCAAGAAGAGGAGGATTGGCAATGGATGGTAGCTCAGGGCTGGTCTTCCTCACACAAAAAAAAAAAAAAGAAAGAAAAGCACCAAGCAGAGGTCTTGGCACGTAGTAAGCACCTGTAATTGACCACAGTGTTACTGAACAAGAGTATAATTTTTACTGAAGAGCAAGCCTTCAGCATTCCTCAATTTATCGTGTCGTAGATTCGTAAAGTACCGGAATTCCCATCACGTGTCCGTGAATGAGCAGGAGGTGGAATTCCCTGACACCTTTCGGCTGCACTGTCAACATTTTTGATGGCCCTGGTTAGGGTTAACTCGATGTGGTTCTGTTCCTTGATGGAACCCACATTTAGCTCCTGCTCTGCTCCAGACACTGAACCAAGAATTGGTGATACAGGAATGAAGAAAATGTAATCTTTGCCCTTGATGGGTTCATAATCTAGACAGGAAGTGGTTGCCCTCTTTTCTGGGTGAAATTCTTCTTCTCTTTACGTTTAGTGAACATTTGTTGTTCTTCCCTTGAGTCTGGTGAGTAATGATAAAACAAGGCCCAGTCCCTAAGATGGTGAGAATGTGGCATGCAAGTTACTTGGCATGCCTTGCTAGAAAGAGTAAGGGCTTTCAGTCCAAAGACCTGGGCTCACAGGTAGGCTTCAAAACATACTTGTTGAATGACTTTGAGCAAGGCAGGCCTTTGTGTTCAAAGCAAGAAAACGAAGCGTTAAAAACCAATTATTCACTCTTTTATCTGGCAAGTGTTTGTCGAGTGCCAGGGATTGCGCGGTGAGTGACACACTCAGTAAATCCCTGCCCTCACGGAGCTCAGATTCTAGGCGGGGAGAGGAGGGTATGACAGCTGCTTTCCTGGAAGAAGGCAGTAGAGGGAGCTAGGGAGCATTGTCGGGGAGGAGGGGTTGCATTTTTACAGAGAGTTGCAGGGGGGAACTCACTGTGTTGAAGGAAGGGAGGAGGCTGAGGAGGCAATTTGAGGAAACAGCAGGTGTCGAGGCCCCAACTGGGAGACCAGTGGGCCTGGAGCAGAGGGAGTGAGGGAGGAACGGCAGGAGACTGGGAAGGACCTGTGGGCATGTTGTGAAGGACTTTGGCTTTTCCTGGGCGTGAGATTGGAAGACTTTGAAAGAGTCTGAGCAGAGTCACATGATCTGACTTCTAACAGCCTCATTCCGGCTGCTGTGCAGACTAGAGTGGAGAAGAGCAGAAAAGCAGGTCGTGGGATGGGAGGCTCTCCCAACAATCCAGGTGAGAGTTGGAAGTGATACGGACCAGGGAGGTAGCAGTAGAAGTGGTGCCAAGTGTCAGATTCTGGACATGATTGTTTAAGCTAGAGACAACGGGATTTGCTAATGAATTGCATTAGCACGGTTTGGGGGATGTGTTACTATAAAGTCAGAGTTGCCGTCGATGGAGATGAGGGTGACTGTGGGGGGAGCACAGGTGACTGTGGGGGGAATACAAGGAGTTCAGTTTTGGACCTGTTAAGTTTGAGATGCCTGTTTGACATTCAAATACAGATGTTGAATAGGTGGTGGGAGTCGTTATCATGGAGGTGAGATTCGAAGTCAGGAGACTGGATCAGATCTCCAAGGACTGCAACTGGAAAAGAGAAGAGGTCCAGTGTCTGGGCCCTGGGGTATGCCAGAGTTTAGAGGTTGAGAAGTTAAAAAGGAACCAGCGAAGAGACAGACAAGCAGTGTCCATTGGGAAAGGGGAAAAGGCCAACTTGCAGAACAAACTACGTGAAAGCACATTATATGTCATACACTGACACACAGATGATCATTATATAACTATTATGCACTTTTGGAAAAATGCAGTATATCATGATTTTGAGTGCATAATCTGATTGGGGTGTACTTGACCCTCTTCACTATGGTCACTGCCAAAAACATATCCTTTTACTAAATGATGTCCTCATGACCTGAAAGATTTAAAGAATTTTCCTCTCAGGGGTTGATTCAGGCACAACAATGATTTGGCCATCGCTGGAGTTGGTTACGTGCAGCCCTGTGCGGAGTGTTTCACAATAATGTTCAAGCACAAATAGTGACCTCAGCCTCGAAATTGGCTGCATAAAATCACACTGATTGAGAAAAGCACAAAAGAAATTTCAGTCCACAAAGATTAAAATATTACTAAAATGGATGTGTACATTGTTTATAGATGCTTTCGCCATGAAGGTAAGACATCTCTCTTGATTAGACTTAAGGCATGGGCCAGTTTTTCTACATTAAAGACGCCTTCCAGAAAATACTTTGTGTAAGCATGCTTTTGTCATCACATATGTGTAGCTTTTCACATGTCTACTATATTTATTCAATCTACAGAAATTAGTCATTTGAGGACATTATGCTAAGTGAAATAAGTCAGTCACAGAAGGACAAATGCTGGATGGTTCCATTTGTATGAGGGATCAAAAATAAACTCATAGAAGCAGAGAGTGGAATGGTGGTTGCCAGGGGCTGGGGAGAGAGAGAAATGAGGAGTTGCTCGTCAGTGGGTCTAGAGTTTCAGTTATGCAAGATGAATGAGATCTTGAGATCTGTTTTCCAACAATGTGCTGATGGTTAACAACACGGTGGTATCTTAAAAATCTCTGAAGAGGGTAGATCTCGTGTTAAGTGTTCTTACTACAATAAAATAAAAATGAGTAAAAAAGGAAATTAATTTAGTAGCATGACCCCAAGACTTATCATTTATGTTGTCTTATGATTGACTGAATCCTGAGATCCTATTAAGAGTTTTATAACAAAGAGGGACTTGAGAGACCTAAATAAAAATCATTGCCAAAGCCACTCCTATACTCTGGAGAGTGTCCCCCCAAAATAATTTCGTAGTCCTTTCTCTTTATCTAACTAACAGATTTCTAAGATCATGTCTAGGAGCACTCTGGCTACCAGAGGAGCCTAGATTTTTGCCCATATGTGCTTAATTTAAATATTAAGCACATCACAAACCTTGAAACATATATCCTTAAATTAGAGATTTTTAAAGGCTAAGCAATTGAAAGGTTTTTAATAATAGTGTGCTGCCTTCTCAAGGGGTATCCATCTATGGCGTAATACTTGGGTAAGTGGAGTAAAATCCACTCCTGAGTCATGGGTAACAAATGCTGGTCCAGAAATGCACAGGCAGCTTGTGCTGATGGTATAGATGCAGACTGTAGAAGGGACTGAGCTGAAGCCCTGATGCTTCCTGTTCTCCAAGAGGCAAGGTGGGCTTTACACAGCTCTGGAGCCCTCACTGCAGACAAAGAGAAGAGCAGTTATGTGTTTGCAGTAGCTCATGAATACTTTGAACTTAGTTATGTAAGTGGCTTCTCGTCTTCCTCCCATGTTTGGGCTTTGGGGTTTCTGCCTGGATGAAGAGTTCTGGACAGAGGTGTCTATCTTTTATGTAAACCCCATGAAGTGCACTGATTGGTGTGCTTAGCGCAATCCCAGCATAACAAAGGAAAACAACGCCTCTAAGAAGAAAGATTTTTCTGATTCTACATTTCAGGAGATTTCGTTCAGGATAATTTGAAGTCACAAAAGAAAAGATGGGCTTTTTATATCGACCTAAACATTCTGTCCCGGGCTCCGTATCAGTAATGGATTTTTCTTTTTTAATAGCTAAGGCAGATGTTATATATGCTGTATATAAGCTTCCTCATGGACACTCTGTAAATTTGACATAATTTTATGAACACTTTCAGATAATATTTTCAATTCAGCTCTAGTGCCCAAAGTCAGTTACAATGGAAAAGAAGGATAGATTAGCTCTTTTTTGCCCACTGGCTTCTCAGCTACGTGATTTCTCCCAGCATTTATCAGTTTGAAGCATCAGTCTTCAGCTGCTGCATTCTGGTCAAGAGAGTTATTGATTCTAAGCTGAACATCCCATGTGATATTAAGATGAAGTATATACTGTATATATTTTTCAGAGAATCTGAGAATATTACAACTTTACATTTGCTATGGACTGAATGTTTTGTCCCCCCTCAAATTGGTGTGTTGAATCCTAACCCCCAAGGTGATGGTATTAGGAGACAGGACCTTTGGGGTGATTAAGTCATGAGGGTGGAGTCCTCATGGATGAGATTAGTGCCCTTTTAAAAGGGGCTCCAGAGATCTCCCTTGTCCCTTCTGCCTTGTGAGGATACAATGAGAAGATGCCCATCTAGGAAGAAGGTTCCCACCAGACACCAAATCTGCCGATACCTTGATGTGGGACTTCTCAGCCTCCAGAGCTGTGAGAAATAAATTTCTGTAGTTTATAAGCCACCCAGTCTACGGTATTTCTGTTATAGCAGCCCAAATGGACTAAGACAACATTACACCAAGCTCTTCTCCCAAAGATCATTTAACTTATCTTCCTTTCCCTTTATTTCCCTCCCTCCCACCACCCCTCTCTTCCTTTCTTCCTTCTTTACTTACAGGCAGAATTGCCGTAAAAATGCCATTATTTGCTATTTGGAGACGCTATTAAAACCACTTGTTAGGAACAATTCCGATGTGGTCAGCAGCCAAGGCTGTCTCACTGGCAAGCAGTGGACACTTCGTGGTACAAGTCATAACTCTCATAAACCATAAGTAAGCAAAATACTGTCTGATGAGGAGTGAGACCCTCTCAAAGCCCATCCAGAAGCTTTTGTCTGGAAGACCCTGTTTCTGAAAGCAGAAGTCAGCATCTAGAAACGGGAGCTGACTTCAACTATTTTAACCATTCAGTTCCCTGCCGAGTATTTATCTACAATTGCATAGACATGGCCTTTATGTGGACCCAATTTAGATTGACCAAAATCAATAGATTTATAAATATTTAAAATAGAAATCTCTAGAGACAAGGGCCACATCTTTCTAATTGGCTTTATTAACAGAGTTTCACCTACATGTGTTAGGTGAAGAGCACCTGTGTGCTCTTAATACATATAATCTAGTTTATTATAAACAGACTGTGCATGGGTTATGTACGATTATCTGATTCTTTATCATCCGATCGGTTAATTCAGGTCAAGATCTTGTTTTTTTTGTTTAGGTTTCAGATTTATCCAGCTCTTTAAAAATTATGTTTCACACTTAAATTGTTGTCTGCTGAAGTAAATTGTAACCAAGAGCAAAAATTTAGTGGGAAAAGATACATTTTACAATGTTAGAAAATTTCATGCACTTCAGAACAGATCTGTATTATTAAGATACAACATTTTTTGTCCAGTAATTGTTCATCCCTGTTATTGTGCTTTAATCTAGATACCGTGTATTGAGAGATTGTAGATTCGGCGGGGTTAGAGGTTAGACACTCTGAGCATGCTCACGTGTGCACCACAGCGTGCCATCACTTAATAGTCTGCATTTCTACGTTAGTAGTTAACTAAGTGCTTGTGCATAGTAGTTAATCAATAAATATTTGTTAAATAAATCAATGGTGTGCTTAATTCAGTGTTCAAAAAGGATTCATGCTAATATTAATAGTTTAAACAATCTTTAAGCCCATAAACATTTTGAGTAGCTGCTAGTGTCAGTGAAGCAAAGGGAGAGCACCCGAGGGGAATTTTCTGTCATTATTTGCAGATTAGAATGGAGTCTCTGGAAAGGTCCCTGCTGTACTCTTATCGGGTTGTGGATGGAACACGGCATGATTCCACCCATTACTTCGTGAAGCATATCCAGACGCCTTCTGTAGATGACTGTTCTCCTTGCTACTTATACAGTGAAAGCGATTATGGGATATTGTAACAAATTTTGTTGACAAGCTTTCCTTTCCAAAGCTGCTTATCTAAGTGCATGATTTCTGACTGAAAAGCCTATTTTTCTTTCTCTCTGTCTGAATGGATTGCTTGCCAGTGGGGACTTATGGCTTACTTCATCGATTTTCAGTAATGAGATAGAGCAGTATGAGGTAAATGTCTGTGTGCATGGGCAAGGATTCTAAATCACATTCTGAAAACCACGGGCTCGATGATGCAGTGAGTCCGTCTCCTCAAAAATGTTTGTGGTGAAGACTCCTTGAAAAAGCTTGGGCTTAACGCACATCATTTAAATGACAGATTTAGAAAAAATAGAGTTACGTTCATTAGAGTGAGAGAACCATCTTGTTCAGGCTAACCCTCTCCAGCAGCAGCAGAGGGAAGTTCACCCACCGTCTGATGGACATGCTCTCAGTGGGTGAGGGAGGCAGAGAGCCTATGGTACTTTTAAATGCACTGATTTCTCTACAGAGTGGCATTCAAACGTGTAACTGATCACAGCCTCCATGTAACCGATGGACTGCATACTGTAACTGGTAATGAACAATGGCTGTGGAATTGCTATGCAGTGTTCAGATGTCTCGGGCAAGGAAGGCACGAGAAACAAATGCACAGGAAAACCGTGCCAAATTCACTCATCTGTTTTCATACTGAGTCACTGTCTCACGGTGCTGAAATACTTCTGGCATTCACTCTTGATCTTGATAATAAGGGGAAGGAATTATGCACTAGTAACAAGTAAAGTATTTGTGGAATGGAGGGGGAATCTCTTGAAGATTGTGTTTTATGGTACTCCTAGTTTATGGCCCTTGTATCCTTTCCACATGTTATTTAACTCTTCAGTCAAATTCACTCTTCACCGAACACAGATATTGCCATGGATTGGTTTCTGGCAAGAATTGCATTGAAAGTTGTGTGAACTGAAAAGAAAATTACTTTTTATGCTCTACAGTGCCACATCATATGTGACTATGGGCAAGATGCAGGAAGACCTCAAGCTCACACCATTTCTCCAAAGGTATTATTTACCCTTCTGCATAGGGGAAATTACACACTCATACACAACACACACACACACACTATGTATGTTATATGTATGTGTCATATATCTATCTATATAGATAGATGTCTATCTAAAGCTCTCTATTATATCTGTCTATTCTACTATTTTTTCCTGGATTACATATACATTTATTAAAGGTTGCATAATACTTTGTTCTCTAATTACAAAAGAGTGTAGGTAGATTTTTCATTTCTTCTTTACATCCGCCCTTTAATTAATGCTCCTATCTTCATGTCGAGGACTCCTCCAGGCCTTTCCTGCGACACCTATAAATCTCACTGCCTTCTTGCCATCTGTTCTCTCCACAGTTTTCCTTCGTCCCGTGATCCACGTCACGCCAGTTTCACTGGTACCCCTCAGAGTTCCATCTTGTATCTTCTGTCTCCCAAGTCTAAAATGAACTTTAGGCAAAATCTTCAAAATGAACATTATAGTACTCTTTACATTAATCTTATGAAAGTACAATATAATCAAAACATGGTACACGAAAGATACAAGTCACCAGAAATCTTACTCCCGAAGGTCAAGACAGCGGTACTCTGGGCTTTTACAATTCATATAAATAATGTTTCCATTTCTTACTTAATGTGCTGCTTTTCCTAGTTTGATGCATTCTTGGTTCTTGCCTGAGTTTGGCCAGTTAAGCAGAACTGTAAAAATTAGCAACTAAAGTAATGACATCACCCGATATATACATTATAGCTTTAGTGCAATTATATATAATTGAGGGTATTGATGATGACCTAACCAAATGAAATAAAACCTATTCTGGATAAACTGTGTTGTATATGCTTGGGAATAAATTCCACAAGTATAATGAATTTGCCATGTAGTACAAACAGAATCGTAGTAGTTTAGTGCATTCCAGAGAAAAAAAGGAAGATAATGTTATATTAACTTAATGAAAACCACTCATGTGTAAAAAAGATAAAGACATGAATGGAATTTGGGTAAATTTCCATATTTGTGAAAATGAATCCTAAACCTAAAATGAGTCAGTAAATAAGCTATGATTTCCTGACAGGGCGAGTTGAGGGGGTGGAGAGAAGATGCAGAAGGAATTAAATTAGAGAACATTCTAGAGGAACAAATGCCAGAGTGACTCCAAAATATCCTGGGATTTTTTTTCATTCGGATAAATCTCTATTTATATTTCTTGGAGAGAGACGGTACATTTGACCACTTCATTTCTACACGTGATACAAAATGATAAGAGCAACCAGCCTGCTAAGAACTCAAAGCCAGATGGTATATGTATGTCATGCTGAGCTGGTGGTTTGGAAATGCCAGCTCTACAGAACGGCTGGAGCCAAATAATGCTTCAAGGTAATCCCACAGAAGATTCACTGTGCATCTCCATATGACTTTCCATTCTTAAGTTAAGTTGCAGCGACAATGTGATACATATAGGCAGTAGAGTAAAGTGTCCCTGATGTGATTTGTTCACTGTCAGCTCAAGTCAGATTCTAATAAAGTAGCAGAAAACCAACATAGTTTAACCATAATGGCTAACTGCTTCTTAAATGAGCAAATAACCAAAAGTCAGTCCATGCTTCTCCCCGGGGAATGGTGGATTGTTCCATTATTTTTAGGGATTATCTTTTGAAGATTAGTCAATGTGTGTCGAGAAAAAGAAACAAACTAACAAAACCCAACAATTCCCTCTCTGTCTCCTGATGTTTGGAAATTAGGAGAAAATCGTTTTGTAGTATCGTCTTTCCCTGACCTCCACACACTCACTTTGGGGAAGTCTTCCACAGCAGTTCAGGTGAAGTAGGGGCCGTACTGCGGTCCCATGCAGGGGAGAGCCAGTGGAGCGGTCAGCAGACAGTGACAGGGGAGCCACCAGCTGATAGTGAGGGGGGGACTACTGTGTTGAATGGCTCCATTGGATAAGAACAAGATGAATCAACTGTAGAAAAGTATAAGACTTCATGGACCGTTGATCTTATAAATTTGGCAAAATGTTATTTGGACTATTATGTTTATATTTGCAGAAATTCTTTTGTTTTTCTCTTCTAGAATATGAGATTCTGTTTCTCCCTCCTTACTTTTTTTGGTATTTTAAGGTTCCTTCCTTTCTAATCTTTATAAAAGCATCTGTTTCCCAAGAATCAGTGAGTCATTTATTTATTTAACAAACATTTATTGAGTAATTTAGCCCCTGGCTGAATCAGTTTGGGCTTCCTCTGTTTTGAAGCTCAGCTATTAGGTACATATACATTTAAGATCATCATGCCTTTTTAATTAATTGACCCTTTATCGTTATGAAATGTTCTTTATTTTTGGTAATATTCCTTGTCTTGAAAACTACTTTTTGACATTAATATGACTATTCCAGCTTTCTTGTGATTAGTGTTTGCATCCATTTACTTTTAGCAAATCTGTATCTTTATAGTTAAAGTGTTTTCTGTTTGTTTTTTAAATGCAATCTGGCAATACCCACCTTTTAATTGGTGAATTTAAACCATTTGCATTTAATGTAATTACAGGCATTGTTGGATTAAAGTCTGATATCTTATTGTTTTCTCTGTCTCATCTATTTTTTGTTCATTTGTCCCAATTTCTGACATCTTTTGAACTACCTTGATATTGTTAGTATTCCATTTTATTTCTACTATGGGTTTATTAGCTATGATAGAAAGAATTTTGAAATTGCCCTCCAAAGATGTCCCACTCTAATCCTGGGAACCTGTGAATTAATGAGGTAAACCTCCTCTGATTGTATTATGATATATGGCACAGTTGACTTTAAGAAAGGGACATTATCCATGTGGGCCTGATCTTATTACATGACCCCCAGAGCTTTTTCAGGCTGATGGCAGAAAGGAAAGTCAGAGAGATCTGAAGTGTGAAAAGGATTTGATATTCTATTGCTGTATTTGAAGATGGAGGGCACGATTGGAGAGCAGATGCAAGAAGCTTGAGAGTGACTCTGGCCAACAAGGAAACATGAACCTCAGTCTTACAGTCAAAAGGGACTGGACTCTGCCAACAACCAGAATAAGCTTGGGAGTAGATCCTTTCCTTGAGCCTCGAGATAAGAGCCCTGCTTGGCCAACACCTTGATTTCGGTGTTGTGGTACCCTGAGCGTAGAAGCCAGACTAACCCACCTGGGCTTCTGAACTGCAGAACTGTGAACTAATAAATTGGTGTTTTAAGCTGCTAAGTTTGTGGTACTTTTTTATACAGCACAGACAACAAATACATTAGCTAAAGATCTCCATTTTATTTTTTTAGTGATTGCTCTAGGGTTTATAATATGCATCTTTAACTTATCACTGTCTGCTGCCAAATAATATTATACTACTTTATATATAACTAAGAACTTAATGGCAGTATACCTTCCACTCATCCCTTCTTGTCCTGTGTGCAATTGTCATAATTTTATTTCTAAATATGTTTAAAACCTCACAATATAGTTATACTTTTTTATTAGTCAATTATATTTAAAAGATTAAAAATTAGAAAGTAAATATTTTACATTTGTCCACATATTTACTATTTTTAGCTATCGTCTTTGCTCTGTATAGATTTGAGGTTATGTCTGGTATCAATTCTTCATTCCTTTAATATTTCTTGTAGTGAAAGTCAACTGACAATGAATTTTCTCAGTGTCTGTTTTTCTGAAAATCAAGTCTTCCACCTTTGACAGTTTTTCCCTTTACAGGACTTTGAAGATGCCATTTTATTGTCTTCTGGCTCGCATTCTTTTACATGAAAAGTCTGTGACAATTCTTATCTTTATTATTCTGTATGTGCTATGTCTTTTTCCTCTGGCGGTTTTCAAGATTTCTTTATCACAGATTTTTAGCAATTTGATTGCACTGTGACTGGATGTGGTTTTCTTTGTATATATTCCATTGTTTAGCTTCTGAGATCTGTGGGTTTATAGTTTTCATGAAATTTGGAAAAACTTTAGCTATTATTTCTTCAAATATTTTTTCTACATAACCTCCTCCTCCTTTAAGGCTCCAGTACACATATATATTAGACTGCTTGACATTTTCTCACAGTTCACTGAATTCCTGTTAATTTTTAAAATCTTTTTTCTTTCTCTGATTTATTTTGGATAGTTTCTATTGCTATGTATTCAATTTTAAAATCTTTTCTTCTGCAATATCTAATCTGCTATTATTTCCACCCAGTGACTTTTTAATTTCAGGTAATGTCTTTTTAATTTTTAAATGTTCACTTTGGTTCTTTTTACTGTCATTTATTTCTCTCATTATTTTCATTAAACTTCTTGAATTTATGTAATTTAGTTGTTTAATGTTCTAGTCTGCTACTTCCAATGTTTCTGTCATTTCTATAGTTGTTTTTATTGAATGAGTTTTCTCCTGGTTAAGGATTTCCTACTTCTTGGAATGTCTGGTAGTTTTTGATTGGATGTCGCCTATTGTTGAATGTCTGGATTTTATCTTTCTTTAAATAATGTGGAATTTTGTCTTTGTGGGCATTTAAGTTACTTGCAGATCAGCTTGACTTTTTTGAGACTTGTTTTTAAGTATTGTTGGGGTGGATCTGAAGTAGCCTTTATTCCCAGGCTATTTGAGCATCACTATTTAGGTGTGAAACTTCTTAGGTCTCTAATGAATGCCTGTTGTAGGTCAACAAGACCTCTCTGATGGGTTAGACCTTGAATACCTCTCCATCCTGAGTGAGCTCTGAGAATTGTTTAACCTACAACTTGTGGTAGGTAGAATTCTACAATGACCCTCAGTGACACTGATTCTTGTATAATCCCCTCCCACTGGGTTTTGGAAGCTTCTGTGAATACAATCAATCCTGTGATTACATTACTTTTTACGGCAAAAGGAAGATTATCTAAGGTGGTCCTGACCTCATCAGGTGAGCCTTTTAAAAAAAGAGATTTCTCTGGCTGATTGCAGAGGAAAATGTCCAGTATATGAAAAAGTTGATTTGTGTATTTAGTCCAAATGTCTAGTTGTTTCTGGTGGGAAGGCAAATCTGGTACTAGTTATTTGATCATAGAATTTTAAAATTCACTTAATTCACTTAATTTGGAGCTCACTAAATCCTGCTATTATTAGCCAATCTTTAAAACTAGGGGAGCCTGAGTTGGAAGGAAAGGAATTGAAGGAGACTAGTCAACTATATCCTAAAAGTATGAAAACCACTCTTTTTTACCTTTTATTTTTAAGTTATTTGGAAATATTTCATAGTAATGTAATATATAGAGAATAATACAATAAACTTCTATATACCCAGTAATTAACCTAAGAAATAAAATATTATTGGTACATTGAGGCCCTTGTGTCCTTCCCCCAATCTTATCCTCCTTGTAGAGGTACCTGAATTCAGTGTTATTATTTCCATGTATTTCCTCATATTTTACTTCATATACATGCATCCTTAAATCTTTGCATTTTTTGAAATTTATTCCAATGATGTCAAAAGGTGGCATTTTTTTCTGGTTTCCTTTTTTTGTTTAATGATTTGTTGTGAGATTGAAAAATTGATCGGTGCTTAGAGTTCCACTGTATGAAGAGAGGACAATTTATTTATCCGGTTAACGATTAAGAGATATTTAGATTGTTTCAACTTTTTTGAAGCAATGAATGCTAAAATTAACCTTCATGTAGATGTGACTGGTACACATGTATGAGAGTTTCTGTAGGAAAAACTCTTCATAGTGAAGCCGCTAGGTAATAGAGTATATGCGTCTTTAAATTACTGGATGTTGCCAATTGTTCTTCAAAGTGGTTGTCCTGATTTGTGTTCCCACTGTAAGGTTTCTGGTTGTCCTGCATTCTCATAGCCATTGGTATTGTCAGAATTCAATGGTAAATAATTATATGGGTGAGAAATACTATCTCGTTGTGATCTAAATTTGCATTTTCCTGGTTATTGATCAGGTAGGATACCTCTTAATATGTTCACTGGCAGGATTGGCATGGAAATTATTATCGCCAGTATGGCCACTCCAATTTCTCAAACCCCATGAGGGTTGACATAAAGATCTAACATCTGAGGTCATAAGATATGCTATGGAAAACTTTCCAAAGTAGGAAATTATTCCCTGAGTCATTTGAATTATTTCTAGTCATCATAACGTGATTCTTGCCAGCACTTCAATTGTGTCATGCTCAGTCATGGCAGGTTTAGCCTCTCCTACTCTGGTTTTTCTGGGTTTTAATCCAATACAAAGATTTTAGCCTTTGTATAGCCAGGAGAAGAATGAGAGAACTCTGCTAAAGCTCAACTGGTAGGACAAGTAGGAAAGAACAACAATAAACCTTAAGTCATCGAAGCTAGAAGATACGCTACGTTATGAGGAAGAATAGAACATTACCCTGGCTAAGATTGGCTAATAACAGCAGGATTTGGTGAGTTCCAAAGAGCCCTGTGTATTATATGTAAAAATGCTGCAGGATTTTTTTTATTTGACTAAGCTCGGTGATGGAATCTCCATTATTGGGAGTTTTAAAAAGGGCTTAGATAAGAGTTTGAACAGAATGATTAATAATCTGAGGGTGCCAGTGCTGTGCTAAGGGATGGAACCAGGTAATTTTGAGGGTCTTTCTTCCTTTTGTTCTGTGTCTCAGTGAGGAACCCATCCACAGAGCTTTCACAGATTCTTTCCACTGCCCACAGGGAAATTTACCAAAAAAAAAAATTTGTTATGTTTTCTAAACAGGTAATGAGTAAAATTGTATCTTATACAAATGCATCATCTGTAAATTATTTCTTGTAGAAGAAGCCAGAAAAATTCCCCTGAGTCTATTCTTGGTGCTAAATGGGTATAACTTTGAGCCCAGGGAATGTGTTTTCCGCCCTTTCCATAATTTGAATGATCATTTGCCGAGCTGTATTACAGTATGCGGCCTCTCTCCAGTCACAGCTCTGGGTCATCAATACTTTTACCCCCACTTAAAAGATTTCACAAATTATTGAGCTGTAGTGTTTCAGTGTTCTCCTTCTGTGGTCGTCCAAGTAAAACATAGCTGATGTAAGTAATTCAATTTGTAATCGATTTGTGAGTGTACAACTGGTCATTTTTGGGGGGAAATGGTGTAGGCATCTAAGATTACTTTGGAAAGATTTTATTTCATCAAAACTGAAAATCTGAGAAGAAGGCCATTTAGGTCAAGTTTGACAACAGAAAATTGCTCTGTGTCAGTCTCGATTATTGCATTCAGTGATTTCTCTATGACTCAAGGACTGGAAGCTTTCTATCACTTCCTTTGGTGGAAGAACTTCTAAATCCAAGAGATTAAACCATGGGACGGTTTCTTCACATTCAGACTAAGTTGTCTCATTTATTATTCAGACCAGCCTTATCCTTTTCTTTGCACTTCTTAGATGTTTGTTAAACCCACCAGTCAATATAACTAGACCACAGATGTGGTGTTTTAAAATAAGGGATGTGTCATTTTGATAATTGGTATTTCTTTCCATTGGGCCTATTTAAAGTGGTGTGCATGCATGGTTTGCATTAGTCCTGAGATGAGCAAAAATGGAAGTAGTGTTTTTAAGATGAATTTTCTCACCTATGATTGCAAGTTGTAAATGTCTTACTCTTTTATTTGTAGCGCCAGCTCTTTCAGTGTGCTTCTGATCTGATCTTATCATGCGTCGTGTTGCAAAGGTGTAGCTTGTTTGCTGTCCTGCAGCTTAGGTCTCTTTCGAGCTTATTTACCAACACCCGCCGTTGTCTCTCTCCAGGTTATCCAGGCTGTCTTTTTTGGCATCTGTGTGCTGACCGATCTTTCCAGTCTTCTGACGAGAGGAAGTGGGAACCAAGAACAAGAGAGGCAACTCAAGAAGCTCATCTCTCTCCGGGACTGGATGCTAGCCGTGTTGGCCTTTCCCGTTGGGGTTGTGAGTATGCTGTAGAATGCATTTAATCACAAAAGAAACTTGGGTCTTATTTCAGACCTCTAAGAGAAAAAAGGGCTCATTATAGGAAGTTTCTGTATTAGTTTGCTAGGACTGCCATCACAAAACACCATGGATTGTGTGGCTTCCCGCCCAGTTTATTTCCTCACAGTTCTGGAGGCTAGAAGTCTGAGATCAAGGTGACCGCAGGGTTGATTTCTTCTGAGGCCTCTCTCCTTGGCTTGTAGATGGTCTCCTTCTCCCTGTGTGTCTCCTTCTCTCCTTCTCCACATGGTCTTCCCTCTGTGTGTGTCCATGTCTTAATCTCCTCCTCTTATAAGGACACTAGTCTTATTGGAAAAGAGCTCCTCAGTGACCTCATTTACCCTTAATTGCCTCTTTAAAGGCCCAACGTCCAAATACAAGCTGAGGTACTGAGGGTTAGGACTTCAGCTTATGAATTTTGGGGGACACAATTCAACCCATAACAGTTTCTGAAGCAGCCCAAACTTGAAATGTATGGTCCTTGGGTCTATGACCATTCCAGCATTTTTGAACTTGAGAGAGGAAGTCAGCATTAGCTCATGCTTCTTCACTTACCCAACTGTGCCATTAGCTAATATCACTTAAGTAAATGCCGCTTAATGTTTGGGTCTGGCTTCATTGATTTTCACTGTTTTCAGTTAGATTTCCTCCATAACTTAACTTCCTTCACAAGTCTGTTAATCATCTGTCGTCTGTACATAAACCGTGTTTCTTTCAAGGGAGGGCCAGGGCCCCATGAGATTCTCTAGATTTTAACCTTTGTATAGTCGGGAGAAGAATGAGAGAACTCTGGTAAATCTCAACTGGGAGGACAAGTAAGAGTGGGTTACCTAATGCAAATTCAGACCTTTTGTTTGCCAGCTGACTTCTGAGAAAAACAGAAACCCAAGTGACCTGGGCTAGCACATGTACCAGCTCCAAGGTCCATTGTAGGCAGAGTCAGAAAGTTGTTGTTAGAATCCTTCCAATGGTTCCTATTCATATTTGCCAGATCTATGGGTGGCAGAAGCCTCTATGTGCTTGTTCTGAGACCAGTTAGTAGGCACCTAGACTGTCACTGAATTGGTTTTTCTGTGTACTGAGTTGTATTTTCTTGGACAAAATAGCCGTTAGCTCTAGACAACAACACAAGGGGAGTATTATGGTCTGATCAGCCCCTCTGCTCCTTCTCTCATCTGTACCCTCTGAAAACTTAAATGGATACTCAGATTGAAGTCATCTAGCAAATCTCTCAAATTCTGTTGCTGCACATAACAGAGGTAAATGCTTTATGTATTCTTTAATATTTCCTTCTTTGGATTTGCCATATAAAATCTGTTATGTGGCGTCAACCTGTGTCTCTGGGCTTACATTGTGCGTCTTGCCCCTCTCATCAAGGGCTCATTGCATATGCCCTTTAGACGTTTTGACATAACCTTGGCTGGAACTTTTTGCACCTGCCTGAGACCTGAGATATCTGTCAGCTTTCACTCCTTCTTGAGTTTGGGCCATGTGTGCTCGGTGGTTTGTAAAAGGAATAGATGGCTTTTTGTTTGGTTGCTTGGTTACTTCTGATATTTTCCTCCATGCTTCGCTATCTTTGTTGTTTTCTCTGTGTTTTGAAAGAGGGAAGAGGAGTAATAGAATACCTTTAATACCACGCCCCTGCGTTTTTTTCACCGGAAATCGATAACATCACATCTTCATTACACATATATGCACCTTCCCTGGCTGATGAGCCTCACAGAAGCATTTAAAGAATAAATAATGAACCAGAGATGTACAGCTTCACCGATTTCTTTAACTCTATTTTTTCTTGCCCACTGATATGTTTTAGTCAATATTTACATTTTTCATAATCTTCCCTGTTATTATGAATCACTTTCCATTTTATAGTCATTGGCCTTGTATTTTTCCTGAACTTTTTGAAGTCCCTCTGTTACATTTCTTTCTCTCTCTCTCTTTGTGTCTCTTTAATATTAAGAAGAATCCTGGCCAATATTCTCTGGGAATCTCCTTACATTTCCCATTGTTTCTAACTTTGTCATTTGACCTTTTGTATCTATTTACCCAATTTCTACCTGATTTCTCACTCTAATACACAGAAATTCATTCTGAGACAAAAAAAAGAATGGCTTCTTCCCAGACCCCATTAATTTTATTGCAAACTCATAGAGGATATGAATTTGGCTCTTTATAAGCATTTTAATGCAAAATATTTCTTTCATTAAAATATATAATTTTATGATTTTCCACCTTTCTTTCTCCAAAGTTATTTCCCAGCTTTTCTTTCCAGTGTGCCCTTTCCAGTCTTTGCTGTGACTTCAGAGAATTTTCCCTGCCCCTTCTGTGTCTCTCCCATAGCCCCCGACTGCTCAGCGGGCTCTGGAATTCCACTGTAGTTTTATCTTTATCACTAAAGATTTTCTTCCTGATTAAAATTTGAACCCTTCCCGGAGCAATGCCACTAGGAGTCGAAGAGGCGTCGTCTTTTCTCCTCCTGTGGCTCCTGGCCTGGGAGGGAGGTGTCCGACCTAAAGGGTGCACTCCATCAGCTGGATGGGAATGGCATTAATGTCGTTATACGTGTAGGAATCTGTCGTGTAAGCATATTAGTCATGTGTGCAAATGATTAATTATAACATTTGTGATTAAACACCTTTTACCCCATTGGTTGACATATTCAGACTCCTACAGGGACCTACACACGAGCACTTTCCCTGTGCCGGGGAGCCCTGGGCGTCGCTTGAGCTTCCTAGGAGGAAGGTGCAGAGTCTCCACGTAGAACCCCCTGTGCCCCCAGAGGCTCGCGGCTCTGACTGCCAGGCGGCTGCCAACCTCACCGAGTTCCTCCCCGGCTGCTTTCTCCTGGCTTCTTCTCCCCACATCTTTTGTTTGTCAGCCAGAAGTTTGCTGGGGAAGCGATGCTATTTTTGCTTCCTGGTGCAGGGCATAAGAAGAGGGCAGAGTGGCAGCTGAATGTATCACCTCTGCTCAAATTTTCCTGAAGAGGCCTCTTAGCCCCGAGCTTTTCCTGGTGCTCCCATTATCTCTCTTTCTCTCTCTCTCTCACCTTAGCTGCAACTATGGCAGCAAGAAAGACACAGGCAGGTTATCTAGGATTTGTATTTTCTACACTAATGCTTCCCCCAATAACGAGGTTAATTGAGAGTTGACAGTAATTGCTTTATGGGGGCACAAAGCACTAAATATGATTTTGTGACCTGTCGATCTAATGCATCTTCTTCATGGACGTTATCTCAAGGATATATAAAAATAATGAAGCATTCCAATCAAAGATAACTGGAGTAAAGTTTTGTTTGAGCATAACCTTGAAGAAATCAGGCAGAGTTGCTTGAGCAAACATAGCATGTGTCATCCTGATTGGTGTAGATTCCCATAAATGCAAAGCTGGCCTTGATTAGTAACGCTAATGGCCGGAAACCACCACCACTCCCGAAGACTTGCAACTCATTTTGCAGGAATAACCCATGGGAGGCTCTTCTTACCATGTGCAGTTTATTTCTGAACCCTGTCACCCTTTTAAAGAAGCATTACAAATAATTCTATGACATTATGTGGTCTGGAAGCACTGAAGTTTATTAGGAGGAATCAAACCAAGAATGTCTTTTGTCTCCTGCGAGTTTGTTGACTTTTGTGCTGGCAGATATTCTTCTAGTTAAGAGTTTAGGCTAAGTCTTTCAACTAAAAAGAAAAGACGGTGAAGAAAAAGAGGAAGAGTAGCAAAAAAAATGAGTATGATGGGTATGAAATTGCCCCTCTCAAAAATCCTAAATGTATCTCCACCTGCTATCCAGCGCAGCCCCTTTAATGACGAAGAACAATCATACATTTTCCATTCATGTGGGTCCATGCATCCCGTTCATTTGCAGTTGCTCAGCCTGCATAACACATGTAATCAAATCTCACTACCTCCCCAGTACACTTTTGTCCCTGGTGTCACTTGGGTTGCTCTAGAGCAGACACTAGGCTGCCGCTAAACTAACCTTGACCCATCCCCCAGTGAAGATGAGGACACCCCTCTCTTAATAGAGTGGGAGTGGGTCCAAGAAGGCCCTGGAAGTTTGGATCTGTTCTCACCTGGGATGGACATCCAGGGTGTCCAGAGCAAACCAGCATGTGCCAGGATGAGCTTTTCTGGAATTTGGCCACCTTATCTGAGTTTAATCTCAGAGGTATTTGTTAAGTAACCATTTCTGGTGTTATAATCATGTACTTGTAAAGACTTGGTGAAGATTTTATGTGTACCAACCTAGTCTAGAATCCTTCAAAACTTGTTTTTGCTTGTGATGGGGACTGTATGGTACCTGCTTCCCTAGGAAGTATATGGAAAATAAAATTTGAAATCTCAAATGCAAGTTCAAAGAAAAAGTATCTAGCAATTATCTTCAAAAAGTGATTCTGGGAAGTCTTCATTTATTGACATACTAGCTAAGTCTAAGCCACCCCTCTGAAAAATTTTGTGATGCATATAAATTTAGATTGTCATACTCCTACAATTTAAAAAACTTTATTTTTGGCATCAGCCCCATGGTGTAGTGGTTAAGTTCAGTGCTCTTCACTTAGGCGACCCAGGGTTCACAGGTTCAGGTCCCAGGGCCAGACCTACACCACTCATCAGCCATTCTGTGGCAGTGACCCACATACAAAATAGAGGAAGATTGGCAACAGATGTTAGCTCAGGGCAAATATTCCTCAGCAAAAACAAACAAAAAACACTTTATTTTCATTTCTGATTTTTGAATGTAAGAGATTGGCTTAAGTGGAAAGCAAACAAGTTAATTAATATTAATTACTAATATTAATGTAACACATAAAGGAAGGGAATTTGATTGTATTTGAGATTGTAAATAAAAGCAAATGCCTTTCCGTCTGTTTTGAAATTAAAGGGAAATGTTTAAAAAGCACATTGTTTACTTTATTCTACAAACTCTGGATTTAACATAAAAATACACTTAATATCTGCTGATCCTCTCTTTATTAAATTTTCATACAGGTACCAAAAATCAAACTCTTTTTCTATTTTCTTTAAGCCTTCATTGATGTTTTAAGTTTCTTCAGATGCTCTTTTTCTTTTTCTTCATCTTTGAAGTTAAAAATATAATATCTGCCAGGTCATATTTTATGGTAAAACCCAGTTCATTTTGGGTTGAATCAATCATGTGCTTTCCCCATGCACTGAAATGAATGTGAGTTGAGTTGCCTAAGAGGGAAGGTTCAAAGATGGGGATTCATTCAAGATCAGTAAGCGAAATGAGCCTTTTCCCTCCCATACCAAGAGAAATGCTCATAAGACTGTAATTACCCAGCCTAGGTGAGTGGTCTTAAAATCATTTTTTGATAGCCTTTTCAAAAGACCAAGGAAATAATGTGATTAAATGGATGTACCTGGTAGGGAATCATGTTGCTTCCCAACCGTCTTATATATTCTTCTCTCCTAAATGAAAACCCAAGATTTTCTGCCCGGCTGACCTATGTAATTTGTACATGTTCCTTCTAACTCAGAATAGTCAGCTTTCTCAGTGCTTGCAAGACACATAATCATGCTTTCACAAAAGTTTACTGTAGGTGCCCACTTTTAATCACACTACAGTGTACACCACACATTTATATCCAGAAAATTCAAAGGACAGAAATTCTAGTCAAGTCAATAATTATTTGTGGGTACATGGAGCTTACCAGGTAGCAAGAACTGACTGCTAGAGCCAAGAAAGCAGCGACGAAGAACTGATCTTGTCGTTCAAAGGTCTCACAGTCTGGAGAAGGTTACTTTGTAGGTTCTATCAACAAGTAAATCCAAAGAGGGCATGATCGGTAGAACAATACATGTGTCTAAGGGACAGAAGTGGCCCAGAAGAGGAAGGGATTGATTTTAGTGGGTGGGAGGTCTTGGAAGACTTCCCAGAATGATGATATCTGAGCTCTGTTTTGATGAATGACTAAAAGCTTATTGGATGTATAAGTTAAGGATGCTTTCAGCTCCAAATAACAGAATACCCCCAGATATCCACCTGGCTCACTCTTTCAAGTCTCTGCTCCAACGATTACCCCTCAGAAAAGATTCCGTGAGTAACCTACATAAGTCAGCCTCCCCTTACCTTGCTTTATATTCTCCATAATGATTACCACTACCCGGCACATTATATGTTTATTCTTTTATTTCTGGAGCATATGTCTCCTGTGATTTGGTACATGCCCTATCAGGCCACAGAGGTTGTGTGTTTGATTTACCACAGTAGCCCAATCATCAAGAGCAATGTCTAAATAATACAGTACTTGCTGAGTAAATATTCAACCAACTGTGGCTTAAGCAATAAGGATATTTAATATCTCACAAAATAAGAAGGCTGTAAGCAGGTAGTTTCAGGGTGGTGTTGCTCAGTATTACCATTTGAGACTTGGGCATTTTCTGTTTTCCACTTTTCTATCTCCAGAGCGTTAGCTTTTGGTCCTTGGACTTGCCACCTACAGTCTGAAGAGGGTTGATAAACACCAAACATCACATCCTTCACGACCACGTTCAAGACAGGAAGAGGAAGACGTCTTTACGTTGCTCTCCCAAGTGTTTGTCTCTTCATCAGACAAATGAATCCTTCCCAGAAGCTCCATCAGCAGACTTCCCCATAGGTCTTCTTGGTTGGGACCATCACATGGCCAGAACCAGCTGCATGGGAGGCTGGGAAACCACGTAGAGCAGAGGCAGATGAGGTTACCCTGAGGGCTTAAAGTAATTATGATTTATCCTTACGGGTTACACACACTGCTGCCCAAACCAAGCCATGACTTTCAAGAAACAGTATAAGTAACAAATTTTGAGAATAACAGTTAAATATAAAATAAATAAAAACTAACATGATTTTGGATAACATATTGTTGTTTTATCTATGTTGATATGAAAAAGATACAGTAAAACTGATGAGACTAATCATGAACATTTTCCATCTTAGCCAGGAAAGGCTTATTTTTTCCATTCATTCTCTGCCATTTCACACAATTTTTTGTGCATACTCATCAGCATTATCATAACCAACTATCTAAATCTGACATTTGAAGGAGTTCTTCTCAAAGAAAGTCAGATAATGTTATACAATTGACTAAATGGTTTGTGTTCGATTTCTGAAACTCCATACGAAATTTGTTGGAGGTGGCTCTGCCTTAGACCACCAACTCAGATGGGTAGACCACTGAGTTCAATGAGTAAAATCTTCCTTTAATAGCTCCCGAGGAATTGCAGAGAGTTAACCATGCCTGTGTATCATTTCACGGGGTTCTTATTCTCTCTGGGAAAAAAGGCCACAAAAATATCTCAGAAAATGAAGATGTCTTCTTCCCATATTTATATCCATAAGTAAAATATATATGTGAAAGACAGAAGGTAGAATTGATCTTCAGTAATGTTAATGATGTGAGGCATATAAAATAGACACGTGATTCCTATTCTCAAAAATATGACCCCCCCAAACCAGAATCTTTTGTATACCCTCGTTTAGGGGACCAGAAACAAGATGCAATATTAGTTGTTGATTTAAAAAGAAAAGGAAAAAAAGACTATTCATTTTTCTTCTTCCTTCTCTCCATATCTCCTCCCCTCCCTATTTCTCTCTCTATTTCTACCTCTCTCTTACCTTTCCCTTCTCACCTTTCTACCCCAACTATTTTCTTCTTTGTAGAAAAAGAAACAACGGTTTGCTGTGGGGGTGTTCCTGAAATTACTACGGTCCCTGTGGGCATTTTGAGGTAACTCTTACCTGTTTTAGCTGGATCAAAATGTGCTGTGCTACATCAGCCAAGATCGAAAGGAACAGTTCCCCCCGAGGAAGGAGCTGGTGGACTTTCCACTGACACGGCATTTATTAACTTTTAGTTGTGCCCTAGCAATTACCATGCTAATGATTTGCTTATTTTACCACAAGTGGCCAGCCCTGGATAGGACTTTCATTCATCATGCCTTTTCATAACTCTTAGGAGCAAAAGTTGGCACATAATTCTGACTCTGGGGATGTGTCCCAGAGGTACAGGTGGGAAGGCGGGAAGAGGAGGAGATGGGAGATGGTGAGGGGGAGAGTGCGTGCAGCCACAGTTCACAGGTAGCCCTGTTCCCTGGCTCCTAAGCTACTCCAAAGGGCAGCCTTTCAAGAACTGTCCCTCTTCAGAATGTCCCTTAATCCTATAGGTTAGGTCTGTGCTTCACTTACACGTAGGAACAAACATCCACTAGGAGTTCGGGCTGTACTGGCGAAGTTTGCTGGACGTGAGGAAAATGTAGGGAGCTGTGTCACAGAGGGAGGGAGAAGGAGCCCTTCCATCCCAGTCTGTTCCTATGCTTCTCTGGGTTCTCCATCACTCTGTTCATTGGTCACCACGGGGAGACTGGGGAGGGATGTGAAATAAGAAAGAATCCTAAACATCAATGAGTGGTGTGCCCAAGCTGGAAGGCACGAAGAGGGAGGGGTTTTCTGCGCCTATCTTTATCACGTCACCCCCTAATCTTGAGGGCCCCTCCCCCCTTTTCACCTTAAAAATCAACTACAAAATTAGAATGACTGCCTTCATACAAGCACAAATAACTAAATAGAAAGAACCCTCAGCACTCCCACTCCTGGAAAATAATGGAGCACGCACATGCCTGGAGATTGCTGTGAAAATTAGCGTTGAGTCAACAAAGGAAAACAGCCCTTAGATTCATTGATGTGGTGACATTTTTGTCTGAATATTCAGAAATGCTATCTGTACCCTCTTCCCCCACAAATTACCTGAGAGTTCTAAAGAAGACACCACATACCCAGAGGCATTTGCTGATGCTTTTCTTTTTATTAATTATTATTATATTGAGGTCACATTGGTTTATAACAACTGTATAAATTTCAGGTGTACATCATTATATATCAGTTTCTGTATAGACTGCATCGTGTTCACCACCAAAAGTCTAGTTTTTGTCTGTCACCATACATATGTGCCCCTTTACCCCTTACGCCCTCCCCATACTCCTCTCTCCTCTGGTAGCCACTAATCTGTTTTCTGTATCTATGTGTTTGTTTGTTTCTCTTCCACATATGAGTGAAGCATACGGTATTTGTCTTTCCCTGTCTGACTTATTTCACTTAGCGTTAACATCCTCAAGGTCCATCCATGTTGTCGCAGATGGATTGTGCCTTTCTTTTTGGTTCCAGCCTGTGGACAAGCAGAGTTCCATTTTTACTTTCTGAGACTTCTCACCATCTCTCTTCCCATATGGGCAAAACCCACAAACAAACCAAGAGGCTGGAAAATCTAATAATGAGAGATGACTTCTGCTACATGCTCCTGTGGGCCAGGCATACACTAAAGGCTTTACTCTATTTATTTAATCCTCATAGCCCCCAAAGGTAGGAATTTCCATCATTCCTACTTCATGGAAGATGCTTCCATGTTACAGTTTTACAGATGGGGTTCCCACCATACAGATTGCTTGCCTGAGGTCCATCATTATGAATGGGACACCCAGGACTTGAACCCAAACATTCTAACTAATGGAGTGCTTGCTCTTAGCAAGTACTCTTCACTTTTTGACAAACCAAACCTAACTTTGCTTTTCATCGTTCGCCTGATAGACATTTTCAGCGACAGACATAAAGTCTGAGCTGACCACAATTTCTAATTTAGAAGGATGCGTCAAAATAAGAAAGGGAGTTATGCAGAATCTGGATCAAAAGTCACTGTTTATCTTTTTCCTTGAGACTATTTAACAAAAGACTGTTCATTGGTGCTCATTACTGTTTCCCTTTGATATATTATTTCACACCCTAGAGCCAGTGGTTTTATACTGTTTCACATGCCAGTTTGCAAAGTATAAATTTTGGCAAGAAAAGAACATCTTCCTGCCTTGTCTTCTCGTCTCAACATTGAATACAGATTTAAGCTACCACATATATACCCAATATGCTTGTTTTTAGTATTTGAAAATAAGGTTTTATCAGGAGAATTAGCTACACTTTAGAAAATGGTTACTAAATGTATCCAGAATCATCTGTAAATCATCTCTGGGCTTCCAAGAAGGCATTGTTCACAGCTGCACAAATGCAAAAGAATACTTTTGGCAAGAAATGATCCAATACATTCTGCATGGGTACAAATGAACTGTACCTACCCAGCGAAATACTTTACCAAGAATTCCTGAAAGCCATTTCATTCTGCTTTATCAAGAGAGGATTTTCAGTCAAATCTGCTTTTCTTTTTAAATTTGTAATTTATCCCTCCACCTATTTCCAACAAGGATTTGAGGTGGTCTGAGTCAAATCAGTTCATCCAAGGGGCCCAGCCTCCTGGGCCTCAACGTGGTTCAGCGAAGGCCACCTGTAAATAGTCTGGCCTGTTTGGGTCAGTGTCTTCTATATTATGTTGCAGGATACACAGAGGAACCTTCTTGGGCATTTTATCTTGAAAAGTGAGGCAAGCCAGGAAAATGGGGAGAAATCTGCAATAGACCTTCTGGCAAATTCAGTTAACAATTGAGTCCCACGCGCTAGTCACCGTCTTAATGCTCTCACAGGATTTCATTTACTCTAGAAGGTGATCTTATAAAAAGAGGCAGTGAGCAGCAGGAAGCTCACTCGTCCCTGCAGACTGTGATGCCAACAAGAGGGCAGGTGCACTCAGGGTGGGGATGTTGCTGCCACGCTGGTTCTTGCTTCACTCAGTCCTACCTAGAGAATAATGCCTGCCACATCGGACCTGGTCAGTGATGTCCGATCAACGCTCTGTGCTAGAAGAGTCTCACACAAAAAGGGTAGAAAGGGAGGAGAAAGAAAGAAAGCTCTAGGGAAACGAGTCATCCACATGAAGTAGATTTTCCTCGAGTCTCTTAGCTCTTTTTGCAGATCAGCATCAAACAGATGTTTCTCCCCAATCTTGGCACCTTCCTGAACTGCTGATGCTCAAAGTAATTATTGAGTGTAACCTCCTGGCTCTTAATTGAAGAGAAACATTCTTCAACCAAAAAAAGAAAAAAAATCCATAATTGGTCAGCAGTTCTAGAGGGGGCCTAAGCAGATGACAGGGAATTCAGGTGGACCAAATGCCAAGAAAAAGACTCCTGAAGTGCCACCAGGCAGACAGGTTGCTGACGCTCAGCCTGCGTATACGCGTCATTGAGCCGTTTTGGTTCCAAAGATGACCATTTTCTTGTTGACGCCTTCCACTTTGTATATACAGCGTAGATCATCATAGCATAATTTAAAAGATAAAAGCAAAAGTCCGCACACATTTCCACACTGAGCATTTATTACTTTTATAATAAGAAAACTGCACACGTGTTCTCATTTGCAAATATGTTGTCATTTAGAGATGTTCATGCTTTAGATTTAAAGGGTAAATTGTTCATGGAGCAAAAGAGAAGGAACACTGATATGTTGTTGATATGATACCAAAAAACAAATGCACCAACCTCTCCAAAAGTTCTTTTCCCGTTGCAAACGGTGGACAGAACTTGCTACATATTTTCCTAGTTTGTTGATGCATATAATCTAAAATAAACAAAACACAGAAACCTTAGCCTCCTTCCTCTCCTATTTCCATGGCAATTCAAAGGCAGTGAGATGGCATTCTGTGGTGTCCCAGTGTGCTGGGACAGCACTCAAATGTCACTGTAGCCCAGGACGAAAGACCCAGACACTCAGTTTTGTCAGTCTGTTTTGAGGTAGGTATCTCTCAGTAAATGAACTCTTGCTAACTAAATGGTTATAGACTAAAGTTTAACTCCAAAAGTAATTTGTAATGATAAAAAAAAAATTGTCACCAACTGGAGTCTACATAAGCTCTCCCTAGAGGCAGAACAACTTTGAAGAGGATGAAAGGTAGCCAGAAGATTTCTAGGTGAACTCGAAATCAAGCCAAGGGGTGGTATCGGATGAAATCAGTGGCAGGTGGTCAAATTCCTATGGGCTGATTCAACCTTTTGCACGACAGGGATTGACTTGCTAAGTAGACCAGAATGTACCTTGGGTGGCCAGGGGACCCTGTCCTCTGTACAAAGCTGGAGACACATTCTTGCTCTCTGATACCCATAAGCCTACCCAATATGGCGATTACTTTTCTCCTGTTGACATATCCTTCCTGGGCAGGCTCTAATCACTTGATCAGGCTTCAGGTTCCACTGTTACAGTAGTATTCTGGTCAGGGCATTCTAATACTACAGCCAAGGCACTGAATATAAGCAGTTATTGACACATCGCCACCTAACATAGGATGCTTCTACAAAAGGAGGCTCTAATTACTTACTTAATTAACTTTTATTAGATTACCTTAAATTAGATTTTTCCTAATTTTATTCTCAGGTGGTGACTTTAAATTCAAGCTGTGATTAGCTGGATGTCTCTCCCATGCACTTATAGCTGCCCTCTGGATATTCATTTTAGTGTAATCATATCTAATATCTAGACTATAGTCCCCTCCTATTAAAAAAAGAGAGAGAAAGACAGAGACAGCAAGAGTTTGTTTATTCAGTGACTTTTATGATGACAAAAGGTCTAAATAGTTTTTTGAAATAGAAACTTCTATTAATGCTAATTGATTGACAGTGGTTCCTAACATAGTAAAATAGTCTTCGGTGAAGTCTATGGATGTGTTTATTTTATTTTGTCACTTGACAGTAAAAGATGCCTTGCTTAGTTTATTTTGGAGTGGAATTCAATTTAAAATGGATCAATGTAAAACTTTGAACTCATAAAAGGAGCGTTAGTTATTAGAATGCTAAAATAACCCACCTATGGGGTGATCTCGCCTGTGTGAGGCATAGGTGACCTGAGCCTTGGAAATAAGAAACTGAGCCTTGGACACAGACCTGGGTTCTAGTTCTGGATCTACCACTTCCTAAGGAAAATTTCATAAGCTCTCAAGGTCTTGGTTTTCTAATGTGAAGAGTGGGCTCAACAAAACCTAACTCACTAGGGTTCTTCTGAAGGACAATGAGAGACATAGAGTATCTAGAACAGTATCTGGCAGATGAGAAGCAGTCAAAGAATGTCAGTTTCCTTCCTTTTGCCCTAAAAAGGGCCTCACATCACAGAGAATATCATGTTAGGTGACAGCATCTATTGGTGAAGTAGGATGCTGTCCCACTGCAAACACTCGTTCAAAAGGTTAGAGGATGCAACTTCTGGAAACTCCAAGGGTTTGTATGGTCATGCCATCCAAAGTCCCCAAAGGAATTCTTATGGTTCAAGAAGGCAGGGGAAAATAGGGGGAAAGATTCAAGTGTTGGTAAGAAAGAAAATAATGAACTGCTAGGTGGAGTTTATATCATAAGTTAGAAATGGATCTTCTCTGCTACAACCTCCTCACCAACAATTTCCAACTTAGTTCTCCTGGCAACCTTGGAGATGGTAAATATACGTCTTATTTTCTGGTGAGAATCAGTAATTGACTTACTGAAGTTGAGGGTCGAAATTTGCACAAAAGAGAAAAAAACATTATGATTTCTCAGAAGAGCTTAACAGATTTTCACGAAGAAACTTCATTTATCTATGTTACTATTGGTGGATATTGGCCTTGTTTCCGATTTTTTGACTGTTCTGGGCAAAACTACTCTAAATATTCTTGTACATGTCTCCTGCTCCACATATACAAGAAATTCTCTAGGAAAAAGCCTCCTAATCAGTGCTCTGCAGTGAAATACAAATGTGCCAACACATGTCGATCGCCTCAGCCCACAAGAATTTGAGCATGGTCTAGGGTGCCATATTCCCTAACAGGGGACTGTTATTCCTTATTTACTAAGAATTGGTATTGCAAACGATTGTCAAATTTTATTAGATTTTTGTTTTCTGCACCTGGAGGTGATCATATTATTTTTCTCTTCTATTCTGTTGATGTGGTGAAATACATAATGATTTTCTAATATTAAACCGACCTTGCATCCTTGGGATAAAACCAAGCTGCTCATGATATAAGATGTTTTATAAACATTGATGAATTTAGTTTAAGATTTTGCTTAGCATTTTTGCATGTGTTCATGAATGATAGTTGCATGAGATTTTCCTTTCTTGGAACTGTTCTTTTCTGTCATGATATCATTGTTATACTAGTCATGAAGTATGGTGGGGCATATTCACTTCTTTTTATCCTCTGGAAAAGGACTGGAGTTGTCTCTGAGTGTTTAATAGAAACCACTAGAGATCTGTGTCTTTCCTACTCTTTGTGGGAAGATTTCTCACTTCTGATTTGATTTCACAATTATAACTTTATTTGGATTTTCTATTTCCTCTTGAGTCAGTTTTGATGGGTAGTGTTTTCTGAATTGAGAATTTTATTTCATCAGATTTTCAAATTAATGACAAACTTGTTCATAAATGTTTTTGATGATTTTATTCTCATGATATCTGTAGTAAAGTCCCCTTTTCTTTCCTGATATTCCTGCTATTGCTTATTTATGTTTTCTCTCTTTTTTGCCTTATCAACCTTGCTAGAATTTATCTTGGCTTTGTTGATCCTATCTTGTATGTTTGCTTTCTATTTCACAATTATTTGGCTGTTCTTTGCTATCTCTGAAGATGTATACCTCACTCATTAATTTTTACTGTTTCTTCTTTTCTAATGTAAATATAGAAACCTGTCAGTTTCCCTCAATTAACACTACCTCCCACAAGAATTATATCTACCATGTTTATTATTATTTATTTCTAAATGTTTTCTAGAGTTCATTATGATTTTAAGTTCAATCCATAAGTTTTTTAAGTAAGTATGTTTTAGGTTTCCAAACATATTGGAATTTTTATCTTTCTATTATTGATTTCAAACTTAATCGCATTTTGATTGGAGACTACAATTAGTAAGATACCGATACTCTGAAATGTTTTTGAAGCTTGCTTTTTGGCTTAGATGGTGGTCAGTTTTCATAATCTCAGCTTGTGCTTAAAAAGAACACACGTTTCAGATCACTGCATCTTCCTGAAAGCCCGTGTCGGGCCACAAACCCACATGATGGCTTCCTTATAGTTCTGGTGGCTCTCTCACGGTTATGAATTTTCAGCGTAATTTTTCTTTCTCTTTCCTCTCATTACGGAGCTGAAGTTACAGCAGGCACGTCTCCTTACTGTCCTCTTTTGTACCGAGGGTGATTTCTAATTCACCCTTACACTGAAGGGGTAACCCTCTGGGTACTAGTTTTGTGTGGAGGCCTCTGTGCTCCCTGCCTTGGGCATCTTTATCTCCTATCTCCTGAATCCCACAGAGCATCAGAAGATAAGCTTCTGGTCACTGAGGTTTGACAGATGCCTCTGGAGGAAAGCTGGCCGCTGTGCTTGCTGCCCTCCTGGGATTCTCATTCTCCCTCTATTTTGACATCTACAGTTTCACTACTTGTTGTCACATAGTGGTTTATTTTAAAAGGTGTTTTATATTTCCTGGACATGTTGTGAAACACAAAATCAACATTATATAGTATGATCTTGTATATATTTAAGAAAGGGATAGATATTAAAATACGTATTTTTTTTCTTGTATTTGTGAAAAGAAACTGAAAGGATAAAAAAGAAACTAATAAATGGCACCCTATTTAATATTTTATTAGGCTTTTTAGGGGGGGCATTGTTTTCATTGGGAGAGTAATTCAGGGCATTTATTCCACCAATTCTGATTCCCTTTCTACCACAAGCCTTATCTGGAGAATGGAGTCATCCTTGGCTCCTACTGAATCTCCTTTGTATCAACGTCTCAGTAATAGAAGTTATCTTAACTTTAAGTCCCTTTTTAGGAAAAGGTTGGCCCGGATATGTCAGGATTAACCTACACCATCGTGGAGTTAAAGAGCACGAATTGTTGCCATCATGTTTGTTGAATCCAGCTACATGACTCTGAGTTTTTTGGAGTAATGATTTTCCTTTCCATTCTGTCTATGCAGTTGGCTGTAATCTTTGTAGTTTTCCATCAGAGTCACAACTGCTCCTGATTCATGCTTATCGTGTCAGTGAGACCTTAGTATTTCTTTGCCCCTATTTTTGTAGCTTGATGGATGACCAGAAAGTGGAATAAACAGTTTCCTTCCTGAGCACCTCATCTTCTCCACACCCTAGCCTCTCACAATGCACACCACCTTACTCACCAGGCCCACCACCTCCAGAATGCCCTCCAGGCAGTGTAATAAACCTTCAAACATCACTCTTCACAAAGAAGACTGCCACCACTGGAAGCCAATCCCAGGCAATTTGGGTCCTGTTGGTAGAAAAAAAGCAAACATAAAAGCCAGTGGTGAAACAGGCCTGGCAGAGATGCCTGGGCTATGAGAAGAGCCAGAACCAGGGAAATATGGTGTGATTGGTGCAGTTTCAGCCTGTAGGCACAGAGGTGACATGGGCATGACTCTGGGCAAATAGTCTGGACACCCCAGATCATAGGGACCCCTCTGGGAAGACTGGCACCCCAGCGATGACATGAGAATAGATAGGAGCCTATTTACTAAAATTTGAATAAGGATTGGGCATGGTTTCAAGGTGCCCAATAAGACCCAAATATCAGTTAGGACCAGCAAATATTCTAAATCAATATTCTTCTCCACCCCATGGACATGAATCTGCCAGAGAGAAGATGTACCTGGTCAAATAATCCTCGTTGAGACACTTGAAATTCCACTCTCGCACTCATTACCAGCGAAGGCGAGAAAGACTCTCCTGGCTTCGTCTACGTTCTGTGCTACTGTCTCCTGGCTTTGATGTCATGTTCCATCCATGATTTTTCTCCATCTGTGACCGTTTTCCTTTTCCTTTTGGTTTTTCTAGAATGATTAACAAAACATATTTATTCACCAACATTCGTTGAGTTCCTGCTCCATGCAGGCCTTTCCAGAGAACCCGGAAATGAAATAGTCTTTGGCACTTGTGAGATGATAGAAAATATATATATTGGTCTCTGCCCCCGGTTCCTGGCACAGAGTTCCTAATACTCTTGTAATTTCCTGAGTGATAAGAGCACTAGGAACATCTCTTGTTCTAATGAGGCAACTCAGAGTGGGCTTCTGGGTGGCTCCTGGATGAGGGCTGGTCACCAGAGAGACCAGGCCATGATGAGAAGTTTGGCATTTTCAGCCCTGCCTCCCATTCTCTTGAAAAGGGGGAAGGGCTGAAAACAATGGAGTTAATGATTGATCATGCCTCCATGATGAAGCCTCCATAAAATCCCAGTAGCGTGGGGTTCCGGGAGCTTCCAGGTTGATGAACACGTGGAGGTGCTAGGAGAGTAGCACGCTCGGAGAGGGCATGGCAGCTCTGCACCCCTTCCCACATGCCTCACCCTATGTATCTCTCCCATCTGGATGTTCATTGGTATCCTTTATCGTATCCTTTTATAATAAACGTAAGTAAATGTTTCCCTCAGTTCTGCGAGCCACTCTAGCAAACTGGTTGAACCCAAGGAGGGGCTCATTGGAACCTCCAATCTATAGCCAGTTGGTCAGAAGCACAGGAAACAACCTGGACTTGAGATTGGCATCTGAAGGGGCGGGGGAGGGCAGTCTTGTGGGACTGAGCCCTTAACCTGTGGGATCTGACTGCCTCTGGGTAGGTCTTGTCGGGACTGAGTTAAATTATAGGACACCCAGCTGGTGTCAGAGAATTGGCTGGTGCCACACATTTGGTGACTAGAAGTGTCAGAGGTGAAGTGTTCTCTGTGAAGGTGAAGGAGACACAAGAAGAAAGACGTAGGAGGGAAGAACTGGGTTTTTTCCCCTAATCAGGAAGAAAAATTGAGTTTTTCCTTTACAGCATTTAATTATTCATTTGTTCAATTATAATTCCTTCAAAAGCATATAGTGCCTACTTTGTGCAAAAAGTGTTTAAAGAAGTTAGAAGCAGTGGCTCTGGGGACCCGCTGCCTGGTCTCACTTTCTGGCTTGGCCACTGACTAACTTTTTGACTCTGGGAAATTATTAAAATTCTCTAAAGCTAAGTTTCTTCATCTATAAAACCGGAAAAATAATAGTAGCTACCTCAAGATAGTTGATTCTTGAATAAGATCTTGTTTGTGAAGCCTCTGGTCCATACGGAGTTGAGACTAAATAGATAAAAGCCAGCCTTCGTAAAGCACTGGGAAAGATTTCATGTATATAATATTCTCGACGTGACAAAATGGAGTGATGGACAGCAGATCCAGGATTGCCAGGGGTTAAGGTTGGGGGGAGGGTGTAACTCTAAAGGGGAAGCATTAGAGTTCTTTGTGGTGATGGAACTCTTCTGAATCCTGATTGTGGTAGAGGTTACGTAAATGTTTACATGTGCTGAAATTTCATAGTACAATACACCCCCTAAAAAGTGCGTGCGTGTGAAAACTAGTGGAATCTGAATAGGTCTGTACCTTAGTTGGTAGTATTGTACCAATGTCAACTTTCTGGTTTTGAAAATGTTCCATGGTTATGTGAGGTGTTGTCATTGGGGAAAGCTGGGTGAAGGATACACCAGAACTCTCTGTATTATTTTTCAACTTCTTGTGAGTCTTAGATTATTTCAAAGTTCTTGTGAGTCTTAGATTATTTCAAAGTAAACAGTTAAGAAGATATCAAGCACCAAGAGGGATGTGACGATGCAACAGAGAGAGAAAAGATTGTCCTTGTCCTCGTGGGGTCTATACTCCACTGGGCAGAGAAACTAGTAATTAGACAGACAATTATTTAATCACAATAATGCTCAGTATGATGAAGGAAAAGCGTAATGTGCTATGAGAGCATGTGCGAGGAGAGGGGCCCGAGTCTGGGGCAACTAGGGGAGGTTTTCTGGAGGTGATGACATTTCTGATCCCATCTCTATGGTAAGGATGAGCTGGGAGGCGAGGTGGGAGGCATTCAGTCAATAGGAACAGCATGTGGGGGAGCCTGGAGGGTAGAAGGAGCCCTCCCTCAGCTTAGAGTGGCCAGCAAGTGAAAGGACTTACAAGAGTCAGACGTAAATGGGCTAGTGTTAAAGCAGAGGCCTGTGGTGGGTCAAGGAAAGAAGTCATTACTTCTGACAAGAAATTTGGGGTGGTGGGGGGAACATCTGCACAATGAAAGTAACACTTGTTAGAGCTTGAATTTTGAAAAATAAATTGTGATGAATCTCAAGCTGCATTTATAAAAAGCACAAAGGAATGGGCACGTGGAAATGTGTGGTGAGTTTGGGAAACTACACAGTGTAGTGATTGGGTTCCTGGAAGCAGCTGGAGAGGGATTGGAAAGAGAATTTGGGGCCACATCACAAAAGGAGTTTTATTCTGCAAGCAAGGGGTAGCCATTGGAAGTTAGAAATGGGAAGTTCTTAAACATTTTAGTAGGGATAACTCTGAGGCCAAGAGAAAGCATAGATAAGGTTAAAAGGAAGCTGAAGCCCGTGGGTCTAGCCAAGCTACTTCAATAGTCCAGGACAGGGACAGTGTGGTCTGGAGCTGGGGTAGAGGCAGTGGGCACTGGGAGCAGGGAATGACAGAGGAGCCTTTGTGAAAGTCAGCTCTCCAGGCACTGGTGACCTCGGATCCAGGAGCTTCACTTCTAGTAACTTATTCCTCTGAGGTCCTCATATAGGTGCATAAAAACATGCACACAACACATCCATTGAGACATGATTGGAAATTGTAATCATTGGAACGAATGTCCACATCCATTAGTGTGTGCTTAAGTAAATGATGGTGCATAATCCTACAGTGTGGTGCTATGAAATGCTTAAGAAAACTGGGGTATCTCCTTAAAATATTTTTAAATTCAAACATTGTGGAAGACTCGGTATAGTATGATCGGAATTTGTCAAATGATGTACAGAATGCATTTTATATGCATGGAAAAAGATCTTAAAGGCTATATTCTCCTTTTGACAATGACTATCTCTGCAGGGTGAGATTGCCAAGAATTTTCACTCTTTATGGTGGTTATTTATTCAAATGTTTTTTTCATGTTTAAGAATATCTGTGTTGCACTTCTCCATGAATGGCGTTGTCTAAGGCCAGGCGCCCTGGAAACAGGCTCTGAGATGGAAAGTGTGTGCAGGAGGAGGGGACTTTTGGGAGAGAGGCCTTTCAGGAAGTGAAGACAGCATTGGGGACAGGGAGAAGAGGACCCACAATGCAGTTGGCACACCTCTAGAGCTGGGATGACCCTTCAGAGTTGCCCTAATTGAGGCAAAGGGGCTGGGTCGTTGTATCCTTGCATCAGTCAGGATTTCAACTGCTGCAGGGGAGGCGCATGACCTTGGGCAAAGCAGTTCCCTGCAGCCAAGGGCAATTCCCAATGTGGGATGCCGCTGACAGTGCCAGCGACTGATATTCCCAACAACTGGGGTATGGATGCTTGGGCCCTGAAGAGAGGATCTACGAGAAGCACCACAATATCCACTACAGCTCTTGGATATAAGTATAAGATTTGTTTTCTGACTCTGCAAACCTTGCTTAATTACCACCCTTAGCCTTCATGGATACAAAGATAAAGGCGGAAAAATGATGATCTCAATGCAGAACCAAATTCAATGAGAGGAAACCTTTTTGATTAAAAAAACTTAGCACTGAGGAATAGAAAGCAATTTATTGAACCGGGGAAGGATGCTTTCTCTAGCCAGCCCTTTCATTGCAGGTGTGACCCCTCTGTGGGCCAGGCCTTTAGGCCCAGGACCTGCTCACCAGCATGTCTGGGCCAAGCAAGGCCTTAGTCATCCCTTCCTTCCGGCGCCATGGTTCTCTCCCTCTCATTCTAACTGGCGTTTGTTTCTGGGACAGCCCCAGTTTCTGTGTTTGCTACTGTGCTGGTTTTTTCCCTGTTCTTTTTTTGTCTGTATGGGTTTGTGTGGGGTTTTTTTTGGCTCCCAGTGGTTTCCCTTTCTTATGTGCTCAGCGATACATTTGAAAGTGTATTCGTCGTAATGTATTCAACACCTAGTGTTTCACAGCGGGAAGGTTTTTCAGCATGTCTTGTCCACAGTACTGCGGAAAGCTAATCCCAACTGTCTTTATCAAAGGCAGTTTTTCCTTTCACTGCTGATAATGTGACTTTCACTTTTCTGTGGTTTTATTTTTTATATTTTACTTATTTTTTTAAGTTCTGTCCATTCACTTTTACCCTCTTCTCTTGCTTTATCTTCTCTTCTTGAAGTCTCGATTTTTCTTCTTTGACCTCTTTTCTTTAATGGGGAATTATTTGATCATAAATTATACTTACCTTGGCATAATTTTTCTGGTTTGAATTGTTCAAATGCCTTCTTTTTGAGGGGGTCATATTCTCCTTTATCTCTCTCTCTCTCTCTCCTTTTGTGGTATCTATGAATACATTCAATGCTATTTCTTTTCTCAGGATTACTCATCCTTAGATTGGTCTGCTCTTCCCGAGCCAGCTATTTGTGAAAGGCTAGAACTGGGGACGGGCTAGGGAATGGAGCGAGGGCAGCTTGAATTTCCATCTATTTTCCACCACCCTCCCCTGGAGAATGCCTTCTTCCTAGGCTACTCTCATTTCTCTTTCCCTGCCTCGTTTTGGTCACAAGCCTTTTGTCTGGTGGCGGGAAGCCTGGTCTTCACAGGTGAGCACGAGCTGTGCATTCAGGCTGATTACCACGGATCCTTACTTGTTTACCCTCACATACCCCCATCCTCCTTCTGGCAGAGATGACATGCTGGCCCATTTCCACATTTAACATCATCACCTCTGACACCTGAAGCCAAGCAGGGATCAGAACTTTTCCCCAGTGCTCCCACGCATCTCAGACCTCCTGTTCCCAGCAAGAGTCATTCAGTGTCCCTTAGAGAGTGTCACCTGTAATGATCTCTCTGTTCTGCTCACTGGACCAGAGAGCCCTTGGATCTTGTTTCTTACATCAGAGTCTTCGCCTGTCCTGGTTCAATTGTCCTAATACTTGGCAGCCTTTTGAACAGAGTGATGTTTGGATTACTGGTGTTTCCTACTTTGATTGGTTTCATTTCTGTTTCTCGTTCTCCTTATTCTTGGTTGATTGCAGGAAAGAGAGCGTTTAGTCTTCCATCTTGATCTGCAAGTCCAGAGAAGGGCTATTTTAGGGTGATAGAAAACTTAAACAGGTGAAGGAGAAGCTAACTGATAGAAGATCTGACAAGGTATGGGCTAGAAGAATAACCTTGGAAAGAATTATCTTCCTCATGACATGAGAACAAAAAAATTACAGAGAACATAAAAGAGTAATTTTAGGTCAATAGGAAGACAATTGAAAGTGTAAAAGAGTCCTTGCTCCTATGGGAGATGTGGGGTCTGACATGTATAAGAAGCAGCAATACACCTTTTTTCATTTATTCAGCACCTTTTCATCATAAACATGTTGTATGCCAGGCAGTGGGGAAGCAGCAACGAACAAGACAGACAAACTCCTGCTCTTTGAGACCTCACTTTCTCACTAAAGAGCCAGACAATGAACAACTGAGAAACAAGAAAGAGAGCCTTTTTTCTATCAAGGTCTATGATACAAAATAATGGAGCCGTGGAGTCATTGACAAGGCTTCTGTGAAGAGGTGCTGTTTAAGCTAGACCTGAAGGAACAGAGAATCCAGCCACATGAGAATGGGGACGAGCATTCCCAGCATAGACAGTAGAAAATGCTGTGGTCCTGAGGCAGGAGAGGGCTTAATGAGTTTTAGGAACAATCAGATTGTCAGTTGGAGGTTAGGGAGCACGAGAAAATTTGGTACAAGCTGAGGTTGGAGAGAAAGGTAGGCACAAAATTCTGTGGGCACCTAGAGGAGCTGGGTTTTTATTCTCACATTATTTACTCAGTCAGTAGAGATAGTTAAGGACCTAAATGTAGATAAATATGGGTAATTTATAAATTCTAGGGGGCCAGCCCCATGGCCTAGTGGTTAAGTTCAGCGCACTCTGTTTCGGTAGCCCAGGTTCGTGGGTTCAGATCCCAGGTGCAGACCTACACCACATGTCAGCCATGCTGTGGCGGTGACCCACACACAAAATAGAGGAAGATTGGCACAGATGTTAGCTCAGGGACAACATTCCTCAGTAAAAGGTAAATATCTATAAATTCTACCCAAAAGATGAGAGTTGAAAGCCGTGAAAAAGGGCATAACATCAACATGTGCTTTAGAAACTCTCCAAGTGGAAATTCTGATTTTAAGGTAATTTCAGCAGAATGCATAGTATAAAAAATATATAATGTTACCATAGTCTCATAATTCAAGTAGAGGGATTCTATGTCACACTTCTAGGAATGAGTACTGGAAACTAAGTGTACTCTGGAAGAAAAGATACTACAGCATTTCAGAAGGCCCTGTGTTTCACTGTGCATTTCTGACTTGAGGGTATGGCTGAGACAGCCAGAAGGACAGCATTTGGGACTCAGGAGCTCCTAGATTTGGAAAGTGGGAAGACAAGGGCCATGTCAAAATGAGACCTTCACTCTCTGCTTGGAGGCCATCAGACAAAGCCAGAACACATCCAGAACACATAGCTTCTTCTCAGACTCCGAGTGTTTGGAAAGAGAAATTACCCTGGAAACATATCTAAACATGCCTAAACCTCTTAGCAACAATATGACTGTGGAAAGAATTGATGGGAAAGCAAATCATGAAAAGAAATCTGGAAGCAAAGGAATAGAGCCCAAAACAGAATTTAAATGATTTCCAATCAGTATTTGGTAAAGTCTGAATACTAATAGATTCGTTTTAAAAGGGAAAGCAATTTCATAGGATCTTGTCATGTTGAAGCTGAAGACTTTAAAGCTGGATTTATTTATTTCCTCCTTCCCTCTCTTTCTCCTTCCTTCCCTCCTTCAACAGTGGGTGTTTGAGATCATGCTAAATGGCCTTTATAGACCAATCTGTAGATAAGTGACTTTTCTCTTTAGCCTTCTTTATGGCAGATTTCTCTGTGACAACCTTTGCATTCTAATCCCCTCCCCCCCTTTTTTTTACAGTTTTCTTACATATGTATGTTTATTTATTTATTTATTTTATTGAGGTAACGTTGATTTATAACATTATATACATTTCAAGTGTTTGTCATTATATTTCAATTTCTGTGTAGACTACATCATGTTCACCACCCAAAAACTAATTACCACCCATTACCATACACATGTGCCCAGTCACCCCTTTTGCCTTCCTCCCTCCCTCCTTCCCCTCTGGTAACCACCAATCTAATCTCTGTATCTATGTGTTTGTTTGTTATTGTTGTTGTTATTTTTATCTTCTATTTATGAGTATGGTATTTGAAAAGTCATATGGTATTTGACTTTCTCCCTCTGATTTATTTCGCTTAGCATAATACCCTCAAGGTCCATCCATGTTGTTGCAAATGGCAAGATTTCATCTTTTTTTTATGGCTGAGTAGTATTCCATTGTGTATATATATCACATCTTCTTTATCCCTTCATCCCTTGGTGGGCACCTAGGTTGTTTCCAGGTCTTGGCTATTGTGAATAATGCTGCAGTGAACATAGGGGTGTATGTGTCTTTACACATTCATGTTTTCACGTTCTTTGGATAAACACCCAGCAGTCGAATAGCTAGATCATATGGTATTTCTATTCTTAATTTTTTAAGGACTCTCTCTACTGTTTTCCATAGTGGCTGCACCCGTGGTACTCCCACCAGCTGTGTATGAGAGTTCTCTTTTCTCCACATCCTCTCCACCACTTGTTATTTCTTGTCTTCTTAATTATAGCCATTCTGATGGGAATGAGGTGATATCTCACTGTAGTTTAGATTTGCATTTCCCTAATAATTACTGATGTTGAACATCTTTTCATGTGCCTGTTGGCCATCTGTATAGCTTCTTTGGAAAAATGTCTGTTCAGATCTTTTGCCCATTTTTTAATTGGGGTTTTTGTTGTTATTGAGATGTGTGAGTTTTTTATATATTTTGGATATTAACCCCTTATCAGATATATGATTTGCAAATATCTTCTCCCAATTGTTAGGTTGTCTTTTCGTTTTGTTGATGGTTTCCTTTGCTATTCAAAAGCTTTATGGTAGGGCCGGCCCGGTGGCGCAGCGGTTTAGTCCGCGCTTGGCAGCCCGGGGTTCGCGGGTTCGGATCCCGGGCGCCCGCCGACGCACTGCCTGTCAGCCATGCCGTGGCGGCGTCCCATATAAAGTGGAGGAAGATGGGCACGGATGTTAGCCCAGGGCCAGTATTCCTCAGCAAAAAGAGGAGGATTAGCAACGGATGTTAGCTCATGGCTGGTCTTCCTCACCAAAAAAAAAAAAAAAAAAGCTTTATGGTTTATGTAGTCCTATTTGTCTATTTTTTCTATTGTTTCCCACGCCTGGTCAGACATGGTATTTGAAAATATGCTGCTAAGACTGACGTCGAAGAGTGTACTGCCTGTGTTTTTTTCTGCATTCTAATCCATTTTTACTAAATTCCAAAGAATTTCTCACTGATCAGTAAAGCTTCTTCTTACAAGTGGACTAAAGCTGATCAGCTTCAGCTTCTACTGGACTTCGTATAAGAGACTCCTTACAAAGAGAGGCAAAGTGTGAATCCAGTTTTCTTTTCTAATAGTTTTTAACAGTTCATTTCTAATAATTCTGGGGGTTCAAGTGAGGCCTCAGTGACTAGCTGTAACACAAGTATTCTGTCTGGGAGGGTTGAAGGACTGGAAAGTGACTGTGTTCCTCGCATTCTCAGTTCAAGTACAGTATTCTGGTCCTGGCAGCTGAGAAGCAGCAGGTGCGCACTGAGGAATAGCTGGCCGTTGGTGCTGGCCAGAGAAGGAGCTTCTTCACGACACTGGAACATTTCAGTATCGCTTTGTGTCCAAGAGAACCTATTTTTATTTCATATCCGTGCCCTGGTAGTAGAGTTCAAGCTTATTTTGGGTTTGCTGATGACCATACTGTCAAGAGGATATCATTGCAGGAAGCCAAAAAGCTACCATCTGTGCCGTGTTTATATCTCAAGCATTATTTAGGAGGCTAATTACTCAGCTGTGCCTCTTGACCTTCTAGTGTTACACGGAGAAAGGTGACTGACACTTTCTTGAAAGTCTCTTCACTTTTCATAACCTGTGTAATTCCCCCAATATATGGTAGGGGTCAAAGAATTGACCAAATGGCACTAATAAGGATTGACCCCACGATGCTTTACCTGTGGTAGGGACACCATGAATGATCACTAATAATGAACAGAAAGTAGCTCTCAACAGTGGCGTGATGGTAAATGATTAACAACAGACTCTCCAGGGAAAAAAATATCTGATTTGTAGTATTTGCCAATTTCCATGGTGGAATATTAAGAACAACTTATAAATTCAAAAATTTAGATGAAATGACAAAAATGACTAAAACTAACTCAAGAAAAAATAGAAAGCCAGAAAACTCTATATCTATTAAAGAAATTGAATCCACAATTAAATCTTCTCAAAAGAAAACTTACAAGTCCAGATGGCTCCACTGGAGAAGTATATCAAATAGGTGAGGAAGAAATAATACCAATCTTGCACAAAGTCCTCCAGAAAATGGAGGCGAGAACACTTCCAAATTTATTTTTTGAGTCCGGCATTATCCTATTACCCAAATTAGAAAAAGACATTATGAGAAAAGAAAACTAACTACAGATTGATACACTTTATGAAGATGGAAACATATCCTTAATAAAATGTCAGCAAGTAAAATCCAGCAATATATAAAAATGATAATACATGATGACCAGGAATTAGGTTGGTTTAATGTCAAAAATCAATCGATATAGTTTATCATATGAACAGAATACAGGAGAAAAATTGTATGATCACCTCAGGATATGTAGCAAAGTCATCTGAAAAAAATTCAGCACTCATTCATCACATTCATAAATCAAGAATAGGAGAGATTTCCCTCAGCTTGATAAAAGGCATCTAAGAAGAGCCTGTAGCTAATCTCAAGCTTCAATGTTGAAAGATTGAACACTTTCTCTAAGATAGGGAAGAAGACAAGGCTGCTCACTCTTAATCACGTCTAGTGAACATTGTACTAGGTAGTGCAATAGAAAAGAAAAAGAAGTAAAAAGCATATAAATTGTAAAGGCAGAAGAAAAACTGTCTTTATTTGCAGATCATGTATGCATAAAAATCTACAATCATTTTTTTGGTGAGAAAGATTGGCCCTGTGCTAACATCCATTGCCAATCTTCCTCTTTTTGCTTGAGGAAGATTGGCCCTAAGCTAACATCTGTGCCCATCTTCCTCATTTTTGTATGTGAGATGCCGCCACAGCATGGCTTGAGGAGTGGTGTGTAGGTCCATGCCCAGGATCCGAATCTGTGAACCCCGGACCGCTGAAGCAGAGTGTGTGAACTTAACCACTATGCCACTGGGCCAGCCCCTACAATATTTTTTTTAAATAACCTCTCAAACTACGAAGTGAATTTAGCAAAGATACAAGATACAGTGTCAATATACAAAAATTCGTTGTATTTTTATGTATTAGCAACAAAGAATGTAAAAAAACGTAATGCTATCTATAATTGCACAAAAAACATGAAATACTCAGTGATAGGTTTAACAAAATATGGCAAGATCTGTACCCTGAAAACTACAAGCGTTGAGAAATTCGAGACGATCTAAAGAAACGGAGACATAAATTATGTTCGCGGGTTAGAAGACCCGATGTTGTTAAGATGCCATTTCTCCCCAAATTGGATATATTGATCCAGTACAGTCATAATCAGAATTCTAGGAGGATATTTTTGTAGAAATTAACAAGCTGAGATTCTAAAATTTAAATGGAAATGCAAAGGACTTAAATTAGCCAAAGCAATTTTGGAAAAGAAGCAGAGTGGAAACATATTGTCAGCAGAATTCTCGGATGGCCCCAAGATTCCACCCCCTGCTACACAGGCCTGTGTAATCCCTTTCCCTTGAGTGTGGGAGGGGATTCACCCCGTGAATGTGAGGGGATGTTGCTGTCATGATTAGGTTACATTATATGACAAAGGTAAAGGGATTTCCACCTATGGCTCCATCCAGGATTGAAATACTTTATGCCTATGTGCGGACACTCAGACCAAATATAAAACTTTGGTTCTCACCCTACAGAAACAGCTGCCTCTTAATCATCTCTCAGGTCAAGGGATATACACACTTACTGTCCAGTCAACCCTCCTACGTCAGACCCAGGGAGGAGGCCCACACAGGCCCTGGGGCACACTAATGTCTATTTGGGCAGGGAATTCCAGGGTCGTGATTTCCCAGGATGTGGTGTAGAAGAGGAGAGGTACAGGCTCTGGGTCTTAGACAAGCCACTTGGCCCTGGAATCACCTCACTCCATGGGGAGGGAGGAGGCTCCAGGTGGCTGGAGGAGAACCTTCCACCCCGGGACATCTCATACTTTTATGTGCAAATGAATGACCTCAGGGTCCTTTTAGAAGGCAAGATCAGAGCATATCAGGATGGGACCTGGCATTCTGCACATGTAAGTCTCTCTGGTGACAGGGGTGCTGCTGATCCATGGGACCACACTTTGAGTGGCACAGCTGTAGAGCACGTGGCCCAGGTCTGAGGGCAGATCACGTTGATATTCAGTACCTTTGAAGTCACAGTGGAATGAATAAACCAAAATTGCGGATAATTAAAAAATTATTCGTTGTTCTTGGAAAGTCCCTAGTGATAGTTAATGTTAAGCTAATAATAGTTTTTAGTCTTTTTTCTTCTTGTGCATTTATCAACTGAGTGAAAATAGTTGACCCCAAAGCAGGATAAATAACTGGGGACCGCAATCTGGTATTAAAACGATGTGTGCAATCTACAGTTGCCTGTTGTAATTATTATTCAGTGTTGTTTTATTAAACAATAAATATTCATAACATCCTAGGTTTTGAGGGTGAGTTTCTTTTCAGGCCAAGGTTACCCATGTCATAGCTGACACACTTGGAAAAGAACTTTGGAAACCTTCTGACTACTAGCCTTAACCTATAACCACTAGTAGGGGTTCTAAAAAGTGGCATTAAAATATTTGTTATTAATAAAATGTGGGAGTATGGACAACTTAGAAGAAATAAGATAAAAATTGTTTCTGTTTCATACTCATGCTACATTTTATCCTTGTTGTATTTATTATTTTGATCTGTAACTCCAAAGAGACTTTGATCCCTCCCTCTGGGATGGTTCCCTTTTCCATGCTATACTTATTGACTGTTTACAAAAGCATTTACTCTTTCTCTTAAATTCTGTAGTGAAGGTTAAGACATTGGGCCATTCATTTCTTTATTTTATCTGAGCTTCTTCTCTCATTAGTTTGAGGAAAGATAAGATAATAAATTGAGTACTCTACTCTCTTTTTGATGATTATGTTGCTGATGGGTCAAAATAAACCTCTGGAACCCAGATGAACTTATAAATTATTCCAAGAGAATTAGGAATTTTCCTTTACCCTCCATACACTCTGCTCCTCAGTGCAGCTAAAGCCCATGTAAATTAATACATTTGCTGGAAATGTGACTTCGGGACATTTTATAGCAGTGATTTCAATGCTGTTAGTGGTGAAATAGAAACTTGAGAGTATGGAGATTAATTTAAACCACATGATGGGTTCAAGGAAAATACAGTACAGTTTCTTGAATGTGTGCTAACTCTGTACAGTGGGGAATGGGGTCCAAAAAACCACTAGTGAACTTTTAAACCCTCTTGGAGAGGAATCAAACCAACATAATTAGCCCTGGAAGGGAGCTGTTCCAGATGACAGACAGACCGTTTCTCTCTCCCTCAGAAACAAATCCCTTTGCCTGAGAAAACACAATTGGGAGATCAAGGAAAGAGGAGGGACCCCAACCACTACCATTAATGCAATGAAGTTAGAACTCTTTCCAGCTATTAGATGGTTTACTGATTTGTCTTTCATTCCGGATTACAATTCTGTTGGGTTCTTTGAACAATAGATAACCAACAAATTTTATGTTGTGAACAGTTGGTGAACTTGAAATAAAGAATTTCTTTTGCCTTCCAGTTCGTCGTACTGGTGTTTTGGATCATTTATGCCTATGACAGAGAGATGATTTACCCGAAGTTGCTTGATAATTTTATCCCAGGGTGGCTGAATCACGGAATGGTGAGTGGACTAAAACAAATGATGTCATTTTATTTTTAAAAATCTATTAAAGAGCTATTTTCCAATTTAGACTTTCCATAGAATCTACCTAAATAGCTGTGAAATGTTGCAAGATTATAATGAGAGATTATAGTTAAAGAAGAATACTGAATGTCAATAAAAAATGTTTTCCCAGGAAATTGTCACTATTAAAACTATGTCGTAGATGAATCCACAGTTTATAAGAGGTGTCAGTGGTGTTAGATATACTGCAACTAGCTTATTCCAGGATGAATTTAATTTCTGTGCCATTTAAAGGCTTGTCCCTTATTGGAGCCTAAAGATTGATTCCCACCTGCACAACTGTGGACACCCCGCTCCTCCTCCACGTCACGTCAGTGAGATTGTGTTGCAAGTAACTATTGTACTTGGAGAATTGTCCCCAGAGGAGCAGCAAGGCCGTTATTTTCCCTGGGAGATCTGCCGTGGGCATGGAGGTGTCCTTAGTGGTGTCTATCTGCCCATCCGAGGGTATTTGCCTGTGGCTGCTAGCTCTCTTCCTTCTCCTCGGTCTAATTCTCTCTGATGCTTTAGCCATGCTGTTACCCTCACAAGTTTCAAATCAAATACTTTGGATGGTTTCCACATCACTTGACAAGATTTGAGGATCTATTTTCTGCAGAGAAATGGTGTCGTCTTCCCTCCGCATCTGGAATTGAGCACTGTTTTGTTATTAACTAAAAAGCCTGAATTTTTTGGTTACAGCAATTTTTAGAATATATTACTGGGTGCTCCTGGTGAAAAGGGCAACCTATCACAGAAATTATAGGGGAACGAAGAGCTAGACACAATGAGTTTCAGGTCCAGAATAACAGTTTCCCTTCTGCCCCCAATTTTGTTATATTTTAAGAAAAGTGGTGTGTACTAACAAACATTACTGTACTAGGGCTTTCATCAATCCTTTCTTAAGCCAACTCACCAAAAGTGGCACATCTCAGAGAACTGGAATTTTCTTTGAGGCCAATTAGACCCACACTGTTGGAGGATTAACATGGCACCTCTGGTCCACTTCCAAACAAATCAGCGGGGTCTTGTCAGTTCGGTTTAACCATCTGAGGGGCCTCAGAGGGTTAATTTGCGCCTCTCCAACTTTTTACTTTTCTTGAATGTAAAAACGCTCTCATGATTCCATGTCTTTGCAATCCTCTGCCTCCAAAGAACTTCCCATTCTTTACTAGGAAATACCTGCTTATCGGGCTGGTTTATGTAAGATCTTCTCTAAGAAGCCTTCCGTCACCCCACAGGCCAAGTTAGCTCTTCTGGTATCTGTGCTTCCACAGCATTTCCATATCTCTATTGCACATGTCTACAGCCCCCACAATAATGTCATGCAAAACAGCAGCCTTCAACTCCCGAGCACTCTGCCCAGCCACATGGTGTATAGTAGGATCAATCCGTGTTTATTAGATCGATGAATGAATTCCGTGTAGCCAGTTTTCATAATTCTTTGCCACTCAGTACTAGTAGCTACTGTTTTTTGAGTAAATTAATAAATTAATTAACATGTCAAACCCTCTCAGATAATATGAGCTCAATAGATTCTTTCACAACGAATTTTGTTTCCTAGTAGAGATGAATGACCGTTTCTTTGCTTTTCTTCATGTCCCAGTTCGTGGTTCTGGAATTACTAACAAAGCAGTTGCGTATGGTAGCTGAGGAATATTTTGCAGTACTAAACAATTCGTGTTACTCTGTGTATACGTAACTTTAAATACAAAATGCATAATGCTTTGGCAATTAAAATATGGACATTAAATGCTGGAATCATGAATAATTTTTTTTTTTTTTTTTTTTTTGGTGAGGAAGACCAGCCCTGAGCTAACATCCATCGCCAATCCTCCTCTTTTTTGCTGAGGAAGACTGGCCCTGGGCTAACATCCGTGCCCATCTTCCTCTACTTTATATGGGACGCTGCCACAGCATGGCTGACAAGCAGTGCGTCGGTAGCGCCCGGGATCTGAACCCTCGAACCCCGGGCTGCCAAGTGCGAACTAAACAGCTGTGCCACGGGCCGTTCCCAATGAATAATTTTTATAAAAATATGTACTAAGAGTTATGAAATATCAAACATTAAATAAACACTTTCAGCTTTGTTTAAATTTTATTTAAAAGTTTAATAATAATTTGTATTTGCTTTTAACTTTAATAGATAATTTTGAATATTTAATTTTAAAAGCATGAAAATAATTCCATCAAAAACTTTTTACATTTAATGTTTATATTTTGATGACAACACTCAAGTTGTGTATACTCTGATTATATTTTATTTTTAATTGATGTTTTAGATTATTACTATCGGTAGAGCTCAGATTTGTGAAAACTTCCATTATAAAAACATATTTAGTGATTTTGCTGCAATGGAGGCAAGAAAAATTAAATTTTGGAATATTTATATTCATGTTTTTTAAATGTTTTATATTTATAGCTGTAACTTATAAATTGATGTCTTTATTTTATTACTCATCCAATCACCTATTTTTCATTTTATTTTATGAAAATGTAAGAGGAGAGAACATATTTTATTTAATACTTTACCAGCTTAATTTGTTAACTTTCAAATATTTCTGCAACTGGTTTAGGATTCTCTAGGCCTGTTTGCTGTTGCCTGTTTAGATTCTTATAACTATAAGAATTCCAAGAGAGGATGTACCCTGTTCTTATGAGTAGAATCACATTCGTTGTTTAAAGAGTATCAACATAACTTCTGGGGATTCAGAGCCCTGAACCACGGAATTGACACGCAGTTTTTAAATCTATCATGGCTCCGTTTCAGAAGGCATCATCAAGTCAGTCTTCAGTTTCCAGCATTCAAATTGCCCCAGCACAAAATTAGTCAGAAAACAGGCATAAGAAAAAACTCATGGGATCTGAAATTCACAGAGCTGTCATTTTGATTTACACTCGAGTTGCCAGAAGTTAGACATGATTCTAACAAGGGAAAGTATCCTACCTCTTCCTTTATTTCATCTACCTCTTTTCTCTCAGCAAGAATTTAGCAATCTTAGAATTTATTTGCAGAAGAGAAGAGGAAATGAGTTAATAGATGAGTTACAACAGTAACACAGCCTTGCTGTGTAACCACGAGGTTATCTCCCGGCTCCATGAAACTAGCAAACACACAAAATTTAATGCGTTATGATTAAAAGTATAAACATATAAAATGTAGCACATTTAAATGGAGTCAGTTCAATATCCAAAATCAAAAACTGTTCAATCCTTGCAGCTCTCTTGACCTTTGTATTTCCAGCAACTCCAACAGGACATGACACCCATTAGGCATTCACTAAATGTTGACGATGAAAAGGATGTTTGTGCCTTTGCTTGTGAAACTTGGAAGACTGTCACATTTACGTTTATATCCTGCTACCATCTTTGTATTCTCAGTCCACTGATAATCAGACAAAAGAAAAACAAGTGATATCAGCAAATAAATCAGAATTTCCAAAATATAACGAGAACAGTCTTAAACAGTTGTGGTAGGGTTCTGCATGACTGCGACTTGTGGGGCTGAGCTTTGATTTAATTCAATCAAGCAAACATTTATTGAAAACCTGTGGTACGCAAAGCACCCTGCTGGGCACTGTGGGGTTACAGGATGAGATAAACAGATGCAATCTGAAAGGATGGAAATGGCCTGTTTGAAGTGGAGGAAGGTAAGTAGGAATTCCCTAAGCCAGCAGAGGAGTCCCCAGTGGGCTGTGTTCACTCTGACAAGGAGAAGCACTATTGTTATTCTGGCCTCTTTCTTGGTTGCAAAAACAGATCCCTGAACCTTTCTCTTCTGCCGATTATAATTTTAAAGCATTGCCAATGGAGTAACTATACATTAAAAGCAATAAATAAATAAATAGTTAAACTCTAGAAAGATTGCAGACTCTCAGTGATGCTATAACAGGAAAAACCAATGATGAGACAGTGTCTCTGCTCGTTGAAGACCTAATGAATGTTTATAAAGTGCTTCGAGAATGCCAAGCACTGCAGAAGGTTAGGATATTATTATTATTACCACAGATCTTTAAGCAGACATGACCTAGATATTCTTATAATCACAGCAGGAGTTGTTCATTCGCCATATAATTTATGAGGAGAGAAAAAAATATAAACCCCACCTCTCTTCGTGCTTGATTTGTCAGTTGTTCTTGTTATATGTAACTAATCCTCAAGAGACCCTTAATTTAGGCAACTATTCATTCTGTTCAATATTATTTTGACAATTGGTAATTACTAAAGTTTTTGTACATCTGTCTTTCCCAGAAGAAAAGGCATTAAATACTGCTTGGATGATCACTAGTTTTGCAGGAATTCAGATTTGATGTTATTCTTTTGGTAAATAACACAACGTATGGAAAGTTTCCAGTTCTGGGATACACAAATTACGCATTTCTTGACCCGTGGAGTCTGTGCCTGATATTGGATATTTCATAAAATAAACTGTTGGTTGAAAGAAGACTATCTTTTTCATCTGAAAAAACTGACCTTTCTCAATTTTCTTAATATATTCTAAAGTAACTAGAAGATAACTAAGACTGGAACAGAGGTCAGACATTTCTTAGGAACCTCTTTGTAAGACTCCCAGTGAACCTCCCAAAGAAAGCAAATAAGACCCCAAAGACCCAGGAACAAGGAGAGTTACGTCCACAGTGAGGCATATACTTTCAGAATTACTACATGCTACTCTCATGTGCAAGCTTTTTTCATATCCAGTTTTACTGATCATTGCTCTTCCACCATGAATTTTCATTCGTGATCATTGGTTCTACCAAGTCCAATTCTCCTGTTACATTTTGCCAATCTAAATTTCGACATGAAGATTTGATTCTTCTGTCTCTTTAAATCAGTAATCAATATTACGGTGTTTCATTTTAGCTGTTACCAATTTTATTTTTTATTGATTATTTCAACCAGAAATATTGTAAATTGGAGAAAACGTATTTCTTTTAAACGATGTTTGAGAAACCTTTGAACAATTTTGTGAGGGAGAGAGACTGAGAGGGTTTTCCAGTTCCACATACAAGGAGCTTGGAGGTCACAACTCCATCCTAACAAGTAAAAAGCTGAACAGACTGAAAAATCAACAGCTCTTCTTAGATCCGTAAGAGAGGGAAGAACACAGGGCAAACTGCTTCCCCCAAGATTGGAGAGACAGACAAGCCAGTACAGAGAATAACAACTTACCCAGAGCAGAGACTCATGAGTGGCAACCACTGCAGGAACTAGTACCAAGGTAGGGAAACCTGAGCTATAATTGACAGATTGCTGGAAGCTCAGTGCAGATGGGTCTGAGAGGGAAAAACTCCTGTGATAGGGGGGTTCCCACAATATTATGAGATTTACCCATAGGAGCTCAACCAGATTCCCACAGTAAATATTGGAGCATAATCCCCTCATGCTTCCAACAGGGGGAGGAAAACAGGAACCATTTTGAAACACACCAGAGCTCTCAGTTCTTAACAAGGCCTGCCCTCAGGGGAGACTAGTTAACCACAGCCTAACCTGCTGGGGTATCATCAGAGCCTAACTGAGTGGGGAAGTGGGGAGAGGGGGAAGGGGGGAGAGAGGGAAGTGAGCAGGGGAGGGGGATGGACATACCTCACTCCAGCTGGCTTCAGTCTTCCTATCCTACCTAAGAAAAAAACACTGAGAAACACTTATGAAGGTCACAGTCCAGAGGCATAGGCTTATTAAAAGACTGAGCCCTCATCATAGGACTATAGAATGCTCCCCCTTCCCCACACCTCACCACACTTTACAGAAGTTCCTTTTACCCAGTACATCATGTCTGGCTAGCAAGGAAAAAAAGTACAAGACATACCAAAAGGCAACAAACACAATTTGAAGAGACAGAGAAAGCGTCAGAACCAGACACGGAAGGGATGTTGGAATTGTCAGACTGGGAATTTAAAACAAGTATGATTACTATGCTAAGGGCCCTAATGGATAAAGAAGACAGCATGTAAGAACAGATGGGCAATGGAAGCAGAGAGATGGTAAACCTAAGAAAGAACCAAAGAGAAATGCTAGAGACAAAAACTGTAACAGAAATGACGAATGTCTTTGATGAGCTTATTAGTAGACTGGACATGGCTGAGGAAAGAATCTCTGAGCTGGAGGATATATCAATAAAATTCTCAAAAGCCAAAAAGCAAAGAGAACAAAGACTGAAAAAACAGGACAGAATATCCAAACACTGTAGGATAACTACTACAGTTATAACACACACGTAATGGGATTACCAGAAGGAGAAGAGAGAGAGAAAGGAAGAAATATGACTGAGAATTTCCCCCAAATTAATTTCTGACACCAATCCACAAATCCAGGAAGCTCAAAGAATACTCAGCAGGATAAATGCCAAAACAACTACACTGAGGTGTATCATTTTCAAACTATGGAAAATCAAAGATAAAGCTGGAGATAAGGAGAGAGAGATAAAAAGATAAAGAGAGCTGGAGAGAGAAAGGGGAGATAGAAAGGCTAGGATGGGGAAAGAGGAAGACAGAGGAGAAGAGAAAAGGAAAACAGCAACGTCATGGGTGAGAAGAAAGATGGCCACAGAAAAGAGGGAGATGGAGTAAGGAGATGGGAAAGAGGAAGACTGGGGGAGAGGACTTAAAATGTCCTAGGATAAAGAAGCACAATGGCAAAATCAAACCATACAATTTTTCTTATACCATATCTCCTCCGTGGCTCTTTACAGTTTGGGGAATAATATTTTCTCTGCAGTGCCTGGCATAGTGCTTGGCATATTATAGGTAGTCAGTAACCATTTGATGAATTAATAGATGTTCATAGATTGAGTTTGCCTCCTTACCATTCCTTGAACACACCAAGCACCCTGCTTGTCTTGGAATGCTGTCCCCCAGAGATCTGCTTGGCTCATTCATTCACCTCCTTCAAGTCTTTGCTCAGTCTCACATTCTCAGTAGTCCTACCCTGAGCAGCCTCTTAGGCACTGCACCTACCCCCATGTCGCTGGAGTCCCCCACCCTGCTCTTCATACCCTTCATAGCACTTATCATCCTTGACATACTACATAGTTTTACTTATATGTTGTATTTATGACTTCCTGTTCATCTCCCTCTGCTACAATGTAATTTCCATAAGGGCAGGCATCTTTGTTTCATTTACTGATTTATCCCAAGCACCTGCATAACGGAAGTTGATGAATATTTGTTGCTTGAATGAACCAACTTTATCAATGTTCTGTGTCCATGTTTTCTCTTGTCCTCTTTTTTCCCATTCTTTTCTCTTTTCTCCTCTATAACAGTTGACAGAGAATGCAACCCCCAACCATTCACTTCTTTCTTAACTTGTATTTTTCTTCCTCTTCCATCTCAGCTGCACTGCAGCAAAATCCTACATACGTGGCCTGCTATCCTGCCCTCCCCTACCCCGGAGGGTCTTATTCGTTGGGACATATTGCTACTACTGCCTGAGAAAGCCTGAATTGATGTCCAAAGAACACACTGTGGATCCTTGGAATATCTAAGAGCTACAGGCCAGGTAAATAATAGCCTGGATCAAATTTATTGAAAAGCTCTTCCATATACTGATTTTTTAATCTGGGTATTAGTTATTTTTTTTCTAGGGTAGTGGTCAGACAATGGCTTTTTAAAGCAATTTCCTACCATCACAAATTCCTCTGTAGAACTAATTTTCCATGCCAGAGTAGAATTCAAGGCTAATATTATTTGGCTTACACTCTGCCCTTTTTCTTGCTACACTGAATAGGTGAGCAGGTCCAGCAGTAGTCCGAGTTCATCAAAAGGTCTATAAGTTATACTCAGACATTTTGGGGTCAGCAAAACCCAAAGTGTGGTTTGCTCTAGTTCTTTTACCCTTAATCCTTAAATCCATAGATATTTCCAAGTAAACTTCATTCATATGTTTCCTATTCATTTGCCCTTAGCCCTTCATATTTGGGGGAGGCAGGAAGGTATTGTCCTAGGAACTGGTTTCCTTCTTCGCTACCACAGACAGATCATTCATTAGCCACAGACCCAACTCCTTGGCAGAAGTCCATCCCTAGATCCTTTCCAGTTCCCTTTTAACTGAAGCTTCAACCTCAGCAAGCATCAGTGATAACTGCCAAAGAAAGAGAAGTGGAAAAAAGCTGCATTTTCTATCATAGAGGCACAGAATTCCAGAATCTTAGACTTGGGAAGTGATTCTAAAGATCATCTGGTCCATACACCATGTGATCCTGGCAAATTCCCTTTCAGTCTCTGCTTGAGCATCTTCACTGAACCCAGACCATAGGGTCTGCAGCTTAGGAAAGACTCTCAGAAGGAACTGAGTCTTCTGCTCTTTTCTCTGGTCCAAATCTGCCCAGTCCCTTCATCCATTCTGCAGGATTCAAACGCCAGTCCTCTTTGTTCTCCTTATGTTCTCTACCAAGAGGATCTCACTTTCCCCCCTGACTTCAGTCTCTGCCATACACGGGTCATACCTAAGTCTGTATTTTGTGGTCCAGCTTCCCATGGGGCATCACACTCTGCATTTGACACGAGGACCTTGAAATGAACATATTGAAACAAATTCATTGCATCAGCCCCTCCTCTAAATCATGTTACTCATCTCATGTTGCCATTTCTTCCAATGGAAGGAAGGATGCATCTGAAAGCTCCTCTTTCTACCACATCCTCCACAGTAGGTTGACAAGTCCTAGCAGATGTACCTCCAGAGTAGTTCCCAGGTCTGCCCCAGCCTCCTCATCTCCACCATCTCTGCTTTAGGCATCATCATCTCTCAACTGAACTGAGACAACAGGCTCATCTCTCACTTGTCTGCCTCCCCAGACCTTTCTCCACGTTGCTGCTTCAGTTACCTTTCTAGAAGAGCCAAAGTTCTGATGGCCTTGCTACGTTCCTTTCTCAGACACCACCTGTGAGTGAAGTGGTCCAGAGGCTCCTAGGCATCTGAGTGGGTCCCTTCCCACTGCACGCATAACACTTTGTTCATACACCTGTGATTTCTCTTAACACCTTGTTTGGTTACTATTTATTTACTTGTTTATTCCTCCAATGGGCTAGGAGGCCATAAAGGGCAGCAACTTTTTTTTTTTCGTCTTTTCCTCCAAAACCCAACCATAGTCTCTGGCATTTAGTGCACACTCAGTAAATGTTTATGGAGGAAATGGTGTACAGGCCCTTCACCATCATGCTCAGTCTCCTCCGACCAGGCTACAGCTTGTCCAGATCCATTTTTACAGTTTCCTATGATTTGGCAAGGGCACAGCAAAGCCATCTAGCCATCATCTCTGCTCATTAGTGTTGTCCAAGCTTCCATTAACTTTTTTGGCAGTTTCATTATACTCTACACTAAAATTTCCACATCATTCTTACCTGACCAGTGTGTGTTTAAGCTAAGATGTAAAGTTGTTGTTACTTTTGCTTTTTATACACAAAATGTGGCATTCTTAGATGTATTCCTAGTGAATTCCATCTTGTTAAACTCAGTGTGAGTATAAGATGGGCTCTGGGGAAGCCACAGTACTAAGAATTTGAGGATCATTAAATGGATTTATTGGGGTTTAGTAAAATGATGTACTCTTTGTTTTGAATTGAGGTGCCTAAGTTTGTGCCATTGAGTTGAAGCTGCTTCAGAGGCTACAATTTGGGTAAAGTCAGTAACAAATAATTCATTTTTCAGAGCAGTAAATTTTAATCACGTGGTAACCATGTTTGGAGAAGATGGTTGATTCCTAAGGTCAAAACAGGTATCCAGGTAAAGATGACACGTGGGGTGGCAGAAGGTAAGAGCAGGCAGCTACTGAAAATGATTTCCATGTCCAGGGGTGGAGATACAGGAAAATACTTAATGAAATATGTATAGTGGAGAGAGTGTTTTGTGACAAGGGATCTTGCCAGGAAGAAGGTTAGGGGCAGGAATTGGCAACAAGTGGTTGGTGGCATGGGAATGAAATTCACCTATGAAAGACAGGTGTTGATTTTTCCCAAGTTGGCTGGACTCTAGACATCTAGAGCTCCTGAGGGCTCATTGTGTTGGTCATGCTTAGATAAAGTGGGAAAAAAACTTTTCTGAGAGTCCAGAATCATTGTCCCAAATTCTTACATTGGCTCCAGACCATGGAGATAGCAAGGATGGATTGATCGTCTCCCCCATCCTCATCTTGTCTGCATGCTTCTTTATCTAAGTCATGTAGGAAAATGGTTAGCTGGAGAGAAGCAAGGAGAAGACTGTGGCAACCCACTAGAAAACGTTCAACCCATTTTTTTTTTCTGTCCACTTGATACTGAATCTAAGCTACCGAATTTGTCCTGAAACTGCCTAGTCCTTTAGCGGCGTTGACTAACTTCCCTGAGCCCATTTATACCTCTTCTCAAGGTGAGGCTTCTCCAGGATGTCTCCAGTATCCCCCTGCTAACCTGTGGCCGATGCAGAACTCCAGCCAGCCCTGCCAAGCCCTTTCCAAACTGCCCTCAGGACATTCCAGGACTGTGTCCACCCAGCGCTCATTTCCCTGTCAAAGCTCTACTTATACCCCGAGTCCACTCATGCATCAACTCTCTCCGTACATCACAGAACAGACTATCCCTTCTTTATGAGCCCCTGTACCCAATATGTACCTCTACTATAACATCCATTGTGCTAAGTCTGCAGTATGTTGCTATGTTTCCCCAGAATTGGATGTTCTTTGCGGGACACATGATCTTAGCCTCCTCTGCGTATTCCCATCATCTGGCTCTCTGCCTGGCACATAGTAGGTCTCAGAAAATGTTCTTTAAAAGAATGAATGAATAAATGATTGAAATTCTATCATGTTTCCTTACTTTCTCGGTCTGGTCACACTTTCTGGAAAGGAAATAAGATTATTTTTTCTAAGTGAGCTTAGGCAGGTACCTATGATCACCACTTAATTCTCTACATTTCCTACCCTCATCCTTCAGTGACCCATTGTAGAACCATACAGCATCCTTGTCAAGCTCACCGGTTTATAATTTTCATGATCAGTCTTCCCCTTTTGAATAGCAGAACTACATCCGCTGACCTCCACGTGTCCAGCATAACAACTTGTCCAAGAACACATGGCTAGTGAGTGGCCTTGCTGGGAGTAGAATACTGAGCTGACCGACCGCATGGCACTTAGTGTACCCAAGGCCTCTCTCCACGGAGCTCTATTAATGTCCAGTTAAAGAGGTGCCTTTAAACACGAGTTGTCATTATATTTCACAAACGTATTTCATTAAGACACAGATAAACATTTCTGGCATTTTAGATTGCTTTCCTTTTCATCTAAGCAAGGATGATTTTTTCCTATTGTTTCACAATATCCATATCCGGAGAATGAGCTTGCATTTAATGATCTAATTAAGATATGTTTTAACTGAGGTGCGAGGATTAGCCTTGATTGGTGCAAATGTTTCCCCTTAGTGCAACAGCTTTCATCTTTATCAAATACATTAATTTGTGTGACCTACCCTGCTGCCATCACCACACACAACAGAATGTCATTTTTGCTCCATTCGTTTTCTCACAGCCGGTTACCAAAAAGAGCCACTCCTTTTCCGTATGCCACACTTCTCATAGATGCTGACATGTGAGCCACCTCGAAAGGGGGACTCAACCAAATGACCTCTCGAGTTTTCTCTGGTTTTACTATTCTGTGAAAACAGTTTAGTATAAGTGATTTAAGAGGTGAGTCATAGTAGAATTCCCTCTTCAACAGTCTTTTTAAATTTCTCTACCAAGTTCCACTGGTGGGGAACTTAAAGCCTGTTGTGGGAATTCAAGAATTTGGCCATGGAAGTACACAGCATAGCGCCTGCCACATAGTAGGCCTAATAAGTGTAAGTCCTCTAAAATAGGATAGGATAAGATAAGATAAAAACTTCCCTATAGCCAATGATTTTAACTTATTATCATATAATAAGTAACAACTTAGTATCAAACTCTGTCTAAAGCTTCAAGAAAAAAATGCCCTGGTGGAAATCTTGCCTTTTTAGCAACACTGAATTCATATATACTCTTAACATAAAAAGTTAATGAAATTCCTTAAAAGCTTATATAAAATGTAACATATTTATCCTTGGACATAGAATTCAAAGCTTCCATATTTATTTTTAAGCATTTCTCTCGGTTGCACCTATGGAAAAGAACTTTGCTTAAACTCGGAATTTGACGGCTAATATTCACACATATGGCAAATATGAACTAATCAGACCGCAGATATTTTGCTGCATTCCATGGTGTCTCATTTATTTGTTTAATTTGCAGCTATAGCAACTAGATTCCACCACTTTAGGCTTTTACACAGACCTGCAGTCTGATGAGCTTGGTTGAAGTTTGGCACCCGGCACCGTACTCAATTGAAGACATATGCACAAACTCACTCACCACATTTTTTAACCTGTTTTTCACACTGGGTAGGTATGTCATATTTGCATAAAAATAGGAAAAGCAACCTTCTGCAAGGTTAGTAAGCAATTAAAAGATGTTGTGACCTTCTTTTCCGTAACACTGAAAATCTTCAAGTTTTCTTGGCATGCTTTTCAAAAGCCCATCTGACTTTGAAGCAGGCTGCCTCTCCACAGAAAGCTCACTCCAGCAATGACTAATGGATTGACCTGGTGCCACGCTGGTGCTGCTTCTCACACGCTGCTCAACACAAGACGAGCATTTGGAAATGACCTTGAAACAGAGTTTTGCCAACTTAATGAAATATGGGCCTTCAGGCAGTGCCATTTCACAAGCAGTTTCCAGAAGGGTATGTGCAGCGTTGTCAAAACTTGGCCCCTGAACTTGGTATTGGTTTACCATGAGTGTCTAACATACGTGAGGAATGCTGATGTTCTCTCCTGATTTTATTAGTTGCACTTTGTAACAGGTTGGAAAAATTAGGTAATGGCAGAAATTGGCATCCCACTGTTCTTTCTGTCAGACGTTTTTTTCGAACATTTACTGAAGGAAAGGAAGACGCTCAAAGGGTCCAACTGTAAATGGGGAGATGAGAGTTTAAAATAAGGGTCGGCGGCAAGTGGGGGTGAAGATGCAGTTAGTGGATAAAGATGGCAGGAAGAAGTACCTCTCTGTGCTTGTAAACTGCCCAGTTGATATGATTCCAGCTCACCAGATTTGGGCTCCAGGGGGAGAACACTTCTTTATCACCATACGCACACCCATAGAGTAATCCGTTGTAGTTGTTTAAAAATGTTCGTCGATGTTGACCTCAGTTGCAGCTATCCCATTTTCCATTTTACCGCGTGAGGGCTTTACCTTGGTGCACAATGTCTCCTTTTGATTGCATTTCTCACGCTGCTGAAGCTGGCTGACATTTCAGGATCTGGATGAGGAAGCTCTGCTTTAACCTTCTTTGGAAATGAGTGATCTGGCTCCTGCGTTGGCAAAACTTTGGATGGACCCCCTCGGCTTCCCTTCCTGAGACCTCACTTCCGTAACCGTGGGGAGGCTGAGACAGGCCAAGGTCGGGGCAGCCAAGGTGGGATGTTAGAGGAACATCGGGGAGCAAGTCATATTCTGTTAATTCATTCTTAATTAATTTCCCTAAGCCAGCTCTCAGGTTTTTATACAAAGTCAGATTCTACTCTTTTTTAAAAAAAGACCATTCAACTCCTCTAAAGATCTCTGAGGAGACTGTGAAAGACCTCTGCTGTTCTTATTTTTTAAATGCTGATAATCCGCACTGAGTAATCCTGGGAAACATACATCTATAAGATCAGGGCAACATACTGTCAACAGCAACTTCCCAGCACATTCCCTCTTACTTCATCGGGGATTTTTCAATAAGTAATTTGATATTTCTGTAGGTTTAAACTGAAGTCACTAAAAGGAAGGCATTTTTTCCTTATAATAAGCTCAAGCCTCCCAGACTCATCATTTTGTAGAATTACATAAGTAAGCCATGCAACTAAGCTAAAAGTCTAAATTATAGAATATAATTGTTGCACTATAAAACTGCTCACATTTTATACAGTAACATATGTTAAAAACAGTAATGTATTTGCAAAACAGTTTTTGCATGCAGCAATTTATATTGAAGTCGAGCTTGGTGATTTTTCATTAGATTTTGCTAAGTGTCATGTGCTAAATTTTGAGTTGTTTTTCCCAATTGCTTGTATTTGGTGAGTTTGCTTGAAAGGTTCTGGCACAGGAAACTCGGGAAGAGTCCATGATCTTACCCTATTTTCTTTATCTGTCTGGATTTAGGGTGATTTGCTTTGAATTATAGTACCACATCTTTTTTTTTTTTCACTTTTAAATGTTTTTAATTGGAGAACACATCTTCCCAAACAGCCCTCATCTCTAATTTAGAGCCCTCTCATATTAATATGACTGACTTTTAATATAGTTCCTAAAATGCTTCAAGTTCTTAAATAAAGAAGGGATAAAAAAAAACAAAGAAGGGATGAGAAAAAGAGAGGAGAATGCAGCAGAGAACATCAACCATAAGGAACATCAGGACCTGTACTTACTATCATAGATCACAGATCACAGGAATCAAGAGACAGAATAAAAGGAGAAGGGCCAAGCCAATGCCCTTTTGACACCCCAAGAATCCCAGTGTCCTTGCGTCCTGCTGACTTCAGCACTCAGCCCTGCCTTCCTTCTCCTGATATTTTTCACTTGTCCTTTCAGTAAGTCGGGAGTTATCATTATTCAATATAGGCAGAAAATACCTTCACTTTTCAGCTATGTTCACAACCTCACCATCCTATTTTTTTAGAATCCTATGAGATTACTTATGTGTATATGAATAAACTGTAAACCATTTTCTTTTGAAAAACTTCATTCTGCATCCCCACATAGCTCCCACCCAGCTGAACAGGGGCCTTCTTCCCAAAGCCCCAGGTAGGGACTTTCTCAGCTTTGATTCCGACATGACGGAACTCTGTCCTGCTTGCTTTCATGTCGTATCAGAAACATTTTCTGTGTTCCTTCCTATATATTTATACTAGAACACATGGTTGAAAGAAATATGATCCTGTATGAGTCAGGGTTCTCCAGAGAAACAGAATCAATAGGATGTGTGTATATGATGAGGAGTTGGCTCAGAAAACTATGGAAGCTGAGCAGTCCCAAGATCTGCAGTCGACAAGCTGGAGACCCAGGGAAGCCGATGGTATAGTTTCAATCTAAGTCCCAAAGCCTGTGGACCAGGAGAGTCGATGGTGTAGGTTCTAGTCCAAGTCTGAGTTGAAAGGCAGGAGAAGACCAACGCCCCAGCTTGAAGACAGTCAGGTAGAGAGAACAAACTCTCCCTTGCTCAGCCTTTTGCTCTATTTAAACCTTCAATGGATTGGATGAGGCCCGCCCACATTGGGGTGCGCAATGTGTTTTATTCAGTCTACTGATTCAAATGTTAATCTCATTCAGAAATAACCTCACAGACACACCCGGAATAATGTTTGACCAAATACCTGGGCACCCTGTGGTCCAGTCAAGTTGACACATAAAATTAACCATCACAGATCCCCACTGAAAACTCCTCTCTTCCTTTACAAACCTTTACAGTTCTGAATAATGCTTTCCTCTTTCCAATCCATTAACGTTACACTAATGTTCATCCACCCTGGCTGGCCCAGATCTCACGCTCAGAGGTTCTGATTGATTCAGTCTGGGGGGGACCCATGTACCATCTGTATTTTTTTAATGGGCCCTCACATGGTTCTGAGGCACAGCCAAGTTTGAGAACTCTTGAATTTGTTCGTCTCTAGGCTTCCTTGGGGTTCAGTGAAAGTGGTTAATAGAAAAACACAGAGGGAAGTCACTTTGTGATGGCTGGAGCTGAGCTGAATGGAGCGTATGGCAAAGAGACAAACCTGGGTAAATGAGCATAACCAGGCCAACTTAACCATTATGGGTTAGTTACAAGGTGGTGTCTCTGCCTCAGTTTCTCCTGGGATAAAATACTGGCACCAACCCAAGATTCCAGGGAAAAAAATGAATCAATATTAGCATCTCTTAGAAGACTAAAAGCATAATACATGTGTCAATTATCATTAATCCTTGAAAATATTTATGGAGTTAAATGGTCTGTAACTAATTAGAGGTGGCAGTTAACAGGGGATATGGGTTTCCTCTGAATTATATGAAACAAAATATAAATCTTTTATATAACTCCATTTCCTACAAAAAAGATTTTTACTTGTTGGTGGGATATTTAAAGTTTTATTTTATTTTCTTGGATCTCATTACTTTTCCATAAATCCTATAAGCAGAATTACAATGAGGTGAGTCACAGTCTTAACACTTTTTTGGAGCTTCTTCTGCCCATGCCGCTTGGAATATAGGGGATTTTAAAAAAAACTGTGTTTAGGAAACGTGGGAAGGGAAGGGAAAGGAACAAAGGGATGGAGGCAAGGAGGAAGGGGGGAGGAGGGAGGAAGAAGGGAAGGAAGGAAGGAGGGAGGGAATGAAGGAGGGAGGAGAGGAGGGAGAGAGGAGGAAGGAAGAAAGGGAGGGAGGGAGGAAGGAAGGAAGGAAAGAAGGAAGAACACAAAATATTTTACTTTAGATTACATTGTTTTGACTTAATGGCATTATAAAGGTAAAACTTTCATTGTATCTCCTCAGTATATTGTAGACAACCCTGAAGTTCATTCATGAGCTAGTCATTTGGAACTGGGAACATATTTTCCCACAAAAATGTTGTTATATAAGTGGTAATTAATTTTCGAGGCTAGCTCATAATCTCTCCTCATTCGGTTTCGAAGCTGAATGATTGTCCATTTACAGTGATAAATAGTTGATCATAATGTAGAAAACTTGTAGATCTAAAGAACATAAAAGCAATAGCATCAGTTGTTGAGTCACTTAAAACTTTTCGCTTAAATGCTGGTGCTGGAGGGAAAGCAAATTTAATTTGAGGAGCCTGAGGTTGCTCAAAATATCTAATGCCAAACAAAGGAGCAGCAGCCATTCTGTCTTGAGGGTCTCTGCAGCCACACTGCGCTTCAAGCTGGTCACCAAAAAGCTGCACACTTAGGGGCCGCCCGGTGGCACAGCGGTTTAGTCCGCGCTTGGCAGCCTGGGGTTCGCGGGTTCGGGTCCCGGGTGCCCGCCGACGCACTGCCTGTCAGCCATGCTGTGGCGGCGTCCCATATAAAGTGGAGGGAGATGGGTACGGATGTTAGCCCAGGGCCAGTCTTCCTCAGCAAAAAGAGGAGGATTGGACGGATGTTAGCTCAGGGCTGGTCTTCCTCACACAAAAAAATAAAAATAAAAATAAAAAAAGCAGCACACTTAGATCATATTAGTAAGTCCTCGGGAAAGATGCCTCCTTTCCTTCCTACAACACACACTGATGGAGCACAGACTACAAGTGACGTGCTCCTTACCGCTGATGCTGGAAGGAAGAACAGGAAGAACCCCTCTCCTTGTAGAGTTTATAGTCTAGTTGGGGAGACAATCAAATAATTGTGCAGATAGATGATCTAAGATCCATCCATTTTTATAAGAATGATTGTATGAATATTAAAGTCCACACACATATACAAGGAATTATGATGACTCGTATAAGACGCATGTGGGGGTGGGGTGACATAAATCTTTGCTAAATCGCTGCCATGGGCCAGCCACTTACATATGCTATCTCATTTAACCCTCAGAGTGGCCCTGAGGGTAGGGACCGTTATCCCCATTTCTCGGATGAGGGGCTGAGACTCAGAGAAGTTGCGAAGGTGGCAAAGATGGCAAGACGCTCTGCAGCGGAGCCTGGGTGCAGGTCACGGCTATCTGATTCCAGGCATTTTCTGCCAATCTGCCTGTTCTGCAAAACCACGCTGGAGCTATTTCCTGTTATCTTACTCAATATTTCTTGTGTTAGTGTCCATGCAATAATCTCCTCCTAGGATTCCATAATGGGAACAACATTGTCTCTCCTGATGCTGGCGTGTTCCTCTTCGTTAGTGCGAGCTATGTCCACTCGTCCTCCGACGCCATAGTCCTCATGCCACAGCCAGCTCGCCTGTGGAGTCCAGTACAGTTCTCTCTCCTTTCCCACCGTATATTTTTGTCTGACTCTTTATTTTGCATTGATTGAGTGTTTTATTGCAAGCTGCCTTGTCCTTCTGAGAAGTAGTTAGAATAGACATTACACGAATAGAAAAGAAATAGATGTGACTTCTGGAATTCCTCAAAGCTTTCCCTTGGTATCCTCCACATGACCTCAAAAAGGGCCTTGCACTTAAGAGTGAGCAATAAGTATTGACTGATTAACAGATCACAGCACTTCTGAAGGACAGTTCTGGCTATTTTAAAGAAGACCAAGAAGCTGTGGCTCTGGCTTTGTGTGTTAACTTCACCATAAGACTTACCACTCTCCTTTTCCTTGATGGAGACTTCTCTCGTGCATTTTCTTCTGTTTATCAGTCACAAATGGAAGATAAAGGACAGTGATCACAGCTGGTATGCATCACACTCCTCCCTCTTGCTGTGCTAAGCACTTTATAGATATTGTCAACTTAATCCTCACAACCCTATTATTATTCCCATTTCACAGAAGGAGAAAGTGAGGGTTAAAGAATTCAAGTGGTTAAGGGGGACAGCAAGGAAATAACCTTTCTCCTGGCAATTCAGCAAGAGATAGAAGAGAAGGGAAAGAAAAAGGATCACATAAAAGAAATAAAGTGCTTCAGGTATGATGGGTGTAATGTAGAAAAGGTCTGAGACGAGTCACAAGTGATTTTATAAGGGAATTATTCTTCCTGTCCATCTTATGCTCTGTTGACCAGGAGGAGGGAGAAGTCATGAGCAAATGGCTATTTTTATATATGAGACATTCTCTCATCAGCAGATCATAACGGGGTGGGGGGGAAGAAGTACTTAGAAATTTCTTTCATCCACGTATTTATTTAGATAATCTCAAGTTATACAGTTTATGAACAGAAACCTGAAGGTCTTCTTTATCCTCTGGGCTGGCCCTTGTTGTCCTGTGGGCCTCCAGCCCACAGTAACCCCAGGATCCCTGGAGAATCTAGACATGTGTCTGGTCCCTCTACCTCTTGGCAGGTGACCCTCAGCTTGCTCAGAGTCATGACTGCCCCTGGAAGCAGCACCGCAGGCTCTCAGGGCACATCTGTGGCTCTCCAGAGAAGAAAGACAAAGAAACAGGGTCCTCTCTGTCTAGTTACACTGGAAAGATGACTGAGCAGTGCTATTGGGCCACCCTGAGGAGGTGGGCCTCCAGGGAATGAGAAGAGTCATAGTAAGAGATGAACCCATTCATGGGCGTTTGCTCAACGGAAATTTGCTTCACACTCTTATGCCTGGGACTCTTCTGAGTACTGATTTTGTTCGTTTTGAGAAAGAACAGCCAATCAAGGGAGAAAAAGTAAAGCTCCAAGAAAGGATGGAGGAGGGAAAAGCTCCAGTGACCAGTTTTCACGAGCTGAAATTGGAAGT